>OY720226.1:6742321-7992321 GCA_963082605.1 Rhodophaea formosa
ATTAAAAATCCTAATAAAAGTTTCGTGTAAACGAAGCTTTAAAAATCCTTATGTGTAACCAGCCTAATATTTATGTCATAAACAAAAGTATTGAAAAAGAAGAAAAATGACTTGTGTCGATTGTCAGTTTAGGAAAAGAAATAGAAATGTACCTACTATCTACGAAGATATGAAATTAAATATATAAAAAAAATAATAATAATAGGAAGGCAAAGGAGAAAGAAAGGGAGAATAAAGCTTTTCCAGATATCCACAAAGGTACGTAAATATATTTAATATAGGTAGGTTAGTTTGAATGTATGTAAGTGATATCCCAAAGTCGGCTGCAGAAGCCTAAGGGATATCGGTGCTAAAGACGTGGCCTATACCTTAGGATATTCTCCTAAAGCAAGCGGTAGTGTATAGGATTCCAAAACAAAGGATAACCTGTTCAGGTTTAAACCCAGAGTCTTAGAGTCCTGTGCTACTGCACAAGGGCAGCATGATTGTGTAGCTGTATGAAACTGTGTGTAGATTATAGGATTGGTGTACTGTTTGAGTACCTATTTGAAGTGTAATGGAGGTAACGTGAAAGTGTTAAAATAATAATAATATAAATAATTGTTACAGGGATATCTGGAGAGCTTACCTTGATGGTACCGATGATAATGAAGTGATGGAGCAACAATTATTATATAGAAAATACAGGGATATTAAAAAAATATCACAATTCATTAAATCACTTTCACGAATAAATAAATTTCTTGATGTTGTTGTTTTCTTTGTATGTCGACCGACGGAGAAGTGAGCAGCGACTGACGGAGAAGTAAGTAGCAGCAACCGATGCAGAAGTAAGCAGTTGCCTCTGTCCACAGCTAACCACCCATGCAGTAGATAGTCCACCGACGCTGAAGATATGCACCGACGCCGACGATAGCGTACCGACGCTGACGATAGCGTACCGACGCTGGTCACTATCCACCGTCGCGACGCATGCTTAAGTTAGAGTGGAGGAGTGAGTCTGTCTGTATCCAGCGTCTCTTGACGTAATCACTCTACAGTACTCACGTATAGTTAGGTAGGTATTCCAGGTGTAGGAAGTAGGCAATTTAACACGTTGGGCGCCAATGTCGGGTCCTACTCACCCAGCTAGTTAGAGTAGGCCCAACATGAATATGAATGAAGGTATTAATGCTCAGCGGAGAGAGAGAACACAACACAACTCAGATAACGGATTTTAATAAGTTTCACACAGGCGTTACACAGTTAGTAGTAGTGAATACAATTAGTAAAATAATATTTATTGTAGGCGAGTGCCTGTAAGCTAGGGTCGAGAGATCACGACCAAGGAATTGAATGGAAATGCAATGAGTGATGAGGAAGGACTGTGAAGAAGATTTGAAAATGGAATTTGGAATTTAATTTGGAATTTAAAATGAATTTCGAAATAAAAGTGGACAGGATGATGATGATTGGGAAATGAGGTGAAAAGCAAGATGCAGCATGAAGGTTATCCATGCGCATCGTTACAGTAGATAGTAGATACCCATAAACTCTACTTGGTCCCATCCATCCATCAGGTCTTTTTTTTTAATCTCCACTGCAGGAGCACGACCCTCTCTGTACCACCAGAGCCATATACTCGTAGTAGCCGGAACAGTCAGAGGATTTGGCCTACATTCTACACGCTAGCCAGACGGGTTGGAGAGGTCTCTTTGATGTTTATAAGCTTTGTTTAGCTTGTTTTTCCTAAGTCGCCTTTTACGACATCCACGGGAAGACTTAGAGTGGTCCTATTCTACTCTACCGGGAACCACACGGCATACTTGTTCCCATGGGAAAAATAATGTTTAATAACTTAAATGTTATTGTAGTCATGTATAGATTTTAAGGTACATACCACAAAATTATAGTGCCTGCTGGGTGTATCCTTTTCTTATGGAGTGTCGAACCCAGATTGGATACTACAATGTTAACAAGATATACTATTTAATTTATTGTGTAACATTATTTGACAAAGTAAGAGTATATGATGCCAAATATTCTGGAATATATTTCACAAGAAATGAGTGCTTGTATTTGTTTTGTCTTTTCTAGATTTATTTTTTGCTTGAGTATTGTAGAAGGTATGTTCTGTACTCTTGATATTTTATAAACGCGACCTCTGGCGATTCATAATTCCTAATTAATTTCAGTTATATCGCGTGTTTTTAGAATAAAAGGGTTTTTGTTTGGTGGATATGATTGTATTACGGGGATATTTTTAACATAGAAGGATGATGGGGATTATTGCCCATGGTAAACACAAAAAGACTAATTATATTTTGTAAAGTAGCAAAAGCGGGCAATATACATTTTTATCTTTACAAAAGCCATATTTTGTTGTCAGAGGACGTTTGTTCAAATCCTGCCAGAAACGAAACTTTTCCATATAATTTTAATGTTAGATAAACTTTATAGTCTCAACCAGTTATTTACTAAAAGCTAGTTGTGGTCTTGATATAACTATAACTACCTTGAGATTGGATTTGATACCTTGATAATTTTATCAACAGCATAATAGGTACAAGCAAATAAAAACAAGAAACTATTCCATCAATTTATAACGTTTCATATCAAAACGCCAGAATGAGATTTAATATAATTATTTATTCGTTTAGTTTTTTTTTATTTTTCTTGTAAAGTTTATCCACGATTGTCACTTTCAATAGTTACACATTTCATCTTTCTCATCCGTAAACTAGTGAATGAAGGTGATAAAAGTTTTTACTTAAGTTTCAGTTTCCCAGAACTTTGGCTCCAAATTTCATCGTCCGATCTAACAAATGAAAAAATATTACCTCTTATCGACAGTCTGAAGTTTTAAACATTGATGTGTGGGTTTATTGACCCTTCGCAACCACACCCTGTTGGATTTCTGATATTATTGAGAACAGCCACTTTGTCACAAGTTTTATCAAAATTTCAAGTATGATCTTGAGTTGAATGGACTGGGAATTCTTTTGCCATTTATACAGCTTATAGAAATTCATTGCGTATCAACGATACTGCAAATAAAATATTAATAATGGAAAGTTATGGAAACCGTACATCAAAAATATTTTTAAGACTGCTCAATAATGATAAAAAACGTAAACTACGTCAAATTATTTAACAGAGTTTTAAAATTATTGATCTCTGTCATGACTACTCGTACATCTCTGTCTGTCATAATGTTGTATTTTTAAACATTTAAGTGCTATTCATATTTCCGGATTTTAGTTTCTGACGGGACACAGGACGAAAAAAATCGGTTCGATACATTTGTATGAACTCGTTCACATTCAACACAGACAACTCAGTGTCGTCAGCGTCTTGGAGAACGTACGGATGCCGGATGACCTGACAGTGCCTACGAACGACATTCTTTGATTGACACTACGATTGTCCGCTAATTACCAACAAATACTAACACTGATACTGATTTCCCTGATCTCTGTAAACTCGGATACTAGACGGACACGGCCCTGACGGGAAAAAGATGGACCGAACCTTGATTGTGGCGTGCGCCCAGAAACGTATGGACACTTGACATTATTGTCGAGAAGTTTTAATGATGATTGTGCTGTGTGTCTTAACTTCATCTTACCCAACTGAATAATCCCGAAAGAGGTTAATATTTTTCGCGCGTACATGTGTAGATTAGTATACCTGTTCTATTGAGCCAAACCGCTTGGCCAATTTTTTTAAGCGTTGGGTATCTTTAGATTCGTATTTGTCTAAATTGTACAACAAAATGACAAATACTTCTTTTTATAACTTGTTTTTTAAGCAATTATTTCCTTGTCCAGAGAGTTTTGGGTATAATTTTTGTTTTTCAGATTTTCCTTGTTTCAAATTCAATACGCCACAATAAGTTAAATTCATAAATAGATTAAATAATAATTGGTTTCCAGAAACTCCAATGAAAACGATTTAACGTTCGGGATTGTTGAGGAACATTATATATTGATGACAGATTTAACTTTGTGAGTTCTAAAATTGTTTGTAACAGATGAATTCACTGCATTGTTGAAAAAACACGTTATTGTCCTGTTTTAAGTATTTTGTTGTCTGTTCTATCTTATACAACCACAAGATGGTTGTTGAACCTCTCTAATGTCTCTATCTTCTCTACAACTAGGTTGTAGAAGATAAAGATATAAGAGAGACATTGTTATATCTCTCTCAACTGTGCATTTTCCAGGTTGTATCCTTAGCCAAAGTGCTTTGAAGCCCAGGTTTTTTTAATGACAAATATGAACAAACTAGTTTCAGGTTTACGTCAATTCAGTTACATGTTGTAAGGTTAGTACTACGACACTCCAAACCAGATTAAAAATAGCACATTGCTCTAAACCCGAGCATTGCATTAAGGCTACGTTTCAATGAAGTCACTTGTTTGTAGTTAAATTGAAGAACAATAAATAAATGAGCTTAGCCGGTGGCGCAGCGGTCAACACGTCTGCGGACACGGATGGTCCCGGGTTCGATCCCCGGTCAGGTCAAGATGGAAAATGATCTTTTTCACATTGACCTGGGTCTTTGATGTTTATCTATTATCTATATAAGTATCTATTATAAAATATAGTATCATTATATATTTTTTTTTTTTTTTTTTTTTAACCTATATTGTCCCACTGCTGGGCAAAGGTCTCTCTCATCTCTTTCCATTTATCTCTTTCTTGTGTTGACTTCAACCAATCCTTTCTAAAAACATCCAATTCGTCTCTCCAACGTTTTCTTGGCCTACCTCGGTGACGGCGACCATCTGTAGGTAGCCACTCTGTTGCTATCTTGGCCAATCTCTCGGGATGCATTCTACCGACATGCCCCGCCCAATCCCATTTTAGCACAGCAGTTTTAGTGCCCACATCAGAAATTCCCGTTTTCGAGCGGAGTGCAGTATTTGGGATTCTGTCTACCCTCTTTACACCTAACACACTTCGCTCCATGGCTCTCTGACAAATCTTGAGCCTGGACTTCAACTCCTCGGTCAGCGACCATGTCTGTGCACCGTAGGTTAGGACGGGCAAGATACACATATCGATGAGTCGGCGCTTAAGTGACAAGGGAAGGTCACCCTTCATATACTCTTTCATGGACCAGTAGCTCTTCCAGGCGTTCTCGATACGGCGGTTAATTTCCGCTTCTTGCCTATTACTGAAAGAGACTAGCTGGCCCAGATAGATGTACTCATCGACATACTGTATTTCTTGCCCATCTACCTCTACCCTACGCTTTGTGCTATTGGTCATAATTTGGGTTTTGGACCGATTCATTTTTAGTCCAGCCTCAAGACTTGCCGTGCTCAGGTCTTGGAGCATCGTTTGTAATTCAGATGATGTGGACGCAAACAGGACAATATCGTCGGCAAAACGAAGATTTGTAAGTCTTTTTTCGCCAAGTTTAATGCCCTTTGACTGCCACTTGTCCAAGAGTTTCTTGAAAATTTCTTCCAACGTGCATGTGAAAAGTTTGGGAGAAAGCGGGTCGCCTTGTTTGACTCCTTTTTCAATATTGAAAGATGATCCATGTGTTTCTAGTTTTATGTTTGCTGTACTATTATTGTAAATTATTTTAAGGAGTTCAATGTAGGTCTTTTCAATGTTTTGGTTTTCAAGTGCTTCAAATATTGATTGGTGTTTGATCATTATATATATATATAATTTATATATATAATTTATATATATAATTTATATATATAATTTATATATATATATATATGTCGCGGTTAGTGAAGCGCCATCTAACGTCATCGGCTGGAAATACTGATACCGAATAAATGTTGCCACTTTAAATTAAAATTGTGATGTTAATCGATATTGAAATGTCAAGTTTCGACTTGGGTGGAATCGATTTCGTATAACGGCAACACCGAGGCAACGTCATTTGTTGAACGAATGGAATAGTTCACTTTTGAATTGGGAGCCGTGCCGTTAACACATCGCGTCCACCGCATTTCAATATCCGCAAAAATCAAGTTGATCGTTGCAGAGAATTTAATTGTTTTAATTTATTTTGTTTAATTAAACGTCTTGGAGTGTGCTCGTGCTATTATTACATGATGGAAGGCGAATCATCGGATCACGAAAATATCCACGATGCGACATCAGAATTGGGATTGAACCGAGAATTCCCACAACGAAGACTGGCGGATCCTGACGGCGATGAAAAGTGGTTCCGGCTTCTGGATCAACAGAATCGAAACTTTATGGCTATTGTGCAAGCTATGAATGGACGGTCAAATGCCCAGAAGTTACGATTTCCGGAATTCGATCCTGATAAAGAAAATGTGGATGCGCGTGCCTGGATTAGCACTGCAGACATGTGTGTTGTGGATCAGCAGCTTTCTGGTGCCCCTTTGATGTTAGCATTGAGTGCTGCGTTGAAAGGACAAGCTTCAGCCTGGTTGGCCCAAATCTCTTACCATGGAATGTGCTGGAAGGACTTCAAGGAGCTCTTCATTTCGAGGTACGATTGCCCAGAAACTGCGGCAGCTCATCTTATTAATCTGCATGCAAGCAAGCCGAAAGATAACGAATGTCTTGCAGCTTATGCGGCTACTTTGATGACGTCACTTATGACAAAATGGAAGGATTTGAGTGTCGAACAAATTGCCGTGGCAACGGTTATGTCCCATATTGCTCGGTTTGAGCCACGTGTTCAAGAGCTGTCATTTACAAACGATATTTCAAGCAGAAACCGTTTGCAACAAGAGTTAAAAGCTGTATCATTTCTGAAACGCAAATTACCTACTTCTGAAAGTGATAAAGCCTCAGATTTCAAGCGCTTCAAAGAAAATCCGGTTAAGTGCTTTACTTGCGGCAAGCTCGGACACAAAACGTTGCAATGCCGATATCGTCGTGACTTTCCGAGGCAGAATAGTAAAGCTTCTACATCGTCGAGTGACCTTAAAATTGGATCAAGCCAGACTAAGAGCGTTCCTGCTAAGATTTTGACCTGCTTTCACTGCCGAGGACTAGGCCACTATGCTTCAGAATGCCCGAAGCGTCGGAGCCAGGATGCAGCCAGCGGTAGCAGTGGAGGTGCCGGGAGTGTCCAGCCAAGCGAGAAACGAGTGGATGTCTGCGCCGTGAGCTCGCCTATGGGACTACTTAGACATTCTGGTGAGCAGTTTCAATTTTCTTATGATTCTGGAGCTGAGTGCTCACTCATAAAGGAGTCTCTAGCTTTAAAATTTAGTGGTAAACGTTTTAATAATATCGTGACTATGACCGGCATTGGACAAACTTCAGTTAACAGTATTTTGCAAATTTTTACAACCGTTGAAATTGACAATATCACCATAGAGATTTTATTTCACGTTTTACCGGACTCTTACCTGCGTTATGATATAATGTTGGGTCGTGAATTATTGGGACAGGGATTATCTGTTCACATGACATCCGTTAAATTGCAGTTTATCAAAACACCTTTGGTTAATGCATGTGATATTAAAAACATGTTGACTATTGACTTTAACGAAATCGACACCGATGTTCCTTCAGATTTTAAAGACGAGTTGATTGATATTTTAAAATCGTATGCACAGCACTTTACAAATGGCATTCCCACGACTCGTGCTGACGTGTCTCCCATGCAAATACGTCTCAAGGACCCCAGTAAGACCGTTTATAGACGCCCATACCGTCTTAGCCCTGATGAACGTAGAGTAGTCCGCGATCGTGTGAATGAGCTGCTTCAGGCTGGTATAATTCGTCCAAGTTCTTCTCCCAATGCGAGTCCTATTCTTCTAGTTAAGAAGAAGAACGGCGAGGATCGCATGTGTACCGACTTTCGTGAAATAAACGATAATACCATACCTGATCGGTTTCCTCTCCCTCGTATTGAGGATCAAATAGCTAGGTTGAATGGAGGATGCTATTTTTCAATTCTTGACATGGCTTCAGGATTCCACCAGATACCCATGCATCCAGATTCAATTGAGATCACCTCTTTTATTACTCCTGAAAATCAGTATGAGTATTTGGCCATGCCTTTTGGTCTCCGCAATGCTCCTGCTGTTTTTCAGCGTGCTGTCATGGAGTCCTTAGGTGAACTGGCAAACTCTTACGTGGTTGTTTATATGGATGACCTTTTGATTGTGGCCAGTACACCAAAACAGGCTCTCGAAAGGCTTAATGTTGTTTTGAGTGTTTTAACCAAAAAGGGGTTCTCAATGAAGTTGAAGAAGTGCTCTTTTCTCAAAACAAAAGTCGAATACCTGGGTTATGAGGTCAGTCAAGGTCAAATACGCCCCAATCCCAAAAAGATTGTAGCTCTTACTGCTCTTCCTCCTCCTGAGACGGTTACCCAATTGAGACAGTTCATCGGATTAGCATCTTATTTCCGGCAATATGTCCCTAAGTTTTCCCAAATTATGTCACCGTTATTTGCTCTAACTACCGGCAATGGTAAAATAAATTGGCAACCTTGTCATGAACAAATTAGGCAGCAGATAATTCAGGCGCTGACTAGTGAGCCAGTTCTAACAATTTTTGACCCCGAACGAGAAACAGAGTTGCACACTGACGCGAGTCAGGTTGGTTACGGTGCAGTATTATTGCAGAAGGTAGACGGTAAATATCACGCTATAGCCTACTATAGCCGACGTACAACGGCCGCAGAATCGAAGTACCACTCATATGAGCTGGAAACTCTTGCTGTTGTTAACGCAGTCAAACATTTCCACCATTACTTACATGGCAAAAAGTTTACCGTTGTTACCGACTGCAACGCGCTTAAGGCAGCTCGTACTAAGCTTGATTTGACTCCTAGAGTCCATCGTTGGTGGGCATTTCTCCAATCTTATAACTTTGACGTAGTGCATAGGGAAGGTAGTAAAATGTGTCACGCAGACTTTTTCTCTAGGAATCCGCTTCCCGAATCACAACCTAAAATAGTAGAGAAGGTTCCTCCCAAACAAGTCAATATAACTGAACTAGGCGAAAATTGGTTACTCGCGGAACAGGAGCGTGATGCTGAAATTTTACAGCTAAAAACTGACTTGTCTGTGAATAACCTAGGAGATGACTTAGCAAAGACTTATGAGTTGCGATCCGGTGTCTTGTATCGTAAGGTCCAGAGGAATGGAAAAACGCGTTGCTTACCTATCGTCCCTAGATCCCTAAGGTGGTCGGTTATTAATAATGTGCACAGTGGATTGCTGCATTTGGGTTGGGAAAAGACGTTGGAAAAAATGTATGATCTATATTGGTTCGAGAATATGTCCAAGTACGTTAGGAAATTTGTTGAAAACTGTGTGACGTGTAAGGTTTCTAAAGGACACTCGGGAAAAGTTCAGGCAGAATTACATCCCATCCCAAAGGCAGCCATCCTCTGGCACACTGTTCACATTGACGCGACAGGAAAGTTAAGCGGCAAAAACGATAAGAAGGAGTACGTATTTGTATTAATTGACGCATTTACAAAATACGTTATTTTATATCATACGCACAATATTGATACGGTTAGCAGTATAAAAGCCATTAAACATAGCGTTTCACTTTTTGGTGCCCCATCTAGATTAATTGCAGACCAGGGACGATGCTTTGCAAGTCGAGAATTTCGTGAGTTTTGTGAAGTTTCAAACATTAAGTTACACCTAATCGCTACTGGAAGTTCGCGTGCAAATGGGCAAGTTGAGCGCATAATGAGCGTTCTTAAAAATATGCTAACTGCGGTAGAAACTACCAATCAATCCTGGCAGGAAGCCCTTCCAGAAGTACAACTGGCATTGAATTGTACACAAAGTCGTGTCACTAAGTCGAGTCCCCTGGAACTTTTGATAGGTAGGGTTGCGCGACCTCTTGACATTTTCCAATTTGACGATGACGAACCGACTGTAGACATTAATCAGGTTAGAGCTGACGCAATTAAAAACATTGCTAAAGATGCTGACTATAATAAGATACGATTTGATAGTACAAAAGCAAAATTTGATAACTTCTCTGTGGGTGATTTTGTCTTACTGAAGAATGAAGAGCGGAACCAAACAAAGCTAGACCCTAAATTTAAAGGTCCATATCGTGTCGTTGAGGTTCTTGATGGGGACCGCTATGTCTTGAAAGCTTTGAGTGGTAACCGCACATTTAAGTATGCTCATGAGCGTTTACGAAAAGTGCCAAATGATTTTCCAATGTTAGAAATTACCGATGATGTCAACGTTAACAATAATGAAACTATCGAGCAATAACGATTTTTTTTGTGTGATGATTTGTTCTTTGTTCACTGTTCTGTGTATATCCGCCGGATGGAGGCGATGACTAAGTGTATCCGCCGGATGGAGGCGATGATTAAGTGTATCCGCCGGATGGAGGCGATGACTGTGTGTATCTGCCAGATGGAGGCAAAGAGAATATGTGATCAAAGAATATGAAATGGTTTGTCGATGGCATTGTTGTACAGTTGGATGTTAAACTGGTCTAGTTTGAAGATTGCTCGATGGTTATTGATTGTAATTTGATTTTTCAGTAATGTTTTCAATAACTTAAACTATCTCGTTTGTTTTGATTATGAATAAAGTACTTGACCTAAGTAGAAATAATTTCATTAAAAGCCCCTGTTGCAGCCCCTATTCGGTCAGGGTTGGCCGAGACGCCAATGGTGCGTTACTGCAGAGATGTTTTTATTTTCAGATTACCCACACGAGGACGTGTGAAGCTTCAGAATGGCCGTGTCGCGGTTAGTGAAGCGCCATCTAACGTCATCGGCTGGAAATACTGATACCGAATAAATGTTGCCACTTTAAATTAAAATTGTGATGTTAATCGATATTGAAATGTCAAGTTTCGACTTGGGTGGAATCGATTTCGTATAACGGCAACACCGAGGCAACGTCATTTGTTGAACGAATGGAATAGTTCACTTTTGAATTGGGAGCCGTGCCGTTAACACATCGCGTCCACCGCATTTCAATATCCGCAAAAATCAAGTTGATCGTTGCAGAGAATTTAATTGTTTTAATTTATTTTGTTTAATTAAACGTCTTGGAGTGTGCTCGTGCTATTATTACATGATGGAAGGCGAATCATCGGATCACGAAAATATCCACGATGCGACATATATATATTATTATCTATGGCGTTTTGATTAGCATTTACACTGTCATTAGAGCAGGTCGGTACACTTTTGAATGGAGAATGCATAACAATATTAGATATCAATAAATAGGCATCATAAAGGACACTGTACCTAAGTGAGCAGTAAAAATTGATTTTTAAAAATTCTAAGTGTTGAATTTCTTCATTCGTTGTTCGTTGAGGGTGAATTAGGATTGTGAAGTTTTTTGCGGACGAAGTCGCAGGGCAGTTGCTGTTGTAAAAATATAAAGCTGATTCTTACTCAGCTTTGGCGGAGACTAAGCCTTACCATGGATTTATTATTCCATACAGCATGTGTTCTACCTTTGTATGAGTTATGACGTATACGCGATGCATACAGAATAAAGAGTTATTTTTTTAACTATCCTGTTGGCAGCTTAAAATGTATTCATCATATTACAGAATAACCCAAAGGTTAGACGTGCTTCCGATTTATAATCGGCCCCAAATAGGATAAGATAAGATTCATCATTCATAACGTAATATTATATGAAACAGTGAACTAAAAAGTTGTGGTGTAAAGTGTTTGTTAATTCTTCACGTTAGGCTAATCGGCGGATTTTGATCAAACAAATAATGCTTATTTACATATAAAATGAAATGAAATTAAAATTTATTTATTTTCCACAACTGCTTAGATAATACAAAATATGTGAAACTGAGGAGGTGGACTGGAGCCTAAACTAGGAAAACCTGTATTTTAGGCTTTATTATATATTTTATATCTATCATTCTTGCGATAAAAATAGGGAGGGGTAGGGATTGTGTTTTGTTACACGTCTGTCTGTTGGTTCAGTCGAGGAATGGAGGAGACAGATAGGGTCTGAGTTTAGTGGCGGTTAGACTGTTTGGGTGTTAGTAAAAAGAAGTTAAGACCTATTAGTGTATGTTTTATTGTTCCGTCTGATGAAAAAGGAAGGATTCTGTAATATCATAGTTAAGTTTTAGTAGAAAATTTATACAAACGGAGGTGTTTTCTTATGTTTTCGCAATGTTACACATTTAAATAAAATTATTTTAATACGGTTTTTATCGCGTTTATTACATTATTTATACACCTAACGTTTCGAGCACTTTACATTGTTCGTGGTCGCAGGTAACTAAACGTAAAACGTTAGGTGTATAAATAATGTAATAAACGCGATAAAAACCGTATTAAAATAATTTTATTTAAACGGAGGTGGATACTTGTACATAGTTTTTAGAAAAAGATCTTCATCCAATTTTCCTACAGTAAATAGCGTATTTCCTACAGTTAGTAAATATATAGCAAGAAATCACACAAATTGAGCTAGCACCACAGTAAATTTTGAACTTGTGCCTTAGAATATTAACATAACTTTTCTATATTTAAAATATATACTTATTAGAATGTTTATCTTATAATGTAATAAAAGATCGTTTTCATGCATGATCTCACCGGTGATCGAACTTAGGACCCCCGGTATCGCAGACTGGCGTGTTTACCTCTGCGTCAAGGAGGAGAAATGCAGTCCGTACGAGTAGAATGCAGCTTGCATTTTCGAGCTTAGCAGCACAGAAGAATAGAAACATTGGCACTCCGGAAGTTCCAATAGAAGTCAAAACTTGAAAAAAATTATACACAGGTGTCGTTTTTTGGTAACGGTGTTCCTAGTTTAATGGGTTTTTCCCAACTCAAAAATGTCCAACTAATAGAATATATTACTAGGCATTAATATCACCTCCACTTGATTCGCCAGCATTCCTGAAAAACAATCTTAACTCTATATTTTCCGAAACCAGATTTCCCGCTTAAATTTACCTGAAGGCTG
Organism: Rhodophaea formosa; assembly: GCA_963082605.1. Lineage (NCBI taxonomy): Eukaryota > Metazoa > Arthropoda > Insecta > Lepidoptera > Pyralidae > Rhodophaea > Rhodophaea formosa. Next base: position 6,755,217 of record OY720226.1, read on the forward strand.
GCAAAATGCCACTTGTAAGCAACTTTGAAAACAATGTGCTAAGCAAACTTCCTTTGCTACCGCAAGTAAAGATGGCGACCGGAAGTTGGGTGGGAGTGGATGGAACAAACATGGCCGCTACTACCATTTCCGGGCTCTCGTTTTCCCAATATTGGAATCCGGATTTTCTCCCGTCGAATTAGATTTGTCGGGCCGGCTTTGAGATTTTTTTTGTAGCAGATGAACTCTGTTAAAGATTTTTTGTCAATCGGATGTTAGGCAAAATGGAAATACATACAGCTATGTTTCATTTTAGAACATTTTCGTATTTAATACTATTACTGAATTATTTGTTAGAGTCGCGTAGTTATTTATCAAAAAAATTCAAAATATAAATGTTAGGCCACAGGGAGCTATATTTTATACCAATACGTATATTTTTGTAGAGTCTATCAAAATAGTAGTACGCCATCTTAATAAAAAATGCAAACTCAATCAAGCTATCTTAATTGTTATGAAGTGTTTAACGTTATTTCCTATAATTTGAAGACTAAATTTTATGACTTTCCCTATTTTTTATTGTTTCTGTATGCCACTTGGACCCAGTTTCATTATGTACAATTTGATGTACAGTGATTTAAATCATTTTTAAATTAGAAAGAAACTGAAAAGGCAGCATGACTGGATATAAATAGACTTAATAATATACAGATATCCGTCAATTGTTAATTTAAGTACCTACTTACAAAAAACCGTAATAAATATCCATGCTAATTTTGTAACAATTCTACAAAATAAGTAACTCGTGAATCAACGTTAGTAGGGCCGGAGTTAGTAAGTGATTCCTTGTTAAGACTTAGTAAAACATCTCGTCTTCATAACATGCTCAAATAATGTAAGTGAAGGAATCTCCAGGGCCCTGATATGCTCCTGTTTGCACTATAATCCGGTCGCTTTATGTCGGATAAGTTGGCTTTACCTTGTCAGTTTCGAAGAAATTTGATAAAATTTCAATTGAAAATTTAATGCAGTTAAACTGTCAAGTTGATTGTTGAAGTGGTAGTGGGCTGGGGACATAGCGTGACCGTTGACCGATATGGCAGAAAGGTTTTTGAATAACGACCACGTACCGGTAAGCGCAACGTCGGGAAACCACCAACCAGGTAGTGTGCCATGTGGTTCCCGGCAGAGTAGAATAGGACCACTCCAAGTCATTCCGTGGATGTCGTAAAAAGCGACTAAGGAAACAAAAGTTAAACAAAGCTTATTAGCATCAAAGAGACCTCTCCAACCCGTCTGGCCAGCGTGGAGAGTGTAGGCCAAATCCTCTGACTACTCAGGCTAGTATATGGCTCTGATAGTACAGAGAGGGTCGTGCTCCTGCAGTGGAGACTAGAAAGACCTGATGATGATGATATACGGAACTATTTGGGGTGCTTATAAGTCCTGCTTTATATACGTAGTACGCCATCTTAATAAAAAATGCAAACTCAATCAAGCTATCTTAATTGTTATGAAGTGTTTAACGTTATTTCCTATAATTTGAAGACTTAATTTTATGACTTTCCCTATTTTTTATTGTTTCTGTATGCCACTTGGACCCAGTTTCATTATGTACAATTTGATGTACAGTGATTTAAATCATTTTTAAATTAGAAAGAAACTGAAAAGGCAGCATGACTGGATATAAATAGACTTAATAATATACAGATATCCGTCAATTGTTAATTTAAGTACCTACTTACAAAAAACCGTAATAAATATCCATGCTAATTTTGTAACAATTCTACAAAATAAGTAACTCGTGAATGAACGTTAGTAGGGCCGGAGTTAGTAAGTGATTCCTTGTTAAGACTTAGTAAAACATCTCGTCTTCATAACATGCTCAAATAATGTAAGTGAAGGAATCTCCAGGGCCCTGATATGCTCCTGTTTGCACTATAAGCCGGCCGCTTTGTATTGGATAAGTTGGCTTTACCTTGTCAGTTGGAAGAAATTTGAGAGAATTTAAATTGAAAATTGAATGCAGTTATACTGTCAAGTTGGTTGTTGAAGTGGCAGTGGGCTGGGGACATAACGTGACCGATGACCGATATGGCAGAAAGGTCGTTGAATAACGACCACGTACCGGTAAGCGCAAAGTCGGGAAACCACCAACCAGGTAGTGTGCCGTGTGGTTCCCGGCAGAGTAGAATAGGACCACTCCAAGTCATTCCGTGGATGTCGTAAAAAGCGACTAAGGAAAAAACAGTTAAACAAAGCTTATTAACATCAAAGAGACCTCTCCAACCCGTCTGGCCAGCGTGGAGAGTGTAGGCCAAATCCTCTGACTACTCAGGCTAGTATATGGCTCTGATAGTACAGAGAGGGTCGTGCTCCTGCAGTGGAGACTAGAAAGACCTGATGATGATGATGATGATGAGGTAGTGTGGCGACCTGACTAAGTTCGACGGAAGATGCTGGATGCAGTCCGCTTACGACTGGTCGTATTGAAAATATTTTGGGGAAGCCTACGTTCAGCCTTGTCTTCTTGCGGCTGAGATGATAATGATGATGAAACTGTTAAGTCCTAATCGCTTCTAAAGTAGACCGCTAAAATTAAAACACGAACTCCGTATTAAGCAAGATGGCGATTTAATAAATAGAAGACGGAGATTGCGCTAGTCCATCGCTTATTAGTAACTAGCTGATACCCGCGGCTTCGCCCGCGTGATTTATAGCATATGTCCTTTTCAGTACCCTAACCTATGTGTATGCAAAATTTCATGACGATCGGTTCAGTAGGTCGGGCATGAAAGCGTAACAAACAAACAAATAAACAAACAAACTCACTTTCGCATTTATAATATTAGCTAATTTTGTAACAATTCTACAAAATTAGTAACTCGTGAATGAACTTTAGTAGGGCCGGAGTTAGTAAGTGATTCCTTGTTAAGACTTAGTAAAACATCTCGTCTTCATAACCTGCTCAAATAATGTAAGTGAAGGAATCTCCAGGGCCTTAATATGCTCCTGTTTGCACTATAATCCGGCCGCTTTGTGTCGGATAAGTTGGCTTTACCTTGTCAGTTTCGAAGAAATTTGATAAAATTTAAATTGAAAATTGAATGCAGTTAAACTGTCAAGTTTGTTATTGAAGTGGCAGTGGGCTGGGGACATAGCGTGACCGTTGACCGATATGGCAGAAAGGTTCTTGAATAACGACCACGTACCGGTAAGCGCAACGTCGGGAAACCACCAACCAGGTAGGGTGGCGACCTGACCAAGTTCGACGGAAGATGCTGGATGCAGTCCGCTTACGACTGGTCGTATTGAAAATCTTTTGGGGAGGTCTACGTTCAGCCTTGACTTCTTGCGGCTGAGAATAGATGATAATGCTGATGAAACTGTTAAATCCTAATCGCTTTTAAAGTAAACCACTAAAATTAAAAACACAAACTCCGTATTAAGCAAGATGGCGATTTAATAAATAGAAGACGGAAATTGCGCTAGTCCATCGCTTATTAGTAACTAGCTGATACCCGCGGTTTCGCCCGCGTAATTTATAGCCTATGTCCTTCTCAGTACCCTAACCTATGTGTATGCAAAATTTCATGACGATCGGTTCAGAAGGTCGGGCATGAAAGCGTAACAAATAAACAAACAAACTCACTTTCGCATTTATAATATTAGTTGGGATCGAAGAAATTTGATAAAATTTAAATTGAAAATTGAATGCAGTTAAACTGTCAAATTGGTAATTGAAGTGGCAGTGGGCTGGGGACATAACGTGACCGATAACCGATATGGCAGAAAGGTTCTTGAATAACGACCACGTACCGGTAAGCGCAGCGTCGGGAAACCACCAACCAGGTAGTGTGCCGTGTGGTTCCCGGCATAGTAGAATAGGACCACTCCAAGTCATTCCGTGGATGACGTAAAAAGCGACTAAGGAAACAAAAGTTAAACAAAGCTTATTAACATCAAAGAGACCTCTCCAACCCGTCTGGCCAGCGTGGAGAGTGTAGGCCAAATCCTCTGACTACTTAGGCTAGTATATGGCTCTGATAGTACAGAGAGGGTCGTGCTCCTGCAGTGGAGACTAGAAAGACCTGATGATGATGATGAGGTAGTGTGGCGACCTGACCAAGTTCGACGGAAGATGCTAGATGCAGTCCGCTTACGACAGGTCGTATTGAAAATCTTTTGGGGAGGTCTACGTTCAGCCTTGACTTCTTGCGGCTGAGATGATAATGATGATGAAACTGTTAAGTCCTAATCGCTTTCAAAGTAGACCGCTAAAATTAAAATACGAAGCCTGTATTAAGGCGCTCTTATAGTAACACTAGCGCCACCCAGCAATCATTTCTTTTAATCCTAAATTATATCGCATTTTAAAAATCTAACAAGTACGTAACTAGTAAATTACTTGAAGTATTTTGGTATTCATTTTCACTAATATTCGTTTGAAAAATAAGAGAAAAACAGTTTAACGCCAAAAGTGGCCACTTTTGGCGTTAACCGATTTTTCTTTTTAAATATGGCACTAGTAAATTACTTGTAAAAAATAATAAACTAGTTTCGTACTTGTTAGATTTTTTAAATTCGATATACTTTAGGATTTAACGAATTTAATTGCTGGGTGGCGCTAGTGTTACTATATGAGCGCCTTAAGCAAAATGGCGATTTAATAAATAGAAGACGGAGATTGCGCTAGTCCATCGCTTATTAGTAAAAATCCCTCAGTTCACATACATTTTCATGATCGAATCTTACGATTTGCGTAGCTATGAAAGGACCGAATAAGTTATTATATTATAGTAGAAGCCGTGTGGTTCCCGGCAGAGTAGAATCCAAATCATGTCAAGTTACACTCCAAGTCATCCCGTGGATGTCGTAAAAGGCGACTAAGGAAACACAAGCTAAACAAAGCTTATTAACATCAAAGAGACCTCTCTAACCCGTCTGGCCAGCGTGGAGAGTGTAGGCCAAATCCTCTGACTACTCAGGCTAGTATATGGCTCTGGTAGTTTACAGAGAGGGTCGTGCTCCTGCAGTGGAGACTAGAAAGACCTGATGATGATGATGATTATAGTAGAAGTATTGAGTACCCGTAGTTACTATTGGCATAAGAAGATACAGAATTACTACACTGAGCGGGACACTAACCTGTGGTATTTCCGTATCATGGTCATTGGTCAACCACATGAATCATTGCACAAAATTATGCACTCTAATACGAGCTTAATAAAAATTTATATTGCATATGAAAAAGACAGTTTTATCCGGGTTTAAAGAAAAACAGGCTTACCATCTCTAGAAAGGACTTACCAAATAGAATATTAGTATTTTTTGCAAAAAAAGGAGGAACAAATCAATTTAGATCCTAGATTGGTAAAATTTTCTCATTCGGGAGTGAAAATTAGTTTAGCTAGGTCTTCTGCGAAAATTCAATCTTCATGAAGTTGGCCTTCCAGGAATTAAGGCTTTTAGAACAATTTTTAGAGCTCGAGTAACAAATTGAAACCTTGGATCAGTCACCTGTAATAAATATATCTGTTTGTTACACACAAAAAATTAGCGTCAATTCTACTAGACCTTTTAGGGTGTTCTTATAGTTTCATGTCTGTCTGTCTGTCCACGGATGTCAAGTCCATCCCATTCCAGGAGCTTGAAGGCGTCCTCCATTACAGCGGTGAATAGCTCAGATATTGGAGATTATTATTATTAGTTTAAGAGACTATTAGTACCAGAAAGCTGTAATATGGCATGAGTAGGGTTCTTTTTTTCTTCTTTCCTTCGAACCTGTAAGATAATCATTTGTTTTTTTAAATCCCTTGTTGTGGGATGTGGTTAGAGCTTGGTGTCTGTTTAGGGACTTCCAAGCTGCCCAGGGGGATCTTCTCACTTGCAGAGAATGTACCACCAGGAAGGTGGTACATTCTCTGCAAGTGCAAGTTCGGAGAAGTAGATGAGTGTTTACCTGCTGCTGTTTTGTCTTCTTTATAGTGCTGACTTGATGTTGTTCAAGATGATAAGCGTGCCAATGGACTCTCAACTAAGGATGCCAAAGACGGTGTAAAATGGTAAAAGTTAACGCCGGAAAGCGGACACTGGGCTAAACATTGCAGCTGAGAATATAACCGGAAACACGCTTAGATAAAAGAGAAAGAGAGAGTTTCATCTCCTTTATGTTACGGCCATACTGGTCTGAAAGAAAGGAAAAAAAACCGGCCAAGTGTGAGTCAAACTCGCGCAATGAGGGTTCCGTACAATATGCTTCGTGTACACACACACACAATGTGCAAAAATGTTTTATTCAATTGACTAGCGCTATCTAGTGATGTTTTAGTGAACTATTTCCCTAGATGAACTTATTATAGTGAGTTTACCACTTTATTTTCAAGTGATAGAATTCTTATTATTCTTCCTGTAATCTTAAAGGAATGAACTATATTTTGTAATTTTTTCAAAATTTTCGGCCTAGTAGTTTCGGAGATCAGGGGGGGGGGGGGGGGGGGAATGGTCAATTTTTGCCTTCTTTCGTGAACAAAATCAAAAGTATTGATTTTACCCGAATTCAAAAAAATAATTTTGAGATCCTCATAATGAGCCCTTTCATTAGATATATGACACAGTAAGGTTTGCAAAACTTTTCTTTTTAATTTTGTAATTGGGCCCCTGAAAATGACCCTTATTTAAAAAAAATCTTTTTTCACTTTGCACATCTGTTTTTGGGTCATAAGATTACACCGTCTCACCAAATTTCACCTAATTTGGTTCAGTAGATTCGGAGAAAATCGGCTGTGACAAACGGACGGACGGACAGACAGACGCACGAGTGATCCTATAAGGGTTCCGTTTTTCAATTTTTGTACGGAACCCTAAAAAGTAGAATGTACCAGCTGCTTTTCTACCCGCATAAATCGTAAAAGCCGATCGCGCATCAGGAATCATGTCAATAGGTGATGCGGCTACCCATCAATATTTTAATTCCATTCTCACCTACAAGCCTACCAACATGCTAAACGTGGCCTTAAGGTTTTTCAGACCTGGGCTCTGTCTACCCCGCAAAGGAAAAAAACGCAATAGTATGTTGTTTCTCTCAGAAATACCCTGGAATATTAACAGTTCTAGATAATGGGTCCAGAGAGAATATACTGCCGTGTGTGTATTAAAGTTATGATAAGGCGGCCCATTGAATTATGTAGGATACTCAAACTTGAGGGTGTAAATCTAGTCAGTAAGCCAGCCAAGTTTTCGTATTAGTCAAATTATGTTTCAACATTATCTCGGTACAACACTTGTATCTTGTTGTTGTCGAATTAAAACCGTTTATTTTAGATTTTATAACAAAATTTTTTTGGACAGATGTTTTTATCCGTTCATTTAGAAGAAGGTCGTAAGGAAAAAGCTGATATTTTTTACTAATATTTTGATCTAGTCTCAAAAAAGACAATAATAACACAAGAGATAATATTTTGAAATAAAATGGAAACGTTACATGTCTTAAATATGAGATACTAAGAACCCACAAGTAGATTCAAAACATTGTTTTTTTTTGCCACTATTTTTAAGGAAATGATCCGTCCAACAATTTTCGGGAAATATTTACAGTCTTGTTTGTTTTGATATAACTTGGAAAGTGAAAGCAATAAACATATCAAATTGGAAACAAAATCGGAATGTTTGTCCTAGTACTCGTACATAAATCGCTGAAAGAAATACTGTCTTTACTATAATCATTTACCCAGGTATCTTTAGTACTTATTTGTGAAATGTTATGACCATACATTTAAGTTAAGGTGTGACTGCTCCTATCAAGTATAAAAAGAAAATCTCTTTATTAGAAAAATATCTCATTATTTTTGAGAATATAATTTTGTCCTTTTGATCATACAATTTGGTTGTATTTTTTGGAAATTCCTGTAATAATACTCTAATGTTTTAAACAGAAACTGTTCTGTTGGTAAAATTTTATTTAAACTTACCCATCTCTATAACTGACTTTTCGGTGTTCTTTTGAAAAAAAATTCTTTTTTTATATTTATTAAAATATAGCTTAAGACTTTTATCAAGCTCTAGACTATCTGTGTACTGTGTGTGTGAGGAAGCAAGACAAACAGACAGACAGAGTAAGTTTCGCATTTTTAATATTAGTTAGGATTATAATATATTTGGAAATATCAGCAAATTGATTTGAAGATGAGATGGAGTGGCCCCATTGCTTAATTCATAAAATCAGCCGTCAAAACACCAAGAAGGCTCGATTAATGAAAGCTCCGAATTCCGTACAAACTGTAATCTATTTAACACCTCAAGTTGGCAGAATTTATCGTCGCCTCAGACCTTGCTTCAAACAAATTTCGCACTGATTACACCCATTTGTTTGATGTTATAACCAGGTCTTTTGAATTTTGAGTTGACTGCTCGTAATAAGTGTAAAAAAGTTCATTGTTAACGTTCCGTAAAAAAAATCAAAAACAGAATCCTTATGTCTGTCTGTCTCAGTCAATTGCTCCAAATCTACTGAACCAAATCAAGTGAAATTTGTTTGGATTGTGTTATCTTAAGACCCAAATATAGATGTGGCAAGTAAATAAATGTATTTTTTTTTATGTAAGGGTAACATCCGGAGGAAAAAATCAAAACACAGTTTTTCAAACTTTACTGTGTAATATATCGAATGAAAGACAACGTTATGAAGATGTCAACCTTTTTAAATAATATTAAAACTGTTTATTTTATAAACAGTTTGATTCTATTTATGAAAGAAGACAAATATTGACTACTAGCTGTTACCCGCGGCTTCGCCCGCGTGAATTATAGCCTATGTCCTTCTCAGTACTCTAACCTATGTGTATGCAAAATTTCATGATGATCGGTTAAGTAGATACTCGTAGGGCGTTAAAGCGTAACAAAGAAACAAACAAACTGACTTTCGCATTTACTCGTATAATATTGTATTAGGATTTTATTCTGATTCTAGTGTTTACGGCAAAAGCAAATAAGTTCATCATCTATGAAAATTTTAACTGTATAGTAATCACGGTTTATGAGGAGAGGTATTTGAGGAGCCCGATGGTCCAGTGGGTGTGAGCTCTATGAGCGCTTACGTATGTTAAGCAACCCCTGGTGCAGTCCCTACTTGGATGGGTGACCGCAAGTGGCATAAAAATATATCGAGCTCCTCCGTGCTTCGGAAGGTACGTAAAGCCGTTGGTAGCGGCTGTCATCATTGATGTCAGTCGTTTAGCTATGTCAGATGCCTTAAGGCAGCTTGAAATATCGCTGACACCAGTGTTGGCTACTTACACATACGAATAACCAAACAAACAACGGTTTATGTATGATGGTGACACACGGACATTGAAATCTCGTAAATAGGATCCCGTTTTTACGCTTTGGACATAGAACCCTAAAAACCTTGATATTGAAATATGGATTTCAATTCTCAATTAATATTTGGCATATTCGCTTCCTAGCTAAGTCTCTGTGTAATTTAATCTGGTCATTTTCAACATCGCGTTCCACAAACATAGATATTTTTCCACATCGGCACTTAAATCTTGATTTAACTCATTTTCGTCAAGAACGTAGGTTCCTAAAATACAACAAACACGTGTGAAGCGTACGGCGGCGGACGGTAAACTGACGCGAATTTTTGATAGTGTGCGGGGGGGGCCTAGTACAAAATGTATGGAAAACACGCCTTCCGCAATTTCTATCAGAAAAAATTCTGACGTCCGGCTGAAGTGCCATCTGGCGGGCATCAGAAACGGACGACCCGTTAGAATTTTTCTAACAGTGTGCGGGAGCTAATACAAAATGTATCACGGAGTGCCTTCCGGCGAGCGTCAGAATTTTTCTAACAGAAATTTCTGATAATATGCGGCCGCTCCTTACCTGCGCTATTGAAATCAAAAGTAGCCTATGTCTTTCCTCAGGCTATAGCCTCTCTGTGTGGCAAATTTCGTTTTAATCTGTTCAGCCGTTTTAGTTTTGGCCACCCATCCTAATTAGAACCATGGTTAGAGTTGCTTAACCTGCATTATCGTAATTAAAAGTAGCCCACGTCCTTTCTTAGGCTATAGCCTATCTGTGTGCCAAATTTCAATTTAATCTGTTCAGCCGTTTTAGTTTTGGCCACCCATCCTAATTAGAACCATGGTTAGAGTTGCTTAACCTGCATTATCGTAACTAAAAGTAGCCTACGTCCTTTCTTAGGCTATAGCCTCTCTGTGTGCCAAATTTCATTTTAATCGGTTCAGCCGTTTTAGTTTTGGCCACCCATCCTAATTAGAACCATGGTTAGAGTTGCTTAACCTGCATTATCGTAATTAAAAGTAGCCCACGTCCTTTCTTAGGCTATAGCCTATCTGTGTGGCAAATTTCGTTTTAATCTGTTCAGCCGTTTTAGTTTTGGCCACCCATCCTAATTAGAACCATGGTTAGAGTTGCTTAACCTGCGTTATTGTAATTAAAAGTAGCCCACGTCCTTTCTTAGACTATAGCCTATCTGTGTGCCAAATTTCAATTTAATCTGTTCAGCCGTTTTAGTTTTGGCCACCTATCCTAATTAGAACCATGGTTAGAGTTGCTTAACCTGCATTATCGTAACTAAAAGTAGCCTACGTCCTTTCTTAGGCTATAGCCTCTCTGTGTGCCAAATTTCATTTTAATCGGTTCAGCCGTTTTAGTTTTGGCCACCCATCCTAATTACAACCATGGTTAGAGTTGCTTAACCTGCGTTACCGTAATTAAAAGTAGCCCACGTCCTTTCTTAGGCTATAGCCTATCTGTGTGCCAAATTTCGTTTTAATCGGTTCAGCCGTTTTAGTTTTGGCCATCCATCCTAATTAGAACCATGGTTAGAGTTGCTTAACTTGCGTTATCGTAATTAAAAGTAGCCCACGTCCTTTCTTAGGCTATAGCCTCTCTGTGTGGCAAATTTCGTTTTAATCTGTTCAGCCGTTTTAGTTTTGGCCACCCATCCTAATTAGAACCATGGTTAGAGTTGCTTAACCTGCGTTATTGTAATTAAAAGTAGCCCACGTCCTTTCTTAGACTATAGCCTATCTGTGTGCCAAATTTCGTTTTTATCTGTTCAGCCGTTTTAGTTTTGGCCACCCATCCTTATTAGAACCATGGTTAGAGTTGCTTAACCTACGTTATCGAAATCAAAAGTAGCCAATGCCCTTTCTCGGGCTATAGCCTATCTGTGTGCCAAATTTCGTTTTAATCTGTTCAGCCGTTTTAGTTTTGGCCACCCATCCTAATTAGAACCATGGTTAGAGTAGCTTAACCTGCGTTATCGTAATTAAAAGTAGCCCACGTCCTTTCTTAGGCTATAGCCTATCTGTGTGCCAAATTTCGTTTTAATCGGTTCAGCCGTTTTAGTTTTGGCCACCCATCCTAATTAGAACCATGGTTAGAGTTGCTTAACCTACGTTATCGAAATCAAAAGTAGCCTATGTCCTTTCTCGGGCTATAGCCTATCTGTGTGCCAAATTTCGTTTTAATCGGTTCAGCCGTTTTAGTTTTGGCCACCCATCCTAATTAGAACCATGGTTAGAGTTGCTTAACCTGCGTTATCGTAATTAAAAGTAGCCCACGTCCTTTCTTAGGCTATAGCCTATCTGTGTGCCAAATTTCGTTTTTATCTGTTCAGCCGTTTTAGTTTTGGCCACCCATACTAATTAGAACCATAGTTAGAGTTGCTTAACCTACGTTATCGAAATCAAAAGTAGCCTATGTCCTTTCTCGGGCTATAGCCTATCTGTGTGCCAAATTTCGTTTTAATCGGTTCAGCCGTTTTAGCGTGAAAGCGAGACAGACAGACAGACAGACAGACAGAGTTACTTTCGCATTTATAATATTAGTATGGAAGTATGGAAGTATGGAAGTATGGATTTACCTGATTCCCAAAAATACTTAGCCTATTTTTTTTATAAAATACACAATATAGTCAATGCTTAAGAATTACAGGAAAGCCTATAAGAGTTCTATCAATTGGAAATAAAGTCCCAATGTTTTATTCATAATCTAAACATATAATAAAACAGTAAAAATATTTTGTCTGTACATTTAGTAATTTTGACTGAAACAGATAGAGGGATACTTAAAAAGAATAATAGAAAACAAAAAAAAATGTTTTAGCATTTCTTGTATTAAATAAACAGGAACTACAAGAAAATCAGCCATCAAAACACCAAGAAGGCTCGATTAATGAAAGCTCCGAATTCCGTACAAACTGTAATCTATTTAACACCTCAAGTTGGCAGAATTTATCGTCGCCTCAGACCTTGCTTCAAACAAATTTCGCACTGATTACACCCATTTGTTTGATGTTATAACCAGGTCTTTTGAATTTTGAGTTGACTGCTCGTAATAAGTGTAAAAAAGTTCATTGTTAACGTTCCGTAAAAAAAATCAAAAACAGAATCCTTATGTCTGTCTGTCTCAGTCAATTGCTCCAAATCTACTGAACCAAATCAAGTGAAATTTGTTTGGATTGTGTTATCTTAAGACCCAAATATAGATGTGGCAAGTAAATAAATATTTTTTTTTTATGTAAGGGTAAATTTCGGAGGAAAAAATAAAAACACAGTTTTTCAAACTTTACTGTGTAATATATCGAATGAAAGACAACGTTATGAAGATGTCAACCTTTTTAAATAAAATTAAAACTGTTTATTTTATAAACAGTTTTGATTCTATTTATGAAAGAAGACAAATATTGACTATTTACCTGATTCCCAAAAATACTTAGCCTATTTTTTTTATAAAATACACAATATAGTCAATGCTTAAGAATTACAGGAAAGCCTATAAGAGTTCTACCAATTGGAAATAAAGTCCCAATGTTTTATTCATAATCTAAACATATAATAAAACAGTAAAAATATTTTGTCTGTACATTTAGTAATTTTGACTGAAACAGATAGAGGGATACTTAAAAAGAATAATAGAAAAAAAAATGTTTTAGCATTTCTTGTATTAAATAAACAGGAACTACAAGAAAATCAGCCATCAAAACACCAAGAAGGCTCGATTAATGAAAGCTCCGAATTCCGTACAAACTGTAATCTATTTAACACCTCAAGTTGGCAGAATTTATCGTCGCCTCAGACCTTGCTTCAAACAAATTTCGCACTGATTACACCCATTTGTTTGATGTTATAACCAGGTCTTTTGAATTTTGAGTTGACTGCTCATAGTGAGTATAAAAAGTTCATTATTAAGGTTCCGCACTAAAAATAGATAAAGGGAACCTTATAGGATCACTCGTGCGTCTGTGTGTCTGTCCGTTTGTCTGTCACAGTCAATTACTATTTCGAATTCCCAGCGTTGGACCCATAGGAAAAGTTGTTCATTTAGACGTGCAAATATGATGGTTTGAAGAACAAAATTGTTTACCCTAACACCCAGTATAAAATAGTATTTAGTATCTTGAAAAAAATCTGAAATAGAAGTACATACATAATACATACTGTCACATTTTTTCCATTGCGGAGTAGACAACTCTTTTACAAATGCAGATAAGTTACAGATAAATGACCATCCCTCTCGAGTCCCATGCAGCAACAAGCCATCTCCGAACTAGATGGAGATCTGTATCTCGGAAACAACTTGCCGCGGGGCTGGGTGAGGAGCTATGGTTGGTTACCTTAACTATTGCCAATTTTGCCTAAAACTATGATCTAAATTTCCCAAACTAGAATATAGAAGACAGAACCTAGGTATTAAGGCCTAAAGCCACATTTAGCATGGTGGGCAGGTAGATAGAAAACGGAATCAAATTAGTGATGGGTTGCTAGAAGCATCCCATATTGCCATGATTTTTAAATTTTCGACTGATCCCTCGATCGACTTTTCTGATCTGCGCGGAAAGAGAAGCGGCTGGTTCATTCTATGTTTTTTCTTTACTCCAGACTAGCGTGGAACTTAAGTAGAAATACTAGTAAAATAGCTATGGCAGCTTCCCATACATCGTTTTAGTTAATAATCAAAGTTAGTGTCTATGAATGATATAAACCTTGTTTTAAAGAACATATACTGCTGATTCTAAAGATAAAAAAATGATGATTTCAGAATTTTTAGTTATGATGCTTAGAAGTTTTAAAGGTAATATCAGTATTACGAGTAAACATTATTATGTATTTAGTATATACGCAACAATATTTTTTTATTACTTTATAAAACAAAAAAATGAAAATAATTCAAAAGAATAAACCTAAAAAACGTATAAATATATTGTATGCTTTTTGATTGCATTGAGTTTTTAAGACGCTTTTGGTGCCCCGAACTAAAAATCTGCCATAGCTCTTTATCAATATTATCTTTTGATAGAAGATGGATTATAAATCTTAAAGCTAATAAGGTTATTGTCAGACGACAGCGAACAATAATGCAGAAGCCAGACAAAAAACGAAGTGGCTTCGGTCACAGCTCAGATCGTAGTATGAGGCAGATGTAGTAGAAATTTCTAATCAACCCAAAGGTTCAACTGTTAGAGAATATTGTTCAGCAATGTGATATATATTTTTTACTTGTTAAATGTTTGTACAATAGATCTCAAAGAAATAAGAAGAAACTTGTGTCTCTGATAGGTTTAATAATCTGAAAGGAACTAAATGTCAGATCATTTTATTGAGTTCAAGGTCCTTGCTCTTATACTTTATTGTAAATTGTAAACTTTCAGGGAAAATAAGAATTCCCAATCAATAAAGAAGGCCTAAACTTGAAAATTAAAGTAAAAAGCTAAGCTTTATGAATTGAATTGAATATCAATGATTGAGAACTATGTACACAATACAATGCTGACATAGCTTTACATAATGATATCGTAATTGAATAAAAAAAGTAACTAACAAATAAATAATAAAAAATGCAATTTCTTAATTTACTTGTTTAATTATCATTGCATAGATAGAAGAACTTTTGATTTTAAATAATAATATTACTGAGGTTTACCGTTCTTACAAAGCTTTATATTATAACATATCTTTCTTATCTGTTATCTGTAGTTTCGGTTATCGAACTCGCTACCCTTCGAGACAAGTCCAATTTGAACCAATGATTCCATTAACACGCAATCTGGGTGTTAGAGAATTGTGATAGCGACAAAATGACAACCGAACGAAGTGACTCGCATCTAAATGTTCGTTGAATTCAGATTTGTAAAAAAAAAAACTACAGTCTGGCTTCACGGTACAAAAAAGAGTACTCCACCGTTTTTGTCATTAATTGCGCTTCAAGTTAGTTAAAAAGTTAGGAAATAATAAAAATAATTTGATTACGTATTAGCTTTGTGAAACTAAAAGAGAATAATGGAAGGAACTCTGAACAAAAAAACGTTGTTGATTTGGGTTGGGTGTATCATCTCAAGATATGTTTCCTTATATTTTCACCTATTTTCTCTATCAGCTTTTACAATTTTCGTGGAAAAAAATGTAGACAAGGCAGAAACAAGTCGAAAGGAAATAGAAATGTATATAAAGCCAAAGAACTTTGAAATTCTATCTCTCTACAAACGAATGCTGAAAAATAAATTCCTGGTTCTTCAGGAACAAAAGGCGAAATATTTTCCTTTTGGAAATAAGACGCTGTGTTCTTATCCTGACCTCAGGAGGTTAAACGTTTGTTATATAAATATGTTTTATATACTCGACTCAAGTTTAATTTTAAAATTAAATGATATCATCATTATCATCATTTCGTGTAGGTGACACACTCTAGTGTCAGAGTTCTTCGGAACCGCTTCTCGGCCTCTGACGTGGTTCCTTTAACGACTACTAGATGGCAGCTGGGACCAACGGCCTAACGTGCCTTCCGAAGCACGGAATCATCATTCTTATCAGACAATCAGGTGATTCATGCCGGCAATGTCCCTACCAAACTAGAAACGACTTAACAAAGTATGCTTCCCGTCGGAATCGAACCCACGACCCCCAGGTCAATAAGGCAAACACCTTAATCACTGGACCACAGAGGCTGTTACGTTTTGTTTTGTTTTTCGTATGTGAAAGTGGCCAACACTGGTGTCAGATTTTTCAAGCTGCCTTAAGGCATCTGAGTCTGTTATGAAAATTATTATTAAATTAAATGATATGAAAATTCTATTTGAGCTTGATAGCATCTTGCGATAGCAGGCAGCAAGATTGAGATATTGAGCTACGAACTGTTAACTCCTGGAAGAACTTCTCGTCCATCCAGAAGGTGTTGATGAAGGGCTGAGCGCTCTTCATCAGGATTAATTGATCATCAGGATGATGCACAAGCTGGTATTTTACTAACCGCAAAAGTCTAGGTTTAGGTTTTGAAGATAAAGAACGATTGGCACTGTATTTATCACCAAAGTAAATAAAAACAAGAGGATAGAAAAAATTAAATTACTGCAAGCATAGAACGCTAAGTGTGTTGTTTAAAGATTTATTTTACAACATAAGATATCACGTATCATCATAATCCACACAAACGTCTTTGAATTGCAAGGTCCTGGGTGCGATCCCCTATCAGGTCAATTGGAAATTGATTTTTGTTCGAAAATTTTTAAGCAATTGGGTGAAAAGTTAAAATGTTTAATCTAATTTTCGATAAAATTCTGTTAGAAGAAAAAATAAAAGTCTAATTAAAGCAAAAAAAACCGGCTAAGTGCGTGTCGGGCCACGCGCAGTGTTGGTTTCCGTAGTTGCGAATAACAACTTCGAGTTTACACTGTTCACACTCGCACCTCACAGTTTACCGACCAAAAACATCTAATAATGAAAATTGTATGAAATTATACCTTTTTGGAGTACATTTTATAAGTTGGTTGCCTCTAACTTTTTAGTTTGTACTTAAAACTCAGCTCTGATAGTTTTCCTTTCAACTTCAGTATATATGCTACTGCTGTTATTTTTTTTACGTATCCATAATATTACTTAATGTTTTCTTATGTTTTCGCGATTGTTACACATTTAAATAAAATTATTTTAATACGGTTTTTATCGCGTTTATTACATTATTTATACACCTAACGTTTCGAGCACTTTACAGTGTTCGTGGTCGCAGGTAGACTCCTGCGACCACGAACACTGTAAAGTGCTTGTGTATTAAATAACAATTCTACAATACAATGTTTTATGATCAATAAAATACAATGTTTAAATATAGCGGGCACCTCCATAATACTAACTCTTCTTGGATATCTCGTTAATCTCAGATGAGTAAATGAAATCTATTTTTTAAAGGTAGTAGGGTCGCGTGTAAAGCATTACACCACTGAGTTCACTATTGTATAATTATAATTCTACAGGAATAGATGAGTAAAGTAGATCTACAGAGTCGCGAGTTTAGGACAAGGTCGGATGAGTAGCCCCTCAAGAGAGAAGAGCTACTTAGCTTGAGGTCCAGCTCGGAGACGAAAGAGAGCACGTCGCTTTTTTTTTGAATGAACTACGAAGCCAGCTCCAAATGAGCTTTCGCTACTTTACCGGACTTTTTGAGGTACGGGCAGAATGCCCTCAACCTGTAATGCAATCTTCACCAAAGGGTTCCCAGGAGGGACGAAAATCGGCTTTGGGCGTTGCCTGGTGCGCAAGGTTTGCAGAGACAGCAAACTCTCATATGCCTGATGGGCTGCGATTTGCATGCATGACCTGAAGAGCCGAACTGAGTGACAATGGCAAAGCCTTTAGAGAGCAGCAACTCTCATGTTTTTCCATATGGGCCGAAAGCTACGGTGTCCGATGGACCTATCCTGGGTGCAAATCACCCGGGACCGCCGGGCAGTCACCAGTAAACGGAGCTAGTCCTACTCTACGCACTCTGTTCCGGTGGCGAGTGCGACGGGGTCGGAGGGTGGGATTCCTCTGGCTGTTCGGAGCTATGGTTCTAAGGTTCTATGGGATCGGTGAGGACGTCCCTTGGACGTCTGCGACGTAAGGTCGGAGAGCCCGTCGCCGCTGGGCCGCGCCTTATATATGGGCCGCGCGACGCCTGAGGAGGGGAGCGGAGGGCTGCAGACCGCACGTCGTCACACACATCATTCATCCACGGGCACATTCTGGCTAACGCTATAGCAAGCCAAGTTTCAAAAAGACACCGTTAAACTTTATTATTAGGCCAAAAATTAAAATATGGCAGTAGGTCCATTGCTAGATAACTAGACTAATCAAAATGTCTTTAACCGTAAAAAGTATTTATTTGAAAGCATCTATTTGAAAGATAAAAATGTAATGTAAACAAATGCAATAATCGAAAATGCTTTTAATAGTTAGTTTTAGTCGTAATAACAAATCCCACCCCAATCGCAATCCCAATCCCAACTTCCCAACTAATATTATAAATGCGAAAGTGAGTTTGTTTGTTTCTTACGCTTTCACGCCGTATTTACTAAACCGATCATCATGAAATTTTGCATACACATAGGTTAGGGTATCGAGAAGAACATAGGCTATTTATTACGGGGGCGAAGCCGCGAGTAACAGCTAGTATCTAATAAAAATGGCACGAAGCGCCATCGCTGTGTAGTTGGAGCGCCAATCTAGGTTTAAAACTTCGTAGACACATCAAAGATGATACCACCGTGCTATTACCATCTCATCATAATTTTACTCAAAAATTGCATACGAAAACGCTTACCCAGCAACCCAAGTACCGTACCGCTACCCACCCCACGCAGCGAAGCGCGACGGGCCATAACCAAAATTGACGACGCACGTTATATTAAGTCGTAAACCGTCGATTTCGGGAATGCACCTGGTATTTATACTGTAATAAAATATGACGTCAATACTTTAAGCTGTTAAATTCGAGTCGCCGCTTTACCAGCTCGTTTTGAGAAGTCAATGAAGATTTATGTGGGTAATTACGTTGAGGTGAGTGTTGGAGGTGTTACATTTGAAATATGAACTGAAGTACAGAAGGTTATTCCTCTCGCATTAGTGTTGATCCTTCAGGAACACTTTTCTCAGGGATGAAAGGTAGCTTATATCCTTTTTGTACTCCAGACGAAGTGTATGGAAAATTTCATGACGAGCGGTTTAGTAAATACGGCGTGAAAGCGTAACAAACAAACTCACTTTCGGATCTATAATATATGTTGGGATTGGGATATCTATTATAAATAGCACATAACGCCATCTCTGTTTAGTTGGAGCGCAAATCTAGTCTGTTTAAAACTTTGTAGACACATCAAAGATGACACCACCTTGCTATTACCATCTCATCATAATTTTGCAAAATGCAAAATTTCATGACGACCGGTTTAGTAAATACGGCGTGAAAGCGTAACAAATAAACAAACTCACTTTCGGATCTATAATATATGTTGGGATTGGGATATCTATTATAAATAGTACATAACGCCATCTCTGTTTAGTTGGAGCGCAAATCTAGTATTTTTAAAGCTTTGTCGACACATCAAAGATGAAACCACCATGCTATTACTATCTCATCATAATTTCACTCAAAAGTTGCATACAAACACGCTTACCCAGCAACCCAAGTACCGCTCCGCTACCCACCCCACGCAGCGAAGCGCGACGGGCCATAAACCAAAATTGACGACGCACGTTATATTAAGTCGTAAACCGTCGATTTCGGGAATGCACCTGGTATTTATAATGTAATAAAATATGACGTCAATACTTTAAGCTGTTAAATCCGTGTCGCCGCTTTACCTGCTCGTTTTGAGAAGACAATGAAGATTTATGTGGGTAATTACATTGAGGTGAGTGTCGGAGCTGTTCCATTTGAAATGTGAACTGAAGTACAGGAGGTTATTCTTCATTTATACATGGCGAAATTTTGATCGTTCCGGACCATTAAAGGGGTGATTCAGCCTGTCAATATAAACAACTTTTCCTATGGGACAAATGCTGTAAACTTGAAAAAAAATTCGATATTCCTATACAAATTGCCCGGGCGGCTGAACACTTTTGTATGAAAATGTCGAAATAAAATTTGAGTTTCCAGCATTGGTCCCATAGGAAAAATGGTTCATATCGACGGGCTGAATCACCCCTTTAAGGGTCCAGAACGATCAAAATTTCGCCATGTATACTAATGTTAAAAAGAGGAAAGATTTGATCATTTTATTGTTTGCATTGAATAGGCTCCGAAAGTACCGGACCAATTTTCATGATCCTTTCACTTACAGAAAATTAATTTATTTGCGGGTTCCGAGCGAAATCAATGAAGGGGCTCAAGATTTTTTATGCAACTTGTATTCACCCAGTCAAGGGGTGCGAGGAAAGAGCCTCCCCGAGTGACGCATCTTTGTAATTTATGCGTCCGGCGCACCCTGGGCAACAGTCTGCGAAGACAGCAAGTCGGTAACGCAGACTGGCTGATCTTTCCACCACGACTCAATGCCCGAGTCGATACGCTAAGAAGAAGAAGTCAAGTGGAGACGACATCCATGTTGCAACATGTGGAAGGGCTAATAATCCACTCGCCCATCTCTCACTTTCACCCACACCATAACAAATATGATACACCACAGTAAAAATAGGGGACTCCTTGCCCCGACGCATCACACCTAAGGATGCAACCAGCCAACCACGTAAAATGCGCAGTTAAAGATGAATTGAATAGAAAAATATGAATATTGATTATTATATAGAACTGCATAAATGATTGTAATTAAATTATAAATACAAAACCTTATAGAAAGATTAAAGTTACAGGTAATTTTGTACTTACTCCAAGCTCCAAAGCAACCAAAGCAAACAAAACAACTGAACCACGGTAAGCTCGCAAAGTTAATCATAGCAAACGTTAATTTTGAGACCTAACAAAACAGTTCCACAATATTTTCCTACAAGTTTAGTTTACCCAAAACCTTTCGCTGTTTAAATTATGAATCGTGTGAACACTATTTCGTCTCTTTAGGTAATCGTGTAATAAATTGGTCATGAAAAGTCAGCATGAACCACAGAGTACATTATCATGATCATTCACATCATCATCAGATCTTTTTTAGTCTCCATTGCAGGAGCATGACCCTCTCTGTACTACCAGAGCTATATATTAGCCAGAGCATACAGAGGATTAGGTCTACACTCTGCGCGACTCTTTTTCTGAATCAACTTACATTCATTAGAACCTCACGAAAGCTATAAAGTCACTCAAAGAATACTACGTCAAAGGTTTTATTTAGGCTTGATTGTCTCCGTAGTGCATTATACAGATCATCTGGGTTGCTTTTTTTTTAAATTTCCGTACTTTAAGGGTAAAAGAAGTCCCTAGTAGCCTCCACTTTCCGCCCGTCTGTCAGATAATAAATAAATAAATATATACGGACAAATCACACAGCTAGCCCAAAAGTAAGTTCGAGACTTGTGTTATGGGATACTAACTCAACGATACTATATTTTATAATAGATACTTATATAGATAAACATTCAAGACCGGTTTCTATCTTGACCTGGCCGGGGATGGAACCCGGGACCATCCGTGTCGCAGGCAGGCATGTTGACCGCTGCGCCACGGAGCTCACTGTCGGCTGTAACTATTAGGTAGACTTGTTTTTTTACAAAAGTGTAATTTAATATTTTGCTGCAATAACAAAAAATAATGAAAATGAAACAAATAAATAATTTGAGTACATCAAATCCAAAAAAAAATAAATCATTTAAGCGTTTTTATAGTTGAAATATTTTACGGCGGTACGGAATATTTATAACCCTTTTGACCCGGCTTTTATAGTTATCTGTTTGGAGGCAAGCTAAAAAATTTACAATTAATATTACTGGTTGTATACAGTACGTAAATAATGTATCATATTCTAATTAGCGAACCCCGGAATCCGATGCATCACAATTACTTAGGATTCAATCCTGTCTAAATGAGAAGATGTCTGTGTTTCTACCAACCTAGTGATGTATAGTGTTGCGGTGTAAAGAATCTTTGATATTTATTAATAATACACGACGTATAAAACGCTAGTCAAAACGTTCAAAAAGGGATACATGTCATCCAAATTGAAATAAAAAAATATTTCATTCCATATCAAAGATTTGTTGTTTATAAGTAGTAACTAGTCGTTGCCTACGGCTTCGCCCGCGCTTTATATAGCCTAATGTCCTTCTCCGTACTTGAGACAGTGTATACCTATGCAAAATTTAATGATGATCGGATCAGTAGGTACGGCGTGAAACTGTAACAAACAAACAAACAAACTGACTTTCGCATTCGTAATATTATAGTTGGGATATGTAGCTATAAAAGATTACCTAGTAGGCACTTTAATATAACAAGTATTTCTATTTAAATTTGGAAACCTTAAAATAACCTTGTTTTCCTCTCCTGTGGAATTAAACTCAAAATTGATACAAAACTTCAAAGTGACGAAAACATTTAGAAAGAGCTTTCACAAGTTTGAGTTGTGTAATAATAGAATTATCTCATTTTGCAATTGGTATTGTGATCAAATTACATAGGGATATTAAAAACACGGTAGTAATATTTATAAATATTTTTTTTATTTATCAAACACCTTAGTGGCTTACAAAGTAGAATCGACTTTTTTAGAAAATTAACAAAAAAATATTTTCTAACCAAAGAAACTTTTCTTTTGGCTTATGTTTATCCTCAAAAATGGTTTTAATTTGAAAAAAAAATCACAATCCCCACAAATCAAATAAAAAGACACTTTTTAATAACAGTTGTTTCAACTAAACTTTTCCCTAGATCTTTCATGAATTTAAGACTTCAAGATTCAATTTATTCGTCGTTTCTGGCAATATTCAGTTGACCTGCCTTTTTTTTTAACGTAGATGGCTCCGAAGACGAATTAGAGTGCCTACGATTCATTATTAATACTTATTTGTGATTATTAAGAAAAAGTCACACTAACACTGACGCTACGTATACCTCACATAGGTCAGATCGTCGAACTCACCTGCTTATGGACGTACGCTGCGTCCAGTCTCTCTCGCCGCCGACGCGTCACTGGCAACTAGAAAACAGGGTTGCCAGATGACAATTTTTTTTTTCTCGTACCAGGGTTGCTAAATATCTCGTAATTTCAACAGATAATCTCGTAAAAGCATAAATTTAAAGAAACTCAAATAAAATTAATGATTTTATGCTATTTACTGTACTATGTAACTTGTGTAGTCATATTCTTTGCGCTTGGGGCTGTTAAATTCAAACAAAACAATTAAAAATCATATTTTTTATGAATTATTTTCGACATCAGGGATGTTAGTAAAATCATCTCCTCACGAGCTCCGTGGCGCAGCGGTCATCACGCCTGCCTGCGACACGGATGGTCCCGGGTTCGATACCCGGTCAGGTCAAGATGGAAAACGATCTTTTTCAGATTGACCTGGGTCTTGGATGTTTATTTATATATGTATTTGTTATAAAATATAGTATCGTTGAGTTAGTATCCCATAACACAAGTCTTTCATTAGAACTTACTTTGGGGCTAGCTCAATCTGTGTGATTTGTCCGTATATATTTATTTATTTATTTATTTATATCTTTATTTTTAGAGTATAGCTTTTCAGCTGTCATTCTGGCGTACATTTCTAAATCCCCGTTCAATATAGCTCTGAGTAAGCGAGACACACAAATATAGCAAAACATTAGTGTAATAAGGACAACAACAAAAGAATATTATGAACGGGAATTCCCCACTCAAAGTTGTCAAGTTTCATTTAGTGATGAGGTAGTGCATTTAGTGATGCGCCGAGTCGATCGTTTTGTGTTGGATGGTTAATGGCATATTTACTACTAACTAAACTAACTTGTTAAAATCTCGTAAAAAAGTGTACGAGATTTTTGTTAATCTTGAATCTCGTACAGACCCTCTAAATCTCGTAATGGTACGAGATTTCTCGTACGTCTGGCAACCCTGCTAGAAAACTAACAAAAAGGACGTGTTGAAATTCCCGCGCAAATTTGAGTTTTGAATAAAAAACCGCTTGGGTGACGTACCACATGCGTACGTCAGTGGTTAAAGGCTGAGAGTACGTCGAGTACGCATGTCAAAATGAACAACTTTACCTACGTGCTCAATTGAGAACTTTAAAATTACGTTTCTTCTATTTCCTTTACCTTATCCCACTTTTTTATGTGGGATCGGCACAGTATGTCAGCTCTCTACCTTGTTCTGTCATCCACCATCAGGTGGACTGATGTGCAATTATTGCATTTATTTTTATGTTCTATTTCGTTGAAAATCTGTGACGTAGTGGATTTCAGGGCAGTCTGTTACAATAGAAAGATTTGATACCCCGGTCGGACGACTTCATAAAAGTCGCAAGAAGGCGCTCGATACTGGCCGCATTTCTGGAGTGAAAAAATACTGCCCAAATCTGACTCATACTTGGCAGATTTTAACACAAAATCCTAATGCTATCCTAACTAATCCCATCCCAATCCCAATCCCATCCCAACTAATATTATAAATGCGAAAGTGAGTTTGTTTATTTATTTCTTTGTTTGTTTGTTACGCTTTCACGCCGTATCTGCTGAACCAATCAACATGAAATTTTGCTTACTCATAGGTTAGGGTACCGAGAAGGTCATAGGCTATATACTACGCGGGCGAAGCCGCGGGTAACAGCTAGTATTATAAATGCAAAGGGTTTGTTTGTTTGTTACGCTTTCACGCCGTATCTACTGAACCGATCATCATGAAATTTTGCATACACATACTAAGGTATTAAGAAGGACATAGCCTATAAATCACGCGGGCAAAGCGGCGGGTAACAGCTAGTTCTCTATAAATCACCAAATTCATCTAAATCGCCCGAGTTGTAATAGGTACGTGTTTCGATCTGTAATAAATCAACACTATTAACACTTGTGCAGGTCAAACTTTGTCAAAGGTCCGAAACTTTGGCGCGTTTCGGTCGGAGCCCGAAACTTGAGTGACCTTTGCGAGTAATCCCCTTAAAAAGCTACCAATATCTCTGTGTATTGGGGCGCCATGGGTATAAATTAAACGTACTCGTATTTTGGAAAACTAGGTCAAGTATTTAGTTATCTAAAATCACTTCTTCCTTACAACTTTAATAAAATGCTATCTATACAGGAATATAATTTACAAAATATAAATATTGTGTTTGTGTTTTTGTTTTTGTTAGTATTGATTTATCACAGCTGAAGTAAAGAAAAGAATAATTAGTACTTCATAATTTCAAATCATTAGATAAAACTTCTTCTTTTTCATTGGTGAACGAGGGAGAAATAGATAAAAATAAGTTATTAAAAACATATTGAATACCAGAAAAATCTATTTATACAAAATGAATGTCAAATATAAAAATTATACAAACCGAGAATATTAAGTTCCAAATATACTCTGCCATAGTAAAATCTCTACCGGATTTTCGCACATACAAAGCCTTTCAATAAAAGATATTAAGGCTTCCGTTTGAAAATATTTAGAATAGAGAAGTAAAGCTCTGTGCTATGATTCCTTCTCATTCTCCGGTTATGTTATCAGTAGTGATGCATCAGAGCCCGGGGGTCCAGTATTAGGATAGAGTTGATGATATAATATTAGATTATGGGAAAATTTGTCAATACTACTTAGATATCTCCAAAAAATACCAATGAAAATTATGTAATTCAGTTTGAGCTAATACGAACCGAATATCAAATCTGGTGTTCCTCGTGACGCAGTCATGGAGTGGCCGTCTCTTTCTCCTTCAAATCTCGGCTTACTGAGGGCCCACAAATTGAGGGCCAGGTAGACTGTGTAACTGTAAAGTCTAGAAGAATAACTAATAAAACAAAGGTGGACAAAAATAGCAAAATGAAGTTTTCCAAGACAGTTAGGTGATAAAATAAGAAGAAAGAGCAGAAACACTGAAAAATTATTACAGGCTTACCGAGAATCAAGTACGTAACGTTAAGTATCAGAAAGATTATATTTAGTGGTAAAATAATTATATTACCAAAAAGACTATGTCAAGGAAAAACTCCGTTAGTTTTATATTCGAGCATACAACCATATTTCATAACTTACGTACGTGTTCTCCTAATTGTTACCTAGCTTTATTTCTCTACATGCTGTATTTTGTGATTCTGTTACATAGGAACGAACGTCATTATTATTATCAGATTTATAGGGATTTGCCGGATTTCGCTCAAGGGCAGTGACCTTAAGCTGAAATGACATTGAACCTTTAAATAGGATTTCGTCCAGAAAATATTACGGATGAAAGGAAACACATTATTCTATTATCACATCCTGCGATCAAGAAGCTGAAAGACGATTTGTGAGTAATAGATCCTCAAAGTCGGTTTACAAAAAGGGGCGATGTGTTATTTTTATTGTTACAAAGTCACAGTAATAGCTGATCTATAATTCCTTTATTTCCATTCTTCTTCATAGCCGTGTAGTTCCCGGCAGAGTAGAATAGGACCACTCCAAGTCATCCCGTGGATGTCGTAAAAGGCGACTAAGGAAACACAAGCTAAACAAAGCTTATTAACATCAAAGATACCTCTCCAACCCGTCTGGCCAGCGTGGAGAGTGTAGGCCAAAGCCTCTGACTACTCAGGCTAGTATATGGCTCTGGTAGTACAGAGAGGGTCGTTCTCCTGCAGTGGAGACTAGAAAGACCTGATGATGATGATGAATTTCTTTGGTAAGTGATTGGTTCATTGATGATGATTGATGATGGCATTAGTTGTGGTAGAGTCATGTTACCGGCGAAAATAACTTTTGCTAGTAGCATGAACGGGCCGGCTCGTCCGGGAAAGTACCACACTCTCACAGAAAATCGACATTTGAGCTACATCTTACAATTCCCCTCTGGGGAGGGAAAAATATAAGGCCAGCAACACTCTTGTCACACCCCTGATCCATGTCGAATGAACCACACGGCAACAAAAAATAAATAAATATTGATCATCATCATCATCATCAACAGCCTTCTGCATCCCACTGCTGGGTATAGGCCTCTCTCAATGCATGCCATCCATTGCGATCTTGTAAATATTGATACTCCCTTGTAAATATAGAAATATTGAAAGACAGTAATTGAAAGTGTTTTGTTTGCTAGCGGAAACATTTGAAACCCAATTGAATAGTAACTACAACACAAAGGGTTGCTTGTTATCTCATTTATTTTGTTACTGATGAAATGTTATTATTCACGGTTTGTACTAACTGGAAATGCTGACCTGAAAGATATTTTCCGAATACCGGTTGCGAATGGAATGATAATAAATAAGATATGATGAATCTCAACTACAGAAATTTTACATACCTTCTTCATCATCAGGCACTTTTTTGGTCATATAATAATAATTTTAAAACATATTTACAGGTTTCACAAATGATTTCTGGGCAAAGATCACGTCCTGCTGGATCCCTAATAATCCTAGAAGACTCGGTAGACCGTGAACGCGATAGCGTGATGAGCTGGACAAATATAACAAAGTGGAAGGAGATAACGCAAGGCCGGACTGAATGGAAGAAGAAGAGGGAGGCCACTGCCCAGCAGAGGAACACATGATGGCTCGAAATAAATAATTAAGTATAAAAATTTAAAGGTTAAGTTCAGGCATAGATCAAGATACAGGTTCAAATCCTGTCCGCGTTGATTTTTCCCATATCTTATTACCTAATTTAATAACTCTAATTGAATTTATATTAGGCGCATAACCCTGGATTACGGTTTCAGCAAAAAATGAACAAATTTAATTTGGTTTCATCCCTCACTTTGAAGGGACGGGAAATTTCAAATTGGACCTTACGATCTCTTGCTTATATTGGGATTTATTTAAGTGACAGGCTAAATTGGAACAAAAACCCTACTCCTGGTTATAAACGGTGTACTTACTTATTTTGTGACAACTAAGGTTTCTGTGATGCCATTGCGTACGAAATGATGATTGACACACTAGTATATAGTATTGCTCTATTTGATATGGCTCTGGTAGTACAGAGAGGGTCATGCTCCTGCAGTGGAGACTAAAAAAGAACTGATGATGATGATAAAACAAGTATAGTACTTACTTAAATCTGGAATATTATCTACAGATTTAAACGTGCTACAACTTGCTCCTTTGTCTGTATTTGTTAGAAACTAGCTTTTGCCCGCGGTTGCGTTCGCGTTATTGTGTATTTTTTGGGAACTGTATTTTTTCCGGGATAAAAGTTACCCTTTATTTTTGTGCATATCTCAGACAAAGTGTCCACAAAAGTTTATGACGGTCGATTTAGTGTTAAAGTGTAACAAACAAACTCACTTTCACACTTATAATATTTGTTATTTTAGAATATGATACGCAAACACTTTTACAAATAAAGTGTGCGTGGTGCAGTGTTTAACATGCCTATTATATACAGCTTGTACTCCATTTTTAGGGTTCCGTAGTAAACAAGGAACCCTTATAGTTTCGCCATGTTTGTCTGTCTGTCTGTCCGTCCGCGGTTTTACTCAGAGACTTTAAGTATTAGAGAGCTGTAAATTGGTATGGGTATGTATATTAATCATGGCAAAAAAGTGGTAGAAAAAAATCTTGAAAAAAACAATTTTTTAGGGTAGCTCCCATACAAGTAAAGAGGGAGTAATATTTTTTTTCTATACAAACCCATCGTGTTGGGTATTATTAAATAGGTCTTTAAAAAATATTGTGGGGTTGAGAACACCATTTTTCGATTTAGGGATCCGTTTCCGAAATATTTGGTTTTAAAGTGCAAATTTTTGTTAGAGGTACGTGCTTGGCCGGTTTTTACATATCTGTCCACGGTTCTACAGTTAGCAAAGTAGCATAGATGTTAGGCAGGCGGGTGGCCAAAAAAACTTAGACAAATCATATGACGTCAAGAATACTGTATTTATTTTTCTTTTATTCATTACCTAGCAGTCCGCCCCGGCTTTATCCGTGATACATACATAGTCTATGTCACTCAGGGATAACGTCCTATTTAATAGTGAAAAAACTTTTAAAATAGGTCCAGTAGGTCCTGAGTTTAGCGCGTTCAACCAAACAAACTCTTCTGCTTGATAATAATAGAATAGATTTTGGACCCCGGGCTCCGACGCACCACAGCTGAGAGTGCAACCATGGAAACGTTTCGAGCTCCGTGGCGCAGCGGTCAACACGCCAGCCTGCGACACGGGGGTCCTGGGTTCGATCCCCGGTCAGGTCATGATGGAAAAACGATCTTTTTTAGAATGACCTGGGTCTTGGATGTTTATTTATATAAGTATATGTCATAAAATATAGTATCGTTGAGTTAGTATCCTGCAACACAAGTTCACAACTTACTGTGGGGCTAGCTCAATTTGTGTGATATGTCCCTATATATTTATTTATTTATATAATCAATAAATCATTTATTCAGTAAACTATGGGTACTATGATGAGGCAGAGAACATTATTCTTAGGCTGAATCAATTCCTAAAATGTACTGTTATGAATAAAATTAATAACACTTCATATATTCCAGCCATGTTAATATACGTTTATTTGTTACGTATATTACTAGTATCTAATTACATACAAATATGCACCTAATTAAGGAGAGCGGTGAAACATAACAAGCATTGTATGTTCAAAGGGTTAAACCAGCACCAAAATGCACAGTTATGTCAAAAAAATCTGTAAAGTTTAAATAAATATTTTTTAATTTTTCATTCAAATCTTTTCAACTACATTACATTATTGTTAGGAAACCATTATTGTTTCAACAAGGAAGATTAGATTAAAGATAAATTAGATGGTTTTGATAATCTGACGTATGTGTTACTCACTAACACAAATAGAAAGATTTCAAAGACAGACATGTACTTTTATATTTACAAATTTTTGATCCAAAAGTCCCTTGTCCCAATTTATCAACCCCCCTTTTGTTGTGTAATTACCCTAACACGATGCTAATCGGGGTTTCGTTTTTGGGGTCGGAACCTCATTTTACCAGATTATATGGGTGACAAATGAACAAACATAATATGTCAAATGTAACCACAACGGGATGCATCGTAACATGAATATGTTAAATAATTTTATGAGCTTCCTTAGTTTATTTGTTTAAAATCATCATTATCTTAGTGATTTTAAAATCAACATAAATTTATTTTTTCTTGTCCTCACGATTGTTACAAATTTAAGTATAATTACTTCACATAGTACTTAGTTACATGTTATATACATACACAAAATTCATATTTTTTTCAGCATATGGAGTAAAATAAAAAGAAGTAAATCATTACAAATATAATGATTTACAATACAAATAATTTAATATCCAAGTATAGCTTCAAAAATAACCTACTAATTCTTCTTATACGAATAAAAATTACCTTTTCCTACTTTTTAATCGACTACCCCTGTTAGTGCATATATATGTAGGTATGTAAGTTTGTCTGACCCACTGTCGCTTTTTGTAGCCAAAAGTGCTTAACCGATTTTGAAGTGCAAGCTGTTTTTCAAGCTTCCTGATTTGATGTTTTTTTAACAAACTTAGTTTTAACACGATTTATAATATTTCCAGAATACGATGTTTTTTTTTGTAATGGTTATTTATCACTATACAAATAATTTAACATACAAATATAGCTTTAAAAATGATCTGCTATTTTATCGTACACAAATAAAAATAATATTTTGGCACTGTACGTATATACATAAATATATGCACATATTTATGCACATACTTACATTACATTAAGTATGTCTATACAATTGTTGCTTTCTGTAGCCCAAACGGCTTGACCGATTTTGAAGTGTTATTTGTCATCAGGTTCGTATTCTTCCCCGGAGTGTCATAGGCTATGTGACGTAAGCATTATCTTTTCGGATAATTGTGATAATTGTTGTAATGTGGATGGTTGGTTTTTGTTATTGAAGACTGAAATATATCAACCTGGAAACAAACTATGCTTTTTAATGGCATTCGAACCATGACCTCCTGGTTATTAGGTAGCGGCTTGACCACTGGATGACAGAGGCAGTCAATCCTATTCGACTTAAATCTGAAAGCTTAAATGATACTTAAATTGAGAAGGGTTAAATGGTGAAAGCGAGTTAAAATAAAACAGTTTCAACTTTCTAGTTTGGTATAAAATTAAATAAATAAATATATAGGGACATATCACACAAATTGAGCTAGCCCCACAGTAAGTTGTGAACTTGTGTCGCAGGATACTAACTCAACGATACTATATTTTATAACAAATACATAAATAGATAAACATCCAAGACCCAGGTCAATATGAAAAAGATCTTTTTCCATCTTGACCTGACCGGGGATCAAACCCGGGACCCCCGTGTCGCAGGCTAGCGTGATGACCGCTGCGCCACGGAGCTCGACATCATGCATGTTGCGTTTGGGGTATGTCCGAGATTCATTTGTACATCGTACAAATGAATCTCGGACATACCCCAAACGCAACATCTCCTTACAAAAACAAATAAAAAAAGCACAAGGGCGTAAAAGTCCATAAGATTTTACGGCGTTTTGACGAGTTTATGGTGTTCTGTGTTAATTACCGAAACGACTTAACAACCGGAATGGACGTGTGGCAATAAAACTTTCGGTATATTTAACACCTCGTTTTTATGTGCAGTAAGTCCAATTTTGTGGTCCAATATATTCCTACTTTGATGGTGGCTTTGACTTTATATTCTCTAGACTCCACCATGCCTTTATTTTAATCCCAACTATCATAATCCTAACTGTCCTAACTTCCTAACTAATATTAAAAATGTGAAAGTGAGTTTGTTTGTTCGTTACGCTTCCCCGCCGTATCTTCTAAACCGATCATCATGAATTTTTGCATACACATACGTAAGGGTACTGAGAAGGACATTGGCTATATATTACACGGGCGGAGCCGTGGGTAACAGCTAGACCTATCCTAATCCTAACTAACTATCCTAACTAGTGAGTTTGTTTGTTTATTTATTTGTTTGTTTGTTACGCTTTCAAGCCGTATCTACTGAACCGATCATCATAAAATTTTGCATACACATAGGTTAGGGTACCGAGAAAGACATGGGCTATATATTACACGGGCGGAGCCGCTGGTAACAGCTAGTATTATTATAAACGCGAAAGTGAGTTTGTTTGTTACGCTTTCACGCCCTATCTCCCAAACCAATCATGATAAAATTTTGCATACACATTGTCTGGAGTACGGAGAAGGACATAAGGAAAAAAGCGCGAGCGAAGCCGCGGGCGATAGCTAGTAATTAATAAAAGTAAAGATTTCAATATTATGGAAACAACACCGTACCAAATTTTGAATCGATCGGACAAAATGAAGTCCGTCAGATCGACTAGAAAAGAGTAAGTAAGTAAGTAAAAAATTTATTTGAGGAACACAAAAAG
Source organism: Rhodophaea formosa (assembly GCA_963082605.1). Classification (NCBI taxonomy): domain Eukaryota; kingdom Metazoa; phylum Arthropoda; class Insecta; order Lepidoptera; family Pyralidae; genus Rhodophaea; species Rhodophaea formosa. The sequence goes on from OY720226.1 coordinate 6,787,474, forward strand.
ATAAAATATTCACATATACAAACACAATTTTATAAAAAATAAACAAAAATTTATATCTTGCTTCAGCATATGCTGGCCGTACGGAACTGCCAGCGCTGGTCTTCCATTGGATCCATTGTGACGTCACGGAACAGATTGAACTAACAAAAAACATTTACATTTACAACCAGGGTGCCACTCTTGAACAGGCGATCGCTCAAAAAGAACGATTAAGTCGCCTTTTCAAGAATAACACACTCAACGACAAAAACAATACCAACCACCTTAACACAAAAATTGAAAAAAAAAGCTAATGATCTTTATACAACTGAACAGATTTTCTTAAAACACAGATAAGAAAACGTAGTAAAGCCAGTAGTTGGAAATTACTTGTTGTATTTTTTGGTATTAATTTGCATCAACATCATCGTTCCAAACTGAGAAAACCTCTAATTACGCTAAAAGTGGCCCCTTTACACGTATGTTCTCTTGTTTTACCAAACGCAAAATACTGAAAAGTAATACCTTAAATGTAACAAGTATGTAGGTGGTTGATGGTGGGAAGTCAAGGGGTGCAGTTGGGGTCTGCCTTGGACGATTTTGCAAATTGATTTTGGTGGACTTTATAATATGAAATTGGTGTAGTTTGGTGTTATAAATGCTCGTACTCATGGAACAATTTGTGAAATAGTTAAAGTGGACTGTTATATGGACTCGTATAGACTTGTCACCATAACCTCCTGACCACGAGGCATCAAAGAACATACGCCATCTTTGATGCTACTTGTTACAACTTTACCGTACAACACCGATACTTAGTATCTCAATTTACTGGACATTGGCAGAATCACTGAAATCTCGGTGGAAGCCATTTTATAAAGCAGAAGAAGAAGAAGAAGAACAAGTATGTAATACCAAAGATATGATATAAGATTTTTTCGATTTGATTTGATTGAAGAGTAAAAGAAAAAAATGAATAATAAACATCCTAATGCGTCATGGCGCAGCGGTCATCACGCCTGCCTGCGACACGGATGGTCCCGGGTTCGATCCCCGGTCAGGTCGAGATGGAAAACGATCTTTTTCAGATTGACCTGAGTCTTGGATGTTTATCTATAATGTATTTATTATAAAATATAGTATCGTTCAGTTAGTATCCCATAACACAAGTCTTACTTAAGAACTTACTCTACTACTACGGGCTAGCTCAATCTGTGTGATTTGTCCGTATATATTTATTTATTTATGTAATACCAAAGATATGATATAAGATTTTTTTCAATTTGATCTGATTCAAGAGTAAAAGAAAAAAAATGAATAGTAAACATTCTTGACAGTTCAGACATGGTCTTTTAATGAGGCTCAAAAGTCCAGACTCAAGGTTTGCCAACGAGCAATGGAGCGCAGCATACTAGGCTTGCGACTTATAGACAAAGTTTATACTTTTTTTTTTTTTTTTGCGGGTACGTGTTAAAAAGTAAACTTTGAGCTCTAATTTGTTTATTTATATAAATTAAATTAAATACTTACAGTGTATTCATTTATACTAAAAAGGCTTGCCTATAAGAGCAGCAACTGGTATTAGTGTTATCCTGATTCAGCAAATGATTTAGGTACTTTAATTTACACTGCACTGTCCTGCCAGCCAACATAACCTCACTTTTAAAACAAATCTTGTTTCTGCACAATAATGGCGAGTCTTGAAGCTGTTCTGCAAGCACAGCGCTCCATGCAGGAAATGTTTGCAGCAAAAATGGGAGCTTTTGAAGCACATCTGAAGACCCCAGGAGCTCCCAGCACATCAGCATCATCAGGGGGTGATTGCAGCGAGTCATTCGATTTGGCCCAAGAATACTATAGTTTTAAATCTCATGTGCTTGACATGACGGGCAAACTATGCAAGCTGATTACATCGCTTGCCACTTCTGTTGATTCTATGGAGACAAGACATCGGAGAAAGTTTTTATTGTTTGCCGGTGTGGCGGAAGATGGTGCCAATAATCTGCCTGATGTGATTGTTAACATCGTCACGGAGAAGATGAATATTCCTGATTTGACTCCAGATAAAATCAGTGTATGTCACCGCATTGGCAAGCAGGAGGAAGGAAAATCTCGGCCTGTTCTTGTGCGCTTCACTGAATTGTCGCTTAAGTCTGCTATATGGAGTAAAAAGACGTCGTTAAAAGGTACACCGTTTAGCGTCTCGGAGTTCTTGACCCGTCATCGGCAGACAATCTTCATCAAGGCACGAAAACGTTTCGGAATAAGAAGATGTTGGACGTCCAACGGCAATGTCGTCGTCAAACTTAATAATGGGTCGAGGCGAAATCTTTTCACCGAGGCGGATTTAGCTGAGATTGACAGCTGTGAGGATGAGCAGGCGGCGGCGTCGAGTGCGCCGCAGGTGTCTGCTCCAGCTGGGCAGCAGCCGAAGCAGAAACGGACGACCCGAACCAAAAAGTGAAGGCATATTTATTTTTCCCATTTCCTTTCTTTGTTTTAGTACGACGTCAGTTAAGATAGTTTTGATTTGTGTTCATTTTTGTTCAATAGTTTCGTCGTCAACTAACACTACTATTGTTAATTATTTTTTTGTTTTGTTTTGGTTATCTACCTGAAATTACCTCACTTTTGTTTTGCTGACATCCATTGTCAGTCAATGTCAACCATAAATGTCAACATGTTTTTTTTTTTTTTTATATATAAACTCTGACTTCCTGTTTTATTGCTTTGTTGCGTTTTGTTTTGGCATTAGCACGAAAGTTTTTGTAAAATCATTATGTTAATCTCCGGCAACTGGCAGGACATGCTAAAACTAGTTTTTAATTTAATTATTTGTTATTATTATTACTATATTTATTTATTTGTTACATTTTATTTAGATAATGTCGTCTGACGACTCGTTTATGTCTGCTATTAATAATTCTAATCATAGTTTTTCTTCAAGCAGTAGTGACTCATTTCGTGATCCGGAAACTTTGCATTCCCTGCTACATGATGCTTTGATAAAAACTTGCCACGCATTTAATGTGTGCCACATCAATGCACAAAGTGTTCCGGCACATTATTCAGATCTTCTTGATACTTTCTCTTCGTCTATCTTTCATGCAGTTCTTATTTCTGAGACTTGGTTTCCTAATTTTCTTCCATCTTCGTCTTGTGCTTTACCAGACTTTGTGCTTATTCGCAACGACCGTGTTGGTAAAGGTGGAGGTGGCGTGGCGATTTATTTGCGTAGTCACATCCCTTATAAAATTCTAGCTACCTCTCCTTCTCCGTATGCGGATGGAGCTGAATATCTATTTTTAGAAATTTCTGTCAACGGTGTTAAGGTGCTTCTTGGTGTCGTATATTCCTCACCCTCCCTCGATTATTTTCCTCAATTTGAGTCTGTCCTTGATTCCCTCTGTTCGGACTATGCACATCACATAGTAATGGGAGATTTTAATACGGACCTTCTTGTTACCCGTGGTGACCCACGGATTTTGGCACGCTCTCAGAAACTTCGTAATATTCTGAATTCTGTAAATCTTTCCTATCTTCCTCTTGACCCTACTCACATCAATACCTCTACTGAAGATACTTTTCTCGATCTTATCTTAACTTCTTCTCTTGATAGTGTGGTCAAGTATGGACAATTATCTGCGCCTGCCTTCTCAAAACATGACCTCATTTATTTACAATATAAGCTTAAGCCCCGTAAACCTCCCCCTAGAACTATTGAAATGCGTAATTTTGCCCAAATTAATGTAGATTCCCTTGGAAAAGATGCATTAAATATTGATTTCTCTGGCGTATTAAATGCATCTACAACTGATGAAAAGATTTCTCAGTTTAATGCTTCTGTATTGAAGTTGTATGATGCCCATGCTCCTCTACATACGGTTAGAGTAAAACGGCCACCAGCACCTTGGATTACCAGGGGAGTCAAGATGGCAATGACACGACGTGATCGTGCTTTTCGTGCATATAAACGTGATAGGACGGACGAACGGTGGACTGCATATAAGAAGGCGCGAAATCGATGTAATCAGATGGTAAGAACAGCTAAGCGTGAATATTTTGATTCCCAATTAGTTGGTTCCTCCTCGGCAGATATGTGGAAGTTTCTCAAATCCTTGGATTTAGGCAAGACTGTGAATGATCTTCATACCTCTTTGTCCTCTAATGATTTTAATGACCATTTCTCCTCTGCTCAAGTTCTTGATGCTTCTGTTAAGTCTCATACTATATCTACTATATCTTCCATGCCACATCTTTCCTTAGAGTCTTTTTCTTTTTCTCCAGTTTCTGAGGATGAAGTTAGGAAAACGGTCCTCTCTATTAAATCTAAGGCCATGGGTTGTGATAACGTTAGCAGGGTGATGATTGTTACCCTACTTAATGTGTTTTTGCCAATTATCACTCACATTATTAATTTTTCTTTTTCTTCAGGGGAATTCCCTGCTCTTTGGCGAAAAGCTTTTGTTCTTCCTCTTCCGAAAACCTCTAATCCTCAGGCCCTAAATAACTTTCGACCAATATCGATCCTGCCATTCCTATCTAAAATCTTAGAAGCAGTAGCGCATAAGCAAATATCCTTCCATGTTTTTAAAAACAATTTACTTTCCCCACTTCAGTCTGGTTTTCGCCCTGGACACAGTACTATCACTGCTCTTCTCAGTGTCACTGAAGATATGCGTCTTGGTATGGAGAATAAAATGGTCACCGTTTTAGTTCTTATTGACTTCTCCAATGCATTCAATATGGTAGACCATGATATCCTCCTAGCCATCCTTAAGCATCTGAATTTCTCATCCTCTGCACTGGAATGGTTTTTTTCCTATCTCCATGGACGTCAGCAAGCGGTGCGAATAAATCGTGAACTGTCAAAATGGAATGATCTCTTCTCTGGTGTTCCCCAAGGTGGAATACTCTCCCCCCTTTTATTTTCCTTATTTATAAATATTCTTTCATCGTCCCTTGACTGTTCTTACCATTTCTACGCTGATGACCTCCAAATTTACGTTCAAACAACTGCCGAGGATATAGATGCTGGGGTTTCCCGGCTTAACGCAAACTTATCCAAAATTTTGTCCTGGTCACATAATTTCGGTATTTCTGTTAACGTAACTAAGTGTCAGGCAATAATAGTGGGTAGCTCTAAACAGTTGGCTAAAATTGATCAAAACCTTGTATCTCCGGTCATGTTTAATGGCTCTGTAATAAGTTATAAGTCAGCGGTTAAAAATCTTGGTATCTATATAGACTCGTCTCTTAACTGGATTACTCAAATAACGGAAATTAGTCGAGTGGTTACATACTCTCTACAGATGTTAAATCGATTTAGAAATTTTCTTCCTATTAAAACAAAAATTACGCTTATCCAATCTTTAATCTTACCCATCATTGACTATGCTGATGTGTGTTATCCAGATTTAAATGAAAATCTTCTCAATAAACTTGACCGTCTTCTTAATAATTGCATTCGCTTCATTTTCTGTCTACGTAAATACGATCACATATCTGATTTCCGATCCAAACTTAATTGGCTTCCTATTCGTTTACGTAGACAACAGAGATTACTTTGCTCTCTTTTCTCCGTACTAAAAAATCCTCTTTCTCCCGAGTACTTGAAATGTAAATTTCAGTATCTCGCGGATACTCACAATCGACAACTTCGCTCCTCTGATTCTTTAAAGCTTTACACCCCTTTATTTCGTTCTGGATTTATGTCCAATTCTTTCACTTTGCAAGCTATACGACTATGGAACTCCTTACCCGAAGATATTAGGGAAGTCTCAAATCGTTTCGTCTTCAAGAAAAAAGTCAATTCCTTCCTTTCTAAATAATTAACTAGCAGACTTATCATTTTCATATTAACTGTGTATATATTATGTATATGTATATATCATGTACCTATATCAAGATTATGTATATATTAATAACTGTATTTATGTATTTATTTTATATCTTATTTTTTAAGTATGTATGTTTATAAGTTTAAGTATTTATATCCGTTATGTAAAACTTTGTTGTATCTTTCTTTGAACAGCTTCTATTCGTGACACCTATTTATTTATTCTCTGTTTACGTTATCCCAAAGGTTGACTGGGAGAGAATGCATTTAGCATTAAGTCTACCTATTGTAGCTTTTATAGGCTCAATAAAGTTTTTAAATAAAATAAATAAATAAATAAAAGTTAGGAACACTGAGCTGCGCTCCCTGACGAAGATTGTAGATGTAGGTGACAAAGCTGCTAGTCTAAAATGGGGCTGGGCGGGGCATGTTTGTCGCATGCGGCCAGGAAGGTGGGCAAATCTTGCCACTTTCTGGGTACCGGACGGCCGCCGTGGGAGAGGCAGACCGAGAAGGAGATGGCGAGATGACATAGACAGATTTAGACAAGCATGGCCAGATATAGCGAAAGATCGAAAAGAGTGGAGCATTCAGGGGGAGGCCTTTGCCCAGCAGTGGGATACAACATCTACAGGCTAGGAAAAAAAAAAGTAAACATTCTAATGCGTTTTTAATACCTTGCTAAGCGAGCGTAGAAATTTTTATACCGCATGTGAAAACCTCATTAAAGTGAACCCTTAACCAATCCCTCTAACAGAATTACTATTTTCCACTTGAGGCTAAGGTGTTTATATATATACGTTGCTTATACATATTTATCTCGTCTCTGTGCTTTACGGTGAGAACAAACATGAATTGATTGAATGAAATGCATTGTAATAATAATTTAATTATAAGTTGATGATTATAAATTTGCATGCTATCCCTAATGGCTGATTAGGAGTGAAATAACCTTGTAACACCTTTCTTTGTACCTTATTCATATGCAAATAAACTTATTCTATTCTATGACATAAAATATTAAAAAAGGTAAAAGTGAAATAGTTTTGATATCGTGATATGCGTAACCATAACCAATAGTGGCAGTAACGACAAAGCTACGTGACGGTGCAGTCAAAACTAACACAGCTGTATTAGGTGGGACTATAGCGGAGTTCTATTATAATTGTGGCCTTATTGGAGGTTAGCACGCTAACTGTGCGCTTTAATACTGATATGTCATGGATAATATTGTGACTTTACTATAAAACATATCAAAAAGCGACACAAAATATAAAAAAAAGATTAAAATGAAATAGTTTTTATATCGTGATATGCATAACCATAACCAATAGTGGCAGTAACGACAAAACGTACGTGACGGTGCAGTCAAAACTAACAGGGCTTTATTAGGTGGGACTATAGCGGAGTTCTCTTATAATTGTGGCCTTATTGGAGGTTAGCACGCTACTTGTGCGCTTTAATATTAATATGTCATAGATAATATTGTGACTTTACTATAAATCATATCAAAAAGCGACACAAAATATTAAAAAGGTAAAAATGAAATAGTTTTTATATCATGATATGCATAACCATAACCAATAGTGGCAGGAACGACAAAACATACGTGAGGGTGCAGTCAAAACCAACAGGGCTTTATTAGGTGGGACTATAGCGGAGTTCTCTTATAATTGTGGCCTTATTGGAGGTTAGCACGCTACCTGTGCGCTTTAATATTGATATGTCATGGAGAGATGATGGCATGGATATGGTATAATACTCGAACTCAAATAAGAAATATATGCTTATTAATATATTACAATCTAGTGAAATCTATACCAGCTTTGTGTGTGTGCTGTTTCTATGTTGTTTGCTTTTCACGTAATCTGGAAAGCCACCCTTTTTATATCCCAGACAGCAATATTTGAAAAGTCAGAACATGAATTAACTTAATCAATTTTAATTGTATAAGCTATAGGGCTCTTGTGGTCTTAAGATACTCATTTGGAGCTACATCAGTAATTTTCGTTTTGAACGCAGTTCAGTGTTACGGATTTTTTCCATCCACTTGACACTTAGGATCCTGCGTTTCATCGCGCGCTGGCAAACTCTGAGATTGGACTTTAGTTAAGGAGCAAGTTCGTGCGCCATACGTCAATATAAGAAGGATGCAGTGTCCTTTAATTTCCTATTAGGGAAAGTGGAATTTGCCCCATAAAATTACCCATAGACCAGTATCCTAGGCTTTCCATGCATTGTCAGTTCTCTTTGTGAGTTCTTCTTATTGCCTTTATAATATTACTATAGATTATTATTCTGTGCCGTAACTAAAATTAGTTACCGCATCCAATTCCATCAATACTTTGCACCTCGCCTATTTCGAGCCAGGCCCGTACTCGGAATATAAATGCGTTGATTATTTACAAATAGCAGTGTTCCGTGATTCGTAGCTAGTATTGTCCGTTCGTGATCTGATGTAGATGAACATTTGTATGTGTATCGGCATGTATAGATACTTTTTAATTGGATTTCTTGTCTCTCTCCTCAACTGCCTGTCTGATGGGTGAAGGCATCGGGTATATCGTGCATCTGCGCAAGTAGCATCTCAAATACCTTTATCGTGTACTCTCAGTCCAACAAACTCCTACCCTGCTCCCGCTTAAAAAACAGTTTCGATGGGCAGCAGCGTCGGAACCAAAGGTAAGCCAAACAAACTGCACTTACCTACTCGTCTGCCAAGCGTGGTAAGTACGCCAAATAAATCATCCATGGATATTGATAGAACCGAAACAAGAATTAGAATAGACTAGAAAATAATTATTTAGTGCATAAAAAACATACAAATTAAATTAAACAATGAAAGCTTGACGGAAGATGTTACCAAAATGGTTTCCCTTAGGTGTGATGCCATGGCGGGTATGCCACCATGACGCTGGTTTTCAGGGAAGTCATTTGCGCGAGAGATTTGACACTGTGTCATGTGAACATTTATAGTTAAGAAATCAAAAAAATTATGAGTTTTTTGGTGGGAAGTCAAGCTCCCACGAGGCTACCAAAGAACATACGCCATCTTTGATGCTACATATATTAAAAACTATACGGCATAATGCCGATCCTTAGTATCTCATTATACTGGACATTGGCAGAATCACTGAAATCTCGGTGGAAGCCATAATTTAAAAGAAGAAAGAAGAAGAAGAAAATTTTTTCTATTATACATATAAAATCGATCTACATTTTTAGACACTAAATTTTATAGGGTTCTTGTCCTAATAGGAATGACTAATTAATAAAATCCAGTCCTATCCATAAACCGTTGACTCAGCCCATCAATATGGAAAACTTTTCCTATATTTTTTTTAAATAATAATATCCAGTAATGGTGTCATCATCATCATCCGGTCTTTTTTAGTCTCCACTGCAGGAGCATGACCCTCTCTGTACTACCGGAGCTATAATTAGTCATAGCAGTCAGATGATTTGGCCTACACTCTCTACGCTGGCCAGACGGGTTGGAGAGTAATGGTGAGCAAAAAACTAAAAAACTGACATTCCTATGTAAAAGTGTTCAGCCAGCCGGGCAATTTGTAAAAAAGTTATTTCTTTTTCGAATTTCAAACATTAGTCTCATTCTCTTCAAGGATCGGATAGTGTTTTTAATATATTGAATAATTAAAAGTGAGAGTTTTTTAGGGTTCCGTAGTAAACAAGGAACCGTTATGTTACGCCATGTCTGTCTGCGGTTTTACTCAGAGACTATAAGTACAAGAAAGCTATAATTTGGTATTGGTATGCATAAAGTTAAGCCAAAAAAGTGATAGAAAAAAATCATGATGTTTAATTTTTTTTTTAGGGTAGCTCTATAGCTAGTATACTTGTAAAGTTGGAGTACATTTTTGTTTCTCTATTAACCCATCGTGTGGGGTATTATTAATAGGTCTTTAAAAAATATTGTGAGGTTGAGAAATATTGGTTTCAAAGTGCAAATTTTTGTTAAAGGTAAGTGCCCAATATCTGCTAAACGGTTATATATGGATACGTGAAAAAAATTACAGGAGTAGTACATAAAACATACACTGCGCGTGGCCCGACACACACTTGGCCGGTTTTTTGTACGTTGTTTTAGATTTTTAAATAAATTGATGCTTGTTACCGGCAAAAGCCCTACTTAATTCATATAAAATTTATTCATTCCTGAATATTCTACAAAAATATCTACAGAAGACACCAATTAAAATATTATTTTGTAACCAGCCTTTATGGCATCAATTACAACATAAAGTATTCAGTCGTTTATATGAAAATATTTTTCTACAGTTTAATTTAAATATCTTTCGTGGTCAGATTGAATAATGAAAAAGTAAAAACTATCAATTAAAACCTTTAGGTTTTATTTTACATATTACAGATTTAGATATAAAAGGTATCGTAATACCCTTAAATTTTCTCTTAAAGAAATAGTTTAAATATTTATTCGAATAACTAGGTACTCGACTTAATAAAGTAGCCGTTTATGACGCGTGAAGAAATATTTTTTTATATGTTCGCTAATGAAGTGCTTCATCAGGTCCTTTCAGTCTCCGCTGCAGAAGTACGACTCTCCCTGTACTGCAAGAGCAGTCAGAGGATTTGCTCTACACTCTCCACGCTGGCCAAACGGGTTGGAGAGTTCTCTTTGATCTTGATAAGCTTTGTTAATTTTGTATTTCCTATGTTGACTTCTACGACATCCACGGGAAGACTTGGAGTGGTCCTGTTCTACTCTGACGGGAACCGTATAACTAACTCATCCAGGATAAACAAAACAAAACAAAACATCTATATATCAGAATTTTCTACATCAGAAAATCGCGTTAAGACGACGGTCTATAAAAGATACAAGCAGCCGAACATGAAAGTCATATCTCGCCCACAATCGATGAGGCAACATTATTTTAAAGCGTAGATTGAGGCACTTGTGTCAAACAATAGCGATCGCAGATTGAGACCTCTTGTTCTTCAAGAGTTCAGATTGCCTTCATTTTACAGTTCCAAGTCACAAGAGACACTGCTATTAGTTTAAAACTATCACTGTGTAGGTATTGTTGCGGAGAAATTAAATGATAGGCCTTGCCTCTCTCTTATCTGACATACTTCCTTGTGTTTTTTCGTGTGTGTAAGTTCAAAAATCCGACACTAGTGATGGACTCACTAGTGTCGGATTTTTGAAGCTGCCTAAAGGCACCAGAGATAGCTTAACGACTGCAATCAATGATGCCTATTTTCTTGTTACAACCTCAGATGTACGCAATTCACCCGAATCCCAATCCCAATCCCAACTAATATTATAAATGCGAAAGTGAGTTTGTTTGTTTGTTTGTTTATTTGTTTGTTTGTTTGTTTGTTACGCTTTCACGCCTTCTCTACTGAACCGATCATCATAAAATTTTGCATACAAATAGGTTAGGGTAGTGAGAAGGACATAGGCTATATATCACGCGAGCGAAGCCGCGGGTAACAGCTAGATAAATATAAAATGCCACCTACGTCTCATCTTCATTTATACTTAAAATAGCAGTCTACCCTGACTTTGCCCGAAATAGATACATAGCACTTAAAAACACAAAAGTGAAATAATTTTTGAAATCAGTCTAGTAGTTCCTGAGATTAGTGCGTTCAACCAAACTACTCTGCAGCTAAATTATGAAATGTTACGCGAGACATAATAATTATTATACGGCCGTTCCTTGAGCAGTGCTCAAGGAACGGCCGTGTCGCGACAACCTTGATACTCGCCCTGAAGATGGCCTTCTGAATTGGCCGAAACCCGGTCGGCAATACCGACTAAATATAACGTGAGTGCAACCGTTTTTAATAATATTTACTCTGCAGCTTTATAAAATTAGGAAAGATTTATTAAAAGTCAAAAAAGTCAAAAGTCAAAAATTTTATTCATCTTAAGATATTTTAAATATCAATTTGTGAACGTCAATTTACATTTACAATTGGTTTACAATGTTATGTTATTGTTGACGTCAATAAGTTACTTAAAGCTAAGTTTACACCGCTTCCAAGGCGGAGTGCAGAAGAAGCGGCAACAAACTGCACAACGCCTTTTCTCCAAATGACGTCAACTTACAATCTACGACATACAAGTACCTACTTAGAACTAAAATCTTGGTTTAGCCGTTAAGATATCTATGCTAAGCCACACTGGGCGCTGGATATTAATTTGAAATCTGAAATAACTACGTTTAAGCTCTAATTCATTATAGTCACAGGTTTGTCTAGCAAAATAATTAGTATTGCTGCGTTAAACGTTGCCTCTCTCTGTCTCGTTTGAGCGAGAGATGCAGCCTCCGATGTAACCAGATTCCCTTGATAAGGATAAATATCACCTGTGTCTCATCTATCTCTATATTCAGATTTGCCAAAATCGTCTTAGTAGTTGTTTTTACCAGATATCCATGATAAGGTACAGGGTATGCTAGATTTTAATATAGTCAAATAACTACGTTCAAGCCCCAGCCCTTGACAGTCACAGTCTCAGGTTGTGGTAACTGTCAAAAATCTTCTTCCTGAATTGCTGTGGTAAATAAAGATGCGCATTTCCTGTCGAAACGTCGCAACATATTTTGTTGTTTGTGTTTTAAGCGCACGAGTGAGATACGTAAAGATTTATTTTTCCGGAGTTTATTTGTGTGTTTGTTTGTTTAAAATCTTTATTGTACTAAACATAAAATAATCATTACAAAACTACCTAGTTCGGAATCCTTTTCTTGTGCCTCTCTTAACTGTGAAAAATCGATGACATGTGGGAGTGACATTGTCTCAACCATTCTTGATAAGCCACAATCTATCCACAAAAAAAAAGAATAAAATTTTGCCTCGCTTATTCTGATCTGGATTGCAACCTCAGATAAGGTGCGTAGAAGCTTGTAGTCTACTACAATTAAAGGTGTTTGAACAAAACCTACCCGATGTAAAGCCAGTGTAGTATTCATTTTCTAAAATTGTTTTGTTCAAGTACCGGCCCTCGACAGTCACAGGTGCGTCCAGCGGAATTAGTTTCGCTGCGTGAAATGTTGCCGGTGAAGTGCGAATGTGCAAAAGTTAAACCATTGAATGTTTCTAAAGGCCGATGAAAATAAGTTTAAACAAGCCATTTAACGCGTCTTCGTCCGCGTAATATTTTACTCCCTTATGGATTCAATTTCTAAAAAAGCCTTTTTTAGTGCTCAATAACATCAAGAAAGATACCCCTGTGCCAAATTTCTAGTTTCAAGGGACACTATACAAGTTTCTAGGCATCCGGCTGTGCGTTGATATTATAAGTCAGGTTTCTCTCTATATTCAAATTGAATATATATATATTTTTTCAGATTCAAATTTAAACATACATACATACATACATATTATCACGTCTTTTTCCCTTGCGGGGTAGACAGAGCTCAGGTCTATAAAACCATAAGGCCACGTTTAGCATGTTGGTGGGCTTGTAGCTGAGAACGGAATCAAAATCAAAAAAAGTGATGGGTTGCTAGCCGCATCGCTTATAGACATGATTCCTGACGCATAAATTTAAAACGTTTATTTAATATTGTTTTTCTTTGACCACTTATTAATTGTCATAGTCATATACAGATGTGTGAAATACCACCACATACACTGAGTGTTCAAAATTTAATAGATTAAGTCATAGGCAACTTATCTAATTTAGATTTGAGAATTGGATTACGTTGTCGTCAAACAAGGCAATTGTCAGGCTAAAGCCGTATTTAAATTGATACAAAAAGCCATTTTTACAGAAACATGCGTAATAATTTAAACATTATGAGGGAAAAAAGGTTGTGACATCTCCCCCAATCGTTTGTGTCGCGTGAGCTACGCTTATTAGTGGTGGAAATTATCTGATATTATCACCCCGTAATTTTGATAATTATCGTAAGTTGGGTTTGCTCGTTACTTTTTATGCTTAAATTGCGTTGACGGCTATATGATTTGAATGTTAACATTTTAGTACCTATCGCTATTAGGGTCAATTTTACACTTGTGCAGAGTAAGTATACGGATGTAAGAAATTTGATATGTATGTTCGCTAATAAAGTGCGCATCTATGTGTTATTATTAATCTTCAAACACTATCTTAAACACCAGAAAATCGCGATGGGACGACAGCCTATGCGATGTATGTCGAAAAGACAGCTTGAAAATCTAACATTGATGATAGCTTTTTTAAAAAAGGAATAACCTTATTTTTGGTAGCCGTAGTAACAAAAATGGATTATTTTGTTAATGTATATATAGTTAAAAATCTTTTTTTTGGGCTTCTAAAATGACTTTGTATATCACTATACTAGTTTACTATGCTTTTGGCTTATCCGCCATTTCTTATGACTTGATCCAATCGTAATACTTGTAATTTTCAAGAGGTTTTTGTCGAATGCCTCTTGAGGTTTGGCAGTGGGACCAGTTTAAATACCTATCGGACTTAAATAGATTTAAAGCAAGGTTACATTATGAACTGATTGAAATCGTTACTAGCATATGTGGCTTGTTTTATGTTCTTTTTTGTTTTATTTGTCTTTAAATAAATGTATATTAATCATCACTTTGTACAAATAAATAAATAATAAATATATACGGACAAATCACACAGATTGAGCTAGCCCCAAAGTAAGTTCTAGACTTGTGTAATGGGATACTAACTCAACGATACTATACTTTATAACAAATACATAAATAGATAAACATCCAAGACCCAGGTCAATCTGAAAAAGATCATTTTCCATCTTGACCTGACCGGGGGATCGAACCCGGGACCATCCGTGTCGCAGGCCGGCGTGTTGACCGCTGCGCCACGGAGCTCTCGAATATATTATATCATTTATTTTATCATACTTATACATCAGTAATAATATTTTTGACATCAACATCGTAGTCAGGAAAACCATCTCGATTCAATTTAGGGGTCCTCACCCCAACGTATCGCCCCTATTATTTGCCAAGATGTTTATTGAGTTACCAAGGTATATTGACCCACTGATTAATTAAAAACAAGGAGTGTCTTTACGAAATACATTTTCAGTCACTGGAACATTCTACGTTCTTTCTCCACCCAAACCAGCAAAAGAATAGAAAAATATTACTAAAACAAAATAATTTCCTATGTTTTTTTTACCGTTTCATTAATCACCGTTTTCGGATTTGTTTTATTTATATAGATACATGTACGTAATTTGCCGTGTGGTTCCCGGCAGAGTAGAATAGGATCACTCCAAGTCATCTCGTGGATGTCGTAAAAGGCGACTAAGGAAACACAAGCTAAACAAAGCTTATTAACATCAAAGAGACCTCTCCAACTCGTCTGGCCAGCGTGGAGAGTGTAGGCCAAATCTTCTGACTACTCAGGCTAGTATACGGCTCTGGCAGTACAGAGAGGGTTGTGCTTCTGCAGTGGAGACTAGATAGACCTGATGATGATGATGACGAGATACATGTACACAAACTAATAACATCTTCTTTCCAGATTCTACGGCCATACGACCCAAAGGCTACGTTTAGCGTTCTCTTGGGCATATAGGTGGAGTAATGGTTGGTCTTCCTCAAGTAACTGTACGGTGGTTGCAGCAGGTATAGTTGGGGTACGCGCCCGATCCAGAGCTGTGCTACTATCTCATCCCCTACCCATTCAAATAAGTAGCATTCGAGTAATTATTGACGTCAACAAAAATTTTTTTTTTGTAAAAATTGTATACACAAATATGACAATTAATAAGTGTTCAAAGAAACCTATATTAAATAAACTGTTGAATCTTGAATCTTCGAAAAACCTTATTCTCATTCCCTCAGTGCATAAACGCCTAACTCTTTATAAGCCTAAAAAACGGTTTCTATGGGCTGCAGCGTCGGAACCGAGATAAACTATACAAAGTGCGCTCACCAACCCGTTTGCCGAGCGAGGTAAGTATAGCAAAACCTCCCTGATGATAGAAATCCTCGGTGGAGTCTATGTCCAGTAGTGGACATTTTACGGTTGATATGATGAATTGCTGGTATGGTGAAACATGGAAAGTCGTGATAGGATTGCTAGCCGCATCGCCTATTCACATTATCTCATAGATAGTCGCCCACTCGTTCGGCCCGGTTTCTGTGGTCGAAGAAAATTACATTTTACGTTCTTTCTCCTCACAAACCAGCATAATACTAGAATAGAAAAATATTACTTTACAGGTATAATATAAAAAAAACTTTTTCTATTTTTTTTTCATTGATGACCGTTTTTGACTTTGTTTTTTTTTATTATCTTTATTTATTTCGTTGTTTTATTTATAAAATGATTGCCTTTATAACTATAAGAAACAACAATTTTTTTTTCTTATTAATCAAAAAGTATCGACGCCTCTCTCATAATAAACAAACAAGTTCTAAAGGGATGTTCACTTAGGGGTGAATCCCCTGAGAGCTTCGTAAACAAACATACGAGATGTTTTCTAAGGGCTCACGTAGTTATTAATTAAAGTAAATTAGCTTTTGCCAGTCGTTTTGATCACATTTATGTATATTCCTCAGAAATAACAAAGTGTTTTAAAAATAAAAGGTATTCTACGAGTATGTCACTTTCCACATTTGGGACATTGTGTTTGCAAAATTTCATGTTGATCGGTTCAGAAGTTGAGGCGTGAAAGCGTAACAAACAAATTAACTTACTTCCACATTTATACTGTTACTGGCTGTTACCCGTGGCTTTGCCCGCGTGATAAAAATAATAAATATATAAATAAACTTTATTTCTTCTTCGTAAGTTTCACTTATACTAGGTAAACAAAAATTTTTGACAGTAACTCACTGACTGGACTGCATTGTTCACTAATAAATAAAGATAAAGAAAAAAAAAACATGGGGATAAAAAACCATGTAAACAACTTATCCTAGTAATAATATAGTTAAAGCCCTAAATACTTGATTTACAAAGTGTTGTCATACAAAGTACAACAACATGGTAACAGGTAGGTAGAATGCTTGCTATTTACCAGTTATAAGTGGTCAAAACAATTGTTTCTACCCTCCGTGCTAGTTTGCACTGTGTGACGGCAGGGCAGCATTCCTCGTCCGACGACGTAAACAACTTGTAGTATAGGCAAAACATGCAGATGCGATCGAGTGGATAACTAAAAGAATATATTTCATTCGTACCACGAGTTAAAATACTTTTATAGATTAACTAGCTGTTACCCGCGGCTTCGCCCGTGTGAATTATAGCCTATGTCCTTCTCAGTACTCTAACCTATGTGTATGCAAAAAGAAACAAACAAACAAACTCACTTTCGCATTTACTCGTATAATATAAGTTAGTATTAGGATTTTATTCTGTTTCTAGTGTTTACGGCAAAAGCAAATAAGTTCATCATCTATGAAAATTTTAACTGTATAGTAATCACGGTTTATGAGGAGAGGTATTTGAGGAGCCCGATGGTCCAGTGGGTGTGAGCTCTATGAGCGCTTACGTATGTTAAGCAACCCCTGGTGCAGTCCCTACTTGGATGGGTGACCGCAAGTGGCATAAAAATATCTCGAGCTCCTCCGTGCTTCGGAAGGCACGTTAAGCCGTTGGTAGCGGCTGTCATCATTGATGTCAGTCGTTTAGCTATGTCAGATGCCTTAAGGCAGCTTGAAATATCGCTGACACCAGTGTTGGCTACTTACACATACGAATAACCAAACAAACAACGGTTTATGTATGATGGTGACACACGGACATTGAAATCTCGTAAATAGGATCCCGTTTTTACGCTTTGGACATGGAACCCTAAAAACCTTGATATTGAAATATGGATTTCAATTCTCAATTAATATTTGGCATATTCGCTTCCTAGCTAAGTCTCTGTGTATTTTATTCTGGTCATTTTTAACATCGCGTTCCACAAACATAGATATTTTTCCACATCGGCACTTAAATCTTGATTTAACTCATTTTCGTCAAGAACGTCGGTTCCTAAAATAAATAAATAATAAAATAAATATATAGGGACATATCACACAAATTGAGCTAGCCCCACAGTAAGTTGTGAACTTGTGTCGTGGGATACTAACTCAACGATACTATATTTTATAACATATACTTATATAGATAAACATCCAAGACCCAGGCCAATTTGAAAAAGATCGTTTTCTATCTTGACCTGGCCGGGGATCGAACCCGGGACCTCCGTGTCGCAGGCTGGCGTGTTGACCACTGCGCCACGGAGCTCGACTGAAAATACAACAAACACGTGTGCAGCGTACGGCGGCGGACGGTAAACTGACGCGAATTTCTGATAGTGTGCGGGGGGGCCTAGTACAAAATGTATGGAAAACACGCCTTCCGCAATTTCTATCAGAAAAAATTATGACGTCCGGCTGAAGTGCCATCCGGCGGGCATCAGAAACGGACGACTCGTTAGAAATTTTCTAACAGTGTGCGGGAGCTAATACAAAATGTATGCACGGAGTGCCTTCCGGCGAGCGTCAGAATTTTTCTAACAGAAATTTCTGATGATATGCGGCCGCTCTTGAGAAGCCGGCGACCAATGAATTTCCCATACAAACTTAATACCAAAATATCTTTTACTTAGAGCATATTTCAACACAAATATGCTATTATTTGTACTAAGACAGTATTTATCTATGTCCCTGTTAAACATTTTTTTTTTCAAAATCTTGACGTACTTACATATATTTGCGTTTAAATTTCGTTCATTTTTACGACATTATCGACATATTTTCCGCCTATTTGTTTTGTATTAAAAACTAAACCAATCATTATGTAATTATAATAGAAACACACCTTATATTGTCTAGTTACGCAATGTCTGAAAGAAAATAAAAATATAATCAATTTTCATTCATCATTTTTGGTATTCCCAAATACGCTCAAATTAGTGAGAAAGTTTGAACAACCATCTAGCTGTTTCCTCTCGCACGGGGCGGACGCGGCGGCTGTGCGGGGGGTACGATACGCATGCGTAGAGATACAGTTCGAATGTGTGTGCGCGTTGGTGCCTCTTCGTTGTTCTTTTGATTATTTCAATAAACTGTTGTATTGTAGTTTATTTTGGTTTTCGAATTCTCGATAATGGACTTCGAAGTGTGGGATGTATCACACAGTAGGTACATATTTTTATCTGAAGAAATTAGAATATTACTCGAATCTTTTTTTTTTCTTTTCAGCGTGTACGTCACCATAGTGACGTCATTGTTGAAATCCGTAATGGAAGACAGGTGTCGTTGCATAGGTTTTTCGGGGTGTAGTTTTCGAAAATGACGTCAGTTTTGGAATCCAAGATGGCGGACCCGATTTGTCAATTAAATCGACATGGGTGTCGTTGTATAGGTTTTTCGGGTTGTACATTTCGAAAATGACGTCAGTTTTGGAATCCAAGATGGCGGACCCGATTTGTCAAATAAAATCGACATGGGTGTCGTTGTATAGGTTTTTCGGGGTGTACATTTCGAAAATGACGTCAGTGTTGGAATCCAAGATGGCGGACCCGATTTGTCAAATAAAATCGACATGGGTGTCGTTGTATAGGTTTTTCGGGGTGTACATTTCGAAAATGACGTCAGTTTTGGAATCCAAGATGGCGGACCCGATTTGTCAAATAAAATCGACATGGGTGTCGTTGTATAGGTTTTTCGGGGCGTAGATTTCGAAAATGACGTCAGTTTTGGAATCCAAGATGGCGGACCCGATTTGTCAAATGAAATTGACATGGGTATCGTTGTATAGGTTTTTCGGGGTGTAGATTTCGAAAATGACATCTGTTTTGGAATTCAAGATGGCGGACCCGATTTGTCAAATAAAATTGACATGGGTATCGTTGTATAGGTTTTTCGGGGTGTAGATTTCGAAAATGATGTCAGTTTTGGAATCCAAGATTTCGGACACGAATTTTCATGCAAAATCGACATGTGTGTCGCTGCATCATATTTTCGGGGTGTAGATTTCGAAAATTACGTCAGTTTTGGAATCCAAGATGGCGGACGCGTCTTGTCCAGAAAATCGACTTGGGTGTCGCTGGATAGGTTTTTCGGGGTATAGATTTTTAAAAATGATTTCAGTTTTGATATCCAACATGGTGAATGTGACTTTTCATGCAAAAACAACATATGTATTATTCCTTAGGATTTTGATGTGTAGATTTCAAAAATTACGTCAGTTTTGGAATTCAAGATGGTGGATGTGACTTGTCATGCGAAATCGGCATGGGTGTCGTTGTATAGGTTTTTCAGGGTGTATCTCAAAACTGAAGTCAGTTCCGACTCAAAGATGGTGGATGCAGCTTTTTATGAATTATCGACATGGTTGTGTGTAGGTATATAGAATTTTCGGGTTGAAAATTTCGAAATGACGTCATTTTCGAAATCTACCCCCTGAAAAACCTATACGACGATATTCATGTCAATTTAGCTTGACAAATCGCGTCCGCCATCTTGGATTCCAAAACTAATGTCATTTTTGAAATCTACATCCCGAAAAACCTATACAACGATACCCATATCAATTTTATTTGACAAATCAGGTCCACCATCTTGGATTCCAAAACTGACGTCATTTTTGAATTCTACACCCCGAAAAACCTATACAACGATACCCATATCAATTTTATTTGACAAATCAGGTCCACCATCTTGGATTCCAAAACTGACGTCATTTTTGAATTCTACACCCCGAAAAACCTATCGACCTACCTACCGTCGATTTTACATGGACTGTGATTGCGGTACACATGCACGTCTTCGATAAAGGAACGCACGCACACATTCTCACTATCGCGCGGAGAGTGCGGGGCGCGGCACATGGTTAGCCGTCCGTCCGCTTGCGACGAATGAGATAGCGATATGTCCAACAAACTTAGGCGCTCGCCTCAAATTCGATTTGAGCGGGCGGTCCGCCGGCTTCTTAACCTGCGCTATTGAAATCAAAAGTAGCCTATGTCCTTCCTCAGGCTATAGCCTCTCTGTGTGCCAAATTTCGTTTTAATCTTTTCAGCCGTTTTAGTTTTGGCCACCCATCCTAATTAGAACCATGGTTAGAGTTGCTTAACCTGCGTTATCGTAATTAAAAGTAGCCCACCTCCTTTCTTAGGCTATAGCCTATCTGTGTGCCAAATTTCGTTTTAATCTGTTCAGCCGTTTTAGTTTTGGCCACCCATCCTAATTAGAACCATGGTTAGAGTTGCTTAACTTGCATTATCGTAACTAAAAGTAGCCCACGTCCTTTCTTAGGCTATAGCCTCTCTGTGTGCCAAATTTCGTTTTAATCTGTTCAGCCGTTTTAGTTTTGGCCACCCATCCTAATTAGAACCAGGTTAGAGTTGCTTAACCTGCGTTATCGTAATTAAAAGTAGCCCACGTCCTTTCTTAGGCTATAGCCTATCTGTGTGCCACATTTCGTTTTAATCTGTTCAGCCGTTTTAGTTTTGGCCATCCATCCTAATTAGAACCATGGTTAGAGTTGCTTAACTTGCGTTATCGTAATTAAAAGTAGCCCACGTCCTTTCTTAGGCTATAGCCTCTCTGTGTGGCAAATTTCGTTTTAATCTGTTCAGCCGTTTTAGTTTTGGCCACCTATCCTAATTAGAACCATGGTTAGAGTTGCTTTACCTGCATTATCGTAATTAAAAGTAGCCCACGTCCTTTCTTAGGCTATAGCCTCTCTGTGTGCCAAATTTCGTTTTAATCTGTTCAGCCGTTTTAGTTTTGGCTACCCATCCTAATTAGAACCATGGTTAGAGTTGCTTAACCTGCGTTATCGTAATTAAAAGTAGCCCACGTCCTTTCTTAGGCTATAGCCTATCTGTGTGCCAAATTTCGTTTTTACCTGTTCAGCCGTTTTAGTTATGGCCACCCATCCTAATTAGAACCATGG
Source organism: Rhodophaea formosa (assembly GCA_963082605.1). Lineage (NCBI taxonomy): Eukaryota > Metazoa > Arthropoda > Insecta > Lepidoptera > Pyralidae > Rhodophaea > Rhodophaea formosa. Next base: position 6,809,163 of record OY720226.1, read on the forward strand.
TTAGAGTTGCTTAACCTACGTTATCGAAATCAAAAGTAGCCTATGTCCTTTCTCGGGCTATAGCCTATCTGTGTGCCAAATTTCGTTTTAATCGGTTCAGCCGTTTTAGCGTGAAAGCGAGACAGACAGACAGACAGACAGACAGACAGAGTTACTTTCGCATTTATAATATTAAAAAATAATAATATATAATATATAAATATATAAATATATAAATATTTAAAATATATAAATATAATATATATATATGTATATTATATAATATTATATATAATATATAAATATATAATATTATAGTATATAGTATATAGTATATATAGTATATAGTATATAGTATGGAAGTATGGATTAGTATGGATAGATACATACCTAATGAATGTGTATATTAAATGTGTTTATTATTTATATTAATTTACCATAAATTTATATATATGAATTATAAATAATTATATGTATAAAGTGTATGTATAGGATGTGGAGATTGTGTTATGATAGAGAAAAAAACAAATATATAAAAGTGTGATGATGATGATAAAGATGTAGGTTCCACAAAGTAGTTCAGGAAGTTTTAATCGATTTACATAAAGAATTTATATGTCAGTATCAATTCGACTTATAAGGATGCAGTATATCCGGGACGATTAAATATTAATATTTAGAAATTAATAGGACCTTTAACCCACTCGTCCAGTATATGATAGATTATATTATGGTATAGTAATATATGACAATACTATCCCAATCCCAACTAATATTATAAATACGAAAGTGAGTTTGTTTGTTTATATGTTTGTTTATTTGTTACGCTTTCACGCCGTATCTACGGAACCAATCATCATGAAATTTTAAATACACATAGGTTAGGATACCGAGAAGGACATAGGTTATATACTACGCGGGCGAAGCCGCGGGTAACACTAGTATGTTATATTTATATAACCCATAGCATTATCATAATTATCATAGGTATACATATACATTTTATGCATATGTTACACATATATTATTAATATTAGCAATTTTTTTTTCTTTTTATTTGGGAATAATGAAAATATTTTCTGTTTCACTGTAGTTAAGTGGTTTAAGGTAGTTATTTATGTGTTTTTTCAATAAGAAAAGAGATTTGTCAGAAATATTGATTTGCTTATTTATTTTATTATAAATATATGGGCCAAGCGAGTATGAAGAATATTGACAGAAAGTAGTTTTGCATTGTGGGAGTCTGTAAACGATATCTTTACGTCTTCTTCCTATATGGTCCTTGTCCATAGGTAGCTTGTGCTGGTTTATTATAAGGGATTTCAGATAAAGTTTTCTTACACTTAGTACATCAGCGTCCTCATATAATTTAGTAGTAGGATAACGGTAACTTCTAAAGAAGATAACTTTGAGCACCGATCTTTGAGCTCTTTCAAGATTTATCATAGTTGTTTTGTTAGCGTTTCCCCAAGCTATAATGCCATAGGACAGGATAGACTGGCACAGACTATAGTAAACACTTTTAAGGACAGATAGATCACCAATATGCCTGAGTTTCTTAAATAAATAAATAAGTTTTCTTACGCGCCCCGTCAGAAGATTAACCTGGGTATGCCACCGTAAGTGTTGGTCTATCATAATACCGAGGTACTTAGTGCATGAGGTACGGTTTATGACGGTACAGTCGCAATCATTTGGATTATTGCAAGAATGGGCCTTAAGCTGAAAATTATCAATATTAGGTTGAGTGTTACTTCGTATACTGAAGGTAAAGTAGTTTGTTTTACTTAGGTTAAGAGTAAGTAGATTTAAATTAAGCCATTTGATGACCTCAGATAACCCATTTTCTGATAATAGCCTCACTTTTTCCCAAGTCTCTCCGTGAAACAGTATAACAGTGTCATCCGCAAAAGTGATAACTTGGGCATTATGGAGTTCTTTCCTGCAAAGACCATCAATATATATAAGAAATAGAGTCGGGCCAAGTACACTGCCCTGTGGTACCCCATAAGACACCGTTTCTTCTGAACTAGTATGGGATCCTATGGAAGTAATTTGTTTGCGGTTGGTGAGATAACTTTTAAATAAGTCATATGCAGTCCCTCTTACTCCTATGAGTTCCAGTTTTCTAAGAAGCATGGGGATCGAAACAGTATCAAATGCTTTTGCAAAATCAATAAATAATCCAAGACATTTATTAGATTTATCAAGGTGATTATACACATGTGACACTAGTTTTAATATAGCATCAGATGTAGAGAGTCTATTTCTGAAGCCAAACTGATTTGGTGAAAGTAAATTGTATTTTTCCAAGAAACCCAATAACCTTTGATTTATAACTTTTTCAAGTATTTTCGAAAGAATTGGCAATAATGAAATCGGACGATAGTTGGTAATACTGTCTCGATCCCCTGACTTATAAATGGGCACAACGACGGATTTTTTAAGCGCTTCTGGAAACATACCTGTTGATATGCATAAGTTACAGATGTAAGATATAGGCGCAGAAAGAATATGAGATGCTTTTTTAAACAAAATTGATGCATTCCCATCCCACCCAGTAGATTGACAGTTTCGCAGTGATTCAATTATTCTGTTAATTTCGCTTTCATCTGTGGGAAGAAGAACCAAAGAGTTAGGAGATCTATTTTGATCATCTTTAAAAAGTTTAATAAGGTCGGTCTCTGTTGTATTCGATTTCTTTAGTATGTTATTCGCTAGATTTCGACCAACATTTGCATAGTAATAGTTAATTTTTGAAATAGCCGTCTTTGGATCCTTCTTATTATTTATTAATTCATTTGTCGATTTGGGTGATTGGTTTATATTACAAATGTCTTTGATTATACGCCAGGTTTTTTTAAATCACTTTTGTTTCTTTGTATTAATTGTTGTTCATACTTTCTTTTTAGATTTCTTAATATTTTGTTACAGTGGTTGCGATAGCGTTTATACGTCAGACATAAAGAAGGATTATTAGGGTCTTTTTTTAGTCTTTTATGTAGGGTGTCTCTGAATTTAATACAGCGAAGTAGCCCAGGTGTCACCCAAGGTTTAATAAGCTGTTTTCTTCTAGATATAGTAATTATCTTTGTGTGACGCTTAAGTATCTCTGATAGTTTAGTTAAAAAGATTTGAGTTGCAGCGCTAGCATCACATGTTGAAGTTAATAAAGAGAGCCAATCGATACCTTGGAGTTCACTAATAGCTCCCGTGTAATCAACCTTCTTAAATTTAGTTTTTGAATCTGCAGACTCATTTTTACTATTAAGGTTTAGACTAGTTATAACACCATAGTGATCAGTAATCGTAGTTTGGACAACAATTGTAGTTGAATGGTTTATTTTTTTAACAACACTATGGTCTAAACAGTTTTGTTTTCTGGTCGGCAGAAGATGTGTAGGCCTTAAACCGTGGGTTGCCAGTAGATCAAGGTACTCGTCAGATTTATCGTCTGAATTTCCTTCTTTTATGTCGATGTTTATGTCTCCCATCACAACTATATTATCAGATTTTTTATATTCTATTAATGTTTTATCCAGAGATGATAGGAATTTCTGGGATGAACGAAAGCAAGGTGGTCTATAAATTCCTAGAAAAACAGCATGTTTGCCAATCTGTACTAAAAGACAATCCGCTTCATCAATTGAGGGTTCTGTAACTTTAATATTGGTTAAGCTATCTTTTATATAAATGACTACCCCACTATTTTTATTTATTATTTCTTTTGTAGAATACGTATTATATCCAGATATTGTTGGAAGGTTGCCAGAACTTGCAAGGAAGCATTCCGTTAGAATTATAATGTCTAAATCGATACCAATATTATAAAGAAGTATTTCAAAGTCATCAAAATTGTAGTTGATACTTCTAATATTAAGTGTAAGCGCCGTCAATGTATGCCTCGAAATGTTTAGATTCTCCCGGCATCTTGTAGGATCTTCTACCAAGACTGGAATACCAGTACTGACGGTTTCGTCAATATCTGGCAAGATATGATTCATAATATCAACCATTGTTGTAGTTTGATATAAAAAATATATATAAAAAATTAGTTAAATCAGTCGGTATCAGTAATCCTAAGAGAGAGGAGGTGAAATTCATCCCGAAGTACACAATAGACGGCGCTACAAAGACAATTTTATTATTAATAGAACTCATTTGCGGAATTAAGTATAACAAATTGATTTGGTGAATAAAAGATACATAAATATATGTTAATATGTATATGTTTATGCAAATGAATATGTTTATGTATATGTCTATAAATATGTTTATGTATGTTAATATAATATGTATAATTAGTACATCTAATATGGGTATTAAGTTGGTACTTACATTTGAACGAAAGTATTTACTAAAAGAATGAAAATTATTAACAATGCAGTCTGAATTACATAGTCACATTGAAGACTCCGGAGATGAGTTGAGGCCCATCAAATGCTCAAGAGATTTTAGTTGGATAGCCGGCTGTCCATCATCTTTACGCAGCATAACTCTTCCACGTGATATCCAACAGTATTTGAAAGATCCATTCTTCACCAGGACTCGAGCATGATAATGTAGTTGTTTATTTTGAGGAGTAAGGGAGTCACTCACATAGATGGGCTGCTTTTCACAATTGATTCCCACGTGGCTAGTGTTTAGCTTTTCGGTGCCAGATTTGTTGAACTTTCTTACAGCTTTTAAAACATCCTGTTTACATTTAATATCATAATATTCAACAATGATTGTTGATTTTTTTTCAGTCTTGATAATAAAGGAATTTCTGACCAATTGTGATTGATTTCCCTCTGAGATATCCAGAGTTTGGTGTAAGCCATCTATGGATTTAGCAACATCAATTTGGGAGTTAGGTAGGTTTGTAATTTCTATCGTGCTTTGCTTGGCTTTTCTTTGTAGGTATTCTACCTGTTCCTCAAGAGTAGATACCCTTGCTAATGCTTCAATGTGCTGCTCCGACAAAATTTTTACTGTATTTTTTAGCTCATTATGTTCTTGAACACTATTTTCAATAATTGTTTTTAGATTTAAGTTTGATTTAATAAGTTCAGACATTTGTGTCTTCATTTCATCAATAGTTTCTTTCAACTCATCGCTTCTTTTATCTTGTTCTTCTTTCCAAGTTGTAAGCATCACCTTTATATCTTCACGAATATTGGACTCACTACCTGAGTTTTTTCGCCTTCTTTTGTTGGTATGCTCATCACTACCAATATGCGCCAAGTTAGACAATGATGCAGATTTTGTTGCATCCGGTGAGCGAATCATTTTATCTTACTTGTGTGCATATACTATAACGGTGGATTCTCTTATCGATAGTTCTTTGTTTAAGCGCCAATAATAAAAGGTGGTATGCGTAAGATGCACTTTCGGAAAAAAAGACTTTATGTATTAGTAAATAAAGCACTTATTACTTTGAGTTGAAAAAAAAAAAATATTTAAAATAATGTAATTTAACTCATTGCGCGTCTAAACTCGACCGATGCCAGAGAGGAAGCGATGATATATAACGTTTGTCCTTTTCAGTACCCTAACCTATGTGTATGTGAAGTTTCATGATGATCGATTAGGTAGATAGGGCATGCTTTCATGCGCCTCTATAACAAACAAACAAATAAACAATTAAAATCACTTTCGCATTTATAATATAGGGAAGGAAGGAAGTGGCGCAGCGGTCAACACGCCTGCCTACGACACGGATGGTCCCGGGTTCGATCCCCGGTCAGGTCAAGATGGAAAATGATCTTTTTCAGATTGACCTGGGTCTTGGATGTTAATCTATATAATTTTATTTGTTATAAAATATAGTATCGTTGAGTTAGTATCCCATAACACAAGTCTTGCTTAAGAACTTACTTTGGGGCTAGCTCAATCTGTGTGATTTGTCCGTATATATTTATTTATTTATTCATTATTATGATTAGTTCTATAACGTAAGTGTCTTCAAAGGAAAAGATCAGTGCAAGAGTGTAGCTATTATGGCAGTATAAAGGTCATATCTTACACCATAGATCTCTTGAGCGGACAATTGACACTTGGTTCCAACAGGAGTGTACTGTCTCGGTCAAAATGGATTTCGCCCAGGATTAGTGCTCCATATTTTTACCGTAAGGATCATCATGGTGATGGCAGCACTGCCGGCACCGATAAAAGTCAAACCAACTGCCCTCACTAACCCGTTTGCCAGCTTGGTGAGTATGGCAAAAACCCATTATCATCATCATTAAGTTCTTTATTAGTCTCCACTCTATGCACTGCCACAGTCATATATTAGCCAGAGCAGTCAGAGGATTTGGCCTACACTCTCCACGCTGGCCAGACGGGTTGGAGAGGTGGAAAAACCCCCCTGATGTTAATCCTTTAGTTAGTGTCGACTCAATAAACAAGACGAGTACAATAGGCTACGGGGTGAAAGCCTCAAGTGCCTTGACAACAAAAATGTGTTTCCTAAGGGTTAGTAAAACATACGGATAACTACATGTAACCTAAATCCTCTTCTTCAACATTAAGCGTTTGCCCGGTTGCATCCTCAGCTTTGTGTTGAAGACCGGATCCATACAGACGATCACTTGTCTGATTCCAACCTTCATAAATTCTATAAAAATGGTCATACAATCTTTTACCCTTTTTGTCCTGTATGGCATAAAACGTTTTAAGAAAGTATCAACCGCAAAAATATATTTTCAAAATAATATTTCTTTATTTAAATTAATAAAATACGAATAAATCTTGAGAAATCTCTACCGTGCTGATCTAGAAGAAAATAAAAACCTAGAATGTAGTAATATATTTACTAATTGTTTTTTTTTTCCATAATTGATATTTTCATTATACTTAACACAATTGACTATTTTTAGATTTTGCCTGATATTAATTCTATAATTATAGAAATGTAATTACTAACACACCTCCTTGAAAAAATTTGTATGCCTTATGGCGGAACATAGAAAAACCCGCTTTTGTATACTATCCATCTGTACTGTACTACCTATGTTCACGAAATAAATGAATTTGAATTTGAATTAGCATTGATCCCATAAGAAAAGTTGTTTATATTGTTGGGTGGAGTCCTCCCTTTAAGTAGTGGAGGGTCAATTTACATGCTGTATAATTATGTTAAGCCTAGATAGACTCTATTAGCATAAAAGCGTAGATAAAAAAATGTGTACAAACCATAGTCTATCATCATCATTTCGTGTAGGTGACACGGTCAGTCGACCATGCACACCCTGGTGTCAGAGTTCTTTGGAACCGCCTCTCGGCCTCTGACGTGGTTCCTTTAACGAAGTCTATGATGCAAACACATAGCTACCACTGCCGAAAAACTGCATTTACGGATTTTAGGGCATAGAACACATGTCAATTGAGTTTGAATTTGTGGCCCCCAATAGAAACTCAAACGTAATTGTATGGCATTTTTTTCATTTTCACCCTCACTCCCTTAGTTGTCTATGATCTTCATTGCCTAGAGAAAACATAAGGCAGTGGGTCGTCTGATACTAGTAATATTATCTTCTTCGTAGTTTGTGATAGCTACCAATTTGACGGATTTTGATGGCATTAATTGACAGGACACGTGTGCTAACACAAAGCTGTCACGCACACAACCATTCAAATATAGGCCTGTTTTTTTTTTTGTAATCATTTAAATAAAAGCATGACGGAGTCTAGTGAGTATATCATCATCATCATCAGGTCTTTCTAGTCTCCACTGCAGGAGCACGACCCTCTTTGTACTACCAGAGCCATACATTAGCTTGAGTAGTCAGAGGATTTGGCCTACACTCTCCACGCTGGCTAGACGGGTTGGAGAGGTCTCTTTGATGTTTATAAGCTTTGTTTAGCTTGTTTTTCCTTAGTCGCCTTTTACGACATCCACGGGATGACTTGGAGTGGTCCTATTCTACTCTGCCGGGAACCACACAGCGTATCGCATAAAGCGTAGTGAGTATATAGTCCTCAGATATAGTCAAAGGCTGTATATAAATAAAAATATGTATCGCGTCAATAAACACCGTACAATAGGGTGCTTGCTACGGGGTGAGAGCTTTGAGTGCCTTGTCAACATACGAGACGCTTTCTCCTTAGACGTGATTGATGTTGTTTTTATCCTGTCGGAGGATTAATTTAATTAAGCTGCTGTCTCATAATCAGGGCACGTTTAAGTAAAGCTTGTGAGACGTGTTGGAAAATTTAAGGGAATATTTTCGATTATATTTGCGATGATTTGCTTAATGTATACTAAACTAGCTGTTACCCGCGGCTGCGCCCGCGTGATTTATAGCCTATGTCTTTCTCAGTACCCTAGCCTATGTGTATGCAAAATTTCATGATGATCGGTTCAGTAGATACGGCGTGAAAACGTTACAAACAAACAAACAAACAAACTCACTTCCGCTTTTATAATATTAGTTGGGATTGGGATTGCAAGTAATTTGAGATTGTCTATGTCAGATACTTCTCAAACATATGTCGATTTTGATTACATTGTTATTTTGTCTTGAAAAGAGAAACACTAATAGAATACAAAATTGTAAGAATAACGGTAAAAACAATAAAAAAAAAACTTGAAATTACACAAAGATAAATATTGGCAGGCGATTTAAAATCATCATTTATTTTCGGATCACGGGAAAGAATAAAAGCCACCGAAATAGTATCTGGTGAAATATTGTTCGTTTTGGACCCTTTGAGGAGTGATTAGCCCATCAATTTCAACAACTTCTTCTATAAGACCACTGTTGGGAAATCTTGTTTTTGACATTTCCATAAAAAAAATTGACAATTTATATGGGAATGTCAAAAAAACATTTGAGAACCTAGCATTTGTCCTAAAGGAAAAGTTGTTCAATTTGACGAGCTGAATCACCCCTTGGAGCGTCCAAAACTATCAATATTCACTACGTATAAACAGGCGACACTCATCTATCAATGTAAATAATGCAGCTTATACAACTATACTCGTAAGTCTAAACCCTGTCAATTTTGTGATGAATAGAGACGAAATTCTATACGTATAATGTACGTATACGTTTACATAGTACTATCACGTTTTTTCGCTTGCGGGGTAGACAGAGTAGCATGGTACTGGGCTTGTAGGTGAAGAACGGAATCAAAAATAGTGATGGGTTGCTAGCCGCATCGTCTATTGACATGAGCCCTCACGCCCATTCCCTTGATCGGCTTTTACGATTTGCCCGGGAAGAGAAACAGCTGGAACATTCTTCATTTGTTCTTTTTCCTCTTTTTTGTTGTTTCTCCCAGACCAGCGTGGAAGCTTCTATGTCATTTGATAGTCGTGTAAGTTTAATAATAAACACACCATAATTCTAATGTAACATGCTCGTGCATAATGTGGGTAGGGCTCGCCATAATATGCGAACATTTAATGGTCAGTAGACCAAGGATCTTAGGATTAGTGGCGACTTAACGAGCTGCGAGAGTGTTTAGTGCAGTTACTATCTCACTGGTCAGGTGGATTAAACATGAGTTGATAAATTTGACAACATTTGTAGTAATTGAATAAAATACATAAAAGAAAAAAAATTACAACTTTTGTAATTGTGTAAAAAGGCACGCAATATTTTATTTATTTCAGTGGACTAATTAGTCTAAAAGCACTAAGCCCTGTCACTTTTGTGATGAATAGAGACGAAATTCTATGTTATTTGATACTCATGTAAGTTTAATAATAAACACACTATAGTTATTCTACTGTAATATGCACGCACTATAATGTGGGTTAGGCTCGCCGTAATATGCGAACATTTAATGGTCAGTAGACCAAGGATCTTAGGATTAGTGGCGACTTAACGAGCTGCGAGAGTGTTTAGTGCAGTTACTATCTCACTGGTCAGGTGGATTAAACATGAGTTGATAAATTTGACAACATTTGTAGTAATTGAATAAAATACATAAAAGAAAAAAAATTACAACTTTTGTAATTGTGTAAAAAGGCACGCAATATTTTATTTATTTCAGTGGACTAATTAGTCTAAAAGCACTAAGCCCTGTCACTTTTGTGATGAATAGAGACGAAATTCTATGTTATTTGATACTCATGTAAGTTTAATAATAAACACACTATAGTTATTCTACTGTAATATGCACGCACGATAATGTGGGTTAGGCTCGCCGTAATATGCGAACATTTAATGGTCAGTAGACCAAGGATCTTAGGATTAGTGGCGACTTAACGAGCTGCGAGAGTGTTTAGTGCAGTTACTATCTCACTGGTCAGGTGGATTAAACATGAGTTGATAAATTTGACAACATTTGTAGTAATTGAATAAAATACATAAAAGAAAAAAAATTACAACTTTTGTAATTGTGTAAAAAGGCACGCAATATTTTATTTATTTCAGTGGACTAATTAGTCTAAAAGCACTAAGCCCTGTCACTTTTGTGATGAATAGAGACGAAATTCTATGTTATTTGATACTCATGTAAGTTTAATAATAAACACACTATAGTTATTCTACTGTAATATGCACGCACTATAATGTGGGTTAGGCTCGCCGTAATATGCGAACATTTAATGGTCAGTAGACCAAGGATCTTAGGATTAGTGGCGACTTAACGAGCTGCGAGAGTGTTTAGTGCAGTTACTATCTCACTGGTCAGGTGGATTAAACATGAGTTGATAAATTTGACAACATTTGTAGTAATTGAATAAAATACATAAAAGAAAAAAAATTACAACTTTTGTAATTGTGTAAAAAGGCACGCAATATTTTATTTATTTCAGTGGACTAATTAGTCTAAAAGCACTAAGCCCTGTCACTTTTGTGATGAATAGAGACGAAATTCTATGTTATTTGATACTCATGTAAGTTTAATAATAAACACACTATAGTTATTCTACTGTAATATGCACGCACTATAATGTGGGTTAGGCTCGCCGTAATATGCGAACATTTAATGGTCAGTAGACCAAGGATCTTAGGATTAGTGGCGACTTAACGAGCTGCGAGAGTGTTTAGTGCAGTTACTATCTCACTGGTCAGGTGGATTAAACATGAGTTGATAAATTTGACAACATTTGTAGTAATTGAATAAAATACATAAAAGAAAAAAAATTACAACTTTTGTAATTGTGTAAAAAGGCACGCAATATTTTATTTATTTCAGTGGACTAATTAGTCTAAAAGCACTAAGCCCTGTCACTTTTGTGATGAATAGAGACGAAATTCTATGTTATTTGATACTCATGTAAGTTTAATAATGAACACACTATAATTATTCTACTGTAACATGCTCGTATATAATGTGGGTAAGGCTCGCCGTAATATGCGAACATTTAATGGTCAGTAGACCAAGGATCTAAGGATTAGTGGCGACTTAACGAGCTGCGAGAGTGTTTAGTGCAGTTACTATCTCACTGGTCAGGTGGATTAAACTTGAGTTGATGAATCTGACAACACTTGTACTAATTGAATAAAATATGCAAAGGAAAAAATCTTACATTTTTTGTAACATAAACGTGTAAAAAACTATGCACACACTTTTTTACACGCTCGTGACACAGATATCAAAAAATACCCCAAAATAAGTTTATTTCATGGAACTTCTCTTACGTTATATTTTTTTTTATTTTTGCGGCAAAAGATAAACATATGATTTTAAGCTTTCGCGGTCACAATCACTATTATGTTCACTACGGGACTTACCGCGATTCTTCTATGTCATTTGATAAAGAGGTTCCTTATTTCCTAACTATTCATCACTTCCCATAATGACCCACATAAACACAATATTAGTTGTTATGTCGCACGAATGTTGGTAACGCTCGCCATAATGTGCGACCATTTTATGGCCACTAACTACCTCTTACCGAGGATCTTAAAATTAGTAGCGGCTTAACGAGCTGCGGGAGTGTTTAATACAGTTACTATCTCAGTGTGGATCAAGTGTGAGTAGAGTAGTGTACAATTTTATTTTCGATGAGGCTTAACGAGCTGCGGGAGTGTTTAGTACAGTTACTATCTCAATGTGGATCAAGTAAGAGTGGAGAAGTATTTATTATGTATTTTCCATTTGAAAATGGATATTAACGAGCTGCGACAGCGTTTAATAACTGTGGGAAAACATTCAATTTACCACTGTGCCAAATAAATAAATAAATAAATATATACGGACAAATCACACAGATTGAGCTAGCCCCAAAGTAAGTTCTTAAGCAAGACTTGTGTTATGGGATACTAACTCAACGATACTATATTTTATAACAAATACATATATAGATAAACATCCAAGACCCAGGTCAATCTGAAAAAGATCATTTTCCATCTTGACCTGACCGGGGATCGAACCCGGGACCATCCGTGTCGCAGGCAGGCGTGTTGACCGCTGCGCCACGGAGCTCGCCAAATAGGTCGTCAATATTGAGAATATTGCCGACAATATGCGAGTAAGTAGAAAAAAATATTTATTACGCAACATCAGGCTGGCAAGCATATACTCAATTAGATCCTTACTTATATTTATACGTACTGTAGTCCATAACAATAACTTTCACAAAGCTTTTGGATTCCCAAAATATTCATAAAATTTAACATTCCTATTCCTGGAAGTCTCGACAAATATTTAAAAAGTCCAAACCGAAAGTAGTTCTTGGAAGCCGCCAATTAATTACAAAGCTTTTTATCACAGCGCCAATTTCATAAAGAATTTAATGAAAAACCCATTCTGTAAATTACCTCTTTTGTCGACAACACATCGGATTTATAATCTGTCCTCTCACATCAGTATTTAAATAGCGCCAAACACGATTTTTCAGAGGATCACGAGCATGCGCCCTGAAATTCCGTAGGACCGTGTTCCTGGTAACGCACACAAATAAACACCTAGGTGATCGGTTACAACCACAAACAAGAGTTGCCGTATCGCGATAGCGCAAAATCACAGACATTGCCGTCTAAATTACTCACACTGAGCCATTTTTGTGTAAATACGAACGTTTAGGAATAGGGTTGGTGCACGCACACACGCCCGGCTTCAACCCTGGCGATGCTGCGTGCGTTAGTTTCGTACGGGTTCCCGTAGGCGACAGACGTGCGGTGTTATGTCAAAAACGTTTTTTCGACGAGATGTGAACCCGCGTGTAAATTCGGAATGTAAGTGTTGCCATTCTAAGACGTTTGCAATAAAGTTTACTGCTCTGTGACAGCGTGGATTGGGAAAAACTTGGACTTTTTTTGTTTTAGTGAAGTGTTTTAAAAGTGATTTTGCAGTTGTGATACTGTACAAGTGAAGTATTTTTGAAGTATACTGGAGTTTTAAAAGGCGAAAAATATATGAAAAGGACGGATCTTACAGGTAAGGTAAAGTTAAGAATAGTTTAATTATTAAAAAATTGTTTCCTTAAATAACTAATCCATCATCATCAGCCTATACTTGTCCACTGCTGGACATAGGCCTCCCCAATTGCAATAACTAATCCGAACCGTAAAAAATATGAAAGCCTATTTTATATTGTAATTATTAATATTAACGATTAACTTAAGTATTATCATACAGGTCTTGAAAATATGTTTTTAATTAGGTTTAATAATTAATACAGTAAATAAAATATATTTTAGCTTTTACTATATGGGGACTAGTTAAATATATCGTTAAAATATTTTTATAAATATTTCTGCGTCCGATAAAGATATTTAAAAAGCTCGTGAAAAGAGGTATTTAAATTTTAAATCTTTTAAAGACACGGTATGATATAATTTTAATTAAAATTCTTTTTTACCGTAGCAATTTAATAAAACACGAAACAGACATTTTGACCTAAATTATTTCCAATGCTTATTTTTAATATCCTTATTTTATTCCGTTTTCATTTCATATTCTAACTTTAAATAATTGGCGAATTATTTCAGCCTCATATTTAATTTAAAACGTTATGTAGTTTAGCGTTTTAAATTTTATATTATGAAATGAGTTTGGTTTTCAGGAAAAAATCAATTATAACCCGAATTATTGATCTTTACATTTTCGTAGCAGTTCGTAGCAGGCTACTATCAGGTGTGCTACGAACATCTACGATTTTTTAGTACTCTGTATGATTCAAATACATAGTATTTATTACATAATAGACATAGACAAAGCTATAAGAAGGCCACCATAGCATAGGCTAGCCGTAGTAGCTGACTTAACACAATCAATAACGTATTCTAAATAAATTGTTCTATTTTTATTACTTTTTGAACAACTGTCGAAAAGAGGGTGATTTAGGGTATTTATTATAGGGGTCAATCAACTTTATTTTGGACAAACGAATCAAAACATAATTAATATATATTTTTTTTTTTAATCATATATTTTTGTAGAAATTATTTAAAAAAATATACCAAATTATTCAATTCTATGCATTGAATAGTTCATATATGAACTATTTTATACCAAGATCCATAAATGAGCAATAGGTGGCCTTTGAGTCTTACGACCTTAGGCTGTGTCTACCCCGTAATAGATGCATGATAAAATGTACGTAATATGTATGTTATTTTAATAAATCTCAATTTTTGAAAATACTTGAATATATAAATAACGTCGTCCTATTGTACACCAACGTGACACTTTGTTTATTAATTTATGCGTTGTTCACAATTAACCAACAAACTTTTAATATTGTATCTGCAATTGAGGCAGTCAAAGTGTTGAACAAAGTATTTTTTTTACATTCATTGATGAAGAATAATTATCAACTGTCGCAAAAAAGCGAGGAGGTTTTCATGTGAAGGCGTATTTATGTATGACCACGCATATCTTTTAAGAGTAATCCGATTTTGATAATTCTTTTTATGAAAAAGGTCGCCGAAGTTTGTTCGATAAAAAATTTAAAAGAAAAATCCAACTCTAAGGGTAGGAAAATAGCGGATGATTTTGTGCTTCTTGGCTTATTTTTGGTTAATTTTATCCGTTAAAAGGTTTTTTGTTATACTTTAATTGTTACGATCTGTTTTTCGAATGCGTTGTATTAAACAAAATAAAAATAATATTTTAAGGGGAGTAAAAAAAATGTACATTATGATTGTTTTAGTACCATTCAAATCATAATAACCTCTTTATTTCTTTGAAAAGTTAGATTGATTCCTAAAAAACTGATTATTTTGAATTCTGTACAGTTTGTACGCTGTGTACAGTGTTACGCCATCTTTGAAAATCGCAAATGAAAAACGATAATGTTTCAATTTTAATCTTTTCAATTCGCTATCAATTTTTGTCTAATACATTTATCCATATTTATATGATTACATCTATATCCCAACCGGGGCAGACGGAGTCTAAGGCTTAAAGAGCCACATTAGCATGTTGGTTGGCGTTTATATAAATAGGATCAAATTAAAGATGATTTGCCTTTTGTCATGACAAACTTACGCCCATTCTCTCCCCGAATGTGCTTAATACGTAGATTGATTTTAATTTCAGATCGCGAGTAACAGTAGATCAAAATTCTATATTTCTTTGATTTACTTAAACTATTTGTGTGACAGGAGAAGCAACTGGAACTTTTTATTTTATTTTTGACAACGCTATCACGTAAAACATTGCCTTGAATCTGTTTACGTGAAATCTATATTTCTCCTAGATTTCGAACATGCCTTCATCGCATCTAGATTTGTATCCACTACGGAATATTGTTTGATGTAGTCACGAATGTATTCTGGTTTGATTCAAGATTATTTGGATCAAATTACTAAGCTAACAATGTCTGAGAAACACCTTTTGCCTAAACTCAAGTAAGTAATATTGAATATTGGTTTTTAACAACAGGAGGATTCTTGCTCCTAAAAATCCTTTTTTGTTTTCAAAGTTTTCAATTCCTTAAGTCATATATTTATTCAAAAACATGCTCTTAACTGCACGTTTATTAGAAAATAATAATGGTATATACATGTGATATATATAAAAAAATCTTAAACTATCTTATATACTTAAACATGCTTGTTCAAAAAAATTAAAATTATCTTATAATTATTTTTCTCTTCGCTAATATATATTTTACAAATGTTTATTGCAAATGACACTTAATTATTTTGTATTTATAAGCAAAACAATTACATTTTTATACTTTGCAAGGTTAGAAAATGATATACCCTCCCACAGACATTTCAGTACCAATTTAAGATATACAAAAAGTCTTTTAGTAAATATGTTTGTATCTATGTGCATGACTTTATAAAATGATTTATATACCTACTGGACGCTTTCTTTTGCACCACCAACATTATATATATATATACGTACAAATCACACAGATTGAGCTAGCCCCAAAGTAAGTTCTTATGAAAGACTTGTGTTATGGGATACTAACTCAACGATACTATATTTTATAACAAATACATATATAGATAAACATCCAAGACCCAGGTCAATCTGAAAGAGATCATTTTCCATCTTGACATGACCGGGGATCGAACCCGGGACCTCCGCGCCGCAGACGTGACATTTACACTCATTACAGTCATCCTGCACGCCGTGAGTACATCTACACCTTCATTACGCTAAAGATCTACAACAACGCGAGTAGAGCTGCGGGTTAAAGAGTAGCATCATCAGGTCTTTATTAGTCTCCACTGCAGGAGCACGACCCTCTCTGTACTGCCAGAGCAGGAAAAGGATTTGGCCTACACTCTCCACGCTGGCCAGACGGGTTGGAGAGGTCTCTTTGATGTTTATAAGCTTTGTTTAGCTTTAGTTTCCTAAGTCGCCTTTTACGACATCCACGGGACGATTTGGAGTGGTCCTATTCTACTTTGCCGGGAACCACACGGCTTAAAAAGTAGCATTGTATGTATAATTTAAAATAACATCCTATTTTGTTGATTATATTAGTGGCCATAATAGGAAGATTAATAATCATCAGGTCTTTTTTAGTCTCCACTGAAGAATCAGGGCCCTCTTTGTACTACCAGAGCCATAAATATCAGCCTGAAGGGAAGAGAAAATTTGGCCTTCACTCTTCAAGCTGGCTAGACGGGTTGGAGAGGTATCTTTGATGTTTATGCGCTTAGATTTTTGTTTTGCGACTTGAAGTGGTCCTATTCTACTTTGCCGAGAACCACACGGCTATAAGAGATTAATCTAGCTGCCTTAATGCATATAACGTACTCGCATACCTACAAACTCTTGGGACAGGTGTTATCAAGTCGAATGGAGCTCTGTTGGGATATGATAATCAGACGCTCACCGACTAAATTGTTTCAAAACATACAAGTGGCATATTTTGACACTGGAATCTAGTTTCAATTAATTATAGTAGCTACAATTGTTAGAATTATCACGGTGAAAAGTATTGACGTACTCGTATATCTACAAACTCTTGGGACAGGAGTTGTCAAATCGAATGGAGCTTTATTGGGATATGATAAGCAGGCGCTCGTTGCCTTAATTGTTTCCAAACACACACATGACATATTTCATTAGAAGTGCTGAGTTTCAATTAAGTGTAGTATGACATTGACGAAGTTATCCATCTTCAAATTCTTGGGACAGAAGTAATCAAGTCGATTGGAGCTCTGTTCGGATATGATAATCAGACTCTCACCGACTAAATTGATACAAAACATACAAGTGACATATTTTAACACAGGAACTTTCAATTAGGTTTCAATTAAGTATAATAGCTACAATTGTTAGAATTATCCCGGTGAAAAGTATTGACGTACTCATTCATATATCTAGAAACTCTTGGGACAGGAGTTTTCAAATCGAATTGAGCTCTGTTGAGATATGATAAGCAGGCGCTTGTTGCCTTAATTGTTTCGAAACACACACATGACATATTTCATTGGAGGGCTGAGTTTCAATTAAGTGTAGTAGCTACAATTGTTAGATTTATCAAGCTGAAAGTATATGACATTGATGTACTTGTATATCTTTAAACTCATATTACAGGCGGTGTCAAGTCAAATTGAGTGTAAGAATATGATAATGAGACGCTCGCCGACTAAACTGTTTCAAAAAGCAAAACACGCATATTTCAATAGAGGAACATAACACATACTAGCGTGTATGAAATGTAGAATAAAATGACACACCACTCCATTATTTCCCCTTCGAGTTTTTCCTCATAATGACCTAGCTAACTTGCACCAACAAAGCTCTTAAATTTTAGATGGAATATTCACAGCGTGAACGTATTACAAACAAAAATATAGTGCTTTTTTACCGGACTGACCAAAAGAAGAGTCAAAAACGTCTCGCATTCATATTGATGTTTGTTTCATTGTTGCTTTCTGCCTAAACGGCTTGACCGATTTTGAAGTGTAAGCTGTCATTATAATCGTATTTTTCTTTCTTTTTTTTCTTCTTTTTTCTTTTTCTTCTTTTTAATTATGGCTTCCACCGAGATTTCAGTGATTCTGCCAATGTCCAGTATAATGAGATACTAAGTATCGGTGTTGTACGGTATGTGGCATCAAAGATGGCGTATGTTCTTTGGCAGCCTCGTGGGAGATTTTGGCGACAAATCTATACGAGTCCATTTAACAGTCTGCTTTAACTATTTCACAAATTGTTCTCGAGCACGAGCATTTATAACACCAAACTACACCAAATTCATATTATAAAGTCCACTTAAATCAATTTGCAAAATTGTATAAGGCAAACGACAACTGAACCTCTTGACTTCCCACCAAAAACTCGTATTTTTCTTTGTACGAAACTATGAAACGTCAATGAAAAAATAATTTGGCGTACGTAAACTGCCACAAATGCAGTCGATTTTTTATTTTGTTTTGAAATAACAATATACTTGTTTCTTACTAGCTTTGCATTCAACTTAGCAACTAGCTAAGCAACTAGGCTCATTGTTGATTCAGAGCCAGACAATTCCTTATTTTAAAAAGAAAACGGATTCAATAACGGCTATTACGTTTATGGACGTAATCAATGTGTTTGACCGATTTGGCATGCAAAACCCACTCAATGTCATTTGCAATTCCTACAATGATTCTTTGCAGCGAGCGAGGCAAAATAGGATTATTGCAGTGGCATTCAATTTTGAAATTTTGCAAGATGCAACTCTATATTGAAAGAAAGACTTTTTAAACTTTCACGGTAACCAATATTAGAATTAAAAATATCGGGATATTTACCGTCCGATATTTCAATCAAGATCAGACATACATTGACAGCTGCCTGTTCCCCCCCGCTAATTCTTCAGTTCCTTCGTAATCATGGTCCATGCAACTGGATCGAAATATCGAAAACTCAAAGAAACCACAATACCGATGTGTTTAATTCTAATAAGATCAAGAACTGGTTTTTTATTTATGTACATAACTTATTTAGTTTGTTATTTACTTATTATACGAGTTTATAGAGTGAATTTGTGTAACCTGGCAATATTTAATGTCGAAATCAGAATCCCTAATAAAATACAGATCCGCAAGATAAAAACATAAAAAATGGAAAAACTATCGAATCCTATTATCAGCTAGTAAAATTTCTTAAGAAAGTCTAAATATTTATATTTTTATATTTCTACCTTTTTTTCTTGCAAATGTATATAATCTATTAGGAATTCGGATTTAATCATCTGTGTATTGCCAGGATGTTCCGAATAACTCTGTATACTACTCGTGCTACTATTTTTCTTAAGGCTGTCAAAATTATTTTTTCGGCTCTATTCATATTATGTAAGTTTATTAATATTATTTAATTTCTTTTTTTTCCGTATCTTCTATATCCTAAGCAGAGTGGAAGTGTAAGGTATCGTTAGAATCCATAGTTCATAAATTATCCTGGTGATGTAAGTTATGATGTTTTTCGCAGGGCACTAGTATTATTGTTATTTTTTTATAGGAGATGGTTCTCAGTTCGAAAGAATTTTTACTTTTTAATGTAACTTTGCCATTTATTATTTTTATAAAAACATCAATACGTTGTTTGTAGTGAATCATTTGTATGACTATTAAATTGACCTGAAAAATTTTTTTTTCACGTTACTAATAATTAATTTTATGTGCAAATACAAGAAGTCTTTGACTATATACTCTTTAGAGGCCGTCATGCCTTTATTTCAGTGATTAAAAAAACAGGCCAATTTTTCAATGCTTGTGTGCGTGACAGCTTTTTGTTCTTCTTCTTCTGTTTTATATTATGGCTTCCACCGAAATTTCAGTGATTCTGCCAATGTCCAGTATAATGAGATACTAAGTATCGGTGTTCTTTGGTAAAGTTTTTCCAAGTAGCTTCAAAGATGGCGTATGTTCTTTGACGCCTCGTGGGAGCTTGGGGCGGCAAATCTATACGAGTCCATTTATCAATCCACTTTAACTATTTCACAAATTGTTAATGAGCACGAGCATTTATAACACCAAACTATACCAATTTTATATTATAAAGTCCACTAAAATCAATTTGCAAAATTGTCTAAGGCAAACTTCAACTGTACCCCTTGACTTCCCACGACAAACTTTTAGCTACGTGTTTGCGTCATAGACTATGGGCAGGACATATTTTTTTCCATAGATATCTAGCTAATAGAGTCTCTCTAGGCTCTACTCTAAGCAGGAAGTACGGGACAGAAGATATAAATGTCAAATATTCTACCGAAAAAAGCAAAACAGGGGTTAGATTAAAATTAACTGTTTCTATTAAGTTATAGATGCAACAAAGCATCAAAATTTGGTAACGTGCCATTTGGCACCAGCCTCTTAAATATGGACCATGAAGTCTCTATGACTAAGTAACATAAATAAACACCCACAAGAGCGTGTGTCGTGGGTGTAATCAAAGGCTATTTATTAAGTCGAGCTCCGTGGCGCAGTGGTCAACACGCCAGCCTGCGACACGGAGGTCTCGGGTTCGATCCCCGGCCAGGTAAAGATGGAAAACGATCTTTTTCAAATTAGCCTGGGTCTTGGATGTTTATCTATATAACTAAATGTTATAAAATATAGTATCGTTGAGTTAGTATTCCATGACACAAGTTCACAACTTACTGTGGGGCTAGCTCAATTGGTGTGATATGTCCCTATATATTTATTTATTTATTTAAGTCATGCTTTTGGACCAACTTCTCATGTTTAAAAACCATCGCATAATATGCTGTAGTTATTTGGTTTAAAAAGTTAAATATTGAACCAAAAAATAGAAACAGATATGGTGTTAATAATATATCCTTTCACTCCATATAATTTAAAGTTATATTTTTAATAACAAAATTAGGCACAGCAGTATACCTCAATACATGTAACTGTATTAAAAAAATTACTGCACTTTAAAAAGGAAACGTTCGTACTTAGTCTTATTTATGTACTTATACCGTTTGATAGGTTCATTAACTGGTTTAATATGTCACTACCTAAACCAAAAGTCTTTATATACAATTTTACGAATCATAACTATTTGTCGTTTAATACAAAACCTTGCAAAATAGACGTTATCTAGACAGAAAATAATTCTCTTGGCTTTAACTGACAAAATTGTGGATCATTGCAGTCAGTATTAGCTCTCTTGCATGAGGATTTGATTTCCGCAAGAACACTTCAGGAAATAAACGTCTACATTTCATCTGAATCGAGGCCCTTATAATGATCAATATGAGAGACATTTTTATTTAGATAAATAAAAATGTATTTCTCGGATTAGTAATCGGGTAGTCTTTTTATCTTCTTTATTGTTATTCTAATTTATTTATTTACCATCCTATGATAGATTCAATCAAATGATTTACAAGGGTTCAATTTCCGCTAGACACTTCAGGTTATGATTGCATACAGTTTTTTTGATTAAAACTAACGTGAGATAAAGACATTATTAAAATACGTAACAACGGGTTACTCACGTAAATAGTCAGCTACTGGCCGACATGTTTCATCCGCAGTGCGGATTGGGACGACACCGTGCGCGGGTCTCAATTCACATTCGCCCTGAGAAAGACCTCCGGATGAGGTTGAAACATGTCGGCCAGTAGCTGACTATTTACGTGAGTAACCCGTTGTTACGTATTTTAATAATGCATACAGTTTATTTGAATTTCATTGAAATCACGCATACATTTTAAATTTAATAACTAACTGTAGCTTCTATCAACTGTTATCTTTATTATTTTTCTTATTTATTTCTACCATTGTAATAGTTTTAGAGCCTTACTGGATGATTTTAGCTTTTAATGTTTATAAGATTTAATGTAGCTGTGTTGATCTTTGTAAATGCTCTAATACATTTTGATGTACGGAGGGTCGTTGGAATTCTTACATTACCCTAAATCACACTGGCTATATTTTTTACGCATTATAACACATGTACATACAGAAAAGTCCAATTGATAGGCTCAGTTATCTTAATCCTGATCCTAACTAACATTATAAATGCGAAAGTGAGTTTGTTTATTTGTAATGCTTTCACGCCCTTTCTACTGGACCGATCATCATGAATGGTCACCATGGTTAGGGTATTGAAAAGGACATAGGCTATATATCACGTGGGCTAAACCGCGAGTAACAGCTAGTGTGCCTATAAGTATGTCATTCTAAAATTGATGAATATGCTTTTAACCTCATGGCTACAAAAATGCCGATCATTGCCATCGGTATTAGCTCTTATGCACGAGAGTTCGATTTCCGCCAGACACTTCAGGAAATGAACGTCTACATTTCATTTGAATTTCAGTTTGGAGTTCCTAACGATTGATATGAAGAATACATTTTAATTTAGATTATAATTTTGAAAATTGAGTTCGATTCTACTTATAATTAGCTCCGTAGCGCATTGGTAAACACCCGGGACCACCACAGGATGGTCCCGGGTTCGATCCCCGGTCAGGTCAAGATGGAAAATGATCTTTTTCAGTTTGACCTGGGTCTCGGATGGTTATCTATATAAGTATCTATTATAAAATATAGTGTCGTTGAGTTAGCATCCCATAACACAAGTCTCGAACTTACTTTGGGACTAGCTCAATCTGCGTGATTTGTCCGTATATATTAAAAAAAAAAACCTTTCTATTTTAAATAGCCTCCCTTGACGCCAACCTTCCTTAAGGAATAGTAGACTCCGTTAGTTTAATTCGGCTTATAATTTTTACAAATACGCTGTAAATTTTTTAACCGACTTCAAAAAAGGAGGAGGTTCTCAATTCGTCTGTATGTTTGTTACGCGATTACTCAGTCAGCTGCTTTTTTTTTATAGGTAATGCTCCAGAGGTGGTCCCATTAAATTTTAGTCATAATACATCGAGCACTTTTACAAAAACTAAAAATCCGGCCAAGTGCGATTCGGACTTGCGCACGAAGGGTTTCGTACCAGAAAATAACGGTAAAAAAATTCTTTTGCTGTATGGAAGACACCTTAAATATAACCTTAATTTTATTTTTAGTACTTTTTATTATTTTGGGAATAAAAATACAACATTTGTGAAAATTTTCACCTCCTTTTTATTACGGTTCATGAGACACAGCAAAAAACGCCAATAACTACTCTGTTGTACGGGAGCCCCCCTTAATAATTATTATTATTTTGTTTTTAGTGTTTGCTGTTATAGCGGCAACAGAAATATACAATCTGTGGAAATTTCAACTGTCTAGCTATTACGGTTCTTGAGATACAGCCTGGTGACAGACGGACGGACATCGAGGTCTCGTGAATAGGGTCCTGTTTTACCCTTTAGGTACGGACCTCTAACAAAAACCAAAAAAGACTGTTAAAGGATGCCGTTCGGTTTAAACTTATTTGTATTTTATGCTTTGTGATTCAAGACAAATTGATGGAAACTTTACTCCTCTGTTTTGACTGAACTTTACTGGATATATTCTGATTCAAAAAAAAATATCAAAATGTATCCAGTGCTTTTAGAAATAAAAATAAATTGTACAAGTATGCCGTTAGATTTAATTTTATTTCTGTTTAATTCTTTCGCGAATCAAGGCAAGTTGATGACGACGTTGTTTCTCTACTTTTATTAAACTACCACACCCACTAAAACCTAATTTTTAGTACCAGTTTGTAGATTTACGTATAGGGTTGAAGTTGGTTTTAGTTTTGTGTTAAAAATAATAATTAATCACACATATATCTGATTTTATTAAAATAAAATTGCACTAATACATGTATTCAAAACGTCAATAAAACAAATCTATAATAATTAGATTGATAATTTTATTATATTTCATCCAATTGTTATAACTAATGTTAGATAAATTCCTAGTAAATAATTAAATGAGTAATTGTTTATTAATAGAACTATTTTGTGTGCTCAATTCAAAATAGTTTTATTGATTATTATATATATTATTGGCGCAGTGGTCAACACGCCAGCCTGCGACACGGAGGTCCCGGGTTCGATCCCCGGTCAGGTCAAGATGGAAAACGATCTTTTTCAGATTGGCCTGGGTCTTGGATGTTTATCTATATAAGTATATGTTATAAAATATAGTATCGTTGAGTTAGTATCCTGCGACACAAGTTCACAACTTACTGTGGGGCTAGCTCAATTTGTGTGATATGTCCCTATATATTTATTTATTTATATTTATTTATATACGTCGAATTTGGTTAAAATTACTGCAACATTCAATGGAGAAACAATATTAAAGTTTAATTTATTCTGTAAAAGTAATCACTGAGCCGAAAAGAGGAAAGTTGGGAGTCGACTAAGTAGATTATGCGCTGAAAGAATAAATTAGGTCAAATGAGTGAGCCCACGAACTTACAATAAATTTTTTATCATACATGGCGAGTTTTTTATCGTTTTGGAACCTTAAAGGGGTGATTTAACCCGTCAATATGAACAACTTTTGCTATGGGAACAATACAGGAAAGAAAAACAAAACATGTCCATACAAAAAAGTCAGCCTGGTCAATTTGTATGAGATTTTTTTTTCAGTATTCAGCTTTAGTCCCATTCGAAAAGTTGTTCATATTAACAGACCGAACCACCCCACTTTGAGTCCAAAACAATGAAAGTTTCGCCAAGTTAATTTACATCCTTCTATATACTATATACTAGCGGTCCCGGCAATCTTAATTCCATGTATTATCTTCCTTATTTTATTCGTTAACTGTTGTCATATTTTATTATTATGGACACGGTACTGCCATGTTATGCATTAGAAAGAAAACTATATCACTAGAAAGGTACTGGATATGAAAGTTACTGGAAACCATAATAAAAGGCAGGTAAAAGAAAAGATGGATGGAGTGTGTGAAGGAGGATATGGGGAAAAAGAAGATAACGAAGGAGATGGCACGAGATAGAGCAAAATGGAAGAAGTTTACATGC
Source organism: Rhodophaea formosa (assembly GCA_963082605.1). Classification (NCBI taxonomy): domain Eukaryota; kingdom Metazoa; phylum Arthropoda; class Insecta; order Lepidoptera; family Pyralidae; genus Rhodophaea; species Rhodophaea formosa. The sequence continues at coordinate 6,834,370 of OY720226.1, forward strand.
TGTCCCGACCCCATAAATGAGATAGGGTGAAGAAAAAGAAGAAGAAGAATTCTTAAGTTAACCTGAAAAATATTATTTCTTAATTATACAACCTTATGAAAAGGTGCTCGCAAATATATTTTTCTGAATAAACCTTTGAATCTATCCTTGCGGAACCCTTAAAGCGAAAACATTTTTTTCTCATCTCGTAAATTGAACAGGCGCATCTAACCAAAGCTGAACTTTGCTTCATTCCAAATAATAAGACCAAATTGGATGGCGTCTATCGATTGTGATAAGTAACCCGACTTGCGATTCTCAAACTTACAGGATAAACTTAGACACGAAAAATGAGTTCGTTATCCATCGTAACTCCAGATAGCTTTTCTTCGACAAGACGATAAAATTCACCTTTAGGCGAAACAATATTAGCGGAAATGGAACCTTGTGTATATAGACACAGGTGTTAAGTTCGATAGTTTTAAAGTTAGGTATATTGAGAATCTTTTATTTGGCTTTAGTTTCTTGGAAATATAAAGGTCTTTTAGTTCGTTCGAGACAAGTTACTATTTTACTTTTGTCAATTTCTATCTTGTTCTATTTGTAAGGTGTAAAAGTAAATTATCAGTTCATTTTCTGAATTTGTCAAAGAAATATTGTACGGAAAAATCAACGAAAAAAACTTAATGATACAAAGATCCTCTAAATACATGTTTTTATCTTAAGAATTATTAACGTGGCGGGGTTTTATATTTCCTTTTCCGAATTACATTACATCTCCACGTCTAGCCAGCGAGGAGAGTGTTAGCCAAATCTTCTAACTGCTCAGGCTATTATATGGCTCTGGCAGTACAGAGGCGGTCATGTTCCTGCAGTGGAGACTAAAATGGACCTGATGATAAGAAGGCTGATGATATTATAAAAGCAGAACCCGGGCTCCAATGTTCTTAAGAGTCCCACGTAAAGCCGCAATCCCATACAAACGTAGTTTCGTTTTAGTTTTACAACAGTTAAGCCAATCTCAACCAAATTTCGTACATACGACCGGATAAGGCATTTTGATGTTTTTAATCAGATTACAGCGAGTACAAGTTTTCGATACGAAACTTCAACTCGCCGTAATTTTGGTATAAGTATTGTTTTTTAAATTGAAATCTGATTATAAACATCAATATGCCTTATCCAGTCGTATGTACGAAATTTGGTTGAGATTGGCTTAACTGTTGTAAAACTAAAACGAAACTACGTTTGTATGGGATTGCGGCTTTACGTAGGACTCTTAAGTGGTTGCATTCTCGCAACCGCAAAAGTTCTCAGACAATGAGAAGAAAGATGATGATTTCTCGATTACTTCAAAATGTGAAACAAAAAGTAGAAATATACATCTCTACTTTTGTATAATAAATGCATACGGTCATGCATTAAAATTCAATTTCAGCTTAATTGTTTTTCTTGTGTAACTTTATTAGAGGCCAACACTTGTATAGATTTTAGAGACTGCTATCAACGATAATAGCTGGGACCAACATTCTAACTTGCTAACCAAAGCACGGAAAAGCTTGAGAAGATGTTGTACGACTTGTGTCAGTCATCCTACTGGGGATGACGTCCAGGCCGCTTACCATACGTAAGCGCTAACAATGCTTTCTTCTACTGGGCCATTGAGCTTCTCAAAATCTCCAGATTATAGGTGGCTAACGAAGGCAATGTATCTATTCATATTCAGACCTCAGTTTAATGTTTCATTCTTTGATAAGCACTACGTTCTTTTTTTAGGTGGGGTTGGCAAATTTTGCCCATGATATATTTTATTTCATTTCTTCTTATACTATTTTCATTTCAACCCATTCAACTCTTTATACATCTTTCTCTGACCGTAGCCAAACACGCCGATAAAATTCACAGTGGAATTTAAAGGCCAAATAATTTAACCTGTAAAATAATTTGGCCTTTCAATAAAACGGAAACGACCTCAACAACAGCCAATATCGTACATCAACATCCTAACCCGCGCGTATCAATCCACATTAATAAATTGCCAACCCCAATAAAGAGAGAATGGCTTCATCCACGCCACATCCGCTGCCCATCCGCGGCTTGTTCCCAATTCGTCACAGTTTTAATTTATGTTGTAAAAAAAAGAAGAAGAAAAAACGGCAACGATAATTGAGCCGTTTCATATTCATCCCAATTGTTCTACGAAATAACTATGAACTGATTATGTAATCTGTGAAAAAATAAAATTTGTTTCATAGACTACAACTTGCTTTCGGTGTAGCAAAACGTCGTCATTGGTTATTACCAATGACGACGTTTTGGTACACAATATGATGATAAAGACGAGATCTTTTATCTGTATTAATAATTATCATAAAATAAGAAGGTATATTTGCCTGTTTTTCATTTCAATGGCCGAACTTATTATCGCAAACGCATATGTATTGATATCTAAGCCCGGGTGTGGTTCCCAGTAGAAAAGGACCACTCTCCAAGTCTTTCCGTGGCTGTTGTAGAAGGTGACTTAGGAAATACAAGCCAAACAAAGCTAACAAAGATTAAAGAGACGTCTCCAACTCGTCTAGCTAGCGTGGAGAGTGTAGGCCCAATCCTCTGATTGCTCTAGCTATTATATGGCTCTAGTAGTACAGTGAGGGTCGTGTCTGCAGTAGAGATTAAAAAAAAACGTGATAATTATATCTAACGTAGCCAATTAAGATTGTAGCGAATCAAAACTAAACCATACATCCGCCCTCATCTTAATTAAAAATTAAACGGGCCTGAAAAGGGGAAATTGAAAAATGCCGGAATTTTATTTCCAGCGGTTAACAAACAAGTTTGCGCGGGATTGTTTGAACTGGCATGTCAAACGAAAACAATGTTTGTGGATTGGGCTCATTTCAATAAAGTCAAGGCCTCGATGTGCCTCGTGTTGACTTAATGCTTGTTGGAATAAGTCCCTGTGGAACTGTGAAATATTATGTTCCAATTATTATCTATCGTGTATAAGTTCAGTGGAACTCTTTTTGAATAGGGAACTTTAATATACGAGAGATTTGTCTTATAAATTTAATGTGTTATAAGTGTCGGCCAAATATAGTAGTCCTCAGCATCTCTTCAATTGGGTTCGTTCTAAAAAGATCTATTCTAAATAATATTTTGATAGCAAAAATGTAATCCCTGCTGGATGTGATAGATAAAATTGGACCATTACCTTCCTTAATCCCAACTAATATTATAAATGCGAAAGTGAGTTTGTTTGTTTGTTTGTTACGCTTTCACGCCCAACCTATTCAACCGATCATCATGAAAATTTGCATACACATAGGTTAGGGTACTGAAAAGGCCATAGGCTATAAATCACGCGGGCAAAGCCGCGGGTAACAGCTAGTAATGTTATAAATACAAAAAGTGTTGTATACACTTTCACGCCTTAACTACTAAACTGAATGTTACAAAATTTTGCATACAGTTAAAGGTTATTTGGGGTATGGTGGAGGATAAAGACTCTAAGGGATTGACATCAACGCCAATCGAATGGAAATCAAAAGATAGTCTAGAGTAAATTACTGAATATTTCGGTTTGTCAGGTCTTTGTTGGTATAAAGATGTTTGCAGTGTATTTATTTTACAAAAGCATTTCATTATCTTCGTAATAAACTACGAAGGAGATTCTATTACTAGTATTAGACGTCCGTCTGCCTACTGTTTTCTCTAGGCAATAGACACCATATACAAAATATCAGTGTAAGGGAAAATACGATTAAAAGTAATGCAATTGATGTTGATTTTGTATTGTGGGATACAAAGACAAACTCAATTTACGTGTGCTCTATGCTCTAGTATCATAAAAATACAATTGTTGGCTGAGACTGCTTTCTAAGAGAATATCAATAATTTTTTTTTACTTCTAAGGTTCATCATCATCATCATCATCAGGTCTTTCTAGTCTCCACTGCAGGAGCACGACCCTCTCTGTACTACCAGAGCCATATACTAGCCTGAGTAGTCAGAGGATTTGGCCTACACTCTCCACGCTGGCCAGACGGGTTGGAGAGGTATCTTTGATGTTAATAAGCTTTGTTTAGCTTGTGTTTTCTTAGTCGCCTTTTACGACATCCACGGGATGATTTGCAGTGGTCCTATTCTACTCTGCCGGGAACTACACGGCTATATAATTAAATACTTCTAAGGTTATCATTGTATAAAATTAAGTATTTTTCAATACATTTGCTAATAATACGGATCTTATGACATCGAAATCTGTATCGTAATGATGTATTTACTATGGCACTAGTGCTTTTTACTTTACACCAATCATAACCGCTCAATAGCCCAATACCACAGATGCAAAATTTATACTTCTTCATAGAATCCGAGCAAAGAGTTTCAAGTTCAGCATGAAAACTTTTTTCTGATTCGTGAGATGTGATTTTTTTAACCGAATTCGAAAAGGAGAAGGTTATCAATATACTTTTTTGGAGAAAATAAACCTGAGTAAATGTACCTGATTATTATAAATGTATTTTTACAAACTGCTTTAGTTCCTAACTTTTATAAATTCCTTATTTGCTGAGCTGCAATCTTGTCTTAGTTCATCGTAATCGCAAATGTATTGAAAAACGTCGTATGATACTCGTACGGTAAGCTGTCTATTATAGTCGTCGGTTTATTATAAGCAGTCGGCTTCGCCTCGTGCCTATAAACACCTCGACTATAATATCCAGCTTACCGTACTTGTATCATAATGTACTATTTGTGGACTCTGTTTAGGTTTTGATTAACGTAAACCGCTATTTATTAATGCAATGCGATGCAAGACGGCGTTAATGAAAAAAAGTATACTAGAAATGGCTCCAAGTATATTCAATTAATTGCCAGAGCCACTGAAAAATGTTCATATTTATAAGTTGAAAAATATATTGACAAAAATACTTATTGACAAATGTTATTATAATTTGAAGTTTTGTGACACTGACTTAAAATATGACATTGATTAATGATTAGTTTTAATTTAGTTGTATAATGATTTTTTTTTTGTATTTGATTTGTATTATGAAATAACTTTATTAATTTGAAATAATTACTTATATTTAATTTTGTATTTGAATCTTTATAATAAAATATTAGATTAATTATTTTTGTAAATATAAACATTTTGCATGCCTTTGTACTATGGCTAAACGTGCGCACTATTTATAACAAGACATCAATATAATGTACCATGTTTAATGCAAAGAATAAATGATTTGATTTGATTTGATTTAAACAAGATCAGTTTATTAAGATTAATTTCCACTATAATTATCTTAATCTACTTGGCGTCATTCCACGTTTTGCCCCCAGTGCTTGTATGTCTTGTTCTGAATAGAGAGATAGTAATATATCAAAGGATTTATACTTACATAACGTCTACTTTGTTGCCTTGCTGTAGTAACATTTACTTACTTTGCCAAAAGATTTGGGTATGTATAAAGCTTTGACTATATACTATGTAGACACCGTCAGGTCTTTATCTCAATAATTAAAAAACTGGCCAATTTTTAATGCTTGTGGGCGTGACAGCTTTGTGTTGGCACACGCGTCCTGTCAATTAATAGGTTATTTAGCTCGTCATAATGAACCAGTTTTCTCATAGAACCAATGCTGGGAAATAAAAATAAAAGTTTTCATACAAAAGTGTACGTCGAGCCAGACCGGAACCTGGTTTTAACAATATAAATATAAATAAATAAATTAATTAATGTATACGGATAAATCACACAGATTGAGTTAGCCCCAAAGTTCGAGACTTGTGTTATGGGATACTAACTCAACGATACTACTATATTTTATAATAGATACTTATATAGCTATACACCCAAGACCCAGGTCAGTCTGATAAAGATCATTTTCCATCTTGACCTGACTTGAATATGTTAAAATTATTTGTAATATTTTAACACAATCATTATTATATTAAACCTAAACAAACTAAAAATTAAGAAATATATATATATATAATTAAAGCTATTAAAAAAATCTAAAAAATAACCTGCTATAGATAACAGTTGTCCCGCAAAGCACTGCCTTGCGGAAGTGTGCTCAAAAGGCTCACAGCATTGCCACGTTAAATGACAATGCTTATTCTATGTACAAAGAAATTGCCAGACCTCTGGTCATTGAACATCTCTACCAGCTCCGTGGCGCAGCGGTCAACACGCCTGCCTGCGACACGGATGGTCCCGGGTTCGATCCCCGGTCAGGTCAAGTTGGAAAATGATCTTTTTCAGATTGACCTGGGTCTTGGATGTTTATCTATATATGTATCTATTATAAAATATAGTATCGTTGAGTTAGTATCCCATAACACAAGTCTCGAACTTACTTTGGGGCTAGCTCAATCTGTGTGATTTGTCCGTATATATTTATTTATTTATTAGCCTTTGAAATAAAAATGGACAAATCAATTGTGTTTAATTTAACGGGCTAAGTCACCTCTTGTAATGGAATATCGGTGGAAAATTTTCACCCGGTGTATCAAATGTAAGAGCCAACACAGTCGTGCTTTCTTTCCGACATTAAAAAGCCTACTCTTTTCTATCGGTTTCATTGTGTGAAAAGGAACTAACACTATGCCTATTTTTGGCAGGGATAATGGATTGCGATCTGAAAAAGCACCTACCCTATTCTTTTCTTGTTATTTTCTCGACACTTCCACATCAGTGTGGATTACTTCTTGATATATAATAGAATAAGAATTTATTAAGTGACTTTATTTAATTCAATAGTTATTTTTAGTCTCGCTACGACCACAATGGATGTAGCTCCGCAATCCTCCGTCAGCGAAAATAGATAAGTAAAAAGCTCGTTTTAAAATTGATAATTATCAGTTTGAAGCGCGGAAGTTTAAAAAACATCCACAGATATATTTAACATATATACGTAAAATTAAGTCTGTATCCCTTGCAGGGTAGATAAAGCCCAATGTCATGAAACCCAGAGGCCACGATAAGCGTGTTAGTGGGCATTAAAGTGAAAGCGGAACCAAAATAGCTGATAAAGTGTATATGGCCGCATCGCCTATTGACTTAATTTACATTTTCTCCCAATCCCATGATCGGCTTTTACTGCCTGCGTGAGCAGAAAAGCAGCTAGTTATTCTATAATAATAATAATAATAATAATAATAATCCTTTATTTCAGGCAATAATATTGTACCTACAATTACGTACAATATCAGAGGCCCATATCATATATACCTTAGACTAACATACATATAATACAATATAACTTAAAACTAGGTCACACGTTGTGTCGGCGACGTGAGGCGCGGGGCTTCAGCAGGTAACCGTCCTCGGAATTTCCGGTACACGACTCCCTGCGGCCAGAAGTCCTCCTTCATGAAGGTCTCGAGATGTTGGGTCGGCACTCCTACCACAAAGGAACTAAAGTTTACTCTATGGCGAGATGCCAACCGTTCGACCCTCAATGTCAATTTGGATTTCTTCAGCACGTAGGTTACGACGTCTTGAACCGTCGTATTCCAGTGCAGTCGGGACACATACAGTTGCGTACACTTGACCTCTGAACGCAACTGATTGGGTCCAGTCGGTGCGGTGCCAAGATGGTTACGGCTGGCAGGCTTCGTTTTCCTCCGCTTAGCTAAAGTGAAGCCCTCCTTATCGCACTGATCTTTATGTTGACCCGACGTCACAGGCTTGCGAGAGCTTGCCTGTTTATTCCCCTTCAAGGCAGGTCGCTGCGCTGGCGCAGCAACAGGGACGGCGGCTACGGCTGCGTAGGCACGTGTCGGGGTTGACGTGCTCGGCAGTGATGTCAGCTCATTGCGGGGGGAAGAGCGGGCGGCGGGGCGCGGTGTATCGCTTGTGACGACAGCTGATGGCGTTGTGTCCAATTTTGCTGACTCAAAGCTGCATACCGATGTATTCTGCGCTCCGCGACGTGTGTTGACGTTCGCGGCCTCGGGTGACCTACATACCGAATTGTTACCTTTTATTGATAACAATTCGGTACGCAACTCGGTGATCGTATTTTCCGAGGCCTCCAATCTCCACTGCACCTGTGCCAGGCTGGTTTTCAGGGCTGTGATGTCTTTCAGCAGCCTGGTCACATCGACATGATCGAACGAAACCGGGGGCAGTTTCGCTAGATTCGCAGCGCATAGCGCTGGCATGTCGTCCGGATCGGTCACCTTCATCAGGGCGATAACATCCTGGAGACTTCGCTCGCCGTTCTCATCTCTCCGGCGAGATGGCATCTGCGCGGACTTGCCGAGCACCTCATAGAGCAGCACCTTGCCGCTGCAAATCTCCTCCATGCTGAAGTTTGACTTGCAGATCTGCATGATGCTGATCTCGTCCATCGTGTCTATGGCATGATACACGAATGCCAACAGCTCGTTAACTATGACTTGCTTGGAAGCCATAGTGACAAAATCGTGCAGCGGCTAAAGCCGCGCAAATCGCGAATATAAATATTCGAATAGTGCAGTGTGTACTGGGGCGCGTGCGTTACGGATCGCGCATCGCACTACACTGATTGAGAAATTCTATGTTTTTCCTTTTCTCCCAAAGAAGTGTCGAAGAGATATAGCTAACTAGCTGTTACCCGCAGCTTCCTATGTCCTTTTTAGTACCCTAACCTATGTGTATGCAAAATTTCATGTTGATTGGTTCAGTAGATAGGGCGTGAAAGCGTCACAAACAAACACACTTACTTTCGCATTTATAATATTAGTTAGGTAGGGTTAGGACACAATAGCAATTTTCAATTTTAAAACGTACTGTCAACTCACAGATTGCATTGTCTCTCGTGTGTGTTCAGGAGCTTTGCCACATTAAACCTTGATTCACATCTGTCAGCACGTTTCATAGGAGACGAGCAAACATTACCTCAGGCACACATGTTACCTGAAGTGACGTTAAGGTTACGTATACAGAGATACACGCTTTAAGTGCAATACATTTCTTTGAATAGGAATGGCACAGGATTGTAGCAAATGGCGTCTAAAAAGGGAGGCCTATGCCCAGCAGTGGGCTGATGTGGGTTGAAAATGGAAAACGGAACATGTGTTTAAAATATTCAACCAAAATTATAAGCTGGTAACTTTTAAGATACCTATTTATAAATAAATAAAAAGCGACAAATTACACATACCTAGTTAGTCCCACAGTAAGTTGGGAACTTGTGTCGTAGGATACTAACTCAACGATAATATATTTTTATAAAGACTAGCAGTCCTCTCCGGCTGCACCTGGTCATGTATATACCTTTAAACCTTCCTAATGAATCACTCTATCTAATGGTGAAAACCTCATAAAAATTTAGAGTTTATCGCAAACAGACAGACGCGGCGGAGGAATTTATTTATTCAAATATAGTATATTAGTAATTTTCAATTATTAAACATATTGTAAACTTGCATATTGCATTCTCTCTCGTGTGTGTTCAGGAGCTTTGCCATATTAAACCCCGATTCACATCTGTCAGCACGTTTCATAGAAGACGAGCAAACATTACCTCAGGCACACATGTTACCTGAAGTGACGTTAAGGTTACTAAAGAGTTACACGTTTAACGTGCAATACATGTCTTTGAAATATTCAACCAAAATTATAAGCTGGTAATTTTTAAGATAGCTACTTATGTGAATATATATATATATCTTCCACGCTGGTCTGGGAGAAAAGGAAAAACTTAGAATGTATCAACTGCTTCTTTTCCCGCGCAGATCATAAAAGCCGATCAAGGAGATGGGTATCAGAAATCATGTCTAAATGGGATGCGGCTAGTAACCCATCACTATTTTGATTCTGTTATCACCTATAAGCCCGCCAACATATTAAACGTGGCCTTATGGTTTTACAAACCTAGCCACTATCTACTCCGCAAGGGAAAAAGACGTGGACAAAGACAGATAGACGCAGCGGAGGACATTTTATAATAATATGTTGGGCAATAGTAATTTTCAATTTTTAAACATATTATAACTAGAAAATTGCATTCTTTCTCGTGTGTGTTCAGGAGCTTTGCCACATTAAACCCCGATTCACATCTGTCAGCACGTTTCATAGAAGACGAGCAAACATTACCTCAGGCACACATGTTACCTGAAGTGACGTTAAGGTTACGTACAGAGTTACATGTTTTAAGAGCAATACATGTCTTTGAAATATTCAACCAAAATTATATGCTGAGAACTTTAAAGATGGTTATTTTAATAATCATTATCCAAATACATTTTATACCCCGTACCTACGAGTATTTTGTGCTATGTGGTATTGAACTAGGTACTCCATTATATTATTTTATAATTTATCTACAGATATTTCACGTGCCATTTTTTTGGTCTTTCATAAGTATTTGAAATTTGTTGATGACATTAGTCATTTGCAGATTAGCTGTATAGTTCCCATCAGTAGAATATGACCACTTCAATTCTTACCGTGGATGTCTTAGAAGGTGACTTAGGAAACACAAGCTAAACATAACTTATAAACATCAAAAATACCTCTCCAATCCGTATAGCCTACGTGTAGAGTGTAGGCTAAATTCTCTGACTGCTCTAGTCAATATATGGCTTTGCTAGAGCTGAGAGGGTCATGCCCCTGCAGTGGAGACTAAAAAGGCCTGATGATAATGATTACCTTATACAGAATAGCAATATTCCCGCGACTTCATCCACGTAAATTATAGCCTATGTCACACGCAAATAAAGTAACTTTCTATGTGTGGAAAAATTTCGAAAATCAGTCCAGTACTTTCGGAGCTTATTTAATGCAAACAAACAATCAAATATTTCCTCTTCATAATATTCATAGAGATAAAGACTATCGCATTGAAGAACTTCAATAAGTATTACGCTTTGATCAGTATAATATACTTTCAGTTATTATACCGACAGGATGGAACTGGGCCACGATTTATGAGCAATAACATAGTTATATGCCTATATTGAATCAATCTTGTGATTGTGTTCATCGTCTAATAGATTCGGTACGGTTGTATATTTCTATGACACATTGTGTTGTGTCTCTTTGATATGGTTCCAATTAGTCGATATGAGTCTTTGGATACTGTATAGATGATAATAGGAGGGATATCATTATAGTTCTAAGACAACCCATTATTATTAGGAGTTGCTTATTCTGTTTGAAACTGTCATATATTTAAAAAAGTCATGGGAAACAGCTAGTAATAAACCACTTCTAGTATTAAACCACGAGTAGGTATATTGCAATTATTATTAAGTAATGCCATAATAATTATATCTAGCAAGATTATGTTTCATTACGAATCAAAAAGACACTTCATTTTAATAAACATTATGTAACCTGAATTCATGAATAAATGTAAAGAATTTAGCTTAGCTCGGTCTACATATAAACAGCTTAGCATAAAACCAGGATAGCTAGATTCACGAGTAGCTTTGGGCTTATATCATAGATTTTACAAATTCAACTTCTCTCTCTCCTCACCAACCCTCTCTGTAATACTAGAGTCATATTAGCCAGAGCAGTCAGAGGATTTAACCTACACTCTCCAAGCTGGCCATACAGGTTGGAGAAGTTTATTTGATGTTTATAGGCTTTGTTTAGCTTGTTTCCTAAGTCGCCTTCTAAGATATCCACGGGAAGACTTGGAGTGGTCGTATTCTACTTTGCCGGGGACCACACGGCACAATCGTACTATTTTTTTCCGATTATGCTCTATGTCTTTTCGACGAAACGATTGTTAGTGAGCTATTTGAATAATTTTCTATGTGTGCTTTTGATGATAGTCATTCATGACACAAAAGGTTCCTTAGAAAAGACATGGCTACTTTTTGATTTGAATAAAGACTGTGTACTAAAACCGAAACCCACGCGGACGAAGTCATAGTCGAAGAAGGGAAACAGCTAGTAATATAATATAGGTAGAATAATTTTCACGGGAAGACTTGGAGTGGTCCTATTCTACTCTGCCGGGAACCACACGGCTGTTTCATTCCCGTTTTTATCCCCGTGGATGTCGTAAAAGGCGACTAAGGAAACACAATCTAAACAAAGCTTACAAACATCAAAAATACCTCTCCAACCCGTCTGGCCAGCGTGGAGAGTGTAGGCTAAATCCTCTGGCTACTCTGGCTAATTTATTGCTGTGGTAGTACAGAGAGGGTCGTGCTCCTGCAGTGGAGACTAAAAAAAAAAAAGACCTGATGGATGGATGGATGGATAGAATAATTTAACTTGCATAAAACTACGAGTGTACTATAATTACGAATCAAAAAGAAATTTCATAATTTTAATAAACACTCTGTAAAATAAAGATTATTAAATGCATAAAATTTACCTTAACTCTCAGTCTACATATAACCAGCTTAGCCATAAAACCAGGCCGGATTTCCTAGTAGCTTAAGGCTTATGTCATATATTACATTATACAAATTCAACTTCAAAAGGAATATAAACGGCACAATACTCTCTTCGACGCTGGTGTGGGACAAAAGAAAATGGACGTCAGGAATCATGTCAATAGGCGATGTGGCAAGCAACCCATCACTATTTTGATTCCGTTTTCATCTATAAGCCCACCACCATGATAAACGTGGCCTTAACTTCTTATAAACCTGGGTTCTGTGGGAATAAGACGTGATAGTATGTTTGTACAATCGTACTAGCTCTAAAATTCCAATTTGCGAATAAAGTGTCCTCAATATTTCGAGTATTGGTTTCCGATTATGCTCTTTGTATTTTCGACGAAACGATCGTTAGTGTGCTATTTGAATAATTTTCCTATGTGTACTTTTAATGATAGTGAAGTCTATAATTTACACCCTTTTCCTTTTACAAAAGTTTCGAAAACGACAACGACTACTAATTAGTTAAATAACTAAAATTATTTTTAAAACTTAATTAGTGTATTATCGGGTTTGACGGACGGACGCTGGTGGCTAAGTTCAATTTTTACCTTTTGGGAATGGAACCCTGAAAATCATACTAAAATGTGATAGTTATCATTAAACGTATTATATTTCATTTGTCTGAATTTATTTCAGAAAACATAAAGGGAACCCTAAAAGTGAAAATTTGTTATATTTTGTAAAATAAATTATTAAATCAAAGTAAAATAAAAATTTAATTGGGGCTCCCATACAAAATGATTTTTTTTGCCATTTTGGCTCAATGTTGTCTAGATAATGGTACGGAACCCTTCGTGCGCGAGGCCGACCAGCACTTTATTATTTTTCTGTTCCGTATTATATCCGTAAACCAGTAGGTACCCAACACACATATAGATGCTTTTAAGAGTTTAGTGTTGGCAAGTTATATTTTTTAATGAATTGGACCACGGAACTCTCAAAAAGTGCTGTGATCCAACTTTTTTTAAAGTTGGTCAGGTCATCCAACCACCTGGTCAGTGATCGCCATTCGAGAAATTTACTGTCCTATAAATTTTCCACAATAGCATATAAGTCTCGCCATGATCACTTTAATAAATAGCTATCCATACCACACACTGAATTTATTAAGTAGCCGTATTTTTCCGTCTCTCAACAACAAATTGAATGGTCTGCCACTTGGTGAAGCATGAACTGGCTGTAATAGGTACAGCCGAGACGATCTCATTTATTTTTTTACGACCGACTTCTCGGAATAATAATCTCGTTGATAACGTACCATATTGCCCGAGGTACCAATAACTGACTTAATTTGTGATACTGGACAATGAATTGCGTATCTTTATTAAGAGATTATATTATAAGTTATTTTCTTTTGATGGTTCAAAGGACAATGGTGTTTACTGCTAACGGTATATAATAATCTTGTCAAAATTATCAAGCTTTTTTAAAAGACCAATGCTGAGGAGTCGTACATAACCAAAAAAACAGTGCATGTATAATACAATATCATAGAGGGCATAATATCGTTGAGTATTTCGTGTCGTAAGTATTTTGGAACACACCGTTTGTGATTCCGCCTCGCACTTGGCTGGTTTTATTAAACCAAAAAAGAGTAATTGACATTAATAACATGCAGGAGTTCGAACTGGAAATTCTTACCCAATCATTTTACAGCTATAAAATGATTGGGTAAGAATTATAACTAATAACTGACACGCTATTTTTACGACCCCGGGCCCCGAAATAGTACCTATATCAGACGAAACAGGAAACATGCTCAGAAAAGCAACAAAAAAGTTATGAACCATCGCATTTCGTCATTATCCACTTTTATCTTTATATTGTTCGGATGCGGTTTAACTCAAACGAACAAACAAACATTAATTCACTTTTACCCCTCAAGGCCTTAGCTTTACCGTGTATTATAGTCAAAAATTGACTTTTACACCTATAAGACTGGTAATTCCTATAAGTTATCTGCGTTAAGGCGTAGTGAGTTCACACACTAGCGCCACCCAGGAATTAATTCTATAAGTCCTAAATCATATCAAATTTAAAAAGTCTAATAGCTGAATGCCCTAGTAAATTACTAGTAGTATTATTGGTACAAGTTTTCACTATTTTTAATTTGATGAATGATGAACGAATTACTAAAATTCGTTCTCTTAAACTTAGATTGTAATGTCTATGAAAAGTAACAAAAAGAATACTACAAGTTATTTACTAGGGCAATCAGCTATTAGATTTTTTAAATTTGGTTTGGTTTAGGAGTAAATGAATTAATTGCTGGGTGGCGCTAGATGAACTCACTTCGCCTTAACTAAAAGGTTTCTTGCTATCAAAATAGCTTTCTGGTGGTATTTTTTTTTATCATTTTATTCTATCCATTGCAAAAATACCTACGCAATATTAAAATAGAAATTTAAAAAAATATATACACAATGGACCCTGGGCTCACAACCATCAGAGCTCTCCGCAATCAGTAGGAATATACTCAGACGCAAGCGGCAAATAAAATTTTTGAACCATCGTATTTTGCCATTATCCACTTTTATTTGCGAACGTGCTGAAATCTTCAGCTATGATGGAATTGGATTCTTCCGGTCTCACAATCCAGTTTGCAGCAAAATAAAGGAATCGAAATCCCCGGATACAATAAATATATCTCATGGAACGGAATGGACTTTTATTGCTGAGTGTTTTATAGTTTAAAATAGAAAACTGATGATTTTTTATATTTGTTTGTTAAATGGAATTTAAAAAATAGAGAACATTTTCGGAATAGTTCTTTTTGATCTAGATGAAAGGTTCATTGCTTACAATGTGGCTAAAGCATGAAAGCTTATAAACAAACATACCATAAATTTACTTTAATTACAAATTACTTCTTATAAATAAAGTAAAGTACCAGTTTTTGCCACAATTTTAAGCTTCGCTTATAGCCCTTGTTGCTGAGAATGTTGCTTTCTAAAAGTGAGGTTTTTTTAATCAGTTATGAAGTTTTTAAGTATCTCTGTTGCAACTAGAGACATTTCCATATCAGAGACAAAAATAATATAATTTTTGAACCATCGTATTTTGCCATTATCCACTTTTATTTGCGAACGTGCTGAAATCTTCAGCTATGATGGAATTGAATCCTTCCGGTCTCACAATCCAGTTTGCAGCAAAATAAAGGAATCGAAATCCCCGGATACAATAAATATATCTCATGGAACGGAATGGACTTTTATTGCTGAGTGTTTTATAGTTTAAAATAGAAAACTGATGATTTTTTATATTTGTTTGTTAAATGGAATTTAAAAAATAGGGAAAATTTTCGGAATAGTTCTTTTTGATCTAGATGAAAGGTTCATTGCTTACAATGTGGCTAAAGCATGAAAGCTTATAAACAAACATACCATAAATTTACTTTAAATACAAATTACTTCTTATAAATAAAGTAAAGTACCAGTTTTTGCCACAATTTTAAGCTTCGCTTATAACCCTTGTTACTGAGAATGTTGCTTTCTAAACGTGAGGTTTTTTAATCAGTTAAGAAGTTTTTAAGTATGTCTGTTGCAACCAGAAACATGTCCAGATCAGAAACAAAAATAATAAAAATTTTGAACCATCGTATTTTGCGATTATCCACTTTTATTTGCGAACGTGCTGAAATCTTCAGCTATGATGGAATTGAATCCTTCCGGTCTCACAATCCAGTTTGCAGCAAAATAAAGGAATCCCCCTCCCCCGGATACAATAAATATATCTCAGAAACAAAATAGACTTTTATTGCTGAGTGTTTTATAGTTTAAAATAGAAAACAGATGATATATAATTGTTTTATTAGAATTTGTGTTTTCTTATAAGGTTGTGGCTAACAAGGGTTCCGATATTTTTGTTAACACAAATGGCATAGCTTCTTCATAGCTTAAAGTGAACTATTGTACAATTTTTTTCCTATTAATTTTTCTTTAAAAGACCAGGCAATGTTAGTAAAAATGGTCGTCCATGAGAACACCGGTTTTCAGTTCCTTTCATGCTTAGGTGTTTAGTATAGTGGAATAAAAAACTAACATACATACATAAAATCTAAGTATGTAATATGTATATAACATTTATTTCTTCAGCAATGTAGTAAATGATCATCTTTTCTAAATTAAACATGAAGCAACTGTTTTTGCCAATGTGTAGACTATTTGCACACCAGTTTACACAATTTTAACATTTTGTGTAATAATTTATAAATAACAATTGAAAACTATGAATAGTAATGACAAATGGGGCTAACTTAAAACTAAATTTAAGTAGTACGTGGTAGTACTTAAAAAATACAACAAAATAATTATCGTAACATTATATATTATCAATATTTAGTTTAAAATTTATATAAAAATTCCAGTCTGTGTAATTTATTGTAATCATATTTATTCTATTTTGAGCCAACGACTCGACTGAACTAAAGGTTGCCTGTACGAAATTAGTCTGGGACGAGGCTGATTTTAATATTATACAAAATGTTTTATATACAATAAAAGGTTTTGTAATGTTGACGTGGGTTTCTTTTCAAATAGCTCAGCTGTATGACATAAAAGGAATAATAGGTAACGAGACACGCCGCCTTAGAAAACCACGCAAAGTATAGATAAATATGCTTATTATTAGTAAATTTATTTTAGTCCGAAAAAATATTTAATAAAACGATATAAGGTGACCTTCTACTATTTTAACCGAATATAATAAAACTATTTTTGTGAAATAAAATGTCAACTACATAAGCCTAAATATGCGATCTAAAAATTGGATCTAAAAAGGCTAATATAAATATAGTACCTATAACCGCCGTGTCGTTCCCGGCAGAGTAGAATGGCACCACTGCAAGTCTTCTTGGTGATGTTGTAGAAGGTGACTTAGAAGACACAAGCTAATAAAACTCATAATGTAAACGTCAAAGAGACCTTTCCAACCCGTGCGTCCAGTGTGGAGAGTGTAGGCCAAATCCTCTGACTACTTTGTCTTATACATGGCTCTGGTAGAACAGAGAGGGTCGTGCTCCTGCAGTGGAGACTAAAAAGACCTGATGATTAAATATATAATAGGTACTTAAACAGGTCACTACTACTTTTTATTTTGTTGTTTTACCTTTTTATATGCGTTTTAGTATATGATATACGCATATTATATACTAAAACGCATACTTAAAGGTGACTTCTAGCTATTTGGTCAAATATAAAAAAAAACCTCACATTACTGTGGAAGAAAATCCGGTAAAATGCCAACTCCATACGCCTCGTGTCCGCTTTCTAAGCGGATTGGGCTGCGTTTGTGACTCGAAACACCTAAAACTTTAATTGTTTTCTACAAAATATGCCATTTTATATTAAGGATTATGTTTCTGCTGTTGGTCAGAATGTTACCTTTGATACTTTTTATGGAAACTGCATATAACACTTCATGTCTCTTTAGACATTTATAAGCTCTTTGTGTAAATAGTAGTGTAGCGATTTTACCTTTCTGCAACAAAATAAATGAGTCCTTTATATTTATAGCTGTATTTATTAAAGACTGAAACAAAATATACAAAATATAGGCCGCTTATTGATATTTTAAGCAAAGAACACTAAAAAACAGACAAAACAAAGGTGACCTTTAGCTATGTTTTACAGAATACAATAAAACTTAAAGTATTGTAAAAGAAAATCTGGTATAATGCCAACCACATACGCCTTGTGTCCACTTTCTAAGCGGATCTAAGGGATTGTCACTTGGAACACCTAAAACTCGTATTCGTTTCCACGAAAATGCCATTTTGTATTAAGGATTGTGTTGATGCTGTTGGTCAGAATATTACCTATGCTACTTTTTATGGAAACTGCATATTATAATGCTTCTTGTTTCTGTTGATATTTAAATATCAACGGAAATAGCAACAACAGCTCTTGATTTATCATTATATAGATAGTAGCGTGGCCATTGCTTTTTTACAGCAGAATTGACAAAATGAGTTCTATATAGCTATCACTGGTTTTTTATGGCTTATTGATATGTTTAGAAAAGTAAAAAATAAACAGGCATAATTAAAATGACCTAGCTATGTTTTGCCGAATATAATAAAACTCACAGTATTGTAAAAGAAAATCCGGTAAAATCTCAACCACATATGCCTAGTGTCCGCTTTCTAAGCGGATCGGGCTGTGATTGTGACAAGGAATACCTAAAGGTCATATTCGTTTCATCGAAAAATTCACAATATTTTGTAATAGGCTTTTGTAATAGCAAAGGAGACGCCCAATAATCTATGGAGCTTCGTCCCTCATAAAAAATGTTATACCATTATTATTATACCATAACTACACAGAATAACTCGGTATATAATATACAATATAATAAAACAAAGAGCAAATTAATATTTTGTGTAGCTTTAAATGAAAATAAAAGCAAAAGTTCAATATTGAGTTCTGGTAACAGAACAGAATAAATCGTACAAAATACAAATATTAATAAAATGGAACCCACATAGAATTTTCTCATAACATTTATGTCTTAAAGAATATGAATTTAATTAAAAACTTTATTTAATGCTCACACATGGTATATAAATGGTGGGCCCGGGAATAAGCAATCCCTTTATAAATAATAAGTGAGGCTCTATTTTGTATGTCAGCATACTGCGTGGGAAGTGAAACCACCATGTCGTAACAGACCGAAACTAGTAGGCGATATCAACTGAATAAAAGTGAGTAAAAACGTGATTCTGCAGCGCACAACTCTTGACAAATCCTTAAAGGGGTAACTCATCTCGTTAATATTTCTCTATTATTGATCGCACAAGAAAAGTTTGAACAATTTTTCCATTGGGATCAATGCTGGAAACATCACAGACGGTAAGGTTAATGAACCTGCGTAAAAAACAAATATTTACCGTAAGCCTGTCTGGTTTTTATCACGCAAACGCGTTACCCTCAATTCTGTGGCTGATATAGTATCAGCGTTTTATTGTTACGTATCAGTAATAAAATGCTTTACGAGTAAAGTTTCTTTACAATAAATGTCGTTTGTGTTCATGAAGCAGAACACGGAACAGTCAGTAGGTACATAAACACGATTAGAACGAATTTGTGGCCCTAAAAAGGGCCTTTTGTAATGTATGTGTCGCGAGTGAGCGCTGTGACATGACGGCGACAACGAAGACGCAACACAGCATTCGTTGCGAGGTACCCAAGGGTGGTCGGCGTCTGGCAGGTGATATATCTGTAAACCTATGCCAAATCATATCAAACCATCAACATCATCCCAGCCGCAAGAAGTCCACCGCTAGACACAGACTTTCCTCAAGGAGTTCATCGTGGGGGGTTTTCGCCAGACGCTTGGTAAACGGCTTTGTGAGTGTAGTTTGCATACATTGGTTCCAAAACTATTGCCCATCAAAACCGTTTTTAAGCAAAAGAAGGGTAGGGGTTTGTTGGTCTAGGGGAACGGGATAAAGGTACTTGGAATGCCACTTGCTCGGATGGATTGGGGATAAGAAAGTAGCAGCTTGGGTGGCCGGGCGTGCGTACTCTATTATGATATTCCTGCAACCACCGGACAGGCAGTTGAGGATAAAGCCCTTGACCCAGGTGTTTAATTGATCAAAATCAATATAGGAATGGCGGACTTTAGGCTTGGGAGCACTACATTAGAAGACATAATCGGGTATTTACCCGATTTGCTTAGATGAGGAGTCAAACTAGTGGAACAGCATGATGTATAATTTAATAAGTATGTTACGTTTTTCTTCTTTTTTGAGTACCTTTTCACTACTAAAGTGTGGCCTTTAACCTGTGGACTTTCACCTGTGGACGGATAGATGAACTTGTAGAACAAGTTCATCTATCCGTCCACAGGCGAAACAGTTGCTCAGCTCTGGCGATTCCGGTCTACTCCCTTATGTTCCTCAGCAATATTTTTTTACGTCTTCCAATGCGTGTTTTGCCTTTGATTTTGCCCATCATTACGAGTTGAAGCGGCTGATAATGGTCATGACGTAAAATAAATACTCAACTTTGTGCTTTTTTCGGCATGCAATAATAGCCGCGACATTGCGATTGAAGTACTTTTTCGTCACTGATTGTTATCGTAACGGACCAATATACTCTAATTTTGTAGCGGGAGCAAGGTGGTATGCTCGACCGCTACTCTTGGGCTATTTACGCTGTAATTGGCCGTTGCCATCAAAAAGCCACCATTCTCTTAAAACTCTATTCGAACAATATTATCACCACACAATTTTAATAACGATAAAGGTGTATATCTATATACTACAGTTTAAACTCTTTATATGGAGGCCAAAGCGAAGCCTCTTTGTCTGCAAACACTGCAGTTTGAAGCAAATATTACGAGGAGCTCCTTTAATATAAAATGAATGGGCCTTTATGATATGCTACTTGTTTGACTTTTGCTCTTGTTTGTACGTACACGTAGCATATAATATTATCAGGGTCAATGAAAACATATTATCTGCATTATTTAAATTTGCTCTAGAGACAAATACGTGAAAAAATATTTAGTTTACTTATGAATCAATAATTCAGCTGATCGATGAAATAAATAGGCTACGCTATGCAGTCGAATTAACTGTCGGTAAATTTCTAGCATAAAAACTTGTACGTCGTATGTAAGAGTTATATATATATATATATATATATATATATGAGCCCAAACACGATGGGTTTAACTTCTTCATTTGTAAAAGTGCCTATGTGTAAAGGTTGCTCAAGTGACAGAGTATCTTACTTATTCAATAAGACATAGGTGTTATTATTTTTAATTAGTTTTTGTTTTTCATGTGTGTAAATGGCCAACACTAGTGTCAGATTTTTAAGCTGCCTAAAGGCATCTGTCGTAGCGCAATGACTGCCATCAATGATTAGTACAACTGACAGTTCCGATATTTTTGTTTTCATCTCAGAAATAAAATTTCAGCAATTTTGTTTTAATTTACAAAGATTGCTAAAATTAACTACCTATATGTTTTTTTATTTGAAGATAGAACACCTAGTCACTTATTATTCTAATCTTAATTAATGATATAAGTGCGAAAGTGAGTTTGTTTGTTTGTTTATTATGCTTTCACGCCGTATCTACTGAACCAATAAATTTTTCATCAAGGAATTTTGTGTACACATAGGTTAGGGTACTGAGAAGGACATAAGCTATAATTACGCGGGCAAAGCCGCTGGTAAGAGCTAGTCAATTATAAAATACAAAAATTCAAACAACAGCTCCCAAGAAATATTCACAGACAATACTGCTTGTAATATTTGCTTGAAACTGTTCAAACAGCAGTATTTGTACAGACAAAATGGCTTCGCTTTGCGTACATACAAAGAGGTTAACAATAAGTGATTTACATTGTGTGGTGACCACTGCTAAAGTTACAGAGAGTGTATTGTTCATTCAAACAGACGTTAGAGTTTACTTATTATCTCTATCTTCTAGTTATTTAAAAAATATTGTCTAAGCAATTTTTCAAATAAAATGTTTTTGTTTATATACGAGGCAACGTCAAAATAATACAAAGCCACTTTTTAGGGTTCCGAAGTAAACTAGGAACCCTTATAGTTTCGCCATGTCTGTCTGTCTGTCTGTCTGTCTGTCTGTCCGTCCGCGGTTTTACGCAGAGACTATAAGTACTAGAAAACTGTAATTTGGTATGGGTATGTATATTAATCATGGCAAAAAAGTGGTAGAATAAAAACTTGAAAAAAATTTTCTTAGGGTAGCTCCCATACACGTAAAGTGGGGGAGTATATTTTTTTCTCTTTTTACCCATCGTTCGATCGATCAACGAACATCGTGTGGGGTATCGTTGAATAGGTCTTTCAAAAATATTGTTTCATTTCAGTTTGTTTTTCATCATTACAGTTTGTAATATTCACTCGAAACTGTTCAAACTGCAGTACTTGCACAAAGTGGTTTCGCTTTAGCGAACATACAAAGAGGTTAATGGTTAGTGAGTTACATTGTGTAGTGATCACTGCTCAAGTTACAGAGAGTGTATTGTTCATTCAAACTGGTGTTAGAGTAAATTGTTTAGTTACTGACAATTCCAAACTTAATTTTTTTCTCATCTTCAAAAAATAGAATATAAGCATATTTTCAAATTACAACTTCTAGTTACTCATCTAGATCCAATATCAAAAACTATCCATTTGTAAACATCATTATTTCATACAGCTTTTTCGAAGAAATATTTACAGTTCACTAAATAATATTCAAGATTTTACTTTGACAGAAAATTCACTACGAAACAGGTTTCTGTTTTATGTTTCGTTCCACTAAAAGTAAAGGATTTTGAGTTTTTTTTTTAATCTCTTTCATTACCCACAACGCAACGTCAAAGATAAAATTAGGTAAAGCTCATTATTTGTAGTAAAATGTAATTATTTCAAACAGCTGCTTCCTAGAAATATTAACAGATAGTTCTGCTCGTAAAATTACTAGCTAGCTAATACTATTCAAACTGCAGTATGTATTTGAACAGACAATGTGGCTTTCTTTAGCGCCCATACAAAGAGGTTAGCGGTAAGTGATTTACATTGTGTTGTGAGTGAGTGACCACTGTTCAAGTTACAGGAAGTGTATTTAAATAAAATAATTTTAATACGGTTTTTATCGCGTTTATTACATTATTTATGCACCTAACGTTTCGAGCACTTTACAGTGTTCGTGGTTGCAGGTAGACTAAGTTGACATTTGTCTAGTATTTTATAAGAACTGCAAAATCTACTGCCTAAGATATTTATTGATAACGTTCCGGATGTACGCAGTATTGGCTCACGGTGTCTGAAGGTCTTGCAGTCTTCTGTTTATCTTGAGATTTGATTAAATTGATGACTGGATTCCAACCTGGTGGTAACTGCCAACCATCCTCTCTATTGAAATTCGGATGTTTTTTAATTTCAATAGCCTCACGAAGCATTCTTGGAATGTATCTGTTTTCTTATGCAAGGACTTGAGGATTATCAAAACGCATACAATGGTTGGGTTTGTCTAGGGCATGTTCACAGACTGCAGACTTTGTTGAGCGCCTATGCTGCCTGTCAGCAATATGTTCTTTTACACGGGTGCCGATGCTTCTCTTTGTTTGCCTAGTGATCGAAACGTTAGGTGTATAAATAATGTTATAAACGCGATAAAAACCGTATTAAAATAATTTTATTTAAATGTGTAACAATCGCGAAAACATAAGAAAACATTAGGAAGTGTATTGTTTATTAAGACACATGTTAATGTATAATGTTCAGTTAGTTTTAGCATTTTAGTCCCTATTTCATTATTATTTTTAACAAATCATATCTGAGTTATTAACTCAAATTAGAACTTTTTCAGTATCAAAAATACATTAGCAAAAACTATTTAATGTAAACACTATTTCAAACAGCTTTTTTTGAAATATTAATAGATAGTACTTCTCGTAAAATTTGCTAGAAACTATTCAAACTGCAGTATATATTTGAACAGACGAAGTGGCTTCGCTTTAGCGCTCGTACAAAGAGGTTAGTGGTAAGTGATTTACATTGTGTTGTGAGTGAGTGACCACTACACGAGTTACTGGAAGTGTATTGTTCATTTAGGCGGATGCTAGTATTTAATGTTTATTTTTGAAATAAAGGGCGTGTAAATTGAACTTGGCATTCCCTTACAGGGGTGACTCAGCCCGTCAATATGAACAAATTGCAGTATATAATTTTGTTATAGAAGATTGTTAGAAATACTTAGATTGCTTTTGAATTATTGACGCTGTCTTTTGTGAAAACCAATATTCGCTTATGAAAAGGTAGTAAAACTTCAAAACTATTGATGAAGCCCATCGTAAAAATAAGAATTTAGTTAAAAATAAAGGTATATAGAAAGAAAAATCCTTCGTAGGTTTTGTCATTTATTCATTTAGAAAAATAAAACTGAAAAATAAAGCAAAGCTGTCTACAACAGGTAGGACATAACCACAAGCTTGACAAAAAAGAATTCAATTTTCCTACACACCGCACAGAACTGTTCATAATCCTTAGAAAAATGTTAGCAAAACACAGCGTTTCAGCACAAAAAGATACGTAAGGGGAAACTGACACTTATCAAGATAGTAATAACGATGCGTTCATCCATCTGCTACCAAACACGGCTTATTATTTTCCTTAGATAATGTATCAATATATTTCTTATTTTCACTTTCCTTAACGTATTGTAGCGACTGTCATGACTGTCACACAAAAATGAGATATAAATCTCTTTATATCCCGACCAGTTAAAAGTGAACCTATTTGGGAGCGCATGATCCTGGAGTTTGTATACAGATAAGAGATTTACAATGGGACGTCAAGGATCAACGTGTTTTGGTCGCGTCATCTGTGACGTATGTCTCTCGATACGCAATACGTTTGATTTCTATTTTTGTTGAAGAAAATTTACTGCGTGATTGAATATGAAATGGTTTTATTAAGGTTTAGCGGGTGGAGCTCCGTGGTTCGGTGAGTACTTATTAGCGCTTACGCATTTTAAGCGATTTTGGGTGTTGTTTATTTCTGTATTAGAATTAATATATCTCGACTTGTGTTTCAAAAGGCACAGTACTCGTAAACCTTTTGAATTGTATCCCGTTAACTGCGAAACAAAAGTGATTCAGTGGTTAGGTAAAGAACAAAATTCTAATCTGAAATGTTTGAGGTGCATAGCTCGCCCGTTTCTTGATGAGTTCGATAATGTCCAAAAATTATTAACGTCACTAAAAGAAGCAGTTAGGTCAGATGCCATTCAGTGATGATGATATTCATTATGGTAATAGCCGTGTGGTTCCCGGTAGAGTAGAATAGAACCACTCCAAGTCTTCACGTGGATGTCGTAGAAGGCGACTAGGGAAACCCAAGTTAAAAAAAGCTTATTTACATCAACTATACCTCTCAAATCCTTTGACTGCTCTGGTTAATATATAAATAAATATATAAATATATAGGGACATATCACACAAATTGAGCTAGCCCCACAGTAAGTTGTGAACTTGTGTCGTGGGATACTAACTCAACGATACATATTTTATAATATATACTTATATAGATAAACATCCAAGACCCAGGTCAATCTGAAAAAGATCATTTTCCATCTTGACCTGACCGGGATCGAACCCGGGACCTCCGTGTCGCAGGCTGGCGTGTTGACCACTGCGCCACGGAGCTCGACCTCGACGGACCTCGATATATATGGCTATATATTAACCAGACCTCTGTGTACTATATTATAAATATATATAATATAGTATACAGAGGCTCGTGCTCCGGCAGTGGAGACTAAAAAAAATCAGGTGATGATGATGAATCTGTGAGACAATAGTAATTCAAAGATCAAAAAACTAAATTTTTGACTTAAATGCCAAAGACCATAGTCCGGCTTCCTAATGAATTCGATAGCGTGCAATAACTGCTATTGTCACTAGAAGTAGCAGCTTTATCAGGTGCTATTGAGCACCTTACATTTTTGGTTGGTTTGTCGATCTTGATTATAAGTTACTAGTTTTTGCCCGAGGCTCCACTCGTGTTAGAATTGATCCCTCGATAATAGTAAATGTATTCGGGATGAAAGGTAACCTCTGTCCTCCTCCGTACTCTAGACAACGTGAATGCAAAATTTCATTACGATCAGTTCAGTAGATAGGGCGTGGAATAAATAAACAAACTTGACGAGCTCCGTGGCACAGCGGTCTATCCGGCCTGCGACGGGTGCGAATCCCGGTCAGGTCAAGTTGAAAAATGATCTTTTCCAGAGTAACTAAAGTATTGGATGTTTTTCTATTTAAGTTTTTGGAATGAAATATATTTTGTTGATTTAGTATTCGATAACACACGTCTCGAACATACATTGGGGCTAGATCAATATATGTGATATGTCAAAAAAAAAACTCACCGTCCTATTATAATATTAGTTGCAATTACTTGGGATTAAAATATGTAAATCATTCTGCAAGAGTCATGCTCTGTAGGTAATGCGGAATATCCTACCTTATTTTGACAGTTGAAAAAAAAAAATATACAAAAAAAATAACATTTTAAATTAAAACAACACAGAAAAGCACTTTAATTACAGCAATAATTCAAGTGCCACGCGAGCTTACAACGCAAGCGTACTTTCTCTGAAAGCACCGCAGCGGAAATTGTCTTCTTGCAAAACCTTTATTAAGTAAACCGCAAATTGTACCTGACATGGCCAATCCACCGAGCTTAAGAGACTTTTATTCTGATTGACCTTGTTCTGGAATCCAGGTATTTTTAACATAGCTGCATATTAAAGTACATTGCTAGAATATAAGTTTTTTTTTTTTAACTTTTCGTCTTAGGGCATTTTGATATTTGGCATGTTTGTTTCATTTTCGTATGTGTAAGTGGCCAACGCTGGTGGCAGATATTTCAAGCTGCCTAAAAGCATCTGAAATAGCTTAAAAACTGCCATCAATGATATCAGCCGGGACCAACGGCTTAACATGTTTCAAAACACGGACGGTTTTTTCTAAAGTATAAAGGTCAAAGAGGGAACGTGGTCAGAATCAGATTCCAGCTTTGAAGAAATAAGATAAGCTGCCTATTTCACATCGAGAAACATCACCGTCGTCAGGTGTTTTTAGTGACAGGATTTTATTTTCACAAAATTAGCATGATGACAGGAAATTACCGAATAAATTTAATATAATTGCTACTGTATTAGTAGAAACCTGTTTTAAGACATCATTAAAATAACCATATAAGTCATGACTAGCCATCGTGCCAGATGATGGTAACTCGAAAAATACTAACATTCGCTTAAAAAAGTAAATTTATTATCACCTTGCTACATTATCTTATCTTCATTGGGGCCGATTATAAATCGGAAATCACCTTGCTCACCCAAAGTCTTTAAATACATGAATTTAACGGGACCAGTGTTGCCCCCTTTCAAAATAAACTGCCGTTGTTTTTCACGAGACACAACATTGGGTTCTTCAAAAAGGTGTCTTCAGGGCCGGCGACGCGTGTGTTGCACTACTAGTGTTGCAGGCGTCTATAGGCAACGGTAACCGCTACCATCAGGTAGGCCGTATGCCTGTTTACCTACATCATCATCATCAAGTCTTTGTAAGTCTCCATTGCAGGGGCACGACCCTCTCAGTACCACCAGAGCGATTTATTAGCCAGAGCATTCAGAGGATTTGGCCTACACTCTCCACGCTGGCCAGACGGGTTGGAAAGGTCTCTTTGATGTTTATAAGCTTTGTTTAGCTTGTGTTTCCTAAGTCGCCTTCTACGACATCCACGGGAAGGCTTGGAGTGGTCCTATTGTACTCTGCCGGGAAACACACGGCAAAGTGGTATAAAATTATATATAGTTTTTTAGGATGAAGATTTATAGCAAATTGCTTAGAAACCTTCCTGCTGACATATCCCAAATATTAATCTTATTTTATTGCGAATCGTATCCCCATCAAAGAGCAGCAGATTAAATTGGTTATGTGACGGGTAACAGCTTTATTGGGCTATAAATTTGGGGCTATTCTGAAGAGATATTTTATTAAGAGGCCAAATAAAAAGCATCATGCCGGGATAACCTCGTTGGTCATAAATATAAATTGCTGCGATACCTTTACCACCTTTATGTGGGTCAAGTGGAGGCTTTATAGTAATTGTTTTGCTCACGTCTTTTATCTTTGTTATGACAAAATCGATAGCTAAGATGAAATGCCAACAAGGTTTATAGGCACTTGTTTGTCTCGTACAAATTTGTTTTATCTTTGTTCTTGATGAAAATGTACCTATTTATTATAGAAACCCGGCGTTATGACATTTTATTATTAGCGTCGTGTCGCCACCCTTAACACTTGCTCGATGATGGTCTTCTTCAATAATGAATACATATCGCGTAAGTTTTAATATTATTTAAATATAATACTTTTGTTTTAAATCAACAGAAATCACTTTCGAACCTTCTAGATCTCATTTTTGGCAAATAACTCGATAATAATACAAAACGATTCATATATTTTACGCAAATTTCTTCTTTAAATTACGGATACACATGCTGCTCATTAGCATGCTTCCATGCCAGTTTTGAGTACGGATTGCTTAGTAGCATGTATGTATGTGTCGGAGTCATCTGGTTGAATTTGCTATTTGATTGAATGACTAGCGCGTTCATTGAATGGCGACGTTCAATTGAATGACTGAAGGAAAGCTCGTCAAGTTGTTGAATGTAACGTTCAACGTCTTGACTGAATGAATGTCATTTAGCGAAGTCGTTGAATCTTAGCCGACTTTGTAATATTTGGTGGTAGCATGATTTAATTTTTCTTAGTTTTTAAAGTAGCCGGCGGCGGCGTTATAATAGGTAAATCCATAATGTCATACTATTGAATTACAAATAACGCACTTTTAAGTAAATTTAATCGAAAAAATATCAACATCGTTCGAGCTGTTTGACGCCATATTTGTTTTGGTCACGACTAGCGCCGTAGTGATAAAAAAATGAACTAAATTTGAATCACCTGACTGATTTTATGTCCGCTATATTCAAAAGGCTATGTTACAACGCGCTAATTAGTTGGACGTTGAGCGACGCTTGTTCAATCAACGTTTGGCCTAGTCATCTAATTAAACGTGGTCATTCAATGAAGGCGCTAGTCATTAAATCAAATAGCAGATTCAACCAGATGACTGCGACATATGAACAGCCATGGATAAAGTAAAGCATGCTACTCGAAGCGGGGATGGAAGGGGGAAGGGTATTCGTTGAGTTATACTGCTGCATACCGCAAACAAGCATGCTTATTGTAAGCACGTGTGTGCAGCTCATTTGCGGGACACAAGCTTTAAAAGCATGCTCCAAACTAGCATGTGTATAACTTTAACTTATTAAATGGCCCAATTGCCTAATGGGTGTAAGCACTATAAGCGCTTCCACATGTTAAGCAGCCCCGGGCGCAGTCCCTACTTTGATGGGTAACCGCAAGTTTTTGGTTGCAATAGAGTGTATTTGTTGTAGTTTTAACATTAATATTGATTTCAAATTATGGGTATGAACAAGTAATTCAGCCCGTCAATATGATATTTTAAACTACGGTAGGTTTAATAATGGTAGAAATTTAAAAGGAGGAAACCCCACTCAAAAGTGTTAATCTAGCCAGGGATTTTAATGGGAAAGACAATTTTTTACAGGAGAGAAGTAACAGCTTTTTTTTTAATTTCATTGATTTATAAAGAAAAACCCGAACTTCCCAATCCCATTCCCAAATTCCCAACTAATATTATATCTACTGAACCGATCATCATGAAATTTTGCATACACATAGCTTAGGGTTCCGAAAAGGACATAGGCTATAAATTACGCGGACGAAGCTGCGGGTAAAGCTAGTTGGTTATAATTTGCCGGCTAAGTTGTCCCTTACAGGCAATAAGTAAATTTACACATAGTATAATTTCTCTTTTTTACCCAGCCAAATGCGTTACGATATACCGCAACAAACGAAACGTAATGTAAGCAATCAATACTAACAACAGAGCTTCCATGAAAAGAAAATGTTCCCAAAGGCATCCTGTGGCCAAAATATTCACAACAACCCACTACATTTCATTTGCCACGCATCGCGAACGGTGGAATTCCTCCAAATGTTCCCGCTTTAGCCCAATTTATGGGGAGACGTGAGCGGATTTCCACACATGCAGGGTTGCCAACATTCAAAACATTATGCTCCTATGAGAACCTGACTCTAAATATTCATTAATTTGGTACCTAGACCTCGTAATAACTTAAGGTATTGCGGTTACAATTGTTGAAACTTTTATGAAATAAATAACAATTGTTTACTGTAATAGTTTATTTACGTGCTTGGGACAATGATAGCTACCCTTTGATTCCGCAGTATAAACTATAGTTGCTCGTTTGTCATTCGTCCCGGCAGACATTATCATAGTAAGCTAAAGTTATTCATATTACTTTGCAGTTATTTTCCTTTAATTTTTTTTTGCGTTAAAAAATAATCAACCTTTTATATTATCGCAAATGCACGAAACTTCAAATATTTATAGTAATATTTCCAATAAAAATATACAAGTAGAATTTCAACGTTAAAAGTTACCCTTTTGGTATTGTATTCCTTCAACTTAGGGAAAAATCTCAACGCCGGAAACCCTAATAGAAACTTGTGTGGAACGCCCAGGTACCTGCAGAGGCCCTTTCCAAACTTTCCCTGTATCGTCCTTGGCAAAAACATTTTACTTCGCAAACTGTGAATAGAGTTAATATACGTATTCATGTATCGGGTTCTCGTTTATTTCGATTGGTGTTCTTTGTTTTAGACTTCAAAGAGATATTTATTTTATAGGGAAGGGTTATTTCTTCCTGATTTTCCTTGATCAACCTTATTTTCAGTTTTTGTAGTATTTTTGTAAGATGTCGTTGATAGATGTGATCAATATGGATAAATATAAAAACGTTGTTTCTAATAGTTGAGTCCCTATTTTTGAAATCATCTCGTCATCCCTACCTGCAAGAGTTCATATATGTATTCTTTGTAAGATATCAGGCCAGCCATGACTGATTAGTGATGTATAATGTGCAGTGCCGCCATTTTAGCGCTTTGTGCTCTTAACATAGCGCTTTTTTGGTGTGTTTAGCACTCATTTCAAAATTTTAGCGCCTATCGGATAATCTAGCGCTATTTGGCAAGAGCCCATTTCAAAAAATTTGCGCCCATCAAATAATCTATTAGCGCGTATTTCATAGGTATTTTTTCTTGAAATCTACCGCTTATTGATTAAGCGCTAAATCGGGTATTTGATCTGGCTGCACTGAAAGTACAAGACAACCTTTTGGAACGATTAATCTACATTTTCCATCGGTCTCCTTGTCCAAAGTTTCGGCTTTTCCTATCAAGATCGTTTGCCGATTGGGAAGAATTCCTGTCAAGCGACCATTTACCACCCCGCTTGCATCGCTCTGCACCAATCAGGTAGCCAGACACCTGAACTCGATGAAAAATTAACCAATACAATATTTTATTCATTCAAACCAATTTAATTTAAAAAATAATAACTTACTCGTGATAAGAAAAGGTAAACTAAAACTGGTATTCACAAATAAAACAGGCCCGTGAGCTCTTTGCCCTGTGGTAGCATGCCCAGAAGGCTGGCAGCATATCCACGTTGTATGGCAAATAATAAAGATTAATGTTTTGGCCAAAATATAAACTAGCCCTCTGGTCACGACACGTTTATTAATTTCATGGAGATGGCATCGAACCCCACGGCTCTCCGACGAGGGTCCCCACGGCCGGTTTTAACCCCAAAAATTAATACATAAAAAAACATGTGAAAGAAAATTTCATAGTATTTCGCAAAGTGCACTTTAAAACTATTTGAAACAACTAACTTATGTAATAACATAGCCGAACGCATTAAAAACCGCTCAGGGTGCGAGGCACGTCTTACACATACATCAGCTCTGCGTGCAGTTAATTCTTTAATATCGTTTTCAGGAATGCACATTAGCTCAAGTTTCTAGTTGAAGAAGTAGTTATCAAATCATATAAGTCAATTTTACTAATATTATACAGACAGCCTCCGTGGCGCAGTGGTTATTACGCCAGCCTGCGACACGAGATCGATCCCCGGACAGATCATAATGGAAGACGGTTTTTTTTCAGATTAGCCTAGATCTTGGATGTTTATCTATATAAGGCATCATAATCATCATCATCTCAGCCACAAAAAGTCCACTGCTGGACATAAATTTGTCGTGGCGCGCATGTAAGCCCTGCAGATCGTCCAACCACCACATTATAAAATATAGTATCGTTGAGTCAGTATCCTACGACACAAGTTCACGACTTACTATGGGGCTAGCTCAATGTGTTTATTGTCCCTATAAAATTTATTATTATTATTATATAGTTGTCATTGAAGAGCCCGATCGCCTGGTAGCGTGAGCATTATTAGCGCTTCCGCACGTTAAGCACCCAGGACGCAGCCCCCACGTAGATGGGTGACCGCAAGTAGAATAAAAATATTTCAAGCGCCTCCGTGCTTGGGAAGGCATGATAAGTCGTTGGTCTCAGCTGTCATCATTGATGGAAGTCGTTAAGCTATGTCAGATGCCTTTAGGCAGCTGGAACATTCTGACACCGGTATTGGCCACTTACACACACGAAAAACAAACAAATATACAATAAAAAATATATAAACCAAATATGTCTTCACATTCGAAACATGGCTATGGAAGTCGGTGTGGTTGGATTTTGGTTCAGTTAAATAAGACGAAACTTCAGTTTCTGAACCATTACTGCAAGAATAGATAATTGCCGGCTGAGTTTAGAGGGGCAGGGCAGTGCGGTGAGCCGGCAGTCTATTTGGAGACTGTTTAGTTTAATCGGAGTAGATAGAGGTAGTTTATTTAGAGCGAATTCTCTGTCTCTCTCATATTTAAGTATTTTCCCCAGACGTTTCCTCAACTTTTGATGTATCGGAGCCCGGGGTTCACTTTCTTTAAGTGCTTACTCTTGACCTCTGGCACAGCCTCTGGCCTAAAGGTCAACTTATTTGATTTGGCTAAAGGTTTTTACGGCTGGCTGGCTGTCCGCCTTACGCCTATTTTTGGATAGATCGAGACAGCAATCACTACATAGTTTAGACCGAAACGTGGTCCCTTACTATGGGTCTTATAAGAAAGCTCAAGGTCGCTCAAAGAGCTATGGAGAGGGCTATGCTCGGTGTTTCTCTGCGAGATCGAATCAGAAACGAGGAGATCCGTAGAAAAACGAAGGTCACCGACATAGCTCAGCGGATTAGCTCTTTGAAGTGGCAGTGGGCGGGGCACATAGTGCGAAGAACCGATGGCCGATGGGGCGGAAGGGTTCTCGAATGGCGATCACGTACTTAACTGGCAAGCGCAGCGTTGGACACCCACCGACCAGGTGATCAGACGACGTGATTAAGGTCGCAGGAAGGCGCTGGATGTAGGCCGCTTCTAACCGGTCATATTGGAAATCCTTAGGGGAGGCCTATGTCCAGCAGTGGACTTCTTGTGGCTGAGATGATGATGATGATAGTTTAGTCCAAAATGTGCCTATCTACCTACCTATCTATCAGCCAGGGACGTCCACTACTGGACATAGACCTCCCCCATAGATCACCACAAATTGCGATTCTTGATAAATTAAAAAACGATTGCACGTATTTTCAAGCGATTTACATTAATAGATAGAGTGATTTGTGAGGAAGATGTACAAGTACTATACATTTCGGGGCGCCGGGGGGACTACAAGTATCTATATAAAAATGAAGTACAAGTATTTGTTCACGCCGGGAATTTATGCAAAGTAGCATTTTGACCACTGCGCTACGGAGACCGTAATTTATTTAGTGGTATTTTTCAACCGTAAGAGATAAGATTAGTTTGAACTTCGTAGTTAATTGGAGTTAGAAATATTGTCTGTCTGGAGACTGACCATTGCAACTGTTTAGCAAACATTAAGCTCAAAGAATTAGGTACTTTACATCGAAATATCAGTATTTTGATGTAAAGTACTTGTAGCCTTGCTACTCAGTCTTCCTGGCAATCGTCCGTCCTTCCTTCATTGAGGAGCTTGATAGCCTAATGGGCGCTCACACATATAATGCAACCCCAGTCTTTGACCACAATAGCAAAAAAATGTCTCGAGCTATAAATATAAGTAATCCCAACTAATATTATAAATGCGAAAGTGAGTTTGTTTGTTTGTTTGTCACGCTTTCACGCCGTATTTACTGAACCGATCATCATGAAATTTTGCATATACATAGGTTAGGGTACGGAGAAGGACATAGGCTATATATTACGCAGGCGAAGCCGCGGGTAACAGCTAGTAATATATAAATAAAGGCATTTCTTCTGGCTGTCATCATAGGTAGCAGTCCACAAGATATTCTGGCTGTATAACGAAAAGAAGCTTCTGGAAAGAGTAGCTAAAAAACTTCTAGAAGTTTGACAAATCTCTCCCCAGAGTTGGCCATTTGCACACACAATGAGCAAGATGTAACTCTATGCTAATAGCAAAAATTGACTTCAACATGCTCCAATTAAACTTAACAGTATTGTATTAGACCTTAATTACACTGAAACACTAAACGTTGGCACTCTAGACTTAGTTGGCTATTGTCTATCCTTGCAGATGCAATAGAACTTGACTAAAGTACTAAATGTACTGACATATTTATTACCATAATATTCAAATCTCTATGAGAGAGTATCTAGGAACCTTCTGGAAACTTGAAAATCCCTCACCAGAGTTGGCCATTTACACACACAATGAGCAGGATGTAACTCTATGCTAATACCCAAAATGATTTCATCAGCATCATCAGATCTTTTTTTAGTCTCCACAGTAGGAGCATAACCTTCTCTTTTCTTCCAAAGCCATATATTAGCCAGAGGAGTCAGAGGATTTGTCCTACAGTCTCCACGCTGGCCAGAAGGGTTAGAGAAGCTTTGTTTAGCTTGTGTTTCCTAAGTTGCCTTTTACAACAACGACCACGGGAAGACTTGGTTCTATTCTACTCTGCCGGCAACCACACGGCATAAATTGACTTCAACAAGGTCCAATTAAACTAAACAGTATTGTATCAGACCGTAATTACCCTGTAACACTAAACGTTGGCACTCTAGACTTAGTTGGCTATAGTCTATGCTTGCAGATGCAATTGAACTTGACTACACCTCTAAATGGACTGACATATTTATTATTACGATGTTTAAATATTCATCCACTTAGGTTTTACTGAAAGTCTCAGAATTTGAGGTGTTATATTAGAGTCCAATATCAATAAGAGGGTTCTGGATTATAAAACTTAAGTGATACTATGTTATATCTTAAATTTGACTATGTAACAGGTAACGACATATAACCAGATCGGTTATTTTTTCTTCATTATCTAACTAGAAATTTTCCCACAACGTCGTCCGCGTAAATTATAGCTTATGTCACCCGCAGATATATAAGCTTTCTATCGGTGAATACCCTAGATAAAAATTCTGTCTTTAAATTTTGGAAACCGATCCAGTAGTTTAGGAGCCTATTCAATGCAAACAAACAAACAAATCTTTCCTTTTTATAATAATGAGTATAGATAGATAAGTTACTTGAAAAAATACGGGATATTTAAACCACAGCACACTCTCGCTGTTATGATAACATAGCTATATCAGCTACCGATGGAACCAGGATGGAGCTAGGGTAAAATGTTATTAAGACGTTACCCAGTAACATGTTACTCGGACGTTGACTAACCTAATAAATTCGTTTCATGTTCTTCACAGGTTATTTACTGATATTGGTTATGATATATTGTACATAACACCTCTAGTCGGAATAGACCATAGACTTACAATGATATTGACAGCCCAAAACCAAAATCTAAATTTGCTATTCTAGACGCTATTGAACTGGACTATAAGCAGTAAGTCTACACTACATTAATTAGTACTGTATTCAACTACCTCTATCTTCATCGTGACAACTGAATGGTCCCAGAATGAACATCATCTCATAACAATTACTATCTATGGTCTCTCTAGATTTAGCGGACATTCTAACCTTACTCGCAATTGAAATGGACTTAAAGCACTTAGTATTGTATTAAACTATATCTATCTTCATCGTGATAACTGAATGGTCTCAGAATGAACATCATGTCTAACAATTACTATCTATAGTCTCTCTAGATTTAGCGGACATTCTAACCTTACTCGCAATTGAAATGGACTTAAAGCACTTAGTATTGTATTAAACTATATCTATCTTCATCGTGACAACTGAATGGTCTCGGAATAGACAAACGCTTCATAATTATCCATCATCATCATCATCATTTCATGTAGGTGACACGGTCAGTCGCCCATGCACACCCTGGTGTCAGAGTTCTGCGGAACCGCCTCTCGGCCGCTGACGTGGTTCCTTTAACGACTACCAGATGGCAGCCGGGACCACCGGCTTAACATGCCTTCCGAAGCACGGAATTATCTTTCCTATCAGACAATCAGGTGATTCATGCCTGCAATGTCCTAACCAAACTGGAAACAACTTAACAAAGTATGCTTCCCGTGGGAATCGAACCCACGACCCCCGGGTCAACAGGCAAACGCCTTAACCACTGGACCACGGATGACTATCTATTGCCCTTCCAGATTTAGTGGACAAATTAATTGCCTTAGTTGTCTAACTACTACTTAACTGTGTGGTTCTCGAAAGAGTAAAATATAACAAGTTCAAGTCTATCCGTGGATGTCGTAGAAAGCAACTTAAGAAACACAAGCTAAACAATAGTTATAAACATAAAAGAAACCGCTTTAACCCGGTTCACCATCCGAACGCATTACTTTTTTTGGTATAAAAGTTTTTTCGCATAAAAATATTTCGCTTATAGGTATGTTACGCATATGGAAAAAGAAAATTAAAAAAAAACTTTTATGCCAAAAAAAGTTATGCGTTCGCATAGTGAACCCTTTAACCCGTCTGGCCAGCATGGAGAGTATTAAGTCAAATCTTCTGATTGCTCTGGTTGTGTGGCAGAGGGTTGTAGAAAAGACCTGATGATGATGGCTAAGTGTACTAACGAATTTATTACAACTGAATATTAATCTTCTTCGATTTATCTGAATGGTCTCATAAATACTCATAATACACCACCAACTAACAACAATATTGACTATTGTCTCTCCAAGTCTTAACTTTGCTACAGCAAATGCCATTAAACTGAAGTTCAAGCACTAAATGTATAAATACTATTCAATCTTCTTTGATTAAACTGAATGGTTTTGGAATAACCCATCGCTTTATAACAATACTAACTATTGCCTCTCTGAATTTAGCGGACATTCGTCTACCTTACTACAATGGATACAATTGAACTTTAGTTAAGTTCCGGCACTGATTTTTAAGTAACATTACCATATATTTTATGGTAATGTTGCTTAAAAATGTTTATGGTAAGTTACTGATTTTTCGCGTAGGTGTTCATTTACCAGGCCGGGTTTTATATTTGACTTTACACAGTTTTACTACTTACACACAAAAAACAAACATTGCGTACTGTGTGTTTTTTTGTGTATCAAAAACAAACTTTTATCACTATGCTACTAAAACAGGCTATCTCGATCTCAAAAGGTACTTCACTGCAATTCTGCCTAGTAAGTACCCTCAGTATAAATAAATAAAATAAATAATAAATAAATATATACGGACAAATCACACAGATTGAGCTAGCCCCAAAGTAAGTTCGAAACTTGTGTTATGGGATACTAACTCAACGATACTATATTTTATTATACATACATATATAGATAAACATCCAAGACCCAGGTCAATCTGAAAAAGATCATTTTCCATCTTGACCTGACCGGGGATCGAACCCGGGACCATCCGTGTCGCAGACCGGCGTGTTGACCGCTGCGCCACGGAGCTCGTCGTATAGCGGTAATCTAACTCAGTTGGCGATCGTCCGTCTTAAGTTTTCATCAACTGCAGTGGCTGCGATTGAATGACACAAAAATTCCACTGAACCGTCATTTAATACAACTAGCCAAATTTAGTGTGAAAACACCTAATTGTCATTCAATATGGCCATTCACATTTGCTCGGAAACACTAGCAGTCATGGAGATATATGTACTACGTACAGCAGTTTATTGATAACTGCCAAATTTGACTGTTGTATTTGTAAAAATTAAAACTACTTCTATGCAAAAAACACGAGCGATAGGATTGACTCGCGCATTTTGTTTGTAAATAGCTTTTGCCCACAAGCTTTGCTTGCGTTAAATACAAGCTTCCCCATTCCATTAGTAAGTCATTCCACTTTGGAAAAATCCTTTCTTAGCAAATGCCTATGTCGTAATAATCAGATTTCAATTTTAAAAACAATACCTATACAAAATTACGGCGAGTACAAGTTTTCCATACGAAACTTCAACTCGCTGTAATTTTGTATAGGTATTGTTTTAAAAATTGAAATCTAATTATAAACATCAATATGCCTTATCCGGTCGTATGTACGAAATTTGGTTAAGATTGGCTTAACTGTTGTAAAACTAAAACGAAACTACGTTTGTATGGGATTGCGGCTTTACGTGGGACTCTTAAGCAAATCTTATAAACATCAAAGAGACTTCTCCAACCCTGGCCAGCGTAGAGTGTAGGCCAAATCCTCTGACTGCTCTAGCTAATATATGGCTCTGGTAGTATGTAAAGGGCCGTGCTTCTGCAATGGAGAATAAAAAAGAGCTGATCTTCCAAAACAATTTGTTCACCGCAATTCTAAGTACTCAGTATTGTAGTAATTTAACTCAGTCGCCAATCGTCCGTCCACTGTTATCATTAACTGCAGCGGTTGCAATTGAATTGCATAGTAACTGGAATTTCAACTAGATTGAAATTGACAGCGGTTACTCTAACTATATTAAGTGACACCATGATAGATTAAAGTTCTCTTAATGAATTGTTAATCACCAATTCGGATGTTCATCGATTTCGAGTAAGTACTATAGCACTTTATTATCAAAACTATAGCTACGTAAGCGTACGCTGAACTGTTGATCAATTGGGCAATTGTTGATCGTTTTAAGTTTGAATGTCAAGAAGTAGCAATGTTTTAAGCTTTTCCGTAAGTATTTAAGAAGTCGTATTACTGTAATAACCAATATGGGCTACATTCATTAAATTAAATTACTTATTAACTTTGTGACGTAACTTTCGCCTACAGTTAAATTATACTTAAGAAGCCTATTAATATACACGCCCATAATTGGCTTTGAATATAAAGCTATTCAACATTAAAATTAATTTGAATAATCCACCCTATATTTCAGATAATTATACCCACAAATGGTTTTACCGCAGAATGTACGACTTGCATAATGTTTAATGCCAAGTCAAGATAAGTCCAGTCCATGACCAGATATTTTCAAAACAAATATTGTTTTGTCATGTAAAAAGAATCCCTAGAAAGCATCATGAAATAATCTTCTTCTTCTTCTATCGAGTCGTAGAATGGCAATATTTGTACATATTAAATATGTTTTAACCAGCGCTTTGCAACTATGATTGCCCGTTCGTTTGCCTCATTGAGATCCTGCATTGTGCAAGAAGTTTGGTTTTCTGGGCACACCAAAAGGTGATCCATAGACTAGACAGCACCGCAGTCGCATTCAGTATTGCTGGAGAAACCCCATTTTGCTCTATTTTCGTTGCATCTGCCAACACCAGCCCGCAGTCTCCGCTTCCGCATGAAATAATTATATAGCACAAACATGCACAAAGTGTAGATATTATGGCAATATATCGCTGTTTATAAGTATTGGTTAAGCCTCGTTTACAAAAAGGCGACGCATTGTGTGGCGCGTTCAGTGGAGCGTATTAACTAAATCTCAAGTATATGGCCAAGTATGGAGGTGTTTATTCAAGGAGCCGTAGATTTGAGCGTCTGCTTGAGATATGACGTGTGGTTCTGTAACAAACGCCGTAGGCAACGCGGCGTTGGACGCACTAACTGATGTTACAGCGTGAAGCACGATGCGCCGCGTAGCGCCACGCCTCTCTGTAAACTAGCCCTAAGAAAAATAAGATAGCAATAATCATGAATACATTGCTACAGAATGTAGATTGTCATACTTAATGATGCGATAAAACGCAAATTATGTAAAAATTAAATAAATATTGTTTTTTAAGAAAAAAAAACATTATTGATTAAATTTCCATAGTCTAAAGTACTTACGTACTCAACATATAACATGCATGCCTATGGGCCTCCGTCCATTTAAGATATTGTAATAGTTTGGTTCATTTCATTACATGTAGCAACTAGCTTGACATTCCTGGCACAAATACAAACATGTCAGCAAATATATCGATCAGACATTTTTTCAGCGACTTACGCAATTTGGACGATTTGCAAATCAGACATTTTGCACACTCGCAAATGACTCAACTTGTTTACTCTCCGCATCATCGGTCAGATTTCCTTTCTCCCCCTTGTTTTTGCCGTAACTACGACCTACTTTCCTGCCCATCATTCATCAGACCTTTGTTCTGTGATATATGGATATCTTCAAATCAGACAGAATCGCTTACCGTGACCGTTGTTGCTAACTTGCTTTGCAAAAATAAACAAGGGTTGGCCTAGTTGTGGAGATCTTTTATTCCGTGAGAACTTCTGCGGCTTTTACTTACGAACTTCAAAGTACAAAAGACAATATGTTAAGTACATAGATAAAACTATACCTAGCAAAATACTTTCTTATTTAAGCATATTTCTGGTTCCATCCTCAGCTCTATAACTTCAAAGCACAGGATCTGCTAAAGTCGAAAAACTTTTCTTGAGTCCTTTTATTTATACATGGCAAAATTTTAATTTCTAATCCCAAACAAATTGACCGAGTGGCTGAATATTTTTGTTGAAAGTTGAAAGTTGTTTATATTGATGGGCCGAATACAGTAAGAAATTCGCCATGCATAGTTTGACGAGCTCCGTGGTGCAGCGGTCAACACGGCCTGTGACACGGATGGTCCCGGGTTCGATCCCCGATCAGGTCAAGATGAAAAATGATCTTTTTCAGATTGATCTAGGTCTTGGATATTTATCTACATATATGTATTTTTTGTTATAAAATATAGTATCGTTGAGTTAGTATCCCATAATACAAGTCTTGTTTATGAACTTACTTTGGGGCTAGCTCAACTTGTGTGATTTGTCCGTATATACTTATTTATTAAAAAAATAAAAAAATATTGAAACTAAGGTGAACTTCTACTTTAATAACAATCATTCCTAGTAAAAGTGTACGCATGCCATATGTACTTGATATATATATTTTATACATTGTTTGTGAATTGAAAACATAAGTCAAACTGTAACAATAGTGACGTAAAGATCAAGTTTTCCCGGAATTCCGTAAACAATACATTACGTAAAGCAATAAGTTCAAAAGATATTGATGTGTTATCACTGCTCAGTTTTATTTGGGTCAATAGCAGCTTCGGGCTAAAGAATTCAATTTTGCGGGTAGTTGATACTCTTTGAAAGATGAGGATATGCAGTAATTTAAATAAATTATATAATAATCTGAACGTAAAAGACTTCGACTAATTGACAATAAAGAATACTAGCTGTTACCCGCGGCTTCGCCCACGTAATGTATAGCCTTTGTCTTAATACCCTAACCTATTTATATGCAGAATTTCATGAAGATAAGGCGTGAAAGCGTATAAAACAAAAAACAAATAAACAAACAAACTCACTTTCTCATTCATAATATTAGTTGGGATTAGGTTTTTGCAACGTTGTAAGTTACTTATGATGAATTGCAGTCGGTATGATTTCCCGGAATGTGTAACGTAATAATTCTAAAGCGCATGCACACATAAAATAAATGCCTGCGTTTTTAACCGGAAACAACGTATGACACTTAAAACTTTATGTCAAACTTTTACAATAGCGACGTTAACAATCACGCTTTCGTGGAATTCCGTATACAATACATTACGTAAAGCAGTAGGTACGTTCCCCAGTTATGAAAGTTATCGTAATTGGTATAATTTGGGTCACTTCTAGCTTTGTGCTCTATGAAAATATCATTTGTATACGATTAAAACTTTTGCAGGTTAAATTCACTATAGAACCATGGTTTTACTCACTTATATTCATAACGTCACTCCTAAGTCCGGTATAATTAGTACGCTTACATGTTCCGAGCTATGTCGGTATCTCTAACAGAATTACCTACTAGTTTTCAAAAGTGACGCGTATTGTCCACATACACTCACATCAAAACAATAGTGACGTAACCAATCACGGTTTACCGGAATTTAGTGAACGATACTCTACGTAAAGGGATACGTTCCAAAATAATGATGTGTTATCGTTTCTTCGCATAGTTTGGGTCACTCGTAGCTTTGGGCTAATAAGGTATCCATTTCTGCATGTAGTATAACTTATTCAGTTTAAATTCTCCATAGAATCACGCTTTTAATCATGATCATTCACAATGATGTCATTGTTTTCTAAGTTTGATATAAAGAGTGGGCCATGTTGACTGTATTGATGCCTCTTACAGTATTGCTAAAAAAGTGTTTACCTAAACTTAAAGTACTAGTTTTCAAAAGTGACGTGTATTGTCCACATATACATCTTTATACACTCAAGTCAAAACAATAGTGACGTAACCAATCACGGTTTCCCAGAATTTAGTAAACAATACTCTACGTAAAGGGATACGTTTTGAAATAATGATGTGTTATCGTTACTTCGCATAATTTGGGTCACTCGTAGCTTTGGGCTAAGGTATCCATTTTCGCGTGTAGTTAATACTTCCTGAAGGATGAGGATTTTTGTTACGTGAACAGAAACGTTATGCCTGAGGCTAAACCACGGTGTAAAATATTTCTTTAACCGGTTTCAAAAAAGGAAAAAAAAAGAATAATAATTTTGAATTAGACTGTTTAATTTTTTTTTATATTATTACAAAATTATTACCATAATTATAACTCCTTTCATTATTGCACCGATTCATCCGGCAAAATTTTTACAAAACCGGTTCTGCAGTTTGAAGTCAGAATTATATCAGATTTATTGTCAATCAAAGTAAGAACCCGATTAATATATATGCACCATGAGCGCTTACACATGTTTAGCAAACCGAGTATGATCCTCGCTAGGATGGGCACCACAAGTTACATAAATTATCTTGAGCTCTTTATTCTTTAAAAGGTACGTTAAGCCGTTTAATTTTCTCCCCGAGTCATGTCGTAAAAGTCGACCAAAGAAATTAGCGAAAATCTGAAGAATTAGGTGAATTTGCAACCCATCACTATTATTCAGTTGGCACAGTTGACATCCGCTGCATGTGGTCTTTAACTCTTAAACCCATAGGCTCTGTCCACCACGTACGGAATAAGGTTAAATTATATATTAAGGTTTTCATTGATTTTTTATTATTCTTCGTCTAAAAAAGTACTGTTCTTGGCTTATATGGCAATAACTTAAATAAAGCCGCGGGAAAAATATTTTATTCTCCTAATTTCCACAGCTGAGCAAGTGTGCAAATGTCACACCCTCACCCAGAGGTCCTTTACATTCAGCTGTATTTTGAAAATATCAATCTTTCTTTTAATGTTCTATCCATCGTCCCTCCAATTAAAAAAAAATTAGTTAATAATTTAGTTCAAAGCTATATCCAGAAGTTATTACGATCGAAGCGATAAACTCTGTACACAAATCAT
The DNA here is from genome assembly GCA_963082605.1 of Rhodophaea formosa. Classification (NCBI taxonomy): domain Eukaryota; kingdom Metazoa; phylum Arthropoda; class Insecta; order Lepidoptera; family Pyralidae; genus Rhodophaea; species Rhodophaea formosa. The sequence continues at coordinate 6,878,009 of OY720226.1, forward strand.
AACTAGAGACATAACAAAACGCAAGAGGCACTAAAGGCCGCCACAAGTCTATTGTATGTATAAATTACAGCAATTAATATAGGAGAGGACTTACAACCCATATCAGCTATACCCATATCAATTTAAGGCTTATGGTCGCGTATAATGAATTAGTTTTTGTTTAGAATATTGAATATAATGGCTTTGTGAGGATTAGGGTTACCTGCAAAAGAGATTAAGTAAAGTCTGTATTTTTGAAGGTCAAGTACTGCCTCCATTTGTAATTAATTATTGGATGAAAAATAATATAAATATACGTAAATATGTTACGGAAGAATCAGTCAGATTAAGAGAGTTAGTCCGATGTTTGATATTTGTGTTATGTATACTGACTCAAATCAATTTTACAAAAACGACAATATATGAACATAGTTTACAGGCTTATTTTGAACCTATGAACTATATCTCGGCATCAGAATCCTTAATAGAATACAGAATTGTAAAAAAAATAAGGAACAATACGTAAAAATTTTTAGACCTCCCATACAAAGTCGCCGATCAGCTGGGCGAATTTCTATGGAAAGTTATATTTAATTTTTTGATTTCCACCTTTTTTTATCGAAATTTTGCATAGACATAGGTTAGGGTACTGAGAAGGACATAGGCTATATCACGCGGGCGAAGCCGCGGGTAACAGCTAGTAGTTCATAGATTCAAAATCAGTCTGTATACAAAACCCAGACCATTTTTTATTTTTTTTTGACTCTTATTAAAAACTTTCTTTTACATTGTTAATTCACAGTCTGAGTGTATTTTGAGCAAAACTTTGCATAAAACTAAGTTAAAGCTTTTCTTCCTCAAAAACTTTTTTGGGTTTCTTAATAAAAGAGTTACCTAATTGCATTTAATGGAAAAAAGCGTTTCCAACTTTTCGAAGTTTTATATTAATGGTTTGTGAGATAAAATCGTTAAAACTTCAGGGGATAAAAAAGTTATTGCTCTTTTATACCAAAGTCTTAATATGAACAACAATAAAAGCTTTTAATTAGCTCATATTTGCCGTTGTGTCGTAATCCTAATCCTAACTAATATTATAAATGCGAAAGTGAGTTTGTTTGTTTGTTGTTACGCTTTCACGCCCAACCTACTGAACCGATCATCATGAAATTTGCATACATATAGGTTAGGGTACTGAGAAGGACATAGGCTATGTATTACGTGGGCGAAGCCGCGGGTAACAGCTAGTGTTTCATAATTTGACGAAAATATTGTTATTTACTAAGGTGATACACGAGGTCCAGTGCCGTATAAAAACGGTGACATCATTGAAAATTTTGAGCTAGGACGGTCTAGAAATCATCATCATTATCATCATCATCAGGTCTTTATTAGTCTCCACTGCAGGAGCACGACCCTCTCTGTACTGCCAGAGCAGTCAGAGGATTTGGCCTACACTCTCCACGCTGGCCAGACGGGTTGGAGAGGTGTCTTTGATGTTTATAAGCTTTGTTTAGCTTGAGTTTCCTAAGTCGCCTTTTACGACATCCACGGGAAGATTTGGAGTGGTCCAATTCTTCTCTGCCGAGAACCACACGGCACAGGGTCTAGAAAACAAAAAAGAATTTTTTTGATCTACTTTCTAACCATTTAAACTATGAACATAAAGTTTTATTTTGAATTTTCGCCAAAAGTGGGTGTTTTTGACAAACACGATAAGTAAAGCTTCATGTTTAAACTTTAAAATGTTAGAAAGTAGTTAATAAAATAGATCAAAGGGTTTTCTAGACCCTCCTAGCTCAAATTTTTCAGTGATGTCTCCAATTTCTTTCAAATGATTTATTTTATATGGAGGTAGCACTGGATCCCGTATATCATCGTCACCCTAGGGCAGAAAGAATCCCACGCCATCGTTTACATAACGACATCATCAAAAAAGGCCGTTGCCACCGTCAACGAAGCCTGACCCCTCAAATTCCGAGGTGTGGCGCGTGATGATGGCAAGAGAACTGATGATATTTAGCTATGCAATACGAGAGCACAGCGAACGTTCTTTTCACCATGCCAACCGGGGAGGAATAATTAAAAAAATTTTTGTTCACTCCCTTTTCCAATTTATTTTATTCACACCCATTTTTTCTTCTCTCATTTCTGTGTTAATAGATAGATACAGTACAAATAAAAACACAAAATATTGTTAGTCTAGTAGTCTTAAAAAATATTTTTTCAGCCAAACCATGAAGTTGTTTATTTTGTTTATCGTGAGTGTAAGTGCCCAATAATGGTGTCAGGTTGTTTAAGCTTATCTAAGGCATGTGTCATACTTGTAGCCTCTTGTAGCTTAACTAGTCTTTTGAAAACCATCGAGCTTCTCGATATAAAGCAAGCTTTTAGGAATTTATTACATTTGTACAGTATGGGTATGATAGTATTAGTTATACAAAAATGTAATAAATTCTTAAAAGGTTGCTTTATATCGAAAAATTCCATGGTTTTCAAAAGACAAATTAAGCTACAAGAGATTACAAAGATGTCTCATGACTTTGGAAAGCTTAAACAATCTGACACCAGTATTGAGTACTTACACTCACGATAAACAAAACAAACAATGGCTTTGCTGAAAAAATATTATTTTAACTAAGATCTAACAATATTATAATTTTTTTATTTGTACTATTGTAAAAAATAAGACTAAAAGATCTTAAACTGTGTCTTAAGAATTCAATTATTTTTTGTAAAAAAAGGTTCCTAGACACAAAACAAAAACACCTTTGTTATTTTTTCACGCTTGGCAAAACGTTATAAAAACTACCATATTTTTCCAGTATTTACCTAAAGCGAAAATTTTACAACGTCATAAACCCAAGAAAGTTACTGTGAAAAATATAATGCCTTTGAGCCCGAGGTAATTAAAAAAACTCTTAATAGGACTACGAATCTTTTCTACAGTGGTTAATTAAGCCAAAAAACGTGGGTTTTGCGCTCACAACGGCAGAGAATTATACGGCTTATTAAAGGCGTTGTCTATAAAACATTAAATAAATAAATACTTAAATGTGTAGGAATATACCACACAAATTGAGCTAGCCCAACATTAAGTTGTGAAATTTTGAGTACATCATCCATAACTGTGTTTTTAATTTGCTTATTAGTATAGTATGGAAATTAAAGTATGTTTAATAGCTGTACAAAACTACCCGACTGCTTAGTCCTAAGAAGGAGACGAGCCTCGTGATACACTAAATACTATTGCTTCAAAGATGGTTACAATTTGCCATCCATCCAGTCAAGGTATTTGGCTTACACTCTCCATGCTGACCAAAGGGTTGAAGAGGTATCTTTGATGTTTATAAGTTTGCAAAGTTGCTTTCTACGACATCTATGGCAAGACTAGGAGTGGTCTTTTCTGCCGGAAACCACACGGCCATTTTATTAGCAAGAAAGATAATGGTGGAGTCATTCTTAAAAACGCACAGTACGTGTAAAGTCGTAGTAACTTATTTTTATGAAACTGCGATGAGAAGCCAGAGTTAAAGGCTTATTAGAACCCTATGTTTAAAATACGACAGCGAAGGATACAATCTGGGTTGAATAAGAAAGAAAGATAAAGAAGAAGAGCGCAGTATCTGTGAAGTCAAAGAACCTTGCTATCGCGAGCCAGTTCTTCCCAGTAATGGTCTTCATGTCTTTGACCCTCCTAGCCGCTGCGGGTGTCCCACACTTCGTTTGCCATTTCTAGGATACCACTCGGTGACACCTACCATCGTTCCTTCTAGCCAGGTTGAAGCCTGCCCAATTACATTTTAGATTCGCAACCCTCGAGAGCATGTTATGAACTTTCGTTCGAAGTCATTTTTTTTTTTTATGAAACTGCGGCAAAGGCCAGATAATTATAAGGCTAATTAAAACGTGTTGTCTACAATAACATGATAAATCCTAGCGCAGACAAGTCAGGTTTGGCTCGTTGCCAAATTATTTCGCTACATTTTCGCTGTTCTAAGTATGCGGTACTAGGTATTAGGCGGTAGAGATATTTTTGGACGTCAGAAGTTGATGTATGAGGCCTAATAAAACAAACTTAGGCTTTTCATGGGGAAAGTGACGTCCACAATTGCGCAGTAGGTAGCACGTTAGGTTGCTACATGAGAATCTCTGGGTTTTGATTCCTAGCAGGAGCAAATATTTTTTAATTCTATTTTTAATATTTACTGCTTCACTATCGGTATTTATCTACGGCTCTGAATCTACTTATAAAATGTTGGTACAATCGTTAGTGTCATAGATTACTGTTTTTTTGATTACATACAATCAACCATATTTATTAAGTTTCCGTTACTTAGCCTTCGCTGTCCGTTTGTTCTTCTATCTCGCACAATCATCATCATCATCATCTCAGCCACAAGAAGTCCACAGCTAGACATAGGCCTCCCCTAAGGATTTCCAATATGACCGGTTTATCAGGTCGTCTGACCACCTGGTCGGTGGGTGTTCAACGCTGCGCTTGCCGGTACGTGGTCGCCATTCGAGAACCCTTCCGCCCCATCGGCCATCGGTTCTTCGCGCTATGTGCCCCGCCCACTGCCACTTCAAAGAGCTAGTCCGCTGAGCTATGTCGGTGACCTTCGTTCTTCTACGGATCTCCTTGTTTCTGATTCGATCTCACAGAGAAACACCGAGCATAGCCTTCTCCATAGCTCTTTGAGCGACTTTGAGCTATCTTGCACAAGCCTATATCTATTGAACCGTAATAGGAAGAGACTTGAAATTTTTATAGTATTGGTATATCTATTAGTGCTGAAATAACCTTTAGTACGAGATCTTAATCTAGTTTTGTTTTATAATTGTATGTAATTTGTAGTATACAATTTTTAAAGAAACAGCAAGCAAACAGTTACACAACAAACAGCATTTCTTGTAGTTAAATATTGTATAGTGGTGCCCTTAGTATGCGATTCTGATGAGTACTTAGCCTGTTTTTTTTTTATAAATTTAGCAAATTCAAAATGTTTATATAATATAGGTCTCTAAGAACACTTTTAATTCGATATGAAAACTCTTTTGAGTAAAAAAGCTGGACCAATTAGTCTAGCTTTGCGTTGAAAAATGCGAGAAAATTTCCTGTTTTTTCCAAGGCTTTCGTCTTTTTCCAAGTTGTATCCAAAGGATTCAGGAAAAATATATATTCGTAAAATTATTCGTGTTTATTATCAATAAAACGAAAAAAAAAAAAACAGGAAACTTTGAAAGAAACGGAAAAGTATTTGTATTTTTGATGATGGTCCCATGACTTAATTTGGCAACCAGTAAATAATTTAAACCCCCGATACTGGTGGAAAGGATTTTGTCGTTGGACCATGATCAAAAACATCAACACTTTTTCGTTTCTTTCAAAGTTTCCCATTTTTTTTTCATACATTTTAGTCAATAGAAATGTGATTATTTCAATCGTTTTTTAGGGTTCCGTAGTAAACTAGGAACCCTTATAGTTTTGCCATGTCTGGCTGTCTGTCTGTCTGTCCGTCCGCGGTTTTACTCAGAGACTATAAGTACTATAAAGCTGTAATTTGGTATAAGTATGTATATTAATCATGGCAAAAAAGTCGTAGAAAAAAATCTTGAAAATAAATTTTTTTTTGGGTAGCTCCCATACAAGTACAATGGGGGAGTAATTTTTTTTTCTCTACTTACCCATCGTGTGGGGTATCGTTAAAAAGGTCTTTGAAAAATATTGTGAGGCTGACAACACCAATTTTCGATTTAGGGATCGATACGTTTTAAAGTGCAAATTTTTGTTAGAGGTACGTGTCCCCCCCCTCTATCTGCTAAACGGTTATATATAGATACGTGAAAAAAATTACAGCAGTAGCATATATACTGAAATTGAAAGGAAAACTATCAGAGCTGGGTACTAAGTACAAACTAAAAAGTTATAGGCAACCAACTTATAAAATGTACTGGAATATGTAAAATTTCATACAATCTTTATTGTTAGATGTTTTTGGTCGTTAAACTGTGAGGTGCGAGTGTAAACAGTGTGAACTCAAAGTTGTCATTCGCAACTACGGAACCCTATAATGCGCGTGGCCCGACACGCACTTGGCCGGTTTTTTTTTTAATTTTCAGATATCTTCTGAAAAATTATGGCCGAAGGTATTTTTCCGGAATATTTCAATGCAACCAACGAATAAAATGGTAAAAAAAAACAAATTTGGTTGCTTTCGCTGAAAAAAACAATTTGTTTTTTTTTGGGAATTTTTAACGCTAGTCCAGCTGAAAACTCATTTCGCTTGACACTTGTACCAACATCTTAAAGAAACTAGGCAAAAGCCAGAAATAAAGTGAACAGCTACAAAGTTTAATAGGAAAAACTTTAATTAACTTTCAGAATGTTTTTGTCGGCCGTTGCTTAAGATAATGCTTTAGTACATCATAACAAAAACAAGAAAATAGGCGAAAGTTTGTTAAGCTCTTAACATTTCCGAGAAACTACTTTCTTATAAGACTTACTATTACGTTTAATTTTATAAATTAAACGTGAAAGTTAGTTTCCTAAAATCCTCATCCTATCCTTATCCTACAAGCAATGACATTTTTCTCTCAATGGACAAATCACATAACATATGCATATTATCACGTCACGTTAATGACTTTTTTATATAAACTATAATTCTATAGTGACGCATGTGTACTTAGTTTATGCATTATTCCTGCGCCAGTAATGGTAGGATTTGCTGTGCACCATTAAATTGTAACCATTTTCAGAGGAATAAATGATTCTTGATTCGTCTTATCGATTACTGATTTCATACGAAATAATTATTTAGGGTAGATAAATTCAAACGTTCTAAAACTCAAAGGGCACGTTTTGCGTGTTAGGGCGTAATGATGGAAAGCGGGAAAGTAAATTCTTAGATTTGATCCCTTAACCGGCTTTTACGGCCTGCGTGAAAACGAAATCAGCTGGTATATATGGTGAAATTTTGATAATTTTGGACCCTTTATGGGGTGATTCAGTCCACCGATATGAACAAATTTTCTTACAATTCGTAATAAGTCCTATTCATCATCATCATCATCATCAACAGCCTTCTGCATCCCACTGCTGGGTAATAAGTCCTATTAATGTTTGTAATTACATCATCATCATCATCATCAGCTTTCCATAACACACTGCTGGGCATAAGCCTCCCTTTGTCTGCGCCATCCTTCTCTATCCCTAGCCTTCGCAATCCAGTTCTTTCCTGAAATCTGTTTTTGTAATTACGTGCACAATTATTCCAAAAAAATGTTTTTTTTTTTTAATTTTGAAATTTATCTTGTAACTTTGTATCTTGCTCTATATACACATCTAAATCTAAACATTTAAAGTAGGATCTGCTTATTTTTACAACTTCTCAAACGTAGGTTATAGGATTATAATTTCTAGTTCGCATGATTTAAACTAAAAGTTTTAATCAAATCAGAATACCTCTTGACCTATTAAAACTAAAGTTTCTAGAATACTTAGACCCTTCCAGAAATTGAAGAATAACGAGTAAACTATTAACATAAACAATCAATATCTTGACTTTGGCAAAAACTTCTTCCAAATAGTAACAACTTACATCATCGATCATTATGTTTGTCTTGCTCTATATCTATATGATAGAATGAGTGAACAATAACTATTTGGCTTACGAGTGTCGCTGGGTTTACACAGACTTAGTAATGGAAGTTATGCGTTTAGTGAACATATATTGCGTGCTGCAAGCTCCAAAATATTGGCTTATTTCCAATTCGCATCATTTCCAATTGGGCAAATCTATAAAAGATTGTTAATTTCCTCCACGTTTTATACGTATTTTCGTCTTTAAATTTAGGAATAATTCCCAAAAATTTGACGGATAAAAAGACAAAACTTAGGGATTTATTAATTTTAGTACCTGGTAATATCGGAGTTTTTATATAAACTCAGTTCAAGTTGTAGCATGTGTGCAAGAAATCTTTGATCATTAAAAAATATCTGTATTTAAATAATGATAAATAAATGCTTCTTTTTTTAGTGGCTTTTTTCTTGACTGTAGCTCGCTACAGTATATGTCCTATTTTGTCTATGACTTTCGTTAGACGACAGGAAAATGATGAAATCAAGGCTTTGGTCGGTTTCTGTGATGTGTTCTTGAAAGGTTTAGGTTGTAATTGATTGGAAGGTTATGGTTTTTTGGTTGTACCTACCCTAAAACTCAAGTCTCTGTTACTTAATCAAAGGTTAAATTATTGATAGCTATATATTAAGTATATGAGATATCAATTCACAATGATGTTACCAATAACCATATGTTAGGCAAGGAAGTGATTTGCAATTATGTGAAAAACTTTTGTTAACCATTTCTTATACATTTTTTTCCGCAATCAATGGATATTTACAACTACTAGACTCCAGCGAAGTCCATCTAAACGTAGCATATTACAACTTAAGTTTGCACAGTGACAGTTATGTCGCGCCGATATTGCTCAATACACTATCTATATTAGATGACGTCTATGTATATGGATGATTGTTTGGTCCATCGATTGGGCTTTTAGGGACGCCTTTGTTAGCCGAAGGCTGGATGCGGTCATTGATATTCAAATTTCCGGGTTCAATATGCGATAGTGATAATAGGCCCCCATAATTTTACGGACATCTGTTACAGTCGGAAATATGGCAGAGTTAGGTATGCGAATATTGGAAGTTAAAATGACTGGGCATTTATGTGACCACTAATCGTTTGAGGGTTTGGAATCGCTATATGCATTAACGCAAATATAGAGTTTGTAGCTCTACAACGCTAGTTTGTTATTTATTACAGCAAGTGGTTAATAAATATATCTCATTTGTTTGTATTATCAGACATTATTATTGTGCATTGAATCTATTTTTCCAAAAAATATAACAATTTCCAAGAACAACACAAAAACAGCTTATATTCAGATTCAGATAAACTTTAATTTCTACGTTTCTTTAGGTATAGTACAGTTTTTAAGAATATTTTCTAAGGAATCGCTTTTAAAATTAGGATTTTGTATTTTGTTAAGTATATTCCTTACAATTTGTTTAAGTATATTTTGTCTGGCCTTTACTTAGCAGCGGTTTACGGCTGGGAAGATACGTACTCTAAAGGGTAAATCCATGAATTCAAGTCATATCGTATATACAATTCTCAACACACAACCCTCAAGAAGATATTCGTCAAACTTATCAAAACTTGACGGCAAACAACAAGCAGTATCAGAAAAACTAAGTTTATAACAAGTTAAAGACACGCCAAGTCGATAGCATTTATATAGTAAGTGGGCAGTAAAGGGAAACATAGGCTGTTGCTGCCAAGTAGGGCAGTGCGCTAGCCAAGTCCGATGTACCGGATGTTAAGTCGGCTTTTTAAGGCGGCTAGCCAATAATACTTTTAAGTGGGAGATGATCTGATTATTCTTCCCACGTAAATCGTAAAAGTTGATTTTTGTACGAAATAAATAAAGGATTAATATATGGTGAAAGATCTGGGCTTGAAAAAATTACCTTTAAGGCGACTCTTCGACACTTCGTACTACATTTTTTTTTACTATATCCCATTTAATAAGACCATGAAAGTTTGCATTGTAAATGCCTTATAGTTTACTTTCATTATTTATTTTTCATGTTTTCCATCATTTGTTTAACATCATTTTACGATAATTGACTTAATTTTCTGCACAAGTTTTAACTACATAATAATAAATACATTACGTAAACATATAAGGATCTCATATATATATATATATCAACGGGTCACTCACGTGCTATTTGTCGGGATTGCCGACTATAGTTTCGGACTCGTCAGGAGCCCATTTTCAAGGCGAGTGCGGGACGCGCGGCGGTGGATCCCGAACTAACCGCTCGCGACGCGACGCCCACGCAGCGGCTCGCGCCGCCCTGGCGGAGGGGGGAACAAGCGAGTCAGTCCCGGGATCCTGGTGTTGCGTGGTCACGGAGGTAGTGGATCCTATTTCTTCATCGTCGGTGTCTGGTGACGGTGCGTGTGTGTGGAAAGAGCTAATGGTATCGGCCTCTACTGAATCAGTGTGCTTCAAGATATCACTCTTTTGCAGAATCGGTTTCCAGGTTGCGGGTAAAGTCCAACCTACATCCCGATTGAAATTTGGACGTCGACTTATTTCTATGGCCTCTCTTATCTTTCGGGGAAAGAATGCCTTTTCCCTAGCGAGGACTTTGGCCCTATCAAAACGAATATAGTGCGTGACGTCCTCTTCCAAAGTATGTTCGGCCATGGCTGACCCGTTTCTGTCCAAATTCTTAATGCTTCTGATGTGCTCTTTCAGCCTGGTAGATATGTTGCGACCCGTTTCGCCTATGTAGCTCTTCCCACAGTCACAAGGAACTTTATAAACACCCGGGACACACCCGGGACACCCGGGACCGCCGCGCGTCCCGCACTCGCCTTGAAAATGGGCTCCTGACGAGTCCGAAACTATAGTCGGCAATCCCGACAAATAGCACGTGAGTGACCCGTTGATATATATATATATGATGTCTTTATCTCACGTTAGTTTTAATAATATAATATAAGGATCTGTAGTTTACCTCCGTAGCACTTCATTGAGGAAAAAGGCGGTAAAACAACACACGTTGAGGTGATAAAGACATTCTGTATAAGACTTTTTGATGATTTTTGAGGATAGTCCCATTATTTTTTTATTTATAAAATATAAATTTTCAAGTACGTATAAATAATAAAATAAACAATTTCAAAGACTAGTTGAAAGAAGTTGTAGCAAATACTAAGAATTCAAATAAAACTCCTCGTCATATGAAGTGCAAAATTCTACGCTCCCTGAAGTTCTGTTGGACACAAATAGACGGTATAACGTTTCGTTTTAAAGCACTAGAGCCTTAAAATGGCGACTTTCATAAATTCACGAGTCACATCTTTTACAACTTTGTGCCAAATACAATTTTATACTCGGGAGATAAATTTTGAAATACTGCCCTTTTTATTCGTTTATGTGTTGTTTGGTCACGTACTATGATTTAAATTTTTTCTGGATGAAAGACTATGGGTATTATGATTTGCAATCGGCTTAAAAATTTATTTCTGAACTACATAAATATGAATTATTATTTATGTCATGGATGTAGACCAAATAAAATATAAACCATACCATACAGGTAAGTGTAGTGATGTACCTACCAAATTTTTGGGTCGACCTACGTAAGTAAATGTGCTTTTGCCTTGATAGTTATAAACAAAATTATCTTTAAAAATAGTAAAAAGATTAAATCCTTATAATACTTTTCAGTTCAAAAGTAATTTTAAAAATAAATACATTAAGTTACCGAAGTAGCTATAACTACCTTAAAACTATAATGGGATTGAGCCGGGCACGTCAATCGCATGACTTCAGAGCTTTCGGCCAAAATTTCTACATCATGGACCGCAACTAATGGACACCGGCGACCTGGAAAACCTCGACGGAGATGGCGGAACGACTAAATATAAATATGTATATACGGACGAATCACACAGATTAAGCTATCCCCAAAGTAAGTTCGAGACTTGTGGATGTGGATACTAGCTAAACGATACTATATTTTATAACAACTACATTATATAGTTAACATCCAAGGCTCAGGTCAATCTGAAAAAGGTCATTTCTTATCTTGACCTGATCGGAGGTCAAACCCGGGCCTATTCGTGTCGCAGGCTGGCGTGTTGACCACTGCGCCACGGAGGCCGACTTTGATGCGTACTCCAAAGACTGGCCAACCAAACTTAAAGCAGAGATGAATGGAAAACAAAGACGGAAGTTTTCGCAGAGCAGTGGGATTTTACAGGCTAGTAAATAATTATAAAATCTTTTTAAAATTAAACAAGTCTGACAGGGTAAAATTACCGCGTGATAAAATAGATACCTATGCAGATAAAGTTGTGGGCATCAGCTAGTCCTTATAAAAATCAAAATAGAAAATAACAAGTTAAGTACATAACGCACATGAAAACCGGTACAGGCAAATAAGGAAGAAAATAAAATCTGAGCAATCTCATTATTATCATGTATAAAAATTGATTCAGAAGGCGGTACTCTTAGACACGGCCCGTATTGTTAGGAGTTTCCTTTCCTTGGAGCCCTGACCACCGGTAACTTGGACCCTGTTCTCGAAACCGGTGGGCTACTATTTTTATATTTTTAAACGTTTATTTTTTGTATATTTAAGTATTAAAAAATATAATCAATATGTATATCCAAATAAATAAAAGATTAATAATGATAATATGCATCTCCAAGTTACCCTTAAAACCTCAAACGAATGACTCCTCCAATCAAGATCCTGATTATAATTCAAAGCGTGGTTCTGATAATAGCCGAAAATTAACTACAGACGTTTTGTCATGGCTGACTTTGAAGATTTACGTCCCTGACATTTGGAAGCGGAATGTCTGCAAGATAAGCCTGTTACTTCCTTCTTGTCTTGCTTAATCTTAAGTATTTCTGTGTTTATACATTTACAACATTTTTAAATTTTAACACTCTACGCAGCTTTATCTCATAGTTTTATATGCAACAGCTAAGAATTCTTTCTATATGGATGATGTACTCAGTAGGTATAATAAGTAACATAATGAATTTTTCGGTCGTCAATTTCATTCTTGTAGTGAAAGAGCACTTTCTTAAGTATCTAAATGTTAGGTTTAAAACAAATTATAGAAAAAATAACTAAAGACGCTTTTACGATAAATGTTTGAAAATGTATGTACTTGACAAATGAAAAAAACTTCAGTGTGTGCAAACAAACGAAAACCTATTTGATTTGTATGCAGCTTTAAGTTTTCTACTTTTATTTTATTGCAAAAGTCACTTTTTTAATTTAAAGATAAATTCCTTAAGATAACAGTACTGGTAGTAAAAACATAAGTCACAATTAAGACAAATGCTATCTTTGTGTCTGTTAAAACTAATAATGTTTTGTTTTTGTTCCAGGTACTAAGAACGACATCCACAATGGTGATCCAGAAATATTTAACTCAAATTTGTTCCACAAATACATTTCTTAATGGAGAAAAAACATCTGACAAAGATTTACGACTATTTCATAAGATCATTGCTAACGGATGATTTCTAATGGACAGAATGGAACGTTCGGTCACCAATGCTATTTGTGAAGCACACCTGTAGTTAATTAACATGATACAGTAACTTTATAATCAGTCAGTTAAGGCCTTACCGGTAGATTTATCATACCATACCATCCATATCCCACTTACCGTATGTATAATAAATGGCCTCTAGAATATCTAAAGCCATGCAAATGTATTTCAGCCTAACATATCCACCATTTTGATTTATTTGACGCAACCAATCCTGCGTGCAAACTGGGAACAATTGAAAATCAATTTAGTTGTGCATAGAACTATGCGCGGAACGTTCCATAGAACACAAATATATCAATTGTTCTTCACGTTTCTAAAATTCATGACTGAATGATTTTCAGTTACAAAATTTCCTACTTTTTGTGAAGGTTTTTATCGCTGTTTTTAAAACAGAGTTTTATTTTTAATGTTTTTCTTTTAGAGTATTTATAGCCAACATTAATGTTAGGTCATCCGGCAGTGTTAGGATAGGATAACCTGGTTAGACGAAACATTTAAGTTTTTATCCTTTACAGGATACATAAGATATAGGGTAAAAGACAGAGGCAAGAATTGTTGGAAATAGTAGTCAAAATATTAATGGGTGATGCGCTTTGTCTCATTACATTGTTCCATATTTGTCTCATAACACTTGTTCTCTTCATAATCATTTATAATTTGCGCAGAACATACAGTTCAGGGTTAAACCTGACTCTCGCTTCAATTTAAATTGTGTATATTCCTACATAGACATAAGGAGGCTCAAGTTTATCTTCCTCCGACAGTACAATGCTAAAGTTTTCTTTTCCTCCGAAAGATACAAAAGTTTGTCTCACAAAAAGCAAACAATTCAAAGGCACGTCCCATTGAAATACGCTAATGGCGAAGAAAAAAAACATTGTGTCAGGAAACGGCGCTCCGATCTATTTATTATTGTAAGCAAGCCTTTTAGGTCTGAAGTGCCGGCCGTATATCACAGTACGATCATTACACAACCCACTAGTCCGCGAATAAATAAGGACTATCCTAAAATAAAAATGTACAGAAGTATCATTTTTTAGTATTGCGGTCAGGTGTTCGAATTAACTTTTGATTTATTGTCTAAAAATATGTAACATGCATTACATTAAGCTTTTATACAGGTTTATAGTTTAAAACAGTCGTACGATTTCTCTTGCTGTCTTATGAATAAGAACAAATCTATGATAATTGGGCATTATTTTTTCAAAAGAATAAAAATTAATGAATGAATTCTTGTATTTTATTTGATAATATATTGAATAATATAATAAAAAAACAGTCGACTTCAAAAAGAATTGTGAACGATTCGTATTTTTTTCAATACTATATATTTATTTGTTTATTCAGGAATAACAAACAGTTACAAAATAAATTCTTACAAACTATATCGGCTTAAAGTTAAACATTTTATTAATTTTGTAACCAACTGCGTTATCCACAGTTTGATTATTTGCACGTTTTTTAAACAGTTGCTACTAGAGGGCTAAAATAAAACTTACTAATAAAATAGTTATAAATATGGTCAAATATAGGTCCAAAAAATAAAATATATATAAAAATTACGGTTCACGTCATACATTACAATTTTAAAATGATAATATGACGAGATAAAAATACAAATCTTAAGAAAAAAATAATAATGAGTAAACAGAATAATAACAATAATCATACGGGTACACATTAAATTATGGTGAATGTGAATCATGCTCAAAGAGTAACTGATGGAGCACTTTTTTAAATTGTTGTAATGAACACGCAAATATATCGACACTCTCAAACAGTTTATTGTGTGACTCAGCCATGCGATATAAAGGAGATCTATGACCTGAGTTAGTATAGTAGTATAGTAGTATACTTACATATAAGTATTGAATCGATTAACTATTGATAATCCGCTCATGCCAATCATGACTTGCTAGAGATTTGTCGTTTTCTTCACACATCCATGGTGGCTAGAGGGCAAAGAACATTATATTTTTATTGCCTTGGACGGAGCTTTCATGCACTAAGCAGAGAATTTATGTACTCACCTTAATAGTCAGTATTATTAATTATACTAACAATAGTTATGTGAGTATGTGTAACTGGAAATAAAATATATTTTGCGTTTAAGCTTTTCCCTGAAGTTATTATTCTGTACACTTGATGATTTGCATCACTATCCACGAATAAATAAAGGCTACAATAAACATAGTGACATTCGTAACAAACAAGAGGATTGTTTTGACAGCCCTACACCCAATTTACTGGAGTTGTTTTCAGAATTTGGCCAATAAGTTGAAGTAAATTAAATTTTCGTGGGACTTTAGCGACAGTCCACTGTTTTATATATTTACCCAAATTTTATGTAGGTATTTTGTAAGTGAACATATTTCTTTAGCTTTATAAATTTATATTTGTAATTTCGATTTTTTACTTATTAAATTTTGATTCATTAAAGGTCTGTAGCTTTATTGACTAACGCGGTCATTAGTATGAACGTATCAGAATTTTGTTATTGTTTGCAATATTTCCATATTTCGGTCCCGTTACTTATACATGATCAGAATGAAACTGGTTCCTTTTTTTCTTCGTGATTCTTCTATTATATTTAACTTATATCTGTAACCCAAAGCGTAGATAATATCAACAAGATTGTCGTTACTGGCTTTAAAGGCACCCGTCTTTTGATATTTTAGTCTAAACCTCAGGTTTCTGTATCTAGCTGAAATCCTAGTTCTAGAAAGGGACCGTGCTAGGGTTACTATTATTGCTTAATCAATGATGACAACTGAGACTAAAGGCTTAATATGCTTTCCAAAGCGCTTATGATCACATTTGGCTCAGTCTCAACAAGATCGTTACGTATCAGTCTCAACAAGTGACGATAGTGCAATAAAGGCATATTTTAGTGAAAAACCCCAAAATTGATGCAAGTGGCCTAGGTAGTGGTACTAGGGTCTAGAAAGGGACCACACGAGGGTCGTTTAACGTGCGTAAGCGCTATTATTGCTAACGTCTACTAACCCATTGAATAAACACTTAAGATACTGGTCAGTCTGTAAGGCACAGTACTTCAAGAAGTTGCACGTTTTATATAATAAATAGGTATCAATTCTCATTTGTCTAAAATACCGCGAATTCAAATTTGTAACAAAGAAGATACGAACTTGTGAGAAGTTGTATACATGTACTGCTAGATAGGAAGATTCGATTACTTAACATCTCAAGAGTTCTACAGTTTCAGGGAGATAAAATATTAGTAACTCTTGGAAATGGAGTATTGTTTTCTCTTAGATGAGGATCATATGCTGCGGATGCAAATGAGAACACACTATCCAGGAAAAGTGTAACTTGCGCTTAATTAACGTGAAGATAAAAGGGTGCCGTATATAAGTCAACTTTTTAACCTGAAGATTAGGAAGATAATGAAGATTAGAAGGAAATTAAGAAAAGGCAGTAATGGCTGGCTATTACAGTCTTTAATCTGAGCCCGGGGTCTACCGTTATGGGCAAGGAGAATATAAGACTGGTTTAATGCTCTTTGATTGCGATTTTTTTTAAATAATACAACTTATTTTAACGTCCGAACCGTAAGCATAAATCTATTATTACAATATGATAATAAAGACTTCATCATTATAACCTAAAACGCCAGAGCGTGTAAAAAATGGTTATTTTGCCCAACTAACTGATCATGCATGAAGAGGAGTGTGTATTTAGTAGGGTCTTGTTTATACAGGCTGCGTCGATTTCACGCTATAGTCTCTCCAAAAACGTGCCTAGCGAACCGATGAGCCTGTGCTTAGATTTAATTAATGATTTTATTATAAGGCTCGGTGATTTTTGTTTTATCTTATAAAGACTAAATCTGTTTTATATATACATTTGAAACCTTAGTTATACTGTGTAATACTAGTGGCTCTTTAGACCTCGTTTAGGTCTTGTTTATACGGGCTGCGTCAATTTCACGCTATAGTCTCTCCAAAAACGTGCCTAGCGAACCGATGGGCCTGTGCTTAGATTTAATTAATGATTTCATTATAAGGATCAGTATTTTTTGTGTTATAAAGACTAAATCTGTTTTAGATATTGATTTGAAACCTTAGTTATACTGTGTAATACTAGTGACTCGTTAGAACTCGTTTAGGTCTTGTTTATATAGGCTGCGTCAATTTCACGCTATAGTCTCTCCAAAAACGTGCTTAGCGAACCGATGCGCCTGTGCTTAGATTTTATTAATGATTTTATTGTAAGGCT
Organism: Rhodophaea formosa; assembly: GCA_963082605.1. Classification (NCBI taxonomy): domain Eukaryota; kingdom Metazoa; phylum Arthropoda; class Insecta; order Lepidoptera; family Pyralidae; genus Rhodophaea; species Rhodophaea formosa. The sequence continues at coordinate 6,895,390 of OY720226.1, forward strand.
CGGTGATTTTTGTTTTATCTTATAAAGACTAAATCTGTTTTAGATATACATTTGAAACCTTAGTTATACTGTGTAATACTAGTGACTCTTTAGACCTCGTTTAGGTCTTGTTTATACAGGCTGCGTCAATTTCACGCTATAGTCTCTCCAAAAACGTGCCTAGCGAACCGATGGGCCTGTGCTTAGATTTAATTAATGATTTCATTATAAGGATCAGTATTTTTTGTGTTATAAAGACTAAATCTGTTTTAGATATTGATTTGAAACCTTAGTTATACTGTGTAATACTAGTGACTCGTTAGAACTCGTTTAGGTCTTGTTTATATAGGCTGCATCAATTTCACGCTATAGTCTCTCCAAAAACGTGCTTAGCGAACCGATGCGCCTGTGCTTAGATTTAATTAATGATTTTATTGTAAGGCTCGGTGATTTTCGTTTTATCTTATAAAGACTAAATCTGTTTTAGATATACATTTGAAACCTTAGTTATACTGTGTAATACTAGTGACTCTTAAGACCTCGTTTAGGTCTTGTTTATACGGGTTGCGTCAATTTCACCCTATAGTCTCTCCAAAAACGTGCCTGGCGAACCGATGGGCCTGTGCTTAGATTTAATTAATGATTAGAAGGCTCGGTGATTTTTGTGTTATGTTATCGTAATAAAATAAAGAGGAAAGATTTGTTACTTTGTATGTTTGTTAGCCTTCAAGGCCCCGAAACTACTTGATCGGTCTTTACAATTCTATCAATATAAAGCTTACTTATGTGCGGGAGACATAGGCTTTTATTAACGCGGACGAAGTCGCAGGAAAATTATTAATCTTTTAAATCTGTTTGTGTGTTGGCTCAGTAAGCTATGGACCTCGTGAGGTATAGTCACGGATGTTCTTAACACCATAGCTCCCTCGGTGCTTGTTTGTGCTATTTTTTGCTAAATCGGAAATCTACAAGGATTTCCAAATGAACACTGGTAAGAAGAATACGCTAAAAAACTCAATCCAGACATCTAAAGGTAATTTACGCAACTAACCGATCAAGTATAAAAAGTCGTATGGATTTAGTAGGGCCCTGTTTATACAGGATGCGTCAATTTCACACTAGTTATCTCTTCAAAAAAACGTGCGTAACGAACGGAAAAACCCACGCTTAGTTTAATTAATGATTTCACTATAAGGATCGGTGATTTTAATGAGACCTGTTAAAGACCGAATCTGATTTTGTTTTGGCTATAGACTGTAGATTAAACTTTAACTTGCGTTTATCAAGTGTTTTAGCTGCAAACAAACAAAACTAAGACGTATGCGTTAAAAATGTAAAAAAAATTAAACTTTGAAAAATAAGGGATACCCTAAACTAAATTAATATGATTCAAACTACTTATACCTATTACCCTGTAAAAACTTATACATATGCCATTCAATATTGTATGGCTTCCTACATATTAGTTGATTTTCAACTTCATTGTAAAATGGGTTAAATTAGATACTACACTTGTAATAGTAAGATAGTTATGTAGGGTGACGCAAGCAATAATACGTATAAGAGAAATGGGATATGGTGAAGAAATTCGACGTGTAGGATATGAAGCGTACGTTTGGTAAGGCGCTATCTTACTTTAAATAATCAAAGTTATCTTACAAAGACTAAAACCTGCTGGTTCAAATCCTACCCGTGTCGTATTTATTCAGAGTAAATTCATAATAATCATTTTAACTACATATTTAGTAAACCACAGAAGGACTTAGACCCAGCTCACGGCCTATAGGGTTTAATAAGCCACGGCAAATATAAATAGACAAAATATGATTTCTTAATATTATAAATTTTCCTATTACTTTGCCTATTTTTTACCTAAATCTCATAACGTAAATATAACTCAATTTAATGGAAACAACGCAATGTAAACACGAAATTGTATCAACCCTTTTATGAAAATGTATTTATAGGCACAATGAAGGATATTCGCTTTTAATAATATAAATTTTCATTATAATTTCCCCCCAGATCTAAATAAACTTGTAGAATAAAGGTTGTGGCACACTATCCCGGCATGGCAACGCCTCGGCTTCAACCCAGCAATTACCTTGTCATTAAATTAAGAGCATGAATTCGTCTATCATATAATAAATAATTATGAAAAAGCTGATGGCGAGCTATTAGCGCGCTTGCCACTATCGTCCAGCTCAGCTTGAAATCCACGCGCCGCGTTTTAACAGCGTGCTTACTGCGAGCTGACTCCGAAACTTTTAAAACGTGTGTTGTAGGCGTGTTCAATCTTAAATGCTATATAAAAAGTGTGCTCGCGTTGACAGCAAGCTTGCACTTCGTGGCCTGCGCGCGGACTGCGAGCTTGCACCTCGCTGACAACGCGTGGTTAGTGCCCTGGTGGCTAGCCGTAGCCCTAATTCGAGGCAAAGCCGTGCTGCAGCCACGCTGCCACGGTGCTGTGACAGTGTGCGATGTTCTTTTTAAGGCTGCGTGCTTATGCTGGCCATTCGGTGTCAGCGCACTTTAAGCACGCTTACTACGGGGCGAGCCAAGCTGGACGATAGTGGTAGGTGCGCTGGCAGCTCGCCGTCGGCTTTTTCATAATGAATTTATAATATGTTTCATTAACAAATTAAATGATAAAGTATTGCTAGGTTGGAGCCGCGCCGTTGCCGTGCCGGGATAGTGTGCCATAACCTATAAAGACATCGCACACTGTCTCAGCACTGCAGCGACGCGGCTACAGCACGGCTTCGCCTCGAATTCAGGCAACGGCTCGCCGCCAGAGTACTAGCCACGCGTCGTCAGCTAGATGCAAGCTCGCAGTGTGCACCCGCACCTCGCGGACGTTCGCAGTCTGTTCATTTCCCAGTTGTACCAGGCTGAGTGCATAAGCTGGACTTTCGGTGTCAGCGCGCAGGAAGCACGTACAACACGCGGCGTATAAGTTGAACTAAGTGTGAGCGAGACACACCTATATTAATCAGTGGCAATGTATTGCGGTGTCCTACTCACACTTAGGTCAACTTATTTGCCGGGCACTGTAGACAGTGAGTTGTAAGGATGCGATCCACTCGCTTGAGCGTGCGGGCTGCGAGCCGAGCTAGACCATAGCGGTAGGTGCGCTGGCAGCTCGCCGTCAGCTTTTTCATTTTGATATTATAATATGTATTATTGAATAAAAAAGTATTTGCTGGGTTGGAGCCGCGCCGTTGCCTTGCCGGAATAGTGTGCCATAACCTTAACTCAAGAGCTAAAGCAAACAGTTTGACCGTACTCAAACACCGTTCAAATGATGACCGCTCAGAGTTCAGATGAATTTGACAATTTATACACTGCGTAATTTAATAATGTTGGGCTAGAAATATGACGCAATCGGTGTAAGTTATAAGAAATAAGCGAGTAATAAAGTAATGGACAAGGGACTTGTAATGGGCGAAAAAAAAATCTTCTAGAATAGGGACATATTTTTTTATAGGTTTATTAGTTTTCCATAAACAAGAGTCATTATGCTGTGAAAGTTTTAGTTATTTTTAACTTTTAATAACAAAATAATCTTAATTATTATTTACTCGGGTTACAATCAATTTTCTTAACGACTAAGTATTGTTTGACAATTCATTAGGTAATGCTTTTTTCAATCAAAATGCATTTAGTTGGATGGATTAGCCATAAAATAGGTATAAAAGCTTACTATGTTGTAACTTTTGTGAACATTGGAGGCAATTTGGTACTACTTCATATTCATCGCCCCCGGACCCCGGGTTCTGAAGTCTACGATACCGATACAAGAGGATAAGATAACAGATTAATAGTTTTACAGTGGTCACCATAATGATGTTTGTAATATAGTAAACATATATCATAAAAACGTTTAGTTTAAAACCTTGTGTTACATTATTGCAATTTTTGTACGAACCTAGACTTTTCAAATGTATAGGTTGATTTTCTTTTGATAAGAGACAAAAGTCATATCACAAGAAAGGCCTAATGCCTTTCTTGTGATATGACATCATTTGAAAGTGGAAGGAACGCGGAACAGGGGGAGGCCTAAGAGACGATGTCAGGAGAGTATGAACAAGAAGGGAGTAACAAAGGAAATGGTAGCTAATTGATAAAAATGAAGAGAACTGTCATACTGTGTCGACCCCAAATAAAAAAGTGGGTTAAGGTTAAGAAAAAGAAGAAAGAAACATAACATCAAATCTATCCTCTTCACAATATTAGTATAGCTATAGATCATCTTATTATTCTTGCTACGTCTTATACCTTGCGCCTCACTCCATTAGTAAGTTTGTTTAGGTAGCCCGCACGACTGGGTCCGAACTAAATTTAATTTCATACAATTCACTAAGCCCTTCTGAAAGCACTGCCCTTTATTATATTCTGAAAGACACCCCTGGACACCAATTTCCACATCAATCAGACAGCCCAAAAGAAATTTTATGTGTGTAAACACACATACTTCTTTTGGGAGTTTATTTATTCAACCTAATTTCTTATCATCTGAACAGATTTCTTTGGGAAACTTGCATAAATTTTTTCATTATGCTTTGGAAAATGTTCCCAAAAATCGGCGTATCAGTGAAATAATAGTGAATGAGTACCCAAAATCTCATAGAGATATAACGGTTACAAAGTATTAGGTTCCTCTCGGCCTAAACGTCCTTAAGGGCCCACACTAGGCACACTAGCGGCCCCAATAGTTTATAAATATATAATTTGATTGGCGTCGCTAGTGTGCCTAGTGTGGGCCCTTAAGAAAAAAACAACAGACAGTAGTTTCACTTATGTATTTAGCATTTTGGATGCGTGATTTAAGAACTTTGTTCGGTAGCTATGTAAAAATATGTATTGTTGTTTTGGAAATGACTTCATAGCAAAAACAATGCATAAAATTCTGAAGGCTTTGTTTTGATAATAAAATAGTAATAAAAAAAAAACTTGGAATTAAACAGTCTTTTTTTTGATAAAAATATATTTTGTTTATTGTTTTTAATAAAACAAATTCCAAATTTCTTGATTCTTAGTCAATAACAACCGACAATTTGTTACTTCTTTTGGTAAATACCATAAATTCCAAACTAGGTATCAAAAATTTGGTCATTAACAATGCAGAATAAACAAGAATTACATTAAATAAAATTTCAATGACCTATAAAAAGAAAATTCAAGTAATAAACATCTACTAGCATAAATTTTACCTGACAAAAACCATGTGTCATAATAATCTCTTTGTTTTCATATAAAATGGCGAGCGGAGTCATCGCCCTCCCTGGGGTGTGATTAGGCCCAAAGGCTATCATCCTGTTGTACAACAAACAATACCATATTGGAACTCCGATTACGCTTAGGGTTCCGTACCTAAAGCACAGGTATGGCGCTTCATACCTATAAGCGGAATGATATTTATGCCTAAAACTGTTTAAAACTAAACTCGCATCCGTACACCTGTCTGTGTGTAGGATATCTACCAGGGTTGACACCGCAGAATTAAATTCATGTACTTTTATACATACATGAATGCTTACTTACATACGTAGTGATTACATTGAATACGTACATACGGAGTGATGATTCACGCAAGATGGCTGGTAGAAGCTGGATGCGAGCAGCCGAAGATAGATCTCGATGGCGTGCAATTGGGGAGGCCTATGTCCAGCTGTGGACGAGTATAGGCTGATGATGATAATGACTTTTATACGTATAGATGATCGACGGCGCGTAACGTGTGACTAAAAACAGTAGCAGCTAACCGTGTTATTCGAAACCTTAAGAAATCCTTAACATGAAGAGCGGTTCGGGGACGGACACCATATTGCACGAGACGCTGCGAGTTTCCATTCTGTACGTTAGCACTATTATTGATTCTGATTCTGACCTGTAATGTAAAAACGGCACTCTATTTATACCTTCGATGTTCGTCTGCTCATCATTCCGACCGTCTGTCTCTCATAGAGCTGTATCTTTTAAACCGTATTAGGTAAATACTTAAAATTTTCACAAACTGTATATATGATGCCGCTAAAACAATAAATTATATAAAAGCTTAAGAGGGTCGTCGTCAAGAAAAATATTTTTTGGTAATGTTTGTTAAAGTGCTACTGAAACAGTATATAATCTTTACGTTTTATTACAAGGTATTCTTTAATATTGAGCTGAGCTTTGACTATGAGACTACAAACTGTGTGAAACACATCACTTTCTGGGTGGGTCAGTCGGGTAAAAATCTCGTTCTTTTTCAATGTATTTGTAACTTTGTTTAACAACACGGATCACATAAATCTTCTATTAAGCAATATTCAAAAAAATTGCTCAGAATATAAGATAAACTAAGAAACTAAAATATTGCCAAAAAAATCCACAAAGATAAATCCTATTCATAAACGTCCATTCAAAACTTGGACAATACGGCAATCACCCAAAAAACTATTCTCCATTTTCAACAATAGCTTATGATGAAATACACAAACATGCAAATATAAGTATTGTAATAAAAATTCTTGTTTGTTCGCCCTTTCACCTTGAGGAAAGTTTTATGGCCAGTGAAATGGCCGAGGGAGTCTTTGGTTACACAAATAAAAAATTGTTGGCCAAAGTTGGAAGGTTAAAAGTTGGATTAACGACGGATTTGAGGATTTGTTGTTGTGTCAGATTTATCTGGGTCAGTGGAACTGCGTAAACATACCTTTAAATGTGTCAATGTCGATATAAGGTAAAAAACTATCTGAAATATTATTTTAAAGGCTAACTTTAGTCCGTAATGCTTAGCATTTTACTAAAATTTAAAGGTCTCTGTCGCTGTTTATGCAAGAGTATTTCATGTTTGTTATAAATCATAACATTATTTGAAGAATTGGTTGCATTTAAACCGTGTGTGTGAGTGACTGAAAATAATGAATTTGGGCAACGAAAATTCATAGTGAGTGATGAGAAATATAACTTTTGATAACCCTCGAATCCAAGTGTTTTTGTTATATTGCGGGTTTAACCGTAAGTTGGTGATGCTCACTTTGCTCGCTCGCTCCTGTTTTAGACACAAGGCAACCTAACAAACTTAACCTACCCTCTGCGGTCAAATTGTTTTGTTATATTAAGAGTTTTGCCAAAGTTGCCCTCTCTACTTTTCTCTTATTTATCGCTCACTAAGTATTTTATTCACGCGCCTTAAATTTCTTTTATTTATTTTATAAAATAAATAAATGTATTGTGACAATCATACAGCTTACCTCAAAGTTGTGAACTTATGTCCTACGATACTAATTCAACGTTGCATGCACTACTTAAATCACTGCAAAAACTCTTGAGCTCTAACACCAGTGCAGATCTAAGAAAAAAGACCTAGAACTGCTTAACAACGGACTTGAAAGCCGAGCAAGACTTCCAAGACAGTCTCAAACTGAGCTTTAGAACTTTCGTTCCTGGATTTACGAACGGCGTTAACAAATTCCTCTTTTAGATCGAATACGGGTTTTAGTAATAGGATGTAGTACCTAGATAGTATTTGCATTATCAAACTACTCAAACAAAGCACTTAATTGAGTTTTTATTTTGCAGATAACATGGGAACAGATGACATTAGAACTTCTTCTGTTTTATATTATGGCTTCCACCGAAATTTCAGTGATTCTGCCAATGTCCAGTATAATTGTACGGTAAAGTTTTTCCAAGTAGCATCAAAGATGATGCCTCGTGGGAGTTTCTGCAAATCCATACGAGTCCATTTATCAGTCCACTTTAACTATTTCACAAATTGTTCATGAGCACGAGCATTTATAACACCAAACTACACCAATTTCATATTATAAAGTCCACTAATATCAATTTGCAAAAATGTCTAAGGCAAACTTTAACTGTACCCCTTGACTTTCCACCACAAAACTCCACATCAGAACTTAAACGCCGAACGCAAATGCGGAGTTTTCTAACGCCTTTCAATACCTGACAGGTCCCTTCAAATTCTGCTCTGAAATAAAAACTAATTTGAACCTTCTTCCTCTCGCTTAGACACAAAGTATTCGAAAAACACTTAAGATATCTGAAACATTTTTACGAGCTTTTTAAAAGACTTTCAAGAGCACTCAGGAAATACCAGTACAAGTTATTTAAGGTATTATTTATAAAAGTAATTACAGAACGGAAAATACATCAAAGCATTTTAGAATGTTCTAGAGTCAGGTCACGTCTAAAACACGTGTTTATCATAAACCGTATTGCTATCTCGGTAAGGTTTACAAAATTCATGAAAATATTTTAGACGGGATCTAACATTAAATTTCTGTATTTATCTTAGTAACTGCGTACAGCTGTACGATGAAACTTGATAGCCGTATCTCATTACAGTATGAGCAAGTTGTGGAACAAATATTGAACTGATATTGAAATATTAGTTTTGATTTATGTTCGTAATGAAATTTTATCGTACTTTTATGTTTCAGAACAATACATATATTGATAATATTAGAGGGTTGTTGGCTTATTTTATATCAAGTATATGATGTTCATAGTAAAAAAAAAATATTATAATAATAGTGCCAAAATAATTATGTTGCAAATTAATAATAAATAATTAACCTCACCATTTATCCATAGGACTACGAGACGCAGAGACAAATATTACCCTTTTGTCATGGAAATACCAGAGACTCCTACTAAACGCTTTGACAGTTCCTTTTTGGTTCGAGTAGCTAAGGTGAGGAATGAACTGCCTGTGTCTATATTCCCAGACAAGTACAGTTCTGGGACATTAAAAAGTAGAATAAATGGGTATCTCTTGGATAGACATGTAACATCCTCGTCTGCATCGTCACTGACCATCAGGTGAGATGGGAGACAAATGCCTAATTCAATATTTAAAAAAGCAATGTTTATTCGTCGTACACTACAAAAAACATGTGTGACATCTATGTAATAGGACTAAATATCAAGACATCTTCATTCAAATCTGTCATATTGTTGAGGCTTTATCGAGTCACAACACCCAAACACCTAAAAATGTACCTATATGATCGTAAAATTTAATTTGAACAAAACGTAGTAGGTAAAATGTTAAGCTATGCAAATGAATGAATTAGAAGTTTGCAAATAAAACAATGTTTTCAGTAGATATTTCAGTATTGTCTGAATTTTCAGATTTAAGGCCATTGTTACTAAATTAACACACGTCCGTGTAGTCCCAACGGAGGCAACTGGGAATATTAAATCGCTGTTTACTAGCTGCATAACAGCATAAGCGTCCCAAGTTGCTGTATACTAGTTGCATAATTGAGTTTGAATAGCAGTAAGTAAATACCATGATGTTAGAATGTCCAAGAATTATTCATATAAATAATAAATATTATTTAATGTTTTATTCATTAAATTCATAAACTGATATCAATATATATACCTTAAAATACTATCAAGCACAATTTCATGCTTCGATTGCGAAAGCCTATCTCTTAAGCTTCTAGCAAATTGTATTTTTATTATTTTTAGATTATAGCAAAACTAGCGACACCCGTTGTTTAATTCTAGTACTTTGAAAAAAGAGCAAATAAAAAAAATACGTAAATATTTCCTTAGTAAATTACTTGTAGTATGTTTAGTAGAACTTTTTATTAATATTATCATTTCAGATTGAGAAAATTACTCATTACGTCCAAAAGTGGCCGCAGTTGGCGTTAATGAGTAGTTCTCTTGATTTACCAAATGTAAAAGAATGAAAAGCAATACAAAAAATACTACAAGTCATTTACTAGAGAAGTACTTATATAGATTTTTTTCAATTTGATATTATTTGGTGATAAAAGAAATAAAACCAGAGGTGGCACTTGTTCACTGGTGTAAGCGCCTTTAGTGTTCAAACATTTTAATACAGTTCAAATAATGTGTACTAAATAATTAAAATGAAGCTATAATGTTTTATGAAATTTTTATCGATTCTGCTTGTAAAACATTATATAAGTAGAAATTTAAGTTTATTGTTAGAATTTACAGATTTAAATCCATTATTACAAAATTGACTATGCAGTCTCAGAATGGAGATTACAGAGAATATTGTTGCTTATAAGCTGCATAATATCATTACGAGTAGTTTTCCTAGCTTTAGCTTTATTTATAAACTGTAGTGAAGTAATAGTATGATTTGGGATCGATTTCATTTGTATCGCATAGCAAGTAGTTGGCAAAATTAATTTTGTTCCATAATCAAGAATCATTTATTCGTCTGGAAATGGTTACAAGGTTGTTACAATTTAATAGTGCACAGCAAATTCTGTCATTACTGACGCAGGAATAATGCATAAACTAAGTACACATGCGTCACTATAAAATTATAATTTATATAAAAAAGTCATAAAATAATCATTAAACATTGAATTAACATGGTCAAATATTAATAAATAAATCACAAATATCTAATTTTACCCCAATTAATCCTCTGACTGCTCTGTGAATACGGCTGTGGCAGTGCAGAGAGGGTCGTGCTCCTGCAGTGGAGACTAACAAGACCTAATGATGATGAATTATTTACAATGTCAAATGATTTGTATTTTATCAGTCAGGTAATCTTGTATTTTATAATAACTTCAGCAGCAATGAAAACAGTTCCTTTTTGAAGCGACTTATATTTAAGTTTTGGAACTCATTAGGCAGATGGTTAAATATTCTGATGGCCATACAATACGAATTTCTTGAATACAATGTAGGTTTTTGAATAAAATTAATCAAAATCAAAATCAATCAAAAATCAAAACGTTTATTCAGAAAATAGGCCTTTGCAGGCACTTTTTCACGTCATATCATATTTAAAATTATCTTATTAGATAATATGTATTTATTAATTGTTCAAAAGCTACAGACTACTAATAATGAAGGCTCTGTATTGGAATTACTAATTTGTGTTTGTGTCTACTTCTGCTATTTTCTATATCCCGTTTACGTCGAAACAGATGTGGATATTTAACTACAAACATACATATCTACATCTACAGGCATGGCAATGGCAGGATTTTCAAAGTAAAGAATTGATTTTTACAGGATTCTATGGGTCCTAGACCAAATAAAGCTCGGACAAATTTCTTTTGTAGTTTGAACACACGGTCAGCCTCCACTGAATTACCCCAAAAAACAATACCATAGCGCAGTACAGACGAGACATAACCGTGGTATGCCGCAAGCGCAGACTGTATTGTTGCAATCTGTCTCAACCTTTTCATAGCATTAACAAACCTGTCTAGTTTAGATAAAACTTGCTTAATATGAGCGTCCCATTTACAATATTTTTATCGTTATAAGAGTTTTCGATTTTTCAAAGTCGTATCGTCAGCAAATAGAATAGCTTTGTGTTGTGTAACATTAGGTAAATCATTGATGTAGAGTAAGAATAATAATGGACTCAGCACCCCACCTTGTGTTATATTTCGTTTCGTAGTTATATTTCGTTGACAAGCTTTTATTGAAAGTAAATGGCTACTAATTACTTGATCAAAGAGTATTCGCACATTTTATTATGAAAAGTTAGAAGTTCTTTACCGTGTGTGTATTCACGGTTAGTAATCTTTATTAACGTTTTCTACAAGTAAGCGGTTACATTTTATCCTACGTAAATGTCAAGCTACGTATATTTAAGTGTTTTTTATTTTTATTTAATGGGACGTTCTTAGAAGCAATAAGGTAGGTGTTATATTCCAGAGAATTTAAGTGTTTTTTTTTATATATTTTGGATCTGCGCTAAAGGTGGAAGTTAAAATTGGTATTATCCTGAGATCTATAAATTAAACTTGTTAAAATTCATTTCAACATGTAAAGAGAGAATTTATAATATAAATAGCGAAAAGGTTAGTCGACATCACAGGAGACCGAAGAGCTGGCAGCTACCTTGGACAAAGAATTAGTCTCGCTATTCAAAGGGGGAACGCTGCCAGTATCTTCGGAACCTTGCCTAAAGGGACTCCTTTTAATAATATATTTTAGGTATTTTGCCATATTTTTAAGGCGTTTAGTTTTAGGTTAATTTTTCATAATAATTTAATATGTAATTAGTTTATTTTATATAAATAAAAAAAAAACAAAATCTTAAAAAAGTCGGTTTAATTATAATGTGTGTCTGTCTGCTATTTACAGATCTTTCCAAAATGAGTGTTAAATTTAAAGGTCTAAGCTCTTGTCTCTCGTCCACCATCGCATCGTTGTCAGGTCTTTTTTATTATCCATTGCAGGAGCATGACCCTCTCTGTACCAGGGCCATACGTATATTAGCCAGAGCAGTGAGATAATTTGGCCTACACTCTCCACGCTGACCAGACGGGATGGAGATTGATGTTTATAAGCTCTGTTTAGCTTGTGTTTCCTAAGTCGCCTTCTAGGATCCACGGGAAGACTTGGAGTGGTCCTATTCTACTCTGCCAGGAACCTGGCTAAAATATATTGGAATATATGTCAGATACTGGTTCGTATTTACCCTTTAAGATTTGACTAACATGGCAAGTTAAATAAAGCATTTAAAAATAAGTCAGAGTTGCTTTTACATCTGACAATTGGTGCCAATTCTATAAACTACATACTAAGCTGTTTTCCGAGTATTTGTCTAGTCAAGTTTAGTTTCTGAAAAGCGACGCTCGCAAGTTCCGTTTGCTTAGAAAGTTCATAGAGGATTTTTGATCTGTTCCAAATGTCACTGCTTTAGTTCTCTAGCAAAGTTTATTTTCAAGCTCGTACGAGCTGAGGTGTTTAGCATTTCTATGTACCTTCTTGTTTTGTTTTTTTTTCAAGCTGTTATTAAAATGGGGCATTGTTTGTTTTTTGTGTGTGTAAGTGGCCAACGTTTTGGTGTCAGATTTTTTAGGCTGCAAAGGCATCTGACATAGTTTCACGACTGCCATCAATGATGGCAGCCGGGACCAACGGCTTAACGTGCCTTCTGAAGCACGGGGGCTTGAGATTTTTTTATGCCACTTGCGGTCACCCACCTAAGTGGGGAATGCACCCGGGATTGCTTGACATGCGGAAGGGCTAGCTCAATCTATGTGGTTTGTTCATATATATTCATTATTTTAAGGGGAAAATAAGAAAAATTAAAGTACATTTCTACGTTGACGAAAGTTAACGTAGTACCTACGTAATATATACTGAAGGGGTGACGGGTAGCTTCCCACGATAATGCCGAAAGTGAATACACTACGTCCAAGAACCTTAAGGGTGAAGGTCTCGAGCTAAGCTGTTGAAGCTCGCATTTCATACAAGTTGAAATTCACTTTGTGACCCGTCTCCAGCTTTACGACCCTCATCTTCAACTTCGTCTTTACTTTAATGTTCTCCTAGATCTTCACTCTTTGTGAATAATGGGGGCGGGACACGTAGAGTAAGTTATAGCGCGGGAACTGCCTCCGTGGTCCAGTGGTTAAGGCGTTCGTCTTGTTGACCCGGAGGTCGTGGGTTCGATTCCCACGGGAAGCATACTTTTTTAAGTTGTTTCCAGTTTGGTTAGGACATTGGAGGCATGAATCACCTGATTGTCTGATAAGAAAGATGATTCCGTGATTCGGAAGGCACGTTAAGCCGGTGGTCCCGGCTGCCATCTGGTAGTCGTTAAAGGAACCACGTCAGAGGCCGAGAGGCGGTTCCGCAGAACTCTGACACTAGGGTGTGCATGGTCGACTGACCGTGTCACCTACACGAAATGATGATGATGAGCGCGGGAAGACACACTTTTTTTCTAATGCTTTATCCATTTCAAAAATTACTGATAATTTTTATTTATTAGAGCGTTATTGTAACAAAGCATATTAAACACAGAGTATTCTCCCCTAGTCAACCATAGGGTTAAACGAAAAGGTTGTTCATCGCAAAAAGTCAAACGGTTGACCTTTTGCGCCAAACAACCTTTCACATTATTTTTCTATCGCTTAAATCTATTATTGCTGGTGCATTGGTCAAACATTTGAAGTATCATGCTTCAAAGTCCGGATTTTTTCTTTTAGACTTATAAAACGTCCTTAGCTTTAAATTATATATCATTATAATAACACCTATACGTCCAACAATACGCTAAAGTGGTCGAGTCTTTGTCTACCCCTTAAAAGATAAAGGGAGTGAAAGATACTATGGATGTATGTAAATATCAAAACAGCTTTAAGAAAATTCTTAAAATGTATTGACCCTTCTTATTGCTTAATTGAGTCATTTTATTTTAATAGGTTTAAGCAAACTGTAATTATAAAGTTTTAACATCGTTTCTTTATAATTTATTTAATTTTCAACATATTTCATAACAATAGGCAAACATAAAAATAATTTTAACACTTAAGCAGGCCGCATTCTGTTATTGTCTCTAAGCAAATAATCAAATCATATTCCCTGCAAAGCCTCTAGTGCTAATACTTTTGTCAATATTCATTTAGGGAGGTTTGTGACGCAGAACGTTACTTCAGCAAAATGTCACCGCAAAAAAATACTCTCCTTACAGAATGAAATTTAACAAAATGTCATTAGCAGATAATGTATATTAGATCTAGCGAGGAAATGCCGCCAGCCTTTTGAGCACCCTGCCCGCTGACCGCAGCAATTAAGATTCTATTATTTATTTTATTTGAGTTTTCTTTATACATATATTTTTTCAATATCATTTTTAGTTTATATGTAATCTTAGTTTATACTGTAAGTTTTTTTAAATTGTTACAAATAAATGTATATATATTTCATTTCTTTTTTTGATAATATATTGGACGTTGACATATTTTTTTTTTTTTGTTGATTAACGGTGATTCTTGTGACTAGTATTTTTAAGGGAAATAGGATCAGACAAACTTTATATTTTAAATTTAGTTTGGGTTAGGCAGATATTTTTTCTAATGATGTGCTCATTTATGGCAAATCTTTTCAGAGAACAAGAAAAAATATTGAAATTCTGCAAAAGTATATTTTGCAAAAAATTATATTCTACGAGCGAGTTTTCTTAAAAAACAAAATCAAAATCAAAATCAAAACGTTTATTCAGAAAATAGGCCTTTGCAGGCACTTTTTCACGTCATATCATATTTAAAATTATCTTATTAGATAATATGTATTTATTAATTGTTCAAAAGCTACAGACTACTAGCGTTTCGGAACCGACCACTGCAGAGAAGAAACGCCGAAAGAAACTCTTATCAACAGTTTTGGTCGCCTACTCGCCTGAAGGGCTTTATATGATTACGAATATTTATTCCTTATTGTCTTTTTCTTTCTTTTCTTTTTTCTTTCTTTTTTTCTGTTTTCATGTTACAATTTCAATATACATAGATTTATTATTTTTGGAACATGTTTATGTTAACGATCGAGTGTGTAAAGATAATAAACAACATATGATACTTAAAGTAGTCTCTAAGAGGCCGAGCAGACCAGTCCCCCCTGACAGCACCCGTTCACGAGTTGACGTGTGGATCAGCCATCGCTGAACTCAACCATATTAGAGGGAACTCAACGACCCGACACACAACGCCGCCACCAGATTGAACATTTTTAGTGAGCATGACTAACTCTAACTCTTAAGACATTGTCAAACAAGGTTAAATAAGGTTATGGTCTATACTTTAACATTTTGCGTAAGTGACGTTATGCTTCACAACCATGTCAATATTCATTTAGGCAGGAGAAAGGCTTTGTTGATTTTCATATTTTACAGGATTGAAGTAGGTCGGTGGTAAATCTATAGCAAGGTTTTTTGCTTTGGTGGTTATTGAAGAAGTGTTTTAATTTTGAGTGTATTAATTTTCACTTTTTTATTACCCTTTACAATATTTCACAGTAACTTTAAATGTCTGTTTCTATTATTACGTATCTTTTAATCAGAATTTTAGAGAGCTCTCACTACAAATACAATGAAGATCTTCAGGTTTTGTCTAAAAGGAAAGAAAGCAAGTGATGTCAATTTCTCTGCCAATACAAATGTAATCAGTAACTTCTAATTGTGACTTTGTTCGCGTATATTATAGCCCTTGTTCGCGTATATTATAGCCCAAGTGCTATTCTGATGCAAGTCGCTAAATTCATCAATTAATTTTGCGTGAAAGACTAATAGACAATTATTCATTAGATACGTCGTTTCACACATACTTTAGAGCAATACTAGGATAAGTAGAATTCATTTTTTTTTCTTACTCGGTTGCATCCTTAGCTGGAGTATTTTGGATCCCGGGGCCCGCTTACTAGCTCCTTATTCTCCACTTTCTTTAGCATCCTTAGTTGTGAGACCATTGAAGAATTCATAACATAGATTTCTTACATACATAGTATCACGTATTTATCCCTTATGGGGTAGACAGAACCTAAAGTCATTGTTCAACGGCCTCGTTTAGCATATTGATTGGCGTATAGGTGGAAAACGAAATGAAAATAGTGATGGGTTGCTAGCCGCGTCACCTATTGATGTAATTTCTTAGATTTTGGCCCATTCCTTCGACCGGATTTTACGGTCTGCGCGTGAAGACAAGCAGATGTCACATTCTACTTTTTTCTTTTCTCCTAGTCCAGCATGGAAGATTTATTCACCTTATTATATCATCGTTAAGCAACATTTGCAATTGTAAAAGATCAATCTACAACCTGCTATGATTGATGACGACGCATCTTTCTTTTATTTTTTCCAACCCCAAAAGGGACGGGGCTAAAGCGAGCAAATTGGATGTATTTGTGATAAATGACAGCTTTGACCTGCTAACTGAGGACGCTATATACTCGTATATTTCACCGTGTCTTCTCTGTCCCTCATTAGCGCAAGATGTTAGTGATGCAGCGTACGGTAAAATGTTATTTACATTGTAAGGACGAAGGTTATTGTATCATTTATATAATTATATATTTTATATATTTATATATTTTATTTTATTATTATATTCCTCTGACTACTCAAGCTAATATATGGCTCTGGTAGTACAGAAAGGGTCGTGCTCCTGCAGTGGAGACTAGAAAGACCTGATGATGATGATGATGATGATATATTTATATGATATATCATTATATAATTGTATCATTTTACAATTAAAATAGGACTACTTAAAAATGCTGAAAAGAATTTTCCAAATCGTTCTCTAACAAAAATTTGCACTTTAAAACCAAATATCGAAACGGATCCCTAAATCGAAAAATGGTGTTCTCAACCTCACAATATTTTCTTCAAATTCAAAGACCTTTTTAAAGATACCCCACACGATGGGTAAGTAGAGAAAAAAAAAATTACTTCCCCACTTGTATGGGAGCTAACCAAAAAAAATTTTTTTTTAAGCTTTTTATTTTTTTCTACGACTTTTTTGCCATGATTATTAAACATACTCATACCAAATTACAGCTTTCTAGTACTTATAGTCTCTGAGTAAAACCGCGCACGGACAGACAGACAGACAAACAGACAGACATGGCGAAACTAAAAGGGTTCCTAGTTTACTATGGAACCCTAATAAACCCTGCTGAAGTCAAAGCCAACTAAAGTTTATTTGGTTACAATACTCATCTGAACGTTTTGCCGGTTGTATCCTCAGATGTGGTATATCTGGTACATACATTTTACATTTTCACGTTTTTATCCTTGCGGGTAGACAGAGTTAGGTCATACAACTCAATAAATAAATATATAGGGACATATCACACAAATTGAGCTAGCCCCACGGTAAGTTGTGAACTTGTGTCGTGGGATACTAACTCAACGATACTATATTTTATAACATACACTTATATAGATAAACACCCAAGACCCAATGGCCACGTTAAGCGCGTTAGTGGGCGAAAAGATGGAGAGTGGAATCAAAATTGATCTTATGGAAGTACACAAATAGAATACATTACATTAAATCATAAATTAGATAAATCTTATTAAATACACAGGTATAAAATACGGAAAAACTCCATTTGTCTATTATTAAGTTATTACATTTGTCTATTATTAATATCAATCACACATAGATATCTACAGACTTGCACAATTGTCCGACTTCGGAAAGCAAATTAAAGAATGTTAAAAAGCCTTCAACTGTCTCGTCGAAAATATCAACGAAAATTGAATTTCAAATTATCAATCAGTCATTTTGAGTGATTGACTTGAGGACGAAATTTTCAGATTATTTTTGCAATCATAAATTATGCAACGTTGTCCAGAAAAGATATGAGATAAATCCGGTAACTGCATTATGTTTTGACGATATAGTTAAAAAACAAAAGTAATTTGGAGCCCGATGATCCAGTGGGTGTGAGCTTTATGAGCGCTTACGTATGTTAAGCAACCCCTGGTGCAGTCCCTACTTGGATGGGTGACCGCAAGTTGACATAAAAATATCTCGAGCTGTTCCGTGTTTCGGAAGGCACGTTAAGAGAGTATACTAGCATTGCGTTTTGCATACAAATGTATTTCTCTATTTTCTTATGTTTTATTTTTTTCTAAAAACCTGTTTAAAAGAAAAAAAAACCGGCCAAGTGTGAGTCAAACTCGCGCAATGAGGGTTCCGTACAATATGCTTCGTGAACACACACACAATGTGCAAAAAATGTTTTATTCAATTGACTAGCGCCATCTAGTGGTGTTTTAGTGAACTATTTCCCTAGATGAACTTATTATAGTGAGTTTACCACTTAATTTTCAAGTGATAGAATTCTTATTATTTTTCCTGTAATCTTCAAGGAATGAACTATATTTTGTAATTTTTTCAAAATTTTCGGCTCAGTAGTTTCGGAGATCAGGGGGGGGGGGAATGGTTAAATTTTGCCTTCTTTCGTGAATAAAATCAAAAGTATTGATTTTACCCGAACAAAAAAAAATATTTTTGAGATCCTCATAATGAGCCCTTTCATTTGATATATGACACCGTAAGGTGTGCAAAACTTTTTTTTTTAATTTTGTAATTGATCCCCTGAAAATGACACTTATTTCAAAACAATATATATTTACTTTGCACATCCGTGTTTGGGTCATAGGATTACACCATCTTACCAAATTTCACATAATTTGGTTCAGTAGATTCGGAGAAAATCGGCTGTGACAGACGGACGGACGGACAGACAGACGCTCGAGTGATCCTATAAGGGTTCCGTTTTTCAACTTTTGTACGGAACCCTAAAAATGTACAAAAATAGTTTTTTTGGAAAAAATAAATAATAGGGGCATTTCTATTTTAGTACTAGATTTTATGAAAAAAGAATTGTGGCTCTAGAATCAGTTTACAGCGAGAAAATAGAGAAATACATTTGTATGGAAACCATATTGAAAAAATACTGCTAGTATACGCTCTTAAACCGTTGGTCTTGGTTGTCATCGTCGATGGCAGTCGTTAAGCTATGTTAGATGCCTTAAGGCAGCCTGAAAAATCTGACACCAGTGTTGGCCACTTACACATACGAAAAACAAACAAACAACAAAAGTAATAATTTATTTTTGTAATGTTTTGGTGGTTTCTTTAACCAACGCGTGGTATGGGAAATACGGTAACTTTTTCGCGAGTATTACCTATATACTTACTAGCAAAAACATTATATTTATAATTTCAATCATACAAATATCTACAGACTTGCAAAATTGTCCAACTTCAGAAAGCAAATTAAAGAATGATGATAAGCCGCCAACTGTCTCGTCGAAAATTTCAACGAAAATTAAATTCCAAATTACCAATCAGTCATTTTGAGTGATTGACTTGAGGAGGAAATTTTCAGACTATTTTTGCAATCAGAAATTATGCAACGTTATCCAGAATGGGTATCTCTTGGATAGGCATGTAACATCCTCGTCTTCATCGTTACTTACCATCTGGTGAGATGGGAGACAAATGCCTAATTCAATTATTAAGAAAAAAAAGATAGGATAGGACAAGTCAAGGTGAACAATTCTTATAACGAGACAAATACGAAAATGCAAATATTTTTACTAACGCTCGTATGAAGAGATATATTTGAAAAGCCCGATTGAGTGTGAACATTATTAGCGCTTAGGCATGTTAAGCAACCCCGGGTGCAGTCTCTACTTAAATGAGTGACCTCAAGTGGCATAAAAATATCTAGAGCTCCTCCGTCCTTTGGAAGGTACTTTAAGCTGTTGGACCCGGCTGTCATCGTTGCTGGCAGTCAGATGCCTTGAGGCAGCTTGAAAATTCGGACACCAGTGTTGGTCATACACACACGAAAAACATAAACATTACTATACTATGCCTTATAATTCCTAAACTTTTAGAGAAGAGCACAGATTATATCATTAAACGTCGTTTAACGTGAGTGATCCGTCGATATACTTATGTATAACATTACTCAGAACTCACGAACGTAGGTACAAACAGCTAACTGAAAGCTTTTATTTGTATATCGTAAGATGGCAACGATTCTTTTTAAAGCTCATATGAAATCGGTACACAACAGGTACATCAAAAGAATCCGCCTTGAAAGGTTGAATAAATACCGAAAGTGGAATTCAGATGTAACAAAGCACTTAATAATATACTGAAATGAAATAGCTTGCAAAAGAAAGAATGCCTTTTAACTGATCTTATTTGCGATGGCAGGACGAGCGGAATGGTTTACATACCTGAATGTTTAATGCCTCAGAAGCGTAATGTCCGGATGTATTTTTTATCAAGGGACTTAATATTGTTTGAAAACATAATACATTTGTTTATTTTTTTTCGCAAATTCGTTAGTATTTCAATAGTCTTAGTATAATTTTATTTTGTAAATATAATAATTTCACTGAAATCCGAATTGAAATCCTGAGAAAATAAACTTCTATGAAATTTTAAAAGGATAAAATAGGATTTTGTTTTCAATAATTCTCGCACTTGACAAAAAAAAGAAAAAAAAACTCGGAAGTATTCTCTGTTATTTTTCTTAGTCCCCAAATTTTCAAGAACAGCACAACAGTAATCAATGCTCGCAAATGGAGTTATAAACACCTAACTAAAAGTTTTTATTTAAATATCGTAAGTGGGCAACGATCCCATTTAAAGCTCAGTACACAAAACAGCTACATCAAAAGAATCCGCCGTGAAAGGTGGAATAAATACCGAAAGTGGAATTCAGATGTAAGACAAAGAAGCACTTAATAATGTACCGAAATGAAATAGCTTGCAAAAGAAAAAAATTGCCTTTTAACTGATCTTATTTGCGATGGCAGGACGAGCGTAATGGTTTACATACCTGAATATTTCATGCCTCAGAAGCGTAATGTCCGGATGTATTTTTTATCAAGGGACTTGTCATTGTTTGAAAACATAATATACTTTTTTATGCAACGTCATTAGTGTTTTATTAGAATAAGTATTATTTTAATGTGTCAACTATAACATTGTGCAATATCACAAAAACACGAAGAAAAAATTTTGATGAAATTTAAAAGGTGTAATAAATTTGTTCTCAATAATTCTCACACATGACGAAAAGAAGAAAAAAAATATTGGAAGTATTTTTTGTTATTCCTCTTAGTTTTTTCAAGAACTGCACAAAACTAACCACAGTTCGCAAACGGAGGTACAAACAGCTAACTAATAGCTTTTATTTGTATATCGTAAGAGGGCAACTATCCTATTTAAAGCTGACATGAAATTGGTAACAAAACAGGTACACCAAAAGAATCCGCCGTAAAAGGTTGAATAAATACCGAAAGTGGAATTCAGATGTAAAGACAAAGAAGCACTTAATAATGTACCGAAATGAAATAGCTTGCAAAAGAAAAAAATGCGTTTTAACTGATCTTATTTGCGATGGCAGGAAGAGCTGAATGGTTTACATACCTGAATATTTCATGCCTCAGAAGCGTAATGTCCGGATGTATTTTTTATCAAGGGACTTGTCATTGTTTGAAAACATAATATACCTACTCGTTTTTTTCCGTAACTTGTGTGTGTTTTAATAAGCTACATATTATTTTAATGTATAAATTATAACAAACTGTTATTTAACTAAAAACTTTAACTCGAAAATCAAGTCCTGAGAGTAGAAACTTTTATAAAATTTTATAAGGATATTTTGGACTTCCACGCTGGTCTGGTAAAAAAAGAAAAAACGTAGAATGTGCTGACACATTCGACGTTTTTAGGGTTCCGTAGTAAACAAGGAACCCTTATAATTTCGCCATGTCTATCTGTCGGTCTATCTGTTTGTTTGTCTGTCTGTCTGTCTGTCCGTCTATCTGTTTGTCTGTCTGTCTGTCTGTCTGACTGTCTTTCTGTCTGTCTGTCTGTCTGTCCGTCCGCGGTTTTACTCAGAGACTAGTGAGGTGCGAGTGTGAACAGTGTGAACTCAAAGTTGTCATTCGTAACTACGGAACCCTGCACTGCGCGTGGCCCGACACGCACTTGGCCGGATTTGTTGTTCGTTTCTTTTTGCTTTTTGCTTCACTCCCGCGCAGATCGTAAAGGCTGATCGAGAGATGGGCTTAAGAAATCATGTCAATAAGCGATGCGGCTACCAACCCACCACTATTTTTATGCCGTTTGTCACCTACGAACCCGCCAACATGCTGAACGTGGCCTTTAGGTTTTATAGACCTGGGCTCTGTCTACCCTGGAAGGGAAAAAGACGTGATAGTAGGTGTTTGTATAGTATAGTGTAGACCAAGTCGGGCTTGCTTTATATATGTACATGCTAGTAGTAGACGGATATAATTGTCTGATGATAATACATAATGGTGTCATGTATTTTAACAGTATTAATTTTATTGATGATAGTTTTTTTTTTTCTGTTGCAGGTATATTTTTTTCACATTGGTCATCATGAAATATCAGTAAAGGTAAAGACGTAAAATAACCTTCATTCTAGTCAACATTATATTTGTATAAAAAAAATTGTCTATAATTTATATTTGACTCAATAGGTTCAAAAATATTAATTGATCACATCTTATACCCATACACTAATCAAATGAATATTCGTCTAGATATAAATTTTCAGTAATTAACTATTTTATACTCAAGTGAGTGATTTAATTAATATCATAACTTATGTCTGTGTTCACATATTAATTTAAATCAATTCGTTACGCCATGGTTGATAAGCCATACTAATTTTGAGTATCAAACATCAAATAACGAAACCATGAGGTTACTAAATCAATATTGCTAATAGGGGTAGCAAGGCAAAGCTAAGTTTAGATGTCGCTACAATACGATCTTTTATTTTTTACCTTTGTTGTGTGTAATCAGTGAATCAGAAAAGTGATTGATAAATTATTGACTTTTCGTTCAAAACGTTTTTTCTTTTTATTTTTAAAGGGCTTTTATCCTAGAAGGCATGTCAGCCCTATCGTAACCTAATTAATGGATCTACGTCTGAGGGAATGTTGTGATAAGTTCGTAATTTTTTTTTGCAAATATCGAACTAGGCTTTGCCAAAATTGATTGGGCAAGACCAACGTCGTAGAAATTTAACTTTAATTTCCTCATTAGTGGATCTCTTTTACATTTATATTTCTTACATTCTAATGATATATGCTGGACATCTTCCACTACTCCACATACTTCACAATTGGGTGTATCTGATGTTTTCATTAAAAATTTAAACTTGTTAGTGGGATAATGTCCAGAACGAAGCCTAAAAGCTAGTTTAACAAAGCTTCTACTGAGTTTTACATCGCTAAACCAGGGCCTGTGAGGAGGTTGACTTTGTAAAAACGTATTAAAATCATATTTTGTTTTTTTGACAATTTTTTAAGTATTTTGCAGATATACCCCAAAAATTACTTTTGTTTGAGTTTGTATTCAATGAATTATTAAATTAGCAAGTATCCGATAAATTGACATCATCATCATCAACAGGTCCTTGTTAGTCTCCACTGCAGGAGCACGACCCTCTCTGTACTACCAGAGCCATATATTAGCCAGGGCTGTCAGAGGATTTGGCCTACAGTCTCCACGCTGGCCAGACGGGAAATAATAAATTGACATATTGATCAACAATTTAATTGGTAATTTCACAAGAATTGGTGAATTTAAAAATGTTTTTTTAAGAAAAATATTTGTTACAGTCCATACGGTGTATTTCAAAATAACCGTAAGCGACGCTGCTCTTGACTGTTGCCATCCCCATAAATTTATTCTTAGTTTAATCTTAGACGTCAATGTCAAAAGATTTTATTATTTATTTGAGGTTTAGAGTAATTATTATTAATATTGACGAGACTTAGCACGAACATATCTCAGTAATATTGTCTGGCTACGACCACAATGGATGTTACTCCACAAAAACGTCCGCGGAAATAAATAAATAACGTATTTATGCTTAGCCCCGCTAATATTAAATTAAATTGGACTGACCAAAAAGTTTTCAGAATTGTTTTATGTGTTAATAGATAGATTAAGACAGATTCCTCGCAAAACCTCAGGTATCCTTAGATAGCCGTATTTATAGAGAACTTTATCGAGTCTTAAATATTTTAAATAATACTGCTTACTAATTTTTCTTCTTCTTCTTCTGTTTTATAAAATGGCTTCCACCGAGATTTCAGTGATTCTGCCAATGGCCAGTAAATTGAGATACTAAGTATCGGTGTTGTACGGTAAAGTTGTAACAAGTAGCATCAAAGATGGCGTATGTTCTTTGATGCCTCTTGGTCGGGAGGTTATGGTGACAAGTCTATACGAGTCCATATAACAGTCCACTTTAACTATTTCACAAATTGTTCCATGAGCACGAGCATTTATAACACCAAACTACACCAATTTCATATTATAAAGTCCACCAAAATCAATTTGCAAAATCGTCCAAGGTAGACCCCAACTGCACCCCTTGACTTCCCACCACAAACTCCCTTTTTTAAATCATCTTATTTCTGAAGACAATCATTAGACGAAGTATTATGTAAATAAACTAAATGAGTTACTTAACTAAGAAAATAAGCAAGCAAATTTAATTTTAGTAAGAAAAATATTATGAAACGCTAGCATAAAATACAACGAACAATTTTTCCACTAAACCTCTTCGCAGAAATACTAGAAACAATTTAATACTGTCAGCAACACTGTAGGGAGGCCTTTCATTTAATTTCTGTGTAATAATTCAATATTTATTTTTCATGGAAACCTGCTCTCTTGGTGAAAGTAGGCTTTTGTGAAATCAAAAAACTGATTATTTATTGGTGATAAAAATACCAAGGAGTTTTTAGGGTTCCGTAATAAACTAGGAACCGTTATAGTTTCGCCATGTCTGTCTGTCTGTCTGTCCGTCCGCGGTTTTACTCAGAGACTATAAGTACTAGAAAACTGTAATTTGGTACGAGTATGTATATAAATCATGGCAAAAAAGTCTTAGAAAAAAATCGTGAAAAAAAATTTTTTTTTGTAGTTTTCATACTAGTAGGGAAGTATTTTTTTTTCTCTACTTACCCATCGTGTGGGGTATCGTTAAAAAGGTCTTTAAAAAATATTGTGAGGTTGAGAACACCATTTTTCGATTAAGGGATCCGTTTCCGAAATATTTGGTTTTAAAGTACAAATGTTTGTTAGAGGTACGTGTCAGGTGCAGTCCCCATTTGGATGGTGGCCAAGTGGCATAAAATTTTTTCGAGGTTCTTTGTGTATGGGAAGGCACGTTAAGCCGTTGACCTGGCTGTGAACATTGTCGGGAGTCAGATGCTTTTGGGCAGCTTGAAAAATCCGACGCTAGTGTTGGCCCACTTACACATATGGAAAACAAACCTATGAAAATAAATAAGTAGAAGTGTTTGTCCCCATGTTGCAGAGTAGAATAGGATCATTCCAAGTCTTCCCGTAGATGTCGTATAAGGCAACTTATTCAAACACAAGCTAAACAAAGCTTATAAGCATCAAAGAGACTTCTCCAACCCGTCTGGCCAGCGTGGAGAGTGTAAGCCAAATCTTCCGACTGTTAAGGCTAATATATGGCTCTGGTAGTACAGAGTAGGTTGTGCCTCTGGAGTGGAGACTAAAAAAGGCCTGATATAAAGGTTCCACACTGGAAGTAAAGAGCCTTTCGAGTACCAAAACTACTGTGTTATGGAGGCCGCCTACGGCAGACAGTTCATATTTCAAGTGTTCCATTTCAATTACTGGTTCTGATAACTAATTAATATCCGAACACATTATTTTAATTAGATAACGGACTACTAATTACTTAGTATGCATTAGCAATCACTTATTACATTAGCTCATTCAGTGTAAAGAATTACTAATTTGGGATTGTTGAGTTAGTGATTTTAACGTAAAAGTTACCAGTCTTGTAATCACGGTTTTTTATCACTTATGGGACAAATTAAAAAAAAAAAACTAACGTAAATTTTGAAATATGGGGAATAATACCCCAAATTTGAATTCTTCATATGTTCCTTAACCTAGATATTATAATATTTATATAAAACCCAGTTCGATCATTAAAGTGGCAAAAATTCCCATACCAAAGTATTAAGCCAACCAAAAGAAGTTAATGTTTTTTTTTTTTAATTTCCAGCATTTGTCGCTTAGAGAAAGTTTTTCATATGTTCTAAGTCACTCTAACAAGATCAAACGTGGTTTTATTATCATATTGTAGATGATGTAAAAGGTTAAACAAAATCATATATACTTTAGTTTCTATCATTGATTTAAATACCAAGAATGAATCCCTTGCACTGTGAAAATGATGTTGATTTTCATAAATATATTTTAAAAATGTTGATTTTATTTTAACTTACAACATGGAACTCCTTGTTACATTAAAAATAAAGAAAGGTTATTGTTATTTACGTTTTAATTATGCATGAGTAAAAACGAAAATTTAAAATGGGCTACATCTGTAGCCCGCGCGCTCTTCAAAGGAATTTAGTGTTTAATTCAATCATCACAAAGTAATTAACTTATCTACTAAACATACCCAATATAGCTTCATTGTAAACTGATCTAACTAACTAATAAAGTAATAACCTAACACACAACTCGGATTAGATCGGACCATAGATTATCAAGTAGTATTATTATAATTACTCGCTAGATTTACTTTATTCAATGCGTACAAATACTAATTTGGGGATTGTTGGATAAAAGCATTAGTACTACTCTTATTACATATTGTATTGTGGATGTATTATTGTAATTTCTTTAACATTAATATATATGTATAGATATTGTACCTATACTTGTTGTAGGTTCATTCGTTGACTAATGAAACTAAATGTGATTTTTAAACCTTCGTCAAAAGCAGCTTCTTCAGTTTTATGCAGTCTGTATAAAATTAACTTGATAATGGTATTTTAGTTAGAAAATAAAGGTTAATATTAAAGAATGCCGCCTTTTTGCATTACGTCACTATTTATGTCAGGTCTAGACATTTTTTTTTAAAGTATTGTTTTACGGCCCTGGATACAAGTCCTTTAGAGCCTTTCTTCATTTATTTCGCCAGTTGGCGAGTTATTCTTGTCTGTTGTCAACGAAATGATGGTGTAATTCATTTCGTTGTTTTCACGGAGCCCCTGGCGACAACTAGTCGCGAATCTACTGGTTTCATCATTGATGACGCAGCAAGGCGGACAACCAACAGCCTGCTATGTAAATCTCACTACAGCCGCACAATGACAGTCTACTTTAGTTATTCTTCACATTGTTCTTAAATATAGGCATTTATAACACCAAATAACACCAATTTCACATTATAAAGTCCACTAGAATCAATTTTCGAAACAATCCAAAACAGGCACCGTGTAGTCCGCTAAAATTCCCGCCAAGAACTCTTCAATTCAAGAAGGTCTAGACAGATCTGCAGTAACAGTCTGTATGGGTTTTTTTGGTGGGAAGTCAAGGGGTACAGTTGTCGTTTGCCTTTGACAATTTTGCAAATTGATTAAGTGGACTTTATAATATGAAATTGGTGTAGTTTGGTGTTATAAATGCTCGTGCTCGAGAACAATTTATGAAATAGTTAAAGTAGACTGTTGAAATTTAATGGACTCGTATAGATTTGTCATCAGAAGCTCCCACGAGGCTACCAAAGAACTTACGCCATCTTTGATGCCACATACCATACAACACCGATACTTAGTATCTCATTAAACTGGACATTGGCAGACGCGGTGGAAGCCATAATGTAAAAGAAGAAAGAAAGAAAGAACAGTCTGTATAGTAACGTTATGTTATCAACCTATGCACATCCCAGTGATGCTGACGAACGTGCAACTATTACATTGATGCCTTCACTTGATGCCTGTAGTGTTAAAAGGCCACCGATATGTAAATGTCACTTTGGATGAAAAATAGTCGAAAGTATCTGTCAACGTACCGAATTTTTGCCTAGTTGTCGAGGAAGCTTAAATCCGCTCATAGTTTTTATCATGGACGGATAATCTTCAAAATTTGTCATACATAAATTGCAAATAAACGATTTATTTAGAATCAATGATATGATAAATACATATTACTGTGACTACAACCTCTGTGGTCCAGTGGTTTAGGCTTTAATGACCCAGGGGTCGTGGGTTCGATTCCCACGGGAAGCATACTTTGTTAAGTTGTTTCCAGTTTGGTTAGGACATTGCAGGCATGAATCACCTGATTGTCTGATAAGAAAGATGATTCCGTGCTTTGGAAGGTTGTGCCATCTGGTAGTCGTTAAAGGAACCACGTCCGAGGCCGTGAGGCGGTTCCGAAGAACTCTGACACCAGGGTGTGCATGGTCGACTGACCATATCACCTACTCGAAATGATGATGATGACTGTGACTACGTATGATAATACAATTCTCAGTGGAAGCGATTTAGTATTTTTCATTAGGTACCGCCTTACCTCGCCTGGCCTTCAGAGCTGCTACTTACTCGACACCAATCCATCAGAGCAAGTTGCTTTCATTTTCCGATATAACCCAAACTGTGCTTACCAAACCTGGGCTCTGCCTACCCCGCAAGGGAAAAAGACGTGATAAAATGTATGTTTGTGTTTACCAACCCGTTTGCCAAGCGTGGTGAGTTAGGCAAACACTCCCAAATATGGCGATTCGAGGATGCCTATGTCCAGCAGTGTACTTCTTATGGTTGAGATAATGTTAACGCTCACTCCGCTCGCCTAGTTAAGTAAGAATAGATTATAAAGACGTTTTACAAGGAGAACTGTGGGGTTTTTGGTGGGAAGTCAAGGAGTTCAGTTGTCGTTTGCCTTATACAATTTTGCAAATTGATTTAAGTGGACTTTATAATATGAAATTGGTGTAGTTTGGTATTATAAATGCTCGTGCTCGAGAACAATTTGTGAAATAGTTAAAGTAGACCTTTAAATGGACTCGTATAGACTTGTCGCCAAAATCTCCCACGAGGCTGCCAAAGAACTACGCCATCTTTGATGCCACATACCGTACAACACCGATACTTAGTATCTCATTATACTGGACATTGGCAGAATCACTGAAATCTCGGTGGAAGCCATAATTAAAAAGAAAAAAGAAAGAAGGAGAACTGTCAAGTCTTTCGTAACGAACTATCAGTCGCATACATTATTTCCTCTCCGGAAAACACGTAACGAAACGTCGGCACAATTCTCCGGAAAATTTGATAAAGGTGAACATGAAATATTATCTACGACTGCTTCTGACAATTTCGATTCCTATCAATTTTCTTATCTTTTTGAAATTCAAACATGCGATGGTGTTTGTTTTTGTAATAGCGAATTGTTGTGTAGATAATAGTTTTTGGTCCTACCTACAATTTCACAAACAAAATGGTGAACATAACATATCTGAATGAATAAATCCTCCGACTACTGTAGCTGATGGCTAAATAAAAGTATACTAAATTAGACAAATCAGCCCCTCTTCGATTGCTGCGCCCGTCATGATGGTCCTTAATTGATTCTGCACTATTGTAAGACGACCTATGTATGTACATTAAGGATGCAAATAAAGTATTGATTGATGGCTCTGGTAGTACAGAGAGTCATGCTCCTACAGTGGAGTCCAAAAAAGACCTGATAATGATGATGATGATCAACATATCTGGCAGTGATACCTTCGCTGGGCTCTAGCAGAGGGGAAAACCCAAGAAGTCCTGGCTTGATGTTGTTCAAGATAATATGCGTGCTAATGGACTCTTACTGAAGAATGCCGAAGACCGTGAGAATGATGAAAAAACCGGAATGTGGACCCTGAGTTTCAAAGCATTCTAGCTAAGGATGAAACCTGAATTAGAGAGAGAGAGAGAGGTAAAAATCTAGAGGATAATCACATAGATGTGGTTAGCCACCAATCAGTATTATGATTCCAATTTCCACCTGCCTTCCTGATCTAGTACATCCAATACTTTGTGAGTAGTTATTCCGAAGTCGTTATTTACCAATACGTATCTAGAAGTAATTTAAGTTTAAAGGGACGCAGAAATAATACAACGTTCCTTTTTTTATGGCTTTTACGCGTGACATATTTAGTCCGTATCAAGTGTTAAAGTTGAAGATTACGCTGTACCAAATCTCAAGTGTCTGAGTACAGTGGTTTCGGCTGTGCGTTAATATAATAAGCCTGGGTTTTTTATACAGAAGAGAGCTATTAGTTAAGATTAAATTCAAAATGCATTTTGCACAAAACTGAAGATATGAAACTGGCTGCAGCGAGCTATGTCCGCAAAATGGATGCTTCCCGCTGGACACCTGCTTACATCCTCGGGGACTTTACACTATTCATTATGTTGTTTTATTATGACATTGCAGCTGTTGTTATTTGTTTCGTTTCATGAAACAAAATAACTTTTATGCTTGTTATAAATTTACAGAAATTTAGTTCAGGGAACGAGGGCAATGGTGACCAGTATAAACAGACTTCCTAGAAGTCGACTACTGGCACCGGGCTCTAACAATGATTATAATAATACGCTTAATATTAAGTTCTTGCATGCATGCCTACATGTATTATGTGTCTACATTTAGTGAGCCAAAATTGTAAACATTACTAAGAGCAAAATAAACGTTTTTTGCTGCCGACGATTACTGCCGGCAAAAGGGGCAACACCGGTGCGGGCGACTCAGGGGTGTCGAGAGGTGTGCTGCGCTTTCTCCGAAGTTACTCGCGTCGTTAGGCCTTTAACACTTCCACCCCTGGAGCAACAGCTCTTACGACTCCTCTCTGGACGGCCAAGTAAGGCAAACCAGAGCTGAGAATCCTGCGAGCCCTCTTGGGTTTCCACCCCGACCGATGAAGACACGTCGGGGGCGAGGGCTCTGACCGACTCTCTGGAGCACTCGGGTCCGTGGTGTCGTTACTCACCAACAGCTCGCCACAGGCTGCCCTGCGGGCTATTATTATTTATTCTGCTAGTATAAGTAATACTTTGGATACTCACTGACCGGATAGTCAGACGAACTGACCAAGGTTGCAGAAATGTGCTGGATGCAGGCCGCTTCTAACCGGTTTTATTAGAAGTCCTTGGTGGCAGCTCATGTCCAGCAGTGAACTTCTTGCGGCTGAGATGACGATAAATAATTATATATAGGAACAAATCAAACAAAATTATGAAGTGAAACTCTCTAGTAAGTTTGTTTTGAATTCTCCCATGTCATTAAATAAATTCGTCAAATTAAATTGCTTTTTCATTTAATAGAAGTAATAATATAAGCTTGTTTGCGGAAATTGATCAAAGCTTGTAAAATTTAATATCCGATACACATATAAGACAAACATACGAGTACCTTTACTAACACAGATATCCCTCAAATAAAACAAATTTAAACATAAACTAGATAGATAAATAATCTGTTTATATGATTTGCCAAAAACACACATGAGTAAAGTACAAACTATACTTACTTACTTTTAGCGGCGCTACAACCCTTTGTGGGTCTTGGCCTCTTCCACAGTTTTTCTCCACTTGACACTATTACGCGCCTCCCTTCTCCAGTTGGTGTACTTCCTCATTTTTCTGAGGTCTTCCTCCACACAATCGATCCATCGCTTCCTTGGCCTGCCTCTCGGTCGTAAAATGCAAACTATACTTTACTTTATAAACATATTATTTGTTTACTGCATTAAGGCAAAAAAGCCACATAACTACTTAAACAATTATTTTGCACCGAGGTACCGACAAAACACTGATTTTCAGTTATCACTGTTAAATAAGGTACGCGCGCTGAAAGAAAATCAATAAATTTCATAAAATATACATAAAAAAATTGTGAATCTATAGGCAACACCGCTACCAATACATATGAAAACTAGAAACTGGAATCATTCAATATCTCTGTTTACTTACGACTCGCAAGATATATTCACGATATTCTAGATGAATTCGTTACAGTCATAAAACGAGGTTATCAAAAGGACTGAGACTTTCTTAGACTGCGACTACTAAGGAAAAAATGCTTATCACTAGGCCAAGCTTTATAGGCAACATGATCATGAAGGTTGGAATCGATCTATTAGTGTCGTCGATAACCCTGACATCGTACTAACAGATCGATCGAAACGCCAAAAAGTGCTCGTTGATATCACCATTCCACATGAAGAAAATCTCTTGAAACCCAAGAAAATCCTCTAAAATATAAAAACCTAATCCTAACTAATATTATAAATACGAAAGTGAGTTTGTTTGTTACGCTTTAACGCCGTATCTACTGCACCGATCATCATGAAATTTTGCATACACATAGGTTAGGGTACTGAGAAGGACATAGGCTGTAAATCACGCGGGCGAAGCCGCGGGTAACAGCTAGCAGATTATATATTAATTTGTACAAGAAGCGGCCTCATTGTTTACTTAATCTTTCGAAATATATATCAACAAAAGGTGTAATCATTCATCTCACTAAACTTGTATTCGAGATTCTGGAACCTAATTTCAGTAATGTGTTAGGATATTAGTTAATGAGATCTTATTACTGTAATTAATCACTATCGACGAGTCCGAAACTATAGTCGGCAATCCCGACAAATAGCACGTGAGTGACCCGTTGATATATATATATATATAATCACTATCGGCTTACTTTTAGTATATTTTCTTCTGAAATTAGAGGTTTTCTCTATAAGATTTTTCATCAAAGTAAGAGAGATTTTTTTTCACGCAAATTGAGCTTGCCCCAAAGTAATTGAACTATGTCATAGGATATTAAGTAACTCAACAATTGCATATTTTGTTATTAGATACTTCTATAGATAAACACCCAAGACCCAGGCCAATCTGAAAAAAATGTTTTTCATCATGATCTGAGATTCGATTTGTGTATTTTCTGAGCAAGTTTCCCGTTGCATTCTCATCTGTGACTTTTCAAAACTTTCTAAATTTGTCTTTTTCACTTGCACGGTCTGTGGTAATCTACTCGTAGATTGTGAGTAATTTAAAGAGAAGTCACACAGAAAACGTTTGCGGGACGTGAGCGGAGCGGCAACGGTAGTGCAGTGTGTTTATTTCAATGCGCTTATATGAGCGACGTCACACTGCCAGTGTGAACGGGTCGGGAGAAAGCGTTTGTGTACCACGTGAATCACCTGCACGTGCGCCACGATAAACAGAGCGCGGCAGTGGGGTCGGGAGTGGAAGGCCAGCATTTGCTATTTGAGTATGTCCATGTCCAATACGTACCACGTCATTTTTAGAAACGTCTGTTAAGTACTGATCTAACATTAACAGTATGTAAGAAACGTGTCTATAAACAACAATTTACTAAAAGTTACCTAATGTTTTAAAAACCCAAATGACGGTAGCAACCAAAACTACATTTGTTTTTTTTATAAAATAGTTTTTGAAAAGTGACTCGTATTTTTGGGAAAATTACTTACATTGCTATTAACGTATTTCCGCTCTAATGCTGTACATCTTTTTTTTCCTACACCTTTAATGATCGTCCCATTAATTTATACCGAAAACAAAATATTTTCCAAAATAACTCACCACCTTCCATATCTCGTTCCCTATCTGCACTGCTTTACATATTGAAATAATAGCATAACCGCGTTCCCTTGATAACGATCACGAATTCTATCACTGTCCTCCTTGCTCGAATTTACATATTTGTAGCGTGTCCGATCTTTGTGCTGATAATTTTGATATTTCCACGAATATTTAAATAGGATTTATAAGGTTTTGTCAGCGAAGGAATTTAGAGGAATATTATTTTAGGGGACACTAAATTTAACACATCTATCCATCCATCCATCAGGTCTTTTTTAGTCTCCACTGCAGGAGCACAACTCTCTCTGTACTACCACAGCAATATATTAGCCAGAGTAGTCGGAGGATTTGGCCTACTCTCTCCACGCTGGCCAGACGAGTTGGAGAGGTTTTTTTGATGTTTGGAAGCTTTATTAAGTTTGTGTTAAGTCACCTTTTACGACAACCACGGGAAGACTTGGTGGTCCTATTCTACTCTGCCGGGAACCATAGTCATAATAAAAGTTTTATTGTTATTACGAATTCACGTTTTTAAGCGTGTAGTTTCCATCGATAAATTAAGATTACAGTATTTCTTTTCCGTGTTTTTAACATTCTAAACAAGTAATTTAATTAAAAAATTTAAACAACCCGCCTGACCATTAGCAATACCTATTTACGTCTGGGAATTTTACGGAGAAACATTTTGAAATACTGGACTGGAGATTCGGCTCTCAGTTTGGGTTCAAAAGATGGTAAATTTTGCTGATATAGAAGGGGTTCAAAATTTTCTGTAACAAACCAAGATATTTTGCCGAACTAATATTTGCGTTTTTTCTATGCTGGTCTTTGAGAAAAAAATAAACTTAGGATGTACCAGCTGCTTGCTTCTCTTCCCGCGCAGATCGTAAAAACTGATCGCCGGATTGGGCGTCAGGAATCATGTCAAATTAGCGATGCGCCTAGCAAGTCATCACTATTTTGATTTCGTTCCCATCTACAAGCCCATCAACGTGCTAAACGTGGTCTTAAGGTTTTACAGATCTGGGCTCTATCTACAGTAAATCATCACTGGTAACACCATATTAGCCGAAGATTTTTGCATCAGTGCCCAAAGTCAAAAGTCCTCGGCGCCAATATGTATTTTGGACGAGAAGACACTGTGAAGCTTCCAGAAAGCTGCCCAGCAAAGTCAGATTCACTGAAAAACCTTGTCCTTGGACTGGAGCTTCCTACCTATATCAATTGACCCTGTTAGCAGCAGACTGTAGTTGGAGTAGAAAAACGATACCTCGAGCTTGCTGAATACATGTTTATTTACGTTGAAGTAAATGTACTGCTCTGCAGGTTCAAGGGTTTAGTTTCCAACAATCACTGGAGAAGGCGCAACATGAATATTCGACATAATTTTTGTCTTATCCATGATCTTTCTTCTTGGGAAACTTCATTGAGGTCATGAGCATGGTCCTGAAATGACTCCGCCGGTTTCAGAGAAATGATGTCTCCCTTCGATATAGCAATGGTCAATACGGCATCACTGGAGAGACCCAAGTACGAGTACGGTCTATGTTTCAATTGAATCGAAGGCTTTCTCATAGTCCACAGACGCTAAGTATAGTTGGTCTACTGTATAATCTGCCGCTGCGTAGTGATGTGATCTATGGGACTAATAGCATTTTAAACCGATCCATCTCAAATATCTGAAAAATTAAGAATATTTCTTTCTTTCGGAATCAACTTGTTATCCCTTTTGTCACGCTTAGAACATTGTTGTTTATATGTCTTCACTTTGCATGTTTATTGCGCCTTATACTATGATGTACTCTGTGGTTGCAGCGCTGTGGTATGCAACACTAGCGCCACCCAGCAGTTATTCTTTTAATCCTAAGTCATATTAAATTTAAAGAATATATAGATTACTAGTGAATTACTGGTAGTATTTTGGTTCATTATATTCATTCATAAATTGAGAGGAACACCGGCTAACGCCAAAAATTACAACTATTAGAGTTCTTTTTTTTTAAACACGGTGTAGCTAGCTCCAAGTGAGCTTTTGCCACTTCACCGGACCTTTGCGGTGAGGACAGAGTGCCCTCAACCTGTAAGGCGAACATCACCGAAGGGCTCCATGAGGGACGGGCCTCGGTTTTGGGCGTTGCATGTGCACGCAAAGCTTAGAGAGAAGCTAACTTTTTTACGCCTGATAGGCCGCGATTTGCATGATTGTAAAATGGGATTCCTCTCTATTTGGAGCCGGAAAGCTTTCAGTAACGAAGTAGTTCCGTCATTCGTAAGTACTTGTGGCTACCGGTGGCGTGGTGAATGAAACGATTAAACAAATGGGATATTACGTCGTAGGTCATGATCGGGCGGATGCAAAGCTTATAGAGAGTCAACTTATTCCTAAGTGACATCCTAGCATTGCCAAATTGAAAGCGGCATGGTTTCAGACTTTGTAGATTTGGGGACCGAAAGTCATGAGACTATCGAGCACAACACCAAGGTATTAAGCCTTTTAAGCCCAAGGAATGGACTTGTCATACAGCTAGAGTAATCCTAGTGGGGGTTCAAATTAATCTGGATGCGCTACCTCCTAAACCACAAGCCTAGTGAGTCGAAGGCAGATTGAAGACGTTTCACAATGACTGATTTCATGTGGTGAGACGTATTAGAGAGCTGTATCTTCAGCCAATAGAGCCAACTCTACGTTAGGGGTCTTAGGGATCATCATCAGGTCTTTCCAGTCTCCACTGCAGGAGCACGACCCTCTCTGTACTACCAGAGCCATATATAAGCCTGAGCAGTCAGAGGATTTGGCCTACACTCTCCACGCTGGCCAGACGGGTTGGAGAGGTATCTTTGATGTTAATAAGCTTTGTTTAGCTTGTGTTTCCTTAGTCGCCTTTTACGACATCCACGGGATGACTTGGCCATTCCAAGTCCACTCCTATTCTACTTTGCCGGGAACTACACGGCTAGTCGTAGCGTCGTAGTGTCGGCTGTCTTAGGGATATCGTATGTGTAAAGCAAACTCAGGCGGGGCGAAAGAACAGCGTCTTAAAGAACGCGGGGTCAAAAGGGTCGGGGTCTTGGATTCAACTCTGTAGTGGAAGGTCCTATCCGACAAGAAGTCTCGAATGATAAACGCGAGACTGTTGGGAAGGCCCAAGTTGCCAGCTTGGAAATTAAGCCAAAATGTCAGAATTTGTCAAAAAAATTCGCTATACTGAAGAAGAGGGCTCCCGTGGGACGATTCCTGGTTCGGAATCTGAAGATATGGAGCATATCTTAGGCGGCATTTGAGCATCGGCCTTATATCCGCTCAGCCGATAATGAGCATATCTTAGATATAATGATGCGTAAGGCGGTATTTTGATAGATATGATCCGTAATTGATGGTGACACGCATGTTTGGCTTGGAATCCAAACTGTTCGTCGGAGATGAGACTTTTGGACTTTACATAGTCCTTAAATAAATATAAATTTATACAAATACACAAACAACTAGCTATTTCTATGTGTGACTGTGGAGTATGTGTACTCGTAGTTTGATTCAAAGTGTCTCTAAGTAGTAATGTACTGTGCTGTAATAGCTAGCTGCCTGTACAGAAAATTATTAATAGAGGGATAACTGTTACTTACAAACGACCCTAACACCTAACACCCTAGCCCTAACCATAAGTTAAAAATATATACGTATATAGATAAATCAAGGAAGTCTAATACCGTGAGACCTAAGATATTAGACGGATAGGCGGAAGGATCAAGGGTGTGGCGTACGAGGTGCAATGTACGCCAGACAGTAGATTTTCCTACTACCAGTCAAGCAGACTCACAAGACTG
The DNA here is from genome assembly GCA_963082605.1 of Rhodophaea formosa. NCBI lineage: Eukaryota > Metazoa > Arthropoda > Insecta > Lepidoptera > Pyralidae > Rhodophaea > Rhodophaea formosa. The sequence continues at coordinate 6,932,966 of OY720226.1, forward strand.
ATCAGTAAACTGACGGCTAAGGGTGTCTTGGCCGTAGTAGGAGGTTGGTGGTGGATCGGTCGATCCCAGACAATAATACTAGTCGATTGTCCGAACCAAAGAGAATTTATTAAAGTAAACATTATCTATTTATACAAAAAATAGTTACAAATGTGTGTATTGATCACATTTAAAACAATATTTGTCTGCGTCAAAATTAGTTTGCGTTGCGTTCTTCGTGCTTGCATATTTTTGGGTGAATGTCCTCACATGTTCACGTGAACACACAGATTGAGCTGGCCCCAAAGTAAGTTCAAGACTTGTGTTATGGGATACTAACTCAACAACAGTATATTTAATAGTAGATACTTATATAGATAAACATCCAAGGACCCAGGTCAATAAGAAAAAGATAATTTTTCATCTTGACCTCTCCAGATATCGAACCCAGGACCAGCGACACGGGTGGTCCCGGGTTCGATATCGGCCGATCAGCCAGCGTGTTGACCGCTCTGCCACGGAGCTCGTTCTTGAGTCTTTTGAGGTGGATCCGCTCATAGATTTTCCCCAAAGAACTCTTTAAGCTAATACGATGTGGGATTTTTATGTCTTTGCCTGGCTTGGGGATGCCGATCACAAGTGCTTCCTTCCAGCCGCCTGGAAAGGTGCAATTTACAAAACACGCATAGAAAATGCTCAAAAGTAGAAGGGAGAAGGTCTGTGGAAGGCATTTGAGCGTTTCGTTTGAGACTCCCGTCAGAGCCGGGTGTATTTCGGGGTGTGAAATTGCGAAATCTGGCAAGTTCTTCCCTACGCTTGTAATCAAAAGCAAAAAAAACAACCATAGCGCGTTTTAAAATTGCTCCAGCGCCATCTAGTTCTCGTTACAGGAACTTAGTATTTACTCCTGCAAAATTGTTCATTTAAAGCCGAAAATATATATTTTAACTGACGTTACATGGTTCACACCTTTCCTGGGAAGACCACAAATCTAAAGAGACCTCGTATTTCAAAATTGGTCAAGACATTATGGCTACAAGAAGGGTCAACTTTTTGCTAGTTTTTGCCAGTTAACGTCCGCTGTATATTTGTTTTTTTGACGTCACATAGCCTATGACACTCCGGGGAAGAATCCGAATCTACTGACACCTCACACGACAAAATCCGTCCAGCCGTTTAAGCTGCAGGATGCAACAATGGAACAGACATATTTACATACATACATACATAGATATATACATACATACATACATAGCCTCGAAAAACATTACCCTCCTTCTGGGTGGGTCAGTCGGGTAAAAAAGATATAATGTTGTTGTGTTACTTCCATAAGACGAATTTCAAAAATGTTTGCTTCAGTAAAATATACCTTGACAAGCTTTGAAAGGGTAGCTAAGGCTTTCAATTTTTTTTTAAATCTCGATTCTAATGTCTAGGAATTTTTAGATGTTACCAAACAATTTACCCTGCTAGCTGAACACTTTATAATAGATTTATCATAAATGCAGTTAGAGGTGGATGCGAAACGCTAGCTGTACTGTATATAGCTATTAAAAAATATTGAATAATGAAAATAGAATTAGGGATGTAAAATGTGAATTGACATGATAAGTGCGCGAAAAGGACTATTTTCGGCTGGTTTGTGGTGGGAAGTCAAGAGGTACAGTTGAAGTTTGCCTAAGACAATTTTGCAAATTGATTTTAGTGGACTTTTTAACCTCTCTCTCGCGGCACCTCTAATTTGCGAAATCGGATCGAATTACACACGTGCGAAAATGACGTCACCTAGTGCGCCGTTCACGAAAAAAATCATTCCTCTGCATCTAAAGCATATTTTTTCGTTCTGTAAAGAACTATTTACTAATGAATAAATTGTCTTCAAATATAAATAAGAAAAGAAAGTAGGCTTATTGAAAAAATATAATTATTCTACAAGGTCAATGTTTACAAACTGTGTCACAGACTGGAATGCCCGAAATGAATATGTACTCAGTAATATAACTAAACAACAAGGGCCTACACTGTCTTTCTGTATAAACAATTCTATGAATAGCTTCAAGATGTTTATAAAAACAACACTTGAAATCAGACCCCCGACGATATAAAAAACTGCTAGTGATGACTCATAATTTTTGTAGTTATATTCGCCCGTAACGCTATATAAATAAAGATCAAAATAGCTCACCACGTCGCCTAGTTGTATTCGACCGTATTACAATGTAAATAAGGATGAAAATAGATCATCACTCCGCCATTTTAGATAGAATAACCACAAACTTTTCGTGTATTTATTTTATGAAATTATCACTTGAAATGATTATGTAAGTGGATAAATCTAATTCAAACCTTATTTCCATTATTTATTTTAGCCATTTTACTGTATTTAGTAACATATTAGCTCTATGAACACTGTAAAATCTGATAGTTTAGGTTACCGCATTTGAGCTTGAAAATCATTAATGTTACGATATATTTCTTGCAACATATTATCTAAATTGATTTGATATAAACATATTAACACATTTTAATACAAATTTCTAATAAAAATAAGTTCCGTCTTCATAATAACACAAGAAATGACACGTTTTGACGGTGTTTTGACGTGACAGAAATTTGACGTTTTCGAAGTCGAAAAAAAGAATTTGTGGCACAGATATAAAGTATTTTTGGGTTTTAAACTAAAGCAAATTTATTCTAGTTTGTCTATAGCTCAAGTTCTTCATACAAAAGTATTCTCTATTTTTTGTTATTAAGCTTTAAAGGCGAGTAAGGACGCGCGGCCTCATGAGGCCGCTTGGGGTTTTACGGTAGGTCATGACATTAGGCGCGGCCTCATGAGGCCGGTCGGGGATTGACAGGTATGAAATTGGTGTATTTTGGTGTTATTTATTTATTTTATTTTATTTATTTATAAGGCAACACAACAGACACTAAGTAATAATATTACAAGGTTTCTTATCAACTAATAGTAGCTATTCCAACTTAGCATCCTAAGCGTGTATGCACTATTGCTTCAGCTAAATAGTAAGGATAATACATAATAAAATTGTTCAAAGTAAGTATCTAAATTATTCATGAGTATAATTACAAATAGTTATAAAAACAAACATAAGAAAACATATACAATTATGTCAGACTATGTACTGGATGCGATGCTGAGAATATTGAGTATATCTGTTTTGAATTTGCTTAGTCTGCAATTAAATACATCAATGTCTTCGCTGTAGGATATCTCATTGTATTTCCGACACATTCTGGCTAATGGGTTCGAAAACGATATATTTTTTTTATAAACAGGCAGCACAAAGATAGGTAGAGTGCGACGGGGATTATATCTAATATTAATATTCAATTGAGATAGCAATGTCGGCGAATCAATGATAGAATGTAGCAATTTAAATAAGGTTATAAGATCTTGTTGGTGACGACGGGTACTAAGGTCCGAAATATGAAAAGATCTAAGTTTTTCATGGTATGAAGATCTATTACGGCCGGGTTTAAGTCTATAGCAAAGCAGACGAAGGAATTTTTTCTGGACACTTTCAATATGTTCGGTATGGTTTGCATAAGAGGGCGACCAAATAACAGAGCCATACTCCAAATTACTCCTCACAAGAGAATTAAAGAGAAGAATAAGGCTTCTAATATTCTTAAAATCCTTAGTTATCCTACCAAGGAAGCCTAAGTTCTTCAAAGATTTTTTAACCATATGGTCATAGTGTCCTCTAAAAGTCAGTTTGTCATCAAAAAAGACTCCGAGATCCTTAATCATATTCTTGCGGCACAGTGTTTGTCCCTCCAGTTGGTAACAGAATTCAATTTTATTGTGTTTATTGGTAAAAGAAATTACACAACATTTATCGATGTTCAAAAACATTTTGTTGACTCTGCACCAACTTACAATTTCATCAAGATCTCCTTGAAGACGCTCACAGTCCTGGATGTTGGTGATATTATGGAAGATTTTAAGATCATCCGCATACAGCAAGCAATGACAAGAGAGCCTATCAACCAGATCGTTGATGAAGATTAGAAAGAACAATGGACCCAAGTGGGAGCCTTGAGGGACACCCGAAGTGATCTCGATAGGACTTGAGACATATCCTTTAAGAGCCACAAGTTGGCTCCTGTTGGCAAGATACGATTTAACCCATCTAAGCACAGAACCATGGATACCAAACCTTGCAATTTTTTGGCAGAGCAGATTATGGTCAACCTTATCAAATGCTTTACTGTAATCCGTATATATACTATCCACCTGTCCCCCCCTATCAAAAATTTCACAAAGATATTGTTTATATTCTAATAAATTACTGATAGTAGATCTGTGTTTAATAAAGCCATGCTGTTTATCTGAGAGCAATGGTTTGACCTGATGGTAAATGTGGTCATAAACAACAGACTCGAAGATCTTAGCCGGTTGGGATAGGATACTAATCTGCCTATAATTCTTACAATTAGAAACGTCTCCAGATTTATGAATTGGAATCACATGCGCAATTTTCCAATATGACGGAAACACGCCAAGCCGCAATGAAATGTTAAACAATATAGAGAGTGGTAGACTCATTTCTTCAGCACATTGCTTGAAGAATTTGGCCGGGATACCATCGGGACCAGCTCCTTTATTAACATCGAGTTGTCTAAGTTTGCGAAGAACTATATCTCTATCTACAATAATTTCAGATAATGAATTACTATGTTGAAAAGCTTCTTCAACTATGCCAGAGGATTGGGAGTTGGCTCCTTCAAACACAGAACCGAAATACTAGGAGAAAAGTTCGCATATGCCCAAACCATCTGTGCAGGATACTCCGTCCAGCATCATAGTAGAGGGAATAGACGCGCTACCTTTTTTATTATTGACATATGTCCAAAACTGTTTAATATTAGAGCCTAGAGATTTTTCAGTAGAAGATACGAAATTACCATGACATCCCTCCATTAACCGCTTAGCTCGGCTTCTTAGGTATGAGAATGTGTCGTAGTCTCTAGGATTATGATATTTTTTATATCGCCTATGGTATTTGTTTTTTTCCTGTAAACACTTTTTAAGGGCCGAGGAAAACCACACAGGAAATCTAGAGCGATTGTCCCTTCGCAAAGGTGTGTATTTATCAATCAGGTCATTCACGACTAAATAGAAAGAGTCTACTGATTTGTTAATATCACTACGATCAAATAAATTTACCCAATCAATGTTTTTGAGATCTCGTTTGATTTCCTCATAGCAACATTTATTAAAATTACGGCGAATTTGAGAATTATGCTTAAGGTTTGTAACAGGCTGCATATTAGGTATTTCAATAAGTAGCGGCGGATGATGACCTTCTATTTTTACAACCGATTCAGCATCAAGAACCTTTATATTGCTGTTGGATGAAAGTACAAGGTCCAAAAGCCGATTATTAACATTATATTTATTACTAAATTGAGAAAGGTTACATAATGACATGGTCTCAAGGAGAAGCCTCGATTTAAGATCTGAGGAACATCCGGGAACAAGTATAGAGCCTGACTGTGACCACGACAAACTCGGGGTGTTAAAGTCTCCAACTAGCAAAGGAATGTCACCCGAATCAAAGTTTAACATTATTGATTGTGTATTATTGTAGAAGTCAGTGAGTAAGTCTGAATTTATATCAGGGGGTAAATAACAAATGCCTAACTGAATTCTGCAAGCATGCGACGGAAACAATGTTATCCATAGATCCTCAGCACCACAATCCCACTCCGATTGCCTAACGACATCAATATCTTTTTTAATAGCCACGATGACACCGCCTCCCTCCGATTTATTTGACAAAGTGGTATTACGATCTCTCCTAAATACATTATACCTGCTATCAAATATTTCTCCATCAAAAACACTGTCATTAAGATTACTTTCAGTGAAACATACGACATCATAATTACATGCCAATATATTTAAATAAACTTCGGTAGTCTTTGTTCTGATCCTATTAACATTTTGATAAAATATTGTTAGACTTTGATCCATAAAAAATATTAAGTTGGACACAATGATTGCAATTATCTTAACTTAAAAATTAATGTTAACACCTATTTAAATTGTTTAGAAACTCTAAGTTCTTTACATAAATCGCAGGACACTCTTCACTCTTGCGCAAATAAACGCGGCCGAATTTGACCCAAACAAACTGATAATGGTTGTCCCTTTTGAATTTTCTTGCAGCTGCATATAATTCTTTAGCCTCAGCTGACAAATGTTCAGCCAAGTAAATGTTACTCCTTTCTCCTGGTATTCCTATAAGTGAAGAGTTAAGGGGCTCCGATTTTCTATTCTTATTATATCTTTTATATGCAGAAAGAATAGAATCACGATGACGCTCCGATGGCAGAGTAATAATAATATTACGGGGTCTGTCAGACTTCGGATTCAGCTTAGCAACTCTACGAGCAGCACAAATTTCTGAATCCTGAATGGGAGCACCAACCACATCAAAAATTTTCTTGCAAATGACAACAATATTCTCGTTTTTCTTGTCAGGGACCGCTTGCACTTCTAGGTTGCAGCTTCTAGACGATTTTTCCATTACAGATAATCGACGCTCCATAGTATTAATATCCGATTGGAGCTTGAGTTTTTCTGTCTCCATGCGGGAAATATTGTCATTAGCTGTGCTAAGTTCGGCTTTGAGATCTCTTTGTTCGGCCTCCAAGAAGTCAGTAGTACGAGAAAAGTCAGCTTTTAGATTTTCAATACTTGACGCGATTTCGCTTTTAATTATTTGGCTGATTGAAGCTTTGAAACTATTCAATTTGGAGTCTAGTCTGGCATCAAATAATTCAAGGAATTTTTCATACGACATTCCGCCGCTTTGAGGAACCATGGAGCTAATGACCACTGATCCAGTGGGATTGAAAATGGTGTCTGACTTTGATGCCGCCAGTGGTTCATCACACGACATCGACGAGTCATTTAAACCGTGCAAGAAACTACTTCGCACAGGAGTATCCGGAGCTTTACGGCGAGTGACGTTAGCACAAGATGGACAGTACCAGTTCTGCGTAAGCTTTGCCTTGTTTTCTCGGTAATATGACTGCGTCATGTTTAGGCATTTATAATGAAACAACCCATTACATGGATTACATCTTATTAATTCGTCTCTTGAGACAGGCGTGTTACAAGCCTTGCAGCTCATTATGTATTATTTATCCACCTAAAGTTATATCAAGTAGGATGTTTCATACATTCAGTGTGAAACAATTATATGTATCACGGCAACAAGATTCCCTATCCGAGCAAACTAATATTTCAATACGCGCACGGAGTAAAGCTACCCGTGTTCGGGCGTCATACGATATGGAGCGCTCAAACCCGCGAAGCGACAGGCCGTAGGCAGTGCAGTCTATGAGCGAGCGAAGATACTGGTAGGCACGACGAAAGAGGGGCGCGGTGCGGTGGAGCGGGAGTGGCGGCGGCGACGCAAGCGCTGATCCTCCGATGCGACGCAGGGCACGGCGGAGCAGGCGCGGGCGCGCGGTGTATTGTTCGGCAATTCCCGCAAGCGATCGTCAAGTTCCGTGGGCAGCGACACCGATACGTGTCCAGCTGCAGTTAACTTATGTGAGGTAGGTCAGGTTCGCAATTACTTGCAAAATGTTTTTTGTCACTACAGCACTATGAAAAGTCTTATTGAAATACGGTTTTCACCATTAAATAGTTCAGCAAATCTACTTCACTTTGATTGTAATTACACACTAAAGTACTAGCTTTATACACTTGAACAGCAATAAATTACGGAGAGCTAACAATTACGATGTTGTCTCAACGAACGAGCAGAACGAGGAGGTTATAAATGCTCGTGCTCATAAACAATTTATGAAATAGTTAAAGTGAACTGATAAATGGACTCGTATAGATTTGCCGCCCCAAGCTGCCACGAGGCATCAAAGAACATGAGCCATTTTTGATGCTATTTGGAAAAACTTTACCGTACAACACCGATACTTAGTATCTCATTATACTGGACATTGGCAGAATCACTGAAATTTCGGTGGAAGCCATAATATAAAACAGAAGAAGACAATTTTCTCAAAAAATCTTTGAGTCAGTTAAAAATATTTTTTTGCATTACATAAACTCATTATTCTATGATATTCTCTCAAGTTTGTAGTCAAAGATTGATTACATTGTTTCAAAGCGTAGATTACAGGTTCGATTAATGTATTATGTGCCCATTGAAGCGTGAGTGATAGCGATGAATACTTTATACGCTGTACATTATTGATGTATGGCGTTCTCATAGATTGTTCCTCTTAACTCCAAACTAAAAAGAAGGAGTGTTATACTTGGTCTGTATTGTAAAAGTGTTTTATGTGCCCATTGAAGCGCAAGTAATAGCGTTTCATACTTTTTAACTATACGTTATTGATGAATGGCGTTGTTTTATGATCTTATTTACTCCAGACCAAGAAAGAGGGGTGATATTTTTTTTTAATAATAATAATAATCTTTATTTCCATATTTGGTTTACAGGTGGTTACAATTTAAATTAACTTAATATTCTAAGCAAAAAAACCTCGATACGATTCCCTGATCCCTAAGCTAGGATTAAACCTGTGGTTTAGGGAGCAGTGAGTCTGGTGAGACATACACAATTATTTGTACTTGCAAAAACCAAGGAGAACTGATAAAAGAGAGAGATGAAAAAGAACAATAATCAATTAAAATTAAGCTTTGGCTGCATGCGGTTTCTCACAAAGTAGGTTGCATGACTGCAATAAAGAGTCTACATTCTAAGAAAAGAAAAATAACAATCATATTTTAATAGTAGTACTATTTTGTGTGTGTGTGTGTGTGTGTGTGTGTGTGTGTGTGTGTGTTTGTGGTATGAAATGTTAATAGTAGGTGTGGGTAAGTGTGTATGTGGGGTATTTTACATATATTCAAGGTAAGGTAAGTTAAGGTCAACAATTTGGGAGTTTCAGTCTCTTTATAACTCAACCTAACAAGATATTCTACGACTTTTTGTTTTAGTGTATATTTATTAAAAGCTGGAAAATTTTCGATTGATTTATCGACGTTGTTATAAATTATGGAGCTGATTACGTTATAATGCCTGGCAGCAAATTTTGTTTTATGTGGGATTATAGGACAGATATTTCTCAGCGATCGCTTGTTAGGATCACGTGAAGCAGGGACTTTAGCGTGTTTACGTAAAATGGTACGAAATATATAAAGTTGTCTGACTGTTAATACATTGCCCAATTTATAAAGCTCGGCAGTGGAGAATCTAAAACGTTTGGAATACATGACCTTCAGTATGGCCCGTTGAGCTCGTTCTAGGGTGATCATGAAAGTTTTTGCTGCTGCCCCCCATGCAGGAATGCAGTAGCCAAGGATGGACTGGCAAAGAGCTAGATAGACCGTCCGAAGAGTGTCGGCATCAGCGGACTACGGCGGCGAAGTATTTTGAAAATGTAAATCAATCTTCGACATTTAGAAGAGACTGAGGCCAATTGAGCTTTCCAATTTAATCTTTCGTCTAAAATAATGCCTAAGTACTTTACTGTGTCGACACGATTTGTGATGGGGCATGAGCATTCAGCACCAGTAGAGTTGGTGCAGCTATGTATTTTTATATTGAACGAGGGGGGAGGTCGAGTAGATGAATTAATGAAAAAGGGCATGTACATAGTTTTATTGACATTTAGGGACAGGCGGTTGTGGGATAGCCAATTACGAACAATTTTGAGAGCTCTTTCACTGTTTGTTTTAACATAGTTCCAATTTTTTCCAGAGACAAGCAAAACGGTATCGTCGGCATAAGTGATTATTTTACAATTTGGAATAGATAGTTGGCAAAGCTCATTTATGTATAGAAGGAAAAGAGTAGGGCCGAGAATAGAGCCTTGAGGGATTCCGTTTGTGACGGGCACAGATTTACTGAGGTGTCCGTCTATCTTTACGTGTTGGGTCCGATTTGTAAGGTAGTTAGAGAAGATTTTGTGGGCAACACCACGAATTCCACACTTCTCTAGTTTAGAGAGGAGGGTGGGGACATGGACAGTATCAAAAGCCTTTGACAAGTCTAGGAAGAAGCCAAGACATCTTATCCTGCTATCAAGGTTCCCGACAACAGACTCAACTAGGTGCGTAACTGCATCATCGGTACTGACTCCTGGACGGAAACCAAATTGATTTTTAGAGATGATATTATTGACATTTAAGAAGTTTATAAGTCTTTTATTAAGGATTTTTTCGAGGATCTTAGACAGGACAGGAAGCACTGATATCGGTCTATAGTTATTGTTATTAGTTATTATATATATAAGTCTGTCTGTGTTTATAAAGTACTTGTAGTAGGGAATCAGATAACAAGTACGATTAATATTTTATGTGCCTATTGAAGCGCAAGCGAAAGCGATTAATACTTTATAAACTATACGTTATTGATGAATGGCGTTGTTTCATGCTCCTATTTACTTCCGACTAAGAAAGAGGGATGATAATATGAGTCTGTCTGTGTATATAAAAGTACTTGTAGTAGATAATCAGATGGCAGGTTCGATTAATATATTATGTGCCCATTGAAACGTGAGTGATATCGATGAATACTTTATACGCTGTACATTATTGTGCTTTAGATTGCTTTTTTTTACTCTCGACCAAGAAAATGGGATGTAATTGTATGTATTTCAAAAATATTTGTGTTGACAAAAAAATTATAGGTTTGATTAACGTATTACGTACCTATTGACGCGCTAGGAATAGCTATTAATACTTTATTAACTTTATACACTACTTTATACACTGTAAGTTGTTCATGAATTGTTTGAGAATGTTCTAAATTCTCAATGAAGAAATAAGGGTCCTAGAAATCAGTCTTTGTTTATAAAATTCTTCGAGGTAGAAGATTAGATTACATTGAAACGCATAATGTAACGAACACTGAACGTTACTGATGAGTAGCGATTTTTTATACTCCTATTATCATTATATGTCCCTATATATTTAGAAGATTTCGCTGGCGGCTCCGCTCGCGTTAATATCGTTCTCTCGTGAACAGTACTTTTCTTCGGAGTGAAAGGTAGCTTTTATTCTTCTCCATACTACAGGCAATGAATATACAAAATTTCATGATGATCTGATGATTTAAAAGTTCAGAAAATAATTTGAACCCGCGTCTTTGTCTTAGTACGACAGTCGTACAAAGAGAAAGATGCAGTTCAAATCCTGCGCGCGTGGATTTTTTTCCTTATTTCTTAATTTAATAAGAATATTGTATCAGAACAGCATTGTGAATACAAAAAACAAAATTAATTTGTAATCATGAAGATTGGTAGAAGTTTGTATCTATCTCTATTGATATATAGTTTAGTTAATACCATTGTACCTATTTGTATGTTTAGTTAATACCATTGTACCTATTGTGGTGGGAAGCCTTTCTTATGCTGGATTAAGGCTAATAGACGCATTAGTGATGTCATCAATTGTACTATTGGTTTGTTTGATGTCCCGTGTAACTTTGTATTTATACAATACTAGCAGCCCTACCCGGCTGCGCCCGGCCATGTATTATACCTTAAAACCTTCCTCGTGAATCACTCTATCTATTGGTGAAAACCGTATGAAAATCCGTGGAGTAGTTTTTGAGTTTATCGCGAACAGACAGACAGACAGACAGACAGACGCGGCGGAGGACTTTGTTTTATAATATAAGTCAATAGTCAATATGGTAGTAACCCTTTCCAATCCTAATAGGGGCAACTCAGCCTGACTATATCAACAACTTTTGCTATGGGAATAATGCTGGAAATCCGAAATAAAAAATTTAATTTCTATACAAAAGTGTTCCAGTTGGGCCACTTTGTATAAAATGATATTTTTTTTTGCTTTTACAGCATTAATTCTCGTCTATGGCCGGGTAGGGTTTTATTAACTTGTGTGTATGTGTATCCCCTGGATCAATAGAGGCTTCTGTTCTTCTTCTCCTTTTAAGAGGCTTCTAAGTCTAAGATCCAATGAGAGCTCTACCTAATCCTATGGTTATTTATTCGATGATTTTCTTTTCTTTATTAGTTCAAATATGCACTTTGATTTAAATTATTTTGTGTATTTCCGCTACAAGTTATTTCATGCAAACTATTGCTGGCCAGCGCCCACCCACTACTGTTAGTCCCGTCATGCCCGCCACCAATAGCCAATGCATGAGAACCTTGCGGATGTTGCTGCATCTGTTGAAGCTGCAGCAGCATCAGCGTCGTGCTCGCGACACGATGCCACGATGACGCAAACCTAAGATTTTGATCGTTTGAATTAAATAACAAGCAACGAATTCGAACGATCAACATCTTAGGTTCAAAGTGCATATAATTTTGACTTCCGCAAAGTATTGCCTGAATCAATTCAAAATACTTCAAATAAGTTAAATATGTATCGTTCGCTAGTTTATGCGATATATTTCTAATAACGTTTTAACATTTTTTGCTATCAAACAAATTTGTTACTGAGATGGCTCACATAGTTATTATTTCGCTGTTGTTCTAAATAATGCGGAACTTGCATACAATTTTTTTTTCATTGTCCAATGAAAAGAGCTCTCAAAAATAGAAATAACAGTGAAAAAATCATCTTGATAACCCAAAAACTCTTTGAGATATAAGGGTTTGAATATTCCAATTTTTCGTCTCGGCCTAAACGTCCCTAAGAAAAAACAACTGACTAGTGACGTCACTCCTTTAGCGATTTGTATGCGTGTTGTGAGGAATTTGTTGGTCAGCTATGTTAAATATTGCGTTTAGGGAAATGGCTTCATAACAAAAATTACTATAAATTTAAATAGCTATTCCATAGTAATATAAGATTTTTAAAATTTTTAAATTTTTGAATCGGACTTTTCTAACCAATCTTAAACAAAGTTAATGTATCGATATCGGACTGAAAGTGCCCTTAACAGATTTTTCCAGCTAGATGCTTATATAATCAGAATTAGTTTTCAAAATGTACTCTTCATGCAAGTTCCCCATTGATCGTACTATCAATGCGCTTTCCGTACTTGCTCAGGAATAGCTAGTAATTCGTAATTATGTGGCTCTGCACTAATCGCTTTATGGCGCGTTAGTTATTATCATGCATGGCTTCCATATTGATTTATGGGATGGACATAAACCATTTAAGTTGTTTGTTTTTCGTATGTGTAAGTGGCCAACACTGGTGTCAGATTTTTCAAGCTGCCTTAAGGCATCTGACATAGCTTAACGACTGCCATCAACGATGACAGCCGGGACCAACGGCTTAACGTGCCTTCCGAAGCACGGAGGAGCTCGAGATATTTTTATGCCACTTGCGGTCACCCATCCAAGTAGGGACTGCACCAGGGGTTGCTTAACATACGTAAGCGCTCATAGAGCTCACACCCACTGGATCATCGGGCTCCTCATTTCCTCAACCATTTAAGTGCAAAATACAGTTATGTATTTGGAAAATCTTAATTACCAGCTGTTTACCGCGACTAAGTCCACGCAAATTATATATAGCTTCTGTTACATTCTGACACGTGGCTTTCCTTTACTGGTGAACTATTTAAATCCATTTATTGAAGATAACTTCAAACACTACAGGCTGATAATATAAAATTTTCGCCTTTTTATGGTTACGAACAAAAAAATGGAACCCTTATATGATCACTCATGCGTCTGTCTGTCCGTCCGCCACAGCCAATTTTGTTGTAAGCAATATATCTTAAATATCAAAATGTACAGCCCTACTTCTCCAATTTAAGAATAATGTGTAAAAAATATATTTAAATTTGATCCTGTTTAAGGGGTGGGAAGCGTTATCGCTTTTTGTATTAAAATTTACAGATAGTAGATCTTCTTAAAATATAATTTTCCTCTTTTTAATTTCAGCTCTGATGGTCAGTTTTTCCTTCCATACATACAGTCTGAGAGAAATTCCAAAGCTTTTACTGCCTACTTATCTTGCAGTGCAACCTTCCTAGCTTTACGGCTAGCTATTTGAATGAGTTTTTCTACTGTACTATAAACCCACTGTTATTCTTAAATGTGGCCCATAGGACTTATCATCCTACGTCCTATCTATCCCGTTAGAAATGAAGATGTGATTTGTATGGTTGTTTTAGTATTAAAAGGATATCATTAATTCATAAAATAAATATCTTAATTATCATTATCACATTATTGTCATTTTCTAACATAGTATAAATTGAATTCATGAACGGGTAACGCGTCTGTATGCATGTATAAATCATCATCATCATCATCAGGTCTTTATTAGTCTCCACTGCAGGAGCACGACCCTCTCTGTTCTGCCAGAGCAGTCAGAGGATTTGGCCTACACTCTCCACGCTGGCAAGACGGGTTGGAGAGGTCTCTTTGATGTTTATAAGTTTTATTCAGCTTGGGTTTCCTAAGTCGCCTTTTACGACAACAACGGGAAGATTAGGAGTGGCCCTATTCTCCTCTGCCGGGAACCACACGGCTGTAAATGAATGTATAAAATACATGTAAAAATAAATCTTGAAAACTACTTGATGTCTGCAATAGCCAATCTTAAGCTACTTGACCAATTACGATGCGGTTATTAGTGAAATTTAGAGCATATCCCCTCAATGGATTATCTGTTTAAAACATCCCAATCACAGTTGGTATGGGCTACTAAAACACACAAAAACAGAATATAATTTTATTCGTAATGAAGAACAAAAAATTGTTATAAGCTTATGGACGAGATAAAAAATAAAATTACATAGATTGATGTAAGACATAAAAGACGTCAATCCAATTTTATCCTGACGCCATTCTTCACTCACTTCTTTGATTCGATTCATTTCATTCACTCACTCCATTTGTTCATAAATGTTTCCAATTCAATAGAGGCATATTTGATTTTCTCATTTGCTTTTGTTGCTTTTAACTTTTATTTGATGGCTGACAACTTTTATAATATGCCTTTTACACATCTTCTTAATATTTACTTAGGATTTCTGAAATAATGAGGCGCCAGCTACGTATATGTATATCGACATAGATTACAAAAAAATTGTATATCGAGAACGAAGTTTAATATAAATTGGTGAAATCAGTCCTTAACCAATCCAGAAATAACTGATGAAACCGTGGACAAATCATTAAATACTAACCACAGATCTGTATTATACTAACTTAAAATCTGAGGTACAAACGTACAAAAAGGAAACTTGTTTTCGGGTGTATTTGAGATCTATGAAAAACAGGGTTTACTGCTTCTGTTACTCCGCACGTAACGCGACGAACGTTAGTACTTGAATTAATTCGGCGGTGGTGACACTGATTGTTGACGCACTCATTGACGAGTGCAAGGATGTAAAGTTTCGTTTAAAGCACTACACCTGAGCCATGGACGCAATCTAAAAAAATAAAATGTGAGTTTCTTTATTGCAAACGGTTATTACGTCGATACTTGTCGGCGTTTTTTGACTATATATTATACATAAATAAAACTGTTTTGTATAATTATAATTTTCAAAAATGTTTTACCTAAATTAAATCCATAATTTCCCTCAAACGTGTACATAAAGAAAATAAGAGTAAGTTTATTTAACGCGAGAGCGTGCCTCATTTGACCTTAATTATAACAAAAACAGTGGATAAGCATACATACCTCATTTCACCTAAATTATAACAAAAAACAGAGGGAAAGCAAATAATCGCGGCCGAAACACGCTTTTAAACTTACCACGAATGGAATAATGTACTTACCTAGCACCTCGTGAGATAAAGGGTTTTGTTATTACGCACCTGCTCTAAAAAGAGTTATATGTTAACAAGGCGTAGCTATAGGAAATAAAAGACAAAATTTTTAGTCAAGACCAAACAAAAATGTGAGTTTTTTTGTTACATGCGTTTATGACACTCCTCAGCGTCTTCCGACTGTAAATTATACATACATGAAACTGTTCTAAATAATACTAATTTTTTAAAATGTTTTACCTAAATTAAATCCATAACTTCCCTTAAACATGTACATTATAAAAAAAGAGTAAGTTTATTCAGCGCGAGAGCGTACCTCATTTCACCTAAATTATAACAAAAACAGCGGGAAAGCAAATAATCGCGGCCGAAACACGCTTTCAAATTTACCACGAATGGAATAATGTAGCACCTCGTGAGATAAAGGGTTTTGTTATAACGCAACTGCTTTAAAAAAGAGTGTTATGTTAACAAGGTATTGGCTTAAGAATGAAATATTCAAAATAATAAAAGTAATGTTAAAAATGTTTAACCTTAATTAAATCTATGACTTCCCTCAATCAAGTACATGGCACATATAAAGGATTTTGTTATTACGCAAATGCTCTAAAAAGAGTGTTATGTTAATAAGAATTAAAAAATACAAAAATTTTAGCTTCTGTTCCTTTGAACATTTTTTAAGTTTATTATTTAATTTTACAATAATCTATGTGGGTTTCATTACTTTATTCTACTTTTACTATAGCTTTTAAATATGATTTTAAGCTTTCGCGGTCACAATCACTATTATGTTCACTACGGGTCTTACCGCGATTATTTTTGAGTTCTGTCTGATATTTCGACAACATTGCAGCTGCCATTTTCACAGACTAACTGAAGAGACTGCGGTGGTGGATGTTGAGCTGTCAAGGGAAACCGTATCGGTCTACCCTCTTTCTTTGTCTTTTATTACACAGGTTTTTACACACAACACTGACGGTGTCCATTCGGGAATTGTTCACTGATGCGCGCGTACACTTTTTACACAACTCAATCACAGGGTTCCATGTACCCGTAAGCTTGAAACCGTCTTCCCGATTGAAATTGGGATGCTTCTTAATTTCAATCGCTTCCCTAACTAGCCGGGGTATAAAGTGGCGTTCAGTTGCAAGTACTTTTGGCTGGTGTAGCTCGATCCAGTGATTGGTCTCTGCTTGTGTTAGATGCTCCGCTATGGCAGATTTCACAATATCCCTGTTTTTAACTGCGGTTATGTGCTCTTTGACCCGTTGAGCTATAGCCCTCTTAGTTTGTCCAATATACGAGCGACCACAACTACAGCCAATTTTATAGACACCAGATTTTTCCAAAGTCGTGCTATCCTTCGGTGACCGCATATACAGAACTCAAAAATAATCGCGGTAAGTCCCGTAGTGAACATAATAGTGATAGCTTTTAAAACCTGAATTGATTTAAAGTTATCAGGAAAAAAAAGTTACAAAAGCTATATTATTTTTGGTAAGATCGTGTATTTTATTTTTCGCAAAACCCTGACGTATACTACTATTTTTGTAGTACAATTCCTGCAACCATATATATTTTTTAATCTATGCCTGCAACTATTGAAAAGAAAAAAACCCGAGAAAATCAGCATAGTCATGGCATGTGGTCTCAACGCCTTAATCGTACGATTTGTTCTCAGAGACTCGCATAGATGGCGCCACTCGAAACTATACAACATTGTATCTACAGTATTATGAGAATATAAAAACATGATTCACAAAATATATCTTATTAAAAATTAAAACAATATTTAAGGCATAACGCAGATTACCGGCATCTAGTATCGACTACCAAGCAACTCTCCTGCGCCATACATTCGCCTGCTTTTCGCAACCTTAATTTAGTCCAATATTTTAGTATGAGGTGGGCAGTCTATACGTTAGTATTATATTGTCTTTGGTCATGGTAAAATCTGAATACACAGTATTTTAACACCTTTGTTTTCGTTTCTTATTTATATATCACTTACCTTATACAACCATACATACATCTTATCACGTTTTTATCCCTTGCGGGGTAGACAGCGCCCTAGGTCATAAAACCCAAATGCCATGTTTAGCATGTCAGTGGGCGTTAAGGTGAAAAGCAGAATCAAAATAGTGATGGGTTGCTCGCCGCATTGCCTATAACGTGATTCCTTAGATGTTTGCCCTATCCCTTGACCGACTCTTACGGTCTGCGCGGGAAGAAAAGCTGGTATATTCTTTGTTTTTCTTTCCCAAACCAGCATGGAAGCTCTTACTTGATTGGAACTTACTTTATTTATTATGTATATCATATGCTATCCCTAAAATAATATCTTCTGTAGCACGATATATAAATTTTAATCTAGTATATAAGCAAGCAGACAGCCCGCCATTTTTTCTTGCAAATCGGGCTTTTTGAGACACAGTTTCAGGCCAGACATTCATCACTTCGAATTAAGTATTCATTAGGGAGCTAAAAGCAATATTTCAAAAGTTTTTTGTTAGCTCTCATTAAAACCAATTATTTTCGAATTATTTACTACCAATTCGGTGGTAAAATATCATTATTCTGCATTTTCTTTTGATGATTAAGTATCATTTACTCCAACTACTGCTGAAGCATATCTATCGATTTATTACTCTGTAGTAAGTTCTGCTTTATTTATAAACTCCGTGACGTTGGCAATGATGTTAAACGAATTACGTGATATTCTTCTTCTTTGTTGTGACAGTGTAAGTGGCCAACATTGAGAAAAAAATTTAAACTTTAATTTAACAAAACACATAACAAATTTTTCAGGTTTTTTTTCAATTTCACTAGGGATATCGAAGACTATGCAAAATAGAAAAGAAAAATACCAGCCATATGTGTGTCGGGCCACGGGCAATGTAGGGTTCTGTAGTTGGACGTCTTTTTATAGGTTGATTACAATTCTTTGACTTCTAAACACTACTTATCTGTGATAGTTTCCTTTAACCTCGTTTTAATTTATGCTACTGCCTTGAATTTTTCATGTAACAATAAACTTATCCATCAGGTCTTTCTTAGACTCCACTGCAGGAGCACGACCCTCTCTGTACCTACTACCACAGCAACATATTAGCCAGAGCAGTCAGAGGATTTGGCCTACACTCTTCACGCTGGCCAGACGGGTTGGAGAGGTTTTTTTGATGTTTGTAAGCTTTGTTTAGTTTGTGTTTCCTAAGTCGCCATCATCACCATCAGGTCTTTTTTAGTCTCGACCGCAGGAGCACGACCCTCTCTTTACTACCGGAGCATTCAGATTTGGCCTGCATTCTCTACGCTGGCCAAACGTGTTGGAGAGGTCTCTTTGATGTTCATAAGCTTTGTTTAGCTTCTACGTCGCCTTCTACGACATCCACGGAAAGACTTGGAGTGGTCATAGTCTACTCTAGCGAGAACCACACGGCAGAAAAAACATTACACCTAACACAATTTGATATAATGAAAATTTAACTTTGTAACATTCCACAACCGCTAACCTGTGTGCGTACTTTGTGCATTCAATTAATTAACGAAAGCCAATATTTGTTAATATTAGGTACAACAGACTGAAGTATTTACTGATTAATATTGTTGCGTTACATTGAACAAGCAAATATGTGATTATTATTTAGATTAACGAATATGTGATCGATGAACCGTATATTTTAAAAATTTGATTGATTTCCACAAGAATCAATTTCATTAGGTTTTTGTTGCTGGACTGAAATGGACTAAAATTATTGAATTTGGCATGAAGCTTGATTTTACACCTATTTAATACTATGCGCGATTGCGTCTAATATATGGCCGGTTTTTATTTTTGTTGTGCCACTCAAATACAATGAGATCTGAGAACTCTTATAAGAAATCTAATTATTTGAATATTTAACAGTTTCATGGAATTTCATGCTTATCTGTAGTAGTTAAATGCACTAATTGTAATGTGCTAAAAAAGGATTATAATAAAAAGTAAACATTTTCTTTATAAAGAAGCAGACAAAAGAAAACTCGTGGAAAAAGTGGGGTAAAAGGATTTTGGTTAATGCGCTGGTCTCGTGCTAATGGCATCCTTTTTAGTTTTTAGATAATTAAAAATAGGTACACTACTATGTAAGACGATTCTGAATATTTCGCTTAAATCAAAAATCTTTGTATTTTTTTTTTAAAGCAGGCATGTTTTGATACTTATTGTAATTGAATTATGATACATTATACTAAAAAATGCATTCACCATCATTATATTATCATCCGTAAGAATTTTACTGCTGCACGTAGGCCTTTCCTAAGGATTTGCATCATGGGTGGTTTTGCTATACTCACCATGCTTAGCAGACGGGTTGGTTGCGCAGTTTGTTTGGTTCCGACGCTGCTGCCCGTCAAGAACATTTTTTTAATCAATAGAAGGGTAGAAGTTTGTTTGCCCTGGGGAAACAGGATAAAGGTATTTGGGATGCTACTTGCTCAGATGAAATGCGGATGATAAAGTAGCAGCTCAAGAAGCCAACGCGTAGCCGATGCCATTTTCAACCTCCGGACAGGCAGGTGAAGATGATAACCCTGAAATGAAAGGCGTTATTGGGCTTTTTGCCGAAACGAAATTGTTTCCTTAATGTTTTGACCATCATCATCAGCCTATTGCAGTCCACTGCTGGACATAAGCCTCCCCAAGAGCACGCCAAATTGTGCGATCTTCTGCTTTCCTCATCCAGCCACCACCAGCGTTTGTTTTGTTTGTTGTGTTGTTGTTTCACCATGTTTTGACCAGTGCTTTTGAAAAACGTCGTATGATGTTCGTAATCAGTAAGCTGGGTATTATAGTCATTATATTATTATAAGCACTCGGCATCGCCTCATGCCTATATACACATCGATTATAATATCCAGCTTACCGTACTATTTTTTATTAATTATTGAATTAGGCATTTGTCTCCCATCTCACCTGATGGTAAGCGACGATGAAGACAGGATGTTACATGCCTATCCAAGAGATACCTATTAGATCATCATAATGTACTATTTATTCACTACATTTTCTCTATGTCATCTAAAAGGTAATGTGTGTTTGATATTACGTGCAAGGTCGCATTTTAACCCAATTTCTTTCATCCCTTTGCCCCAAAAATGAAATATTGCGTTCAAAATTGATGGCATCTGTTTACATGAGATCAAACGGGCTCTATTAAAATTTCATACGTGTCACGTAACACAATCCATCCACTCTTATAATACAATGACGCAAGCAATTTTCGCACTAATTCCCGAGAAGAAAGGCTGAAAATTAGGTAACGTTAATCAGATTTTGGTGTACCTAGCTTGAGAAAATGTGACGTGTAAATTCAAATTTGATGTACATTCATTTGATTGGTTTTATTCTGAACGTAATTGATGTTAGGCTTCACCTACGATTTGCTAATTTAAACAGGCATATTGTAATTTTGGAGGTTAATAACATGCTCTGAAAATTTGATGTAATAAATTGGTACGATAATTAATTTTGATTCGAAATGATTCTTCATAATGTTTAATCATCCTTAGACATTCAAACATATAAACGTATTCAGCAAAGAATATAATATGTATCATAACTTTGACTTTGCGGCCTTTGACGACCCTGGGAGTACCTAATAAAATCATGTTACTGTGTCTATATCATCATCATTATCATCAGGTAATTTTAGTCTTCACTGCGGGAGCGGGTCGAGCTGTACTACAAGAGCCATATATTCGCCAGAGCAGTCCGAGGTTTTGGCCTACACTCTCCACGTTGGTCAGATGGGTTGGAGAGAAACTGATGTTTATAAGCTTTGTTTAGCTTGTGTTTCCTAAGTCGCCTTTTACGACATCCACGGGAAGACTTGAAGTAGTCCTATTCTACTCTGCCGGGAACCATACGGCTATGTGTCTATATAATAATATTATGTATATGTGTCTATATGATAAATGACGAATAAAATCAAGGATTTTATACCTATACAACAGTAGACTATCAAGTAAAATCAGGCAAATTGTTGTATACCCCTGTTTAAATATTTTTTTATATTGATTATTGTTGAACTACAACTTATATTACGTGATTTCAATTAAAGTAACGCCTTTTACACTATGCGTTCCTCTCCCCGTCTACTGACGTGCCCATACCATCGCAGACGACTTTCTGCCATTTTGTCCACAACAGGGGACAAAATGGCCGAAATACTTTAATACCTCTCATGTACTAATTTCGCACTTTGTCTAGTCGAGTAACCCCCGCTGCCCATTTCACGGCACCGATTATCATTTCATTAGTGTGCATCATTTGTACATGATTTTTATTGACAGTCTAGTACCTACTCCGCACTATACATCATGGTTGGTCTTACCGCAGTTTTGTAGACCTTGCCCTTGGCCCTTGAGTCATACGACTAAAGGGCGCCTATACAGGCGTTAGCACACATAGTCACAGATACCAGTACACATTAGGTCATACAGAACGCCTGAGAGGGTTTTCCATTTAAGTGATATAATCTGACGAAGGTTTTTACGGCCAGCTGCCTGCCTGACGCCAACCCTCCTTGATTAGTACTAATGTCACAGACAATCGGGAATCAAACCTGGAATCACTATTATTTATTGCGCCACGAAACCCATCAAGATATGATTCAGCATTACCATCAATTGTTTCCGTAAATTATCTCAACACTCCAACATATTAAACACATTCAAAAGACAGTTTTGAACTGGCATTGAAAAATTACCAAGACATTGATTGATGGCAACACTGGCTCTAAAAGATTCAGATGCTTAATTTTTCTGTCTTCAGATGTCCTTACTGTCACAATTTGATGAATAGAACGTTACCCGTACATTTTCTACTTAGGAAATTCTGACAAGGGTTCAGTTTGCATAATGTAATAAGCTTCAAGAACCCGATCCTAGATAGATTTTTAGGTCGTGGGATTAGATTTTCATAAACATTAGAGTAAGGACTTTGACGTAAGAAGTGCTTTAGAATGAGCAAACATTTTTATCTAAGTTATCTTGTGTGGCATAGCATTTAAATTTACATATTTATTGAAGCCAAGTATAGATCCTGCATAAGTAGGTAATTTATTTTTGTTTATAGACAAACTTCTGTCGACTTTTTAGTGTGTTAATAATATGGTAAAGGGTGTTCTAGAATAAATAGCAGCAGCACTGGGTCACTGGAGATCGCTAAACCACCTAAGAGTGGGAGTTGGACGATGCCAGGAGCTCAGAAAGAGGTGGGGCTTTTCCAGTGAAGAGACATGTTCTTGTGGAGATGTACAGTCTTTAGAACACCTGCTCTTGTGCCCCAGGTCTACGATGTCCTGCTTTTAAAAAAAATAAAATATAAAGGACATATCACACAAACTGAGCTAGCCCTACACATGTCCTACAGTAAGTTGCGAACTTGTGTCGCAGGATGCTAACTCAACGATACTATATTTTATAAATATATACAAAGTATCGATGTTGTACGGTATACAATTTTTACAAGTAGCAATCAAAGATGGCGTAGATCTTTTGATTGCCTCTTGAGAGCTTCTGGTAACAAGGTAAGCTACAGAGATTTTAAAAAAGTTTCCGTGTGCGTATTCATACTTCTATAGTAAGCCACGATTTGCCCAAAAATGTGTCTGTTCTTGCTGCTTATCAAATATAATCCAATGACAGCGGCTCATCGGACTTGACGTCTTAAGTGTCGACGGCTCGGTGAATTCAATTCGGTGGTTACAAATCCAAACAAAATTTGATAATAAATAATTCTCATCGCACTAAAAACTAGGTAGCTCTTTATGAAAAGCCCCAGTACCCTTGATGACAACACCGCGAGTAATTTTGCCGTGAAAATAAATATTATAGGTACTTTATTTTCACAGATTCAGAGGAGATGCCCAAAGAGTTGGTGTCAGGCAGGCGGCCGTAAAAACTTTCACAATACGAATGTCACAATAGTAGACTCCGGGTTCTAACGCATCACAGCTTAGGACCTCTCGATCCACTTAGACACAAATGGGAAAAACCCTCAAAAGTATTCACGTAAAATCAGTCAAGATAATAAAACTTTATAACGCAAAAATTAAACCGCTGAAAAGTAAAAATTCAATCATCCCCTTTTTGTCCAAATGTACACAAGACCAACATCAAGGTATACCACTTCCAATAAAAAAAAAGAAATATCGAAATAGGACCACTTCGTAAAGGTCATCCATTAAAAAAATATATACACGTCGACATGATAACCTCTTCTTTTTTTGGCGGTTGAAAACAGGAAACAAATGCCAAAAGCAGGCACAATTAGGCTAAGTTACGTCTGGTAGTTAAGCCAAGTTATTCCCGTAATAGTCGATACCCTACTTCAGGCTTAGTCTACGTGAATATAGATCGGGTATAAATACCACAAGGCGACAACTGAGCTGGCATAGATAAATATAGTAATAGATCGTGCGAATATTGAACGAGAAACCTTATTACATACGAGTATATAGTCCTTACAACATTTATTATACTTAACTCGTGACCGTAAGAAATTCCATTTGAAAAAAGACAATATCGTTTCAAATCACATTAACTTACTAACATGGGCTAAAACAAACATTTTAAAAATGTAAGGTTTGATTTTAAGTGATATGATGCAAACACACTTTTAGGGTCAACAAATTAATATGCAATTCTATGACAGGAAACAATTCTTACACAATGTTTTTATTATAGATATTTCTTTCACTGATCATATGCTGCAATTGATATTTAAACCTTATCACTCATATTGCTTCAAGAAGGAACAAAAATATTTTCCTCATCAGAAAATTTACCAGTTTAAGTAGTCTTAAAAATCCGGTATTGGATACCAATATTGGATTTTTTCACTTTAAATAAACTTGAATGGTTTCCTTTCTTTAAAAGAAGGATATAGAAAATAATAAAATAATCTAGAAAATAAAAATGCTTGAGTTAGGTTTATCTACCAAAATGGTCAGGCTGAGCGAGAAGCGAAACTAAAAAAGACATTTCGCTTTTTTTTGCTCCCTAAGACCACCACTACATGCTCGAATCTAAATCATGATAAAAGAAAATATAGCATCACTCCGGGAGTGCCAATAGTAGTGAAAGTTGCTCAATTACGTGTGTATTTGTGTTAGGGTAAAACACGGATAGTTGCCTCACTTTTCAAAAAGTTTAAATTATTAAAAAATGAGTCGTTATTAAGAATACCTGATAATGTATACGAAAACATAGGTTCTTCGTCTTTTATAGAAGACCAATTCCGTTAGCATAATTGATACTGGTTTTGAGTATATTACGTTTTATTTAACCTCCTAAAAAAGGGATAGTCGCCTACTGCAGCGGATAGTTGCCAAATGTTAAAAAGAGTTAGGAGGATACTTGCCGCATAGTCATACATATAACACTTGGTTTTCGCTTATACTTGCGAGGCATTCTGTTTACCTAGAATTGGCACGTGCAAGCGGTTAATATTGTTTTATATTTAAAACAAGTAAGAATAGCATCAATTTTACTTGAAAAAAAAATTGAAAAAATGTGATGAAAAATAAATCGCCACAGGTAGGTTTCGAATACATTCATAACATATTTTCAATTTTAATAATATACCGAGCATTTTAATGCTATTTAAAAACCATTTAAGTGAAAAAAAAATATTCGTTGATTAAGGAATAAATGGTTATGGATAATTGCACTTAGAGCAACTATCCGCCACAATAAATAAGGCAACTATCCTTTTTGATACGGATAGTTGCCTTTTCGATTTAGAAAATAAATAAAATCTTTTCGACAATAAACGCAATTAATAGGGCAATTAAAGGTCTAATGTAAGCAATGAAACAAAATGTAGCCTGAAACCACAATCAATTATAAAGATATCCAACAAAAACTAGGTACCAATATAAGTTTGACGTCCGTTAATGTTTCGCAGCGGAAGATTTTTGCTCACACGGACGAAACGCGTGCACCTACTCCAGCGGTTTACGTGGCAGTGAGGCCTGCGGGGGGAGTGCTTCTAACTATAATCAAGCAGTAATGCCAAAAATGTACCTAACATAGAGAATTCGAAACCGACGCAAGTATCCCCCCGACGCAACTATCCGGGTTTTACCCTACGTGTGTATAAAGAACTGATGTAATATTTTTTGATCGTCACAAAATATTATATTGTTTAGGATATAGGTAAATACAGAGGTGATGGATTTTCGGTAACGAGTTCAATGCAGTATTCTCTTTAATAACGTGCCTTGTTTTATTATATGCAAATTCTAAGCAATTGAGGTCATATGTTCTCTAATTAGATATCAGGTCCACGGTTTCAACTTTGAATAGCGCTATTCAGAACCTGGGGAGCTTTTGATAAACCTGTTTAGTCGGACACCGTGCCAATTTATGTGGCATTAAACGGTGTTTACGAAGTTCTGAACTCGCACGTCGTCTACGTCTAAGAAGATTAAGATATTATAGTGAAAATCGAATTGTTTGCTTTATATACAAGATAGATTCTACAACAATATTTTTTACGGTTTCATAAATGGAAATGAAAATATTGAATATTGTTTTGAGTTCCCAGCAATGATCCTTTTGGAAAAGTTGTTCATATTTAAGGGCAAAGTCATCCCTTAGAAGGTATGTCGAGGGTCCATTTACACTATCTACTTCACTTAAACCCTTTGATCTCGGCATTCCGAATTTAATATTATTATTCCGAGCATGTCGCATCCGAACTTTTGGGCAACTATAATCCTTTGGAAATTTAAAGATATCTTTATCTATTAGGAATGTTAAACAACTGAGGTTTTGGTCACAATTGGCATAAAAATATCATGAACTATTTGATAGTTAGCTTATTTAGTTATCCTATTATTCTTGGCCCTTATCATGAAAGTCATAAAACTATGACAGTAATCTTTAGAATGTCTTAAATTATGTTGGCCACTTACATATACGAAAAAAAAAATGAAACATGCCTTATACGTCTGGCATGCAAAACATTTTTCTGTGATCCATTTGATACTCTGACCCTTTGATCATGACTCATAATCGTGACACACATAAAAATTCCAAGAATATTGCGTCCAAACTTTTGGGCAATCATAATCCTTTGAATGATTAAGAATATCCTAAAGGCATAGGTAGTGCTTTCTTGGCTCTTACTGATGTTAAGTAGTCCTAGGCGTCAATTGAGATGGGTAGCCACAAATATCAAAAAAATACCTTAAAAGCTCTCCTTAGCTTCAGAAGGCACGTTAAGCTATTGGCCCCAGCTCTATCATTAAATGAGCGCAGTAAAGTAATAACAAGAAAATTCCTGAACAAATAGACGCTAATGTTGGCCACTTACACACACAAACAACAAAAAAACATGTATAAACGTTTGGCATGCAAAGCATTTCTCTATGATCCATTTGAGTGCCACTCAAACCCTTTGATCTCGGAACACATAAAAATTCCAAGCATGTCGTCCGAACTTTTGGGCAAATCTAATTCCTTGGCTATTTTTACGTGGGCCTTTCTTCATTTTCGTAACTTTTTTTTAAGTTTATTTATTCCACTATCACTACATACTATAAAACAGTCCTTTTGATTTATGAGGAAGTTTTATAGGTATATAACATGCCAGGGCGCTTGGCTTAAAAATGATTCTACGGATTTGAACGCATGTGGTTTCATAAAACATATAATCGTTATATCATACCGTGTGACATTATCCCCTAGAGGATCTCTGTTAATCAGTTCACCAGGATCCCTTAAGTAACATACAAAAAAACATACGTACACAAAGTACAAGCTTGAACCTATTTACTGATGACGGCCGGCGGATCCCACCACTGTACCATGGAGCCGAAAATAACCAAAGGTTACCGACGACGACCGAAGCTGGATCGGACCTTACCTTACTTGCTTGCGTGCCCTCCTCTGATCTCTTTGTCTCGTCAATAATAATCTGATATTTCTAAATAGTCTTTTTATTTGGGAGATACGAGCAACCAGACCTACATACATATAACTGCAGTCCGCTACACACAGAATAGGTGAAAAAATAACACGACTGAAGCTTAATAGCGCGTTAAAATCATCTCAGATCTTAGAAAATCTCTATTTAACTAAAATAGAATCGAGAATGAAAGATACATTTCAGTATCTTTTGTTCCTTCAGCGACGATTCAATTTCCGACCTTTTTCTTACATTGCCTATCTCGTGATACAATAATTGATCTCCTTTTTCTGCCAAAAGGCCGAATTTGTTCCAGATTTATTATCCCTTAACATCTTTGTCTAGGTCGTCGTTAGGCCAGTCACGTCAATAACTTTTAGCATTTATACGATTTTCCCAGTAAATAGTTCTTTTATTTCACCCAAACTATTATTTGGGACAATACATGGTAAACGTATTCATGCTTTTGTTATAAATTTTATTATGTCTGCTGCTGACCACACAAAAGGATATTATTTTGTCTTTTTACATTTATTAAATCAGATAGAAACGTTGTTTTTGTGCAAAATAAATTTTGTTTTTACTAAAACATTATGTGAACATTTTTTTATAAGCTGCTGCGCATCGTTATTGTGGTAGTTGTTCGTGACATGTGTATCAGATTTGTTTTACTATCATTTATACATACAGAGTTTTAAAACATTTTAATGAATATAGTTTTGAACTTGATTTGCTCTCGTCTGAATGAAAGATAATATAAAAACCAGCCAAGTGCGTGTCGGACTCGCGCACGAATGGTTCTGTACCAGAAAAAAAAAACGGGGAAAAAATACTTTTGTTGTATGGAAGCCCTCTTTAAATATAATTTTTATTTTAATTTTAGTATTTGTTATTATTGTGGCAATAAAAATACAACATCTGCGAAAATTTTAACATCCTTGCATACGGTTCATGAGATACAGCAAAAAACGCCAACAACTACTCTGTTGTATGGTAGCCCCCGCTTAATTATTATTTTTATTTTGTTTTTAGAATTTGTTGTTATAGCAGCAACAGAAATACACAATCTGTGAAAATTTCAACTGTCTAGCTACTAAGGTTCTTGAGATACAGCCTGGTGACAGACGGACGGACGGAGGGACGGACTGCGAAGTCTTAGTAATAGGGTCCCGTTATGGTTACCCTTTAGTTATGGAACCCTAAAAAAAACTGTAAAAAATATAGCCTATGTCACATTATTTTTATTAAGTGATCCCGATTCCTGAAAAAATAAAACGAGGTACCTTTTTCGATTGGAATAATTAATTACGTTTGTTACGGTTTTATCGCGTTTATCATACTATTAAACCTACACTATATATACCTAGCGTTTCGAACACTTAGTGTTCTTCTTTAAAATTTTGGCTGCCACAGAGATTTCAGTGATTCTGCCAATGTCCAGTATAATGAGATACTAAGTATCGGTGTTGTACGGTATGTGGCATCAAAGATGGCTTAAGTTCTTTGGTAGACTCGTGGGAGGTTCTGATGACAAATCTATACGAGTCTATTTAACAGTCTACTTTAACTATTTAAAAAATTGTTCTCGAGCACGAGCATTTATAATACCAAACTAGACCAATTTCATATTATAAAGTCCACTTAAATGAATAATGAAAAAGGCAAACGACAACTGTACCCCTTGACTTCCCACCAAAAACTCCACTTACAGTGTTCATTTTCGTAGGTAGAAAGCGTTGCCATTTGTCTATTACGAAACTACTGCAAACACTATTTTTGAGCTACAAGATTCTTAACACTCATTCTCATTTTTTTGATTGAATAAAAGACCGAGCTATTAAAAATAAAAAACTTTTTTCGCTCCGTAATTTTAATGCGAGTCCCGTTAAAATTTTCTTTCAGACACCACTTGGAACTCATAACGGCTCTTTGACGCATATTTTATGGGATGGTCTAAAGAGAGGTGAAAAAGTGTTAATTCATGAATAATATAACCGTAAGGTAACATTTTCATTAAGTTTAAGGTCTCATTTTCCCTCGAGCACCTTTTGCTGGAGACTTTTTAAGTAAAACCTTAATTATGCAAGTTTGAAGAGTTGACTGAAAGCGTATTTTATTATTTAGTGTAACTTGATAGTTAGTTGGTGCACGAGGATTTTAGAAAGTCGAAATAAATAGGGAAGACTCTTTTGGCCGTACATACTGAAATTTGCCAAGGAGCACAAATAAAGCAAATAATTATATTAATAGTAACTCGAAATCGAATCGCGCTCGTCTTATTAAATACTTTTTTTCTCTAGTCCCATCCAAATCCCAACTAATATTATAAATGCTAAAGTGAGTTTGATTAAATAAATAAATAAAATAAATATGAAATGAAATGAAATGAAATTTTATTCAAATTTGGATATCATGTATCGCTTTTTGAACGTCATATTTTTTTTTTAATTTGCAAGATCGAAAAAACTACTAGCGTTTCGGAAAGACCACTGCTGAGAAGAATACGCCGAAAGAAACTCAGTCCAGTTTTGGTCCCTACATGCCTGAAGGGCTATGCTTATACACAAGTACATATATACGGACAAATCACACAGATTGAGCTAGCCCCAAAGTAAGTTCTTAATAAGACTTGTGTTATGGGATACTAACTCAACGATACTATATTTTATAACAAATACATATATAGATAAACATCCAAGACCCAGGTCAATCTGAAAAAGATCGTTTTTCATCTTGACCTGACCGGGGATCGAAACCCGGGACCATCCGTGTCACAGGCCGGCGTGTTGACCGCTGCGCCACGGAGCTCGTCAATTTGTTTGTTTGTTTCACTTTCACGCCTTATTAACTGAACTGATCATCATGAAACGTTATTTGGAATACGGAGAAGGACATAGGCTACGTTTTATCCCGGAAAAAAGTACTGTTCTTGACGGATCGGCAATAACGCGAGCAGAGCCGCGGACGATAGCTAGTACTTTTTTTTAAA
Organism: Rhodophaea formosa; assembly: GCA_963082605.1. Classification (NCBI taxonomy): domain Eukaryota; kingdom Metazoa; phylum Arthropoda; class Insecta; order Lepidoptera; family Pyralidae; genus Rhodophaea; species Rhodophaea formosa. The sequence continues at coordinate 6,963,613 of OY720226.1, forward strand.
ATGCTTTATTTTCTGTAACAAAAGTGATCTTATAGCTACAGGTGTTGGAGCCTCCTTTTAGGCTATCTAAGATGCCTGTGCCAGGAGGCTCCGCTATTCATTATCTATATCTTACATTAAGATCAATACAAATTCAGTTTTTAAATAAGAGACTAAAATAAAAAATAAAACAAGATCCAAATTTATACACTCGTGATTCTTAAAAAAATTGTATATTCATATGTTATTTTTAACCGATAACCAAGGTACTTCATTTTATAATCCCTTGCCTTGACCTAGAAAAAAACTTTTGACTTTAAGATTTTTTTTTACGATGTCATTGTTAATTCATTTTAGGCGGTAAATTGGCCCAACCAAAAACTAACTTATATCATCAAACAGCCTATACTTGTCCACTGCTGGACATAGGCCTCCCCAATTGCACGCCATCGAGATCTATCTTCGGCTGCTTACATCCAGCTCCTGCCAGCCATCCAACTTATATAACAGTAAAAAAATACAACGTAAAACTTTAATCCACGTTTTACAATAAGACGTACAGAGCGCTTCCAAATTTCCAAAGAAATACATAATACTGACAATTTTAATCTATGTTTTATAACACGTACAGAGAGTTTCCAAATCTCCTAAGTCCTGAAAAACGTACAATATACACTCGACTAAAGCCTAACCAACACTATTATGAACGCAAAAAATACCAAAACCCAACTATTTAGCATAACCGTACCGTATTTATTCATATTTGGAAACACTCCAAATAGGTCGTGGGTTTTTATTTACGACGGTATATATCAGGCACTCGTGAATTTTAACGATATGTGGAAAATATTAAAATGGAACTTGGAAGTTTATAGGATGATGTGTCTTGTAAAGTATGAATTATTGTCAGACGTCTTTAAGTTTCTGGTTTTTTCTTATACATGTACATACTATCTCCTCTTTTTCCCATGCAGGGTAGACAGAGCCCAGGTAAAACCTTGAGGCTACATTTAGCATGTCGGTGGGCTTGTAGGTCAGAACGATTTTTTCTTATGTACGTAACAAAAGTGTCAGGTTTTTAACATCAATTTAAAGAACTGAAACAAGGGTTTGTTATGTATGTACTTAATCTACACTCTCGAAAAATCATCTATATGAGTCTTCGCCTTAGTACCCTGATAGAACCGTATTGATTTTTTATATACGATATCTACCCTTATTCCTCTAATAACACAGAGTATAATTCTTTGCAAAGATTTTTGGCAAGTTACGGAAATACTACAGATTGGTCCCGCTCACACGCATACAATTTTATATAAATTTATGCATTCCTATATCTTTAGTTTGTCAAATATTACATATGTGCAAGCGGGACACTAACTTGTAGTATTCCCATCTCTTTCTATGCCAAAAGTATTTAATTTCATTTCATTTATTCAGTAAACAATATTTACATTGTATTTGAATATATCTGTACTTATAAACTAAAACAAAGCAATATTTAATTAAATGAAATTAAAGCAATTAAAAAAAATTATAAAAAATATTTAGAACATGTCAAAAATTATATAACATTCATTTAAGTAATTATTACAATAATGTTAATTAATTATAATATTCATCATCAGGTCAGGTCAAAGAGACCTGATGATGAAGTCTCCACTGCAGGAGCACGACCCTTTCTGTACTATCATAGCCATATATTAGCCAGAGTAGTCAGAGGATTTGGCCTACACTTTCCACGCTGGCCAGATGGGTAGGAAAGGTTTCATCGGTGTTTTTAAGCTTTGTTTAGCTTGTGTTCCCTGAGTCGCCTTCTATGACATCCACGGGAAGACTTGGAGTGGTCCTATTCTACTCTGCCGGAAACCACACGGTATCACACTGCTAAAAGTATTGATTTTAAATTACGGACAGCATGTAGTGCCGTTTTTGTATGTGACTATGTATTAAGTGTTTTATACATATTTGATCAATGTATTTTTGCGTACAGAAAACTTAGAACTTAAACTTAATAAATAAATTCTTGTCTAACTTATACATGTTCTTGGTGTGATTTACTAGAATTGCTAAACCTAAACCGCCTAAAGCAGGGAGGTGGAAGACGCCAGGAGCCAAAAGAGTTTGGGCTTTTCCAATGATGAGATATGCTCTTGTGGAGATGTCCAGTCTATGGAACACCTGCTCTTGTGCCCCGCGTCTACGGCATCCTAGAGGATAACCGGAAAGCCATTGATGTGGCCACTTACTGGGCATGGGCACACTATATTCGTTTGCCATTGACACGGAAGAAGAAAAAGAAGACTCTATGACGACGACTAGGATCCCTGAATAAACCCAGTTTTATTTCGCTTTCGCTATCTCTGATTTAGAATTATATCGGAAATACCAATTCAATAAAACAAAAACCCTTAAACTCTACCCTTTTAAAGCATTCAATTATTTTTTAATTTATCTCCTCGTATATTTTGGGCGTTAAATTGAGAGATTTTATCTAAAAACCGTCGGTCAGAATGTGTTTTCATAAATTGAGGGGATTATAAGTTTTTTGAGTTTACTCTTTTGACTCAAAAACACACACTTTTGACACCGTTTAAATTTCAGTCCACCGGCGTTTAAAGTCTGTCTGTCGGGCTAGGTCGTCTGTATAAGCTAATATTGGAAACTATTAGGTCAATTATGATGGGCATATTAAGGTTCACTACCCAAAGGGTAAAAACGGGACCCTATTCTCGAGGCTTCGATGTCCGTCTGTTCGTCACCAGGCTTTATCTCATAAACCGTGATATCTAGACAATTGAAAATACCAGAGATGATGAATTTCTGTTGCCGCTATAACGACAAATACGAAAAACAGGATAAAATAAGTATTTGAGGGGGCTCCCATAAAACAGTCTGACATGATTTTTGCTGTTTTTGGACTATGTTGTCTATGTAGATCATAATGTAGAACCCTTGATACGTGAGTCCGACTTGCATCTGGCCAATTTTTTTACAATGTAGAGAGCGTGATGCGTCCTAAGACGGGTCGCTAGTATTTTTATGAAATTAACATTTTTATGGTTTTATGGGACTATTTATTTATAACTTAACTGTATTGTTATCATTACAGCCAGTCATTCAATTAAGAAAACTACTGTAAAAAGTGTATATAAATTACGGTTCCGATTAAACTGAAAGAGAATGGAGTATCCCATCGTATCTAATACCATAGACTTCATTTAAATGGTTTATTCTTCTTTTTAACTTCATAATACTTAGTACTTAAATTGAGAGGTAAATAACCACCACGGAGGACGTCAAAGTGAGTTTATTTGTTACATTTTCACGCGTTAACTACCGAATCTATATTTATGAAAAGTTTTTATACATTGTTAGAGGTATGAAAAAGGACATAGACTTTAACTCATCCTATAAAAAAGGTACTGTTTTCGAGGTATTGATATGAATAATACCAACCCTTAAACATGGCGTAGGTAGCATCTCATCTGTTCCTAATTCTTTATTATAGTCATAGTACACAGTCATAATACTAAGGTCTTTCCAATTACTAGTAATATAGTTCATTTTTACCCCTTCTGATCTAAATCCATAAAAAATCATTAGTCAATTGACTATGGACATAAATATTGATCAAATTTCAATAGTTTTTTGAGTTTACATCCTTGACATTATACCTAGAAGCATAACCCTACCAAACCCCACCTTCTCTAAAATCAGATGCAATATTTATACGAATTCCGTTACTGCATAAAATTCTTATGAATAATGTATCGATACATCGAATCGGTGTAAATATCGGTATCTGAAGTTTACTCCTCTTATCCCGTGTCCGTCAGGGCTAAAAAATATATTTTTCGAGGGCTTTGTTGGGTTTCATCATGAATAAATTCAGTTAAAACGGCTTACGTATAGTCCCTTGTAAAGGCGGGCCGTAACCAGAGGCAGAGATGCTTTTTATGAAAGTGTGATGAAAAAAAAAGGATAAACATGACATTATTACAATACTTAAATGGTTTTTAAATAGCATTACAATGCTCGGTATATTATTAAAATTGAAAATATGTGATGAAAAAGAATTCGCCGCAGGTAGGATTCGAACCCACGAGTCTTAGGTCTGCGCCCTAAGTGTGTTACCAACTACACCACCGTGACTTCGAATCACCGCGTCGAAGCCACGGTGGTGTAGTGGTAACACACTTAGGGCGCAGACCTAAGACTCGTGGGTTCGAATCCTACCTGCGGCGAATTCTTTTTCATCACATATTTTCAATTTTAATTATTACAATACTCACGTGAGGAGCATGGCCGACATGTTTCGATCTCATTTTCAACTCTATGCGCGTGCCAGCGTCGCGTCGTTCTTTCGTGCGAATTAAACACAGGCGTAAAAATCGACAGGGCAGTGAAAACTTGACAAATTATTTGTTAGCTGTTCATTTCTGCGAGTTTCGATTTTTTTTTAATTTCGGGTGTTTAACAAGTAACCCTGTATATGTGCAGTGGACCATATAGAAAAGTATACCACCATCATAATCAGGTCCTTGTTAGGTAGGTTCGACTGCAGAAACACGACCCTTTCTATACTACTTGAGCCATATATTAGCCACAGAAGTCAGAGAATTGGGCCTTAACCCTCCATGCTAGTCAGACGGGTTTGAAGAGGTATGTTTGATGTTTATAAGCTTTGTTTAGCTTGAGGTTCTTAAGTCGCCTTCTATGACATCCACGGGAAGATTTGGAGTGGTCCTATTCTACTTTGCCGGGAACCACACGGTAACCATACCACCAATAATACTAAGTATAGTACCAATAGAATGGGAAAAGTGTACTTTTAGAGGCCTATTGTACAAATCAAAGGCGTTTGGTACTTACGCACCTTGTAAAACAATTCCTTCCAAGAACATTTTGTATGTGCCAAGCTTTTAACCAGGATACTGAAAGAATTTATAAACAAAACAATGGCTGACGCTGTTGATTAAATTTTGTTAGCTCATCAAAGATTGGATGCCGGTAGATTTTGTAAACGCGGTATATTTTGATAATATTTTTTGGTAAACTTTGTATATATCCTTATTAAAGCATTAAGAAATAAATTAGGTAATAGTCGAGTATACTTTGGTTATGTAAGTTCAGTTTTCCTCGGAATTGAAAAAACACTATATTTAGGCCTGTTTGCCAGTTGCAGAACATTTTTAACTCTGAAATATTACAACGAAAACACAAGTTACACTTAAACTAGTTTAACTTAATAAGTAAATCGTAAATGTTTACTAAAATATGCAAACTAAAACTAGGTAAGTACATAACATACAATTTAATATAAACATTCGCTCAGCTCTTTTTAAAATTGAAATTTGTGTAAGAACCCTCCACGTCTATCCACGAAAGATTCTTTTCAATCAAGTTTTGTCACATCAGACTCTAAATCTCAGTAAATCCCTGCATCACAGCTATCACTAACGTTTATATACTTAACTAAAGCTGCCAGACGAATATCAGTGTCGAGATCTTGGCAAGTCACGCTGACTCAAATATATTTGCCAAGAAATTTCGGATCAGTTAAAGCGGATACATTATCAAGACAGTTCTCGTTTATCTATTGCTGGTTGTTGGTGTGCTTCTTAAATTGGCTAGACTTTATGTCTGTTAGAATTTTTCAAGTTTAACGTACTTTTTGAAAAATAATGTTCAAAGTAAAACAGTTGTTCCAGAGTAATAGCTTCTTTACAGCTTCTATGCTTCGTTCGGTGAGTGAGAGCGCCGGATACCCATCACCCTCCCCTCTGAGGAGGGAAAAATTAAAGGCCGGCAACGCTTTTGTCATACCCCTGGTGTTACATTAGTTCATGGGCAGCGGTGATCACTTACCATCAGGTGACCCCCTTGCTCGTATGCCGTCCTATGACATAAAAAAAGACATTTTAATTGTATTTTTTTCACATATTTTCTGCTTATCAATTGCATTATCAACTCCCTTATAAGAGACAGTGTAATTTAGCTGTCTTTGAAATGAAGTGCTAGAGTAGGATAGAGAAAACCAGTTAGACGAAATGAAAGAACATTGATGTGAAATGTGTTAAAATTTTTGAAAAGAAAATAGGACTGTAGAATAAAATTATACATCACTTGATATTAAATCTAGCTTCCTTTAAAAACAAACTAGAGAGATAGTTTCAAGGTTTCAAAGAGATAGAGGTTCAAGGTGAACAAAAAAAATATTGTTGACTAACATAAGGAATATGCTGGTGTCGTGTCGTATCAAGACTTATGATAAAATTGAGGAAAGATAAGTTTGATACATACCCCAACAGCAAGAGTTACAAAGTTTTTAAATAAGAAAAAAAGATATATATTGCCAATAAAAATATTAATGTAGGCACTATTGTTAGTAACATTGCTTTTTCAATATTTTTTTCCATTTTAAACGTGACATCAAAATATAATACTAAAAAGAAGTGGCTATCAATTTGAATATCGCTATTTTAACCATTTGCGTCAAATTTGTATAATCTTCATCAATCACATATACCTGTCACCTTTTTAGAATATTGGAAAGGTTGTGTCGGGCCAAGCGCAGTGTAAGTAAGTTTTTTGACACTTTACTCTTACCAAAAATAGCCTTTTGAGGCCCTCTGAGAGAGACTGTTGTTCAAACACCGACAATATTTTTAAGACCTTATCCTACGGTCATCATCATCATTTCGAGTAGGTGACACGGTCAGTCGACCGTGCACTCCCTGGTGTCAGAGTTCTTCTGAACCGCCTCTCGGCCTTTGACGTGGTTCCTTTAACGACTACCAAAATGGCAGCCGGGACCAACGGCTTAACGTGCCTTCCGAAGCACGGAATCATCTCTCTTATCAGACAATCAGGTGATTCAAGCCTGCATTGTCCTAACCAAACTGGAAACAACTTAACAAAGTATGCTTCCCGTGGGAATCGAACCCACGACCCCTGGATCAGTAAAGTAAACGCCTTAACCACTGGACCACAGAGGCAGGCCTACGGTGACCCAAGCAAGAGCATAGACATGATTTTTTTTTTTACTAGAATTTGGTGTAATTTGGACCATCATCTAGCCTAGAGTCAAAGATATGGCCAAAAGTGGATCGAGCTTATCCGGAAAAAGCCCTTTCACTATATTTAAAATTTCAACTTTAAACAGACCATTGCGGTGGAAAAATCTGCCTGTAAACCAATGCCAAGTTCTTATAAAGCCTCGGGAAGAAATATAGCTATCACAGTGTTAAAAGATGTTTGGATTCCATAGCTCAGTCGTATTTTACGTGTTTCCTACGCCAATTGTTCTCGTTTTAACCAGCACTCGACCCTATATCACCAGCTTAGGCTGTAAAATATGGACCGTATAGAAATAGCACTGCGTACATGGGACTCTTTGTAATTACATAAGTCACAGTTTCTCGCAATGACTTTAGTTTACATATTATTAGTTACATCGACATTTAAATGAAGTAGTTCACGAAAAAATAATTATTTTACTTTTTGAAGATAGTCGTAGCAAGATTTGTCGGAAAAAAAATATACTTATGATATAGCTGTTACCCGCGGCTCTGCCTACGTGTATAGCTTATATTCTTCTCAATACCCTTACCTATTTGCATGCAAAATTTCATGATGATCGGTTCAGTAGTTAGGGAGTGAAAGCGTAACAAATAAACAAACAGACTTACTTTCGTATTTATAATATAAATAAATAAATATATACGGACAAATCACACAGATTGAGTTAGCCCCAAAGTAAGTTCGAGACTTGTGTTATGGGATACTAACTCAACGATACTATATTTTATAATAGATACATATATTGATAAACATCCAAGACCCAGGTCAATCTGAAAAAGATCATTTTCCATCTTAACCTGACCGGGGATCGAACCCAGAACCTCCGTGTCGCAGGCAGGCGTGTTGACCGCTGCGCCACGGAGCTCGTCGATATTAGTTAGGAGTTAGGATTCCTCAATTATTCAAAACATATCTGTTTTTCACGCAGTACGCTTGTGTAGTTAAGTATGAATTATCATATAATTAAAGAGGCCTGAATACCAGAAGTTCCTTTTATATCCGAATCTGAATTAATGGAGTACTAAACAAATTATCTGCTTACAAGAACATATTTTAGTAATGCTTGCTTCCAAAAAGTAAAGAAAACAACATTTCTATACAATCTATGCTTTACATTTGGGCGAGATATTTCTTCCTCCGCATGAAAATGCGTGGCCTTGATTCTAATGACAGGCATGAGTTGAAAAATTACATATAAATGTGTTGAGCAATCTTCCGAGACGCGTCTCGCGAGTAGGATTTTGTGCGAAAAAAATTATACCTACCCGGGCTGGGGCATTATGCAGAACTTGGCCATTTCATTCGGATACATAGAGGTACATATTACTGGTGGCATAGAGGGACTAATCGCCAAATAAAAACATGTTATTCTATCGTTTGTTTTTTGTATGTGTAAGTGGCCAATCTGGTGTCAGATTTTTCGAGCTGCCGGCATAGTTGTAAATAATTATAATTTTAACGTGTGTATAATGTTGTGCTACATTTTTTGTTCATTGTTTTTCTTTTTGGGTATACTATGACTGAACCGTATACTAACGGATTTACAGACTCAATTCTGAATATGCGATACGAAACTTCGGTCAAATATTACATACCTAAGTAGTCTATAAGTAGAGAGAATTTTGAAAAGTCCAAAAGACTCGCTTGCTGATCATCATCATCATTTCGTGTAGGTGACACGGTCAGTCGTCACACGGTTCGACACGGTTTTCGGAACCGCCTCTCAGCCTCTGACGTGATTCCTTTAACGCCTACCAGATGGCAGCCGGGACCAACGGCTTAACGTGCCTTCTGAAGCACAGAATCATCTTTCTTATCAGACAATCAAGTGATCCTGCACTGACCTAACCAAACTAGAAACAACAAAGTATGCTTCCCGTGGGAATCGAACCCATGACCCCCGGGTCAACAAGGCAAACGCCTTAACCACTGGACCACAGAGGCTGAGGCGGACCATAAGACCTATAGCCACGTTTAGCAAGAGCTAAACGTGGCTATAGGTCTTATAGTCCATGGCTCTGTCTACGCCAGTATAGATGGAGTTGTGATTACTAAAGAAGTATTTATTTATTTTTTTCGTTGAAATTAACATAAAACTAATGTCTCAATTTTTTTTTCATTTATTTGGAAATGTTCAAGGCTATCCTTAATTGTAGTGTTTCTAAATTGGTGGACCGTGAAACTGAATTTAATATTGAAAATAATTTTAACCTAATAGTCTATTAGTAGCCTTCTACACCTGATAAAATTAACCTCGTTGGAACCAAATCAAGACTTGAGTTTCTTTCGGCGTATTATTTTTTGAAGTGATCGTTCCTAAAGGTTAACAGTTTTTGATGTTGCAATGAAAAATATATATTACGTTCGAAAGGAGATTTACGAGTATGTAATTAAAACACATTCATTGACAGTAAGCCTATCTCACTGAACATAATTGTGCCCCAGTAACTTATTCTTTATGGTTATATTTCAACTAGTATCTTGCTTACTCGGCTTTTAGTTATTCTATTCCTAAGTCTATGTTTGTACCAAAAATACTTACTTGCGACGTGGAATAAGAAAATCGAGTAAGCGTAAACCTTAGCATTCACATGTGTTCCATAAATAATGTATTCGCTTAACTGAGATTTATGTTGTTCCTTGGACCCAACATCAAGACTATCTGTTTTACTTGTACCTATATGTTTTCATAACCACTTATAGTAGTTTATGTACTGTTGGGTATTGAAGCATCTTCTAAGATATTAGATCTGAAGTAGGAAAATTCATTATCCAATGTTGTAAAAGCAAAATTTCAATATTGAAGATTAAAATTATATTTGAGTACTACTCTAAAGTAGGAAAAAACTTAATGCCTACTAAAACTAAATTCATAAATAAAATTAAATTAAAATATATATTTACAAAAAATATATAAGGCCGCTAGTGAGGCAGGTAAAGTCGTCATTGCAGCCATCTCTGGCTGCGCCTGGGCATGTATTAACCACCTTAACCTTTCACTTGAATGACTCTATCTTATAAAAAAACCGCATCAAAAATCCGTTGCTTAGTTTTAAAGATCTAAGCATACATAGGGACAGACAGACGCGGGAAACAACTTTGTATTATACTATGTAGTGCAGTGATATATTGTGAAGGGATCTCTAAAACATGTACGCAAATATTTTGCTTACAAACGTAAAACAAAAGAGAAATCAGTCACACTAACATCTCAGACTTTCAGCTCTGAGGCACAAAGCGACTCGCAACTATTTGTTATTCTCACTTTCAGAGCCGAGTTTAATTGCTAGCTTTACTGTTCCACAAATTAAAAGGAGTATTTTTTCATTCCATTTTCTACTTAATGGTTGCGTTTAAAATTATGTTAATTTATTTTCCTTTTACTTCCATGGCACAGTAGGCAACATGCTAGCTGAAGTAACATGAGGGCTATGGGATGGGATCGTATCCAAACACAAAACGTAATATAAATTTCCATGGTCCGGGGTGTCATGCTCAACTTTCTGTCCGGTGGTTGCAAGTATGGCATCGGGTACTCTGCTACTTTCTCATCCTAAGTCTATCCGAGCAAGTACCATCCCAAATACCTTTATCTCGTTGACCGAGTCCTTAAAATTTCTCCCTTTCCTTTTCATAAGAAATGGTTTCGATGAGCAGCAGCAATGGAATCGAGATAAGCTTAACAAACTGCACTTACTAACCCTTTAACTGCCAAGCGAGGTAAGTTTGGCAAATCCCCCCTTTGATAGAAATCCTTGTGGGAGGCCCATGTCCAGCAGTGGACTATTCGCGGCTGATACGACGATATGCTTTCTTTACAGTGGAACTCCAAATCTGAATATTAGAAACTAATTTTTTGGTTGCTACAACCTGAGAACCTAGTCTGGAGCTTATTTTCGACCTTTATTCATCAGATCCTTATTTTGGAAGGCAAGGAATCCTGAAGTAAGCTAGTACAAAAATCCTTCTTTTATTCTTTTAAGAAATTAATTTATGAGGTATGATTAAAATGGGTTTCATTCAACTTTGTCAACTCGGTCAATGGAAATATGCCAATCGTTTTACATAAGAGAAGGACCCAACCCAAAAAAAAAAAAATCAGTAAGAAAGCAAAATAAAAAAGAAGTTTATGAATGAAATCAAGAACTATTTTTTTGGTTGCTGCAACCTGGGGACCTGGTCTGGAGCTTAGTTTTGATCGAGGTCTTCATTTTAGCAGACATTTAATCTTGAAGTAAACTGGTATAAAAATATTCTCTCCTAGTCATATAAGAAAATAAAGGTATGACGTACGGATAAATTTATATGAGGTTCATTCAACTCTGTCAACGCGTTGAATGGTAATATGCCAAACGTTTTCCCCATCCGAGAATAACCTCCCTTTATAATCAGAAAAAGAAGTGAGGATAGGAAATCTCAGGGAAATGGTGAGAATTATTGTACAACAATGCGGCAATATAAGTAACTAAAAAGTAATGTTTAGAGTTCTTTAAGTTTATTTTATTCGTTACAATTTTTTATTTCTAAACTAGAAAGAAAATTTTATAGGTGTTATTTTGCATTCACAATGCTACTCTTATTCAAATAAAGAAATAAAATACGAGAAGGAAATTTGTACGTCTAACGCCTTACCAATTAGGGCTAGTTGGTAAGGCGTTACAAAGTCTGAGGACTCAATCATGAGGTTAAAATTTTGCAGCCGTGGCATTTAATTCTTTTTTAATAAGAATATAACCAGAAATAAAACCTATCTTTTTTTTAGCAAACTGAAACGAAACTAAATCAGGGATATAAAAGGAAACAGATTTAGATAGCGCCAATTGATCTCCTTCTAGCCGTATTAGGGCAAGTCATTTGTTTCGACTTAGAGTAGGTACCGTTTGTTTTGTCCAATACAATATTCATGGACGCTGCGTAATCGTGCGGAGTTTTACGAACAGTTAAGGTTTGGATACATCTAAGTAATAGTCTGGGAGAAAACAAAAAATGTAAAATGTACCAGCTGCTTCTCTTCCCGTGCAGATAGTAAAAGCGAATCGAGGGAATGGGTAGCAGGAATCATGTTTATAGGTGATGCAGCTAGCAACCCATCTCTATATTGATTCCGTTCTCACCTACAAGCCCAACAAAATGCAAACGTAGCGTTAAGTTCTTACGGACCTGGCCTCTGTCTACCCCGTAAGGGAGAAAGATGTTATAGTATGAATGTAGTGTTCAAGGCTTGTTCTTCAGCTCTTTTTAGCACACTGTTGGATTGGCTTGTTATTAATTACATTTTAAAGTTATACTAAGTATGTTAATAAATGTAATTAAAACTATGCTTAACGCAAATAAATTCGTTCTCCACTTAAAAGCTCAGCAAAATGCTAAATGTGGCCTTCAGGTTTTATAGACCTGTATTCCATCTACCCCGTAAGGGAAAAGAAGTGATTTTATGTGTATGCATTAAAATAAAAACAAATAAATATCTAACTGTTGGGTTGGCTATATTGTAAGCGTATCTCGTTTATAGTGACTATGACTTTTAAGCCCAATCCTCAGTCTTCAATCTAACACCCTTCGTGTACGCCTTCTATCGAATCTTCAGTACGTGGCCCAAACTAATTTTAAAAACAAGAAAGTGTAAAATCTAAAAATAAACATATGCTATATTATGATCTATGTTATGTTTTCAAATCCATACAAAATTCAAAGGACAAAAAAATGGGGATTGGGGGGCACATCCCGCTAATCAAAAAACAGAGTAAATGATATTTTGAAAATCACATGTCATATTCAAAGCTGAATAAAAGGACGTTCGCCAATCAAAATAACAGACAATTTAACACATGTCGTATTTAAAACGATGCAGAGGGGGAATTACACGCAAAGGGATGGGTTCAGGAACTATAGCAGCTGCTCTGGCTGTATATATGGCTCTGGTAGTATAGAGATGGTCCTGATCCTGCAGTGGAGACTTCTTCTTCTCTTTTTTCTACAGCTCACAACATCCACTGCAGGATATAAGCCTCCTCCAATGCACTCCAGCCATTCCGGTCTTTTGCCATTCTTCTCCACATTGGACCCGCAACCTTGGCGATGTCATCGCTCCAACGAGCCAGCGGTTTTCCTCGGTTTCTGTATCCCGTCCTAGGTCTCCAGTCTAGCAACTTTTGGCCCCATCTTCCATCCTCCCTACGGCTTATGTGACCTGCCCATTTCCACACCCTCCGTTTTGGCAGCTTCCCTTCAGGACATCGTCCAACTTTCCGAACGCTGCCCATCCTAACTGGATTCGCCGCTTCACCTCTTCCTTTTGGGTTTTCTTATCGAGGGAGAGCATTTGACCAAGATATATGTAATGTGGCACTCGCTGGTTTACAAGTCTTTAATTACCCTGCATTGGATTTACTTTAGTCATTTTTAGTTGTTCACGCTTTCGAGAGCTGTCAATATGCGTACTGCAAAAATTATAGAAAATTAACTATAGAAGACGACATTCATGTTTTTTTTTGTTACTTGGCGGTATGAACAAATCGGCCTGTCATTAGGTTGTGACCACGCTAGCTGCGTTTAGTTGAGCGCTTTCGTTTGGTCTGACCCTAAATAAGCAAGTAAACTATTTGTTCTCGAAGCTTTTGTTAAATTACCCGCAATTTGTTGTAAGCCTTTGTTAGGATTGTCGATGGAAGGTCACGGACAGACATTAGTCAGCGTATTTCATTTGTGAAATACAAACTGTCCGGCGCAAGCTCAATAATTTACTACATGATTAATTTCTTGTCCAGACTTTGGTTAAAAATATTGACGTATTTATTCAACTGAGAAAAAGAAACTCACTAAAAATATTCCCATAAAATATTGAATATTTTTCGTCTGTCTGCCTGATATTTAAGAGTTGGGTTCCAATGTTATGGGTACGAAAAAACGTGGACAGCACAATGTATGTGTATGTGTGCAAGAATTCGTATTTAAAAAAAATTAATTAGTTCTTAATTTTTGGCTCTGACAAAATTCTATGCTTACAGGATTTACGTTATGCTGACGGAGATAAATAAATTAAAAAAATTATAAATATATACCGACAAATCACACAGATAGTCCCAAAATAAGTATTTAAGACTTTTGTTATTGGATACTAACTCAACAATACTATATTTTATAACTAATACAATATAGATACACATCCAAGACTTAGGTCAATCTGAAAAAGACCATTTTTCATCTTAACCTGACCGGGGATCAAATTCGAGACCTTCCGTGTCGCAGGCGTGTTGACCGTTGCGCCACGGAGATTGCTATGATCAGATGGTGGTGTAAATAATTTATCAGTATTGTAAAAAAAAAAATCTACAGCGTGTATGCTATTACTTGGAAAACTATGAAATACTCAAAGGCAGGTTAGCTTTTGAGTTTGTTATAGTTTATCAAAACGTTTAATTCTTATACTAAGTCCTTTCGCTTTTGTAATACATTTAATAGAGTATTCCAGAAGGTTCCACCCATCTTTTGTGGAATTTGTGAGTTCGAGATGATTCGGTTTCCGGCTGCTGGTCGGCGGAGAATTCAATTACTTTAAACTGTTTTGTAAAGGAGAATGAACAAATTGCATTGGAGTTTTTTAACTCTTTGTATCGAATGTTTTGTGCAATCTTTGTTAGCATCCTTGGAAGCATGCCACGAAATATTATTGGGTTAAATTTGTAAGCTCAATTGAGGTTTCAATGGAATATTTTTCAGGATTTTTTGCATTTGATGAGCCCGGGCTCCATTTAGCTAAGGACGAAACCGGAAAAATACTCGGAAAGGAAGGGAATAAAATGTTGAATTTTGGGATACTAAAAATCCTTTTCTCAAACATGCTTGGAAATGTTCACAATATTTTGACAACCTTGTTTGGGATAAATCGGTATTGCTGTACTGCCCAATACACGCCAGCAAAGTATGTTTGAAAATCCATATCTGTCGTGTTTTACCGGCCGGCAAAGTAAGTATGATAACTCATATCTGTAGTGTTATTTAAAAATTGAACGACGCGTTTGCTGCGGAATAATTCAACTATTTTCTACATATTGTTTATTGTTTATGAATATTTTATGAATATTAATTGACATATTTACATAAATATTTCATGCTGGTCTAGGATAAAAGAAAATCATAGAATATACCAGCTGCTTCTCTTTCTGTACAGTCCGTAAAAGCAAGCCGAGGGAGGAGGCCTAAGAAGAATATGTAAATAGGTGATGCGGCTAGCAATCCATTATTATTTTAATTGCATTTGCTACATAGAAGCCACTAATGAGCTAAACGTGATTTTTAGGGCCCGTCTCACCTGTATGGGTAAACACGTGATCATGTGTATGTCTGTTTGTGTATATACTATTTTTTTTATTTCCGCGCAATATTTGAGAAAGGTACTATACAAGCCTTGGCCGCAATCTGGCATTGATGGACTTACGTATTCACGCCGGCCGCTGCAGTAATGTACTATTACCTGAATTATGCTATCGGGACTGAGTTAATTTAAAAGTCCATTTTGACATCAAAAATATTATACTAAAATATATTTATAGTTATTTTTTTTAATTAAACATTACTTGTTAATTTTCAAAATAACAAATAAAAGTTATAGCATTTTGACGCCTAAGATAAATTTCAAATCCATATGATCAACTGGTTCAAGTTTCTTACTTATCATATCAACGTTCCTCAACAATGTTGTGAGTACTTTTAAGAGGTACCTCATTAGAAACAAAATTTTCCAAAGCAATAATTTTGGAACACGAAAAATTAAAACATCATTATCACCATCATCATTTTAGCCGCAAGAAGTCCACTGCTGGACATAGGCCAACAAGGCCATTATGACCGGTTGGAAGCGGCCTGCATCCAACGCCTTCTTGCGACCCTTATCAGGTCGTCCGACCACCTGGTCGGTGGGTGTCCAACGCTGCGCTTGCCGGTACGTGGTCGCCATTCAAGAACCTTTCCGCCCCATTGGTCAACGGTTTTTCGCACTACCTGCACCGCCCACTGCCACTTCAAAGAGCTAATCCGCTAGGCTACGTCGGTGACCTTGGTTCTTCTACGAATCTCCTCGTTTCAGGTTCGATCTCGCAGAGAATCACCGAACATAGCCCTCTCCATAGCTCCAAAAATTAAATAATTCTCATTAGTAATGTTTAGCTAAAGATTTCGGTGACCTCAGCACAGCGTGTTAATTGACTCTTGACATTCCCTTAAAGGGGTGACTCAGATCGTCATATGAACAACTTGTCCTATATGATTAGTGCCGGGAATGATAGTACCTATTCATGTCTTGAAAGTAATGCAGATACACCTTGTAAATTTTCTTTTATACAATAACCGACAATTTATTTATACCATCATTTCCATCAACAGGCATAAATCCTCCGAGCATAGAATTTTGTCGGAGCCGCAAATTAAACTCTTAGAAGGGATGGCTTGCATGACATATCCATAATGACCCTCATTAGGGAACGTTGGGTAAAATCCATTAGTCCAATACAGACTCAGATGAAAGGAAGAAAAGAGATGCATATTTTTATAAATAAATATATAAGGATAAGTCACACAAACCGAGCTAGCCTTACAGTAAGTACTGAAATTGTGGCGTAGAGACAATATTTTAAAAATTTACTGTTAAAACCGGATGAAATGGTATTAAGTTTCAACTGTAAAATAAAAATAAGAACCAACATACAAAAATTATTCCAGGGTTATGTTTATTAATGCCAAATTTTTCTTGTTGCCATAACATTAAACAGTTTGTGTATGAACGGCTGAGCCCGTGACTGGTTAAATACCTAAGTAGTAACAACGCATACACGCGTTAAGATTTCGATCTCAATTAATTAGAGAATGTATATTTATGTGGTTCAAATATCATACAATTTAATTTTGTATAAGTGTATAAGATTAATTTGATTACTAATAATATTTCCAACGCAAAAACTTGGTATCACTCATAGATCTGTTGACACTTGTCAAATCTAGCGCTGTCTTAAAATCTATAACCACTATAGTAGCAGGGCCCTGTTGCAAAAAATTATATGACAGCCTAAAATCACATTCTGTCATATTTATAGAGGAGTCCGAGCTCTGAAATATCGCAGCTAAACATGCAACCTGTGACATGATCAGATTTAAAGGATCAACAAAAAAACTCTGAATATCAATTCAGGTCACTGGTTCTTTGTAGATCAAACGCCAAAAAACTGGAAAGTGATAAAAAGAGTTACACTGCTGCCATCTATTGCAGAAGTCGTGATCATTCTTGAGACGCGCCGCAATGTAAGTATATGTAGGTAAACTGCTTGGAAGAACTTGATGCCAAACGCCAATAACGGAAACAAAGACCTAAGCCGTTCTACACCTACACCTACAATTTAGCTAGCCAACTGTACTGTCAGCCGTGCGACAGGACATTTAAAATCAAGTTTGGTTTAGCGAGCCATGCAAGGGATCACAGTAATTAATTAAATTATTGTCCAGTGTCATCGTTATTGAAATAGATGAGGAGGACAATATATTTGTAGGTTTATCTCCTTCTTTCTGTGATCTGAGGATGCAAGCATCGCGGAAAATGGGTTATTCTTATTTACCGGACCGAGAATCAGATTACCCGCGTCTCCCCATTTTGGTAGATGAATTATACTCCCGAATATATCGCTTCATTATTTTCACATTCGGGATGGGAGAAAATTATCTATATCGATTGTTTCTGGAAGTTTTATTATTGTTTATACCTATTACAGAAAGTAGTTTCCTCTTTCAGCAAGTAATCGACGCAAAGAACTTTAATGGACATTTTGTGTTTGTTTTCAGTTTATACGATATGCTGCAAGCATATCCTAAGCAAGAAAATTTTCAGTTGCAAAATCAAATATCCACAACAAGCATTTGAAGAAAACTAAATTGAATTAACAATTGAATCATGAAAAGAATAGTACACTGAAGTATTTTTTTTCGAATACCAGTGGATATGTGGTATCAATATTGTATCTTAAATCTTTTGACTAGATTCATTTGTATAACCAGTATTTGGTTCTATATATTGGTTATAGAAATACTTTAGTATACCATTATTTTCATGATTGGATTGTTTATTCAATTTGGTTTTCTTTAAATGTTTATTATGAGTTAAATATTTATTTTGCAACTGAAAATTGTTGATGCCACTCTTGTCTAAGTTTTGTACCGCTTTTAAAGCGGAGTCCAGAAGTAACAAACTGCACATTACATTTTCTCCAAGCGTCGTCAACTTATAGTTTAATAAAATTTAAACTATATAGATATGTTCTGTTCCTCTTTCAATTTTAATAAAATATATTTTTCATAATACCAAAACTTTATTTTGCATAATAGAATAAAACACCAAAAGAACCTAGTGACACTAGTCTTCAATTTCAAGAATTCCACAATAGGTAAGCAAAATCACATTACAATTTTACGAACGCTAAAAAGTAAAAGTTCACGATAACAACTGTTTGAAAAGGAAATAAAAAGGAAACTAGAGAGGAGCTCTGGAACAAAACAAAACAGGAAATGCTGTAACGATCAGATCAAGCAGTTAGCAAAAAGAAACACGGCGATTTTCCACTGCAAATAGCGTTGTATTTAGCAATCATTTATTGAGCAAGTTTCTTTGTGCACTTTGAGAAATTAGAATGCATGAACCATTCGACAGGTGTGCCTAGGTTTATTTATATATTGACAGCCTCCATTGCGCAGTGGTTATCACACTAGCCTGCAACACGAGGGGTCCCTGGTTCGATCCTTAGCCAGGTCATGATGAATCACGATTATTTTTCAAATTGGCTCGGTTCTATCTGTATAAGTATCTTTTTAAAAATATAGTAAGTATCGTTTAATTAGTATCGTACGAAGCAAGTACACAACTTCTGTGTAGCTAATTAATGAAATTATATTGAGATAACAACGGGATTCTATCACACTACCCAAACACAATATCTGTTTGTTCCTATAGTCAGCTGGCAGAGAAAGCCAAATGATATTTAGGCCACCATAAATAGCATTTGTCAATATAAGCTACAAAGTTAAATAAATTTACAAAGACTAATCACACAAATTGAGCTATATAGCTACACACTAAGTTGTAAACTTGTGTCGCAGGATACTATCTCAACGATATTATATTTTGTAACAGATACTTACATTAATAAACATCCAAGACCCAGGCCAACTTTAGAAATATCGTTTTCCATCGTAACCTGACCGGTCATCAAACCTGGGACCACTCGTGTCGGAGGCTTGCGTGTTAAACGCTATGCTTCGGAGGTCGTCAAAGACACTTCAACATTCTTAATTTTCGTATTTATGTTCGTTGATAGTTCATCGCTTCTTCTTCTTCTTTTCGGAGAGGAAAGCTTTTGAACAGCCGTGGCGCAGCGGTCAACACGCCTGCCTGCGACACGGATGGTCCCGGGTTTTTCAGATTGGCCTGGGTCTTGGATGTTTATCTATATAAGTATCTATTATAAAATATAGTATCGTTGAGTTAGTATCCCATAACACAAGTCTCGAACTTACCTTGGGGCTAGCTCAATCTGTGTGATTCGTTCTTAAATATTTAAATTTATTTATAATGGAATGAACTAGCCTTAACAGGTTATCTAACGTTTTAAAGCAACTAATATAACGGTAGCGATGTTTGTGAGTGTTTCGCTCATCCACAAGAAAACTTGTCAATTAGCAAGTTCACCGCCGTTAAAGCATCTTTGGAGCAAGTTTTAATGTCTTCCGGCGGATTCTTTGTAGCGACGCGGCTCAGAGTGCTCGGAGTTTGGTTGGTACATAGAGCAGGGAATTTGACGGTCGCTTGCACGCTACTTCTTCTTCTTATATTTATTTATTAAGCTTTATTTCCCATATAAACATAAGTATATATCTGTTATTTTTAGTTAGTAAGTTTAGTTTTATTTCCGTTTACACGGTCCCTTTTTGGGTTAAAGCCTCCTCCATCTTTAGCCATCGGCTTCTATCCGTGGTGACGCTCATCCATTCTTTCCCTGCCGTCTGTATTATATCGTCGGCCCATCTTTTTCTTTGCCTGCCGACGCTCCTTTTTCCTAGCGGTCCCTGCCATTTGGTTACTTTTTAGTCCATCTGTTGTCCTTGTATCTTGCCACATGACCTGCCCATTTCCATTTTTGTTTTAGGGTGTACTGCAGCGCATCCGTCAGCTGATTTCTTCTTCTTATCAAGTCGAAATGGTTTCATTAAATTACATATCTTTTTGCCAGTATTTGGCCACGCTCATTGCTCTGTCGTTGGCCACATTAAGGTCCTCTACTATGCAAATAATGGGGAAGTTAGGGCGAGACATAAGGTGACGCACGCTGCTAGAGACGCCTTTGCAACAAACTTCATACCACGTGTGTGTGGTACCGTTTATTGCAGTCTTGGGTTTCAAGGTATTTTCTACGTACTTGTGATATAGATTATGTCAGAATTTTGTTTATTAACTGTTACTGTAATCATAATACCATAACACAGCACCTTGGAGCCTTTTTACGTTTTGTTGAGCACGCACTGACAGGCCGAGTAGGCAAGTGTCGCCTACTACCCAAGCGCCGGATGTCACGCGTTGTTATTATCAGTTTCGCCTCTAGTAGAGAACGAGGTAACATTCCATGCTCTGTGGGTTGGTAGGTACGATTTGAGCAGAACTTTGGGAAGCAAAAAACTGTGTCCAAGAAATCACGTTCAGTGTATGTTAAACTTTCATCATCATCATCATCTCAGCCACAAGAAGTCCACTGCTGGACATAGGCCTCTCCTAAGGATTTCCAGTATGACCGGTTGGAAGCGGCCTGCATCCAGTGCCTTCCTGCGACCTATATCAGGTCGTCTGACCACCTGGTCGGTGGATGTCCAACGCTGCGCTTGCCGGTACGTGGTCGCTATTCGAGAACCATTAAACAGTTAAACTTTATTACAAAGAAATTATATAATTTTAATTCTACTGGCGTTTGGAAGTGTAATTACCGTCATCAAACTTTTTTGTATGTCCCTATATTTAATATATTTTTGTTGTTTTATCTTAAAGGTAAATCTTGTTTAACAGTGAGAAAATTAATATAACCAAATTGAAAGTTTTATTACCGTCTAATACCGAATTTTTATATAATCTCATGTCAACAAAAAAGGTAATATGTTTTTACACATAAGGACTACCACCTGACCTCCTGATAATCAGGTGATTTAAGCCACTTTCACAAACTATGCTTTGGAGTTATTTGAACCTCTGGGTAACAGGCAAACACCTTAACCTTGAGGCAGTTGTCAATCATAATGAGCATTAAGTAACAAATACACGTAACTAGTAATATATATAATAAAAATTACCTACATCTACTGGCAGGCAAAAAGTAACTGGCAGCAAAGTAAAAAAGATAAAAGTAAAATTGCTTAGTAAAGTTTAATTAAAATTTAATACATTTTTATTTACTAAATTTTATTTCCATTGTTACAGACAATGCATCTCAGAAAATCTGACTGCGGAGCTGACATACGACACAACGAATGGATGAGGCAGCGCTGAGCCATGATGAGGTGGCTGGCGGGACAGACCATGTCAGTCGGCGAGCGGCTCAAGATCGGGCTGCTGGTCATTGTAATCACGCTCGGGTTCAACGAGAGCCAAGGTTAGTATATCATCATCATCAGGTTTTTTTTAATCTCCACTGCAGGAGCATGGTCTTCTCTGTACTACTAGATCTTAGCCAGAGAAGTTGGTACATATGAGACTGTATTTCCAAATCGAGATACGATATACTTCATCATCATCAACAGGTCTTTTTTAGTCTTCACTGCAAGAGCATGACCCTCTAAGTTCTACCAGAGCCATATCTTAACCAGAGCAGTCAGAGGATTTCCTTACATTCTGCACGCTGGCCAGACAGGTTTAAGAGGTCCCTTTGATGTTTATAATCCTTGTTAAGCTTGTGTTTCCTAAAGGTACGCGCACATTATGCCGGGCTGCATCGCAAAAATCCGCATCCACTTCAATTCGCTGAAGCGCTTGTGTGAATTTTCATACAAAATACACACGAGCGCTTCAGCGGATTAAATTGATTTTCGAAATGCGGCCTGGCATAATGTGCGTGCACCTTAAGTTGACTTCTACGATATACACGGGAAAACTTGGAGAGGTCCTGTTCTGTTCTACCGGGAACCACACGGCACGATACGAAACCTTTAAAAACTAGTCTATGTCTCCTTAAAAGGCATTGCTCCCGTTACACCCCTGATGTCGCAGTTGTCCATAAATAGCGCTGATCACTTACCATACAGGTGACCCGCTTGCTCATTTGCTGTCCGATATCATTTAAAAGAAATGACATGATGAATAAATCATGGCGGCGGGAGATTGTGTGCGAAACAGAAATCTTTTATATGCTCGTGGTCATATCAGTATTACCAACTAATGTGATCATGGGAAATCAGCGAAGTTGATGTACTTTTTTCAATTCGAATATCTACACGACATTTTTTTTTATTAGAACTAAGTTGTTTTATTCAAGGTAGTAGTAGGAGTAATTCCTCAAAAATGCAATACATAGTAAGCATGTATGTTTCATGAATTGAGTCATAGGAGGTAGAATTGGAAACAAAACTCCTCGTAATTTTTGTGTATTTTATTTTATAATTAGATAATACAATTCATAGTTATAACTAATATAAAAGATTAAAGATTTAAAAAATAATTATATCAAAACTTACGCAAAATAAATGCAATAAGGAAAACCGGCTTAACTCACATTTTATTTGTTCGGATTCGCCGACTTGTTTGGTCTGTAACGAAGACCACGGTTACGCTTCCTTCAAAAGAAGCATAACGTGGTGTCGCTAGTATCATCATATCACTTGCCCCGATGATGGTCGTCATAACAGACCAAAACTTTTCGGCGAATCCTACCAAATAAAACGTGAGTAAAGCCAACCCGGCTTTCCAACCATGATAAAGATTTCCTAAAGAATAAACACTAGAAGTAAAAATGTCGCACTAAATAACTCAAATGTCACAACGCATTTATTTCTCCGCCACCCACTAAACACACAAAGCTAGTATTATTTCGTTTTCTGATATATTAAATCTTAAATTAATTACTTTTCAAGGCTGAGGCCACGCTACGCACAAGTGGGCGTTACGGGCGTTATTAGCGTTTTCATAAATTCTTGTTGTATTGGTTGTTGGAATCTTCTTCAATTATACTTGGTACATAATATATACCACTAATTCTAATAAAACAAAGAAGAAAGATTTGTAAGTTTGTTATGAAGACTCTCAGAAACAACTTAACATTCAAAGAAGAAGTCTCACCTACAGCCATATTATCAGCACATAACATTAAGGAAAACATAGTTCTTTATAAAACCAAGACGTGTTTAATTGGCAGCCTGAGGAAAGCTGCCTTTCTTTCATTGCAGGCAATATTACAGGCATAACGAGAATATACAGTGAAAGGCAGATAAACATGACCCCTTACAATTTAAAATCTATTTGTTGTAACTTGACAGCATGGGGTTCTTCAAACAGGGTGTGAAAAGATTTCTTCAGGGTCGGCAACGTGCGGGTGTTGAAGGCGTTTATAGGCATTGGTAACGGTAACCCCTTCTCCAATACTCTCCATAAGGTGGGCCATATACCTGTTTGCCCACTTAGTTGTATAAACAAAAAAAAAAAATCTGCAGCGACTTCAATAGCCTCTTCTCTTTTATAATCGCTCTCGCTTTTGCTGTAAGGCTGCAGCCTAAGCGGATCAAGAACATGCTTTCTTAATTAGTCGTGTATAGGCTTCGCGGTTTTATTTTAAGCTTTATTAAACGACTAAAGTATAAATCCGTCTGTAATGAGGTTTTCATTTCATGACGCAATTAAGAAGATATTACTTTCGTCTTTAGACGGTGTTTATTTAAACTAAAATGTAATTATACCACAAAAGAAGAACAGTAACCATAGGAGTAGGTTTTGTTTTGTAGCAATTTTCATACTGTAAGTGTAATTTCTTTGAACAACCTAGATGGCCCTAAATGCCTAAAATAATAATTTTTGAATTGTTTTTCTTGTTTTTCTGATATACTTTAAACTAAGGTATCCTAAAGATTAAAACATTTTTATTTCTTGTTTTTATCTATACATCACTATCACTACATATTAAAAACAAAGTCCTCTGCCGCGTCTGTCTGTCTGTCTGTTCGCGATAAACTCAAAAACTACTCCACGGATTTTCATACGGTTTTCACCAATAGATAAAGTGATTCACGAGGAAGGTTTTAAGGTATAATACATGCCCGGGCGCAGCCGGGTAGGGCTGCTAGTTATATATAAAATACGGAAAAATCTGCATAGATTGAGCTCGCCACAAAGTAAGTTCAAGACTTGTGTTATGGGATACTAACTTAACGATACTATATTTTATGACAAATACATATATAGATAAACATATTAGACCTAGGTCAATCTGAAAAAGATCATTTTTCATCTTGACCTGACCGGGGATCGAACCCGGGACAATCCGTGTCACAAGCCATCCCCTTTCTATCTAAATGTTTAATGAAGCCTATGTACTATTAATAGACTTATACCATGCACATATTATTAGCTTGTTTGTTTCACTCCTCCAAGCGATCACTCCAAGTCTTTCCGTAGATGTTGTAAAAGGCGACTTAGGAAACACAAGCTAAACAAAGCTTTAAACATCAAAGAGACCTCTCCAACCCGTCTGGCCAGCGTGGAGAGTGTAGGCCAAATCCTCTGACTGCTCTGGCTAATATATGGCTCTGGTAGAGCAAAGAGGGTCGTACTCCTGCAGTGGAGACTAACAAAGACCTGATGATGATGATTGTTTCACTCTCAAGTAAAAACTTATTTGCAATCATCATGATATTGCACTTTTGCGTTTTCATGGGTATCATAAGGACATAGACACATTCAACTTGAAAAACGTCCTATTAATATAATAAATTCATTATTGTCCATATGCTTCAACTGCCTATATTAGGTTCGCGATATGCTTGTTTGCCTACTTCGTTGTAAAAAAACATCAAAACTTCTTTTTCTTTTACCTGTAGACAGTTAATGAATAGGCAAATTTACATAAATAAAGTCACAGGAATATTGCTATTGATTAATCATCATCATCAGCCTATACTTGTCCACTGCTGGACATAGGCCTCCCCAATTGCACGCCGTCGAGATTATTAATTTAAATAAAATTTAAATAATAACGCCATTGATTAATAAAATAAAAAAAAAACACTTTTAAAACCTTTTAATTTAAACACCAAATTAAATTAGGACATACTCTGTGAGCTTTAAATACAGCTGCGCCGTAATGAAACGATGTTTTAATTTGTTCATCAGAAATTAAGTTAAATTGCAGGCTTAACTTGTTTAGCGCTGAACTGAGCTGGTCTGACGGACGGTTAGTATATTGTTTTAAAATTTATCATAAATTACTCAAAAATACTACAGCCTTTTAGGTAATCAATTAAAATCCAGCGAGATTTTATTATTTAATATATATAATTAGTTTTATGCAGAAACAAGAAATGATGTAAAAAACGAGTATAACGTACGCATTTTTATACTAACTGATACTTAAAATTAAACAAAACAAAAAAGAACCTTTAGTGAAGCAGAATATATTCATATTATTTATGAACTAACTTTTTTTTATTCTCTTCAAGCATCAATATTTAAACTTTCTTTTGGGAAGGATTTAAAAAAAGTTAACTATGAACACTATTCATTACTCATCAAAAATTATGTTTAACGCTACAATAGGTTAAAAGGTATTTATGTCACAATTAAACACCAAAATATTTAATTAAAACTCTCCCACACCCACAGCTGCACCGTGAATAGACGTTTTAATTTGTTCATCAGAAATCAAGTTTAATTGCTGGCTTAAGAGCGTATACTAGCAGTATTTTTTCAATATGGTTTCCATACAGATGTATTTCTCTATTTTCTCGCTGAAAACTGATTCTAGAGCCACAATTCTTTTTTCATAAAATCTAGTACTAAAATAGGAATGCCCCTATTTTTTATTTTTTCCAAAAAAACCGTTTTTGTACAATTTTTTTTCTTTTATACAGGTTTTTAGAAAAAAATAAAACATAGGGCCATACCTATTTTAGTAATAGATTGTATGTAAATAGAATTGTGCCTCTAGAAGCAGTATTCAGCGAGAAAATAGAGAAATACATTTGTATGGAAAACGCACTGCTAGTATACCCTCTTAACTTATTAAGCGTTGTAAGAAGCTGTTTTGATGGGTGGTTGTGTTCTGTTGCTCACACCCAAAACTATCACTTATTTGTTTATCGTGTTTCAAGTGGCCAATACTGGAGTCAGATTTTTTAAGCTGCCTAAAGGCAACTGGAATAGCTCAACGACTGTTATCAGTGATGGCAGACGATACTAATGGCTTAAAGTGCCTTCCGAAGCTCGGAGAAGATATTTTTATGCCACATGTGGTCGCCCATCCCATTGGAGACTGAACCGCGAACCGAGACATCATAAATATTTATTTAAATATATCTTACTACTAAACCTACTTTGATACCCAAGAATCGTAAAAATTGTACATTGTTGTAAAAAAAAATTCCAAATTGATTGAAGTGTTTTCGAGTTATTGTTAAAAATACGGAAAATTAAAAATATGTTCCTTTTTTGAAGTCTATTAAAAACAAGGTAACGATCCAAAAAGCACTTACTTAACGAATTTATTAACAGATTGAATAATAATAGAGTTTTATTTTCTTCATTTCAGCGACGGAGCTGATAATTATTTCAAGTTGGAAGACTTTTGTGAATTTTAAAGTACCGAGACTTAACAGCGTCATTTTCATAAATAATATTTTGTAAGTTCTGACGCGGTGAATTAATATTTAATACTCAACATTTTCATAAATTATTCATTTTTGTCGCGTTCACTCTGATAGACAGGTCAATGACACCATAAGTAGACTCCGAAACAACCGATTAACAAAAGAAGACCTAGAAGTAGTGTGGGAGGACCAATTAAGGCACTTTCATAGAGATTGTGGAACATAATAAAAGACAGAGATATGTGAAAAGGCTTATTCCTGCGGATTTCATAATCATCACGATGACGACGAGCTCCGTGGCGCAGCGACACGGTTAATCCTGGGTTCGATCCCCGGTCAGGTCAATATGAAAAACGATATTTTTCAGATTGACCTGGGTCTTGGATGTTTATCTACATGTGTATTTGTTATAAAATATTCTATCGTTGAGTTAGTATCCCATAACACAAGTCTCGAACTTACTTTGGGGCTAGCTCAATCTGTGTGATTTGTCCGTATATATTTATTTATTTATTTATTTATCACGCAGACGGGTTGGTAAGCGCAGTTTTTTTGGCTTGTATCTGTTCCGATGCTGCTGCCAGACCGTTTTATAAATGGGATAGGGGTATTGTAGATCCAAGAGAGTATCTAGGATTGATGAGGGATGAGAGAATAGTAGCTCAAGTCGCCAGGCGCACATACCCGATGTCATACCTGCAAACCCTAGACAGGTAGTTGAGGACGACTCTCTTGGTCGTAGAAACAACATATGGTTGTTGCGATATGACCGCCTCCCGGCGTACTTCTCCGGCATCATATTTTTCTTCACTTTGGGTTCAATTTCCTCCCACTTCACGAAGTCACTTCCACAAGTTTCAGAAAAGCGTTAAGATCACTTTTATTTAACAAAGAGTTATCAATTTTGGGAGTAGATAGGTTAAACTACTGGACTGAGTCGCCTAGTAGAGCATGTAAAGAGGTTATATTTATTACTTGGTTACTTATAAATGGCATTTAAGAGACATTCCAGAAACTCACTGAGAAGCATTGCACAAGAGTCATCCATTTACTAACGTTCCGCAATAACTCTTTCCAACTAATCTTGCTGAAATTGCAGTCCATTGATGGCCCACAATCAACTAAATACATAACATACAATACCGAGCACGTATGCCATAAAATACATAAGCCGATAGTGGCCGTCACGTAGCCGACCACAAACTTGGTGCTGAGGTTTAATTGCGAGTGCTGTGTAACTTTGTGGTGGCCTTAGCTTAGTCCGTACCCACAATTATATCTAGCAAGTTTATAGTAAATATAGAACAGATCGTAAATTCAATCAAAATTATAGATTTATTCTGTGAGATTTTATAAAAAATTAAGAGCCAACACACTATAGTCACTTTTATAGTCCCGTTTTCTATGTAAAACGAATGGTTGCCATTCAAGAACCTTTTTGCCCCATCGGCCATTGCTTATACACGTTATGTGCTCCGCCCACTGCCACTTCAAAGAGCTAATCCGCTGAGTTATGTCGGTGACCGTGGCCGAGGATTTTATACAAGGTAACTTCCGAAACACAAGCTAAACAACGCTTATAAACATCAAACACACCTCTCCAACCCGACTGGCCAGCGTGGAGAGTGGAGAGTGTAGGCCATATCCTCTGACTGCTCAGGCTAATAAATGGCTCTGGTAGTGAAGAGAGGGTCGTGCTTCTGCAATGGAGACTAAAAACGTGATGATGATGATTGAATAATATTTTTTAATTTACTCGTAAATTTGTCTTCCAACCTAACCTTTAAAAAGATTAAACCTCCTGTCCATACTAATCATACAAAACTTATCAATCAGATGCTAAAAATTAATGTTAGCATAATAGCCGTATTTACACATTTACAATAGCAACAATTACTGCGGCCAACCACAAAACCAATACCAACAAATGTGCTCAACTTTATAATGCAAACAAGTTTATTGAGCACAATGTTGAATAAATGAAAGTACTATTCACAAACAATAACATGAGCTGTTTCGTTTGTTAACTGTTGCCCCATGACCTCTACAAACTATATGTACTAAATTAAAAAACCGGCCAAGTGTGATTCAAACTCGCGCAATGAGGGTTCCGTACAATATGCTTCGTGTACACACACACAATGTGCGAAAATGTTTTATTCAATTGACTAGCGCTATCTAGTGGTGTTTTAGTGAACTACTCGTATTTCCCTAGATGAACTTATTATAGTGAGTTTACCACTTTATTTTCAAGTGATAGAATTCTTATTATTTTTCCTGTAATCTTCAAGGAATGAACTACATTTTGTAATTTTTTCAAAATTTTCGGCCCAGTAGTTTCGGAGATCAGGGGGGGGGGGAATGGTCAATTTTTGCCTTCTTTCGTGAATAAAATCAAAAGTATTGATTTTACCCGAACAAAAAAAAAATATTTTTGAGATCCTCATAATGAGCCCTTTCATTTGATATATGACAAGGTAAGGTTTGCAAAACTTTTTTTTAAAATTTTGTAATTGGTCCCCTAATAATGACCCTTATTTCAAAAAAAATCTTTATTTACTTCGCACATCCGTGTTTGGGTCATAGGAGGACACCATTTTACCAAATTTCACCTAATTTGGTTCAGTAGATTCGGAGAAAATCGGCTGTGACAGACGGACGGACGGACAGACAGACCCGAGTGATCCTATAAGGGTTCCGTTTTTCAATTTTTGTACGGAACCCTAAAAACGTAAATTATTTGGTTTCACTTACATCTTACATACACACATACATACTAACACATCTTTATCCCTTGTGGGGTAGACAGAGCCCAAGGTCATACACCTACAGGCAACGTTTAGCATCGTAGTGGGCGTAAAGGTGGAAAACGGAATCAAAATAGTGATGGGTTGCTAGTCGCATCACCTGTCAATGTCATTCCTTAGATTTTCGCCCAATCCCTTGACTGGCTTTTACGGTCTACGCGGGAAGAAAAGCAGCTGGTATATTGTATGTTTTTTTCTTTTCTTCCAAACCTGCATTAATTTGGTCTCACTTACGAATCCAAATATTGAGAGTGTTCTAGAACACTGTTCGGTAGCACTGAAGTGTCGGGTTCGGTAAGCTGTGATTGGGCCACAATGTGTCAAGTGTTGCTGCTTGTCAAATATTATCCAATGACAGTAGCGTATCGAGGTCAACACCTCATTGCTACCGTCTGGTGGGAAGC
The DNA here is from genome assembly GCA_963082605.1 of Rhodophaea formosa. Taxonomy (NCBI): domain Eukaryota; kingdom Metazoa; phylum Arthropoda; class Insecta; order Lepidoptera; family Pyralidae; genus Rhodophaea; species Rhodophaea formosa. The sequence continues at coordinate 6,993,752 of OY720226.1, forward strand.
ATTTCAGAGAACCCTCATTTGTGTACACTGTACAGTGCAATTGGAGCTGTATTAATGGTTTAACATTTGATTCATCCAAAAACGGATGGAAATGTATGATTTTTTAAATATTTTTAATTTTTTATTCAGAGTGAAAAAAATTTTTTTTTGTTCTTAAACTTTTCTCATATACGTTCTGTAGATAAAAGCGTGAAAAAGCACGGGACAAATAAAGTAACATTAAATTTTATATTACTTGTTTAGACTTTTTTTTTGCATTTACTCCACACAAAACTATATAGTTATGGTGCCCAGTCTATTTTATTTAACAGTCATTCTCTAATACAAAGTGCAGTATCAAATGCTATCAAAGCAAATCCCTACATCAAACAAGAATATCAAAATATTTGCCTATTTGATCAAACGTAAGAGTTTGTTCAGTTAATGTGATTATTTTGGAGCCGTCTGTTTTTCTTCGATATTTCATCTTATTTCAAATAATGTATTTGAATTTTTGGAATTGCTTTTATCCTAACTACAAACTAACAGAAATGTAGTGAAAGGATCTCTTGAATTTCTAAATTTCAAACAGTTTTATAACAGTCTTTCATATACAATTGTAGTATTTGTTTTTAATACCATTATTTTACCAAAGAAAATGGTATAAAAGCTGGACTTAATGCTATACCACGTAGACCATCTGAGTATATTTTGGCCTACGCTATGTGAAAATTTATAAAGATAAGCAGCCTGTTTAGGCTTATTATTAAATAAGGTTTGATTAAATACATACCCGGCAACTGCAACCCAATATTACGTTAAAAAATTGAACGAAATCCCTTCGCCCACGAAATTTCAAAAAAACTCCACAGATGTTTTGATTATGGGCTTCTGAAAGGCGCATGGGCGGTAATTGAACGATTTGCGAAAATTTATTCTGTATTCCGTTAGGGATTCTGATGTCGAAATTTTAATATAGCTCGTAGGTTCAAAATCAGAAACAGGAAGTTCTATTTATAATTCTTAGAAAATATTCCTTATGTTCTCGCTTTTCATAGCGGAAAACTGTTCCACTCCAAATATTGCTTCCTCCTTACAATTCCGAAGCACTATTAAACGTTCACAAATTAATATTAACAATATTAACCGGGTACGCCAACAAAAGAGGGCGCCGAATCGTACAAGAAACAAAAGACATTTTAGTGAGCACAGATGTTATTAATGCGTTTCATTAAGAGCTGCCAAGGATACGAATGGATGGAAGCGGCACTGGTGTAGGAGTATATTGAGCGACACAGCTTGCTGCTATGGAAAGTCGTGGAAATTAAAAACTGGCTGAATTAGACGCTTTGTTCTGGCTTTGACGTGAAAATGTGTAAGACAAAGTGTGTTAGAAAACAATTTTGACGACTTTTATGCCTCATGACAGTAATGAAAGGTCCAGTGCGGGACACAAGCTTCCCCAGGGATTTCAATCATTGCAGGTTTTTGCCATACTCACCAAGCTTGGCAAACAGATTAATGCGCGCAGTTTATTTGGCTTATATCTTTTACAACGCTGCTGCCCATTGAAACTTTTTCTTCGTTAGGGTAAAGAAGTGGTTTTCGGCAGAGTAGAATAGGACCACTCCAAGTCTTCCCGTTCATGTCGTAAAAGGCGACTTAGGAAACACAAGCTAAACAAAGCTTACAAACATCAAAAAGACCTCTCCAACCCGTCTGGCCAGCGTGGAGAGTGTAGGCCAAATCCTCTGACTACTCTGGCTATTATATTGCTGTGGTAGTACAGAGAGGGTCGAGCTCCTGCAGTGGAGACTAAAAAAGACCTGATGGATGGATGGTAAGGAGAGGAGTTTATGATGACAAAGTAGCTCGGGAGGCTGGGCGCACGTACCCGATGCCATACCTGAAACCAGTGATAAGTAGAAGGATAACACCTCTGAGTAACGTAAGTGCCTTTAAATTGCAAGATACTGGGTTCGTCACGTCATGACAGAAAACGACGTATATACGATATAGTATCGTTGAGTTAGTATCCTACGCCCACAAGTTCACAACCTGCTGTGGGGCTAGCTTATTCTGTGAGATTTGTGCTTGTGAAAAAATGAGATACTTGTAATATAAGTATGTGATACAGGGAGTGGTTCAAATATTAAAATTTCCAACCTCTTCATTCGTCATATATATGGTAACTTTTAAAAATGTCAATGATATTCCTTACCTAGAAAAAAATTTATTAAGAAACATACACGATCAATTTTATTACATTTAATAAGACAAAACGCAACGAGTGTGACTTTTTATTAATGAAATTGAGAAAACAAAGTAAAATTTCTCAGTTTTTATTCCAATAAAAGATACCTATTACATTTAAAAGCAACCAGAAAATGTTATTTTAAAATATGAAAATGTTTTTACACATGCTGGACTGGGAGAAAAGAAATGGAATATAAGTACCAACTGCGCAAAATATTAAGCCGGTCGAGAGAATAAATGGAAATCACAAAATTCTTTTTAAACAGCAAGCAACCTTTGGCTGCGATAATTTGTTTTCCACCTACACGTTTACTTTTACAATCTGGGTACAAATTTGCCCTTGATAGAAGAATCGAGCAAATAAAATTTCACCAAAAGCGTGTTTTTCAAAATTAGGACACACCAAAGTACATCTTTACCCAACATTGGGACACTCATGGCTTATAAAAAAAAAGTACATCTGTTCTCATCACTTGTTTATCCCTTACAAGGTGTGTTTGTGGGAATTTCATGTCGGTTGCAGGTATATTTAGCCTTATTTCCTTATAAATAAAAGAGAAAATATTTATTTTCGGACAACTATTTCGTCCATTTTTAAAAGGGGTAAGAAAGCTGGTAAAGTTGAGTAGCTTTGTATGAGGTCAATGGAGGAATTCCATAAAAAGAAATAATGTTTATACTAATCGATTATACTGTCACTGAATACTTTTGTATTGGATTGGAACGCTCTTTGACACAATGCAAGTCATAGAGCGACTTCACAAAACCGGAACCCTCATCGTGCGAGTTTGACTCGCACTTAGCCGGCTTATGTAAATCTTTGCTATTTTTATGTAGCTCTTTAACTTTTTAGTCAAAAATTGCAGGTAATATGCAATGTAATTTTCTAATAGTATTCAACCGACGAAAAAACGGTTATCAGTTCGATGCGTATTATGTATTTTTTCTTTTTGTATGACCACGTATAACTTTTTACAAAGTCGTTCGATTTCGATAATCCTTTTAATATTAAAAAGGGTATAACTCGATGTTAGTCCTATATAAATTTGGAAAATAATCGAATCCTAAGGGTAGAAAAACTGGGGATGATTTGTTTTCCTTTTCGGTACCTAGTTTTAATTATTGCATTTAAAAGTCTCGTATCATCATCATCGTCATTAGGTCTTATTTAGTCTCCACTGCAGGAACACGACCCTCATTATACTACTAGAGACATATATAAGCAAGAGCAGTCAGAGGATTTGACCTACACTCTCCACGCGGCCAGACGGGTTGAAAAAGGTCTCGTATCTAATTTTCCTAATTCTGTGGAACAACAATAATCAAGAGAAACGCAACACTCGTTCTTGAGTTGACGACGACCATACTAATTGCTGGATTTCTTCAGTTCACTCGCCGGACCAAGATTCAGGGTATATTCAACTGTTAGTACTAAACTGAAATATTATTAAAATACGTAACAAAGGGTTCTCACGTAAGTAATCAGCTAGTCTTCCTCAAGGTGAATGTGAATCGAGACGCGCGTACGATGTCATCCCAATCTGCACTGAAGACCTGACCTGATGAGGTCGAAACATGTCAGCCAGGAGCTGACTATTTACGTGACACACCCGTTGTTACATTTTTACATAATGTCTATATCTCACGTTAGTTTTAATCAAAATAAACGGAAATACTCAAAATATAAGTTTAATATTAAAATACCTGCGGCTCCGTTCAAGATAATGTATATCACTCGGAAGCTCTACTTTTTTATTGGAAAACAGGTATGCGATGCAAAAATTAACGATTACCAGCATAAATACAAATAAATCAAATGTTCATTCATTGTAATATATAGAATAAACAAAATGTAAAATGTAAACAAAATGTAAATATGTAACTTTGCCTTATTTACAAATTTGCCTAAATCTTTCCCTAAGGATAGGTCTAAATATGAAAAAAAAGGGGGTTGGCTGATCGATTCCGTATTTCTCCTGCGAAATATGTTTAATTTAATCAGTAGAGGTTCCCTAGAATATTACGCCTTAAATATTGTGTATTAACATTGAAATGAAGACAGATTTGTATGTTTGTTTGTTCATAATGGCGTGAACAAACTCGCAATAAAGCCATTAATAGACTAAGAGACTCGCTCCGTCGAACATCTTTGAGTTAGACGCAGCCTTAGTCAATACTCTTAGGTACTATTCACACTTGCCTTCCCATCAATTACTTATTCAAACCAGTCCTTAGTAACGTTCCGTTACACGTTAATTGCGTTCACGATCTGCCACCAACAATTACGGCGATTAAAACGAATTGAATGGAGCGTAACACCTCTCTTGTGGCAAGGATTAAAGTGGTTTCAATATATTCTATGCGGTTTTGCTTAATATGTTTGGTTCTGAATAGAAATTAATTCCTCTATTCAAGATAATTCTTTAAAATATACGCAAGAAAATTTTATGGTGAATGACAAAAAGCCTATTTTACTTTAGCAAAATATCGTGTTACACTTAGATAAAACAATAAGCGTTCGGTTTTTGGTTTCCAGACCTGGAAACCCTAAACATAGCCTTATTATGGACTCAAGCTGCGTTAAGGGTATTCAGGTATGGATTCTTACTCTTTAAACTTGCCTCCCTAATAATAACGTGTTCAAACCAGTCCTTACGTTTTGTTACACATTAATTGCGTTCACGATCTGCCACCAACAATTACGGCGATTAAAACGAATTGAATGGAACGTTGTTACGTGGCGTGGATCAAAATGGTGCCAATCTATCTCCATTTGTAATACTTGTTTTTTATTAAATAATGTGGTTAATAATATGGTTTTATAATAATGTATGTATTTTTCCATAGCTGATAATATAAGCAATAAAATTAATACAGAAATAATCTTAAAAATTAAAAACCACCCCTGAGAATATCGTTCGTGTGGCGTATTATTCCTTTATTACTTTATATGCTCAACTGCTTCGCACTTGGAAGATTTTATTTATATCACTATCAATACAAAGTAAAAATAAAGTCGCTTTCCTCCTTCTGTTTCTATGTATGCTTAGCTAAACAAAGCACCGGCTTAGCTGCGTTTTTTAATAGATAGAGTGACTTAAGAAGAAGGTTTACGTGTATAATAAATGCCCGGGTGCAGCCGGGGAGGGCTACTAGTTTTATATGCTTGCTTTGCTTTTTGTAAAGCATGCTTAAATAGCATACAGTTAACTGTATGTATATTCTAATAATAAACATAGAGCCTTCTTTTTTGAAGTCATCTTGTAATCCCAAAATTTCGTAAAAGATAGGTATATAATATTGCAGGAAGACGCTGGATGCAGGCCGCTTCCAACCGGTCATATTGGAAATCCTTGGGGGAGGCCTATGTCCAGCAGTGGACTTCTTGCGGCTGAAATACTAATACTAAATAATTACTGTAAGAATTAAATTAGAATCCTCTTACGGAGCTCAAAGAGATTAATTATTCGGCACTGAGAGGCAAGCCGAAAAGTTTTCTTTATTACTTGGAATATTTCACAGTGAGATACGTCCTAAACATCACTTAGGATAAGGTTACACAGGTCTTAATTTTCTTTATCATTAGAGCATTTTGTAACTTGCACACTCAGTTGACATTTTAGAATTTGGGATCCGTTATGTCCAGTCCGTGCCGTGTGGTCCCTGGCATAGTATAATAGAATCACTTCAAGTCTTCAGTGGATGGTGTCATCATCATCAGGTCTTTTAAGTCTCCACTGCAGAAGCACGACCCTCTCTGTTCTACCAGAGCCAAATATTAGCCAGAGCAGTCAGAGGATTTGACCTACACTCTCCACGCTGGCCAGACGGGTTAAGGAAGTCTCTTTGATGTTTATAAGCTTGTTTCCTAAGTCGCCTTCTACGATATCCACGGGAAGACTTGGACACTGGCCAGAAGGGTTAATTCCCTTCTGGTCAGCGTGGTGAGTGTAGGCTAAATCCTCTGACGGCTCTGACTAATATATGGCTCTAGTAGTACTTCGTGGATCGAGCTTCTGCAGTGGAGACTATAAAGACCAGATGATGACGACTTCAAACCCATAAATTCCGCTTACAGTGTAAAATAATTTGGTGTTTTTTAGTTTGTCTGATATCAACTTCGAGCAACACGCCTTCCGTACTGATACAGAAGCCGTGTTGCTCGAAGGATATCAACTATCTTGAGTCTTATATACTCGGAATTTTCATGGTGATATACGACTATACATCACTAAAGATGAGGTTTCACAGCCCTTGATGAGAAATAGTCTATTTCGTATTTTAACAAAACATTTTGCGTCGTTTTATTTGACTCTAAGATTTTAGAGCTTTTCCATCCAAAAAACCATGTAAAAATTGGTTTTTTTATATATATCCCGTAATCCATACGTATAATAACTACTTATATATATATTATAATTTCAATTATTTAATGATGCAAGCCAAATAGTTGTGGTGATTGAAGATATATATGATATCACCACATACATTGCTCCGTGGCGCAATGGTCAACATGCCAGCCTGCGACACGGATGGTCCTGGGTTCGATCCCCGGTCAGGTCAAGATGGAAAATGATATTTTTCAGATTGACCTGGGTCTTGGATGCTTATCTATATAAGTAAATATTATAAAATATAATATCGTTGAGTTAGTATCCCATAATACAAGTCTCGAACTTACTTTGGGGCAAGCTCAATCTGTGTTATTTGTCCGTATATATTTATTTATTATTATTATTTATATATATGATATCACTAGCAATTTTCCTGCGCCTTCGTCCGCGTAAATAATTTTGGAAAAACAAAGCACAAATAAAGGCCTAATCTCTTAGATATCACATACCAACTATTTCCTGCTTATGTAACCCAAGCTTAAGGCCGTTGACTTGGCAACATAAAGCTATTCCGAAAAACATACACAAGGCGTGAAGAACATAGGAGTTTCAATTACTTACATCAAAAGAGGTTACTCGAGTTCATTTTACGAACATTAATGTTCTTATTTAATGTTGGAGTGATTTATAATTAAGTGTTAATGTACTAAGATAATTAAAGTGCCTTAATAAAAGGTAGGTAACTTTGTGTTATTTGACGTTTTATTTTGAGTAGAGATAGAATTAGTAAGGATATTCAATATATATTTAGGCTATATTTTTTAATGTTGGAAAGAGGTAGGTAGGGATACTCAACGTACAATTCCAAAGGATTACCAATTATTTTATTTAATAAAATTCTTATATGGTTTCTTGTAATCTACAAACGATGGACTATATTTTATATTTTTGCAAAATTTTACGCTCAGTAGTTTCGGAAATCAAGGTATCTATGATAAATTTTTGTCTTCTTTCATGAATAAAAACAAAATTATTTATTTAACAAAAATATATTTGAGGTTCTCATAACGAGCCCATTCACTTGACAAATGACACAGTAAGATTTGCATTTTTGATAAAATTATAATGGTGTTTACTACAAAACCCTCAAAACTAGGTCTCGTAATGATTATTATTGTAGATATAGTTGTACCTTCCTCCGCACAAAAAAGTAGTACTATTTGACTCGTAAAGGTAAAATATATTTCTGAAATTCAGCGTATTACCACCAGGTGGCTATCATGGTCGTGATAAGAAAAATAAAGGCCATTCAATAAAGCGAAAATTACACAATCCCGCGAAATTCGGCCTTTATGAGGAAAATAAGGATAACCGTACATTCCAGACATAAAAGTCGCATTGTAATGATATTTGTCGCAATAAACATGAGTATGGGTTTGGTGTTTTGTATTTGGAAGTTTCAGTTATTTATTGGTTTGCAGCAGAGGTCGTCGGATATTTTTTTTTAATTTCTCATATTAGTTTTTTAGGGTTCCGTACCCAAAGGGTAAAATCGGGACTATATACGAGACTTTAAAGTCCGTCTGTCTGCCTGTCTGTCACTAGGCTGTATCTCATTCCATCATAGTGCGTTTTTTCAGTTGCATCAACAACAGTCAATATTCATGCTGTGGTATGATTCGGTAAGAGTGGCGAGCTGCATGTATGATGCCCAATTCTGGTTGGGTATATTTGATTAAAATTAATAACATAATATTTAAATACGAATCACGGGATGCCGATTTTATTTCTAATACTATTACTCATTAAATAAATAAATATATAGGGACACATATCACACAAATTGAGCTAGCCCCACAGTAAGTTGTAAACTTGTGTCGCAGGATACTAACTCAACGATACTATATTTTATAATATATACTTATATAGATAAACATCCAAGACCCAGGTCAATAAATAAATAAATATATAGGGACATATCACACAAATTGAGCTAGCCCCACAGTAAGTTGTGAACTTGTGTCGCAGGATACTAACTCAACGATACTATATTTTATAATATATACTTATATAGATAAACATCCAAGACCCAGGTCAATATGAAAAAGATCTTTTTCCATCTTGACCTGACCGGGGATCGAACCCGGGACCCCCGAGTCGCAGGCTAGCGTGTTGACCGCTGCGCCACGGAGCTCGTCATAAGTTTTTGATCTTTAGTTTTTTTTTTGTTATTGTAATCCGCAATAGAAGTGAGACTTTATATTTAATATTTATCTAACTACCATACTAACAGTTTTATAATAAATAATATTCTTAAATTTTAAATCATGAAACGGAAGAGAAGTACCTACGAGTGTTTACGTAGCGTATATAATCACTGCTAACTACATCCATTTTCAAAATCATAACTTACGTAATGCTAGCCAATTTAAACCATAAAATTAAGTTTTAAGTTTGATGTCTCTAAAACTGAACGTGACACCGCTATCCTCAGGTTTTCATTCATTGCGAATTCTTCCGTAACATCGCTCTTCAAAGTTTAAGACCGAAGCCATTCGTATTCAGACCACGTGCCGATGGCGGGTATTTCACTCGATCGCCTAAAATCATTACCGCGAGGTGTAGAAGTAAGGTTACGGCCGCCCTTATATCGTGAGTTGGGTAGAATATTTTACGAACTGCATGTTATATTTTTTCTAGTTTGCCTTAAAGTTAGAAGTATAAAATAAGTAAAACTCTTTAATAATACACTCACTTACTCTCTTCTTCCTTTCTCAGAGCTACTGAAAGAGGTTTCCATAGGAACGTTGATTTAACTATTATACTATTTTTAAAAATTGTGTAGAATTACGTTTATTTTAGCGTCGAACAAGACAAAAATTTTAAACATCTAATGAAAATAGTTTTTCCAGTCGACCGGAGTTTTATTCGAAATATAGATATTATTAATTATGCTAACTAAAATTATATTTATATATAAATAACTATCTAAACTTAAAAGAAAAAACAATATAATAAAATAATATAACTACTTACATATTTATACAAAATTAAAAATCTAATAATAAATGTTTTCCATGTGGCATGGTGCCTAGAACGCTGGCTGCATTACCTCGTTGGATGACGATTGCAATCCTTTGTCCGAGGTAAGAGCCAGCTTTTCCGTCACCTGCACAAGCTTAGGCGCTAATAGTTTGAAAAACTTTTTTGTACCAGGGCCCCATGGACTAAAATTTTGAACGCCAAACGGAACAAATTTGTAGACTCTAGAAAGTGAGTCATACTTGCGCCACTTGGCGTCTTCTGCAGCCGGCTCCGGCTCTTAGGACTATTTAGCGAGAGGGGATTTCCCCCCAAGCGAGAAGGGGCCATCGTGTCGACACAAGTAGCATTCCTTTCGAAGGCCCTCCCCCGCTTCTAGGGGATTAATGTTAAGCCGTCGGGACGCTTGCCATCATCGCGTTCTAGGACACTTCTAGGACGTTCTAACACACTAGGGATATTGATAGTGGCAAACGCCCACTTGATAATAGCATTGAGGGAGCCGTGGCGAGAGAGCCTGCCTGCACTACGTTGGCAGTGCAGTCCATGGAGCCCTCGCTTGTCAACGTCGCTGCCACATGGACAGTTGACCTTGGGTTAAATGAGTTCGTTAAATTACTTAGCAGCAGAATGGTTCTCGAACGACGACCATGTTGACCGGTAAGCGTAGTGTTGGACACCCACAGACCAAGTGGTGGGACGTTTTGACTAAGGCGCTGGGTGCAGGCCACTTCCAACTGATCGAATTGTAAATCTTTGGGCGAGACCTATGTCCAGCAGTGGGTTTTTTTGCGTCCGAGATGATGATGATTCTAGCTGCCATGTTCCACTGAATATAAGTAAATTATATATGCATGGCAATTAATACGTGTTCTGAGAAACCTATATTAAATAAACATTTCAAATAAATAAATAAAAAGTAAAAAAAAAATGAAGACTGGCAGCTGGCATCACAGCATGAATACTGTCATAATAGCGGTTCCCAGGCTCCAAAGCATCACAGTGAGACTCATCTGGGATAAACGCTAGTATGAGTAAGAAGAAGCTGCCAAGGACAGACGCACATATTCCAAACCCAGATAGACTAACTGGTAAAAAAAAATCTCGTTTCATTTGCCAAACTTTAATGAGCTTATAATTTTGTATAACATTCGTGTTTAATTTCATTCTGCGATAGAAATGTGGGATATTAATTTGTTTATTAAAATACCGGGAAGCACAAAATTGTACAATAAAATACCATAAATAACATTTCTATTTTCAATCCCAGGATCATAATAGCCACCTACATATTTTTGGCTACTGGTAAATTACTATTGACTATGTCAGATGCCTTAACACATATGTGTTTGTTTTTCGTATGTGTTAGTGGCCTTAACACATGGCCACTAACACATACGAAAAACAAACAAAACAACTATTGACTAAATTCAATCCGTTTGCTTTTATAGCGGAAAACGTTTGAACATTAACGGAGGTATAACAAAATTATGCCTTGTAATCATCTACATCTTTAATGTGTTCATCATCATCATCATCAAAGGCACTACAGCCGCGAGTGGGCTTGGGCCTGGTCAAGTTAATTTTTCCATTCACGTCTTTTTCGAGCTTTTTGTTTTCAGTTTTTTACGCCGATACTCTTTAGTTTTCCTTCGACAACATTCCCCCATCTCAGCTTTGGTCTGCCTTAGCATTTTTCGACATTATCCGATCATCTCAACTTTAGTCTGCTTTGACTATATTATGTGTTGGTATAGGATACATCTTGGAAGTTAAATTAGGACCGCTTCCTGACGCTTGTTTGAGATACATTTTGCAACTTAAATAAAGTAATCGCCAGATATAACGATAAAAATCTTTTTAACTATACACATTTTTAAAATCTATGTACTCAATACTACGCAATCCAGCTATAAAGGTTCACAGTACAAACCTTCAACCCTTCATGAAAGATAAGACTTCAAAAGCACTGGCCCGCAATCAGTGGCGGCTCGTGACTCAAAGACCTGGTGGTGCACATCATAAAACATGCCTAAAATTGTTTGGATAATTCCTAACAGTAGAAATAATTCTCTTATTTTGATAGGCATTTTTCTAAAAGATAAGTAAAACAAAACATAAAAACAGCGAAAGTAAAACACGAACAAATACAAACGTAAGGCAATTTACACGAAAACTACCTAATCCGAATATATCCGAACGTCGGCGTTCGGCTCGTGTCGGGCCCCGTGCGGCGCACCTGATTTCGCTAAACTTCCATACTAATCTTCCGTCTCACGCGCCAGGCGTTTCGTCGCCTTTTCCATAGCAGCTGTATAGGCGCGTTGCGTGCACTGGGAGCGGGCGCACGGCAAACTATTTTGTCAAGCGAAAATAATACTTATTTTGTGTATTATACTTAATTATCCATTAATACGGGTGAATAAATTTTTTGTTTAAATATATGTAGGAAAAATTTAATATTGCAAGTTATATTTAATACGACGAAAAAATATAAATATCTCAAGGTTGGTATTTTCATGTAATATTTTAAAATGTGCAAAACATTTCGACTACCAGTAAATTCTATTTTTAACAATACTAAATAAGCAAGCTTCTCACGCGGGAGAAAACAAAGTTACAATTTTATCCTTCAAAGAATTGTGAAATCGAAGAAAAAGATATTCTGGAATGTTCGAAAATGTATGCAAATCATGATAAATGCGCTTCAATACGACTGGTGGAAAGAGAATGCAGATATTCACAATAAAGTCTAAATCTTGGTATTGTTACATGATTCTGAATATATTTCTATAGAAGCGTTGAGCAATTTTTGTAAGTTCAAAATTTTGATCGATGCGACGGAACTATCGATAGTTTCCCCATCAAAAGTTGAGATCAAAAACTATTCATACAGCGTTCGGAACACGCCTTCTGAAGCTCGGAATTCTCTTTCTTTTCGGAAAATCAGGTGGCTTGAGATAGAGCAAAATGGAAAAAACTTACATGCTGTCCTGACCCCACAAAATGTGGGATAAGGGGAGGAACAAGAAGGTGTTTCAAACCTGCAATATCCTGCAACTGGAGGCATTTTTTTAAAGTTGCTTTCCAGTAGGACTAAACAGTCGATTTGCTTAGTTTTTAATTGTTATTTATATCAAATTTAACGTTACTCGAACTTTACGTGGTTTATAATATTTTTTTTAATATGTTAAAAAATCTTGTTGCCATCAAATAAAGCGACAAATCTAGATCTAAAAGTCTACCTATCCAAAAAAAAATTTATAATTTCACAACATTTATTTGTATGCTTTCCCGTCCTCACATACATTGGAATAAGGTAAACAAAAAGAGGATGATTTCATTCAACTCTTTTTGAAAATCATATACCTTTAGTTTCATTTAGTTTTGGTCACAACTCATTAAAACTTCCTCAGCTTATAACAACATAATCTAAAACTAGTTTTAAAAGCTTTTACAAAATTCCGTTTGAGTACAAACAGAATTTCAAACGACACAATTAACGTCGACAAAAGGTGTGTTGATTAAGAAATTATCCACACGGGAGCATCTGAGCTCTAATGTACTTAGGGCGCGGCCGTAGCTAAGGGTGAATTTAAGGGAGGACTGTGTTAAGAGATAAGGCTACCAGCATTGCCAACAAACAATAATAAACATCCTTCTGCTATTTCAAAAGCTCCTAAAAATAGACATAACAGTGAAAAAAAAAATACCTTGCTAACCTAAAAACTCCTTAAAAATTAAGGATTTATTGAATAAAGTTGCCATAAATTTTAAATGTATTTAATGTCAGTTTGATGGTTGTATTATATATTTTTTACTTTCGTAGTTTAAGAAAGAATCAATTTTAACCAAACCTTATCTATCAATATCAAATTATTATTTTTTTCAACATTCTTCTTTAGCAAAATGCTTGAAAAGTAAAAAAAAAATCTACTTTTCGTGCAATTTTCTCATGTTAACCAAATCTATGATACAATTTACTAGTAATTTTCTACATTGCAAGTGTGGCGACCTCTACATTTGCCACAAGACTTATCAAGAAGGCTTAACTGTCAAGATATCGATTTAAAACCTTCTCACAAGATGCCGCTGAACGATTCTGAAACGCGCAATCAGAGTTTTTTCGAACCGACCCATAAATAAAACTACCGACAGAACTCTATTGAAGCCATATGCTGTTTCCTAGGCGCATACCTTGACCAGTGAAAAGATCTTCCCTTAGTGGCAGTCGAGCATACCACCTCGCTTATGCTACACAAGCTTATAAGGTACTTCAAAAATACTGCCCCACAATGTATCCCCTAGATACGCCCTAAGGGTAGGTTCGGTACTTCTATTTCGGTCGCACTAACCCTTTTATGTCACGGCCAACTTTTGGATCGGATGCGGTAGTTTCGGGTTATTATGAGAATTAGGAATTAGGATTGGTGAATTGAACATCTGTGCCTCGTTTGTTGGATTACAGCTTAAATTTGGAAGCATTGTTACGTTTATTTGATTCTGTATTATTTTCATTATTACATTTTGTATGACATATCCGTATGATACGTTCATCATTTTACCAACTCATCGAATAGAAATATGCATAAAATTCACAGAGAGAGAGAGAGAGAGAGTACCTAGGAAAAAAGAAATGTTTGAAAAAAAGTTGTATTGCAGGTCAGTACAGTAGGTAGAGTCAGTAGAGTTTGACAATATTGATTTTAAATTCAACTTCAAAACTAGACATAAATAGAGTATATTAAAAAAAATGGAAAAAATGTTGTTATCATTTATACAGGCTGATTAAAATCCCTGTAATAATATTTTTATCGCTGAATCAGAATCTCTAATAGAATACAGTCTCAAGAAAATTTCTTATATAGTAATCAAATTATTAGAAAGTGAATAAATTAATAATAACAGACAAAGCATACAAATTGAGCTGACCCCATAATTCGAGACTTGAGATAACAGATACAAACTCAACGATACTATATTTTATAACAATTTCATATATAGATAAACATCCAGAACCCAGATTAATCTGAAAAACATCATTTTCCATCTTGCCCTGATCGGTGATCTAACCGGGAACCTTCGGTGTAGCATACCATGATGACTTCTAGGCTACAAAGGTCGTTTCCAGTAGTAAGAGAAAAATCAAAATTAAAATCAAAAACGTTTATTCAGAAAATAGGCCTTTGCAGGCACTTTTTCACGTCATATCATATTTAAAATTATCTTATTAGATAATATGTATTTATTAATTGTTCAAAAGCTACAGACTACTAGCGTTTCGGAACCGACCACTGCAGAGAAGAAACGCCGAAAGAAACTCTTAGAATACAGTGCTACCTTGATGACGTTAAGAAAAGTAATATGAGGTTCTTAAAATATAATCATAGTGTCTCATGTGAGACACAATCAAGGATTCTGAAGGCTTAGAATGAAACTGAAAACAAGCTAAAATGGTAGAGAGACAAGGTTTATTACCATATCCAATATAAAATCACTTATCTCCCTGTGTACTTTCTGCTGGACCCTTTTACAGCAAAACCACCGTCATTTAGCCAAATTGCCAGCTTTAAATCGCTCGGTTCACATCTCATTTACTCACTTTTTATGATAATGTTTTTAAAACATTCATAACCCGGTACTCAAATTTAAACCCTGGTACAAGGTATTATGGCTTAATTTTGTTTAATAATATTAGCGGACAGGTGGACAATGAGTGGGTTCAATTGAGGTTTTCGGCTATTTAATTAAAGTAATATAGTTTGGGCTATTTGCGAGATAGTAAGGTCGTGACCTGAAAACGAGGGGCGTTGAATTTTACATGTTGTTTGTGTTATTACAAGGCCTTGTTATGGTAGTTGGTATAATAAGAGAAAATAAAAGCATGATATAAAAATATTGACGTACATATATTTGTTCATAGTCCTCTATTTTATTTTATTTTACTTTTCTATTTACTTAATTAGCTTACTGTTTCATTTTCGTTTTCACGAATTCGTTTAGGTGCTTTTTGCTATCATATTTTTTTCCTCTGCAGTTACGACAATACTGTGGCCATGTAAAATATAAATATTATGGACATATCACACGAATTTAGCTAGCCCACAGTAAGTTATTAACTTGTGTCGTAGGATACTTTCTCTACGATACTATAATTTATAATAGATACTGTTATAGATAAACATCCAAAAGCCAAACCAAGACAGCCACAGCGGGGATTGAAACCCTCGTATCGAAAGTTGGCATTTCAACCACTGAGCCATTGAGGTCGTCTGTGATGCTTTAGAACCTGTGGTTCACATTACTGCTTTAAATTATCAGGCAGAACATAATCTTCCTGCGTCTAGAACCCTAATAATGTACCTACTTAAGCAATCTATTAATATTTTACTAAAACTTACGGCAAAGGAAATATTTCAGCAAACATCACAGGCTATTATTATAACCAGCTTACCACGAAGTCTGTACAAGCCACTTGACCTAACAGCTTAACTTAACCCTCTTAGCGTTTTAAAATTAACAACCCGAGCTAATGACAGCTGAAGAAAGGATTTCTCAAAATTTTCTTTATTTAATGTGTGTTAGTTCATGTTTATTACTTGAGTCAGATTAGGTACTACTTTCTAGAAAGGATATTGTACTTAGATGCTTCTCCTGATGTGTAGTAACTAAACTAAACTCCACTAAACCGATTAATTTCACATTTATCCATTCATCATCATCATCATCATCATCAGGTCTTTTTTAGACTCCACTGCAGGAGCACGACCCTCTCTGTATTACCAGAGCAGTCAGAGGATTTGGCCTACACTCTCCACGCTGGCCAGACGGGTTGGAGAGGTCTCTCTGATGTTTTAAAAGCCTTGTTTAGCTTGTGTTTCCTAAGTCGCCTTGTACGACATCCACGGGAAGACTTGGAGTGGTCTTATTCTACTCTGCCACTGGAACCACACGGCACACCGGGAACCACACGGTCTTATTAAAATACACAGCAAAGAAAATTTTCCTAGCAAATATCACAAGCTATTAACATAACCAGCTTACCACGAAGTCTGTTCAAGCCACTTGACCTAATAGCTTGCTGAAGCCTTTTAGCGTCTTATTACGAGCAACCCGAGCTTATACTCGCTGTAGAAAGGATTTCGTAGAAGAGCCGACCATTATTTGTATGTGTTAGTATTTATACTAGTCATCATCATCATCATCATTTCGAGTAGGTGACACGGTCAGTCGACCATGCCACCTACTCGAAATGATGATGCCATTTATACTAGTAAAAGATTGCTCTAGAGCAAAATTATTTTCTAGACACGATATTCTTCTTAGATGTTTCTCCAACTTGGTAAAAGTCAACGAAAAATTATGAAGCAGAACATATTTTGTCTGCGTAAAGAACCCAAAAAATCTTTTTTAAACTAAAACAAAAGAAATTTTTCAGCAAACATCACAGGCTATTAACATAACCAGCTTACCACGAAGTCTGTTCAAGCCACTTGACCTAATAGCTTGCTGAAGCCTTTTAGCGTCTTATTACGAGCAACCCGAGCTAATACCCGCCGTAGAAAGGATTTCGTAGAAGAACCCACCATTATTTGTATGTGTTAGTATTTTTACTAGTAAAAGATTGCTCTAGAGCAAAATTATTTTCCAGACACGATATTCTTCTTAGATGTTTCTCCAACCTGGTAAAAGTCAACGCAAAAATATAAAGCAGAACATATTTTGTCTGCGTATAGAACCCAAAAAATCTTTTTTACTTTAACAATCTATTTTTATTTTACCGAAACTAAAACAAAGGAAATTTTTCAACAAAAATCAAAGGCTATTAACATAACCAGCTTACAACGAAGTCTGTTCAAGCCACTTGACCTAATAGCTCGCTGAAACCTTTTAGCGTCTTATTACGAGCAACCCAAGCTAATACTTGCCGTAGAAAGGATTTTGTAGAAGAGACCATCATTATTTGTATGTGTTAGTATTTATACTAGTAAAAGATTGCTCTAGAGCAAAATTATTTTCCAGACACGATATTCTGCTTAGATGTTTTTCAACCTGGTGAAGGTCAAAAGCAAATATATAAGGCAGAAAATATTCTGTCTGCGTATTGAACCCGAAAAAACTTTTACTTTAACAATCTATTTTTATTTTACTCAAACTTAAACAAAGGAAATTTTCCAGCAAACATCATAGGCTATTTAGATAACCATCTTACCGAGAAGCTGTACAAGCCACTTGACCTAATAGCTTAACTTAAACTTCTTAGTGTTTTAAAATGAGCAACCCGAGTTAATAGTACCAGTAGAAGTTTTTCGTGAAATTTCCTTTATTTAGCGTACGGTAATATTTAACACTAGTTTCAAAGTGCTACTTTCTAGTAAATATCTGAGATACCTCTCCAACGAGTGTAGGTCAGAAGTAACAATATAAAGGTGGAGCAAACTTTGCCAACATTACGTCAAACAACTAACAAAGACCCGATTCATCAAATTACATAATACTCTGTTAAGCCTGTCAATTTTATTTTTTGTCCATTCATTATTGTTTTATTTTAGTTTACGGCCAAGAAAATTTTCTCAGCAAACATCCCAGGCTATTAACATAACCATCATCCCACGAAGTCTGCACAAGCCACTTGACCTTATAGCTCGCTGAAGCCTTTTAGCGTCTTATTACGAGCAACCCGAGCTAATACTCGCTGTAGAAAGGATTTCGTAGAAGAACCGACCATTATTTAATAAAGAATGGGCGGTTCACATAACACATAATATGTGTTATTGTTTATACTAGTAAAAGATTGCTATTAAAATCTAGAGCAAAATGATTTTCTAGACACGATATTTTTCTTATATGTTTCTCCAACCTGGTGAAGGTCGAAAACAAAAATTTTAAGTAGAGCATAGTTTTTAGATGACTGTTTAACTGACTGTCAGAAGCTACTATACAAAAGTGTCAGTTTGTCAAAAAACTGACAAGCACCCGATTCATTAATTTGCGTAACTCTTCACTAAGCCTATTAATGTTATCTCTATCCATTCGTTGTTGTTTTAATAAAGCTTACGGCCAAGAAGATTTTCTTCAACATCACAGGCTATTAACATAACCAGCTTACCAAGAAGCCTGTACAAGCCACTTGACCTAATAGCTCGCTAAAGCCTCTTAGCGTTTTAAAACGAGCAAGCTAATAGTAGGTGAAGGAAGGATTTCTTAGAATGCTAGGGACGTGCCTGCTGAATTTTATATGTGTCCCCTAACGATCACGTTGTCTGTCATTCGCTTGAATAGAAAGGATGCCTTTTTGAAAATAGGTAGGTAATGACGATCTAGTATGATATTATAGTTCAGATCGAATATATTGACCAAAAATATAATATCAAACCTAATAGGTATGAAAGGTTTTGTGCCTTTAAAGTTTCTTATTGAGAATTTTCTTGATACTCTTTTATATTGTACCTACATTAGGAAAATTTACTTATACTTTACTTTATCTTTATTTGTGAGTTGCCTTGATGAAACATATTTCTCCATTTTTAAAGTCACTATTTGAATTCCGTATTTTTGTCTAAATGTGCCTCTCATTTATCTGGTATTTTTTTATTAAAATCTTTATGTTTAGACTTACACTTTTTCTTCCTTTACTCTACATTTCCTTCTTGCGACTTAAGCCAATACATATTTAAATTCACACTTCACATGCAATATCTTAACCAATGGACTTCATCACGTGCGTGAAAATTCACTACGACAATATATGTACATATATAGATAATCTACGAATATCTCCTATAATACCCCCAAAACCCATTTGACGTAGGTTTAAAAACCTTGAAACAGTTAAAACATACGCACGCATCCCCCACATAATCTTGTTTCTTAAACTGTGTTCATTTTGTCAAACAATCTTACAGCTTCCATATTAAACCTATTTCCAATACCCATTTAAATTCTATCTTTATTCGCAGGTACAGCTCATTACGGGGAGGACAGCGTCGGGTCGTTCCCTTATTTCGAGTACAACGTGCCCCGGAACGTGACCACGGTGGTCGGACAGACCGCCTTTCTGCATTGTAGGGTTGAACAGCTTGGGGATAAAGCGGTGAGTTTTTTTTTTCTTTTTTTTTAAGCTAGATAATAAAACTTCTTGAGTTAAGTCAAAGACATCGCTGAAAAGAGTCTTCACGTTTATCTTTAAAATCTGTTCTTCCGTCCGGTACGGAGGCCGTGTTGCTCGAAGGTTCTTCCTTAGAAATTTTGTTAAAAGCGATTTGCTTTTGCTTTTTTCATTGCCTCATAACGCAGAACGTTTGAGGTTATGCATTAGTTTTGATTTATAAAAGTCAACCCATTTTAGAACTTTGACTTTTTTTTGCTTGAGAATGAAATTTCTTATAGTTAAGTCAAAGGCATCGCTGCAAACAGTCTTCTCACTTTCATTAAATCTGTTCTTTTTTAGAAATATTGTGAAAATGCGGTTTGCTCTTTTAATCGCCACATACTCGTAACGCAGAGCTTTTGAGGTTGTGCATTAGTCTTGATTTATAAAAGTCAATCCATGTTAGAACTTCGACTTTTTTTAAGCTAGAGAATAAAACTTCTTAGAGTTAAGTCAAAGGCATCGCTGCAAAGAGTCTACATATTTACCTATAAAACCTGTTCTTCTTTAGAAATATTGTAAAAAAAAGATGTTTTTCTTTTTTGCATGTTTCATAACGCGGAGCATTTGAAGTTGTGTATTACTATCAACTTGTTATGATCAACCTATTTGAAGAATTTAAATTGCCCTTTATACTAGTATGGAATAAAATTTTTAAAACAGTAAACAAATTCTGGTAAAGTATGCTCCCTTCTGGGATTTGAACCCATGACCTCCAGGTCAGAAAGCACAAGCCTTGACCTTTGGACCAAAGAGGCAGGAATAATTTGTTGTCAATCGACAGTCTTGGTACAGTGCAAAGGCAACATAAATGTTAGGTTCTTTGTAAATATTACAATTTATACCGTACAATTTCTTCTACTAAATACATTTTCAAGTACCGAAAATCTTATATAAAACGATTTACCCAGAATTAATTGAATTCGATATGCATTTCATTTGCTACCGTTTCGTATTCATAATCCGTTGTGAGATATGTCGCAATGGTCCCGTCAGAATTGAATCATAGACCTACATCTCGGTTTAAATGGGACACCACACAGGATTAAAGTCATTGAATGTGGAAGATATTTTAGCCATGGATATTGTAATAACTGTTTCTGACTAAAATCTCACTGATAAGTAGAGACTAAAATTATAAATGCATCAGTAACTCTGTATGTCTGTTACCTCTTCAATCACTTAACTGATGTAGACTAAGTTTGGGATGGAAACAGTTTAAGGAGCGACAAAATTATATATATGTAGGTAACCTTTTATCACAGAAACAGGAACTGTGTCTGACCCCAAGTAGGACCCAAGTGAAGCTATGGGTAAAAGTTAGTATTGAATGTGAAAAGAATTTCTTTGAATTCATTCATTCTTTGTCGAGCTCCGTGGCGCAACGGTCAACACGCTAGCCTGCGACGCGGGGGTCCCGGGTTCGTCAGGTCAAGATGGAAAAAGATCTTTTTCATATTGACCTGGGTCTTGGATGTTTATCTATATAAGTATATATTATAAAATATAGTATCGTTGAGTTAGTATCCTGCGACACAAGTTCACAACTTACTGTGGGGCTAGCTCAATTTGTGTGATATGTCCCTATATATTTATTTATTTATTATTATTTATTGAACGCCACCATTTAAAAACAAACGCGGTGTCATTAACAAAGGTAGTGCGGGGCGAAGAAACGGTTTAAATCAACTAACTACCGACCTTAGATAAATAATGATAGAATAATAGTTTATATGGGATTTATTTTTCATTCACAATGCTATTTCACCTTATTTATTAAATAAAGAAAATATGCGCAAGTCTAGATGCGTGTGAGAGGAATGGGATATGGTGGAGAAATTCGGCGCCGGGGCTTAACCTTTAAGTATGGACATGTAGTCTCACAGGCTCCGCGACAATATTGGTTTCTTTGTTTTATTCACTTCCCCCCACTCCCCGTGACTGAGCCGCCCAGTAGCTTCAGTTTTATTGCAAAAACGACTAGAGAAGAAGGAGGTAGCGTCGCCCGGTGCATAGGACGTGAGTATTACCTTTTGAAAAATTGGCTGGAGCCTGTGAGACTACATGTCCATAGTTGCGGTATAAAAATATTTACAAAAATTTTTTGTTTGTTTTAGTTTTATGTGTAAAAAATGGCAGAAAATGTGAAGCTGGTTGTTCTCGTTCAGAGGGCAAGCGACAAAGTTCACTTCATAGGCCGGCAAACAAAATATTACGAGTTAGTAATCCATCTTTTGTTCCCGTTCTCTATGTAATGACTGTCAATCATTAGTCTTACAAAGATGGTTGTGGTTTTTTTTGTTTTTCTCTATCAGAAGTTCATTTATTTTTTTTTAATTCTTCATACAGTAGATTATAAGAAAAAGATTTGATTATTACCAAATATTTTAGTAAAGTAATGTTTTATGTTTAAAAACTAACCTATAGTCAAAATTACCAAAAATGGTGACTATGCTCTTATTTTTAATATTTTTAAAGATTTTAAATAAAGAAGTTGATTATGCACTAACGTCATTTTATTTTTAGTTTCCTTCAATTTCATCTAGTTATATTGTTCAAGCAATTTGGAATAATTATGGTAAAAACTCCCCCCGCGCGCGGGCCCAAGAATACGTGCAAACGAAGTCTCTCGGTATTTTTATTAAAACATATAGTATAACCGGGAGTTAAAGCTGTAAATTTGTGTAATTCGATTGTTAACCTAATAACGAGACAAATTTCAAGAAGTTATTATATTCAGTGCGGAATAAATAGTGTAAAAAGGCTTTTAAAAAACAAAATATCGGCGGTTACTAATAGTGAATCATAAACGCAAGCAACTAGCAAGTCACCGCTGCGGTGAGTCATCCTGCCGATCGCCAGGCGTCGAGATTGAAGAGACAATACAGCGACCTCGTACCAAGACGCTAAGCGATAATAAGCAATACCGATTAAGTCGTTATCTACTGAAGACACGATGATGTTGTCGCAGTAACACATTTTTCATAGTACGGGGCATGTTTGTTTGATCCCTACATTTTCTTTTACTTTACCTTGAAACTATCAAAGGTAGCTGCGTCTTTCTCAACAAAAATTACTGCATCTTATTGGCTTTTCACCAAAATGTCATCAAATAAAAAGAATAGTGTTTGCGCCGGGTGTTTTAATATTATTTCTGGAGAACAACACGTACAATGTGTAAAATGTAATAAGCTGTATGATTTGCTGTGCGCGAACGTCAGTGAAGAACAATTTTCCAAAATGACGAATGAACAGAAAAAGGAATGGAGTATGTCAGGCTTGCAAGAACAGTCGCCCTAAGAGTGATAACTCAAATACACCGATACGCTCATTAAAGGACTATGCTTGCATAGACCGGGTCTCTCCCAGGGACGATGGAATGGAAAACATTACAAAAAGGAAGCCAGCACCTTCAACTTCCACACGGCATTCACCAATTAATTTTGATGAGAGTTCCACTAGCACCGCAGGAATAAACCTCGAAGGTATTGACTTACAAAGTGAAATCTCAGCTGCCATTAAAACCGCATTACCTTCTATATTAACCCAAATAATAAGAACTGAACTGGCTGGCGTCAAGAATGATATTCAAGACATGAAGAAATCTTTTGAGTTTTTAAGCTCAAGATATGATGAAATGCAAAGTTCCATAGACTCTCTCATAGGAGACAATAAACAGCTCAAGTCAGCTAATATAGTACTACAGACTTCGGTGGCGGAATTAACTGACAGGTTAAATAAGCTGGAACAGAGCTCAAGAGACTGTAACTTAGAATTTAATGGCATACCTGAGAAACGTACAGAAAATATATTGGAAATTGTAAAAAGGTGTGCTAGTATTGTTGGAAAAGATATTATCGATGGTGATGTAGTGAAATGTACCAGAGTTGCAAAACAAAATAAAGATAGCAAGTTTCCTCGTGCAATAATCGTGAAGTTCAGGAGCGAGTTATACCGAGATGAGTTTTACTCAGCGGTATATAGATATAATAAGACAAATCCGAACGAAAAACTTAACACAGCTTTGCTGGGTTTGGACGGTGGCAAAAAACCAGTTTATATCTCGGAACATCTCTCGCCTTTCAACAAATCATTGCACGCGGCAGCAAGAAAGAGAGCTAAAGAAAACGCATATAAGTTTGTATGGGTTCGAAGCGGACGTGTCTTTGTACGTAAAGACCCAAACTCACATTACATTCATATTAAAAATATTCAGAGTTTAGATTTGATTAGTTAACTATTTTTTTTTTGGAATTACTTCAATTACATACTTACATTTAACTTATATTTTTATTTGTATCTATCTTTTGTTTTTTTGTTTTTGTGTTAGTTATCCATGTCAGTTACAATTTTATATCAAAATATACGTGGTACCAGAACAAAAACTGAAGAAATATATAATTCAGTATTATGTAACTATTATGATATTATTTGCTTGTGTGAAGCTTGGCTGGACGACTCCATACTTTCAAGCGAATTATTTGATAGCAGATATCAGGTAGTCAGAAGGGACAGATCAGAGCAATTTCTTGTAAAATACGATAAGGATCATGGCGGTGGTGTATTGGTTGCATTATCAAAGAAATTTGATGTCACCGTAAGGCAGGATATGCAGTCTGAATATTTGGAAGATTTATGGTTGGAGGTAAGAATGGGAGATAGGATGGTGTTCAATCTATGTATTGTATATCTTCCTGAGTATCTACCAACTGCCTTGGTAGTGGATTTCATAAAAAAGTGTAGAGAAATTGAAAATTATGGCAGCACTCTTATAATAGGTGACTTTAACTTAAGAAACATGGTGTGGATGAAAGATGGTTGCCCGGTGAGCCACTATTGTGAAAAGTCAGAGTCATTGTATGAATTAATTCACGAAACTCAGCTAAGACAAATCAATAGTATTTTAAACGTTAATAACAGGCTACTGGATTTGGTAATCACAAACGCTCCTGACTTATATGAATTGACTCTTGCTTCACCTCTTAGCAGGCCCGATAGTCATCATCCTCCATTAGAACTGCACCTCAATTATAAGTTACCTACTTTAACAGAAAAACCAGTCGAGAGACTGTGCTTTCATAAAACAGATTTTTCAAGCTGCATAAAACATATTGAAGAAATAAAATGGGATGAGCATGTTCAAAGTTTAGAATGCGATGAATTTGTACAACTTTTTTACAATACAATTCATGAGGCTATTGAGAAGTATACACCTAAGATACATCGTAGCAGTAGTAGAAATAATTATCCCGTATGGTTTTCTAAAGATCTCATTAGGCTTATCAAGAGTAAAGACAAACACCATAAACGTTTCAAAAAGCATAAAAATCCCCGAGACTATGATACATATTCCCTCTTACGATCAAGAACTAAGGATTTCATGAACCAATGTTTCAGAATTTACATTTCTAATATCGAAGCCGATTTAAATACAAATCTAAAATCTTTCTGGAGATACACTAAAGGTAAGAAAGTAACTAATGATATACCGAATGTCATGTATTACAATAATAATAAAGCAAATACCGGGCAAGATATTGTAGACCTGTTTGCGGATTATTTCTCATCTGTATATAGGACAAGCAATAATGATTCATATGAACCGAAATTTCCTAGGTCTAATGTATCAATTGCTTCTATCGACATTTCTATGGATGCAGTTCTAGACAAATTGAAGCGTGTTGATGTAAACAAGTCTGCTGGTCCAGATGGTATACCACCAATTTTCCTAAAACTATGCGCAACGGCATTAGCCAAACCATTAACATTAATATTTAAAAAATCTTTGGTAGATGGAGTATTTCCTTCACTCTGGAAAATAGCCAAAATAACTCCCATATTCAAATCTGGGGATAAGAAGGATATTATAAACTACAGGTCGATTAGTGTTTTGAATTATTTTTCCAGGATTTTTGAGGGTCTTGTATACGAGCACATTTATAATCATATTAAACATAGACTTCACACTAGTCAACACGGATTTTTTTCGGGTGAATCAACCAATTCCAATCTTCTAGTATATACTAACTACTTATCTGAGTCTTTTAACAACAGTGGTCAGGTAGACACAGTTTACACGGATTTCTCTAAAGCGTTTGATCTGGTTGATCACAATATATTATTGAGAAAATTAGATCAATACGGTATACACGGAAGCCTGCTGAGGTGGTTAGAGTCATACCTGCTTAATCGTACTCAGTTGGTAGCATTGTATGGATATGATTCGAGGCCGTATGTATCATGCTCTGGTGTGCCACAGGGATCTAACTTGGGCCCACTTATGTTTTTGGTATTCGTAAATGATCTTTTGGAAACAATAGATTGCGAGTGTCTCGCGTATGCAGATGACATAAAGGTTTTCACTAGAGTTCATCATATTGCTGATTGTGAAAGATTGCAAAATGATCTAGATAAGATAAACGAATGGTGTCTAGAAAATAATATGTCACTAAATATTCACAAATGTTTAACTATTACATTTACCAAAAAAAGATGTCCAATATTGTATGAGTATAAAATTAATCAAAGTCCACTAAAACGAGTGTTTACGGTGCGAGATCTGGGAGTAATTTTTGATAGCGAACTTTCCTTTAAGAATCATTATGATCACATTATTAGTAAAGCCAAGAAAACTCTAGGCTTTGTGTCACGTATTGCGAAACCATTTAGAAATCCTAGATCCTGGATTATATTATACTTTTCATTGGTCCGTAGTACTTTAGAATACTGCTCATCTGTGTGGTCACCTATTTATCAGATCGATACAGATCGGATTGAGCAGGTTCAGCGCCGTTTTCTAAGAATTCTGTGTGGTAGACTCGGATTGCGACGCCGAATTCCTGAATACGAGAATCGACTGCTTAGATTTAATATGGAAAGCCTGGAATTCCGTAGACATACAACAGACTTATGCAATCTATACAAGATAGCGAACGGATATATGGGTTCACAGTTACTTGAAAAGTTGAGATTTAAGATACCAAATCGACCAGCCAGGTTTCCGCAACTATTCAGCATTCCACCTGTAAGGAATAATGTTGGAGGAAATAATCCCATGATAAGAATTTGTGATTTGTATAATAAAATGAATAATGGGATTGAACAAGATGTATTTGCGGATAGTTTGTTGAAATTTAAAAATGCGGTAGCACAACGCAACAAATAAATTGTATTCATTTCAAAACCACAATTATGTCAATTTTTTTTTACTGTTTTGTTTAGTTTATTAGTATTTTTTATTTCTTTTTACTTCCTTTGTTTGCATGTACATTATCTTAATAAATGTTGTGTACAATCTTAGTTAGGATCTTAGAATTAAAATGATATTAGGTGTAAGTTCATATGAAATGTAATGTTCTAATTTCTGTGATTGTACCTTAATCAATAAAATAAAATAAAATAAAAAAATCGCATTCTTATATCGGAGTCTGACAGACTACATGTCCACGGTAGTGTTATAAATATAAGACGTCCATAGTTAAAGGTTAAAGCGCGGTGGCATAATTGGCAACGCATAGATCGTACTGAGATCTAGACGCAAGTTCAAGTCCTGCCCGCGTGGAATTTTTCACCATTTCTTATTTTCTTTATTTAATAAATAATCAAAGAATATGTTTTTCTTTTAAAGCAATTCTATTGTTTTCTTCATGATCTTACCGAGGATAGAACCCGGGACCAACCGTGTCGCAGGCTGGCGTATTGACCGCTGCGCCACAGAGCTTTATCAAACGGAAAACGCTTCACACGCCGCTAAACGCCACGCGCAACGCCACGCACCTCTTAAAATGAACCCCAAGACGTATAAAATAATTATTGTTGCACAAAACCTCTTTAGCTACATTAAATTATATTTGTATGTCAATGCAGCTTGCAACATCCATGACTCGAATGTCTCCGGCAGTATTGATTGAGCTATTTTAGAACCATATAGCTGGATGAGAATAGACTTAATGTTTTCGTGATTATTACACATTTAAATAAAATTACTTTTAATACATAAGTACGGTTTTATTGCGTTCCTTACATTATGTATACATCTAAATTCCGAAAACTTTACAGTATTCATGTTTTGTCTTATTGCGAACATGAACACTGTAAAGTGTTCGAAACGTTATGTATATATATATATATATATATATATATATACCTCTCGGCCTCTGACGTGGTTCCTTTAACGACTACCGATTTTACGATGGCAGCCGGGACCAACGGCTTAATGTGCCTTCAGATGCACGGAATCATCTGTCTTATCAGACAATCAGGTGCTTCATGCCTGCAATGTCCTAACCCAAACTGGAAACAACTTAACAAAGTATGCTTCCCGTGGGAATCGAACCACGACCCCCGGGCCGGGTCAATAAAGGCAAACGCCATAACCACTGGACCACAGAGGCTGTATTTTTACAATTCAAATTATATTGAGTTTATTATAAACTGTAGAATGCGCAATTTCTATCTCCTATTGCCCAGGGCCCATGTTATTTTATTTTTTACCCGATAGGTAGGAGTAAAAATATGACGAGGTGTAAGTTCCAGATACAAAAGCTATGTTACAACATTCTCTGTAAGTATTGATAAGGCTACTTTGGAATATCCGAACGAGAATAGATCAATCATCGCCCCATGGCGGGTGCAGTCGGCATAGTCTCATAATGAATGAATATTCTTTATTGCACCTTAACAAAAATAACAACAAAAAATATTAGTAAAAGACATCATAAAAATTAGAACAAAGGCGGACTTATCGCTAAACAACTTTTTTCCAGTCAACCTTTACCTTAGTTATGATACGAGTATATATATATATATATATATATATATATATATATATATACCAAAAAGTTACGTTTCCCTGCCAAACGAGTAAACCAAGATCTTTCTGAAGCTGATATGATGATGATGATAAAGTATAAAGAGGGACTAAAATAGTTATAGCCCACCTCCCATTAAGAAAACTCAGACGAGGTTCTTAAAAACACAGAAAAATCATTAAGACAAATCTCCAGTTCTCCTAAGCAAGCACTTAAGTTGACCGATATTCTGTAGTTCGGAATAACATTCAATTTAATTAACTTAGACTCCCGGTTCCTAAGTGAAATCTAAATTGAAGTCAAATACCATCTTAGCGACATTCAAAGGGACCACCTCTGATTTAATTAAGTGACCTACAAGTAATTCGATCGATTTTAATCTCTGACTCTGACAAAACCATTACTCAATGTTGTTTCGAACTAAGCTAACCTACAAGACCTACAAGTAATGCTGGTAAATGATAATTCAGTTTATTGAAACTTTCACATATGTGACATTCACCCGTGGCTTTGCTCCCGTATAAATTCCTAGTCGTTCCTAGTAGCCCAAATTCCCATGGAAACAGTAACATGATGAAAGGTATCCTATGTCCTATTCAGTACCCTAACTTATGTGTATGCCAAATTTCAAGAATATTGGTTAAGTAGATGTAGCATGAAGAGATAATAAAAAACAAATATACGAACTCATTTTCGCATTCACAATATTAGTAAGGATAATTAGGATTAGAATTAAAATCCTAATCCTTACTAATATTATAAATGCGAAAGTGAGTTTGTTTGTTTGTAACGCTTTCACGCCCTATCTACTGAACCGATCATCATGAAATTTTCCATACACGTAGGTTAGGGTACTACGAAAAACATATGCTTTATATCACGCGGGCGAAGCCACGGGTAACAGCTAGTTTTATGTAGGCACAAAAAGGCAAAATAGTTCTATACTATTTTGATGTCAATGTTTTTCGTATGTGTGAGTGGCCAACACTGTGGCAGATTTTTCAAGCTGCCTTAAGGCATCTGACATAGCTTAACGACTGCCATCAACGATGACAGCCGGGACCAACGGCTTAACGTGCCTTCCGAAGCACGGAGGAGCTCGAGATATTTTTATACCACTTGCGGTCACCCATCCAAGTAGGGACTGCACCAGGGGTTCCTTAACATACGTAAGCGCTCATAGAGCTCACACCCACTGGACCATCGGGCTCCTCAGTTGATGTCAATTAAGACAATTTATTTCTAATGCCTTGCTATCCCAGATAGTATAAAATTGTAATTTTATATTATCTAAATTACATTACCTTGTAAAGTTTATTCAATTTAAAAGATCAAGACGAAACATGACTTTTATTGAAATACCTTTTTATTTTGTACGGTAAATATTAATTTTTAAGTACCTTGATTTTCTTAAAGGAATTATATATTTTGTTATGTTTTCTTAGAATCTCTCTTAATCTCGAAATTTACACCTTAATCAAGGTTTAATATTTATTAGTTATTTTCTTATTCCCCGAAATAAGCCAGCAAGATAATGAACCTTGTTTTGCTACTGATTTCCGAGTATTTATAAGTATCCCTCGTGATAGACAGATCCACTCTAGACATATGTACGACCTAAAAATCACGTTAAGCGAGTTGGTATCTATTATCAAATAGTGACATGTTACTAGCCGCATCGCCCGTATACATGATTCATCAGATTCGCCCCTTTCCTCAATCGGACTCTACTATTTTTTTATGAAGAAAACAACCAATTGCTTCTTTTCCTGATTCTACGTTGTTTTAATAAAATTTATTTTTTTGGAAAACCCATTTTGCCAATCGAAGCTCAATAACCATATCATCATCATCATCAGGTCTTTCTAGTCTCCACTGCAGGAGCGCGACCCTCTCTGTACTACCAGAGCCATATACTAGCCTGAGTAGTCAGAGGATTTGGCCTACACTCTCCACGCTGGCCAGACGGGTTGGAGAGGTCTCTTTGATGTTAATAAGCTTTGTTTTAGCTTGTGTTTCCTTAACCATATGCTAAATTATAATGATTTGTACTCCGAACTATTATTACAAAAAGGCTATCTATATTTAAATAAAAAGCAGTAAGTACATACTCATATGATAGCCAACAATTTATTAGGCTTGAGAGCACTTGCTCACTCGGGTTTTAATCATGAGATATGGCGAGATCTGCGTAAAACTTATAGAACTTTATCAAAGTTCTTGACACAAAAGAACGTTCATTACAGAAAGAGAACTCGGAGATAGCAAAAGAATAACTTATGTAACGTTTTCTAATGTTTTCCCGTTTGTTTTTTTTTTTTCATTGTTACATTTAAATAAAATTAATTTAATACGGTTTTTATCGCGTTTATTACATTATTGATACGCCTAACGATCAGCACTGTACAGTGTTTATGGTCGCAGGTAGACTAAGTTGACATTTATCGATTTATCATAATATATATCGATATACCATAATACAGATTTATTGAAAGTTTTTAATGGTAAAAAAATGTAGGATATGCCAGTTCTAAATCTTTTTGCAAAGGAGTCTTATTATCTTGGCTCTTTTTAGTAGTAATATCATAATCTTCCATCTGGAAGATTACAAAGCTATAGTATCTACTATAGCTATGTTACAATAGTGACTAATAGTAAGTACTGATTACGCTTTTTCAGAACTATTCTTGTAGTCGCATCTCTACCCTCTCTAATTTATATCCAAAGTTCCTGCTTAGTTCGAAACAACATTGAGTAATGGTTTTGTCAGAGTCAGAGATTAAAATCGATCGTATTACTTGTAGGTCACTTAATTAAATCAGAGGTGGTCCCTTTAAATGTCGCTAAGATGGTATTTTACTTCAATTTAGATTTCACTTAGGAACCGGGAGTCTAAGTTAATTAAATTGAATGTTATTGCGAACTACAGAATATCGGTCAACTTAAGTGCTTGCTTAGGAAAACTGTAGATCTGTCTTAAATTGATTTTTCTGTGTTTTTAAGAACCTCGTCTAAGTTTTCTTAATGGGAGGTGGGCCATAACTATTTTGGTCCCTTTTTGTACTTCATCATCATCATCATATCAGCTTCAGAAAGATCTTGGTTTACTTGTTTGGCAGGCAAACGCAGCTTTTTGACTTTTTGTGCGTCTGACACTGCTGCCCATCAGAAACATTTTCAAGCTAAGGAATTTGGTGGGTTTGGGAACGGAATGAAGGTATAGGGACTCACTTGGATGAATGGGAGAATACCTCATAGAAACAAGCAGTAGCTCAGGCGGCCGGGTGCGCGTATCCGATGCCATACTACAATCGCACATGCAGAAAAAAGAAGAAAAAAAAAACGATTAACGTGGGCGTCCTTATCTACTACCTACTCGTCTAAAAGTGACGTTTCTAAGGTATCACCTCCACAAACTAACTGCCTCCGTGGTACAGTGGTAAGGGAGTTTGCTTTGTTGACCCGGAGGTCGTGGGTTCGATTCCAATGGGAAGCATACTTTGTTAAGTTGTTTCCAATTTGGTTACGACATTGCAGGCATGAATCACCTGATTGTCTGATAAGAAAGATGATTCCGTGCTTCGGAAGGCACGTTAAGCCGGTGGTCCCGGCTGCCATCTGTCAATCGTTAAAGGAACCACGATAGAGGCCGAGAGTCGGTTCCGAAGAACTCTGAGACCAGGGTGTGCATGGTCGACTGACCGTGTCACCTACACGAAATGATGATGATGACCTCCACAAACAAAAGACGATTTTATCGTCCTGGCACCTATTTCCATACATTTCGTGCATGCGTCTACATAGCAATGTTATCACCGCGACGTGACGAGTGGCAGAGTGCGAGCGAATGACAATCGCATTGACTGAATAGAATATATAATAATATAAGATAGCAGCGTGGACTGGTCATGGTATAAAAATGATGTTCAAAAAGAGATACAATTATCCAATTTTGAATAAAAATCTTTGACTTTGACTTTGGTCGTAATTTTCTCGCTCACGGAGTAAATCCCTTAGACCACATGCTTTTGTAATTTACTTTTTCTTAACCTATTTTAATGTATAGATATAAAACTTAAAGTATTTCTATTAGTTTTTCGGAGTAAGATGCTAATATAATCAAAAATCATTTTAAAAAAATCTATTCTTCATGCGAGCTCCCTATTAAGTCACAACTTGACAAAATATTTTAAACGGAACCCACATTTCAGGAGCTTGACTTGTACTTATGGAATTAATAAAAGCTGGTCAGCTTTTATTAATTTCACTGCATTATTCGTTTGTTTTTTCATTGTTACAGGTATCATGGATAAGAAAAAGAGATTTGCACATATTAACAGCAGGGATTTTAACTTACACTTCAGACCAAAGATTTCAGGTAAGTCTTTTTTGAGTGGCGTAATAAAATTATAGGTTAAACTAACTATTCTTAACTACACGAGTTAGACAAGTTGCTACTATGGATTAGTAACGTTCGCGACCATTCGATCCTAACCCTACATTTTAACTACAATTAAAACTATTACATCCTTCCTCATATAATTCTTCTTTCATACCTTAACCACCTTTTTTATATTTGTTTGGCATGTTATGTTAGTTCTCTCCGTTTCGTTCTATCGTCAACCATGGTTTTTGCCATCTTTTTCCTGTCACAACCCATCCATCTCTTCATAGCACTTCCTACTTATAAAAGCTTAAGTTTGTTTGGGACAAAATTGCGGACAAAAATGACATAAAATATGTCCCTCTTGAGCTTCAGTAAGGAAGTTAAGTCACTAGTTTGTGTAGTCCCTGATTTCATCATTAGGTGGTGGAATTAAACCTTCAATTATTTCAAATTCCCTTATATTCTTCGTCATAATAGCGAACAGCGGACTCCGACATACCACAGCTGAGATCAGGAAAAACTCTAAGATAAAGAAGGTATAAAGAAAAGACTCCCAAATATAGCTCGCCACATACCACTTACCGGAAAAGCAACTAATCTTGTTATTTCATTGACAAGTTCATCAAAAAACGCTCAGATAAAGAGGGGGATGAGAAGAAAACTCCCAAATATAGTTTGCCGGCTTTGACTACATACTCTCTAGACACCGTCATGCCTTCATTTCAATGATTAAAGGAACGAGCTCCGTTGCGCAGCGGTTACCACGCCGGCCTGTGACACGGATGGTCCCGGGTTCGATCCCCGGTCAGGTCAAGATGGAAAATGATCTTTTTCAGATTGACCTGGGTCTTGGATGTTTATCTATATATGTATTTGTTATAAAATATAGTATCGTTGCGTTAGTATCCCATAATACAAGTCTTTCTTAAGAACTTACTTTGGGGCTAGCTCAATTTGTGTGATTTGTCCGTATATATTTATTTATTTATTTTTTTAAAAACAGGCCAAATTTTCAATGCTTGTGTGCGTGACAGCTTTGTGTTATGACAGGCGTCCTGCCAATTTATGCCCTCAAAATCCGTCAAATTGGTAGCTGTGTATGCGCGCGACCGACAATGTGTTGGAAATTAACTTTTTCTCCGCTTTTAGGTTAAAAGGCTTTATATAATCTAAGATTGCCGGTTCTTCAGGAAAAGCAACTATATTGTTATTTCCTCCACCAGGTTATCAGACCAGACAAGTCGGAGAACTGGACGCTGCAAATCAAGTTTCCACAAGAGCGGGACGCAGGCATCTACGAGTGTCAAGTCAATACTGAACCGAAGATGTCATTGGCGTTCCAGCTCAATGTCGTCGGTGAGTCAGTAATGGACTTTTTTAATAGTTATTAAGGGTTCTATATAACTAAGTTTCTAAGGGTAAAATGGAAAGACGAGCCTCAATCCAATTGGAATGACTGGATTTCAGTAGCTTTTTACTGCAATAGTTGGAATGATGCAAGGGAGGCCTTTGCCCTGCAGTGGGACATTATATGCTAGAAATAGAATAGAAAGCTCTAAATCCATGAAACATTTTTGTATAACTTTGTTATAAACATCTTACGTGTTTCTCAAAGCTACTGTAACGGGGTGTATGTGGATCTTTTCTGAAAGAAAACTAGCACGGTGCTTTTGAACTGATATCCTTTACTTCACTACATATAATAAAACAAAGTCCTCTGCCGCGTCTGTCTGTCTGTCTGTTCGCAATAAACTCAAAAACTACTCCACGGATTTTCATACGGTTTTCACCAACAGAAAGAGTGATTCACGAGGAAGGTTTTAAGGTATAATACATGCCCGGGCGCAGCCGGGTAGGGCTGCTAGTCTTTAATAAATAATACATTTATATGTGTTTGCCTTTTTAAACTTTACCGGAGGCTGCATCAAAAAATCGTTTCTTCATAAATCTACCACAAACAATATTTTCTTATGAAAATCAGAGAAAGCGTTTCAATATCCTAAACATAAATGTAGTGAAGAGGTTCCTCACTACATTTATCGGCCTTGTATGGTTATATGTATTTTATCAAATCATCATCATCATTTCGTGTAGGTGACACGGTCAGTCGACCATGCACACCCTGGTGTCAGAGTTCTTTGGAACCGCCTCTCGGCCTCTGACGTGGTTCCTTTAACGACCACCAGATGGCAGCCGGGACCAACGACTTAACATGCCTTGCGAAGCACGGAATCATCTTTCTTATCAGACAATTAGGTGATTCACGCCTGCAATGTCCTAACCAAACTGGAAACAACTTAGCAAAGTATGCTTCCCGTGGGAATCGAACCTACGACTCCCGGGTCAACAAGGCAAACGCCTTAACTACTGGACCATGGAAGCATTTTATCAAATCAGAGCAAGAAATGGACGTAAACTTTTGTTCAGTATGTTTTGCCATGAAGTACGTAGAAGGCAATGTTGTACATAATAGATATATGTACAATTATACATAATATGCATAACATTGCTTTCCATGTACCTTACGTCAAAACTAAGGAAGAAATATGCAATAAAATATTTTTTGAAACACTTACAAATCTACCTACTATATATTTTTTATTTTTATTATAATTATACTAAACTAGCCGAGATAGCTTTTGTACAGTGTAATAAAATTACTACAGACTATTAGAGCGAAAAAAAAAAATACGCGCGAGTAAAACCGCGACAGTACTTACCCATTTAAATATAATTTTCAAGAATTCCAGGGAACAAATTTTCCCGTTCCAAGTTTAATAAAAATATTTCCAAACCTCTTTGTCTCAATGTTGGAGAGTGGTTCCGACGAACATTACATTTCAATTAAATTCCTCGGAGTTAATTATTATAGAGCGACTAAAACGTTGTGCGGATTGAGATTGAATTATAATTTTCTTTATAGGAGACTAGCTGTTGCCCGCGGCTTCACCCGCGTGATTTATAGCCTATGTCCTTCTCAGTACCCTTACCTATGTGTATGAAAAATTTCATGATGGTTCGGTTCAATAGATAGGGCGTGAAAGCGTTACAAACAAACAAGCAAAGAAACAAATAAACACATAAACAAACAAAAATCTCACTTTCGCATTTATAATATTGTACACTTGTCCTCAAAATTATTTAAGACTTAGAGACTTCAAAAGCCTTTGTGGCGCGGTGGCAGATAATCCAGCACACTACACGAGCGTCACCGGTTCAAACACCGGCCAGGTCAAGATGGGAAATGAGTTTTTTCAGATTGACTTTCATTTTTGATGCTTATTTATTTATGTATCTATTGTAAAATAAAGTATCGTGAGGATTACTATCCTGTGACACAAGTTCAAAACTTACTGAGGGGTTAGCTCAATCTGTATGACTTGTCCGTGTATGTTTATGTATTTATTTATTTATGGGTGCAACTGGCAACACGTCTGGCTAAAGATTTGCGTAATAACACAGTTTACTCAACTGTTTTGCTTTGGTACCTGGAGTCGATTTGCCTGCCTTTTCTCCACTTCACACGGTTTTCAGCATCCTTGGTTGAGTATTACAGAAGCACATCGTGAGTTCACAAAGCTAAAGGCAGGATTTAGGTAGTATTAAGGTAGAGCAGAAGATTAAGGTAACGTAGACTTGGCCATGCTGCGGTCGCCACAGTAACCTCATTTAAATTATTTGATATGAAGTTGTATGCAACCGTACATACTCAATTACTCACCCGCGCCGTGGTCGCCAGTTTCCTGAAGTTTATGTGATAACAACGCGTGCAGCGTAGACAAGTTTTTGTTTACCTTTAGTGTTTGGCTAAGCTGTATAAAATTAATCAAGCAATATTTGACACTCTGTGAAGAAGTAAACCTTGAAAAAAAAAACAAACCCTTCTTGGGTATTTCCAAAACCACAGACTTAGGTATATTAATTTTAAGGAGGTGCTAAAGATGGTCCTCGTTTAGAAAGGCATTTAACAGACTAAGCAAATGATGAAAAGCTGAGTCTACAATTATAATTAAGCTATTCCGAATATATAAGTTTATAAATTAGCTTTTGTACTTAGCGCTTATTCTTTAAGATAAAGGTGAGAGTCTTGTAAGAAAAGTTCTTGCTTTTACTGATATTTTATGATTACTGACCAATTTTAGATTCATTTTTAGGGTTCTGTAGTAAACTAGGAACCCTTATAGTTTCGCCATGTCTGTCTGTCTGTCTGTCTGTCTGTCTGTCCGTCCGCGGTTTTACTCAGAGACTATTGGTACTAGAAAGTTGTTATTTGGTATGGGTATGTATATTGATCATGCCAAAAAAGTGGTAGATAAAATCCTAAATTTCTTTTTTTAAGTTTACTTAGTAAATTAGTATAATTTACGTTTCAAACATCCTATGTCATTAGCACAACTCTTTGTGTTTATGAACCTCATTCTTTCAAATCGATAATTCTGCGCCGCTCCAAGAAGCTACAATTTAATCTTATCAAAATTTCTCGAGCACTTCGTAAGAAAACGCGCTGTATCATCGATACACTTCTTCTCGTTAATATTTTAACAGGCGTTTACCAAATTAGGATGCTGAAGTGAGGTTTTTACCCATCCCAACTAGAAAGACGGTCATATTTTTCTTGCGTATGTATGTTTCTATGTAAGAATGTCTATTCCATTGTTAAAAGTCGCATTTCACAACCAATGCGCTCGAAAATTTGACGGTAGGTTCGATAATTACACAGAATTTTTGTAAACATCTATATAATTCAGTATGAAAATTATCTTTTATTATAGTGGAAATAGTCACTAAGTATTAAGCACCGTAGGGATCTATTGCGTTTTAAACCATTGTAAATTCACGTTGATAAGACTTGCGAGGTCTACAGAAACACATATAATATAATACATACTAATTAATATCCTTTTAATAAAATTAGTGACGGTAAAATACATAATTAATACAAAATATGATAAAAATTGAAACTGTTTTGAGGTGAAAATGTCGTATAAAATTTATTTTAAAATATGACGTTCAAAGAGAGATACATTTATACAATTTGAATAAAAATCTTTGACTTTTAATCTTAGTTATGGTTTATATTATGTAAGTTTAGTTCTTTGTTTTTTAAAATAAATATTTTCTTATTATTCTTCTTATTCTTCTTTAAATAAATAATCTGACTTTTGACTTTTTTGACTTTATAAACCATTGAACAATAATGTCCCGAGGGACGAAAAATTTTTTTTTAAAATCTATGGTCCCCTGCATATAACCGTCAAAATACTATAAATAAAACACTGTCATGTCCATCTTTTTTTCAAACAACCCCAAGTTCGATAATACGTCCGTCATCTTGAAAGGCGATTTAATCTCATCAATTTTTTCTAGAGGCCTGAGGGTCTCAGAAAACGTGCTGTATCATCGATACACTACTTGACTTTAATATCTTAACAGGCATTTAGGATTCTAAGACAAGACTTTTAAGGCCTTTAGGATTAAGATAGAATAAGGACCTAACCGTAGCCGTGTGGTTCCCGGCAGAGTAGAATAGGACCACTCCAAGTCATCCCGTGGATGTCGTAAAAGGCGACTAAGGAAACACAAGCTAAACAAAGCTTATTAACATCAAAGAGACCTCTCCAACCCGTCTGGCCAGCGTGGAGAGTGTAGGCCAAATCCTCTGACTACTCAGGCTATTAAATGGTTCTGGTAGTGGAGAGAGGGTCGTGCTCCTGCAGTGGAGACTAGAAAGACCTGATGATGATGAAGGACCTAACAAGAGTATATTAAGCAAAAAGTTTTTTTTTTACCCAAATGGTTTAGTTTCTGTAGTTTAGATTTTATTGGAAACATTTATATTTTGGGAACTTTACTGAAGATTGTCGCTATATACTTCAAAATATTTCCCATAACAGACATAATTTGTGGTGCGATAGCTGAAAGTATCGCATTTTATTTGAAAGATAGGTCGGGAGACGATAGGTGTCGCTGTCATAACTTTACAATTGGTATATATTTAATACCTTATAATAAAACTTCTGAATTCATTTGAAAAATACGTCACTCATAGTGGTAGGTCAATTATATTAGGTGATGCAAATTCTAATGTAGAAGAAGACTGGGATATGGTGGAGATATCTGACGTATGAGATCAAAGTTTTGAAGAAGAATTTAATAACTGTTCATATATTACATTACTTTAATTTTAATTTCAAAGCCTCTGTTTGAGAATCTGGCGATGTTACCTAATGTAAGCTTGACATGGTTGTATAATAATTTCAATAATGCCAAACTTGGGTTGCGACTTCGAGTCGCAAGTTCCTTGTCTAAGTTTCTGGTGCAGTGTGCACAACAACGCAATTTCGCATTTTGTCAACCACTTCCTGCTTGAATATTTAACAGTAAATATCTAACTAGGAGCGAAGTTCAAGCTTGTTGTGTCATGTTTGTATTGCTTCGTATTTAATTACGCGTTTGACTTGCAACATTCTAACAGTAATTAACAAAAGGAAGTTTTGTTTACTAATCTAGCAATAAAATTATTAAATGTTACGCGAGACATAATTATTATTATTAAAAACGGTTGCACTCACGTTACATTTAGTCGGTATTTCCGACCGGGTTTCGGCCAATTCAGATGGCCATCTTCAGGGCGAGTATCAAAGTCGTCGCGACACGGCCGTTCCACTCGCCCTGAAGATGGCCATCTCAATTGGCCGAAACCCGGTCGGCAATACCGACTAAATATAACGTGAGTGCAACTGTTTTTAATAATCTAGCAATCCTAACTATCATCATCATCACAGCCGTAAGAAATCCATTGCTGGACATAGACCTTTCCCAAGGATTTCCATAATTGGGAGGATTTTGCCTTGTTTTTGGGTCGGTGAGCGCAGGTTGTTTGACCTCTCTCGGTTTAGATGCTGCTGCCCATCAAAACATTTTGGAACGAAGTTCCTTATCGCGCGTTGCAAAAGAGGGCTAGACGGAAAAAATTAAGACCAAAAGTGTTACGACACTTTTTCAGCCGGTGTCTGTTTAAAATGGTGGCGATCGAGAAATTCACACTTCTCACCTTTCCGTCAATTATAACTTGAGTCGGGATCAGGTTAATCTGGTTGGAATCGAGAAGTTTGTAAAAATCGAACCCGCCCAGTGTAACTAGACCTCTTACTTTTTTAAAGGCGGTGTGAGCTTATATGCTGTAATTAATCGAAAGGAACTTCGTTCCATTCGGGTGCCCTTGACACCTCTCAAGTTTTTTTTTTATTTTTAAGCAAAGAAAAGGTAGGAGTTTGGTAGACTAGGGAAATGGGATAAAGGAATTTAGGATACTACTTGCTCAGATGGATAAGGAATGAGAAATTAGCAGCTCGGGAGGCCGGTTGCGTTTACTCGATGCCATACCTGCAATCCGTACCATCGTCTATCAAAAATATCGGTGTCATGGTGCTTTGACCAATTTACTCCCCTCCTATAAACAAAACGATCAGTAAATATTCTGATATCTATGAACAGATTCATAGATATCAGAATATTTACTGATTGGTACGTGGTATTGACATGGGTCAGAACCCATGTCAATACCACGTACCACATGGAAATATTTTTGCTACAACGTGTATGGCTTCAGCATCATTCAAACTAAGTACCGCGGACCCCAATAAAACAACTCGAATATCGAGTTTTTGGTGGGAAGTCAAGGGGTTTAGTTGTGGTTTGCCTTAGATGATTTGGCAAATTTATTTCAGTGGAGTTTATAACATTATAACTGGTGCAGTTTAGCGTTCTAAATTATGTTCACTACGGGCGGTGCCTGCCGCGATTATTATTATTTTCGTCTGATATTCGAACATAACAGTGATTGTGACCGCAAAAGTTTAAAATCATATAGTGTTATAAATGCTCATGCAGCAGAATAATATGAGAAATAGTTCAAGTAAACTATCATAAAATGCGAAAGGCTGTTGATGATGATGATCAAACTATCATATAATCGACTTCTATAGATATGTCACTAGAAGCTCACATAAACCTCAACCATAATCGTCAGCGCTAAGTGAAAAAGTCAATTTAAAACACTGGTCTCAACATTCTAATCTGGTAAAGGCCTGTTAAGATATTAAAGACGTGAAGTGTATCGATGATAAGGCACGTTTTCTTAGATCGACTAAGCTGTGAGAGAGTTTTAGTGCTCAGGAAAAATTTGATGAGATTAAAATCTTAATGCCTTTCAAGACACTAAGTCTTATCAAACTGAGCTTGTTGTTTAAAGTATTTTTAAGTAAATTATTTTTTGCGACTTTGAAAGTGTTTTCAGAAATTAAATTTATCAGAAGTTATGCTGCTTCCGAGAAAATAAATAAGTGATGGAGAATCAGATTTTCCATCAATTTAAGTGGGTTCTAGGTAGCATGAGTAGCTGTGAGGTTCAGAGAAAACACAGCTGATTTGACTATACAAGCTGATTTTGAACCTTTGAACTGTATTGTAATCTTGGCATCAGAATCCTTGATACAACACAGAATTGTAATAAAAATAACGAATAAAACGTAAACATTTTTAGACCTCCCATACAAAGTCGCCGATCAGCTGAACGAATTTCTATGGGACGTCTGATGTTTGATTTTCGATTTTTTACCATTTTTTCTTTCGATTCTGTATTCCATTAGGGATTCTGATTCCGAGATAATAATGTTCATAGGTTCAAAATCAGCCTGTATAATTAATCTGAGTACAGCTGTTAGTTACTG
Organism: Rhodophaea formosa; assembly: GCA_963082605.1. Lineage (NCBI taxonomy): Eukaryota > Metazoa > Arthropoda > Insecta > Lepidoptera > Pyralidae > Rhodophaea > Rhodophaea formosa. The sequence continues at coordinate 7,035,442 of OY720226.1, forward strand.
ATTTGCACACATACTTACAATACAATTAAGAGTCGCCTGGAAGCGCATGTCTCCATACAAACGGGAAAAGGGAATTGTGGCAATATTTGATAATTTTGAAGTAAAATTAAGCATTTAATCAATTAATCTCATTATAATCTACGCACGTTCCTATACAGCTTGGTTAAAATACCAATGGTTTGAGAATTACAAGCCTTTTCAAATTTGTATGGAAATCTTGAGAGGCGTATAATTCTCAAACGTTTGACAATTAAACCAAACTGTATAGAAATCGTACGTAGATTATAATGAGATTAATTGATTGGATGCTTAATTGTGCCCGTAAATTATCAAATATTGCCACAATCCCCTTTTTCGATTTGTATGGAGACATGCGCGTCCAGGCGACTCATAACAAGCTAAATCCAAGGCTCTGCCTTACAATAAATTCAAGTGCTATTTTCTTTGTGGTGTTCGCTTATCAAATTACTTGTAACCCTCTCCAGCTGCGCAGGGGCATGTATTATACGTACAAGCTTTCCTCATGAATCACTCTATTTATTGGTGAAAACCGGATGAAAATCTGTGCAGTCAAAAATGACTTTATCGCGAACAAACAGACGCGGCTTTGGACTTTGTTTTATTTTATACTAGCTGTTACCCGCGGTTTCACCCACGTAATATATAGCCTATATCCTTCTCGGTACCCTAACTTAATATGTGTATGCAAAATTTCATGATGATCGGTTCAGTAGATACGGCGTGAAAGCGTAACAAACAAACAAACTCACTTTCGCATTTATAACATTAGTTGAGATAGTGATTCAAATTAATTAACAAACGCATAATTAACCTTTCAGTAGATATATATTTGGCTTTCGTTCAATGTGAAACGTTTAAAAGAGTGATAACGTCATTACATATTATTCGGGAGTAAATATAATCAAGTATAGCCAAATATTTTTTTCCTCATAACATAATTTCGTCGAGTGGTTCCCGGCAGAGTAGAATAGGACCACTTCAAGTCATTCCGTGGATGTCGTAAAAAAGCGACTAAGGAAACACAAGCTAAACAAAGCTTATAACATCATAGAGACCTCTCCAACCCGTCTGGCCAGCGTGGAGAGTGTAGGCCAAATCCTCTGACTACTCAGGCTAGTATATGGCTCTGGTAGTAGAGAGAGGGTCGTGCTCCTGCAGTGGAGACTAGAAAGACCTGATGATGACGATGATGATGAACATAATTTCAATATCATTTTGTAAAACGTCAACTTTCGATTCATATTATTGATCACAATTTAATTATTGTTGAAGTAAATAATTAACTTACAGCTAAATAAAAAACCACTTCCTCAAGCGGAGAAGAAAACTGCAAAGCGCATTTTCTCCAAATGACGTCAATTAATCTACAGTACTTAGAACTAAATAATATGTGGACTTGAACTTACATTGTCATGTCATAATATAAAATTAAATTAGTAATGAACTTTAGTCACCTAGTATACTATGTACGGTAAAATACGGATTGGGTCTGTCTTATTGCTTAAAACTATGCGCTTATTAATTTGAGTTTTTTTTATTACATTCTCAGTTATGGTGTGTTGGAGCCTGGGCTCCACTTTAAATCAATCAAAAATGCCTTCTTTAATATCAGTATAAAACTAAACAGATGTAAAGTTGTAAACAAACCCTACTGATCTTAGTTAGAAAAATAATTCAATCCCAATCCACAGAACGTTTCACTCGCTCTATAATAATTAACTCCGAGGAATTTAATTGAAATGTAATGTTCGTCGGAACCTCTTTCCAACATTGAGACAAAGAGGTTTGGAAATATTTTTATTAAACTTGAGTAGGAAACTTGGTTCTTCGAAATAATTAAAATTGAATTTATTTTCGAAATTATATTAAGGCCTCCCACGCCAAATTTGTTATATAAGGCCATTCCCACCAGGCCATTCCTATGAACATTGTAAGAGGGAACTTGGTTCTTGGAAATAATTATATTTAAGTTTATTTTCGAAATTGTATTAGGTACTCCCACCTCAAATTTGTTACAAGGCCATTCCTATGAATACTATATTATTAAGTATCAATAGAAACATCATATTTGTCATTTTGTTTCAAAGGACCATTTTAGACCAAAAATGTGATTATATAAAATTTATAAGAACATTTAGGCAAACCAAATAATTTTTACTTATATATCTATCGCGAGTATAAAGAGATAATGATAACATATTAATAAATCCAAACTCCATAGAGCAAATTTCAAAAGAAAAACAACTGACCCTTTATACCTATCGATGGGACACAATGGGACTCAATTGGATTCAGTGGGACATAATAATAACCTATTGTACCCATGGTACTGATGACTCAATGGAATCTTATGACGCCTATAGAACCCTCAGTAATTTTATGGTAGAGAGAGAACCCATTGAGACCCTAGGATACCCGTTGGGTCTCATGGAACTCGATGGCATTCAATAGCTCCCAAAGCCAAGTCAAAAAATTTTATACGCGTGTTTGAATTGGAGTGGTCTCGTGTGACCATTCAGAAAACCCATTCAAATATAAAAAAATTGAGCCAAATAAGATTCACCCTTGATAACGTGTGGCAATATCGGTTCCACCAGGTAAAAATTCGAGCCCCTGACTTCTTCAACTCATTATAGCGTTTTCTCAGTTGTGACTTCACCAGCTATAAGGCAACAGAGCCTGGGGCCCGCTATTAATTTTTTAATGTTTTACATAGTACACATCTAAGTTTACCTGATTGTATCTATCCCATTTAAGCTGTAATTGTTAAAGCATTCAACGTAACATTGTCTAGAAAAAAAAAAATTTATTCAGAAAAAGGCCATTTCAGACAATTTTTCACGATTATTTCATATTTTTAAATACAATATTATGTTTATATTATTTATTAGTGTTCAAAAGCTACAGACTACAGGCATTTTAGAACTAACCACTGCAGAGAAGAAACGCCAATAGAAAATCTTTTACAACACTTTACAACAGAGTTTCTTTCGCCGTTTCTTCTTAGAATTGCTTTGGTGTCAGCAATGATTTTCTTTTGATGAAAAACCTATTAACAAGGAGGAAAAAAACTATTACAACCAACCATATTCTGAGAAAAAATTCTAATGAATGTCGTATTAAATGAATATTTCATGGAATCTCATCTGTCAAATCAAAGTCCCGAAAAGTTTTCTTAGAAACAGGCATTTGGCTATTTCACTTAACTTAATATTTGTACAAACGGTGAGTTTTCTTCTGTACAAAGTTTCTAAAAAACTACTACTTTATTAATTTAATTCTCTCAACAGGATATTCTCCCTCTTCTTTACCTTTTTCTTCTACAGTACGTGGAGTCAGCCATGTGGTCCCAACCCCTTAATCGTACGATTTGTTCTCACAGATTCACATAGATGGCGCTACTCGTTGCTACACATCATTGTATTTTCGGTATTATTAGAATATAAAAGCATTATTCACAAAATATGAGCCCGATGGTCCAGTGGGTGTGAGCTCTATGAGCGCTTACGTATGTTAAGCAACCCCTGGTGCAGTCCCTACTTGGATGGGTGACCGCAAGTGGCATAAAAATATCTCGAGCTCCTCCGTGCTTTGGAAGGCACGTTAAGCCGTTGGTCCCGGCTGTCATTGTTGATGGCAGTCGTTAAGCTATGTCAGATGCCTTAAGGCAGCTTGAAAAATTTGACACCAGTGTTGGCCACTTACACATACGAAAAACAAACAAACAAAATATTTTTGGCTTATTATTTTACAATTACGCCTCAGTTTTAGTACGTTTAGGCTAACGCAGACTACCGCCATCTAGTATCGAGCGGCTGCTTGCCACTCGCTACTAGATGGCGGTAGTTTGCAGCGCCATACATTTGCCTACTTTCGCCACCATGTTATTCCAATATTTTTCTATGAGGTGGGCAGTCTATTACGTCAGTATTATATTGTCTTTGAATCAGCATAGCATGTCAGTCCCTTCTACTTCAATCTGCCACGGGTCATATACAGCGTGTAAATTGAACTTCGACATACCCTTAAAGGGGTGGCTCAGTCCATCAATATGAACCACTTTTCCTGTTTCCAAAATTTCGATATATTTTAACCACTGTTTTTGTTCACAGAGGCGAAAGCCCATATCCTGGGTCCTGTCGACCTGTATGTGAAGACTGGCAGTTCGCTGTCTCTCACGTGCATACTTAGTCAAGGTCCTCACGACCTTGGCACCATATTTTGGTATAAGGGTATGTATCACTTAAATCATACAGACTAACTTTCTTCTTCCCTTTCTTCTTTATAATTATGGCTTCCACCGAGTTTTTAATGATTCTGCCAGTAAGTAATGTCCAGTTTTATGAGATACTAAGTATCAGTGTTATACGGTACCCTTTTCATCATCATCATCAGGTCTTTCTAGTCTCCACTGCAGGAACACGACTCTCTCTGTACTACCAGAGCCACATACTAGCCTGAGTAGTCAGAGGATTTGGCCTACACTCTCCACGCTGGCCAGACGGGTTGGAGAGGTCTCTTTGATGTTAATAATACAGTGAGATACGTCCTAAACATCACTTAGGATAAGGTTACACAGGTCTTAATTTTCTTTATCATTAGAACATTTTGTAATTTGCACACTCAGTTGAGATTTTAGAATTTGGGATCCGTTATGTCCAGTCCGTGCCGTGTAGTTCCTGGCATCGTAGAATAGGATCACAGTGGATGGTGTCATCATCATCAGGTCTTTTTACTCTCCACTGCAGAAGCACGACCCTCTCTGTTCTACCAGAGCCATATATTAGCCAGAGCAGACAGAGGATTTGACCTACACTCTCCACGCTGGCCAAACGGGTTGGAGAGGTCTCTTTTGACGTTAATAAGCTTTGTTTAGCTTGTGTTTCCTTAGTCGCCTTTTACGACATCCACGGGATGACTTGGAATGGTCCTATTCTGCTCTGCCGGGAACCACACGGACTGTTTTATCAAGTAGCAAACAAAGATGGCGTAGGGTCTTTGGTTGCCTCGTGGGAGCTTCTCGTGACAAATCCATACAAGTTGATAACAGTCTATTTTTACTATTTTACAAATTGTTTCTGAGCACAAACATTTATAACACCAAACTACACCGTTTCATATTATAAAGTCCACTAAAATCCATTTGCAAAATTATCTAAGACAGGCCCAACTGCATCCATTGATTTCCCACCAAAATCTCCCGGTCTATCTTTATAATATTAAACGCATACATGACTTACTCACTCAGTGACTTATTAAATTATATCGCACAGCTGAAATTACTGTACCTACCTAGAAACTGGGATTTTGATACAGGGGTTCCTTCCATGATGTAAGTAAGCACTTAGAAAGGAGTTTTAGAAATTCAACCCGAAAGGGGGTGAAATAGGTGAAGATTTACGTGGACGAATTCGCTAAAAAATTGTTAGTTTGGAATAAAATTTATTTATGTAAGGTTATAGGAAGTGATTCCCTAAAATTTCATTCTGTAATTGTAAAAGTCTTACCTATATTTAGTATGCATGAGTGTGTCGCTATGAACATATTTATTGTGTGCATTATTTTTGTCAAAATGTAAGAATATATTCCTGCAATTTTCAATATTTAATTAGCTCAGGTTGTTGAACGTTAGATTGTGTTGTTGAGGTCAAGGGTCAAGAATTTGTATTTTGGTTGGTTTACATATTTAGAACGAACTGGGTAAAAGGTAGATCACGAAAATTCTATTTCGAGACTTTAAATAGCCGACACCAGCTTTCATGAAAATTCGTCATGCCTATCGTTTATGAGGTAGTGTAGAACCCAAATATTGTATAAAATAATACATAATGAAACTTATATTATTATGGTATCGCAGAGTAAGGAATTTCAATAAAGCTCGACTGCGAGCGAAAAGACATTCTTTGTTCAGAGTTATGTATTATTATAATCATATTGTGTTAGTAAAAATTGCAAACTTATCAATGAGGTCAGTTTGAAATAGTTATCTGTAAACACTAACCTTACTTAGTTTATCTTGCCCAAACTAGTTCATACTAAAATCAGGTTTGGGTGGAAAAATATATTTAAATAGTCTAGTATTTTATAAGAACTGCAAAATCTACCGCCTAAAGTTCTTATAAAATACTACACAAATGTCAACTTAGTCTGCCTGCGACCACGAACACTGTAAAGTGCTCGAAACGTTAGGTGTATAAATAATGTAATAAACGCGATAAAAACCGTATTAAAATAATTTTATTTAAATGTGTAACAATCGCGAAAATAAGAAAACATTATGGATTTCTATTTTTTTTTAAATCATTGAGTTGACGAAAAACTATGGTGGGTGCCATCTATGTAAACACAGAAATATTACGTTTGGTACGTTCGGTACACAATATTTTATAATATGACATTTTTATTTAATTTCAATAATTTAACATTTTGCTATTTAAATTTTACCTATTTAACATTTCAATAATGACATAATTTTTTTCCAATTCAATTTTTATCATGACATTTAATTAAAATAATGCACACTCAGTCCACATATATATAAGTAGTTTATAAGGTCTAACTAAAATTGTAAGTTGACGTCGCTTGGAGAAAATGCGTTGTGCAGTTTGTTGCCGCTTCTTCTGCACTCCGTTTTGGAAGCGGCCTAAACTTAGCCATATGTAATTATTGACGTCAACAATTTTTTTTTTGTTGTAAAAATTGTAAACAGAAATATGATAATTAATAAGTGTTCAAAGAAACCTATATTAAATAAACGATTGGATCTTGAATCTTGTGAGATACGAGATTATTAATATCGCTCGGAGCGACTTGTTCTTCCGAGTTTGTAGATCAATTTGATTTATGTACGTTAATTTTAAAATTCACCACCGGTCGGGACGTCGTACAAAAAACTTGTCTCAGTTGTTCATTGATATATTGCATTACTATTTGATTTACGTATGTAAAAATTCTGTTTAGTGGAACTTCGAGATATTGGAGAAATTTATAAGACAAGATTTGATTATAGGCCCGGGACACGTGTAAGACAATAAAAGCTAGAACAAGCTTTTATTGTCTTACACGTGTCCCGGGTCTTATAAATGTCCGTTTTATTATAAATAAATAAATAAATATATAGGGACATATTACACAAATTGAGCTAGCCCCACAGTAAGTTGTGAACTTGTGTCGCAGGATACTAACTCAACGATACTATATTTTATAACATATACTTATATAGATAAACATCCAAGAACCAGGTCATTATGAAAAAGATCGTTTTCCATCATGACCTGACCGGGGATCGAACCCGGGACCCCCGTGTCGCAGGCTGGCGTGTTGACCGCTGCGCCACGGAGCTCCCCATCAAATTGGGGATGTTCATCTATTGTTGGGCGTACTTTACATTGCAAAAATTAAAATACCCGGCCTCTGCCCTTTTCTGCACACGTATTTATATACCTATGTCAACATTTTAGAGAGTATACTATATAAATATAAACATACGAGATTCACGTGAAACACATAACCCTTTTTGGGTGTCGGTAAAAGCAAGAACTGAAGAGTAGGGTTTCAGTTTCATCGTATTATTATAAGCTTAGTGGTTAAGAGCATTGACATGTCCGACAGTAAAGGTCGTAGGTACAAATCCTTCATGAATTTTTTATCACATATTTTCAATGAACAAGTAAATAGAAGCCCACTATTTTAAATTCTAAACATGACTGTACTATACTCGACGGTCTTAAAACTTTTTAAGTACTTACCCAACTTGATATAGGTACACGATGAAGACAAAGACGTGTATCTAGCCGATAAAATAGTAGAGCTATAGAGAATACGATCGATAATACTGTGAAGCTTTCAACAAACTTTCATATTTCTTAGAGCTCGTGATTTCATTTACAAACGTAGTCTTAATATATTTTAGAGTAATGTGATATGGTCTTCGGGCAACATGGCTTATGGTGGAGAAATGTGACATTTAGGATCAAACCGCAGCGGGTGTAAATTACATAAATATTGTAATAGAAAGACATTTATTAATAGACATACGTTTCCTTAGTTTTAAGATTTACACTCCGACATTTTAATTCAGCATGCGAAAGTTATTAATCGATTTATGTGTATAAATTATAAGATTGGTACCTGAAAATGATGTTCTATTTATTCAAATATAAAATATATTGCTCTCTTTTATAAAACTTTTGATTCAATTAAACCGAATTTGAGCCCTATAGAAGTAATTTATAATAGAAGGAAGATGAATAATGACTTCTATTTATTGCCTAATTGGAATGTTAACTGAGTTCCTAATATAAAATACAGGACGTCCAAAATTACTCGATTAAGTTTACTATTTTCAATTGGCTGTAGTACAGTATAGAGGTGTTATATTAGGGTCAGATATCAAGAACCATGTTATCGAATATATTAGTTTACAGATATTATGTTCCGTTAAACGTTCTCCAAGAACGGTGAAGAACAGGCTGGGATTTTGCAGGCGATATTATTTTTTGAGGCATTTTACATCTATCAATATAAAATGCATTAAGAACTTATGAGCTGTGACAATTTTTAATTTTTTGCGGCTTTTATTTTTTTTAACACCTCTATTTCGTATCGTCGTAGTTAGGACGCGAACGGATGCGGGACGCGAACGGGCGCGGAACGTAGTAACGGAGCCGGTTCACCGATACGATACTTTTGATTTTAACTGTTCTTGACCGTTCTTCGGGAACGCGTTCTTCGGATATCACATAACCTAATATATTTTGTATTATGTTCTGCAGCGCTCATATTATGTTTGCAGTATCGGTTCTGATATATCAGTAACACCTCTAGTACAGTACAATTATATATTGAGACAGGAAATCTACTGCTTACTGTTTAATTAATTTGATTTAAGTAAATCGCATTTATAGAGGGAAGATAAATAATGACTTCTATTTATTGCCCAATAGGATTATTAACTGAGTTCCTGATATAAAATACAGACGTCTAAAATTATATTTTAAAAGGAAGATGAATAATGACTTCTATTTATTGCCTAATAGGAATATTAACTGAGTTCCTAATACAAAATACAGGACGTCTAAAATTACTCGATTAAGTTCCCTATTTTCAATTGGCTGCCTAATTTCCTGGCACAAATTGCCCCGAATTTCTTTAACAGTCGTGATTGAGCGTAGTTTCGTAGCCTACTTGTGATGGAAGTCCACCGTCCTAGTTATTAAGGAACATTCAATTTAATAAAATCTCGTAGGCAGAATTTATTTCTTTGAAATATTACAGTTTAATGTTATTTGCCTGACTGACCCACTCAGAGGGAGGGTAATGCTTTTTGCACGTATGTATAAAAGTATGTGTGTTATATTGTTGTCTCTTATTTAAGCCTTAACGGTTTGATCGAGTCTGTAGTCTCGTGCGTGTGTATGTATATATCTATATGTCAATGTACTCTGTATTAAGTATTTCTGTTACATTGTTGCCTCCTGTAGCCTCAATGGCTTGACCAATTTTGTAGTGTGAAGTATTATTAGATTTGTATTCTTAGCCGGAGTGCCATAAGCTATGTATCATTAGCAAAAAGTCAAAATATCGGACGTAAACTTCCAGTAGAGTGTCCAGTTTCTAGGTACGGGTATGCGTTGATATACGAGTATATGTCAGTGAGTCAGTCACCTTATATATACTAAGTTAAGATTCATATAAGTTTTTACAATATTGAGATATAACGTAGAAATCAATAGTTGCAACAAACTTTTGCTCATCTAAACGTGGTCCTAGTGATATCCTCGGATTTGGTGCAATGAAAACCCACAATCTGCTTCAAAGTGAGAATATTATTTTATATCATTCGTGCTGGAATATAATTTCACATTTTTTGGATTCATATTCCAATTCTTTTAAGTAAGTACAATAAATCTTATACTAGGAAGCAAACGCCGAGCCTAATGATCAGTGGAGTAGAATGTTATTACTACGCCACGAGGGTTACCAGGACTGATAATATTCTTTAAAAATACATACAAGAATTAAACAATATTAAACTAACAATATAATAAGTTCAAGAATGAAGGTGTGACACAATAAGTAAAAGAATACTTGAGATTTGGGGCTTATTTTCTGAAGTAGCCATAAATAAGCTCTGAATATAGTTTTTAACCTCAACATTATTCAAACACCAATATCGCATAATCTGGAGTGTTTTATTGAGGTCATTCCGCCTTGTTTGAACAAAAACCTGAGCATTTCCTTTCGTACAACGTCGATGTTAAATGCCCTTTCGCGTGTAGTTATGCTATTTCTATTCTTAGAAGCTGTATAATGGCGAGTCAATCACCCTCTTTTCCAGGAAATCACGTATTGGTAGCAAGAACTTGTATTTTTAATGATTAGCTATTGTAGGTTTGAGTTAAGTGGCATTTCTGTCCTATAATTCTCGTATAGTGCAATTTCTTGAAGATGTGTTATTTGTATTTCTTAAAATGTATTAAAAAATGAATAATAATATTACTAGCTATTTCCTGCGTATTTGTTTGCGCGGGTTTTGGTTTTATCACATAGTCTAACTGGGATCCCGGGCTAATCCTTAGCCTGCTGACTCCGGGTTCCAAAGCCTCTCAGGGACAGTGGTGATACTCCCTGTACGTGACTCACTTCGTGCCTGTGGTGCGATACATGCGAGAGACGCTAACACAACACAGACAGCCCTCGACCAAGCCAGTTCCGTGGCGGGCCGTTCACGCCCCGCGCGCCTCTCGCTGCCCCGCACACGTCCCACCAACATGTGTGGGTGTCGCTGTCGCAAACGGTTTTACGTGCACATATGCTTAGTGTCTGTATTCTTTGTCTCAGGTTAAAATGCAACCGGGGACACTGTTTGATCACATTTTGACATGTTCATATTTTGACCTACGTTCCTTGGAGAAAGTTGTTCAGTGAAGATAGATATGGCAAGGTTATAGATTAACATAGCACTTTACTGTATAAGATGCAAGTTCAAATCATAGAACTGCTCCTATGACCATCATCGCACTTTTCTAATTCTATTCATTGTTTCAGGATCAAAACTAATAGAATATAAGGAATTAGAAGAAAATGAGATAGTGGAAGAGCCGAGAATCCGGCTAAAAACAGAGTGGACGGAGCAGCTGACGTCACGGCTGATCATAGAGAAGCTGTTGCCAGGAGACAGCGGGAACTACAGCTGTGTTCCAACTATGGCTGAAGCGGCGTCGGTGAATGTTCACGTCATCAATGGTGGGTATAATAGTATAACTAGGTAAATGAGTTTCATCACAAGGATAAGTATCTAAAAGGCCTTGTGTCCCTTGTGTTGACACGCTATCTACCTTCTTTCACTCTTTCTTACTGCTACAAAGGTCATGCACCTCTTAAACAAAAACCTGAGGAAGTAAAAACAGAGTAGACGGAGCAGCTGTTGCCAGGAGACAGTGGGAACTACAGTTGTGTGCCCATGATGGCTGAAGCAGCGTCGGTTTATGTTCACGTCATCAATGGTAAGTACAATTTCATAGGTTTACATAGATTTTAGCACATATGTAGGTGGTTAAGTGAAGAAAGTATATTACAGAATTGATGTCTCATCCGGCGAGCATGTATGAAAAAAGTAATGAATTTAGATGAAGTGAAAGATGTTTGTAAGGATCGTAGCAAGTGGAAGTCCATAGTTTCTGCCTACCCCTTTGGGAAAGAGGCGTGATAATATGTATGTATGTATCCGGAGACTCACACTCTGGCAAACGCTCGGGCAAACTAAATTTTAAAAAGCCACCGTTAGTTGGCAGTAGTCCACTGTTAGTTAACTAGACTAATCAGAAAGCATTTCAGTGTAAAAACTATTATACACATTTATTTAAACGATATGAATTTAGAGCTATATAAAGCTTACTCTTTAAGAAAGAGAAAATGTCATGTGATACTGTACAGCCATCATTTCAAAAACTACAGATATATTAAAGGAAAATCAAAGTAAATTAAGTACCTATAGAAGACATAAAAAGTTATTAAAATATCTTCTGGAGGTTTTAGAGCGAATCTTTAGCAAACTCGTTTCTATTTACCTCAGTCTAAATTTATCCACTAAAGCATTAGCTGACCCCAGCAAAGAAAAGGTACTTCGTAAGGTATTTCCATCAAGCGCTCAAAAATGCAAGCTAATCTCACGTGCGCGGTGCATCCTGAATAACAACGAGATGCAGACACAAAGGAAAAGAAAATTAAACCGATACAGGAAAAATAACCAAAAAAATAATATTCCAGTAAGAAAATTATTGATGACTTCCGTGGCGCAGTTGTTAACACGCCAGCCTGCAACACGAGTGACTCGGGTTTAATCGCTCAGATACCTAATGTTGGAAAACTATCTTTTTCAGATTGGCCTGGGTCTTGGTTGTAAATCTATTTAAGTATCAATTGTTAAATATAGTATCGTTGAGTTAGTATCCTACCACACAAGTTCACAACTTACTGTGGAGGTAGCTCGATCTATGTGATTTGTCTTATTTTCATTCATTTATTTAGTTTTTACGCATTGCGGGGTTTTTTCTTTTGCATTTTAAGCCACCTCAAGCGTAGTTTCCATTCGGATTGGTGATTAAAAGAGGCATAGAATATCTCAAAATTCCCCTCTGTGAAGTGTTCCTCTCGGAAAGTACACTAAGCTGTTATTTCAAATCATCATCATAAGGTTGGAGTCGTAGATATATGCCTTTAGGAGTGCTTTTAATGAACAAGAGAATGCTGGATAATGTATGATTTTATATGGAAAAGTCACTCGTTTTGTGAAGCCACTTGTTTAAAAATGCTAGCCGAAATCCCAACTAATATTATAAATGCGAAAGTGAGTTTGTTTGTTTATTTGTTTGTTTGTTACGCTTTTACGTTCTACCTACTGAACCGATCATCACGAAATTTGGCATACATATAGGTTAGGGTACTGAGAAGGACATAGGCTATATATCACGCGGGCGAAGCCGCGGGTAACAGCTTGATGAAGCTGACACTATAATTTTATTCAGATAGTATCGTCAATGATAAGTAGCGACATGTATGAGCCCGGAGGATGTATGAGCCAATGGAGGAGCCCGGTGGTCCAGTGGGTGTGAGCTCTGTGAGCGCTTACGTATGTTAAGCAACCCCTGGTGCAGTCCCTACTTGGATGGGTGACCGCAAGTGGCATAAAAATATCTCGAGCTCCTCCGTGTTTCGGAAGCCACGTTAAGCCGTTGGTCCCGGCTGTCATCGTTGATAGCAGTCGTTAAGCTATGTCAGATGCCTTAAGGCAGCTTGAAAAATCTGACACCAGTGTTGGCCACTTACACATACGAAAAACAAAACAAACAAGCGACATGTATTTTCCCGAAAAACATGCTGTAAAGCAACCGACTGTTTTGCTTTATTTTGCTTAGGATTACAAATTATATTTAAATTTTCATGTTAATAATCGAACTATTACATTTTATTTATTATTGAACTAATTATCTACTACCTTTGAGCCAACATTTCAATAAAAATAACAAACAATATGTTTAAATTTGACACTAGTTTGGTTTGATCTTTGCATAATCTAATTTAAACAAATATTTAGTGCAAATAATAACTTTCTTTGTTCAAAGATGCTGCTAAATTAGCTTTGTTTTATATGCATATAAAAACAAATTATGTTTTATGTTAATAATATGTTTCATATACAAAATAAAAAAAAGATTAGATCCTTAAGCAAAGCTCTTCAAATATTGATTTCAATACTAAAATACATATTTGTTAACAGGTGAACACCCAGCGGCGATGCAGCATGGAAACGCGAACACCGCATCTCCCTGCGCGCTGTCGGTTAACCTCCTCATCTCACTATATTGTACTATTGCTACTCTATACACCAGTACCGTTGATGGTTTTAGATGAAAAACACACTGAGCTTTAAAGCAAAAGTTTGTGACAAATGTTTGTACAAACAGGTGTCTTAGAGTAATGGTGAAACATGTTTGACCGATAAACATTTTACAGAAATCACGTTTCACCGAATCGCTGCTGTTTACTTCGAAGAAAAGTGATTTTTGAAGGAATAGTATCAGTCAAACATGATTTCGTTTAAGGTTATGACAAAAATGTGTAAAGTAGATTTTGTGTCGAAATAAATAAATTCTAAGTAAACTAAGTTATCATAAGACATTTGTATTATATCAATATAATCTAATTTGCCGAAAGAATCGATATAGGTATGGTTTCTTACTAAATTCTATGTAAGCAAACCAAAGTCATATCATAAAATCAATAAATGTAAATACTGCTATTTGATCTAAAATTTAATTTTGTATGTTTTGGAAAAGTAACTTAATGTTTAAACTACCAACGTAAATAATAAACTATTTTTCAAAAAGCACGATCTATTTATTGTGATAGATCGTGCTTCGTAGTGTATTGATTGTTTATCAATACTTTATTATTTCAATAATAAAGAATTTCATAAAGTTTTTAAAAATCCAGTTTATATAGTTATATCTGGCAATTGGCAAATGGACAAAAACCATATAGGACATTTACATAAGAAACACCATTCAGGCAAATAATGCTTTGAAAAAAAAAAGAAACAACCGCTAAAAAAAGTATTTTGCAAATAATTAAAATGCAAAAAGATAAATAAACAATCAAGAAAAAGATTTACAAGCAATCAGGTCAAAACACTTAATGCTCCTAAATGAAAACAAAATAAATGACAAATTCAAAATTAGAAGCCGCATTCCAAATTTAAATTCTGTTTGTATTGCTTTTGTAAATAATAAAGACGTGGAAACTGTACCTATGTCAAATGGCCTTCTTATTTCGGCAAAGAGAAATGTAAATAGAGTTAATTAAATTTTAGATAGGTATTCAAATGAGCAAGGAGACAGCGGCGAATAATTTTGTTCGTATTGTTTCAGAGTACGGTGTGTACGTGTCAAATAATTTTGCGTTGTTGTTATTAGGAAATAAAATTTGTTTATCTTTTCTTACTTCTTCTTCATCCTTTACCTTATCCCACTTTTTATGCGGGGTCGGCACAGTATGTCAGTTCTTTCCACCTAGATCTGTCATCCACCATAGCCTTTGTCACTCCCTTCCTGTTCATACTCTGTTCCGCGTTCCATCTACTTTCAAATCTAATAAAGTGTGTGAGTGATATGACTTTCTTCTCTCCTCATCACATGCCCATACCAACTCAGTCTATGACTATGGAGTTTATCTATTACTGGCGCGACTTTCATACTTCCTCTTATATACTCATTCCGTATTTTATCCATTTGTTTGATTATAGAGTATTTATCTTCTATTACTAGTTTATATTAATTAACATTTAGTTGATTTCCTTGTTATTCGTAAACTAAATGAATGTCTCATAACCAAAAGTAAATATTTGAAATATGAAGAATAAACGATATTTTAGAATTTACTTTAATGTTCCCAAAAGGTGCAAAAAGGACCCCATCACTAAAACTCCGATGTCCGTCAGTCTGTCACAAATATGTAGAGACTTGAAATTTTCACTGAATGTGTATATCTTTTGCCGCTATATCAATATTTAATTAAAATCAAAATAAAATTGTGTAAAAAAACATGTTTTGATGTTATTTGTTACAAAAATAAAAATCTGTGAGAATTTGATTTTAAAACAATTCTCGAAAAGGCCTATGTGTTAAATGAAAGATCATTCAGACGTAGGTAGTAATTGGTTTTTGTGTGTTTCTAAGCTAAGAAAATTATTATGACACGTACGTCGTACGTCTTTATTAAATAAATTTCGGTCTCATCAAAATTATATTGAAAATAGTATCAATATATCATACAGCATGTTAATTTAAAATGCAGGTCGAAGAAATTAATATAGATTTATTACTTAAAGCAATATAGATATGGTTCTTCTAGTTGACACATAAAAGACTATAAAAGCACGTTGCACTGAAAATATATTTTTATTATAAATTTTAATATTTAAATGTATTATCTTAATTTATATATGCCTTCAAAAATTTCTTCAGCTATTCAATTTCAGATACAATATATAAAAAAAGAATATGGAGCCTCTAAATAACTAATATGTATACTCTGGGTCTGAATATCGATAAATTCCAATTATTGTAGTTGTTGATTTAGAAACCTTAATTTTACATTTATCCAATAGTAAAAGTTTCCAATTACCACAGAGAAAAATAATATATTGATAAAAACCTAATCAATTTGGTTTCTAAGATTGATTTCAATTACAACAACATGTTACTCAAACTTAGAAGGTTTTTAACTTGTACAACTTTCTTTTTTTGGAATAAAATGAACCTTCGAAATCTTAAACTGAAAATGTTTTGTGGAACTATTTGAATACCACTACGAATAATTGCACATTTTTTATATTATGAAGAGAAAACCTATCTTGGGTTTTAATATCACTCAGTAACTTTCACAACTTTTTACTTTAAAAGTATTTACTTTTAATGCTAAGTTTTATTTATTTCTTAAGATAATTGAAACAAGTGTAAGTTATTTCGTATAAGCCTTCAAAATATTTATATTTTGTAGATTTGTAGAAAAGATAATTATAAATCGTATATAATTGTTTGTATATGTAATAATAAATGTAAAGATGTAAATATGTTGTAAATAATTTTAAATGTAATTTCTATGGATCGAGATAACACCTATATTTTCAGTTATTTAATTTAATTTTATAGAGTTTATAAGACTTTACGAACAATTGATTTTACAAATCTATGGAAGTAGCCGCATGAACAGAGGTTATGTAAAACTTATATATTAAGGTAAACTTTGACAAATAAAGATAGCAACACTCAAATAAGAGTTTTAATTTGGGACCTTGTTTACCATCTTCATCATCATCATCAGCCACAAGAAGTTCAATGCTGGACAAGGCTTGCAGAATTTCCATCATTGGGAGGTTTTGCCACACTGGCAAACGGGTTGGTGAAGGCAGTTTGTTTGGCTTATATCGGTTCCGATGCTGCTGCCCATCAAAACCGATTATTAAGTGACGGAAGGGTAGGATTTTTTTTTGGACTGAGAAAAGGGGATAAAGGTATTTGAGATACTTACTACTTGCTCGGATGAATGGGGATAAGAAAATAGCAATTCAGAGAGCCTGCTTGGGCCTGCTGAGGCGGCTCTGTGTGACGACTCTCTCAATAATATTTTGTGTTTTATTAAACCATTTCAATAATAACCCATATACTACGAATCCCACTTATACTCTTTTCTCTCTTCTTTTTGATAAGAAGCTGTAAGTTATAGGTAAGTACAATACATTTAATAATCAATGCAAATTCAATAAAAATCTATAAATAGGATTTTTGATATACATACAATACACAAAAGCAAAATAAATTCATTATTTTATATTGGTAATGAAATTAAATCGTTCTTTACGCAAGAGTTCGTAAAAAGATCAAAGAATTGAGATAATATTATTCTTTCATTACAAACTTCATCTGTCGGACTTCCAAGATAGCTGATAGTTTGATTGGATGTAACTCATTTGAAATGGAATTGAAATCTGATATTTTTATCTTTATTAAGGGACCGCACCATATCACACTGTTTTGAATGATCATCTGTTACATCAATATCCTAATTAATATTATAAGTTTGAAAGTGAGTTTGTTTGTTTTTAGTTTGTTACGCTTTTACGCTAAATCTACTTAACCGATCTAATCTAATCATCAGGTTCTTTTAGTCTCCACTGCAGGAGCACAACCCTCTCTGCACCAACAGAGCATTACCAGCCTGAGTAGTCAGAGGATTTGGCCTACACTCTCCACGCTGGCCAGACGGGTTGGAGAGGCATCTTCGATGTAAATAAGCTTTGTTTAGCTTGTGTTTCCTTAGTCGCCTTTAACGACACCCACGAGATGACCTGGAGCGGACCCATTCTACTCTGCCGGGAACCAAACGGCGTTATTATTACCACACTTAACCGATCATCATGAAATTTTGCATACATATAGGTTAGGGTACTGAGAAGGACGTAGGCGGACCCGCGGTTGAAAGCTGGTTATTAATATACTCAAGATGTACCAAAAATGCAGCAGAATTCGAGACTTACTCTAAGAACTGTTACTTAAAAACACGATAGTCAAAAATTTTCTCAATAAAAAGAAATTGCCAAGTTGCCTCGAATACATATCTTATTTACTTGGTAAACATCTAGTATTCACGAAACACATGAAAATGTATCTGAAACTTTTGATTATCATTGCATTACAGATAATGTAGTGATCATATTACTCTTTTTTTTAAATACAATATCTACCAAAATATTCTTTGTAAAAGAAAATATCCAAAGAAGCCAATATTTGACCACTCATCGTTGGGCCTCCGCGCCGACTTAGATCTTGCTGGCCTAGGGTTCTTTTGGGTTCTGTACTTATTGGATCTTTAAGTCTCGTATCTAAATACGAGACCTAAAGATCGGGTGACAACTGATCTCCACTGTCCGTCTATTACAGGGCTGTATCTTTTGAACGGTAATAGGTACATATTTGAATTTTGATAGAATGTATAGCGAATCTATAGCTGCTTTAGTAAACTCAATATCAACAAACAGCTATGGCGAGGGCTATGCTCGACGTTTCTCTAAGAGATGGAATCAGGAGATCAGTAAAGGCACAAACGTCACCAATATAGCTCAGCGGATAAGCTCTCTAAAGTGGCATTGGGCAGGGCACATAGCGCAAAGAACCCATGTCCGATAGAGCGAAAACGTTCTTCAACGGCGACCACGTACCGGCTAGCGCTGCGTCGGACACCCACCAACCAGGTGGTCGGACGACCTGATCAAGGTCGCAGGAAGACGCTGGAAGGAGTCCGCTTCTAACAGGTTGTATCAGAAATCTTTACGGGAGACCTATGTCCTGCTATGGACTTCTTGAGGCTGTGATGATGATGATTTGTTGTCTAAACATGACTATTGAAAGAGGTAAGTTTATGACACTTTCTTGCAGTTCAGCGTCCCATGTAAAGTAGGATAATACGATGACCATAGGGAATGAAAGGCCAATGAAATAAAATTAAAATAAATAACCCCTCTTAAAACCATTCTTCCCTATAAATCTTTCAAGATCCAACAGGCTTAAGTGTCGAACGCTATGAAGTGATAACCATAGATTTATATTCAAAAGATAGTAAAAATACGGCAATAAAATAACTCGTAACACATAAGATAGGAGGCGTTGCTATGTCAGTGTGTTACTTCATTATGTCTTGTAACACTTTTATGGGCTATTCTGACATCATATTCAAGAAATGGGGTTTTGAATATGCAGAGTAAGGTTATACCTGTATAATATCCAAATTCTTTTGCTCTTAATACCTATATTTTAATCCAAATATTTAGGAAGGATCTGGTGCTGTAAATACTTATCACATTTTTAGAGTTTCATTACCAAAGAGACTTTACTAAGCCTTCGCCGTTCGTCTATTATGGCCTAAAACCTAAGAACAATAACTAAAGCAAAAAAAAACTTATTTTTTTGAGATTTCTTTACGGTTTTTTAGGGGTTCTATTCGCATCACAGCTTATAAAAAACATAGTAAGAGACGAAACAAAATGGACAGAACTAACATACTGTGCCCACATAAAAAGTGGAATAAGGATAATGAACAAGAATCCCATCCCAATCCCAACTAATATTATAAATGCGAAAGTAAGTTTGTTTGTCTGTTACGCTTTCACACCGTATCTACTGAATCGATCATCATGAAATTTTGCATACACATAGGTTAGGGTACCGAGAAGGACATAGACTATATATCACGTGGGTAACAGCTGGTCATATATATTTTCGATTTCTATGGCGCAGCAGTCAACATACCAGCCGAGACGAGTGATTCTGGGTTTGATCCCCGGTCAGGTCATGATAGAAAACAATCTTTTCCAAATTGACCTCGGTCTTGGATGGTTATCTTTATAAGAATCTCAATATTAATTATAAATGTAGTATCATTGAAATTGTATCCTACGAAAAAAGTTTACAACTTACTGAGAAGGTAGCTTAACTTTTTTTTTCTGACGTAGTATTCTTTTTGTCAGTGATGGTGTGATATCGGAAAACAATCGAAATAGATAATGCCGTATAATTTTAGGAAATATCGCTCTCATTTGCAAGTGTTGGCATAATTGTCAATTTAATGGCCTAGTACGGTGGAAACACACTCTAAATGTGCGGGAGAAACAAGGAACTAGAATATTGAACCTTTTGTTTTTAGGGTTCCGGCCTCAACAGGGTTTTAACCCTTTGAGTTCTGAATGAACAGCGTAGGTTGACTAATAGGGTTTACTACTAATTGGTACAACTAAGCCGCCGCTGTTCATCCGTCTGCCATATCTATTGAACAAAAGAAATAAATAAATATATACGGACAAATCACACAGATTGAGCTAGCCCCAAAGTAAGTTCGAGACTTGTGTTAGTGGGATACTAACTCAACGATACTATATTAATAATAAATACTTATATAGATAAGAATGTGTAATAAGTATTATATATAAAAGCATGTTGCGTGACTTTTAAAATCATTTTATTGGCAATCGTTACTGGATTTTGATTATAGAGATAAATGTTGCGACAGGCCTTTATATTATACATATAAATTCTGTAAGTTATTAAATTGACTAGTCTGAAATTTGTAGTTACATATTGTATGATGGTACGGAACTCTTCGTCTACTATTCCGATTGTACTGGAATCGGAAAAATCCAAATTCAACCGAAGCCAATCAAAGTTTCAAATGCCCCGTTTTTATTTCTGCAGCTAGTTGTATTGGCCTCGGGTGTTGTTTTGGTAATATCGTCTCAATTCAGGTCAGCAGGAATAGGATTGGCGTTTTCCTATCGATTGGGAAACACTTAGCCTATCCGTACTTTCTTATTCCTATTCATATTCTCTTAAGGGAGAATGCGCTCTCATCTTTTCCTAAAACTTTGTTTTAAATACCGCTGAACTATCTTTTCATAGTGTTGAAATATAATAGTTTTTTACCCTTGTCCTTTATAAGGCTTGCGTTGAGTATCGATGTTGATCCAACACGTACGAGTAGAGGTAGAGTCACCCCATCGGCAAAATTCACTTTTGCTAGTTGCATGAATGTGCCGGCTCGTCCGGGGAAGTACCACACTCCCACAGAAAATCGACGTTTGAGTAGTAGCTTTACCGCTTCATTGCTTCGTTTGTGAGTGAGAGAGCCAAAGGCCAATCATCATCATCACCTCTGCGGAGAGAAAAATAAAGGCTGACATCGCTCTTGTGTTGCAGTTGTCCATGGGCAGCGGAGATCACTTACCATCAGGTGACCCGCATGCACGTTTGCCGTCCTATGTCTTTAAAAAAAAAGTGGCCTTGTGCAGAGTTGGTATGTATAATATGCCTTAGAACAATTCCTGGCCGGAGGTGGAACTATTAATTGTATTTTAGAAGATAAATAAGTGGATTATGGGATTGAAACAAAAAATGTTACTAACTCCTTCGTGCTTCGGAAGGAATCCGTATCCAAGAGTGATGGGTGCGCAGTTAGTACCAAATGTACTCTTGTTTTATTCGCCTCTTACGTTATTCATAAGAATAGCCACATAGTCTTATTTTAAGCCTGAACACACACGGCATATGCATTTAGAGCGATATATCACAAGAGTGATTAATACCTGTGTCGATAAGCGCGCTCTCAGTACGCATAGCGTAGTTGTATCCCCTCTATAATTATCCAGATCCTCAAGTTAGAATAATACATACACAACATACAGTCACGTCTTTTTCCTTTGCGGGGTTGACAGAGCTCAGGTCTATAATCGATCGGCTTTTACGATCTGCGCGGGAAGAGAAGCAGATGGTACATTCTATGTTTTTTCTTTACTCAAGTGGAAGTTAGGATAAAATACTCCAATTATTCCAACCGCTGGCTTTAAATACAGCTCATAATACTGCGGGAAATCCAAACAAAATGTCATGGAAACCATGTTGGTCTTAAATTTAATTTGAATGAGCAACAAGTTGACTTGTTTTTATTGGGGCTTAAAATTTCGTCAACGGGGAGATTAATGTTGAATTTTAATTAGACTCTTGGGAATCTTTTTGAGTGCTGTGATATTGTATTCTGATACTGTTTGCTTTTATTTATAACCAACTTCTAGAAAAAGAGGTTATCAATACCGAGAGTATAAGCTGTGACTTCTCTGGCTAATATATGGCTCTGGTAGTCAGGGACGGTCATACTCTAGGAGTGGAGACTAAAAAAGACCTGATAATGAAGATGATGATCAATACCGATATGGATACAATCACAAAATTTCTGTATATGTTATTCTATACCAGCTCCTAAACACTTATGTCAAATTTCATAAGCGTATTTAAAAAAGTTAATATCTCAAAAATCATAAGTTGCATTGCAAAAATCTATTAAGTTGGAATTTACATAGTCCAACTCAGGGAACTGTGCCAGTTTCATCAATTGGAAAACGGTTCAGTTTTTCTTGAGATAGAGAGTAAAGTGTGAAGATCCAGGAAAAATTGAAGTTGCTTATATTCTTAAAGTACAACTTGTTTTTGCGTGATTTTATCTCAACAGGAAATTTCTGTTGGACAGTGGTTAACAAGCCAGAATGTTCCATAAAAGGCACTGGCTGCGATTCCTATTGAAAGTAAATACTGCAGTTTTGGATTGAACAAAAGGAGCGTCATCATCATCATAATCGTCATCGGTTTTTTTTTAGTCTTCATTGCAGGACGTCCTGCTCTGTACTATCAAAGCCATATGTTAGCCAGAGCAGTCAGAGAATTCCGCCTACACTCTCCACGCTGGCCAGACGGGTTGGAGAGGTCTCTTTGATGTTTAAAGCGTTGTTTAGCTTGTCATCCCTAAGTCACCTTCTACGTCATTCACGGGAAGATTTAAAGTGGTCCTTCTACTCTGTCGGGAAAGTCAAAATAATGTTAGGAATAATTGGAAGGTGTCAACATATAATAGATATATCTGATTATTATATAATTGATCTCTTTTTAACCGACTTCAAAAAAGGAAGAGGTTTACAATTCGTTGTAATGTTTTTTTTATGGTATGTTCCCCGATTTCTCGAAGACGTGTGGACCGATTTAAGAAATTCTTTTTTTGTTCGATAGGTAATACTTTACAAATGGTCTCATTAAATTGTTAGCGAAATAAGACGAGCGCTTTTTGAAAAAATACACGATAACGAAAAAATGTTTACAGGAATGCCGTTCGGATTACACTTATTTCTATTTTTTTCTTATGCTCATTAAAAAAAACTGATAGGGCTGAAGTCGGTTTTTGTTTTATGTTAAAAATATCTTACATTTTTGCGAATCATGTTATAATTTTCAGAGATATTTTGAACAGTTACGTACTTACAAGTTAAAAATTAAGACATACGTATAGTTATTCGTTTTCTATCATGTTCAAACATTTCGATAAAATCTATAGGAATTCCAATATCGCGTACTTTAAAATCAATGAAAGGCCCGCAGTTTATGCTTATAATAATCACTAATATGGCTTTGAAATCTTACCTGTTTTAATTAAACCCTTCATTATTTTATACAAGTCTTCAAAAGCCATTCGATTGGCCATTGATACCTTTGGACTTGGAAAAATTAAAGACGCCATATACTAATTTATGTTTGTAGAGCACTAACTGCCACCGAATGTATGTGTTAGTGTATCCCAGGCACATCACAGCTGAGGACAAAATTGGGAAAAACTTTCGAATTGATTTTTACTACCAAAAAATCAAGGCTCTGGTTTTGATTTTCAGCAAGTAAATCTTAAACCACTTTTTCATAGGTATTTTTATACGGTTTTGAAGACAACGAATGAGGTGTTAGGTGTGGCCAGTAAGCGGTAGTAAATTTTATTTATCCAATATCAAATCATTTTATATATTCAATTTTCAGCAAGGTTTGTACTGATATGCCATCATAATAATGGATAGTGGGCGTTGATAATTATTTTATAAGTCGCTATCGCTTTGAAAATTGCTTCAACGATTTTTGTACCCCTTTGCTGGATTAGACACATTTTCACAGCCTCACAAAGCATCCTCAGATCGTTTTGAAACCCAGCCACACTGCACTCCGCCTTTACTTTTTCAGTTGCTCCGATTCCATACCGGATATTTATTGAAAGTGCTTTGATTACACTTTTAATTGAATTTCGGCATCGTTTAGTAAATCTCAATTTCGCTTTTAGCATTCAAATGACCACTTAAATTTTAGTTTCATAAAGAGGTCTTCAGAAATTATGAAGTTGCCTAAAAGCATTTTAACACTCAATATTTAAGGTTTCCAAAATTGAAAACATAAACTATTTTACTAAATAATTAAATTGTTTTGTAAGAAGCAAAATACATGAAATCTCATCCACAGGTTTCTAATTAATATTCTTTTGTTTCTAGTCTTTAAGTCAAAGGATGTGAAAGATTTTACCAAGCCGTACTTTTATAAAAAGGGAAATTTTGATATGTATTGTAAAAATAAGATACTTACAGCTTTTTAGATATGACGTGATTTCTTTAATGACTGAAAAAATAGAAGAAGAATGTGGACACACCCATAAACTAAAAGGCCGGACATTGTCCGGTCAGAACAAAACATCTGATCTATGTCTTATCTGATTCTGATACGATAGTAATTATCGTACCTAAATCAGATTAGAAATAAAAATTACTTTGGACCATGATAATCATTTACTAGTAACTACGTTCGATGAAGGAAGACATCAAACTTCTTTCTCAGCAACACCTGTGGTTTACTGGTGGATAAAGCTTTTAACTTTAAGTCCGCCTTTTTCATGTGCAAAGAAATTAATTAAATAAAATGACAATCTACTGGTGCCAGTGTTGGGCACCAGTAGATTGTTCACCAGTATGTAAAATGGAAATGGCTTTAATTAACCACTCCATTTTCCTTCTTTAATTTTTCTTCTTTTATTAATTGTATGTATTTCCTTTCTCACAATGGTACTGACAACAACCTAGCTAATAAATATCGGAAACCTAAAAAATCTTCAAAACAATAATAACGAGAGTATCGCATCATAACTCCCTTTTTAGCACCAGCTAGTCGAAACCTGAAGATGATAACAATATAGCACGTCATAAAATAATTTGTAATGTATTCCACGAACTCCGGCGATTCCTGTTGCGCTCACGGCATTCGGAGTAATTCCACGACTCGTCCCACATGCCTACGACGCATTTGGGAAGAATTGCAGAAAATTAAAATTTACAATATTTTCATTCCGACTCCTCCCATTATTTTTTTGTATGGACTTTAAAACCTTATCAACGCTTAGAACAGTCAGTGAGACAAGACAAATCGTATACCACGAACTCCGGCGATTACACACGGCATTCGGTCTTGGAAAAAAAAAAAAAAGAATAGTGATAGAATTTAATAATGCGTTCACAATATAATGCTTCATAATTTTGGATAAATAACCAATCTATCTTGAGAAAAGCCGTGTTGCTCGAAGATCTTGATAATATTTATTTATTATTTTGTCGCAAACTTCAATTTCGTCGAATTTTTTGGTAAATAAACTTAAGTGCAGCTTGACCATAGTTATATGAATCGTTTAATCCTCGTTAATGTGAGACGTTCATTAGTTGCAAAGACATCTCAGATAAGATACAATATTATTTGTTGCTTGTCATGTCAAATCTTAAATACATGGCTGGTTGTATAAGGATTTTTTTAAATATCTGTACTTTTTAATTATAACAAAATAGAAAATGCAGAGACAATAACGCGAATCCCCTTTACTACGGCACCGCAATTTCACCAATTGCCTGTCTCCTGCATTTTGTATCACCAATTATTTCTCGTTACTTTCCGCATAAAGCCGTCAAATTTAACGTGACGTATTCAATCGGATACGTGGAAATTTTTGACATATGTGGATGATGGCATTAAAGCAGTTTTATTGCCATCTTTCTCCATATTAATGGATTTATTAACTTCAATTAATATCTCTTTCTGTATTATAAGTTAAACCACAGATTTTTTTGACCCCAGTAACCAACCTCTGATATTTTAAGGAAGTCTAAGGAAAATGAGATAAAATAATTAGCCTTTTTAAATGCCACTCGTACCATTTTGGGATAGGTGTAACGGGTGATAAGCGAATCCCGTGTAAACTGAAGGGCAAGACACTAATTATGTCATTAGAACAGCTTTATTGAATGGAATGGAATATTAGGCAACCTAAAAAGGATGGAAATAAGTGTTACTGTAATGAGAATGCTGAGGTGGATGTTACTACACTAACAAAGAGAGTAACATCTGGAAAGACTGTAGGAGGTTTGATAGTGTCACCTATAGAGACCAAAGTAAACTGCCGTCGTTTGACCTGGCATGGCCAGGAAACAGAAAACTTTGGAGAGAGTTGACATACAAAGCCGACGCTCGATAGGGAATAGAAGATGATGAAGAAAAGCAAGAGACAAACACTAAATAAGAAAGCCATAAGATCTAAAGGCATAAAATGTGGCCTTTAGTAAGTGTGAAAGTAGAAAATCAGAATCAAAATAGTGATAAGCATCTACCAAGATTCACAAACAATCCAATACGTCCAGCTAACTACATATCTACATAACTCGTGCCGACATGGTACCGACACGGTACCGACATATGTCATACGTAAGTCCGTAACATTATGCTAATACAGTTCTGGAGTTAATGCATGTACATCAGTGATCTTAGGAATGCATGAAATATGCATGACTTGGAGGTGTTTTAATAGCGGCAGGACTCATTTGTGAGTTTCGAATGATGTGAATATTATTTTCAATGTTGGCATAATATTTCGAGATAGAAATAAATATAATTTATAAAATACAAGAATATACTCGTAAATAGGGTCACAAAAGGCGAAGTTCACACTAACTGACATATAGACGGATGCACAGCCATAAGAGATGATGATACCCATTTAGCTATCGCTAATAATATATTACTTATAATTTATCAAATAATAATCAGTCAGCTAATTACTATTGAATCTTCAAATTTAGTTGGAGTTTAAACACATTTAACATTTAATTAATGACATATATGTATTGTACATTTAATTACTGACACTATTTCGCGATAAAATATTAAGCATGGACCTCTTTATGCAATGTTAGCACGGGCGAAGTGAAGAACTAAATATCAAAACATTTTAAGGGCCAAAATTGTCACTACCACCTGGCTATCCACAAAGGTCAAAGTATCACAGGTAGAAACAAAGTAACCAGTCTTCCCGGAATCTTACATAGCTTTCTTACAAATTAGTTCGACTTTGATGTAGAAAAGATCAATCATTTTCTTACGTCCATATAAAATCTTACCGTTATAATATTACTAGATTAACACTCGTGGCTCCGCTCACGTTAATAACATCCTGGAAGTGTACTTTTTCTAGAATGAAATGCATATATTACTTAGGATAAGAATAATCTGATTATTTGTATGAATATAAGGATTTTTACTACTCTCCTTCACGCAAAAACTACTAGGTGGTTTTAACGAACGGTACTTTGAATAACGCGGACAAGGTAAGATTTAGGGTATGATTGGTCAAGCCTGAAAATTGTTTTGATTCGTCAAGCGAATTTTTATCACACATTTTTGTTTAAGTTCGTCAAATGTTGATAAGGTTTCGTTTCGACAAACCATGTAGAGTTTCTGATTAGTCAAGTCTACGAAAAGTTCTAATTTGTCAAGTCTATTGGTAGTTTCGATTTGTCAAATGTTAAATATGTTTCGATTCGTCAAGCATATTTTTAGTTCTGATTCGTCAAGTCTACTGAATCTAGTGAAAATGATTTCTTTTTTTCTTTAAGAATTATAAATTTATTTTCAATAGATTTCAGAGAATCAGAACTAAAAACGAAACCTTATTAACATTTGACGAACTTATATAAAAATGTGTGATAAAAATTCGCTTGACGAATCAAAACAATTTTTAGGCTTGACGAATCATACCCTAAATCCAAGGTAACGGGAAAAACAGTAATAAAGTTCAAGTATTTGCCTGCGATGGAATAAAATTCGTCATATAGACATAAATGTATATAGACAAAGCAGTGAGTAATAGCTAGTATTAAATAACTCAAGACATCCAACTAAAGGTCAGAAATTCATAATACAATAAGGAATTCTTCATCGGTGGTCTTCTAGGAATTCATTTACCCTTGTTTCGTATAGAACGTTGTTTTGTTAACAGTCGATATTCATATTGGTAGCTTTTGCCCGCGGCTGCGCTCTATTAGTGCCGATCCCAAAGGAACAGTGCTTTTTTTCAGGACGAAACGTAGCCTATGTTCTTCTTTGAACTCCAGACAACGAGTATGCAAAATTTCATGATGATTGGTTCAGTAGATAGGGCGTGAAAGCGTAACAAACAAACTCACCTTCGCATTTATAATAGTAGTTGGGAAGTTCGGATTTTAACGAGCTTTTGTCTAAGCCTCTGCCTTAGTGTCTTTGATTAAAAAAGCTACGCTTTTGTTGTTTTTGAGTGGAAAAAAATGCATACTATTTTGTGCAGGAAGTAATAGAGTCATCATCATCATCATCACAGCCGTAAAAAATCAACTGTTGGGCATAGGCTTTCCCCAAGGATTTATAATGTTGGTTATGATACTCACCTCGCTTGGCAGACGAGTTAGTGAGCGCGATTGATTTGGCTCCTATCGGTTCAGCCGCTTCTAACTATCAAAAAAAGGGTAGGAGTTCATTTCGCTGGGGATGATGTAAAAGTATATTCAATACATTTGCTAATAATGTGGTTCTTATGACATCGAAATCTGTATCGTTATGATGTATTTTACGGCACTTGTGCTTTTTACTTTACACCAATCACAATCGCTCAATAGCACAATGCAACAGATGCAAAATTTAAACATTTTCATAGAATCCGAGCAAAGAGTTTCAAGTTTAACATGAAAACTTTTTTCTGATTCGTAAGATGGGTTTTTTAACCGACTACGAAAAGGAGAAGGTTATCAATGTACTTTTTAGAGAAAATAAATCTAAGTTAATGTTCCTAATTATTATAAATGTATTTTTAATAAAACTGCTTCAGTTCCTAACTTTTATAAATTCCTTATTTGTTAAACTGCAATATTGTTTTAGTTTATGGTAATCGCAAATGTATTGAAAAACGTCGTATGATACTCGTACGGCAAATTGTCTATTATAGTCATCGGTTTATTATAAACACTCGGCTTCGCCTCGTGTCTATTAACACTCGACTATAATATCCAGCTTACCGTACTTGTATAATAATAAATAAATAAAAATATATCGTTTATTTTTCTCTCTAAATAAAATGTACTATTAAGATACAATTTGCTCGCTGCTGCCAATAGAAATAGTTTTCAACGGAATAAACGTATTTTTATTTAGTTGTGGTAGAGCCACGCTACTGGCGAAAAATCACTTTAGCTGGTAGCATGAATGGGCCGGCTCGTCCGGGGAAGTACCACACTTTCACAGAAAATCGACGTTTGAGTAGTAGCTTTACAGCTTCTATGCTTCGTTCGGTGAGTGAGAGCGCCGGAGGCCCATCCAACCTCTTCTCTGGGGAGGAAAAAATAAAAGTCTGGCAACGCTCTTGTCATACCTCTGGTTTTACATTAGTCCATGGGCAGCGATGATCACTTACCATCAGGTGACCCGCTTGCTCGTTTACCTATGAAATAATAAAAAAAATTCGGATGGTACTTGCTCGGAAGGATATACAAGTAGGAGGTCGGGCACTCGTACCCTATGCCATACCCGCAACTAAAGGATAGGTAGTTAAGGATGGCACTGGAGACCATAATAATAATGCAATCAGGGCTTCTGTTGCTGTTGGTAAGCTTCTATTGACCAACACTGTGTCCCTTTGGATCATTTCGAAGCTAGATTTCGTGGTCACAACTTGTCAAAAATTATGAAATGACAGTGGCTTTTTACTCTACGACTCAGTGTCGTCATCTGATGGTAATCATTTCAGAAAAGTCTCATTGCTCTCTCCATTTTACATACCAGTGGACAATCAACTAGTGTGTAGGTTGCTTTACGATGTTTTGCTTCTTTGATATCAGGTTACTAGTGCTCGTTAAAAAAAGTTTGTGACTGAGTCAGATTGGTTGACAAACTCAGAGATACTGGTCTGTCACTTATTATGCTTGAGTGTAAAGTAGCAAAACACCTTGTTTATTACACTGGGGTTAAAAATTTACGGTCATGACCTTGTTATGACATACCTAGAGGGCGAATCAATTTGACAAAACAATATTTTTTTTTACGGGTTCAATCATAATAACTCAAAAAAAAGTCTTTATAATAAACTGTTTAGCCGCTAATATAATTTGGATGCTTTAAGAAATTGTTTGAAAATCTCAATATTGGTGCCACTTAAAAGTTGTTAATAAATTGGCGCTGTTGTAGACTTTAGAATTAGTTATTGAAATGTCATCAATTATGAGACGGTACGAGATGAGCACTGATCAGCGTTTCCTTACCTGACTGAGGGGGGCTTAAAGTTTTTACAAAATACGCTGGAATATTTCGGGTTAAAAATAAATAAGTGAAAATTTTTAGTATTAGGAAAAACATGCTTGTTATATTCCTAAAACAAAAGTTCTTTCGACATGATCACAACAAAATGTCACAATCACTATGTTTGTTTTACAAATAATCCCTGAAGGAAATACAACGAAAACCGGGTATTGCAGAAAATATTCCAAACCAATACTGGCCGTATGGGACTTAATGTGCCACATGATTCAACTTTGTTCCCCGTCACAAGGGACGTAAAGTTTTGGGACGAACTATACAAAACATGGGTCTCCCATAGGCTTTTCTATCATAACTATGGGCAGTTCGATTTGTTTAAACACGTTTAGTCGGAAACTCCTAATTACGTACTATTCTGTTACTTTGTTTATTCGCTACAGTTTGGGTTCTGATTTGTTTGTTTTACGTAACTGATCATGTATAACGAGACGTGTTTTAACACGTGTATCAAGTGATGTTATACGCATCACGTGTTAGAAACATTTCCGATGTTATGTTCCGCTTTATAATAACTAACAATTAACTGCAAATGCGCCCATGTTAATTAAATTAACTTTCGTAATGTGAAAGCCTATTCAACGCAAATAAACTATCAATCAAATCTTTCATCTTTATAGTATTAGCATTGAACTACCATTTTTCTGCAATTTCTATGCGTAAATTATAGCCTGTGTCACCGACAGATAAATTATCTTTCTATACGGGAAAAAAATTGAAAATCGAATCTATATAGTTTAATAAAATAAAATAAATAAAGCCTATCAAATGGAAACACAGAATCAAAGTTTTTGCTCTTTTAAATATTAATGGTATAGAATGGCAGCTTATAGATTTTATACAGTCGGAAACTCCTAATTACGTACTATACTCCTAACTTAGTTTATTCGCTATACTGTTTGGGTTCTGATTTGTTTGTTTTACGTAACTGATGTAGTTGAACGTGACGTGTTTTAACACGTGTATCAAGCGATGTTATACGCATCACGTGTTAGAAACATTTTCGATATTATGTTATTATTAACCTGCAAATTTGTATGTATTAAAAATTAATTAACTTTCTGTAGGTGGAAGAATTTTGAGAATTGGTCATAAAGTTTCGAAGCCCATACAAGGCAAATAAACAGTCAATCAAATAATTTCTCCTTCAAGTATTAGAATTATAATACTATTTTCTGCAGTTTCTTACTATCTACTGCACGTGATTTTTTTTAATTCGGCTCAGTAGTTTCGGAGCGCATTCAATGCAAAAAAACAATCAATTTATTTTTAAATATTACTAGTATTGATGTGTGGAAACTTATACATTTCATAGAGTCGGAAACTCCTTATTACATACTATTCTGTTAACTTTGTTTATTTGCTACTGTTTGAGTTCTGATTTGTTTGTTTTACGTAACTTATCATGTTCAACGTGACGTGTTAAATATCAAGCAAAACGCGCTCGTGTAAATAACATCGTCGATGTTATGTTTCTATCTCAAATACCGTTTTGATTAAAAGAACCGTGATATAATAACATAATTATATATAACAACGGGTCACTCACGTGCTATTGGTCGGGATTGCCAACTATAGTTTCGGACTCGTCAGGAGCCCATTTTCAAGGCGAGTGCGGGACGCGCGGCGGTGGGTCCCGAACTTTCGCCAATCCCTACAAATAGCACGTGAGTCACCCGTTGATATATATAATGTCTTATCTCACGTTTGTTTCGATGCTATAATAACATAATTATTATGTAATTACTCACGTTTAAAATCAGCTACCAGACCGGATGATTCGATCTTATCCGGAGGTCGTCGTCAGGGCAAATATGAGTCGAGTCGCGTACACGAAGTCATCGCTATTCGCCAAAATAAAGTAAAATATTTATTTGTTTGAATTTTTTTTCCGGAACAAAGAAAAGTTAATAAATTACCAGCTAAATTTTCCTTAGCGAAACAAAATGTTTTTAAAAAGCTGTCTAAAACTGCATTTCGTTAATGACGGCATTCAATTTCCACTTCCTCGAAGAAATCAAAAACTCCACTTATTCAATATAAAACGGAATGAATCTAAAGACCAGTATCACAATGGGACAGGTACAAAAGCCAAGCGTGTTCAAAAGAGAAAATTACTTCTTCAAATTGGAGGGATATAAAGGACGTTTAGTCAATATTAAAATTTTTTGCAAGGGCCTTCGTATTTCGGCAATCCTGCCGAATTAAAAAGGCCTCTTCTATTTATGTTGAGATTAGTGGTATATCTTTTGTATTGCTGTTGGTTTGACTTAGGGATTTGAGAAGTTAAGGCACTGGTTTTATTTATGATGGGAGGATTTATTTAACCTATTCTGCGTTGGATGAGAGATTGTTAAGCTAAGGTTTTGTTTTCATGAAGATTCATTTATCCTTTTTTAAAGTTTTTTGTCAACCCAAAATGGCTTTGTTCATTTATGTTGTTGTAGTGTATTTTTTACAGGTTTGAAGTAACTTCGTTGCAATTATTTGGAAACTTAATACTTATTTCTTTAAATTGGAGGAATATAAAAGAAGTTTAGTCAATATTAAAATTTTTTGCAAGGGCCTTCGTATTTCGGCAATCCTGCCGAATTAAAACGGCCTCTTCTATTTATGTTGAGATTAGTGGTATATCTTTTGTATTGCTATTGGTTTGACTTAGGGATTTGGGAAGTTAAGGCACTGGTTTTATTTATGACAGGAGGATTGATTTAAAAAAAAATATTAGTGATTGTTAAGCTATATGCTATGTTTTTATGAAGTTTTCATGAAGATTAATATATCCTATTATTTTATAAAGTTTCTTGTAAACTAAAATGGAATCTTTTATTTATTTTTTAATTTGCAGTGTATTTTATTATATACCAAGGTGTTTGGTTTTAAGTCACTCAGTTGTAGTGATCAGGCAATTTAAGATACTGTTGTGTATTGTGTAATTAGGGTTTCCAAAATTATTATATTTTGTACAACCATTTTTTTTATAAGGATGTTTTGAAAAACATTTAAAGAGGTAAGAAAGAGATGCCTTATATTATGAAGAAAGAAGCATAAATTATATATCCTAGAATAAGTTAGTACCTATTGAACAAGCAGTACATATTTGGAGACACTGCGTTGTTTGTAAAGCATATTTGCCATGTAGAAGAACTGTATTACATTACTTATTGTACTGTTATATTACATGAAAATACAAATAAACATAGTTTTGTTATACCTAAGAATATTACAAATAAGAGCCATCGGCATAAAGGCCTCGATACACGATATTTTATTTAATTTTTTCATGGTTTAACTATTCTTCGTTTATTTATATTGACGAGCTCCGTGGCGCAGCGGTCAACACGCTAGCCTGCGAAACGGATGGTCCCGCGTTCGATCCCCGATCAGGACAAGATGGAAAATGATCTTTTCCAGATTGACCTGGGTCTTGGATGTTTATCTATATTATGTATTTGTTATAAAATATAGTTTCGTTGACTTAGTATCCCATAACATAAGTCTTACTTAAAAACTTATTTTGGGGCTAGCCCAATCTGTCTGATTTGTCCGTATATATTTATTTATTATTCTTTTATTGTATTCTCAGCATTGGTCCAATAGGAAAAGTAAACCATTTTGACAGGGTGCGTGTATGTACTAATTAATAGTGTATGCATCAAAAAATATTGATATTTAAGAAATCCTATCTTAATCCTTATCATATGTTATAAATGCGAAAGTGAGTTTATTTGTTTGTTACGTTTTCACGCCGAATGGGGCGAACATCATTAAATTTTGCATACACATAGGTTATGGTACTGAGAACGACATAGGCTATATATTAGTATTATATTAGACATAGCTAGTATTAATATGATTTTAATTACTAAAAATAAATTTAATTCGTCAATGTATTTTATTTTTAGTAATAAGAACATTGTTCAAGAATAAAGATAATTAAAATATTTAAATTATTAACAAATATGTACAAAAAAAGGTTTGACTTGTGTTATTAATTCAAGGCATCCGATCAAGGTAAGATACTAGAAATAAACACGTTTAATTCAAGCGCTTTTCAAAGTTTAGGATGTTACCTATTTAATTTAAAACGAAATTTGCTATATTTATAGAAATATGTTATTTTATACTGATACATTACTAAGAAGAATACGCTCAATGAAATTAGACCCAATAATGGTAGATATCGTGTAGCGAGGCCTTAAAAATAATTTCTGTTTGGTAATTACTGATAGTGGTTGGAGATAGCCAAGAATCGTGAGGCGTTCAGACAAATTGCGTTTTGCCAGCTTTTCCCTTAGAACTAGCATTAATGAAAATATTGTGGAAGTTTTGTGTAATTTCTCTCGGTAATCTCGTTTGTGTGATAGGTTTGATAACACTTGATTTAATTGGTGAAATAGCAAAATATAATTAAGTTATAATTGCAATTTTATGTTTATCGAAGTCATCATCATTATCATTTCAGCCGCAAGAAGTCCACTGCTGGACATAGGCCTCCCTCAAGGATTTCCAATACGACCAGTTGGAAGCGGCCTGCAAGCGCCTTCCTGCAACCTTCATTAAGTCGTTCGACCACCTGGTCGGTGTCCAGCACTGCGTTGCTGGTACGTGGTCGCCATTCCAGAACCTTTCTGCCCCTTTGGCTATCGGTTCGTGTTATGTGCCCCACCCGTTGCCATTTCAAAGAGCTAATCCGCTGAGCTATGTTGATGGCCGTTGTTCTTCTACGGGTCTCCTCATTTCTGATTCGATGTCACAGAGACACACCGAGCACAGCTCTCTCCAATTCCGTAGCTCTTTGAGCGAATAAGTAAGTACACTGTACTAATTCTAGCTTTTATTTACACTGTCTTGTACGTAGAGGTTGGCTGAAAGAAATTGCGTCCTGCGATAACCCCACCTTTGTGCCTTCTATGTCATAACATATTCGTTTATTTCTTTGTTACTTTTAAGTGTTGGTTAAATAAAGTTCGTCATCCATTCATTAAAACAAAATAAATTCTAAGTAACAGATACCTTTCAATATTCCTTGCAGGGTAGCAAAGTAAAAGGTTTATAAAATAAAGCATCCCTTTCTTATAGGTACCTCTTTGAATGTCTTTAAGAATATCCTTTAATTATCAAAAAAATAACATTTAATTTTATAAGTCTATTTTTTGTATAAAAAATAGTTTATTAAAATTTAAATTAAAATCTTGCAATTCCTAATTATTATTTCTAACACGATTAAAACTAGTGTTTTTTAGATACCCAATCACTACAAAGGAGTAACTTCAAACCATCACATTTACAAGAAAGCGAATTATAGGTAAACAAGACCAAATATCTTCTTTAGTTTCAGCAGTCAACTTACATACCGTGACAAGTTTGCGGATAATCTTACCAGAGGGCAAGTCGTGTCTCTCCCTACCCCTAAGGGTAAGAGGCGTGATAACATGTATGTATTGAGTTACGCGGAGACAGATTTTCTTTTTCATGAAATCCCAATAAAACTGTATCAGTGTAAATTTAATCTTGAAATTCCCTTGAAGGAGTGAATCAGCCCATACGATTATTACTATATTACCTTCGTCATCGTCATTGTCATCAGGTCTTGTTTAGTCTCCACTGCAGGAGCACGACTCTCTCTGGCTACCAGAGCCATATATTAGCCTGAGCAGTCAGAAGATTTGGCCGACACTCTCCACGCTGGCCAGACGGGTTGGAGAGAAATATATTACCTTCGTGATCTCTAAATACAGTCGTTTTTATTTATCTGTTTTATATGCTTGGAACTCGTTTTCCTTTTACTTTCCTATACCAATTGCCCATGCGGCTGAACACTGTTGTAGGAAAATGTCGAAAAGTTTTTGTGTTCCCAACATTGATCCCATAGGAAAAATTATTTATATTGACGGTCTGACTGGGGGCGGTCACCCCTTCAAGGGTATCTATCTATCTATCCTCAGGTCTTTGTTTTTAGTCTCCACTGCAGGAGCACGACCCTCTCTGATCTACCAAAGCTATATATTAGCCAGAGCAGTCATATGATTTGGCCTACACTCTCCACGCTGGCCAGACGGCTTAGAGAGGTATATTCAGTGTTAGTTTACACGCTGTATTATAAAAATAATAATAATATAATTCCTTTCGAAAAATTACTTAACATTAATACGAACGAAACTGCACGCATCCACTTAAATCAAGCATACTCGAAGCAAAGGTCGTTCTAAGGTTAACCTATAAACCGTTCCCCGACCGAAGTAAAACAAAGAAAAATAAATGAGCCTAAATAAAATCGTGGAATTTATCATATTAAAATGCTCGCCTCAATTTTTCTGCTCTGAACAATTTATCTGCAACAAAGAATTCTGACGGCGTTTTATAATTAAGACATGGATACTGACCGTTCAAGGTTCTGTTTAAAGAAATTGCACCTTGTTTGCTAAATGAGGGGATTTATACAAAGATGATGCAACTTGAACAATTGCTGCAAAGTTATCTATGGCTTTGTTTGTTTATAACACGAAATGTAATTTAAAAGCGGCATATACCTATACAAGCACTCTTTGTTTCTGCTACAAAGTCGTATCGTAAAATTTTATTTATCGTGAGTTTTACCAATTTTTTTTTACTCCATTGAGGAAATACTGTCTTTCTGTATCAACCAATGAATAAACATGTACCTAATATTCAATACATTTTATTTTAATTTATAAAAATAAGTTTTTAGAAATAAAATCCCTATTTATGAAAACTGTAAATGCGAAAATAATTCTTTCTATTACAACAATGAATGTGAAATGTTTTACAAACACCAAAATCAAACCCACTGACAAAATTTGATATTGATGCAGTTTAAGGCCCAAGGAAAGGACAACATAGGGTACCTTTTATATCTGAGTCTTGTAGTTGAGGATGACACTCCTGATTTAAATGCATCAGATAAATTTAGCACTATATAATTCTCCATTAACTGACCACACTTGAGAGTTGAACATTGTGCGCATTGCTGGGCCATCGAACTCTTAATTGCAGTTACTGATAGTTCGAAAATTTATTGATTATATCCATTAGTTGGTGCGAAAGTTTATTGAAGTTCTCAAGGGCCACATACTTTAGAGGTCTTCTCTCGCTCTGTTAATTATCTTATAAAGTTGGGCTAGTTTGTATTCAATTGCATTGATATTTTCAGTTAAACCAATACGATACAATTTTGAAGTGCTTAGCAAAACATTGTTTGTAAATTTAAATTTGACAACTTGGCCGGAGAACCTGGCTTTAATAACGGCATTGGCGGCAGCCGAGGCCAACGGATAAACTTTATTACTAACACTTCGTAGCAATAACTACGAACGTCCACGTAGCACTATATAGTTCGTAGCACAGCCACTACGACGACGAGCTACGGAGTGCTAGCTACGCGAGTATCCGTGTTGCATAGGACCTTGTTTTTAAAAAAAGTTTTCCCTTATAAAGTAGTTATATTTTATATCAACTACTAAGATAGTAACTACTTTATAAATGAATTCCGGGTTGTCAACTTTTTAAAGAAACAAAGTCAGATATTGAAAACACGCATTTCTCTTCAACATTTTCTTGAATGACATGTTATTTTTCTAATACAAAACGCTCATGTTTTCTTTTTAGTAAGTATAAATAATTTCTTCTAATTTCTTCTAACCAGAATAATTTCTTTATTTTTATACCGTCTTTTTGTACACTAAATGTACTTTTTCGATCGATTCACAATTACACAAGACCCGAAAGTTTAACCCAATAATAATACTTATCACATACCCTTATCACACGCCCATATCATTTCAGTAACTAAACACAAAATTACCCACAACGGGTGAAAGTTACCAAATTAAATTTAAGTACGTACGCAACATACTAACTAAGTAAACATTATTTCCGTTCAGAGTTCAAGGGCTTAGCTATGACTTCATTATTGCCGTAACTAGCTTATTAAACTCGCTATAAAGGACATCAAAGGAAGCCAGTAATTAGATATACAATATATCTAAATACGGGTATTATGTTACTTTTGAGGGTAGTCATTTGCAATTTGATTGCTTTCTATTGATTTAGTTGATATAGGGATGAGCAAGAGAGAGTTCAATGCTCCCTACGTAAGAGTCAAAAGAAACTATACTTTTAATTCTTACGGGGCATTAAGCTATAAGTATGATCTATAAAATGTCATCATCATGATCAGGTCTTTTTAGTCTCCACTGCAGGAGCATGACCCTCTCTGACTACCAGAGTCATATTAATATATGACTAGAGTAGTCAGCTATAAAATATGAATACATAAAATTAACAGTCTTCGTGGAGCAGTAGTTAATACCAGCGTAGGTAAAATGTTCAATTCCAGGCGCGGAAAAATATGTAATTTTTGACCACATAAACACAAGGCGTCTCTGTTGCAACTTGGGTAAAATGTATGTAATAATAGATATCATGTTTGGTTAGCTGTTCCCTTCTTGCATCACGTTTTCCCGATTAATGAATAAATGCAAGAGTCATCCATCCATCCATCAGGTCTTTTTTAGTCTCCACTGCAGGAGCACGACCCTCTCTGTACTAACACAGCAATATATTAGCCAGAGTAGTCAGAGGATTTGGCCTACACTCTTCACGCTGGCCAGACGGGTTGTAGAGGTCTTTTTGATGTTTGTAAGCTTTATTTAGCTTCTGTTTCCTAAGTCGCCTTATACGACATCCACGGGAAGACTTGGAGTGGTCCTATTCTACTCTGCCGGGAACCACATGGCAAGAGTAAATAATTGTTATTTAAGTTTACATGTACCACCGTAAACCTCATCGTTGCTACCCCATCTGGCAAGATAGGGATCAAACACACTCAATTGATTCATAAAAAGTTAATTACTAATATGGAAATAGTTATTAAATTACTCGGATGGTTTTAGAAGTGGTGTAAACAACTCTATAAAAATCCTGCAAGACGTCCCCGTTCCGTTGCAAATTTTTAATTTCGCGTACTAATAAGCTTGGCACTTGACAACCAAGCCTTTCGCACCGAGAGCGAACCAGATTTTCATAATGATAGAGAGAACCTAAAATATCATTTGTATTCTTCACTCTTATTGATATTTATCGTATAAGAGAGAAACAGCATTATATTTACATTATTATGTCGCAGTATCCGTAAATCCTCCTGGAAGAGATAATCTTTGGGTGAGGCCTATGTCCAGCAGTAGACTTCTTACAGTTGAGAGGATGATGATGTCAAACTATAGGTTTATACAGTATTTCAAATGTATATGTAAAGTATACATTAAAAAAAAACATATTTTAGAGGCATTAGAGTTTGCTCGGGAATGTGAGGGCAATATTTCAAATATTCCCATCTATTCTGACTCCGTTTATATAAATAAATAAATATATACGGACAAATCACACAGATTGAGCTAGCCCCAAAGTAAGTTCGAGACTTGTGTTATGCTCATACTGATTTGATAAAAAACCGGCCAAGTGCGTGTCGGGCCACGCGCAGTGTAGGGTTCCGTAGTTGCGAATGACAACTTTGAGTTCACACTATTCACACTCGCACCATACAGTTTAACGACCAAAAACATCTAACAATGAAAATGGTATGAAATTTTACAGTTTATAAGTTGGTTGCCTATAACTTTTTAGTTTGTACTTACTACTCAGCTCTAATAGTTTTCCTTTCAACTTCAGTATATATGCTACTGCTGTAATTTTTTTCACGTATCTATATATAACCGTTTAGCAGATAGAGGGGGGGGGGACACTTACCTCTAACAAAAAATCGCACTTTAAAACCAAATATTTCGGAAACGGAGCCCTTAATCAAAAAATGGTGTTCTCAACCTCACAATATTTTTGAAAGACCTATTTAACGATACCCCACACAATAGGTAAATAGAGAAAAAAAAATTACTCCCTCACTTTACTTGTATGGGAGCTACCCTAAAAAAAATTTTTTTTCAAGATTTTATTCTACCACTTTTTTGCCATGATTAATATACATACCCATACCAAATTACAGCTTTCTAGTACTTATAGTCTCTGCGTAAAACCGCGGACGGACAGACAGACAGACAGACAGACAGACAGACAGACATGGCGAAACTATAAGGGTTCCTTGTTTACTACGGAACCCTAAAAACAATGTACCTGTTATAAATAACCTGTTTTATTTTAATAAGTACAAAATTTATCTAATTTGGCAAACGCACATCCATATCTACTTACTGCACTCTTACTTTGCGTAGTACATCTTTACCCACACATACTTAATCCATCCCAAGGGAAAACGCCCCATTTTATTTAATTAAGTAGGCAACACTAAGGAATATTTTATTGCCCTAGAAGACGCCCGTAGGCCCCGATTCCCTTTTTCCTTTGTCAATTTTTTCCCGCGTAAATTGGGGTAATTCTCTGGGGAGGTGAGGTGTCGATTTTTTTTGTATCACGGTCGGTAAATCTAGTTAATTTTATGGGTGGTACGTTCTGAAATTCTTTTTTTTTTAATTTATCATTAACTTTATCTTCAAAATCAGCCTAAATATTATCATCATAATTTAAGCTAATTATTATTGAAATGTGTTGTTGAAGTTGAATTGAAAAAATAAGCTGGACGGAGAGAAAGATAAAAAAAGAAGTTCTGGAACTAGTTAAGGAGAAGAGAACTTTACTGAATTATTATATTCATAAGGTGTGGAAAGATGTTCGGCCATCTTATAAGACACGACGCATTTATTAAAACAGTCTTATAAGGAAAGATTGAAGTTAGGAGAGGAAAAGGAAGGCCTTAAGGGCCTGAAGGGCCATGCTGAGACACAATGGCAAAGCCTTTAGAGAGCAGCAACTCTCATGTTTTGCCGTATGCGTCAAAAGCTACAGTGTCCGAAGGACCTATCCTGGGTGCAAGTCTACCAGGACTACCAGGCAGTCACCAGTAATCTTTGCTAGAATAAAGAATCCACCACGCAAGCTGAGTCGTTACCAGTGATAAAACAACGACAGCGCGTTTTTAATTTAGCACAGCGCCATCTTTTGATGATTCACCGAATTAACCGCTATAAAAACGTACGTTACGTATTCTTAAAATTGATGTTACTAAAACTAAAAGAGAAGGCAAAAGTTGTGTCATACAGAGAGGTCAAAGAGATAGCGGAACATAGGAAAAGATGGGAAATACGCCACCAACAAGAACAAAGTTCGTAAATAGATGATGATGATAAAGTTTAAGTACTTTTTAAATAAAATTTAGTCGAAATACTTATCTTCGGCTTCAGATTTTCCATTCATACAACTTATAAAATGTACCCTCGTCATTCCCTTTTATATGTCCGGCGTTTTATGTATGTAGAAACAATATTGTAAAAACTAAAAAAATAAATAATATTTTGCAAAGAATCCTTGAAGTTTATATCCGACTTGCACTTAGATGCTTTTTATAACTAAACAAAATTGCATACACTGACACCGTAATACTAGACCGCCTAACCATGGTTAATTTTGAACAAAACAAAAAAGTTTCCATAAAGTATTCTTCATTTACATTTTATTAGCTCGAAGCGATCTGAAAGTTTGGAAGCGCTATGATTGAATATTTTTATTAAAAAGTTCCAAGGCTCCTCGTTTTCGTGTTTTCATTTGATTTTTGGAATTTCTTGAGCGTAAATAAGGTGGGTGATAAAATATTAAGAGTACAGAAATACAAACTTTACACCCACATACATATGGGCGTCATTCAAAATATAAACATAATATCACACTGATTTAATGTAAAAATTCTTCGAGAAAAAATACACAAAGTGGTCAATAAGTTGTGAAGTTGTAAGCTAATATAAAAATATTGCTTTTCCATCATGATCTGTCGTGTCCGGTGATCAAACCCAGGACTACTTGTATACGTTGGCTTATTAACAACTGCATTAAGAAAGAAGCCAAGATATAAAGAAATGCCATCTTAAAAATCTTGGTTTAAATATTGAGTAGGGGCCAGTACTCATTAATAAGATAAAGGTACTACTGAAACCAAGTAGTGTCACTAGTACCAGTACTGGTAATGGCCATACTAACAAGGTAATGGTGCAGCTAACACCATTACTGGTAAGTACTATTGGATGGTACCACTAACATTACGGTGAAGGTGGAAGCTGTTAAAAACATAAATTAGGTATTAGGAAGAACGAAGTTATTTAAAAATAACGCACACAAGACCATGTCTGT
The DNA here is from genome assembly GCA_963082605.1 of Rhodophaea formosa. NCBI lineage: Eukaryota > Metazoa > Arthropoda > Insecta > Lepidoptera > Pyralidae > Rhodophaea > Rhodophaea formosa. The sequence goes on from OY720226.1 coordinate 7,078,284, forward strand.
ACTTTTCATAATTTACAATGGGGTGTGGAGTATGTTGATAAAAAACGTCATCGTAAATCTAAATAATAATAACGTGGGGAATATTAAAATGGGAATGAAAATTTGTTGATAGAACTTTTTCTTTATATTCCGATTTTAAACTTTCCTTCTCCAAATTTGGATATTTGTAGCTTGAAGGATTGTGCTTAATAAAGTTAAATTTAAGAAATACTTTTGAAAAGCAAATTTACTTTGTTAATAGAATTTTATTAAAAAAAATTCAAGTGTAAATCAACAATGTTCCTTTTCAAATTTATTTTTGACTATACCTTTTTTTAAAAGAAATTTTTAATATATTTTTTCAGGTTCTCTAAAGGTATAAGTGAGCAAAAGTATTGTCATATTTACGAATAAAAGATACTAAAACAGGTTTTGATAATCGAAGTTATATACCGCAAGCCGTGACCACGAGCGAGCCAAAACGTAAGCTAAGCGTCTCCGTTTTAAATTTGATAATAATTATTTCGCATATACATCCGTTCCTCTGTCCTGTTGTTGTCCTTTAAGTGAAATTTTGGGAAAAGTATTTATATAGTTAAAGGCACCTACTCACCGTTAACTATATTAATAGTTTTTCGCAGATTCCAATACTTATGAAAATTTTAAAAATGACGGTAATTTGTATTGCGGACCTAAGCGCTATTCATTCAGGCCTACGGCGGTTAGGACCATTGCAAGTTTTCTATTACAAAAAAAAAACCCGAGTCACAAAACCACTAGTAAAAAGTATTAAATCAATTAAATGAAACATGGCGATCTTGATTAAGCATGTCTAAGAACCATCGTTAAGAACTGATTTTAAATAAAGAAAACTGTATGCAAATCGGTTCACTCATTTTAAAGCTACTTTGCCTCAGAAATATACGCCAAACACATACACGGAGCGGCCAAAATTGTAACACCTCCTTTTTTACGTCGCGAAAACTTACTGAAATAATGAACGAAAAGAAACTTACTGAAATTACTTTGAATATAGTAATTAGTATAATATGGTGCTCTTCCAGTCATATTTTCTCTTAGTTTATATTATTCTTAGCAAAGAGTGAATTCTCCAACATATTTGAGTAGGGCCTTTCAAATACGAAATGTAATTACTTTTAATATTATATTAGGCCGGCTGAGCACGGTCCCTTTTACACATGTTTAATGTTTAATTAGTGATCCTGCAAACAAGATCAAAGTGCTAATAAACTTCATTTAAACGTATTCTGTAGTATATTAAGTTATAATTTATGCACATTAATATTCTCTTCGTATTTCTAAATGGTGAAGTCCGGGCAATAAATGACTAACTAATAATACCCACAATGAGAAACTTTTCATTAGAATAATGTCCAAAACGTGAGAGGTGCAATTAGTATAATGTGCAATACGAAAAATGACCAGTTGCAAGAAATACCTAGATGAATTCATTTATTCAAAAAGAATCAACTCACACTTTAGGTTGATTTAATTGTGATGTAATAATCTTTTCATTTCATTCATTCATTCATTTTCAGCCCACATCAGCCCATCTCCTCCCTTTTTTGACGCGATTTGCTACGGTCTTGGTAGACATAGTAAGTTCTTTATTTACGTTAATTGCAGTTAATTATATAAGTCATCATCATATATCATATATAACAGTCATCAGTGACATTGTATGAAATTCCAATGAAGTCCAAAATTTAAGCTTTGTCAAACTTATGAATATTTCAAACGAAGTGAATAAGCCTCTTCCAGAATAGTTGTCAATCAATGTCAATCAAAACAATCATTATTCTTTTCATTGGCCTTTTATTACATAAGTATTTTTTTCGTACGTAAAACTATATAGGAGATCTTGGTATGTTTTTTTTTATAATATTTAATGAATTACTAGACGATGGGTATATCGAGCGTATAATAATGATAAGTAAAGGCAAATCAGGACGGGTTACACGAATAACTATAGTTACTCGTAGGCTGATACAGCTGACTATAAAAACTGTCACCAAATCATTACAGTATGATTTTTACATTACAGTATGAATACTATCAAATAGTGGAGTCCGAGCTCCAACGCATAACAGCTGCTAAAGGAGCAACCACGAAAAAAGGTGGGGAGGAGGTAAAGTAATGGAAAGTAACTTTTATACATACCACCTACAACAGACTCATATACACAAGGCAAAAATATACTTCCAAATATCACATTTAATAAATATACAAATAAACAGAAATATATATTACCAGGAGCCCTCGCCGGCTGCGCCCAGGCACGTTTTATACATATTAACCTTCCTCTTGAATTACTCTAGGTTTTAAAAAAAAACGCATTAAAATTCATTGCTTAGTTTTAAATATCTAAGCATACAAAAGGACAGACAAACATCGGTAAGCTACTTTGTTTTATCTAAGAGTTGACTAGCAATCAATCTTTGTTCTTTAGTATAGATACAATTTTGTGTGACACGAAGCCTAAATTTAATTTTATCCACTACATACCTCATAATAATGTGTTGTAACTTGAACAAACATATTTTATTCACAATGTGACCCTTGAAATAATCAGACAAAAGACAAATGAGTCTCAGACGAGGTTATAAGACGTTTTAGCACAAAAACTGTTCTAAAACATTCATCTTTGTAGGGGTCGTCACACACCCACGAGACTGTGACATTACGTTATAAATAGGTATGGGCAAAAACTAGGTAAGAACTCAATAAATCGGATTATGTAATAGAAAGGAACTAACAAAAGGCCTTTACTGAGCAGCAAGCAAATTGAATTAAAATAGGGACTTTATAAGACAAAATCAGTTCCTGAGAAGTGCATTGCTTTAAGTTTACACATGCAATGTTATCATGTAATATATTGTGAGTGCAAAAGTATGTAAATAACATGAAGAGAAGGAAATTGTGAGTGCAAAAGTATGTAAATAACATGAAGAGAAGGAGTGATTTCGCTTCTCTATGTGTGTTCTACCGTTTGTATAATGGGCTGTGCTCTGAGGAACTGTTTGAGATGATGCCTACGGCTACATTCTATCATCGCACCTCACGCCATCGACAGGGGGTTTATCCTCATACCTTAAATAATAAATCCTAAATGGTCACGTACAGTACGCTTTGAAAGGAACTTTCTTCCACGTACGCTAAAGTTATGGAATGAACTCCCTGCTATGGTTTTTCCGAGAGACTACAGTATGGGATTCTTCAAAAAGGGCGTGAAAAGATTTCTTCAGGGTCGGCAACGCGCGTGTGACACCTCTAGTGTTGCAGACGTCCATAGGCTACGGTGACCGCTTCCCATCAGGTGGGCCGTATGCCTGTTTGCCAACTTAGTTGAATAAAAAAAAATGAAGGAATCGTACAGAAAATTATGTTTTTCTATTATGTTTTGATTTATACCGGTATTTAATTGCCTTTTAAAAGTCTACCTCATAGAGCAGGTAATGTAACTGTTGCTTGCGCGCTAAATTTCGTCATCTGTGGTCTACCTTTACGTTAACAGTCGTTTATGTCAAAAATAACGTCCTACTTTGACCGCTGAAATGCAAAATGCAGAACGCTTTAAAGAAAAATTTAATAATTCTTTAGTAAAAAATACGTCCGGTATTAGACTGCTTGAAAATTATTCCCTACTCTAATTTATATGTTGTAAATGGACAAAGTTTTGTGTAAGTGGAAAGTTCCGTATTGATCTACAAGGTCGTAGAGAAATTAGTATATTTGGCTCCTTGACGGAATTAGGTTATGTTATTTTTTTATGTCATAGGACGACAAACGAACAAGCGGGTCACCTGATGGTAAGTAATCACCGCTGTCCATGGACAACTGCAACACCAGGGGTGTTACAAGAGCGTTGCCGGCCTTTATTTTTCCCTTTTCAGAAAGGGTGATAGGCCTCCGGCTTTCTCACTCACCGAACGAAGCATAGAAGCCGTAAAGCTATTACTGAAACTTCGATTTTTCTGTGAGAGTGTGGAACTTCCCCGGACGAGCCCGCCCATTCATGTTGTTAACAAAAGTGAATTTTGCCGGTAGCGTGGCTCTACCACATTAAAATGTTATAAAAATAATATATACCTATAAGTGTATATATATATATATATATTTCAAATACTTTAGAAATTTACTTTAGAATTTCTTAAATACAGTCAAATCGCATTTTTGAGCTTGCTTCAAATAAATTCGAAACTTACAGAAGTAATATATAAAAGCATGTAATTTACGCTATCCGGTCGAGATAGACGAATAAATAAATAAATAAATACATAGAGACATTTCACACAAATTGAGCCCTTACCCCACACTTAGTTACTTATGTCGTAGAATACTAACTTAAGTATAAGCGTTATAAGCGCTTCCGCATGTTAAGCAACCCCGGCCGCACGCAAAACACACGAAAAAAAAAACAAACTCAAATATACTATATTTTATAATACATACTTAAAGAGGTTAACATTCAAGACACAGGCCATTCTGAAAAATATAATTTCATTCAATATCATCATGCCGGGGATCGAACCAGGGTCTACTCGTAACGCAGGCTAGAGTGTGAACCACTGCGCCACGGAGCCCGTTAATGATATAAATAAATGAATAATTGATGAAGATATTGTAGGAATTCAAAGGGTCAGTGTACAACAACCTTTTTCTTGATAATCCCATGTGTACTGGGCATAATGTGAAAAGTTTTTAAAGTAAGTAGAAGCAATTACAATGAAGTTATTCGGGACAAAACACACAAGTTCAAGTTAATTCCCCGAGGTTTGGATAGGGGTGATTACTTGAAAGTTTTTTAGGGGTTGAGCGGCCAATCTTAGGTGTATTTTTAAGTTTATATTAATTGCTGTCCTCTAATACTTTGCTCACACTTTTGAAGCGGTAGTGGTGTAGGTCTCAGAGCGTGTTGTGTAGGCGTAAGGTCCCGCAAGTTAATACTAATCAATCCTATCCTTATCCTAACTAATATTATAAATGCGAAAGTAAGTTTGTTTATTTGTTTGTCACGCTACGGGTAACAGCTAGTATTAAATATGGATACATTATCTTACTTTTCCGTGTATTAAATGTGAAAAGATCGTGAAGAAAAAACTACTTCTATAGACAACGTATTAATTCACCAACTACCTTCCTTGTTTCAAAATAAATAAATTTTAAACAAAACCTTGTAGTTGTATCTGTAAGCAAACCCTATAGCTTAAGCCTTGTATGTACCTTGTAGTATTAAGTCTAAAATAAAAACTTTCTTTTGGACTTCTGTAAAGTACTATCAGTTACCAAAAAAAATTGCTGGCACCTGATAGCAAAACCAACAGCTTAAGCTTATTATGTACCTTGCAAAACTACAGGGTACATAATAATTTAAGATATTTTTAACAAAAAACAAAAACCGACTATATAAATATTACCGACTATATAAATAAATATAAATTTTTTTAATAAGCGTAAGAAAAAAATGGAAATAAGTGTAATCCAAACGGCATACCTGTAAACTTTTTTTTTGTTTTTGTTAGTTTTAAAAAAGCGCTCGACACATTTCTATAAAAATTTAATGGGACCATCTTAAAGTATTACCTATCGAATAAGAATTTCTTAAATCGGTCCAGGCGTCTTCGATAAATCGGGAAACATATATTAAAAAATAAACATTACGACGAATTGTAAAGCTTCTCCTTTTTTTGAAGTCGGTCAAAAATAGTATCTCGTAGTACTACAAGGTACATAAAAAGCTTAAGCTGTAGGGTAGGTACTGCGTTCAGTCCAAAAAGAAAAACTTTCTTTCCGACTGCTTTAAAGTACTAAAAGTTCCAGACTTACCTTTCGGGGCACCTTTACAAAGTGGTTGCACTAACAGATCCATTACATTCACAGTTCTTTTATCACTTTGTTCTTTATTGTTTTACAAACTCACTTGCAGCCGTTGATACAAACAAAATGAACGAAAACAAGTTTTATGACTATTTAAGAGATCAAAGAGAACTTTTAAATAGTTTTTTAAGTTAAATTGTCTTTGAAAAATATATTTCTTTTTATTTTCTGAATAAAATACCCGACAGTTAATAGTATATGATTTTAAGCTTTCGCGGTCACAATCACTTTTCACAGTGAAAATGGCAGCTGCAATGTTGTTGAAATATCAGACAGAACTCAAAAATAATCGCGGTAAGTCCCGTAGTGAACATAATAGTTAATAGTATTATGGCTTCTTAGTAAATTTGTATATTCGTATATAGGAACTAAAATAATAAAATACCATCATTTGAGCTTTTTCCCTGATACATCCTAGGGGTCCCGGGGCCCGGGGTCCGCTATTATGACAGCATTGTTGCTGTAATATGATTTAGCATGGATATTAGTGACGGCCAACCCTCCTTGGGTAGCTCCAAAACCGTGGACAAAATCTGTGAAATTACCCGCTCTGGGAGACGAACCCGGTGTTGGCTAGCATTGTAACCACTGCTCCGCACGGAGTTAAAAAAATACCTTTCTTTTATTTCGAGAAATATTTTAAGAGGTAGTAAAAGCGTAAGATTATGTTTATTCGCACGATTCAATAATGCGTATTTATTGAAACATGCGAATATTTTTGATTAACCAAGCGAAAACTTGACAACAAGAGGCGGATCAATTTTATCTGTTCAAATATTGAGCTCCAGTATCTATACAAATCTCATCATCATCATCAAGTCTTTCTAGTCTCCAGGAGCACGACCCTCTCTGTACTACCAGAGCCATACCTATATTAGCCTGAGTAGTCAGAGGATTTGGCCTACACTCTCCACGCTGGCAGACGGGTTGGAGAGGTCTCTTTGATGTTAATAAGCTTTGTTTAGATTGTGTTTCCTAAGTCGCCTTTTACGACATCCACGGGAAGACTTGGAGTGGTCTTATTCTACTCTGCCGGGAACCACGCGGCTTTCACCTTTGAGTCTAAAAAAGAGGGCAAAAAGTCTTTGGTTAAAAAAGATACGTTCGTTTCTGTTATGTTACAAAACATTAAATTTATGAATCTTTGCGTAATATGAAGCAACAAAACAACCCTTTCCTGACAAGAATTTAAGACCGGGTAGGTGGAGGTTTGCACCTGGGCGCTCGTTAGTGTCTCCCTAAGGGTTTGATCCTGCGGCCTGAACTAGGCTTACATTGTGAACTTTGTTACATATTTTCATGTATTTACATTGCCATTTGTATCGTGGAAAGGTTGGCACAACTGATACGGATTTTAATTACTTATATTTCAAATATGGGCAGTTAACAAAGAAAATGGAATGTCGCTCAAGCCCTACTAGAGATGAAGGTAATAGTAATACTGCGTGTCAACCCGCGCCTGGTTAGGCGAAAATCGCGTACTCGCCTGTCTGTTCGTGCTCAATAAAACGCCAAAATACCCCAATGTGCTATGATATGTGATCATAACGGAAAAAAAAGATACAATGAAACATAGAACCTCCAACTTTTTAAGTAGGTTAAAAAACAATGTCTGATGTAACCTAAAAGGCGTCTCCAGTAGCGCACGAGCGACATTCACATTTCCTGCTCTGTGGTATTAAACATCTCATCTGACTTTTCCCACAGGCATTACTTTTACTGTGCGTTACAAAAATAGCCAATGAGGGACGGCGTTAGTAAATACTAGCATACTGTTTTAATATCAGACCCCGGTTTCCCTGTAACCGGAAAAACGGTAAGGTGACGAGATTTCTAAGGGATATTTTACTTCGTCAACTACATAGTCCAACGTTCGAAAAAATAATATGTTTGACTTAACATAAAGAAAACATAGACGTTGCGAAATTAAATGAATTAAAATACACATCATCATCATCATCAGCCTATACTCGTCCACAGCTGGACATAGGCCTCTCCAATTGCACGCCATTGAGATCTATCTACGGCTGCTCGCATCCATCTCCTGCCAGCCATCTTGCGCGGCATCATTAAAATACACGCATATTGCCAAATGAAAAAACAAAAATATAAACGAAAGAATTATCTTTCGTTTATATTTTTGTTTGCCTTTAAAGATAATTATATATAAAGAATTATCTTTAAAGGCAGAACCAGTCAAGCATTTCGCGGCTGTTTCGCGAGCACACTAGTAGTCGCTTGTCTCTTTTTACATCGTGCGGTTAGCCTTTGTACTCGGAACACGGCAACGAAGGAATATATTCTGTACAGAAATGAAGCTTTCAATGTACGCTAAGTGGCTATGTAATTGCTTTTTGCTGTCTTGTAGCTCTTAAAATGATTGTGCTCAATTTATATTGTGGCCGTGTTCAGTGTAAAAGGATATACTTTTGCCGTGCCCATTCTGCATAGTTGTGCCTTTAGAGACGGATGGATCCATCCACAAATTGACATTGATTTTAACCTATGACACAGAAAAAGAAATTTTAATTTTTTTGGTTAGGAAATACGTTTTTGGGGTTTTAGTTATTTAAATCAGTACCAGATGAGAATTTTGCGGCTGTTTCGCGAGCACACTAGTAGACGCTTGTCTCTTTTTACATCGTGCGGTTAGCCTTTGTACTCGGAACACGGCAACGAAGGAATAAATTCTGTACAGAAATGAAGCTTTCAATGTACGCTAAGTGGCTATGTAATTGCTTTTTGCTGTCTTGTAGCTCTTAAAAAACAATGATTGTGCGCAATTTATATTGTGGCCGTGTTCAGTGTAAAAGGATATACTTTTTCCGTGCCCATTCTGCATAGTTGTGCCTTTAGAGACGGATGGATCCATCCACAAATTGACATTGATTTTAACCTATGACACAGAAAAAGAAATTTTAATTTTTTTGGTTAGGAAATACGTTTTTGGGGTTTTAGTTATTTAAATCAGTACCAGATGAGAATTTTGCGGCTGTTTCGCGAGCACACTAGTAGACGCTTGTCTATTTTTATATCGTGCGGTTACCCTTTGTGCTTGGAATACGGCAACGAAGAAATAAATTGAGTACAGAAGTGAAGCTTTTCAATGAACTCCAACTTGCTATTTTAAAGCTTTTTGCTATTTTAAAGCTCTCAAAAATTAGTAACTGTGCTCAATTCTTATTATAGCCGTGTTCTGTAAAAAGGATATATTTTTCCTGGGCCCAATCTTCATGGTCGTGCTTATGACTAATCATCTTTTTAGAAACGGCTTAATTCATTTGAGGAGGCCTATTAACACGTCTATATACAACTTGACATTGATTTCTCGTGAATTAGATAAAGAAATTTAATATTCTTAGCCAGGAAACATGTTTCTAAGCTTTAGTTACTTAAAGAAGTACCAATCAAGAATTACGTGGCTGTTTCACGAGCACACTAGTAGAGACTTGTCTCTTTTTACATCGTGCGGTTCGCCTTTGTGCCCGGAACGCGGCAACAAATACCTAACTAAACCCAATACAGAAGTGTAGCTCGTAATTTACGCCAATTTGTTACGTAAGTGCTCTTTTATGCCTGTGTCACGGCTCCCCAATTTTTGGGAGCCTTTCCCAAGCAGGGAACCCAGCGGGGGGCACTGCGGGACGCGCGGGCAGCTACGTCGACGCGACCGCGGCTCGCCACGCTCTCTTCCACCCAAGTCAGCGCTAGCGCAAGGACGTATCGATTCGCGAACACTCGTCGCGTCCTTTTTTGTATCCGTACATAACCTGTGATTTCTGTAACTATCTATTTTTGATGCCGCAAGGGTGCGGTTAAATAAGTATTCCTTTATCCAAAAACATCGTTTTAATTAACTCCTTCGGCATCCTCAACCTGCGTCGAGGCTACAACACGGCGGCTTCGACAGCCTGCGTTGATACAATGCATTGAAAAATACTGACTAATGGCGTCTTGCGCCGTTACCGGGTAGGGAAAACCTAGAAAAATAATTTTAGTTTATGATATCAGCTCGTCATACACGTCATTTTTAAATATAGAAGCTATTGATTATACTAACCAGATCTTTATCACTTACACAGTTAACAAATTCTTGTTCCCTATTTCATCTGCAAATGGCATAAAAATATCTCAGCTATAATCTTTGACAGTAGTCGCTAAGCTATTGTAGATGTTTTGTTTTAGGCATCTTTATAAATCTATATAACACTAGTGTTCGTCACAGAAACAAATGAAAAATAAAACAACAAACTTTAGATTATCTCTTTTTTGTAACGTACAATACAAAATATACTATAGTTTAACACCTCCATAATATAACACACAGCCAAAAGATTAAAACTGTTGGACAAACTCCTTTTTACCCGACTGCCAGGAGGGTTATGTGTTTAGCGCGTATCTTGTATGTATGTAATATTCTTTAATACCTTGTATCTCTAGAACCGTTGAATGGATTTTCACATTTGAGGTATCGTTAGATTTGTCTTAATAGCCCGAGTGTTCTTAGGTAGGTGAAATATAAAATAATTGTAGTTATCCATGCAGGCGGGTTTTTTGTTTTTTAAATTATTAACTTGTACTAAAAACTTTATTAGATACTCTTTAAGAGAGTTTTGGAAAATTTTACAAGTAGGATCCAATACAAGAGGTTTCACGGGCAGTCTCCTACGAAAAAAAGCTAAACAAAATCATAACACCATTCTATTCCAATGTAAAAAGGCAGTTTAGCGAAAGAGGCATAATTTCTGTACTTTCCGTACTTTATGAGTCAACACTAAAGGATTATGTGAAACATCAACCATACCCGATGCAGCTTGAAAAGAAGCTATTAGATTTTATTTTATAGGAAAGTAACAACCACTATACTTATATGTTTAGAGGACGTGTCCGAAATATCAATATTCGTTATCATTATCATTGTAAACTATTTTGTTTGTCGTACCTTACCATACCTAAAAGTTTACTTTGGAGTTCAGTGCCAGCAGTAAGTGATATGCATTTAATATGAAATGACCGGGTCGCGGCGCAATTTATCCACTATTACTTCTATAATATTATTATAAAGAGTAAAGATATACTTTTTTGATTGTTTGAATTGAATAAGCTTCGAAACAACTGGCCTGGCCTGATTTTCAAAACTATCTCATCTGTAGAAAGTTAATTAGATAATAAATTGTAAGTATAAAAGTAAGCGGCCATGTGTAAGACGAATTCGCAAACAATATTTTAGCCCTTATTTTATGTCTAATTATAATTATTTTCTTTCTTTAAATTACAGTAGCAATAGATATATATACACACCGTACAAAGCCCCTCCCTTTTATGATACAACCCTGTGACAGATGGAGGGACCAAAAGACGAATATCTGAGACTTAATTATAGCCGAGATAGTTATAGGCTCTTATTGACACCTGTAGGAATAAAATCCTGATGAAAATGAGAATATAGGTAATTAGGTTTAGTGTCCTTTAGATTAAATGAAAGTCATACACTAAAGATAAGCATTACAAAAAAATATCTGACGCTATAACACGAACACCCAAAAGCAAATCCTCAGATCCCCACAAAAATAAAGGCGTATACAGAATTGCGAACAACAAAAATGCTCTCAGAACAAACCGCCTGCAAAGGGTGCTGCACAAAAACCGTATAAGTTCGGCTGGACATCGTGTTTATGCTATGTTTTTGTCTCGTCCGTCATCACGTGACAAGGGTCTGGATAAGCCGCAACGTGTGTACACCCCTTTAATTATTCTGTGTTTTTTGTGGGAGCAATTCAGGATATGAGACGGGGTGAACGAACTGCGATGAAAATTTAAACGGTGTTCTACGTGTACTTTCTAGTTAGTTTTTGTTTTATAATCACTTTGTTGAGAGACGAATTTTTTTTAATCTATGTTTTTGTTAGACTTTTGTAATATAAGTTTATGCAAGCTCCATATTAATTGCCTTTAGTCTGTTTGTGAGATTCAAATCTTGCAAGTTACTTTTGATAGAAATTTTTATATGTTGGTTTACAATGCAATATATCGGTACTACATTATCTGATCTGATTACTAAGTCAAAAGATGGCAAGAGGTACCTCTAATCTAAAAAAGATAAGCCCCTCCCGTCTTATTTTAAAACGAGGACTAACTTTAGTACCTGGTTTAAACCATTATTTTATTTTAATAAAAGGCCGGCAACGCTATTTTCACACCCCTGGTGTTACAGTTGTCCATAGGCAGCGGTGATCACTTACCATCAGGTGACCCGCTTGCTCGTTTGCCGTGCTATGACATAAAAAAAATTATCCACCCAAAACGAATTGACAATGACAGTTGTGGAAACGTCAAAGTGATAGGTGTATGTGAATGTGTGTATGCTGGTCGGATAATGGTTTATTACCGGATAATGGTAACCAGGTACTAAAGTAATTCCTCGTTTTATAATAAGACAGAGCGTGTTTCGATTATTTTTTTATGATTTCCATTATTACTCCCATAGGAAAAGTTCATGATTATTAATAGGCCTGCTTCTATGAGGATCAGACAGAGTTACCACACGCATAAACCTTCTTCTTAATGTAGAGACAAAAAAGTTTCCTTATGATATTTTTATGCATGGTATGTCCTCGTCTTCATCGTCACTTACCATCAGGTGAGATGGGAGACAAATGCCTAATTCAATATTGAATGCAAAAAAAAACCTAACAACTAATATTTAGCCACGCTGATCGCGCGATCTTTAAAAAACACTACACTCTTTTTTTGGGGAGTCGTGTAATGTTTCACGCGAAAACATAATCAATCATTTAGCTGAAGCTAATCATCGTCCAGCGACAGTTGAACGCTTCTGTTAATAACACAGTTTTCCACCATTTTGTTTCCAAGTGAGGGTAGTGTTTTGAATGATTCTCCCAAATAAATATTTTTGTTGAGTGTGTTGGTGGCTAGTATTAGTAAATGAATTAATAGTTAAAAAAAATTGTTAGATTTTAATCTACTTGCTATATAATTTATTACTTATCTAAGACTAGCTGTTACCCGCGGCTTTACCCACGTAATCTATACCCTATGTCCTTCTCGGTACCCTAACCTATTTTTATGCAAAATTTCATGATGATCGGTTCCATAGACATGGCTTGAAAACGTTACAAACAAACAAACTCACTTTCGCATTTATAATATTAGTGGGATTATATGAAGTATGTTATCCTTAAAGTAAACTCAGCCGTAAAACTCATTAACTTTTATTTAAAAACATAGCTACTGATTTGAAGGCATAAGTTGACAAGCAGCAACAAGCAGTTGTTGAATAATTTAAGATATTTTTAACAAAACCGACTTCAACCCTATAATTTTTTTTTAATAAGCATAAGAAAAAAATAGAAATAAGTGTAATCCGAACGGTATACCTGTAAAAATTTTTTTGGTTATTAAATGCAATGTCGGGAATTAACGCGAAAACATACCGTTTTTCTCCAGATGGACGGATGGATGAGTCATCCAGTGACCACGGTCGGTGTAACCCGGCCGAAACGTCTGGAGAAAAACGGTATGTTTTCGCGTTAATTCCCGACATTGCATTTAATAATCATGCAACGCGAAAGTTTAAAAGTAGTTATTTTTTTGGTTGTTGTGTATTTTTTTGAAAAAGCGCTTCACACATTTCAATAAAAATTTAATGGGACCATCTGTAAAGTATTAACTATCGAACAAAAAAATAATTTCTTAAATCGGTCCAGGCGTCTTCGAAAAATCGGAGAACATACATAAAAAAAAACATTACGATGAATTGAGAACCTCCTTTTTTTAAGTCGGTTAAAATGTACCAATTTATTGAATTATTGAAAAAACCGGCCAAGTGCGTGTCGGGCCACGCGCAGTGTAGGATTCCGTAGTTGCGAATGACAACTTTGAGTTCACACTGTTTACACTCGCACCTCACAGTTTAACGCCCAAAAACATCTAGGGTAAACACGATAGTTGCCTCACTTTTCATAAAGTTTAAATTATAAAAAAATGGGTCGTTATTAATAATACCTGATAATGTATACGAAAACATAGGTTCTTCATCTTTTATAGAAGACCAATTCCGTTAGCATCATTGATACTAGTTTTGAGTATATTACGTTTTATTTGACCTCCTAAAAAAGGGATAGTCGCCTACTGCAGCGGATAGTTGCCAAATATTAAAAAGAGTTAGGAGGATACTTGCCGCATAGTCATACATATAACACTTGGTTTCCGCTTATACTTGCGAGGTATTCTGTTTACCTAGAATGGGCAAGGGAAAGCGGTTAATATTGTTTTATATTTAAAACAAGTAAGTATAGCATAATTTTCACTTGAAAAAAAAAATTAAAATATGTGATGAAAAAGAATTCGCCACAGGTATGTTTCGAATACATTCATCACATATTTTCAATTTTAATAATATACCGAGCATTGTTATGCTATTTAAAAACCATTTAAGTGAAATAAAAAGATTCGTTGATTAAGGAATAAATGGTTATGGATAATTGCACTTAGAGCAACTATCCGCCACAATAAATAAGGCAACTATCCTTTTTGATACGGATAGTTGCCTTTTCGATTTAGAAAATAAATATAATCTTTTCAATAATAAAACGCAATTAATAGGGCAATTAAAGGTCTAATGTAAGCGAAAAAACAAAATGTAGTCTGAAACCACAATCAATTATAAAGGTATCCAACAAAAACTACGTACCAATATAATTTCGACGTCCGTTAATGTTTCGCAGCGGAAGATTTTTGCTCACACGGACGAAACGCGTGCACCCACTTCAACGGTTTACGTGGCAGTGAGGCCTGCGGGGGGAGCGCTTCTAACTATAATCAAGCAGTAATGCCACAAATGTACCTAACATAGAGAATTCGAAACCGACGCAAGTATCCCCCCGACGCAACTATCCGGGTTTTACCCTAAGAATGAAAATTGTATGAAATTTACATTTTCCAGTACATTTTGTATGCCTATAACTTTTTAATTTGCAATTAGTACTTAGCTCAGATAGTTTTCCTTTCAACTTCAGTATATATACTACTGCTGTAATTTTTTTCACGTATCCATATATAACTGTTTAGCAGATAGAGGGGGGGAACACTTACCTCTAACAAATTTTTTTACTTTGAAACCAAATATTTCGGAAACGGATCTCTAAATCGAAAAATGGTGTTCTCAAGCTCACAATATTTTTTAAAGAACTTTTTCACGATACACCACACGATAGGTAAGTAGAGAAAAAAAATTACTCCCCCGCTATACGAGTACTTGTATGGGAGCTACCCTAAAAATAATTTTTTTCAAGTTTTCTTTCTACTACTTTTTTGCCATGAATAATATACAGACTCATACCAAATTACAGCTTTCTAGTACTTATAGTCTCTAAGTAAAACCGCGGACGGACAGACAGACAGACAGACAGACATGGCGAAACTATAAGGGTTCCTAGTTTACTACGGAACCCTAAAAAAGTATGAAGGAGTCTGGAGAGTCGAGTAAATATCGTTAAAAATAGGTACTTATTTTCTTTTTTCGCCGGTGACTCGACTCGCATTAGTGTGGAGTCCTCTGAAACAATTCTTTTTCACAATTTGTTAAAACGAGTTTATAAAATGTCATGATGATCAATTCAGTTAGTTAAGGTGTGGAGCGTAAGTAATAAACAAACTCACTTTCGTATTAAGATATAAGTGAGGACAAATCATAAATGATAGTTGATAATATGATTTAAAAATAGCTTGCCACAGGGTTTTATACAACTGTAGAGAGTGTACAAGTTTTAAACTGCACCAGACCCACAGGTGCATAGAAAATCTAAACAGTCAACTTAATATTGAACGAACGTTGTCACAACTAGCATAATAACACTATCGGACTACTCTCAACTTTCAAATAGTATTACTATTCAGTTATTTGTACATTAACACTATAAAGGGCTCAATTTGTGAGTTCGCAACAGTTTAAAACTGCTGTTTGGCCCCGGGGGCATCCCGGTAATGTTTTATACTTTGTGTGGGAACAGTGAAATCCGTAGAGGACCTTTAATAGTAATAAATTGTTGTTGTTACATTAAATTGATAAGAGCTCTTTATAGGGTTCCGTACACAAAGAGTGAAAATGGAACTATATTACTAAATTTCCGCTGTCCGTCCATTCGCTATTGGCTGTATCTGTTGAACCATAATAGGGTACCACTTATTTTTTTAACATTATATGTATATTTATTGCGATAATTACAACCAATGTTAAAGAAATAAAATAAATATACTCGTACGTTCTACCGGGGCCGCATACAAAAAACTTGTTTTTCATCGATTATTGTTTTTGAATATTGTATTGCACTGAGCCATGTGATACATTATAATAATAGTGAGTAAGACTTTTCCCCCGATGAAATGTTATATAGCTAAAATACGAAAAAATGTGCCCAGCTTTGTAAGTTTCTTCGATTTTTATATAGAATTTTATGTTGGAGACAATCCATATTTACACAAATAAAATATTAGTAAAATTAAAAGAACCTACTCTATTCCTCTGTGTCCTGTAAAGGTATTAGCTATAGTTCCAGTTTTAACTACACAAATGTAAAACTTTGACGTCCATTACGAAACTAATAGGCGATGACTATACAGTTTCAGTTGATGGTTTATGCTTTACTACGTATCCGTAAAGTTACGAGTGGCGGTCGCTACTTAAAGTTGCTAATGCGCAAAATAATCGACATTTTCAAGCCTTACGACTTGTTTACGAGTGATAATCTAGGTACATTTCAACGGCGCGGCGTCTCGTTGCCGTTGCACGGTGCCGTGTAGTGAAAACATATCATTGGTACAAACACATATTAACACGCTTCTTTTCCATAAGGGTGGGCAGAGACCAAGAACTTGCTACACAAAGACTTCTATATAAACTGAGGTAGACGTGCCCTACTTCAAGAAGCGGACATTTGAAAGCAATCGTGTGACGTGAGGTGGACGGCGTGTTCACTGTACAGAATTTAAGTGTGAGCAAAAGCGCAACAGTGTTAATTAGCTCCATTTGAACGCTTCGGAATATGGTACGTACGGCTCGTCTACCTCAGTTTATTCAGTTTACCAAATCTTTGTTGCTACGATCCTTACACAACACACCTCTTCGCTTCGTCCATCGCTCTTTTCTTGTATGCGCTTGGCAAGAACGTCGGCAATCTGGTCACGGAACGCGCGTCTAGGTCTGCTCTTATCTACGTTTTAAAGAAACGAAACGTGTCGTCCACCGGAATGACGCCATGACGTCTAGTACCAAAGCACCGTCTCCGTTGATTAAATGGCAAGGCCGTGTGCCGGGTGACCGCAATGATGGTATCATGTAGTGAAAATATAAGATAGATTTTTATTCAATTGGCTACTTGACTAAAAAATTTTTCGTGTCGCTATGTATAGACCTGCCAAAAATAAACACAATAGTGACCGAAATACATTTCTAAACAAAAAACTCTTTCAGATATAAAAGTTTTAAAGACACATGTTTTTAGACGTTAATTTTTAGACGTGAAAACCCACTGCAGATTTGCCTACCTACATATTTGTGACGTCACAACTTTGTATTTTGTATGGGCGACGTGAGAACTTTGTTTGGTAGCTATACGAAATATTACGTTTGTGGATTACCACTTTTAACTTTTATTATGAAACCATTAGGTTTCATAATAAAAGTTGCTATAAATTTAGCGGACTACAATACAGTTTGATTGTAATTTAAGTTTTTCATACTTTTAAAAATGGTCCTATTCACTCAGCTTTAAAGAAGCTTTAAGAACACTTAACGAATCGATATCAAATTAAAAGTGTTTTTATAGTGTTTTTAGATAGAAATTAGTATCATTGGATACAAATTTTATATAATCTTACCATTAGGCAAATACCGAATTATCGAGTATTTCAGCACCTACGAGTATGTTTAGTTTCTGAGTCGAGAAGCGAGTTTTACCGGCTTTTTACCGGACGGCATCTTGCCCTAGAGATGAGGCTAGGCTTAAAGCAAGGGAGGTACTTAATGGTGGAATACATTTGTTAACTTGGCTATCGTATTTCAAACCCGCGGTTAAACTTTACTATTCACGATATTATGTTAATGTTATTGGTAATGCCAATCCATTTACACGACATGATGATGATTATGTGACGAGTTGAGAGATTTTTTTCTTAGAATTACATATAATTATATTTATATTTTGATCTTTGTTTGTTTTCGAAATAAATTAACTCTCTAAGCATCACTTATTTCACTAATTTGAGCTATTTAACAGGCTAACAATAACCCACACGCTTTAGAACACGCGTGAATAAGATCATATCAGGAAGGTACACATTAAAAAAAAAATTATTAGGCAACTCAATTCGAAATAAAACCCTTAGTAAATAACAAAAGCGTTCAACTGTCGCCAGACGATGATTAGCTCTAGCTAAATGATTGATTGTGTCTTAGCGTGGAGCACAAATAAATGATTTGTGTTTCTCTCGAAGCCTTGAAAATTCATGAGATGGGCTCTTAATTAAGAGTTACCAAAAGATCATCAAATTTATATTCTTGGTGAGCATAATTTGTTATTTTGATAAGTACGTACCAATCAAAGGCACTTGAGTAAAATAACTGTTATATCTTACAGTATTATAGGTCACGTGGTTCCCGGCAGAGTAGAATAGGACCACCCCAAATATTCCCGTGGATGTCGTGGAAGGCTACTTAGGAAACACCACGTAACAAAGCTTATAAACTTTAAAGAGACCTCTTCAACCCGTCTGGCCAGCGTGGAGATTATATTAGCCAGAGCAGTCAAATCTCTGACTGCTCTAGCAAATATATAGCTCTGGTAGCTATATATTTGCTAGAGCAGTTGCTATATACATGGCGAAATTTTGATCGTTCCGGACCATTAAAGGGGTGATTCAGCCTGTCAATATAAACAACTTTTCCTATGGGACAAATGCTGTAAACTCGAAAAAAATTTCAACATTCCTATACAAATTGCCCGGGCGGCTGAACACTTTTGTATGAAAATGTCGAAATAAAATTTGAATTTCCAGCATTGGTCCCATAGGAAAAATGGTTCATATCGACGGTCTGAATCACCCCTTTAAGGGTCCAGAACGATCAAAATTTCGCCATGTATATATATTTGGTAGAGCAATAGCTGGTGGTCTCTAAGACCTGATGATGTGGGCTCGTACTCAAGAAACACATCCAGATGATGCCTGAGGATACGACCGGGAAATTACTTAGTTAAGGAAGAACGGATTTTTCGCCCTGAAATTTCATTACTGATGTTTTACATAAAACTACATTCTAGGAAAACATATATTTTATATTCCAAGTGTATGTATAGCCTTAAGGTAGTCTTAATGTTTTAAGTTACCGGTGCGGTATTTCGTAATTACGAAAACAAGCACATTTGAGATCTTGATAACAGTATTCTGAGAAAATAGTCAACAAACAGTCATAAAATAACTTACATTAAACAGACCATTGAACACAAATGTCCCACTTCTACGGTTCTATAAATAAGATGCCAGTTGACGTTTCTGGGACGAAAAATTTACATAAGGTAGTGTTCCAGCTCCCATTGGCGTATTTTTGCTATCTGTGGCCCGAGGCAAAAGTTTGAATGGACTCCTTCCAATACCTAATGCCGCAATAAAAAAATATTCTATGTCTAAAAATTACCAAGGGTACAAATATTTCAATAAAAGCCAGATTTTCCCTTGCTAATTTTTTATTAATTGGTATAAAAAATGTATGTGATTAGAAAACCCATGTTTTTGTTTGTTATGCTTGTAGATTAAACCGTAAATAGCTCCCTGAAATCAAGGGCTTTGGGTATTTTACTCATACTTTTAAAGAAATTAGAGATTAGATTACCAAGTACTAGACCTCAACATATCTTGTCACATTAGTTACAAAAAATTGTTTATTTGCTGATATATTTGCTCCGCATGCTTTGCATCTATTTTTTTATGCCACCACCAGCTCCAGGAAAATAAAATAGTCGAAAAAAATGATAGCCTTTATTTTAACAACACTCGTGGTATTTTGATCTAAGACACGTACAAAATTTAAAAATTATTTTAGTTGTTAAATTGTAAAACGTTCCATGTTCAGGCTGAGGCTATATCGAATCAAAGACTCGGGAAATTTTACCCGCCAGGCCATCTTATTACTACGACATTGCCAGTGACGCTGAAACAGAATAGTCGGGAGAAAATGTCTATCTTTAATGAAACAGCATCTGTGCGGTACTGATCATAAAAACAAAATAATATACTTTGCAAGTTTTGTTAAGACTGGTTTAGTTATGTGTTCTGGCTGTAGCTCCACCGATTTGAAGCCCCGGGGCATTTTACTCACCACACCATCTTATTACTACGACATTGCCAGTGGCGCTGAAATAGAATAGTCGGGAGAAAATGTCTGTCTTTATTTAAACAGCGTCTGTGGTTCGAACCGAACTTGCCTTTTTCTTTTCAATGAACTGGCTGATACCTGAGGGAAATTTGTTTATTACCCGCGGATTGATATTGGAGGATTACGGTATATTGAAATAGAAAATTTTCACTAAATCTCATCTGAAGAAAGTAATGAAATCAGAGATAGTGTTAGTTATCCTGGGCGTAGTAGTACGTACTAAATATCAAAATTTTGGGTAAGTACGGGCACCATCACGTTTGAAATGACCTTTGAGAACCTTGTAAAGCAATATACATAGTAAACACTTGAATAAAAAGGCCAAATGAGGACAGAACTTCATTGGTTAGTAATTTTATTATTGACTAAAAAGTTACGACAAACTCGATTCTATCTATTACCATATTATCATCATCTCAGCCCATCATCCACCAACTGCTAAGCAAAGGCCTCTCCTCCCTTCCCCCATCCGTCTTTTTCATCATCATCATTCATCATGAAACGGAATCGGAATCACGGAAAACTATATATACAGACCCGTACAGTAAACAATACAAGCCACTTGCTGACATTATCATAAAAACAAGCTTTAAGTTCTGTACAAGATGAATTAAGTTTCTTGTTGCAAAATCCTTCATATTGCGCAACTTAACTAGCTACTAAGTTTTTAAGCCAACCTGAATATTAAACTGTGCATAATGCCTCTTGTCTAGACCAAAACAGTTTTGTTATGATGAAATGGATTTTTCAAGATGGATGTTAAACATTTTTAATAAAAACTAGCAGCCCTACCCGGCTGCGCCCGGGCATGTATTATACCTTAAAACCTTCCTCGTGAATCACTTTATCTATTGGTGAAAACCGTATGAAAATCCGTGGAGTAGTTTTTGAGTTTATCGCGAACAGACAGACAGACAGACAGACAGACAGACGCGGCGGAGGACTTTGTTTTATAATATGTAGTGATTAACGTGAGATATCAACTTTATAAATATACTTGCTTTTAACTGCGGCCTCACTCACGTATAAAATAATTCTCATCTGCGTAAAAGGAGAAACAGCTACAAATCAGGTAGGCCGTAATCCTTTTAGCCTACTTAGTTATATAAAAAAGAACTGGTATCCTATACTCTGTTGTCCAAGTTAGTTACCTATATAAAAAGCTGTTATTTTCATTTTTCCTAGACCAACATAAAGGAGAATAATTTTAACATCACAGATAAAATTCTAAGATTTAACGATTTTATACGTAGCTAAGCTTGCATATTAAGCGGTACATATTAATAGAATTCGTCTAGACTGAGAATACTTTCAAACAATTTTGTTGAAGCAAACATCCCCGTTGAACAAGGATCGATGTTTAAACCATTTGTTAACCAAAATCCACAGTGTAGGTTATTTCTCAACATGTCACGTGCCAACGGGGCGTGAAATACGGAGAAGAGAGAAGTAAAGCACCTTTCAATATCTTTCCAATTTTGTTCAAGTTCTCGAAAGTCGAAAAATTTTGCTATTTTGGTAGAAAAGACCATTAAACTATTTGTTAACAAAAATCCACGGTGAAATTAAAATAAGCAGTTTCAGAGATAACTCATTTCTCCGAGCAAACATATTACCCAGTCATAATCTTCCTCCACTGTTTGGCTTTGCCGTACTTATAAAAATATTCGCGTATTTTTTATGGCGTTATTTTTGTACCCTGACTGTTTTGTGTGAGAGGCGTTGAAGTTTTAAACGATTGTCAATTTTTCTTTTGAACAGGGAACCGATACTCTATCACGGTATTTCCGGGATTCAAATTTCGGTATTTGCAACACCCTATAGCACATTTATCAGAGAATCCATTATTATGCAATGATGAGTAAATTTTGCATGTTTTTATAAAATTTTAATATGAATTGGTTTACTACAATATATTATTAAATATTTATGTGTCGGAATTTCACAGAATGTGATAAAAGAAATGAGTATTTTTATAGCAATAGCACCATTCAATAAAATTTAAAGCAAGATTGGTTGGACAACAATTCTGAAATATTTTCCAATTAATCTTGTCTTAAAAATTCCGAAAACTTAATCAATCAGTTTCCAAGAAATGATATCTGCAATCAACAAAATTTAGATGAAATCAAGGAAAATTAAATAATAACATCGCAAGTCATATTACCGGAGTATTTTTGTTTACAAAAAAAAAAAGCTGTTGCTTATTCCATGGTAGCAAATTGTTATGATTTGAATGGATTTTATTGTTTTTCTTTTCTTATCAATAAAGATAAAAATTATTCTGAAGAAATATATGTATCATAAATATCGCTTTTGTAAGGAACAAAATTATTCGTGGCCTGTCACTTGTGTATTCATACGAGGCAGATAACCTTCGAGTAATATCCTGAGTCACTCGAGTTTTGAAGTGTCAAACTCTCATACTATAAAATGTTTTGAGTGGTGCACCAACCCTATAACACACCACTTATAGAAGATCTCCCGCGCACCTCCCAAAGTTCTTCCATTGCATAACTCCGGGGAAATGCAGTGACATGCCACGGGTCTACTAACACTGGACAAAGCGGTAGTCTCTTGCGTTTGACAATGTTATTGAATATCGGAACTGAGCAAATACGAGTTTTACACTTATTGATATAAGGATGTTTATGACAGTAAATGTAATTTGGTTGTGGTACAGCATGTCGGCTGCATTCTATCGGAACGGAACTCAATTTTACGGGAGACATGCACTCCTAGTGTGTACACGGAATTAGTTTTGCACAAAAAGGCATAAACTTTGTGTTACATTTTTTTTATTATTTCAAACATTCGTATACTCTGCGCGTAAAGTTTTAAATCTGAAAAATCCTCATCTGGCGCGTCTGATCTTTAGTCTGATTGTAATGTTAAAGTAGGTTTCATTTGTTTCCCTAAACCTTGTAAATTGGAACATATTAAACTGTGACTTGTATTAAAATTTAATCTGAGTTTTTTTACCAAACAGACATCGACCACTACTGCTTTCAGTGACGAAAAAGATCGTAATAGAACCTACATATTAGTGGATTGTTCACTAGTGTGTGTAATGGAAAAAGCAATGGCAAACTACTCCATAACTTTCCGACAAAAATAGTTGTTGTCTGAGCTTCTTTCACGAGTGCCCATCTATAAATGGTCAGGGATGTCATTCTCAACTGCCTATCCGGTGGTTGCAGGTATGGTATCCGGCCTCTCGAGCTACTATTTTCTCATCCCTAAACTTTCCGAGCAAGTGTACTTTTTACGCTTCTTTCCAAATAATATATCGACAAGAGCGGCACTAGGCACACTAGCGACTTGTAAAGTATTAGGAATAAAATTATTGGCGTCGGTAGTGTGCCTAGTGTGGGGCCTTAAAAATAAAAAAATATGACTAAATCATAAAATAAAATAAATAAAAATGGAATTTACTGCCGTATTCACACATTACAAGGTAAGTTACATTACCATTAGTTATAAAATAGGCAAAGGAATGCCTCAGCTTGTGCTACCTCAGACAGGCGTCTTAGGTAGCGCTGAATTTCTGGCACCCCTTCTCCCTAAGATGTTATGTCGGAGACATTGATATGAGGGCTAAGACTTTACAGTTAAAAAAAGTTTACACGAATGAAATATTTAAAAATTCTAAACTAACATGTTAATTAATAAGTTGCTGGCAATATGCAGCATAATACATAACGTTCCGAAATAACAGTGAGGACGGATGTACTGTGATGTTCGTGTGTTGTGTAACAAAACTGTCCCTTCAATAATCTCTAAGTCTTTTCTAATATTTTTCTCTATCCCCAACAATATCTGGTAGTGCGGCATTGTAAAAATACAATCGTCTAGTTTATCTGTTTGTATTTGAAGCATAGATGCCACACACCACACCGTTGGAATTTTTGTGTTCCAACGCGAAATATTGATTGAACTATGGACAAAGCTAGTTTTTTTCTTCTTCTTGTTGTAGACGTACTTAAGAGTCCCACGTAAAGCCGCAATCCCATACAAACGTAGTTTCGTTTTAGTTTTACAACAGTTAAGCCAATCTCAACCAAATTGTAAAATCGTACATACGACCGGATAAGGCATATTGATGTTTATAATCAGATTTCAATTTTAAAAACAATACCTATACAAAATTACAGGGAGTTGAAGTTTTGTATCGAAAACTTGTACTCGCTGTAATTTTTTATAGGTTTTGTTTTTAAAATTGAAATCTGATTATAAACATCAATATGCCTTATCCGGTTGTATGTACGAAATTTGGTTGAGATTGGCTTAACTGTTGTAAAACTAAAACGAAACTACATTTGTATGGGATTGCGGCTTTACGTGGGACCCTTAACATCACTCTTGTTTACACACATAGCGCATAGAACCGGAAAAGTTCTCTAATAGCGACCAAGTACCAGCTTTTTTTTTAATGGACTAATCTAGCTGCTACAAGTGAGCTTTCGCTACTTCACTAGTTTCACACATTGGTAAGCTCAGCGTCGAGTACCAGGTCGTTGAACAACCCAATCGATGGAATTAAAATTTTTGAATTTAGATGATGATGATGATGAATGTCTATAGTATAGTAGAGTTGTTCTTACGGCTGAGCTGATGATGATGATCTTGAAATAGTGTTTAGATGTTTGCAACTCAAACGTGGGTCATCCACTGAAACTGAGTTTGTTACACGTAACTTAGATTATGACTTAAGAGTCGCCTGGAAGCGCATGTCTTCATACAAACGGAAAAAGGGAATTGTGGCAATATTTGATAATTTTAGGGCAAAATTAAGCATCCAATCTATTAATCTCATTATAATCTACATACGTTCCTACACAGTTTGTTTAAATTATCAAATGTTTGAGAATTATACGCCTCTCAAGATTTCCATACAAACTTGAAAAGGCTTGTAATTCTCAAACCAGTATTTTAACCAAGCTGTATAGGAACTTACGTATATTATAATGAGATTAATTGATGTAATGATTGATTTTACTCCAAAATTATCTAAAATTTGCCACAATTCCCTATTTCCTTTTGTATGGACACATGCGCTTCCAGGCGACTCTTAAGAGTATACTTATCATAAAACTAGCAATTTTTTCACCTCATTTTTATTTAATTAATTCACCTTGTTAGGGGCTGAATTTATTAAAATCCTTTCTAAATGCTCAATTAAATTATGAAAGAAAACCCTGTACCAAATTTCAAGTTTTTAGGTACAACAGTTTCAGTTGTGCATTGATATAAGTCAGTAAGTCAATCAATTTGCCTTTTATTTATTTACTAGCTGCTACCCGCGGCTTTGCCCACGTGATATATAGCCTACGTCCTTTTCAGTACTCTAACTTATGTGTCTGCAAAATTTCATAATGATCGGGTCCGTAGGTTGTGCGTAAAAGCGTAACAAACAAACAAACTCACTTTCGCATTTATAATATTAGTTCAAATTGGGATTGGGATATTACGTATACACGTGATATAGGTAAGCAAAGCGATCACGGAGCAAATAAAATATATGTTTTGCAATTGAGATTCAAAAATAATTCAAATCTCAAATTACGTATTTTGATATACATACGCACTGACATTGTGTCCTTAAAATTGTTTTATCTTTCCAACGAGTATAATAAACACCGAGCACAGTACATCGTAAAAGAGTTTTCTTTGTCTATTTAATATATTTTTCTAGCTTATTGTCTCTAGACAGATATAAACAAAGGCGTAAATATGAAGTGTATTTATTTTGAAAAATGTTACACTTGTGATGCTAAAAGTACTTTATTAAATATTGATACTGGCTGAATGTTGAAGTGAAAGTAAATTTGATGAAAGAAAATACAATGGCTTTACCAAAATGTACACTAGATTTTAATCAAGTAGAAAGCACAGTGAAAACCAGTCCGCAAAATCAAACACACACATTACTACATAAAGTCAAATCAATGTATCAGTAAATTACTTTCAATTTAGGTAAGCAAAAGCTTTAGAGACTGAGATTTCGGCGCGCCTCCGCGAAGTCACTAGGGAGCCCAAGGGCTGGTAACTACCAGTGCAAAGTAACTACTTTGCACAGAGAATTGCCATCGCTGTGCAGAGGGGTGATATGGTGGCCTATAGTCTCTCCGCTGGCCAGACGGGTTGGAGAGGTCTTTGATGTTCATAGCTTTGTTTAGCTTGTGTTTCCTAAGTTGCCTTCTACGACATCCATCTAGGACTTGGAGTGGTCCTATTCTACTCTACCGGGAACCACGTGGCATATTAGCTGTAATAAAAAGACAGGTTTGTCAACGTTTTTACAGCATTTTGTCTGACGTCAACTCTCTTTGGGTAGCAGTGCAGAATATAACAGTAGCAATAATAAACAAGAGTTCTCAACGCTCATTGCCTAAACAATCTCGTTCGAGCCGTAATGACGGGGCTTCGGCGCATTATTCAGAGTTACCACGGTACTTTTTGTTCTCGTTTTAGTCTCGAAATAAGGTAAGTAGAACGTTTTTTTGGTTAAATCTAACGTGAGTTGTAGAAATCCCAACAGGTCATTTTAGAAATCCTTAAGAGAAGCCTATGATGATACTAATGATGACAACCTAGTGTGGGTGGCAGTGCTGAATATAACAGTAGCAATAATAAACAAGAGTTCTCAACGCTCATTGCCTAAACAATCTCGTTCGAGCCGTAATGACGGGGCTTCGGCGCATTAGTCAGAGTTACCGCGGTACTTTTTGTTCTCGTTTTAGTCTCGAAATAAGGTAAGTAGAACTTTTTTCTGGGTAAAACTAACGTGAGATGTAGAAATTCCAACACGTCATTTTGAAAATCCTTAAGAGAAGCTTTTGTCTAGCAGTGGACTTCTTGCGATTAAAATGATGATGATAATGATGATGACAACCCACTGTGGGTGGCAGTGCTGAATATAACAGTAGCAATAATCTAATAATCCCCTAATCGTAACTAATATTATAAACGCGAAAGTGAGTTTGTTTATTTGTTTGTTACGCTTTCACGCCGTATCTACTGAACCGATCATCATGAAATTTTGCATACACATAGGTGAGGGTACCGAGAAGGACATTCCAATCCCAACTAATATTATAAATGCGAAAGTGAGTTTGTTTGTTACGCTTTCACGCTGAATCTACTGAACCGATCATCATGAAATTTTGCATACACATAGGTTAGGGTACCGAGAAGGACATAGGCTATATATTACGTGGGCAAAGCCGCGGGTAACAGCTAGTAGGCTATATATTACGCGGGTGAAGCCGCGGGTAACAGCTCGTATAATGACGGGCTTCGGCGCATAGCAATAATAAACAAGAGTTCTCAACGCTCATTGCCTAAACAATCTCGTTCGAGCCGTAACGACGGGGCTTCAGCGCATTATTCAGAGTTACCGCGGTACTTTTTGTTCTCGTTATAGTCTTGAAATAAAGTAAGTAGAACTTATGTTTTTTCATGCAGCCTTGTAAAGCATGATCAAGATATCATCCTTAACAGCCTAGTCTTTCAAGTGGTTGCAAGTATGGAACCGGACACGCGCGCTTGGCTTCCCGACCTGCTACTTGCTCTTGCTCGGATGGATTAGGGGTGAGAAAACCCCTAATCCATCCGAGCAAGTAGCAACCCAAATCCCTTTATACCGTTCCTTCAGTTCAACAAACTCCTACCCGTCCCTAGTTTAAAAAAGGTTTCGATGGTCAGCAGCGTCGGAACGAAGATTCAAAGAAATTGCGCTCACCAACCCGTCTGGCCTAGCGAGTTGAGTATGGTTAACCCAATGATGGTACTGTCGTTGCGCTACTCACACTTGGCTGTTTTTAAATGTAATGATAAATAACTAGCTGTTATCCGCGGCTTCACCCGCGTGTTATATAGCCTAAGTCATTCTCAGTATGAAATTGAAATTTGATGAAATTTTGCATACACATAGGTAGGGGTACCTATGCGTATGCAAAATTTCATCATGATTGGTTCAGTAGATAGGGCGTGAAAGCGTAACGAATAAACAAACTCATTTTCACATTTATAATATTAGAATATGATTAGGATTACGATAGGATTAGGATTAGGATAGGATCTCATCTGATAGAGATATTTCCTGAGCATTATAGAATTCCCTTAAATGACTCCGGGCTTGTGCTGGTAAAACCAAAACATAGTTTATCCACCTAACTCTTCCCACAGTCACAAAGATTTTCATAAACCACCCGACATGAATTACCCACCCATTAAAAAACTTTTCTGGACATTATGGCATTCTCTGACTCCGGGCTGGTGTTGGGAAAAGCTGAAACAAAGTGGGGTTCCTCTAGCAACTATTTGTGTGACTGCAATTCCAATCAGTCAATGGTTGTCTCCATGTAGCCAATGATAAAGCCGCGTTAGCCTGGCCAAATATTGGTCAAATGATATAAAAACGAATCCATTTCATTTCGAATCGAAAAACCGTTCGTTTGAACGGTAGAGGTTTTGACTTAATGGTGTAGGTTTTTGAATGATCATTGTTATAAAATTTTATAAAAAGCGCTTGAGTGGCCAACGCTGGTCACTGTCACAACTGCCTAAAGGCATTTGACGTAGCTTAAGAGGGCCCTTCCCCGATCGACTATCGTCAACGCGAGCATGGTCGAAAAGCTTGTTTTGTCCAGCGTAATGTCAGATAAAGAGGCAAATAGCTTCTTGCCCTCGTCTGCCGCATACCTCTTACTGCCACATGGTAACAAGCTAGTGAGTACGCGAAGACAATGAACGAAAAATAGTGTGCAAAAATTTCATTTAACTTGTTTCAAGAAATACGTGTTTATTAGTAAGCCTTACAAGTTTATGATAACAACATTGACTAGAATCTCCATTACATTTTCAAGGTTTCTAAAGAAATATTTTCTTTACTGTTACAATTAATGAGTACATTATAAACGCCCAAAGTTCACATAAAATTTGTGAAAAATAGCGGATTTTTGGAGGCCAATACTGAAGTTGTTTCTCCAAATTTTGATTTCTCTTTTCGGTAGAAACCTAGATATAGTGCACAAGATACCTATTAGTTGAAAAGCTTCAAAGAAAGATTTGTTACACGTACGAGCGTTTGTATGAAAAGAAAGACGGGTTGGCCGCCCTTAACGACTGCCACCAATGATGATAGCCGACAAACGGCTTGACAGTTAAAGTGGGGCTTTACATGCGTAAGCGCTTACAGTGATTACACGGGGTCATCGAGCTTCAAATCGAAATCATTATTACTCAAATTGAAAAAGGAGACGCGTCACCACTCAAAACATGAAACCCGATGCCACCCTACAGACAAATAGTAGGACCTCAAGTTCGGACGTTAGTGGCAGTAACTGCTTGTAATTTGTTCACTTCGGGCCAAATGAGAAATGTCTGGATCGACGCGCGGGCGAAAACGGCGATTCCGAAAAATAACTCAAATGGTATTAGTTGGCGGACATAAATCACGTTTTGAGTAGATACTGATTGTTACCGTAGTAGGGCTAAAAACTACTCTTTTTACACGACCACAAAAAGGGTGAAAATAATGGTATTAGTCGGTTATTTATAACTAGCTTCTGCCCGCGGCTGCGCTCGTGTTAGTGTCGATCCTTCGGGAACAGTACTTTTCTCCGGGATGAAAGGGAGCCTATGTCCTTCTCCGTACTCTTGACAACGTTTATGCATTTTTTTGATGATCGGTTCAGTAGGGTGTGGAAGCGTAACAAACAAACTAACAAACTCACTTTCGTATTTAAAATATTAGTTGTAAGTATTTGGGTTTATTACTGACCGAGCAAAGCGAAGTGAGAACGAAGCGACTGCATTTCAGTTTGGTAAAAAAATATTTCATGTCGGTTGTCTGGATACCTATATTTTGCATTTTTCTACTGATAATCATGAAGTTTTCTGAGTAGTTTGTCAAACCGCACAAATTTTTTGCTGATTCATGTTTTAGAAAAATTATCAAATTTCGAAAGCAATCCCAAACTCTTAAGTGCACTTAGAATCATTATTCGCTCTGATAAGGCTTCATCATCTACAGCATATAGAATTTGTTTTACACACACTTAGTCAATAACTGAGCTTGTAAAATCTCAAATATTAAAAGAATTATAAAAAGAACGTTTAAAAATTTGTATTCATAAATATAGAAAATTTAAAACACGACAATACTTTTGATATATATTTCCAACATTCAAACCTTAAATCAACTTAAGATGGAGTTAAATCAAATAAAACAAACATATTTAGGGCCATTTCTCCTCATTTACCTTGCTCCATCATAACTAAGGACACTTCAAACTGTTATGTTCCCGCTAACTCTTCAAGCTTAAGTCCACTTCGACGGAAAATCTCTCAGATTTGTTTGAGTGAAAATACCAAAAGATATTATTGGAAAGGTTTCTATAGGCGGCTCAATTTTTGAAGTGAATTAAAATTTAAAATTTCTGTGCGTTAACATATATCGTTTTCATTCGATAGCCTCATTTGAATTTTTTTTAATCACACATATTGAGCTAGCTACAGTAAATTGTGTTGTATGATTCTTATTCAACGATACTTAATGTTCAGTGTGATACCTAGCAGAGAAGAATAGGACCACTCCAAGTCTTCCCGTTGATGTCTAAGAAGGCGAATTAGGAAACACAAGCTAAACAAAGCTTATAAACGTTAAAGAAAACTCTCCAACCCGTCTAGCCAGCATCGAGAGTGTAGGCCAAATCCTCTCACTGCTTTGATAGTACAGAGAGTGTCGTGCTCCTGCAGTGGAGATTAAAAGGGACCTGGTGATGATATTTTATATATGATACTTATATAGATAAACATCCAAGACCCAGGCCAATCTGAAAACTATCGTTTTTATCATAAGCTGTCCGGGGAACAGACAATCGGAATCGGAATCACTCGTGTCGTAGGCTAGCAAGTTACCCGCTACACCGTGGAAGTCGTCTTAGTTAATTTAAACGTACCTCATTTGATGACATTTCTAAAAAAAACAGCTCAATTAAAAACTAAACTTGTAAACTATACACGAGATTGTAGTTAAATAACATTTAAATTTAAATAACATAACTACAATACAAAAGTTAAGGTAATTCCGTGCTTCGGAAGGCACGTTAAGCCGTTGGTCCCGGCTGTCACCTGGTAGTCGTTAAAAGAACCACGTCAGAGGGCGAGAGGCGGTTCCGAAGAACTCTGACACCAGGATGTGCATAGTCGACTGACCGTGCCACCTACACGAAATGTTGAGTACAAAAGTCGCAATACATTTGATTCAAATAAAGCAAATATATTTAGTACCATTAATATACTTGCTCCATAATAACCGAGTAACTAAGGACACTTCAAACAGTTATGCTTTCGTTGACTCTCCAAGCTTGAGTTTACTTGGTCAGGGAATTTCTCAGAAGCACTCTAAGTGGAGCTACAAGAATTTGAAGGGTAGCTTTGAGGGCTTTGTGAAATGCTGAAATTTTTTATTAACTATGATCATTATTATTATCAAGTCTTTGTTAGTCTCCGCGCAGGAGTACGATCCTCTCTATACTACCAAAATCATATATTAGTCAGAGCAGTCGTAGGACTTGGCCTACACTCTCCACGCTGGATAGACTGGCAAGTTATGGTGAACACACACAAGACAAGAAAAACTAGAATAGTGTATGACTATTATGATGATGGATGAAACGTCTTTGGTAGCGTTTCCACCAAAGAGAGTGAGGTGACGTGTAAGGATAAATGTATGACACACAAAGCAACGTTTCAGTGTGCGTGACAGCGTTTTAAGACGGTAAAAGTGTGCGAGTGTCTCTTCCAAAGCTAAAGTAAGGTGAAGCTGTAAAACGAAGTGGTTAGGATGGAAATTGGCTCCTTTAAGAGTGACTTTGTTTAATGGAGAAGAATACCACGTTTAAAAGATTACCACGTCTAATTTTTCCACCGATGTTACCTTGAAGTAGTCACTCAGGCCACTGACCCATCGGGCTCCTAAATATGACTAAAAAGCCCCAAACAGAACAGGTCTGAAATCACTCCACATTTTTCGAAGCATGACAAACTCATTCGTGTCTGCTACCTTCAAGTAATTACACTTCAATAAAATTTAAGCGAGTAAACATTGCCTTCTATTGTTGATCAATCGATTAAAATATGAATTGTTATTGTTGTTTATCGTAAGTAAGAGGCCAAAATTAGTGACCAAACAAAATTGATGGAAAAAACAGATACTTAAAAAAAATTTGCTTAACGACTGCAGTCAATGATGACAGCCGGGACTAACATCTTAACGTGCCTTTTGAAGCATAGAGGAGCTCTCAACATATTTTTATGCCAGTTGCTTAACATGAATAAATATGAATGAAAGGCCCCAAACAGAACAGCTCTCAAATCACTTCACATTTTTTGAAGCGTGAACAAGTACATTTGTATCTTTCGATTCACTGTTGCTGCGTAATGGCTTCGAAATTATTTTAATACGATCAGCTGATCCGATTTATTTGCGGCTTGGAAATAAGCGTACCTATTGGTTTGAAATACAGTTCATGTTACATTTACTTTTATTGCATTTACGTCTTCAATTAATTTTAATTCTTCATTTATAGGTTCCATGTGTGAGAGAAGGTCACAAAAATACTATCAATAGTTAATAATACAGTATCAAACCATGCTAGGGCACTACAAGAATACATAATTAAATAAAAAAAAATGTTACATACATGTGATAAATATATAAAAAAACTATACTATCTATAAATAATATTGTACAAGTGTACATTCTTATCACACCCCTCTTTTTGCGTCAAGGATTAAAAAAATATGACCAGTAAATGAAAAGTGTTTATAAAAATCTGTGCTCGGCAGACCGTCTGAGTCTACTCGTAGTTAGCGCTCATAGCCGATCAGACGAGGTGATTAATATCCTCTAATGAGCTATACCGGAAATAAATAAAAAAAAACACATTCATATCAATTCACCCGTTTTAGAGCTATGCTGCTCGGATAGGCACACACGCACACACAGAGCTTATAAACTTACAACACCTCTCTTTTTGCGTCGGAGTTTAAAAATAAATATGACCAGTAAATGAATAATGTTCATAAATATCTGTGCTCGCTAGACCGTCTGAGTCTACTGGTAGTTAGCGCTCAAAGCCGAGCAGACGAGGTGATTAATATCCTCTAATGAACTATATCTGGCGGCTCGCGGTAAATTAAACGTTTGTAGGTACTTGTTAATCGGTAACTAGTCTTGGTTGTACTTGCAGATGAATCTTGCTGATTTTTTACAGTTAACAAATTCGAGGTTGCAGTGAAATGATTGCATGAAGAAAAAAAAACTTTTCATAAATTAGATGGCCAAAGGCAGGCAGTCTTTTATACCGACCAATTTAATTTATTTGTACTCTCACTCTGGCTCGTTCCTGGTGCAAAAGATGGCCATAGCCATCCAGCGTGACAATGCAGCTAGCATTTTAGGCACCTTTGCAGAAGAGACGCTAAAGTATTTGTAAAATACATTTCTTTTTAAGTATTTGATTTCAACTTTGACATTTATGTATTTTATTTTTGACTTGTGTTTTTTTAATTTTATGTAACTATGAATAAATACAGCGTGGTCTGGGACGCTACTTGCGTCAGTACGGTTGCGCCTAGCCACTTAAATCGGACTGCGTGTGTTGCGGGGGCGGCTGCCGAGGATGCGGCGGAGAGAAAGCGGCTGAAGTACGCAGCAATGGAGCCACATTATTGCTTTGTGCCTATTGCCGTGGAGACAATAGGCAGCTGGGGTTCTGACGCCAAGTGACTAATAAGGGAGATTGGGCAACGCATAGCAGAGCACCCTCGCTTTGGCTCGTTTCTGGTGCAAAGGATGGCCATAGCAATCCAGCGCGGTAACGCAGCTAGTATTTTAGGCAGCTCTGCGCCAGAGACGTTAAGGAGTGGGTTATAATTTTAATTTAGTGTAAGATTTTCTGTGTACAATGGACTTGACTGATAATTAAAAATTTATGATGAAATAAAAACATTTAGACATTAAAAAGAAGAATAATGTGTAAAATAAAAATTCCTCGGGAGAGTTTGTAGGTTGATTGGTATTGTATTGAACATAAAAATTGCGTGACTCGAAGACAAAGAGTTACGTAGTTAATGAATATTTGCAATAAAAATCGATGTACGCGGTAAAATACATATAATACCTACTTTATTATATTTATAAAAAAAATAGTCAAGTTACTTAGGTCTCGCTTCATACCTTGAGCATAATCTGTCAATCACAGTTTATTACTGTAAATTAATAAGCGCAATGTACGGCTCTGTCTGCCCCGTCACAACGTCCAACTTAGTTCATTACTGCAGTGCAGAATAATCACTGGAGTTAGAACTTGAGCCATCCCCCATAAACTTACGCTTCAACCTATGACTCAAGTAACGCGGCTTCGTCTGTCCTGTAACTAACAAAGACGTGTAGCTATATTTGTTTTGATTTTTCAGCTCGCTTTAATCTGTCCATCGCAGTTGATTACAGCTAATTAATCACTTTAGTCTCTGACCTTGGACTGACCTTTACAAGTGTAAATGGCTAGGAAAATGTTGAAAATAATCTAATTTTGCTTTCTTTTTGAAGACAGCTTATAAAATTAATATGTGTTAAAAACTTTATTATAAATTAACAATTTAGATACTACTACTTCTTTTTATTGACTATTTTTATTACGTTCAAAAGACTTATTACGACCAATGATAGAGCTATCGAAGTAGACAGTTATTGAGGTGATAAGATTTAATTAGTACCATCGACATACGAAGAAGAAAAATGACAAATGGTTAACTGGGAGAGAATGCTCTTAGCATTAAGTCCACCTACTGTAGCTCCTTAGGCTCGATAAGTTTTTAAATAAATAAATAAATGACACAAAAGGAGTTATCCTATTCTTATTAAGGCCACCATAAGCATTAAACTTTTGTGTGGTTACCAGTAGAGTAGAATAGGACCACTCCAAGTCTTCCCGTGGATGTCGTAGAAGGCGACTAAGGTAACACAAGCTAAACAAAGCTTATAAAGATCAAGGGTACCTCTTCAACTCGTCTGACCAGCGTGGAGAGTGTGGGCCGAATCCTCTGACTGCTCTGACTGACGTATGACTCTCGTAGTGCAGAGAAGATCATGCTCCTGTTGTAAGACCTGATGATGATGAGGGTCTTGGCTGCTTCGATACAATTTCCATTTTCTGAGACCTAGAAACTTACTCGCTAAATCTAGATACAATAAATAGGACCGCATTCAGATTTATCCACCCAATTGGCGGCTTTCAGAAATGCTCAACACCGGATGGCAGCATTGAAGCGTCGACCTCGGTGCGCCGCCGTCATTGGATATATACGGACAAATATATACGGACAAATCACACAGATTGAGCTAGCCCCAAAGTAAGTTCTAATGAAAGACTTGTGTTATGGGATACTAAC
Organism: Rhodophaea formosa; assembly: GCA_963082605.1. NCBI lineage: Eukaryota > Metazoa > Arthropoda > Insecta > Lepidoptera > Pyralidae > Rhodophaea > Rhodophaea formosa. The sequence continues at coordinate 7,114,075 of OY720226.1, forward strand.
TCAACGATACTATATTTTATAACAAATACATATATAGATAAACATCCAAGACCCAGGTCAATCTGAAAAAGATCGTTTTCCATCTTGACCTGACCGGGGATCGAACCCGGGACCATCCGTGTCGCAGGCAGGCTTGATGACCGCTGCGCCACGGAGCTCGTCGGTCGTCTTATCAAATATTATCGCTCGGATAATATTTGATAAGTAGCCACAACTGACACATTGTGGCCCAATTATACTGTGACGAGCAAGCAAAGCATTTTGACGAGCTCCGTGGTGCAGCGGTCAACACGTCGGCCTGTGACACGGATGGTCCCGGGTTCGATCCCCGGTCAGGTCAAGATGGAAAATTATCTTTTTCAGACTGACCTGGGTTTTGGATGTTTATCTATATATGTATTTGTTATAAAATATAGTATCGTTGAGTTAGTATCCCATAATACAAGTCTTATTTAAGAGCTTACTTTGGGGCTTACTCAATCTGTGGGATTTGTCCTATATATTTATTTATTTATACTGGACCCGACAGGCTTGTGCTGCCACCGCTTATTTTAGAACAACCACTTTTCCAGCTACAATTTTACAGACAAACAGACAGAATAACATGTGAAACTTATAACATCCCTCATTTTGGTACTCATCGTCATCAGTTGTTGATACGAAACCACTCCTATTTTCTCTTTTTACGTTTTATGTAATGTCTAATGTTAGCCGTGTGGGGAACCACACATAAGTGTAGATTTTACCTGCGGCTTCACCCGCGTGATATATAGCCTATGTATATCACGCGAGCGAAGCTAAAGCTAAATATTGTATGGATGCAAAATTTCACGATGACCGTTTCAGTAAATAAGGTGTGAAAGCGTAACAAACAAACACACTTTCGCATTTATAATATAAGTTAGTATTATGTGTAAAACGCAAAAGAAAAGATCAACATACTCTTTTTTTGGCAGTAGTTAAATAAAAGTAGTCACAAGTCTCCTAGATCACTTTACTAGGTACTCTATCATGATCCTCGACCGTGCCTAATCTCAATTCATTACGGCCGATTAATTACCGTTGCTTAGAGTAACTACTGAAGGATTAATGAACGTCATTAGCAATTCCTTTTTTCATTGTTTCAGAGTTTTTAACCTCAGAGCAAAATGACATTACATTTTTATATTATCACCATCATCATCGTCAAGTCTTTTTTAGTCTCCTCTACAGAAGCACGACCCTCTCTGTACTACCAAAGACATTTATCAGCTAGAGCAGTAAGAGGATTTGGCCTACGCTCTCCACGCTGGCCAGATGAGTGGAGAGATCTCTTGATATTCATAAGCTTTGTTTAGCTTGTGTTTACTAAGTCGCCTTCTACGACATCCACAGAAAGACTTGGAATGGTCCTGATCTACTCTGCTGAGAACCACATGGAGTATTTTAAGGATAGTTAATTATGATCATCAGTGCCTTCAGTACCTAGGAGTCTTATATTGAGTCTCATTTTATCTTCATGCTTTAAGGGAAATAGGATCCCGTTTTACCCTAAAATTTAAAAAGAAGTTTATTTATATAAGTATCTATAATAAAATATAGTATCGTTGAGTTAGTATCACATACCACAAGTTTCAAACTTATTTTGGGGCTAGCTCAATCTGTGTGATTTGTCCGTATATATTTATTTAGTATATAATTAAACGACATTGCTATTAAGACCTTATACACGGCAAAAAGAAAAGATTCTTTGAACTTTTGTATCGAGATAAAGCGGGGAAAGCACTTCTAACGCGAAAAGAGGATTGTGTCAAAAATCAATGATGTGCAAGAAGAGGAAAAGGTACGGGAACAAAGACATCAATTATTTCGCTGCACTAGACTGAACACAAGTTTGCGTGGAAAGTTAATTAAACTAAGCCAAGGTAGTTTATGTATTTGGTAATTATACTAACACATTCCTGTCTCTAGAAGCAAATCTCAAAGTGCGAAAAGAAATATTGTATAAGGTTTATGTGATTTCGGAAGGATCCCCATGTGATCAGGCTTTAAGTCACATTATAAATACAAAATTGAGCTTTTTGAGTTGAAGACCTAACGAGTCCACCTGTGCATGGATCAATTTATCAAAGTAAAATAAAAAAAAAATTTCTAAGCGGCAAAGGCATCTAGATTCTTTGTGCTAATATCCCCCATTTTGAAAAATTTACAAAAACTGAAATAACCACACAATTCATCATAAATTTGACAAAAATCGATTGAGCATAACGTGTTAGTTTTGAGTTAAAAGTAAATTATGTCCAGTATTACATAACTGTAATTGCGGTCAATGTGCCTAAAGTGTGATTGAGAGCCCGAGACGCACCGACACTTTACTAAGTGACAATGACGCGAAAAAATAGAACGAAGGAAAGTGTGTCAAAATCACTTATCTGTCGACTACCTCATCACGATTTCAGTGGAGTTCGTATTGACTGAAAGTTCGTATTGACTGAAAGTTTGTAGTGACTGAAAGTTCGCAGTGATTGAAAGTTGTATTTGTTTTTCAGTCACTAATAAAAATGTTGCGTGTGCTACTCATCTGACTCTGACTACTAAGTTAGAGTATCAGAGTTAAGAGGCCTCAAAAACTATCCTAACGCCTATTAACCTAACTCTGATTACTAAGTAAGAGTATGAAAGTCAAGTGGCCTTAGGAACTATCCTAAAGCTTATCAAGCTGACTCTGACTACTATGTTAGCGTATTAGAATCAAGGGCCTTAGAAACTATCCTAAAACCAGTTGAGACAGGGGCTTCTAGAAGACTTTTCCATCGGCATCTATATTGGGATTTCCGACTCAGTCATCACATCACATCACATCAGATCAGACTGTCCCTGTCAGGTTTTAAATATAACACATTTGTGTTATATTTAAAACCTGACAAGGACAGTCTGATCTTTTTTATTGACATCCTCCGTGGCATAGTGGTAGACACGCCAGCCTGCGACACGAAGGGTTTGGGAGCGATCACTGACCAGGTTGTGATGGAAAACGATGTTTTTTACATTGGTTGGCATGTTTATCTATATAAGTTTATTATATAAAATATAGTATTCGTTATAGGACTAGCTCTATCTGTGTGATTTGGAGAGCCAAATCACGCGCACAGTTGCAGCTGAAATAAATAAATATATCTTTATATTAATATATATACGGACAAATCACACAGATTGAGCTAGCCCCAAAGTAAGTTCTTAAATAAGACTTGTGTTATGGGATACTAACTCAACGATACTATATTTTATAACAAATACATATATAGATTTGTCGAGCTCCGTGGCGCAGCGGTCAACACGCTAGCCTGCGACACGGGGGTCCCGGGTTCGATCCCCGGTCAGGTCAAGATGGAAAAAGATCTTTTTCATATTGACCTGGGACTTGGATGTTTATCTATATAAGTATATATTATAAAATATAGTATCGTTGAGTTAGTATCCTGCGACACAAGTTCACAACTTACTGTGGGGCTAGCTCAATTTGTGTGATATGTCCCTATATATTTATTTATTATTTATTATTTATAGATAAACATCCAAGACCCAGGTCAATCTGAAAAAGATCATTTTTCATCTTGACCTGACCGGGGATCGAACCCGGGACCATCCGTGTCACAGGCCGGCGTGTTGACCGCTGCGCCACGGAGCTCGTCAGCTGCAACTATGCGCGTCGAGTCAGGCTGGGCAAATTTTCGTTTACCTTGAGTACACACTCTTGGTCTTGCCTCTATATTTCAGTAAGGCTCTCTTGATAGGGTGCCATATTCATGTCTATATCATCTTCAGTCATTCTTGCCTGATGTCCCGTCACATCCCATAAACATTCATGAGAGATCTTCTCAGGCCATAAAGAGCCAAATATTTGCTGAAGACAATAATTAGTGAATACAAGATACCGCATTGATGTTTTATGTAAATGTCAATATAAATTAAAAACCTCTTCATCATTTTTCTTCTTGCTTAATTACTAACATTAGGTAGATTTAACTCTATATTAAAATCTTAGACTTATTGCCAAACTACGATCAGTCAAATTAATATGACACATTTCGGAAAATCTTCAATTCTATTATAGACTCAGACTCAGATATTTTCAATGCAACGGGGTTGCATTGAAAATATCTGGATGTAACTCCATAGAAATGTCAGTAAATATTAATAAATAAGTTCGTGCTAAGTCCTGTTAATATTAATAAATTATTTGCTTGAAGTGCGAAAGTTTAGAAAAGAATAACCTAGATTTTTACAAATACACAGAGTCTTTATTCAGACAATTAGCAAGGAGTCTGTTAGTTCTAACTTCCTTTATCAAGTTAAGTTTTATTGGACGTTTCGAGAGAACTCATAAAATTGAGGCCCTTCCAAGAAACAAAATACACGCAGAAGGTCCAGTTCGTATTATATATTGTACAGATAGCTATTTGTACTATGTATACAGCTGTGTTAGGTTACGTTGGAGTCTGTTGAATGAATAAACACTTTATTGCACCAATATATCTAAATTAAATGAAAGTAGATAGTACACAAACAATTATACAAATATAGGGCACAAAGGCGGACTTATTGCATTAAGCAATTTCTGCCAGCCAACCTCATACCGTAGGAAAAAAATAATAAAAATAATTGACAGTGATTCTGATTATTTTCAATATACTTACCTCAACTTAAAATATATTAATATTACACCTAGACACAAACAATAAACATACATACCAAGTTTTGTTCACTGGCATAATTCGTTCATTATTTTAATCAAATAATCATGCAGAGGCTAGTTATTCGATTCAAATAAATGTGTAGGCTAATAATATACATTTTGACATAATACGGTAGTTGCCTAATGTTAAGATTATATAAAATTTGTTTCTAATAAGACTAATTTCTATCTAAAAACACTATAAAGAACACTTTTAATTTGATATCGATTCGTTAAGTGATCTTAAAGCTTCTTTAAAGTTGGGTGAATAGGACCATTTTTTAAAGTATGAAAATCTTTAATTACAATTATACTGTATTTTAGTCTGCAAAATTTATAGCAACTTTTATTATAAAACCATTACCATAAACGAAATATTTTGTATGCTACCAAACAAAGTTCTCACGCCACCCATACAAAATACAAGCTTGTGACGTCACAAATATGTAGGCATTTCAGCGGCGGTTTTCACGTCTAAAAACAAGTGTCTTTAAAACTTTTATAACTGAAAGAGTTTTTTTGTTAAGAAATGTATTTCTGTCACTATTGTGTTTATTTTTGGCAGGTCTTTACATAGCAACATGAAAAAAATTTTAGTCAACATGCCCATTCTGAATACGTTAATTTTATGTAACTTATTTGTGGCTTTATATTATGAAAAAACACTGGGCATTCTATATTATTACTTATTCTATGTCCTATCCAGTGTTGAAATGTTTATTATCAGTGGCCTAAGATAATTAAACTTGTCCGAAGTACCAACTTGTCCTAAATTACCTTAAACGTGCCGGTACTATAAAATTGTTTTTCCTGGGAACAAGATAAGGGTTAATTTATCTTAGGTAACTTGATATTAAAAGTATACTTTTAAAGGAATTAGGTAGATTACAAAATAATAACTAGAAAACTAAACCGACTTCGCGAAAACATGAAAATACTTAGGTTTTTTGCATTTACAATGCTTATAATATTGTTATTCATAACCGATTTGCGTACATTTGACTCTCTATCTCAAAAACTACAAAACCACTTTTGACAAAACTTACATAGTTCCCTAAGTAAGACTTAACCTAGTCCACCAAAAAAGTTTTGTTGCAATTCAACTTATAGTTTTTAGATATGCTGAGACCAATACCAATACCAATAAGCAAAAATAATTATAATAAACAAATTGAGCTAGCTAACCATTGTGTCGTAGGCTACTAACTCAACCATTTTTGTGCGTCTTATTAGCACGATCTGACAAACCAGTATTCAGAGTAGTCCCCACCACCTGCAAACTTCATGGTTGTTTATGGATACGAGAAAAAAATCAGGGCAGTAGCATTTATAAAGAAGTTAAACGGAAAGCTATCACAGCTAAGAAGGGTTCACAAGTCGAAAGTTATAGTCTATTTACTTATAAAATTACATGCAACTACGGAACCCTACACAGTTTATTGTTATTATTTTCAAACTTATAGGTATTTCCATCTCATCAGACATTTCATAATCGAAACTGAAGAAGAATTTTGTAATAATAATATTATTATAAAATTCTCACCACAAGTTATAAAAGAAACGACGTAGTCTGAAATCAAAAGGCGTCACGTTCTGGCTATAATTTTAGGTCTTATGAATACTTTGTTTTGCATAAATTATGGTAAATTCGGTGTTTCGGCCGACGAGGCTCGTCACGGAGATATTTTTGAGATAACTTGTTGCGTGGCTTGTTGAAACCTAAAACACTTTACTGTAGACGGTTACAATTTGTGGAAAAGTGAGTTATAGCAAAAATATTTTAGAATTATTTTGTTTCTGTGTAAATAAATGTGACATACAGTATCATCTGACTAGTAAAGTCGGTTAAGTTAGTCCGTGTGATGTTTGGCCCCCAAACTGCCGCCTAATGTAAAACAAGCACCAACTGTTACAAAGTTAAAATTAAAATTTGAAAGATTTTTAAATATTGCAACGTAATTTTGCTGATCATTGCCTATCTAATTGTGATCACTAATTTATTTAATTTCGTAAAAGTTATTAAATATGCTAGATACAATAAAAACTAAACTGATAATTAAATAAAAATAAATTGATAAATAATCTGAAATTGTGTCTTATATTATTAATTAAAATTACGAGAATTGAGATTTGAATCTGAATCAGTAATCACTACAGTAGTTTGAAGTAACAGGTAGAGTTACTTTCGCGAAGTTAGTCAAATATTTTATTCATGATATTAAATATAATTTGGGAAACATTAACTTTCATTACACAATAATGTTTTGAAATAATATATTATCGTTGACGTCAATAATCTACTTACAGCTAAGTTTAAAACGCTGCTTCCAAAGCGGAGTGCAATAGGAACAGCAACAAACTGCACACCGCATTTGCTCCAATAGGGAATATGCATGAAAAAATATCTGTTATCTTACCAGTTTATCCAAAAATATTCAATAGTAAAGTACTGAAAGTGAAAACAGAATAAAATTTGGTTGAAAAACGAACGAGATAAAATGATTTTACGAAAATATGTCTATCTCACTCGCGAAAACACTATTTTATATGGCAAATGTATGCATGATAAGATTATGACGTCACTAGTCCATATCGGACTTCTCTTTCTTATTTAAACTTTTAAGTTTCACATCTTCGTCGTGAATCAAGATATTTTAAAAGTTCTCTCATATTTTTTTACTGTTGTTATTAAAGATTATACTAAGCAAATAAAAAAATTACGTGTATACTCCGTAAATCAACTAAATCTGCGACACACTTGCTTTTTTCTAATTCAAAGTTTGGACCTGAGCTTTAATTGTCATATCATTATTTAAAATTACATTATTAATAAATATAAATTCTTTATAATTATATTTACATTGCTAAAAGTATCACATGTTATTCCCGTCCCCTCTTAGTTACATGAAATATGTATATCTTAAAAAGCTAAGCAATATACTTAAATCGCTCCAAGTTGCGCTGAAGAGTACGTGAGTGATGTACGAGCGTCAGAAGAACACGTTTGGTCGCTTGTTAGGGCGGATTACTGCTTGTGATAACAAAAAGTGTAGATGTGGTATTTCTATACTTACCTACACAGATTTTTTAAAAAATCATCAATATTTTTATGATGTTTTTTGATATTCATCATCATCAGTTATTTTTTTAGTTTTCAATGCAGAAGCACAACCCTCCTCTGTACTACCTGAGCCATATCTTAGCCCGAGCAGTCAGAGGATTTGGTCTACACTCTCCACGCTGGCGACATAAGACGGGTTGAGTGAGAGGTCTCTTTGATGTTTAAAAGTTGAGTTTAGTTTAGAGTAACTTATAATTAAAAAACACTTGACTGGGGTACTGGCATAGTATTGTTACACTGCCGTCCAATTTATGTACATGGGTATACTATATTTTCTACCTCAATAATTACAAATATATAACAAAACAAAATAAATATATAAGTACTTAGGAATAAAAAAGAAAGAATAATAAAAAACATAAATCTAAACTAAATAAAAAATGGAGCCCAGATCGCTGTCATCACAGGGTAATGTACCCAAGAGACTGGCTGCATTTCCACGTTGAATCGCTAGGCGTAGCCGTTGTCCAAAATGAGCGCCAGCCCTTGGGTCCCTAAAGACGTCGATCGATCAGACGTGCCGAGATCTCTCTGTACAATTGACGAGCCTCCGCACCCCATGGCCCCAAAGTCTCCACGGCGAAAGGCACAAATATGTAGGGCTCACCTAGAACCGCAAATTTGCGCCTCTTAATCCCAATTAGATACCAGTTAATTTGTCTTTATATAATTTCAAGACACACAGACACCGGGATAGGTGAGATGATAAAAGAGCTTGTGAAAAAGTTGGTAACAAGTTTCTTAATAGAAAAAGTAGAAACAAGACTGCCTTGCCAAAAAGTAAAACTGATGACACTTGGAATAAGGCAAGAGTCACAGCAATGATTCACACATCAAAACCTGTTGAGTCATTTAAAAGTTATGGTAAAATAAAGGATCACACAAACATACAAAGCACAAACTCTGAAAACATAACACTCCTTTATACATATAACATAACTTTCCTTGGTCAGTCATGTAAAAAGGAAGAATAGATAGTTTCCCAAACTAGCAATGCATCTCAGCATAACTCAGCACATTTTGAAAGAAACGTAGCTTCAGTGGTTGCTATCGTAGCAAACCATCTCAAAATCACGCTGAGCACCAGACACCGCAAATGGCTACATATAACCGCACCGCATAGATCAACACCGCATCATTTGCTGCTATTTTACGAACAAAATTAATATCCTCGTCGCTAGGGGAAGGAATTTCCAATAATGTTCCTGCGTACAAAAAAGATTAAGAATTAAACAGATTCATTTACTAATAAAGATACAAACTTTAGTATAACTTCAGGAATCAATCACAAAATCGCGCTGATCGTCATAACCGGTCAGGTCAAGATAGAAAATGATCTTTTTCAGATTGACCTGGGTCTTGAATGTTTATCAATGTGGGCCACTGGATATATAAATACCCCGTTGTTCACCTGGGTGAACTTGAAATCAAAACCAGTTATTCTAGCAAACTATCACAATATAAATAAATAAGTATATAGTGAGCAATCACATGGATTGTGCTATCCCCAAATTATGTTATATTTTTAACAAAAACATATCCTAATGTCAGGTTTATCTGAGCTTATCCTACGGACCACTGTTCAATTTTAGGCCAGAATAATTACAGTAAAAGATAATGAAACTGTATTTGCGTATTTTCCTTCAAGACTACGATAGCAAAAACCACAAAATCGCGCTGATCGTCGCAACCGCAAATGGTTGCATACAACCGAACCGCATAACACCGCACCGCATCGTTTGCTGCTATTTGACGGACTGATTTAGAGCTTCCGTTGCTAGGGGCAGTTAGGGCAAGAATTTGCAGTTTCAGTTTCAAATCCTGTAGTAACACTTAAGTGAGTTTAAAGTCAATCGATCGACTTTCAGGCCTCATTACATAACGCGGTATATTCTTATCTTTTTTGCTTCCGGACCATTATTAAAATAAATAAACAAGAAATACTGATTCGAAAAATATTTCTTTAAATAATATTTTTTATGACATAGGACGACAAACGAGCAACCGGGTACCGGGTATACCTGATGGTAAGTGATGACTACAGCCCATTGAGAACTGCAACAATAAAGGCATTACAAGAGTGTTGAGGCTTTTATTTTTCCCTCCCCAGAGGGAAAAGAGGAATGGGCCTCCGGCTCTATAACTTACCGAACGAAGCATGGAAGCGGTAAAGCTACTACTTAAATGTCGATTTTCTGTAAGAGTGTTGTACTTCCCCGGACGAGCCGGCCCATTCATGCTATGAGCAAAAGTTAATATTGCCGGTAGCTTGGCTCTACCACGACTAAGATATTCGTAACTCCCTGTCCCGCCCTGAGGCGTAAGACTTGACAACACAAGATACACTTCACAGACTGAAGGTTTAAAATATCTTTCGCGCTGGTGACCCACTGCTGTGAAACACACGTTTTTGGGACATTGTTACTTTGAACATCAAAGGACTGTATCTAACACCCTGATTTTATGGTCAGGGGTGTCATGCTCAACTGCCTGTCCAGTGGTTGCAGGCATGGTATCAGGTAATATCCACCAGATTATCTGAGCTGCTAGTTATTCATGCACAATCCATTCAACCAAAAAGTATCCGACATACTTTTATCCCATTACCCCCAGTGCAACGAACATCCTACCCTTCCCACGTAAAAAAGGTTCGATTTCGATGGGCAGCAGTGTGGAAACCGACTTAGGCCAAAGAAACTGCGCTCATCAACCCGTCTGCTAAACGTGGTGTATATAACAAACCCATGACGGGGGAAACCTATGTCCAGCAATGTAATTTACACTACTTATATGATAATGATAACCTTATTTAACGTAGCGCGTAAAATCTATGGCCCATGAGGCAAAAGTTTCTTTGATGGCGACCACGTACATGAAATCGCAGCGTAGGACACCAATGAATCAGGTGGTTGGATGACTTGACCAAGGTCGCAGGAAAAAGTTGGTTGCAGGCTGCTGCTGGTCGTATTGGAAATAGGTGGAGGCATATATCTACCATTTGGCTTCTTGCGGTTCAGATAATGATGACCCTGACTTTCTTCTCCTCATCTGAGTGTTCTCCCATCCCTAATTATTATGCACCGGCGTCCGAAATCCAATATTAAAACAGCATTAACGGTGTTGATGGAATAATTATATAAGTTATGCTGTAAGTGAAATTATTACAATTTTAATAAACTACTGTTTGTTAAGCCTCTTAAAGTAAACCAACAGCATGTTAAAGATACATGCTGTAACATAATTAGCTAAGGTATTTAAGATATGGCCATAAATCCTGCGTTTCAAAATGTGACGCATAATTTCAGTATGTCCAGTATTAATCGTAATTTTATCACCGGGTGGCTTAAATAAATCCCTCCTAAGTGAAAGTTATGTCGTTTGCGCCAATAGTCTCAATCGGCTCGTAGCTCAAGCCTAAAATAAGGAGATTTTGCAAGAATAGATAATGTGTATTTTATTTTAATTATCATCATCATCAGGACTTTTTAAGTCTCCACTGCAGAAGCACGACCCTCTCTGTACTGCCAGAGCAGTCGAGGATTTGGCCTACACTCTCCACGCTGGCCAGACGGGTTGGAGAGGTCTCTTTGATGTTTATAAGCTTTGTTTAGCTTGAGTTTCCTAAGTCGCCTTTTACGACATCTACGGGAAGATTTGGAGTGGTCCTATTCTTCTCTGCCGGGAACCACACGGCATTCCTAAGTCGCCTTTTACGACATTTTAATCATTAAACCTTAACCATTTGATATCTATTAGTGGCTCTGTGAGCTGTAAACATTGCGACTCTTATGACAGCAAATATACAATGGTCCTTGGAGCCAAAGGCTCCAATGGCGCTTAGGTCCTATATGACCTTATACGCCATTTCGAAAATTCGAAAATCTAAGTAGACAGAAAGATTCAAACCTTACTAATATTATAAATGCGAAAGTTTTTACCATGCTCAAGGAGAAATTTGCGCTCGCTCAGTCAGTTTGTTTATAAATAAATAAAATAAATATATACGGACAAATCACACAGATTGAGCTAGCCCCAAAGTAAGTTCGAGACTTGTGTTATGGGATACTAACTCAACGATACTATATTTTATAATAGATACTTATATAGATAAACATCCAAGACCCAGGTCAATTTGTAAAAGATATAGCTATATCTAGCAAAAACTTGTGTAAGCTTTTCACGACCATAAATAAAAATAAAAGTATACTTCTTTAGGCTTTGAACACTTTATTTGTAATAGAAACTATGTACACTACTTTTTTTGTTAGTCACCATCATCATCTGAGCATTTCCCCGGTTGTAGCCTCAGCTGTGGTTCGTAGTAGTGGGGCCGCTATAAAGACATGAATATTGTTATTTGATTTGTTAATTTTTTTACGGCGTATCACTTACTTAACACCAAAGACGAGCTCCGTGGCGCAGCGGTCAACAGCGTGCCTGCGACACGGATAGTCCCGGGTTCGATCCCCGGTCAGGTCAAGATGGAAAATGATCTTTTTCAGATTGACCTAGGTCTTGGATGTTTATCTATATATGTATTTGTTATAAAATATAGTATCGTTGAGTTAGTATCCCATAACACAAGTCTTGCTTAAGAACTTACTTTGGGGCTAGCTCAATCTGTGTGATTTGTCCGTATATATTTATTTATTAACCACTGGAGACTATTCTACCTCGATCTGCTGCATATTGTTTGCGTTTTCATACAAAGCGTAACTAAAACATTGGGTCTCTCACATCTCCACCACACGTCCACATCTGTACTCTATTTAATTTACGCCTCAGGCGTGGTATCGATCGCTGTATTTTATATCCCGGAACAGTACTTTGCATGCAATTTATGTTCTTGGTTACAAAGTATAATCAGAAACTACGCTCCTCTGTGCTAGGTACAGTTTAATGTGCATACTAAAATTTACTCGCAGCAAAACTGTGAATATTTGAAATAATGGCGATATAAAACTAGTAAAGTGAAGTTCAAATCTCTTTAAACAACACATTTATCTTATTGTAATCTAGTATAACCCGATGGATCACGGCATAGGGATAAACCACGAACGAGATGGTGAGATGATCTCGACAGGTTTTGGAGTGACCGGACCGTATGGTTCCCAGCAGAGTAGAATAGGACCACTCCAAGTCTTCCCGTGCGGATGTCGTAAAAGGCGACTTAGGAAACACAAGCTAAACAAAGCTTATAAATATTAAAGAGATTCCTCCAATCCGTCTTGCCTAGCGTGGAGAGTGTAGGCCAAATCCTCTAACTTCTCTGACGAATAAGTATATGGCTCTGGCAGTACAGAGAAGGTTGTACTCCTACATTGGAGACTAAAAAGACCTAATGATGATGATGACGTTATTTAATTTTTACACGTCAACGTCACACTACAAATTCAGTAGAAATTGAGAGCAATCTGCTGATATTTCAAAGGGATTTTTAGAGATACCCAATGTCAAGGACACTTTGGAGCGCTCTCAATCCCACTGGAGGATTCCCAATCCTTTCCGACCAAGATATTTCCCTTTAAAATCACTATCGGGACCGACCGGGATTTCCTTATTTGACGGTTATCATTATTGACATTTATTGTGACGGAATTTCATTGGAAAATATATATGAGAGGCGTTTCCTATATACTTTTGATATGTAGAATTGATTTGATAGCATCTGAAAAACAAACAAAATTGTGAATATGGTGTTTTCTTACCCGACTTATCCAATTAAAAGGAGGGTAATGTTATTCGCGCGTATGTATAAATATATATAATACTAGCTGTTACCCACGGCTTCGCCTTCGATATATAGTCTATGTCCTTTTCAGTACCGGTTCAGTAGATACGGCGTGAAAGCGTAACAAACAAATAAACAAACAGACTCACTTTCACATTAATTATAATATTAGGAAGTTAGGATTACGACTAGGATAAGGAGAGGATTATCCCCTGACTGCTCTGGCTAATAGAAATATGACTCCGGCAGTGTACAGACAGGGTTGTGCTCCTGCAGTGGATACTATGGTTGGTGGATGATGATGACATCTTAGACCTTGTACGACTACATATTCAGTAGAAATTGAGAGAAATCTGCTGATATTTCCAAGGGATTTTTAAAGATACCCAATGTCAAGGACACTTTAGAGCGCTCAATCCCACTGGAGGATTGGGAATCTTTTTCGACCAAGATATTTCCCTTTAAAATCACTATCGGAACCGGCTGTGATTTCCTTATTTGACGGTTATTATTATTGACAATTTTATTGTGACGGAATTTCTCAAAGAAATTTATTAGAGGCGTTTCATATATGTTTTTGATATGTAGAATTGATTTGATAACATCTGAAAGGCGTTGTTGAATAGATGTACAGGATCGCATAAAGTTCACAAACTAAAGTTATAATTAGAATATATAAAAAATAGCACGATTCTTTGCATCAAAAATTTTAAGAGTAACGTAATCTAATATTTATATGTAATCTAATGTTTTTTTAACAATCGCTCCTAAGTTCAAACCAAAAACAAATAATTCAATTACTCAAACAAAGATCATTTCGATTTTTTATCCTATTCCAAATAAGTATATAACTCAACGCAATATTATGATATTCTTCTCTAACCCACGATTAATTTCAATTTGATAACAAAAGCTAATATTTGACAACACTTTACAGCCGCCACTAAATCTGAACACAAAAATAACGTTTCCATGAAACAAAACGCTACATTTCATCACGGCTCACTTCATTTCCAGTAGGAAATTAGACTTTTCTTTGTTAACCCTGAGAGGCCTACAAGATTACTTTTCAGTCCTTCTTCTTCTTGCCGTGATTGGCTCGAATAATAAAAATCAAATTTGTCCCTCCAGTATGTGGCGACTCTTATACCGCACTCCGTTGCTGATTTTAAGTCGCAATTTGTATAAGTACAGTTTGTTTGGCACATTGGGCAAAAGAAGATGAAGCGTACTCTGATCAACTTAACCATATTGACATCTTCGGATTGATCAATAAAACCCCACCGCGCTAAGTAATGCTTACAGCGACCTACCCCAGTTCGATGGTGGTTGAAACACTTCCACGTGAGCCATGGAAGTCGGTGACCCGGTGGTAGCTCTTATGGAGGGACAAAGTCTGACGTTAGGGCGATCTGTTCATAACACATCTGTTTGATTTCTACTGATTTTATACAGTGCCGTAATTTTTTACCTAGTTTAGTTTGTTAAGGGTGACTCAAAAACAATATTACTTAGATGCAGAATATGCGGATAGAGGTAACAGTCAAACACGAAAATAACGTTTTCTTTTCAGCAGTAAATTAGACTTATCTTTGATTATTTATTTACTTATTTGTCAAATATAAATCTTTTTCATTTAATTAAAGTCATATTAGAGATTAAAAAGTATTTTTTAAAACCTATAACCGAAAAAAAAGTTTCCATATTACAAAACGCTACCTTTTATTAACCCCTCATTTCACTTCCAGCAGGATATTACGTAGTTGAAATCATTGATTTTTATATTTCTTTAGCTATTAACGTTACATAACTATTTTTATGGATTACTTCAGTTACAGCACTCAAATAGTGCACTTTTGGAAAAAAGATAAGTCGCATAGAATATCTTGAATACGCAGTATTTCAAAAGGTAGAGCCGTTGGTATGGTTTGGTCAGACAGATGCATTTATATTTCGAAAAAAAAATCACTTATATTCTCAACAGACAAAACGCGACCTTTAATTACGGCCCACTCCATTTCCAGCAGGAAATTAAATTTTTATTAGACATTCTCTACAAGATTTCAAGATACAATTATTGATTTTTTGCCGTGCCTTCTTGTTTCTGACGTAGTATTTGACAAATGATAAATAAAGACCCTAAAATTACGTACAAAGTATTCTTACATAAGCAGGAATGAATTTTGTTTCTAGTAGCGATAGTAAACTGAAAACAAAAATAACGTTTTAATTTTTAATCATAGCTTACTTCATTTCCAGCAAGAAATCAGACTTGTCTGTGTGAACTCTGTGACATCGACGAGATCATTATAATAATTTCTACTGGTTTATGTAGCACGTGTGATCTTTGACGTAGTATAAAATAAAAGTTCGTCTTTTTGCTAACTTGAAATGGATATATTATCTAAACTCCTCGAGCTCTTATTATGTATAATACTATAGTCATAAGGAAACTTGATATTAAAAGTATATTTATTATAGTAATATTATTAATTTAACATTACGTTTGTTCAGCGTTTATTTTACAGCCTCCACTAAATCCTGACACGAAAATAACGGTTCCATAAACAAAACGATACCTTTCATTACGCCTCAGTTCATTTCCAGCAGGAAATTAGGCTTGTCTTTGTTAACCCAACAAGATCATGAGATTAAAAATCTAGTTCAATGTTTTTTTTATATTAAGAGTCCCACGTTAAGCCGAAATCCCATACAAACGTAGTTTGGTTTTAGTTTTACAACAGTTAAGCCAATCTCAACCAAATTTCGTACATACGACCGGATAAGGCATATTGAAGTTTATAATCAGATTTCAATTTTAAAAACAATACGTATACAAAATTACAGAGAGTAGAAGTTTTGTATCGAAAACTAAACATCAATATGCCTTATCCGGTCGTATGTACGAAATTTGGTTGAGATTGGCTTAACTGTTGTAAAACTAAAACCAAACTACGTTTGTATGGGATTTCCGCTTTACGTGGGACGCTTAAAATTTTAACCGTTAAAGATGATTTAAAAAGTTATATTTTACCTTACCGAGGGTAACGTAAAATATAAATAAATATATAAGGACAAATCGCACAGATTGAGCTAGCCTTAAAGGAAGTTCGAGACTTGTGTTATGTATACTAACTCTACGATACTATATTTTATTACAAATACATATATAGACAAACATCCAAGACCCAGGTCAATCTGAAAAGATCATTTTGCATCTTGACCTGACCGGGAATCGAACCCGGGACCATCCGTGTCACAAGCCGGCGTGTTGACCGCGCCACGGAGCTGGTATATAAATCTACTTTGACTACTCTCATCTACACCTTTAGTTTGTTACTTATTATCGTATGAAAAGTAAATATTTTCATCTTCTGTCTTAAAAACAAGGAGTTTTTTCATGTCAAAATTCAAAGAATAAAATAATAAACTTTTGTGTGTACATTTTATTTTAACTCTTTGTAAATCACACTTTCGTTTAGTTAGGATATTGCAGGCATGATTAACTTGATTGTCAAATAAGAAAAATTCCGTGTAATTCCGTGCTTCAGAAGGCACGTTAAGCCATTGGTCCCGGCTGCCATCTGGTAGTCGTTAAAGGAACCACGTCAGAGGCCGAGAGGTGGTTCCGAAGAACTCTGACACCAGGATGTGCATGGTCGACTGACCGTGTCACCTACACGAAATGATGATAATGATGTGTACCATTGCTCTGATTTTCTTCACGTAACCACAAATAACTAAGCTGGCAGGGGGCGCTTGATTAAAAAAAAATAGCACTTCAAATCTTAATATATCAAAAATGGATCTCAGAATCGAAAAATGGTGTTCGGACACCGCCTACTTATGTAACGAAACTTATTGTAACCGTAATTCATTGTCGAGAAGAAAAGTTGCTACTTAACCGGGAAGGCATAGTTTTATTTTAAAAAAATATATTTCTCCGCTATAAACAAAGCATGTCAAACCGTCGACATTTCATTCAAGGGTTGACTCAACCTGTCAATTAAAACAACATTTCCTATTGGAACAATGCTGAGAAGTCTCGAAATTCCTATATTAATTGCTCGGGCTTTCGAGTACTAATAGTTTCTGAGCTAAACTTAGGATTGACAGACAGACATGGCAAAACTATAAGGATTCTTTGCTCACTACAGAACTCTTACAAAAACAGTGTTACGTTAACATTTACAATGTTTGTGGAAGTTGATTTTTTCGTGAAACCCAGTATTTTGGCGTAAACGCCCAAAGAATTGCTTTTGTTTGAGCGGGCTTTTGTCTACTGCCTTCTTCAAAGCAAATTTGTTGTCTTTCCCCATTTATCATTTCGGGAAACCAAGGACCTCAAATACCGGATATAAAATGGGTAGTATTGTTCCACTTTTCTAAAGCTTACATGAAATCTAGAATTATATTTTTAGCCCGTCAATAAAACTACTTTTATTACGGGAATTTAACTGGAAATAAGAAAAAAAAATTGACATTCCTATATAAATGAATATTCAGCTAGCCAGGCAATTTGTATGAAAATATTATTTTTTACGTTACATTTTCGTAATTGTCAGCTCATACTAATATCATTACATACTTTGATTGTTTCAAAAAAATATCTACTGTCCCGTAACCTACAAAAACGAATACACAGGTTTTGCGGTTCACTATATTTGTTTTAACAATCTGTGCGTGATCAGTTTTTCCATATCAGCATGTAAGAAAGACTACTCTAGAAAAATCTTGTAAAACATCTCATCTACAAACTTATAATTAATTTTATACAATGCGTAGTCACAGGAAAAACCCATTCATTTTAACGTTACTTTTTTGTTGCTCGTCTAGCGTCGCAACCGTGATATAGATGTCGTTGTGCAACCCTTTTTTCTGAGCACATTATAATGTTGCATGGCTAACATTTTATAAATGTTATTAAGTATCCTAATGTTCACCAAAAATTAATTTACTTTGATTGTTTAAAAGTCTTCAAGTATCCCATTGTCTACAAAAGCTAGTCCCTGGGTTATTCCTTTTCTCTAAATTTATTTGTACAATCTTTGTGAGAGAAGAAGCACTTTATCCAATCAATATGAAAGAAAGACCACTCTAGAAAATGTTTTTAAGCGTCTCCTCTACAAACTTTTATTCATTCTATATATTTATATTCTAGTGTCAGCAAAAACTCATTCATTTTTAGGTTACTTTTTTCGTTGCTCGTCTAGATATAGACGTCGTTGTGCAAACCCTTTTTTCTGAGCACATTAGAATGTCGTTTGGCTGACATTTTATGAATGCTATTATACTACTGTTTGCTAAATAGGGGTGGTATAGAAAACCTTTGAGAAAGTGTCGTCGTGACGACCGTATTTTTTGGAAAGGTTATTTTGTTGTTTTAGGGAGACATTTTAAGTGGGGACAGGTAATACTCGTAAACATTTTTATAATATCAAGAATCTCTTTGTTAGGATTTTGTAGTTGTCTTTTGGAATGGTAGACTTTAATCTCGGAAGGGTAATGAAAAAAAAATATTATAGACCGTCTTTTTATTAAATGTGGATTAAAGTTAGAATTAAATTTATGCTCTTTTATATTATTAATATATTTGCTGCGCTTGCCGGTACGTGGTCGCAATTCAAGAACCTTTCTGCCCCACCGGCCATCAGTTCTTCGCGCTATGTGCCCCGCCCACTGCCACTTCAAAGAGCTAATCCGCTGGGCTATGTCAGTGACCTTGGTTCTTCTACGGATCCCCTCGTTTCTGATTCGATCTTGCAGAGAAACACCGAGCATAGCCCTCTCCATAGCTCTTTGAGCGACCTTGAGCTTTCTTATGAGGCCCATAGTAAGGGACCACGTTGAATCACTCGTTAAATCACGTTCATTATAGCCCATGTCACCCGCAGATACATAGTCTTTCTATAAGTGAAACAATTTTGAAAATCGGTCTAGTAGTTACGGAGCCTATTCAATGCAAATAAACAATCAAATACCTATGTCTTCTCTATAATATAAGGATAGACAAAATAAATAAACAATCTTATTTGATCAGGAAAATGTACTGAAAATGTACACAATATTTTCATATCGCCTAAAACTACCTGAAGCTGAAATAATCATCCCCGTATAATGCCACCTTTTCAGGTAGGCCGGCTGTCACGCATTTTTTCACGGCACGTATACAAAATAAAATTATACAAATTCCCGGTATGAACATAAAACTTAACGGGGCACCTGCTTCGCCTACCATATTATATTTCAGTAATACTGGCGTCATATGATTTATTTAAATTGTGTATTGCAATGTTTTGTATACAATACATTTGATAAACATTACTTATATAATTTTTCTTGTCAAGCTGCCTCAAGTATCTGATATTTTGGGAGTTTTTAACCGTCCTAAAAAATCACATTCATTTGGCAAGCCTTATAAAAATTGGACACCAGCGTTGATAGTCAATTCTGAAAAATCGATCAAGTGCGAGTCAGACTCACGCACGAAGGGTTCCTGACTATTATCCGATTCTGACGCTTTTGCTCGTCAAATCTAAGGGGATCGGGACAAATTATTTAGGATATTACTTGCTCGGATAGATTGGGAATCAGAAAGTAGCAGCTTGGAAGGCTGGGTGTGCGTACCCGATGCCATAACTACTACCATCGGCAGTTGAGAATGACCTACCTGACCTGCCTATTAAATCGATTGGTTGTCTTAGTGGCTTAACAGCCATATAATCAAAACGGATTTTTCATTACAGCATAGATTAAAAAAATTCGTCTTTATTTATAGTATACATATGATAATTTAAGTATACTATGCCTCCGTGGTCCAGTGGTTAAGGCGTTTGCTTTGATGACCCAAAGGTCGAGGGTTCGATTCCCACGGGAAGCATACTTTGTTATGTTGTTTCCAGTTTGGTTAGGACATTGCAGGCATGAATCACTTGATTGTCTGATAAGAAAGATGATTCCGTGCTTCGGAAGGCACGTTAAGCCGTTGGTCCCGGTTGCCATCTGGTAGTCGTTAAAGGAACCACGTCAGAGGCCGAGAGGCGGTTTCGAAGAACTCTGACACCAGGGTGTGCAAGGTCGATTGACCTTGTCACCTATACGAAATGATGACTATAAAAAAAAAACCATTTCATCTCCGCAGGCAAAAAAAAAACAAGTTAGGTGTTGTTTATTTCTGTGTTTTACAATAAAGCATTTATCACCAAACAAATAAAACAAAATCTTCCAACTCAAAAAAATAAACCATACATATAATGTATATTCTCACGTCTTTTACCTTTGGCGAGACAATCCAGGTCTATGAGACTAAAAGCCACGTTTAGTATGGTGGTGAGCGTGGAGATGGAAATAAGAATTAAAATAGGAATGGGTTTCTAGCCGCATCATCTATTGCCGTTATTCCTTAGATTTCCGCCAATTCCCTTTATCAGCTTTAATAATTTGTGCGGGAAAAGAAACAGCTGGTTTATTCTATGTTTTTTCTTTACTCCCAGACCAGAGTGGAAGAAAATGGGGAAACCAAAGAAATAGGCGAAGGTAGGCTTAAATTGTAAACAGTTCACGTGATACTATTCCCAATTTCCGTTATCGGTTGTAAAGTTGTAAGGGCGGCCTATAAGTGTTACAATTTTCGTTCAGCCTAATCCATAAAGGCCGAAGACGAGATAAGTAGCTGTGCTGCATTTGTGTTAACAGATCTTAGAGCCTGCCAAATCTCGGCAGTGGTTTCTTCCGAGAACCGCAACTCGAAGCAAACAGCCTAATCCGGTTAGCAGAGCAACAGAAGGCTTAGTGTGGCAGTTGATACACTTGTAATGTTATACATATATAGTACTACTTTTTGTCCAGGGTTTTACCCGCGTGATATATAGCCTATGTCCTTTTCAGTATCCTAACCTATATGTATTCAAAATTTCATGATGATCGGTTCAGTAGATTCAGCGTGAAAGTGTAACAAACAAACAAACTCACTTTCGCATTTATAATATTAGTTATGACAGTTAGGATGCACTACCACCTATGGTAAGTCTCTACTTTTTTCATAATAATTGCTAGATATTTCAGTTTGAATTATGTCACAGACACGTAATACTATAAAAGTGTGAGTAGCTAACATGACATTATTCCTTATTTCCGTTATCGATTGTAAAGTTGTAAGGGCGGCCTATAAGTGTTACCATTTTCGTTCAGCCTAATCCTTAAAGGCAGAAGACAAGATAAGTAGCTGTACTGCATTTGAGTATACAGATCTTAGAGCCTGCCAAATTTCGGCAGTGGTTTCTTCCGAGAACCGCAATTCGAAGCAAACAGCCTAATCCGATTAGCAGAGCAACAGAAGGCTTAGTGTGGTAGTTGATACACCTGTAATGTTATACATATATAGTATGCACTACCGCCTTTTGTTAATCTCTACTTTTTTCATAATAATTGTTAGGTATTTAAGTTAGGATTATGTCAAAGATAAATAAATAAATAATAAAATGTGATCAGCTAACGTGATACTATTTCTTATTTCCGTTATCGATTGTAAAGTTGTAAGGGTGGCCTATAAGTGTTACAATTTTCGTTCAGCCTAATCCATAAAAGACGAAAACGAGATAAGTAGCTGTACTGCATTTGTGTAAACAGATCTTAGAGCCTGCCAAATCTCGGCAGTGGTTTCTTCCGAGAACCGCAACTCGAAGCAAACAGCCTAATCCGATTAGCAGAGCAAGAGAAGGCTTAGTGTGGTAGTTGATACACCTGTAATGTTATACATTATAGTATGCACTACCGCCTATGGGTAATCTCTACTTTTTTCATAATAATTGCTAGATATTTCAGTTTGAATTATGTCACAGACACTTAATACTATAAAAGTGTGAGTAGCTAACATGACATTATTCCTTATTTCCGTTATCGATTGTAAAGTTGTAAGGGCGGCCTATAAGTGTTACCATTTTCGTTCAGCCTAATCCATAAAGGCCGAAGACGAGATAAATAGCTGTGCTGCATTTGTGTAAACAGATCTTAGAGCCTGCCAAATCTCGGCAGTGGTTTCTTCCGAGAACCGCAACTCGAAGCAAACAGCCTAATCCGATTAGCAGAGCAACAGAAGGCTTAGTGTGGCAGTTGATACACCTGTAATGTTATACATATATAGTACTACTTTTTGTCCAGGGTTTTACCCGCGTGATATATAGCCTATGTCCTTTTCAGTATCCTAACCTATATGTATTCAAAATTTCATGATGATCGGTTCAGTAGATTCAGCGTGAAAGTGTAACAAACAAACAAACTCACTTTCGCATTTATAATATTAGTTATGACAGTTAGGATGCACTACCACCTATGGTAAGTCTCTACTTTTTTCATAATAATTGCTAGATATTTCAGTTTGAATTATGTCACAGACACGTAATACTATAAAAGTGTGAGTAGCTAACATGACATTATTCCTTATTTCCGTTATCGATTGTAAAGTTGTAAGGGCGGCCTATAAGTGTTACCATTTTCGTTCAGCCTAATCCTTAAAGGCAGAAGACAAGATAAGTAGCTGTACTGCATTTGAGTATACAGATCTTAGAGCCTGCCAAATTTCGGCAGTGGTTTCTTCCGAGAACCGCAATTCGAAGCAAACGGCCTAATCCGATTAGCAGAGCAACAGAGGGCTTAGTGTGGTAGTTGATACACCTGTAATGTTATACATATATAGTATGCACTACCGCCTTTTGTTAATCTCTACTTTTTTCATAATAATTGCTAGGTATTTAAGTTAGAATTATGTCAAAGATAAATAAATAAAAAATAAAATGTGATCAGCTAACGCGATACTATTTCTTATTTCCGTTATCGGTTGTAAAGTTGTAAGCACGGTTTTTAAGTTTTACAATTTTTATTTAGCCTAATCTATAAAGGCCGAAGATGAGATAAGTAGCTGTACTGCATTTGTGTTAACAGATCTTAGAGCCTGCCAAATCTCGACAGTGGTTTCTTCCGAGAACCGCAACTCGAAGCAAACAGCCTAATCCGATTAGCAGAACAACAGAAGGCTTAGTGTGGTAGTTGATACACCTGCAAAGTGATACATATATAGCATGTACTACCGCCTATGGTTAATCTCTACTTTTTCATAATATATACTTATAGTTATAGGTTGTAAAGTTGTAGGCGGGGTCGTTAACTTTAACAATTTTCGTTTAGCCTAATCCATAAATAAAGGCCGAAGGCGAGATAAGTAGCTGTACTGCATTTGTATAAAAGATCTTAGCGCCTGCCAAATGAAGAACCGCAACTCGAAGCAAACAGCCTAATCCGATTAGCAGAGCAACAGAAGGCTTAGTGTGGCAGTTGATACACCTGTAATATGTTATACATATATAGTATGCACTACCGCCTACGGTGTACTCCATGATTTTTTCCTAATTATAGCTATTTCTGTGTAATGTCAATAAAGCATTTTAACGAAACAAAATACTCCAACACAAAAAAGTGGACCATACATACATACTGTCACGTCTTTTCCCTTTGGGAGTAGACAGAACCCAGGTCTATGAGACCAAAAGCCACGTTTAGCATGGTAGTGAGCCTGAAGATGGAAAATAGAATCAAAATAGTGATGGGTTGCTAGCCGCATCGCTTATTGCCATCATTCCTTAGATTTTCGCCCATTCTCTCGATCATTTTTTTTTTCTTTTTTTTTCACAAAGATTGAGCTAGCCCCAAAGTAAGTTCTTAAGTAAGACTTGTGTTATGGGATACTAACTCAACGATACTATATTTTATAACAAATACATATATAGATAAGCATCCAAGACCCAGGACAATCTGAAAAAGATCATTTTTCATCTTGACCTGACCGGGGATCGAACCCGGGACCTTCCGTGTCACAGGCCGGCGTGTTGACCGCTGCGCCACGGAGCTCGCTGCTCTTACGATCTGCGTGGGAAGAGAAGCAGCTGGTTCATTCTGTGTTTTTTGTTTACTCCTAGACCAGCAATTGATTGGCTGATCGATAAGCTTAGTTATTATTTACTAATCAAAAATTGTCAAAACTTCATAATAAATAGTAAATATCAATTTATTGCAATAAAAGATGTGTCTTTCTGTGTTCTGTGTAAAATATCATTGAATTTTACAAATGAATAATTTTACCCAACGTTCCGTAGAAACACAGCATAAATCTAGCTTTAAAACTTACTCTTTCATTTCGACGATAATGCTCAACAGTTCCACAGCGAAATGTCCCGTGAAAACGAGTGAGATGACATAACTCTCTCATTTATCAGCACGCGGGTAAACAGATCACGGCGAATAATTTGTGATGCTCCAGATTCAGAATTGAAAATTGTTTTTGGTCTGGGATCGTTCCGTGCAAACTCTTGGATTTACGCAGTAGATTTAACAGTAAAATAGAATATTTTCGTCGTTATTTTTGCACGACTCCCAAAAAAGAAGTGGATTGTTTTTACTGTTAATGACATAAGTAAGTATGTAACATACATACTTACTTATGTAATTTCTTTTTTTTTCAATTTCAATTTATTTTCTTTTGCTAAATATAGGTATACAACAAAAACTGGTTTACATTTCTATTCCACCATAACTTGTAAATAGTTTATCGGATTGAAACGTATTGGGTATTGTTAGAATGCTTACTTTAGCCCAAGTGACGGAAGTTTGAGTCACTCTTTCAAGAGAATGTATGAATGTTAAAACGGCCTCCGTAGCGCAGTGGTTATCACACCAGCCTGCTCTGGGTTTGATCCCCGGTCAGGTCACGATCGAAAACAATCTTTTTCATATTTGCCCGGGTCTTAGATGTTACTCTAAATAAGTATTACTACATATAATAATTATTTAAAAAAAAATAAAGTCCTCAGCCGCGTCAGTCTGTCTGTTTGCGATAAACTCAAAGAAATGTTGCACGGACTTTCATGTGGTTTTCACTAGAAGATAGAGAAATTCATGAGGAAGGTTTATACACTGAAAAAAATAGATTCTAACTAAGCTAACTTTTTGCTTAGTTGACATTAAATTAACTGATATAACTATTATTTTGATAACTTTAAACAACGTGGCTTAGTTTCAAGAACAAATTCATTTTAATTATATCAACTACTACGAATTATGGATATTTTAATCAAAATTCTTTGTTATTTCATACAATGCTTTTATTTCTTGTTTAATTCTATTGATTTACCTTGTTATATTAACTATTTTTAGGTTTGTTTATACTAACAAGCAACTTGATAGTATCAATAAATTATATGATAGATTTTAACAACAATCTTGATTGATTTCATTATTAGGTAGGTAATTGAATCACTTGTGAGAAGTAGTCACGTCTAATAAGTACTTTATTAATGTAACAAAACGAAACGTTTCCGTTTTCGCCTCCCGCGCATCTTCCCCCCGCAGCCCCACGCGCAGTGCCGGCCGGCGTTCCTCTTTCATTTGCCGCTGTCATCGTCTGAAGCCTGGGCGCTTTGCTTCTTCTTCGCAAGTTTGCTGGAGTTTTTACTGAGAGTGAATACCTACCTTTATTGTTTCTCAATTAGTACCGACATAAATAGAACTTGCGTGTGTGTGTGTGTGCAGTGTAGTTAGTGTAAAACATGGACAAAGTGGTGGATTTGTTAAGAACTTTTAATTATCTAACTGACGGACTAATTAGATTTTTTTAGGAAATTAGCCTATTGTGTTTATACTTATCGTACGTTACCTACTGCATACGTTTATGCCATATCTTGTGTCTACTAAATTGTACAGAACATGACTAATAAATCAATGAGTAAATTATATCATCTTTAATTGCTCATACAAAGTTCCTCATACATACCTACTTCAGCCAAAATATAATAGGGCAAAAGTCAAGTCTAATGTTCGATTAAAATACTTGTCTTTAGAAATACGCATTTCTTTTTAAGTGCTCATGTTTTCATCAATAGGACTTTTTATTGATTATAAATCTTATATTAACATGAGGTTATTATTTAAGCTTGTATTTAATGCTGAATGTACCGTTGTCATAATGACTACCAGTTTTACTTAATTTTATTTAGATGATTTAAACCAAGTGGCTTATTACTTATAGTCATGATTATGTACCTACTCCCTTTTATTTCAAATAAGATCTCGTATTAAGGCGACTACTGCAGCGAAACTAGCGCCACCCATCATTTTATTCTTTTACTTCTCAATCAGGTCAAATTGAAAAAATCTAAGACAGCACTTCGCTAGTAAATAACTTGGTAGTATTTTTGGAATTACTTTTCACTATTTTTCCTTTGGTTAACTCATTGAAAAATAATGTCTTAGATTTTTTCAATTTGATCTGATTGAGAAGTAAAAGAATACGAGATCTTATTTGAAATAAAAGAGAGTAGGTACATAATCATGATTATAATTAATAAGCAACTTGGTTTAAATGCATAAGACAAATATCTAAATTAAGTTATACAGGTAGTCAATATGACAACGGTTCATGTCAGCAATAAATACAAGATAAGTTGAAATAAACAATATACTGCGGCCAATTTGACAACATCTAGGTTCTGACAATAAATGAGGTTAATTGTTTTGATGACCTTTCATGAATATATTGACCAAGATCTTAGTCAAATCTACAAATGAAGTTTGTTAACGTAAAAAAGTATAATATTTAAGTTGAACAAGATCTGAGGTCTGACAACTAATTCGTTTTATTGATTTGATGACTTTTCATGAACAAATTGACCAAGATTTCAGTCAAATCTACAAATGAAGTTTGCTAACGTAAAAAAGTTTAATTCTTAAGGTGAACAAGATTTGAGGTAAACTAAATTACTATAAGTGATTAAACTGATACATTACTTAGTAGACAGAACTATGATAATTTAACAAAGTTCTCTTAGCTGCAGTAGTCAAGATCTATGTAGGCTCATATGGAAACAAGTAGTGTGATAACACTAAACAAGATATTTGTTGAACTAATCAATTTTTTTTTTCAGTGTAGGTATAATATATGCTCGAGCGCAGCCGGGGAGGGCTGCTGGTCTATTATATTTTTTTTTTATCGTTGAGTTAGTATCCTATGACACACATTCACAACTTTCTGTGGGGCTAGCTCAATTTTGTAATTTGTTCCTATACATTTATTTATTTATTGAGGGGTTGTCACTATACAAGTTTTATTTGGTACTTCAACTCCCTACGCTCGCCACGATCTGTTTACTGCAGAGTTTTGATAAATGACCATTCCATCCGTTTTCAAGGAAATTTCAAATGCGCTGCAAACTCGCGGTAATGTTCAAGACATTTAGGATGAATGTTAGTATTAGCATACTGGCAAGATGAATTTCTGGCTTCATTTCTTAAATTTACTTCCACTTAAGTTGTTTGAGCATGAAATATGTATTATGCAAAATAGATCTATTTCGCTTCAAGCATGACTAAAGTTCTTTGAACCTTCGTTTGTCAACTTGAGACTCAAGTTTTTGAGAAGCTTCTACGCTAATGCAGTTTGGTAAAAAACGATCTCTGTTTCGTCATCGGACAATTTTGTAAATGATGTGTTAGTGTTTTTATGAAATTGTCTTCTTTTTGTACCACTTTTAATAAATATATTAATAAATTTAAACGGACAAATCACACAGATTGAGCTAGCCCCAAAGTAAGTTCTTAAAGTAAGACTTCTGTTATGGGATACTAATGCAAATAGACTTATTTTGATTTTATTTGTAGGTTGAAGTGAGCAGTATCTGTAGTTTTTCTAAAGACCTGTTTTTGGAACGACGTTCCAGAAATATTTTTAAAATTGTAGTCACAATTTGTTCATAAACACAAAATATTTCTTTAATTAAATTACCCATACAATAATTCATTTTAATTTTTATGCTGATCTGAATAGTACCTTATCTAAAGTACTAATTATGCTTAGATAATTTAATTATGATGTGGTAAATTATTGAAAAATTAAGTGTGGACCACCATTTATTTACACAAGCTTGCGTTTCAGATAACACTTTTAATAACATAAAACATTTTTTCACAGTCTCACAGACTTAAAAATCTTACCTAAAATGTGAGTAAGTATAGTATTATTTTTTCCTGGGGGTTTTTACGGATATAACAAAATCTACCTAGACGCTGCAGCTAATGCCAATGAAATTAATACTCGAAAATTTGACCACGCTATTTCAAAGGAAACAGTCAACGCTGTTATAAAACCAGATAGCGATTTTTAAGTGGCGTAAAGCTAAATCGCACGATAAATTTATAAGCGAGCTCGTTTGGAGTGCAAACTACTCGGGTACCGAGTGGCGGGAATATGGAGCGGGCCACGGAACTGAAGAATGGGAGACATACAGATTCTATAGATATACAGCAAAATGAGAAAAAAACGCATTATTTTCGCAAAAGAAAGGAATGCAAACAAATCGAGCACTCAGCTACTGTCACTCTGTAAATATGAAGTAAGCCAGAGACTTCATACATAAGAATTTAACGGAGATTTTACTTATAACTGTGAACATATAATTGTACGATAAATTTATAAGAGAGCTTGTTTGGAGTGCAAACTAGTCACACCGAGTGGCGGGAGTATGGAATGGGCCACCGAACAGAAGAATGCGACACATACGGATCCTACAGGTATACAGCAAATTGAAAAAAAAATTGCGTTCTTTTGTCCAGCAGTGGACTTCTTGCGGCTGAGTTGATGATGATGAAGGCAACAATGAAACAGATACACTTACATACATAGATAATTAGATACACACACTTAAAAACCGTACCCTTCTTCCGAGAGAGTCAGTCAGGTAAAAGTTTATAAAAACGTATATTTTATTGATGCTCTTCATCCTTAACGTCAGTGTTTCTCAATATTATCCTACCGTGGAATTTGTCCATGACAGGTTGTCCCAGCTGCTTTAAGTTGTAGTAAACCCCTTACAATCCGCGGATAAAAATACAGCTAATTTATATGAAGAATTATGAGAATGGTTTTGTTTATGTTTAGGGATATAGGTTTTTATAAGAGTATTTTTATCTATTAGAGAATGTAGGATATTTGACAGTTGGGTAAGGATATTTGACAGTCTTTGTACGTCAATGTGTGTGTGTGCATTTTGCATTGTAGCCTCTACACATTGTTATAAACCATTTTATGAGTAGACTTAAAAGTCAACTCATAAAATGGTTATAGAAAATGTGTATACAAATTTTAAAATTTGTAAAAAGTTCTCTTAATCAATTAAGAAATAAGATATGGTTAAAAAAATCCACAAGGGCAGGACTTGAACAAGCAGTCTTCACTCTGTACGATATTGCCTTATCAACGAGGCTACCGCACTACATGTCCTACACGTCGAAAGTCTCCACCATATCCTATTCCCCTTATACGATTATTGCTTACGTCACTATATAGTCATACAGTCACCCATCCAAGTGGGGACATCGCCCGGGGTTGCTTTACATGCGTAAGCCCTAATAATGCTCACGACCACTGGGCCACTGGGCTCCTACTCTTAAACTAGTGTGAACCACTAACACACATGAAAATAAATAACAAGATAAACTCAGACAAACAAGGTTTGTGTGAACATTGACCCGTGTAGACTCAACGTCGCCTGTTCACGAGAGTTAAGTACTTCCTGTTACAAAAAAAGAGATAACATTTATATTTATTAGCTGCTATTTTCAAATGATGATTTTATCATTATCATCACCTCAGTCCATCATATGGCCACGGCTGACCATATGTAACCTTTATTCGTTTCCGCCATTTATCCAGGCCCTGTACTAATATGAGTGTACAGGATTTCATACAAAGAGTATAACACTATGCACATTAAAAACATACTGGCCACTAATTGTTACCGTAAATGACGACATTAAAAACACTCATTCGATATTTGAATATTTTTTCACTGTTATGAATCTTTGCCTTTGGTCTTGTATCGTTTTGCGATATAGTTTTTTGCCACTACCACAGAGAAAATATTCTGATATCTATGGCCACTACACTGCATTTTATTTATAGTTAGTTGCAAATCATAGTAATTTAAACAATTAGCTTGCCCCGAATATAATTAGATACCCTCAGTAGATACCTAATATCATGAAGATCTCTTATATAATATCCTCATTTATATTTCAATTTTTCAATTAAATTTAAATGTAGGAAAGATTAAAGAGAAGACGACTATTATAACGTTGAACGAACTATAAGAACGTTAAATAAACGCTTTTTTGTTTTGATGATTATCCCCTTGAGAAAATTGTTCAGTATCATCGACTGAACATGACATCAATATTATTTCTCCATTTTTTACTCTCCCTCCTATATGCCACTCCGTTTAAACACTCTTTCGAGTTTATTATAGCATAATAAGTTTCAATGAAATAACAAATCACACAGATTGGGCTTGCCCCGCAATAAGTTGAAAACTTGTGGCGCAGGATACTAACTCAACGATAATTTCAAACTGAAGGAAATTTTAGTCCATAGTAAATCTGTGCCAAACTACAAAATTAAAGGATAAATTAGTTAAGCTTCAACTAACCGAGTATTTATCAGCACCAACAAATTTTCGACACTAAATTGAAACCTAACGCTCTGAGGTCCGCTTCAAAATTAACAAAGTTAGATGCTTACATCTATATATAAAACAAAGTCAGTTATTTACTCTATTTATAACTCAAGAACAATAGAGAGTATGCACGTATTTTATTTATTTGCTTAGTATAATCCTTAATAACCACAGAAAAAAAATATGAAAGCTCTTTTAAAATATCTTAATTAACGACGAAGATGTGAAACTTTAAAGTTTAAATAAGAAAGAGAAGTCCGATATGGACTAGTGACGTCACATTCTATGTCATGCATACATTTGCCATATCAAATAGTGTTTTCGCGAGTGAGATTGACATATTTTCGTAAAATCATTTTATCTCGTTCGTTTTTCAACCAAATTTTATTCTGTTTTCACTTTCAGTTCTTTACTATTGAATATTTTTGGATAAACTGGTAAGATAACAGATATTTTGTTTCATGCATATTCCCTATTGATCGCGGGTGTTTTATGCATTCATAACGCTATTATGATGTATCCTTATTAAATTAACAATTAAGATATAGGAGAAAGAGAGAACGTGCCCACGTGGAATTTATTCTAATATCTTATTTTTTAAGTTCTTGTGACCATAGCTTCTGTGTACTTCGTAAGGTATACTGACCTGATAAATAAATAATAAATAAATATATACGGACAGATCACACAGATTGAGCTAGCCCCAATGTAAGTTCTTTAGTAAAACTTGTGTTATGGTATACTAACTCAACGATACTATATTTTATAACAAATACGTATATAGATAAACATCCAAGACCCAGGTCAATCTGAAAAACATCATTTTTCATCTTGACCTGACTGGGGATTGAACCCGGGACCATCCGTGTCACAGGTCGGCGTGTTGACCGCTGCGCCACGGAGCTCGTCAATAAACGGATGTATTGGTTTCGATTGTTACCAACCCAGATAGTAGAATTACAATATCACTACATATTATAAAACAAAGTCCTCCGCCGCGTCTGTCTGTCTGTCTTTCTGTCTGTTCGCGATAAACTCAAAAACTACTCCACGGATTTTGATCTTTTTTTTATTTTTTCGTTTTATAATCTGAAAAAGAAGGTGTAGATTTTTGACTACTATTATATTAGTTTCATTGGATACCTGTTAAAAAATTGTGTGAGTATATAAATTGACGCAAACCTTAATTAGCAACTAAGACGTGTAGAGTAAAAAGTAGAGCACTAGCCTGCTACTCTACCTATTTCGAATAAAACTTGCACTGTTGTCCAAGTTGGACTGTACAAAGTCAAAACAGAATTACCTACTATTATCAAACTTTTACTTTGTGAGATATGCCCAGAAAAACATTCTAATAATACACTTATAAAATTTGGCATGCGTGTTATGAAGTCTGGTATAGACTAAAATATACAAAATCTGTGTAATATTGATAATCTTAAATATCTTCATGCAGGTCGAATTTTTAACCTTCTTTTTATGAAGTCGGTGGACAAAAAAGATAAGAACAGAATAAAAATACTAGTCGATTAAGTAAAATTTGCTATCAATAGATAACTTTTAAAGCAAATAAAGATATTTCTCAAAGATTTTACGACTTTAGTAGATAACTTTTATTAGGTAGCGCTATTTTAACCCCATGTAAGATAATAGTATTTTTCAACTTTGCTTTTCTAGCGTTAGCTGTAAGTCTACAGTATATGTGTGTAGATTATGATTCTTCTCAATGGTTTTACAAAAAGGTTTTTGAGTTACACAGACATTGAAGAATACTGAAAACTACCTACAAACGAGTCATAGTAAAAAAATAATGTAATAACAAAATATATTCTTTTACTACATGAAAGCGTACGTGGATACTTAAAAAGATTTGCAGCTTTTTTTTTAATTCAGTTTTTGGAATACTGTATATTTTTATTTCTAGAAAAAAAAATTTGCTTTATTTTTTTCTTTGCAAAAGGCATGTTAAGCTGTTGGTCCCGGCTGTCACAGTTGATGGCAATCGTAAGGCTATCTCAGATGCCGTTAAGCGACTTGAAAAAGTTGACACCAGAGTTGGCCACGAACACACCCGAAAACACAAAAAACTACTCAACAAATAATTCTTAGGCAACAGTAGTACAAAATATCAACAAACATATAAAATTAGTTATCTCGCCCGACTCCCAAATGAAACTATAAAACTTTATATTTAATTTATTTAAGCTGGCATTATCCTGTATTTAAGTTGGAAATTAAATTTACTGAGCAACTTTGACGTGGGTCGCGGTAATAGAATAAGAGAGAGGTCATAAAACATTAATAACCCTAAATAAACAATGTTAAGCATATGTAACTAGTACCTAGCTAGAGAATGACTGGTATTTTTATAGTGTGTTGATTTCCGCTTTTAATGGGGGTTTTGTGAAATGCTTGCCATCAGATGGCAGCTCTAAGGTATCGAGTTTGATAAGCTGCAGTTATTGCAGTGTAGTTCCCGGTTGCCGAGTGGTTCCCGGTAGAGTAGAGTGGGACTACTCCAAGTCTGCCCGTGGCTATCATAGAAGTATAAGGCGACTTAGGAAACACAAGTTAAACAAAGCTTATAAACATCAAAGAGATCTCTCCAACCTGCTTGGCTGGCGTGGAGAGTGTAGGCCAAATCCTCTGAATGCTCTATCTTATGGCTCTGGTAGTGGGTAGTACAGAGAGGGTCTTGCTCCAGCAGTGGAGACTAAAAAAACCTGATTAAGATGATTGGATAATATTTGACAAGCAGCAACAACTGACATATTATAGCCCAATCACAGCTAACCGGACCCAATAACTTAGTGTTGCCACTACTTATTTCAGAAAAAAACTTCATGTGTCCAAAGCGCCTGGGAACAGAAAATTCATCAATAAATTAGCAATTTTCGCGTTACTTCGTCCGCGAAAATTATAGCCTATGTGACCCGCAGATAAACTAGCTTTTTATAATGAAATAATTTTGAAAATCGGACTATTAGTTTCGGAGCCTATTCAAAACATACAAACATTAAAATTATTGAAATACGTAAGTACGGGTTACTCATGCGCGCACCAGTAACTGACTATTTACGTGAGTAACACGTTGTTACGCATTTCAATCTTAGATTTTAATAATGTCTACATCGCACGTTAGTTTTAATTAAAAAAAAACATTATTTATTTATTATTTATTTATTTATTATTATACATGTTCAAACCCTGCGCAGCCTGACCCATTGCTGTAAAACTGCCTATATGGATATAAGGGCATAGAACACGCGTCAATTGAGTTTGAATTTGTCACCACCAGTTAAAATTCAAACTTAATTGTATTACATTTAATCATCTTTACCCTCGCCGTGTGGTTCCCGGCAGAGTAAAATAGGACCACTCCCAAGTCAACGTGGATGTCGTAAAAGGCGACTAAAGAAACACAAGCTAAACAAAGCTTATGAACATTAAAGAGACCTCTTCAACCCGTCTGGCCTGCGTGGAGAGTGTAGGCCAAATCCTCTGACTGCTCTATTTTTATGGCTCTGGTAGTACAGAGACGGTCTTGCACCTGCACTGGAGACTAAAAAAATCTGATGAAGATGATGATGATTGGATAATATGACAAGCAGCAACAGCTGACATATTATGGCCCATCACAGCTAACCGGTCCCGATAACTCGGTGTTGCTACTTATTTCAGAAATCACTCCATGCGAACAAAGTGCCTGGCAACAGAAAATTTATTAATAAATAGTGCTAGAAGCAAAAAGCCAAGATGTTTGTTAATTACGCAGTTTTCAATGTTTTACTTTTAATTAGCAAAGTAATGAGGTTGTGTTTAGCCGCGTTAATTCTAAAACTCTATATTTTTAACAGCGTTCATGTTTAATTATCGTTTTCATTAACTTTCTTTTACGTTTTTTACCGGGTACGGTGAGTGCCCTGTGCTGGACAATATTTTGTTAAGAAATAGCTATTCATTTTTTATGTATTTTTGAGTTAATTTGTATAGAGCTTTGAATATCTTTATCCGTGACATTGTTAATATGTAAAATACGGTTCACACATAATTGAAGTCAGCTGCAGGCAATCATTCTTATGGGAAGAAATATTGCGGGGAATCAAGTAACAAACTATCCAGTTTATACTTGGCCTTATTTTATGTAACTAAAATTTTTTAAAATCTGAAAATTATTCCATGCTCTTTGTTACTCACTGTGTTTAAATACAGTTAAAATCTGTTCAACTAATTTCTACCTTAGCTTTTTAGATTCGATACCAATGATCACCTAGCCAGCGATATTTTTATGCGCACATTGTGACACATATACAGATACGTATTTATCACAAATAAATCTCACTTGTTTGTAAATTTACAGAACTGTGACAAACAAACCTTTTTATTAAATTGAAAAAGTCGTTAACGTATTTTCAACTTTACTACTAAAAAAATAACTTTAAATACGCGTTATTTTTGCACCAACGTGAGTGCTAAAAATATTTCAATTCACTGAATGTGCAGAGTGAAATTGGTAGCAAATAAGTATACCGGTAAAAATGGCTGAAAACTAATAAATATCTAGGTGCGTTATAAATCATATTTCGTGTTTTTTTTGTCACACAAATTTATGCGAAGCTTGATAGATATTGTTATTTTCTGAGCAGAAACAAATAAGTATAATAATTTTTCACTATCGTCTGGAACCACCCTTAACAAAGATGACGTGAGGGAAATTAACATTCACAATCTCATGCAACAGTGTTTGCTACACTATTGTGACTTGGATTCTGTTTTGATATGAGAGCTGGGCTCTTTTCACTGACATTTGTGTGACAATTTTGGCATGAAAATGGAATGGTCGCTTCTTTTTTCTCTTTAACGCTGGTCTGGGAGAAAAGAAAAAGCGTAGTATGTACTAGCTGCTTTTTTTCTTGCGCAGATCGTAAAACCGATCAAGGGAATCATGTCAATAGGTGATGCGGCTAGCAATCCATCACTATTTGGTTTCCGTTCTGCACTAAGTCCACCAACATGCTAAACGTGTATGATTTTAAGCTTTCGCTACTATTATGTTTACTACGGACTTATCCCGATGATTTTCGTCTGATATTTCAACAAAATTTAAGGTAAATAATGTGGGTAAACCATTACGGTTTCCCTTGACAGCTCAAAATACAACTCCGCGGTTTTTTCAGTCATTTTGTGAAAATGGCATCTGCAATGTTGTCAAAATATCAGACGAAACCCAAAAATAATCGCGGTAAGTCCCGTAGTGAACATAATAATGCTAAACGTGGCCTTTAGGTTTTGAAGACGGGCTCTGTCTACCCCGCGAGGAAAAAAGATGTGATGGTGTGTATGTAAAAACAGAATGTTGTGTCTTTAACTCCTCCATTTTACTCACTAGTGAATAATCTTCTAGTGTGCAGGTTGCCTCACGATATTTATCTTTATCGGAAGTAACATATTGAGGTGTTCGTAGAAAATGACCGCACTTGAGTCAGATTGGTCTACTTACTCAGCATTACAGGTCAAGCAAACGAAGTACGAAGAAGATACTATTACAAGTATTCGATAACCGATTGCCTTAAATTTTCTCTGTGAAAGAGACTAGAGACTGTTAAGTCATGACATGCCCAACACTAGGCGTCGATTATCCGACTGGTTCAAACGGCACATCACTAGTGCGCGGAAAACGACGATGGTGGCGCCACTGCGCCAGAGACCAAAATTTCACGGGACGACGCGGGCGCTTACTACGCGGTCATATATTTTTTTCACAAAGACTTGTAA
This sequence comes from Rhodophaea formosa, assembly GCA_963082605.1. NCBI lineage: Eukaryota > Metazoa > Arthropoda > Insecta > Lepidoptera > Pyralidae > Rhodophaea > Rhodophaea formosa. The sequence continues at coordinate 7,150,968 of OY720226.1, forward strand.
TTCATTAGTTAATTTTAAATAATAAACGTCATATAAGTACATCACAGTAAGATATTTTCACTGCGGGCACCGCCTCCATCAAGATTACTAACAGAGACCCTAATATTGGAGAAAAGGTAAAGATGTCATGATTCATGCAAAATAATCAAGAAGGCACTCGCAAAATCGGTCAAATCGTTTCAGCATGGCTAGATGAGGAGGTGAGAGATAAATATCTCTTTTTAAACCTCTATTACAATTCTGTTTGAAGTAGGCCGACTTAAAGCTATAATTTTACATACTGTTATTATCTCGGAAACCTGACACTTAACAAGGGTTATTGAAAAGTACATATATATAATATAATATTAAAAAAAAACCATGGTTATTTTATTAATATTTTTTGCACCTATCGATTTATTAAGCTTTCATAGCTTTATTAACATTTATTAACAATCTGTGCAGAAGAGGAAGCTGTCATATTCCATGTTTCTATATTTTCTTGTTTTAACTTAAAAACTTCTACTTCTACATACGCTCTAGTAATACATTTTGCATCTTTCAAATCTTTCATCAGAAACGTAAAATTTCCTACAAAATAATCATTTATTTTCAGTACAAATAAGCAAGTACCATTAATTAGCCACCCAATTCTGAGTGCACGGCTCAAAGGACAGATATTTAATATTAACAAAGACTGCAGTTATTTATAATGTCCCTTATAATAGAAGCCACTTTAATCAGAAGGAACTTGATACTTCCGTACCCGACCCGTGGAAAACAGACGATTATTTCAAAATTTACCTTTATGGGATTATTATGATACTCATAACGGTTAAGGAGATAGGCTAAGGTCTTGCCCGAAGCGATAAAGAGGATCGAAAGTTAACTTACGCAAGTCGTTGTAAGTATAGGTACTGACCTTTTTGGGAACGTTCGAACGCTTTTTGATGCGAAAGGTACTTAAAGGTACTTAGCTAAATTTTTGGTCAAGTGCACGCTTTTCTGATCGAAGAGATTTTGGATTTTTTTTTTAGCTTAGTATCAAGTATCTTGATTCCAGATTCTTATTGACCGTAAATTTGTAGGTTAGTTATTGCTTATGAATAATTTCTAAATTGTTTATGCCGTTTTATTAAAATTAGCTAGTTATCTTTTACTAGATTGATGATTTAATAGAGAATGAACTGAATGCTTTTGATACAACACAGTACAGAATGTACATTTTAATATTCTAATTTTAGCTTAAACTGACAATACATACAAAGTTTTCAGTTGTTTACATTTTTTTGAAGTGTAAATTTATAGAAGTTTAAACCTTTCACTGCATTGAGCGTTTCTGATCGAGGACAAACTTATTTTTCCTCACCGAAATGCGCAACATGCTCGTAACACGATGCTCCGATGTTTTGAATTTCACTTCTGTCAGCAGCTAATAATTGGCTATTTTTTTTATAAAATACGAAAGGTAAATATCAATTCTTATACTATATAAAACTAATAGATTAATAAAATTGATTGAATTGACGTATCTTCGAATTTCTTTGGGAGAAAGCTACCGTAGTCAGTAAAGCTGCAGCCCAAATGAGAAAAGTAATGCAATTTACTCTCGGTATACTAAAAGGCGATTTTTATCATGATTATTAGTATTGCTGTTCGCAAAAAATTTCAGTACAATACATGAACAGTATTTTAACTTAATTCTGCTCTTTTTCATCTCAATTCGACTGCAAGTTTTTCCATATACTATAACGTCCTTCTCCCTTACAGAGTAGACAGAGCCTAGGTTTATTAAACCATAAGGCCACGTTCAGCGTGTTGGTCGACGTTTAAATGAGAAGAGGAGAAGCTCCGTGGCGCAGCGGTCAACACGCCGGCTTGTGACACGGAAGGTCCCGGGTTCGATCCCCGGTCAGGACAAGATGAAAAATGATATTTTTCAGATTGTCCTGGGTCTTGGATGTTTATCTATATATGTATTTGTTATAAAATATAGTATCGTTGAGTTAGTATCCCATAACACAAGTCTTACTTAAGAACTTACTTTGGGGCTAGCTCAGTCTGTGTGATTTGTCCGTATATATTTATTTATTTATTATTTATAGTGATGGGTTGCTTGCCGCATCACTTATTGACATGATCCCTGACGCCCATTCCCTCGAGCGGCATTTACGATCTGAGCGGGAAGGGAAGCAAGATTTCTTTGTATTTTTTTATGTTTATTACCTCAGAACTCCTGCCAGTCACTTGTCCTTATAGAATAGCTCAGAAACTGCGGACTGCGGAAAATACCTGTTAAAATGGAATACAAGTATTTATTCACGCCAGAAGTCAAACTCGGTATCCTTCTTGCGCTTTACCACTGCGTCGCAGAGGTCACTGTTCTATGGTATGGCTAGCATTTCTGATCTATTTATAGTCTATAAATAGATATAGTATAGAATATCCTTTTAGTTTATTGGAAAAATGAATGAATATAAATTTTACAAGCACAAATCAGCAAAATTTGGAAATCGTCCAAACTGACAGACTTTCAGTAAAATTTGATACTAAACATTTCAATCAATCCGAATCTGAAAAACCTGTTCTTCTTGATAATACACGTACTGAGTCTAGAAAGTCGATAATTTAAAAAGTTTGCATTTCACCTCCGACTTACCTAGTTTTCCACCTAATCTTTTATGTACAAAATATAGAAATTGCTCGTATTTTAACAAACGACTTGTGGCTCTGAGCTGAAGACCTCGCGATTGATGCGTGTCAAATTAATTTCACCATTTAAAAAATAATCTGAAACCGGGCTTAGACAAAAACATCTATGTAATTATCAAAACTGTTCGCTAAATTTTACGAGAATCGGTTGAAAAATGCAACCTCTAGAGGTGAACATCTAGAAAAATTTGATATGGGTACGAAAAGATTTTTGATAGCTGCAAGCCCGACGGTTTTGCTCTTTCGATAAGTAGTGTTGTAGTAGTTGGCAGTGTGCATCATCATGATCATCATCAGGTCTTTTTAGTCTCCACTGCAGGAGCACGACCCTCTTTGAACTACCAGAGTCACATATTAGCCAGAGCAGTCAGAGGATTTGGCCTATAATATCCACGCTAGCCAAACGGGATGCAGTTTCACAATGAAATATTCCGTACCAAATTGTCAAATGTACTGAATAGGACAAATATGTTAGCTTACATCTAGAAAAAAGTACGATTTCCGAGTTATTACGCAAGTATAACAGAGCAGTTAGTTTTATAATAAAAATGGATGCTATTTATTTCTTGAATTCAACAAATTTTCAAGACACTACACACAATGGAATAGAACGAAACGTTTTCTCAGAATACAAATGTCTCTCAACTCGCAACAGGATATCTGTACAAGTTGTCCGGCGGACAGATGGGCACCGGACCGTGGCCGGATCCGATAAATTGCCGGATCGTACAACAGCGGTGTAATGAGCGTGTTTTTCATTCGATCCGCGTGATGTTTGTATAGGGCCACGAAAAAGGAGTTCAAAATTTAACTACCTACCTATAATATGTTTTGTGGATTTCGAAGGAATGAAATATAGGATATAAGATTATCTCTCTTTTCCATGCTGGTGTGGGAGAAAAGAAAAATCATCGAATATACCAGCTGGTGTTTTATTCGCGCAGAACATAAAAGCGAGTAATACCTACGGGACATTTGGGACGAATTGCAGAAATACAAAATAAATTAAAATTTCATTCAGTGAGTCGTCCCGTACAATAAGTAGAAAAAGAGTTAGTGGAGAAATACAAAAATTCTTCATTCAAAGTTTATTAAACTTTGAATTTATCATAAAAAACCCGATCATAGATCAATGTTTTTTTTTTTTATTTATCTAAGAACAAAACTACAGCAAAATGTAACAATTATACATGTGTCCATGCACCAAACGTCGATAAGATTTGAAATTCCATACAAAAAATATTGGGACAAATTGCAGAAAAACAAAATTAATTAAAATTTCATTCTGCAATTCGAGCTGGTCAACTAGCAACTTATCACTTTTTTGATTCTGCTTTCCACCTTTACGTCTACTGACACGCTAAAAGTGGCATCAGTGGTAAACACGCCAATTTACTACACAATAGGCGCCGAATTCGGTTTCCGCGCCTTTTTCATATGTACTTATTTGTCTGCGATTTTGAAGCAAACTTGACATAATTAGTACGTCAATGTTACACAACTTAAAGAAGCTGATTTTATGGCCATACAAAAAAGGATGCAAGAGTAAAAAACAGCAATATACAAGCAGTGTAAGACGTGACCTGCGAGCCGATGGCCACTAACGACTGTAATGCGTTGTTGTACACATTACCCAGTTATTTAGCTAATTTATCTTTGTTTTATAAAGAAAATCGTTGAAAATATATATTGCTATTGTAAGATACGACCTCCGTGATGCAGCGATGGTTTAATACGCCAAGCCAGCGACGCGGGTGTTCCCAGGTTCGATTCTTGATACCCAGAATTAACCTGGGTCTTGGATGTTTATCGTTATATGTATGTGTAGTAAAATATAGTATCGTTGAGTTAGTATACCCTAATACAAGTCTCAAACTTACTTTGGATGATTTTTCCGTATCTATTGTTAAATGTCTTTCTATATGGCAATGCTATAAAGAACGCAAGAGTAAAAAAAAAGCATTATACAAGCAGTATAAGACGTGACCTGCGCGCCGATGGCCACTAACGACTGTAATGCGTTGTACACATTACCTCCCGAGGGAAAATTAATGGCGTTGTATCTGATATTTTAATGTCATACAATCTTCGATGCAGCCCTCACGCCAGATGAAAAAATAGAATGTCACGTCTGTTTCTTTTTCCGCGTTGATCGTAAAAGCTAATCAAAGGAATTGCCGGGTATTTGAAAATCGTATCAATAGGTAATGTGGCTAATATCGTCTATATTTTCTTGTCAATTCCCACAAACATGGCGACCATCTCGCCAAACGGAACCTTTCGGTCCTATGATGTGAGATAAGCACCAACCTTAGCAAGCTTTTAAATTAGGCTTAAAAATTCTTCTCGAGCACTCCTTCTCTCTATATCTTGGACGAATTTTTTATTATTGCATCATAATGCAATATTAAAAAATAAATATCAATGGAGATTATTTCTTATTTAAATTTTGAATTGTAATATAAATTACTGACATGGTGTTATACATTTTATTCATCATCATCATCATCATTTCGTGTAGGTGACACGGTCAGTCGACCATTTACACCCTGGTGTCAGAGTTCTTCGGAACCGCCTCTCGGCCTCTGACGTGATTCCTTTAACGACTACCAGATGACAGCCGGGACCACCGGCTTAACGTGCCTTCCGAAGCACGGAATCATCTTTTTTATCAGACAATCAGGTGATTCATGCCTGCAATGTCCTAACCAAACTGGAACAACTTAACAAAGTATGCTTCCCGTGGGAATCGAACCCACGATCCCCGGGTCAACAAGGCAAACGCCTTAACCACTGGACCACGGAGGCATTTTATTAATATTTTATTTTCGTATTTTGACGTATAAATTTGATTTACCAATAAATTATTACGACGATGACCAAAATGGTGCAGACATACTTACATACATAGATATATACATAAGTATACACAAAATATGCTCGAAATACATTATCCTCCTTCTGTATGAGTCGGGTAAGATAGAGTTAAAGTTTACACACATCTATGTTACATTTTATTACCTTTAGTCGTTTTTGCTGAAAGTCTGACCTTATCTAAAGTTTTGATTGTTGTTGTTTGTTTTTTCGTATGTGTAAGTGGCCAACAATGGTGTCAGATTTTTCAAGCTGCCTTAAGGCATCTGACATAGCTTAACGACTGCCATCAACGATGACAGCCGGGACCAACGGCTTAACGTGCCTTCCGAAGCACGGAGGAGCTCGAGATATTTTTATGCCACTTGCGGTCACTCATCCAAGTAGGGACTGCACCAGGGGTTGCTTAACATACGTAAGCGCTCATAGAGCTCACACCCACTGGACCATCGGTCTCCTCAATCTAAAGTAACACTACACAGAAACATTGCAATTAAAATTAATGTCTTGTAAAATTACAAAACATTTCAGAATTAAAACTGAAGTAAATAAAACTTCAGAGTTTCGTTTGTAATACAAGTCCTTATTCACCTTGTAATATAATATTTTAAATGTGTTTTTAATGCATGCTATTCTGATGTAATCTTATTTAGTTAAAGAATACGATATGGGAAAAAACCCGCGTGGAATTTTTTCCCATACCCTATTTCTTGTAGCTAATGTTAATAAGCTGAAACGTATGTAGGTACTCGTATGTATCTTTCATGACTTTTTTTTAAATTATTTTCCAAGCGTGTTTCTTAATATATATTTAAGAACATGATCAGATAACACACTTTTAAATACCTATCCTTATATTGTAATGCTACGAATGATACCTGAAATCTCTTGTTTGTTATTGACTTAAATGATCTGTAAAATTCTTTATATAGGATTTTATTTTGCACTCACAATGCTATTTTACCTTATTTATTAAAATAAAGAAAATAAGAAATTGATTTCCAAATTCATAGCAAAATGAGTTGAAATCAAATACCGCACTTGTAAAAGTGGGGTAGTTGTGTTAGGTGACGCAAGCCTAGATGCGTGTAAGAGGAATGGGATATTGTGGAGAAATTCGGCGCCGGGGCTTGAAGCGCGGTGGCGTAATTGGCAACGCATAGATCGTACTGAGATCTAGACGCATGTTCAAGTCCTGCCCGCGTGGAATTTTTTCACCATTTCTTATTTCTTTTATTTTAATTAATACGCTGTAAAATTGTTCCTAAACGCATAGGTACCTAACTAAAGTTATGCATTTAGCTGCTTGTTTTTTTGTATCTGTAAGAAGATAACACTAGTATTAGATTTTTAAGCTGCTTTAAGACATCTGATATAAATAAATACTACTACCTAACGATGCCAATTGGGACCAATGGCTGAACGTGCCTACCGAACCCCGGAATAAAGCCACACTCTCAGCAAAACTACACGAGAAAAGGCGAATACGAGAGTGTGGATGCGAATACGAGAGTATTCGGCAAGTCTCGGCTATATTCGTGTAGTCTACATGGTAAATAAATATAAATAAATATATAGGGACATATCACACAAATTGAGCTAGCCCCACAGTAAGTTGTGAACTTGTGTCGTGGGATACCAACTCAACGATACTATATTTTATAACATATACTTATCCAAGACCCAGGCCAATTTGGAAAAGATCGTTTTCCATCTTGACCTGGCCGGGGATCGAACCCGGGACCTCCGTGTCGCAGGCTGGCGTGTTAACCACTGCGCCAAGGAGCTCGACAAATGGTGGCGGTATTTCGTCTTTTTTAACGCCTTTTAATAACTATTTTTCTCGTTGTAAGAAGTATAATACGCTACAAGACATAATGCTATAAGGCCGCAGCAGTTTCAACGTCCATCTTCAACGTCCTCAAACAGACAACTGCGCTAAGCGAGAGTGTAGAGAGCAGTTCTCGGTCTCGTCTTGTTTCGGCGAATACCGGGAACGAAACCTCTCGACGAGAGTGTGGAGCGGGTATAAACGGTAAAATATGTGCTGCTTGTGGTAACCCATCCCAGTGGCGACGCGTGCCTATGACTGGGACCATGCTTTTAGTCAGGAGATATTATTATTTTTTGCCTATGTCACCTTGTTGTACAATAATATATTCTATGCCTCTTACCCATCAGTTGAAATGAGAAATTTAGCAACTTAGGAGCTTAGATCAGCCAGCTAGTGCCACCCCTCATTTTACTTTTTTCTACTAAATAAGATCTATGTAATTACAAAATTTGTATACCTTTTCATCAATATAAGCATTTCAAATAGGAAATCAGAGTAATGAGTGAGTTGGTCTCATAATTTACCAAATGCAAAAAAAAATTAATAAAAGTAATATCAATATGCAGACGTATTTTGGATTTTGTTTTGGAGTTACATTAAATTACGTGTGGCGCTGGTTTCGCTGATATAACCCTCTTAAATAAAAATCGATATATACATATTATCACGACTTTATCGCTTGCGGGGTAGACAGAGCCTAAAATCATAAAACTCAAAGGCTAAGTTCAGCTTTCTAGTGATTGTGGGTTTTACACCCACAATTTCAATCGTATATAGGCGGAAAGCGGAATTAACTCTCTTAAATCAAAGTTTCTAAAAGTGTTATCAAAATCTTGTCACATAAACTGCAGCATATAATACTTAACACTGAAATATGCCGTCATAGTCCTGAAATTACACGTGCGTCCGTGCAGTCACATTCAAATTGCTCGCAAGGGAATATAAATATCAATTTTAAAATCTCCACGCGCTGCGTTGCGGTGAAACGGGAAAGAATTCCGCGCTTTTGCGTTCAGTGCATTAAACTAGTGTTATTTCAAACAATTTCATTGCAACTAAACGAAAACAATGTTTTGTTTCATAATACTTGAAACGGAAGACATATTTTACTGGTAAATTTCTACTACTTGATAGTTGTTCCAAATACTTTAATATTTCGACAAAAATAAATAATTCAAAATAAGTACAGTAACTTGCTTGTTTTCAATGAAAAAGTCATACTTAACATATTTTTTGAATAAATAAAAAACATTATAAAATACTAAATAATTACTAACTTTATATTTTATCGCATCTGCAAAATATAATTAATTCTGAAAATGTATTGCACTTGTGCAGAATCGTAAAATCACAAATGTAAGTCCGTGCAGGCATAGGTATTCAAATAACTCCCAAGAGCAAATATTAACGGTATGTTTTAAATCAAAAGTTTCTAATAATGTTATCAAAAGCTTACAAATATTGTTACATAAACTGCAGAATATAATACTTAACACTGAAATATGCTGTCACAGCCCTGAAATTACACGTGCGTCCATGCGGTCACATTCAAATGTAAATATCAATTTTAAAATCTCCACGCGCCGCGCTGCGGTAGTTCGTGAAAGAATTCTGCGCTTTTGCGTCCAGTGCATTAAACAAATGTAATTTCATTTCAAACAATTTAATTGAAACTAAACGAGACCGATTCTTTAATTCAAAATCTTAGTTAAATAAGCTTATCCCTTATAAAACTTCTTTTATAATTGTTCTAAATACTTTAGTTCTTTCAATCGACATAAATAACTAAAAATAATTAAAAAGATGCGTTGTTTTAAATGAAATGTGCACAACACAATCTTATGAATAAATAAAAATCTTTATTATTATGTTGAATATGGGTCACTCACGTATAAAGCCAGCTACAGGTCGACATGTTTCGACCTCAAACAGATATCTTCCTCAGGGCGAATATGAACTAGGACGCGCGCACAAAGTCATCCTAGTCCGCACCGTTAGTTACTGCATAGTATATCACCTAGGTATAACATTTGCATAATATACTGAATTTAAAAAATGTATGTGCACTTGTGCAGTGTCGTAAAACACATGTGCGTTCGTGTGGTCACATTCAAATTGCTCGCAAGGGAATATAAATATCAATTTTAAAATCTCCATGCGCCGCGCGGTAAAATGAGAAAGAATTTCGCATTTCGCGCTGCATATAGTGCATTAAACTAGTGTTATTTTATTTCAAACAATTTCATTGAAACTAAAAGAGAACGATACGTTGTTTTAAAATATTAAGAAAGGAAGACATATTTTACTTGTTTGTTTTTCGTATGGCCAACACTAGTGTCAGATTTTTCAAGCTGCCTTAAGGCATCTGACATAGCTTAACGACTGCCATCAACGAAGATAGCAGGGACCAACGGCTTAACGTGCCTTCCGAAGCACGGAGGAGCTCGAGATATTTTTATACCACTTACGGTCACCCATACAAGTAGGGACTGCGCCAAGGGTTGCTTAACATACGTTAACGCTCATAGAGCTCACACCCACTGGACCATCGGGCTCCTCTTTTTATTCCTCATTTTACTTATACTTAGGTACTCGTATTAGTTATCTAATACTTAAGTATAAGTAAAATGATTTTTGAGTATATGTTTAAATGAGCGGTTGATTATATACTTATACTTATGTATAAGTATATAATCAACCGCTTGTATTTACTAAACAAAGCTTATATAAACATCAAAGAGACCTCTCCAACACGTCTGGCTAGCGTGGAAGGTGTAGGCTAATATATGGTAGCCGGTAGTTCAGAGAGGGTCGTACTCCGGCAGTAGAGGTTAAAAAAGACCTGATGATGATAATTACTTACCTACTGCATACTTTATCACCTAAGCATATATAAATCACCTAGTAAATATACTTCATTCAGAAATTGTATGTACTTATGCAGTGTCGTAAAATCACATGTGCGTCCGTATGGTCACATTCAAATTGCTCACGAGGGAATTTGAAGATTTAACCATGTAAAAGTTTCCATGTGCCATTCAATTTATTGGGTTGCTTATAAAAATTTGGTTCAAATTAAGAGAACGATAACTTTGGAAAAGAGTGAATGAAGTAAATTATTTATGATCCAAATAACAGGTATGATAAAAAAATGTATCCAATCAGGTATACAAATATTAAAGTTTTTAAAAGGACATGTGGACACGTCATTTGTTATACCAAAACACAAATAATGGAGTGTCATTACAAAGAAAAAAAAAACACATTTTTCACAAACCTAATTTTAATTGTGTTTGTGTTTAAATATAAGCCAACATATTTTATTTAGTACCCTTAAATATTTTTATAAAATCATGATAAATGAACAGTGTTATAGTTGTTATTCGTACCGCAAAATATACCTACTTTGTCCCGAATTAATTTGTGCAGATTTCTGAAATTACAAGTGCGTGCGGTCACATTTGAATTGCAAGCGAGGGAATAAATTTCATTTTTAAAAGCGGTGAAATGGGAAAGTATGCCATACTTTGGTTTCCAGTGTATTTAACTAGTGTTGTATTGTTTTAGGTGACCCCAATTTCTACAGTTAAATTTCAGTTCTACTGGAACCGTAACGTAATTAAATGTACTACTAAAAGTGAGCTTTTTAAATAGATATATAACCTCATTCCAGTGAGGTAATTGTATTTCACCGACGTGAAAAAAAATTGATGTATTTAAATCCATACCACAATATCCATATTAATATTATAAATGCGAAAGTAAATTTATCTATCTGTCTCGCTTCCACGCCAATGAAAATTTGGTACACAAATAGTCTAGAGCCTGAGAAACGACACAGGCTACTTTTTAATATTTATTTTTTCCACGTGGATGAAGTCGCGGGCACAGCTAGGAATTTTATAAATAACTAGCTGTTACGCGCGGCTTCGCCCGCGTCACATATAGCCTATGTCCTTCTCGGTACCCTCACCTATGTGTATGCCAAATTTCATGATGATCGGTTCAGTAGATACGGCGTGAAAGCGTAACAAGCAAACAAACATACAAACTTACTTTCGCATTTATAATATTAGTTAGGAAGTTAGGATTGAAGTATTATTCTTAGAGAATGGGCGTTAGGAATCATGTCAATAGGCGAAACCAGCAACCCATTATTATTTCCTTCCGTTATTACCTACAAGCTTATCAACATGCTTAACGTGGCCTTAAGGTTTTCCAGACCTGGGCTCTGTCTTCCCTTAAAAGGGAAAAGGACGTGATAATAGTATGAAAAGCGTTTAAAGTTATTCCAATAGCCATTGTACTTACTAACACAAACATGTTACTTAAAAAACACAACTATTTATGCAATATTTACTTTAATTCATACCCTCTATTTTATATAGCTACCATCTCGCAACCTTATCGTGGCTGCAACTGACACGGGTCGGTCTCACTGCTGGAGATATCTTGATATTTCACATCGAAGAGCGGGTTGAGAGCTATACTTACCTACGGTATATATTCTTGCCTTTTAAATAGATATCTTACCTCCATCCAGTGAGTTAATTGTATTCCACAAATTCCAGAAGTCATTTGTTACCTAAGAAACACAACTACTTTTAGAATATTTTCTTTAATTTAAAACTACCATCTTGCAACCTAATTGCGGCTGCAACTGACACGGGTTGGTCTCACCGCTCGATGAGAGGGTTGAGGGCTATACTTACTTACCGTATATATTTTTGCCTTTTATATAGATATCTATCTTTATCTCCTCCTTCCAGTGAGTTAATTGTATTCCACAAATTCCAGAAGTCATTTGTTACCTAAGAAACATAACTTTTTTCACTATATTTTTTTTAATTCATACCTCTATTTGATATAGCTACTATCTCACAATCTTATAGCGGTGTGCAACTGAAACGGGTCGGTCTCGACGCTGGAGATATCTTGATATTCCACATCGATGAGAGGGTTGAGGGCTATACTTACCTACCGTATATATTTTTGTCTTTTATATAGATATCTATCTTTATCTCCTCCTTCCAGTGAGTTAATTGTATTCCACAAATTCCAGAAGTCATTTGTTACCTAAGAAACATATCTTTTTTCACAATATTTTCTTTAATTCATACCTCTATTTTATATAGCTACTATCTCACAATCTTATAGCGGTGTGCAACTGACACGGGTCGGTCTCACCGCTGGAGATATCTTGATATTCCATATCGAAGAGAATAAGGGCTTTACTTACCTACCGTACATATTCTTGTCTTTTACGTAGAGATATCTTACCTTATTCCAGTGCTTCTTATATAAATATCTTAACTCCTTCAAGTGAGTTAAGTTTATTCCGAAAATTCCAATAGCTATTTGTTACTTTAGAAACAACTATTTTCACAATATTTCCTTTGATTTATACCTCTATTTTATATAGCTACCATCTCACAAACTTATCGTGGCTGCAACTGACACGGGTCGGTCTCACCGCTGGAGATATCTTGATAATCCACATCGATGAGAGGGTTGAGGGCTATACTTACCTACCGTACATATTCTTGCTTTTTAAGTATTTTATCTCCTTCCAGTGAGTTAAGATGTTTCAAAAATTCCAAAAGCCATTTGTTACTTATGATACACAACTATTTCCACAATTTTTAGGGTTCCGTACAAAAGTTGAAATACGGAACCCTTATAGGATCACTCGAGCGTCTGTCTGTCCGTCCGTCCGTCTGTCACAGCCGATTTTCTCCGAATCTACTGAACCAAATTAGATGAAATTTGGTAAGATAGTGTAATCCTATGACCCAAACACGGATGTGCAAAGTAAATAAAGATTTTTTTGAAATAAGGGTCATTTTGAGGGGACCAATTACAAAATTTAAAAAAAAAGTTTTGCAAACCTTACTGTGTCATATATCAAATGAAAGGGCTCATTATGAGGATCTCAAAAATATTTTTTTGGTAAAATCAATACTTTTGATTTTATTCACGAAAGAAGGCAAAAATTGACCATTCCCCCCCCCCCCCCCCTGATCTCCGAAACTACTGAGCCGAAAATTTTGAAAAAATTACAAAACATAGTTCATTCCTTGAAGATTACAGGAAAAAATAATAAGAATTCTATCACTTGAAAATTAAGTGGTATACTCACAATAATAAGTTCATCTAGGGAAATAGTTCACTAAAACACCACTAGATGGCGCTAGTCAATTGAATAAAACATTTTTTGCACATTGCGTGTGTGTTCACGAAGCATATTGTACGGAACCCTCATTCACATTCAACCACATTCACCACACCGCTGGAGATATCTTGATAGTCCACATCGAAGAGAGGGTTGAGGGCTATATTTGCACACCGTATATATTCGTGCGCAACTCCTATCTAAAAGCAGTTCGGATATTAATTAATATTAACGGGACTAGGCCTAAATCTTCTGTGTATCTATTTCCACCGAAGTTTCTGTGAAGTTATTTTATTTGAAAAGCAGTTAATAATTACTTTTATATTTACTTAAGATAGTTTAGTTCCTTAATACATTAGATACTTACTCTTTATATAAGTTACTTTAAACTAAAAACTAAAAACTTTTCAAACAAGGTAAATGTATTCATCATCTAATCAATTTCGTCCATAATAATGCTTTCTAGTCCAGCTTACAAAATAAGCAAAATATCCATTCAGTCAGTTCAGAATAATTTGTTATATCCGTCTCGCAAATTTGCGGATGCATTCTCAACTGGTGGTGCCCATCTGACCTATTTGCTAGTTTTCAACTACTAAGATGTACAACGTTTTAAAGATTTCGAATGATTGAATTACGAGTACGTCTATCTTGGATATCGTTTATCTTTTGAGGCAAACTGGCAGAAGAGGAAGATCGAGAGCCGTGTTCACCTGGAATGGGCTGCTTTTGAAACTCAACGATGACTTTCAGTCTCGACTACCACAATGCCTAAAGACCAAGTTATATAACCTATGTCTGTTGTCCATACTCACTTACAGTGCAAGGGCTATGGAGTGTACCATGCTTGGCATCACACTATTGGTTTGTATACCGAACGTGGAAATTTTCCGTGGAACAAAGGTCAAAAACGTGAGTAGATGAATTACACGGTTAAAGTGGGAACGTGTGGGATTCTTGGCCAGAAGAGAGGACAGTATATAGACCAAAGCAGCGACGGAGTGGTGGCCGAGAGTGGGACGAACACCAGTTGGTAAACCACTAGCTAGCTGGTCAAATGACATTGTTCGCCTGAGCGGAAAAAACAGTGGATAAGAATGAATGGAAGAGGACCGTAGCAAATGGCACCAGAAAGGGGAGGCTTATGCCCAACAGCATTTATGTTGCTATATAATTTGTCAGATTTTAAGGGCTGCCATTTCAACTGCTTTTAACAATAAGTAAAACAGAAGCATACATTGTTTTAAAAACCAAAAGACAGCACCAGCAGTTTTTTTTTTTTTCATTTTTTATACATGGCGGAATTTTGATCGTTCTAGACCCTTAAAGGGGTGATTCAGCCCGTCGATATGAACCATTTTTTTATGGGATCAATGCTGGAAACTCAAATTTTATTTCGACATTTTCATACAAAAGTGTTCAGCCGCCCGGGCAATTTGTATAGGAATGTCGATTTTTTTTTCGAGTTTACAGCATTTTTCCCACAGGAAAAGTTGTTTATATTGACGGGCTGAATCACCCCTTTAATGGTCCGGAACGATCAAAATTTCGCCATGTATATAACGATTATACTCTCCAAATTATAAATCTAACCTTGGATCTCGTATTCATGAATACCCGTGTCCGAATTAAGAGCATTTAACCATAGAGCAGAGCAAAACCTTTCTGCTGCTATCTGCTTAAGGCTGACACATTGACGAGGGTACATTAGTACTGTTCTCAGCATTTTTAATGGATTTCTGTTACAATTGCGATGATTTAAGTTAATTTATTAATAGGGCGTGCAGAGATACACAAAATTCCTTGCACCATAGAACAATTGTCATTAAATCAACGAGCGATGACGAATTGAGTTGGGACAAGCACATATTTTTTGTATGTTCATATGTGCCGTAAAACTCTTGAATACTGCTATTAATATATAAAATAAGGGTCTCCCACGCATGACATTAGCTACATGTTTCGCCCTCATCCAGAGGTCTTCCTCAGGTTAGATGTGAACCAAGACGCGCACATAAGAAACGAAAAAAATAGTCTTAGCAGAACTTCTATCAGCAGGTTGGTTAAGTTGTTTCCAGTTTGGCTAAGACATTGCAGGCATGAATCACCTGATTGTCTGATAAGAAAGATGATTCCATGCTTCGGAAGGCACGTTAAGCCGGTGGTCCCGGCTGCCATCTGGAGTCGTTAAAGGATCCACGTCAGAGGCCGAGAGGCGGTTTCGAAGAACTCTGACACCAGGGTGTGCATGGTCGACTGACCGTGTCACCTACATGAAATGATGATAATGATGAGCAGGTTGGTGAATTAGTAAGGGAGTTTCAAAATCACCTTTTTTGTACGATTTTTTATACTAATATTATAAAGAGGAAAGGTTAGATTGTTTGTTTCCATTGAATAGGCTCCAAAACTACTTACCTGACCAATTTTCAAAATTCTGCGGGTAACAGATATATTTTACGCACAAAAAGTCGCGAGAATTGCAAGTATTCTCTAAGTAATCTTAATTCTAAGAATAATGACCTCGGATTATCATACGAGGCTTGGAATCTACCTGTTTCAATGTTACGTCCGAATACAGATATCCTGTATTGTTTGAGATAGGTAAGTATAGCTTCCAACCCTCTCATCAATATGGACTATTAAGAAATCTCTAGCGGTGAGACCGACCCGTGTCAGATACAAGCCGCAAGGCCGAATTGCGAGGAGATAGCTGTATAAAATATAATATAGCTATATAATAAGAGTAACTAAATTACTATATATACACATATATTTATATATTCAGGGACCAAGTCTGGATTGAGTTTCTTTCGGCGTATTCTTCTCATCAGTGGTCATTACGAAACGCTGGTACGTTTTTGATTTTGCATACTACAAATTAAAAAAACTAAGAAAGAAAAATATGACGTTCAAAAAGAGATACAATTATCCAATTTGGAATTAAAAAAATTAACTTTGAATTTGACTTAGACTTCACTTATACTAATTTAAAAAAAAGTAAAATTGGAAACCATATTTATAAAAAAAACCGGCCAAGTGCGTGTCGGGCCACGCGCAGTGTAGGGTTCCGTAGTTGCGAATGATAACTTTGAGTTCACACTGTTTACACTCGCACCTCACAGTTTAACGACCAAAAACATCTAACAATGAAGCTTGTATGAAATTTTACATTTTCCAGTACATTTTATAAGTTGGTTGCCTATAACTTTTTAGTTTGCACTTAGTACCTAGCTCTGATAGTTTTCCTTTCAACTTCAGTATATATACTACTGCTGTAATTTTTTTCACGTATCCATATATAACCGTTTAGCAGATAGAGGGGGGGGACACGTACCTCTAACAAAATTTTGCACTTTAAAACCAAATATTTCGGAAACGGATCCCTAAATCGAAAAATGGTGTTCCCAACCTCACAATATTTTTCAAAGACCTTTTTAACGATACCCCACACGATGGGTAAATAGAGAAAAAAAAAATACTCCTCCACTTTACTTGTATGGGAGCTACCAAAAAAAATTTTTTTTTCAAGATTTTATTCTACGACTTTTTTGCCATGATTAATATACACATTCATACCAAATTACAGCTTTCTAGTACTTATAGTCTCTGAGTAAAACCGCGGACGGACAGACAGACAGACAGACAGACAGACAGACAGACAGACATGGCGAAACTATAAGGGTTCCTAGTTTACTACGGAACCCTAAAAACAAGACAGAAAGAAACAAAGCCATGAAAAGGAAGTAAGAGAGTATATAAAATACTAAGAAAATTTATGGTATTTTTTATATTTGATTGACTTTAATTAATGTAAGCATAAAGATCTGTGTCTCCTGTCATTTTTAGTGTAGTTGATAAAGAAACACAATAGGGTTTGTGGTGGGAAGTCAAGGGGTACAGTTGAAGTTTGCCTTAGACATTTTTGCAAATTGATTTTAGTGGACTCTATAATATGAAATTGGTGTATTATAAATGCTCGTGCTCATGAAAAATTTGTGAAATAGTTAAAGTGGACTGATAAATGGACTCGTCTATACGAGTCCATTTATCAGTCCACTTTAACTATTTTATTATTTACGTTGATGCCTCGTGGGCCTTCTGGCGGCAAATCTATATTTGCCGCCAGAAGGCTCACGAGGCATCAACGAACATTATGCCATCTTTGATGCTACTTTACCATACAACACCGATACTTAGTATCTCATTATACTGGACATTGGCAGAATCACTGATATTTCGGTTAAAGCTTTTTTGAAAATTTACGCCCGTCACATTGATTATTTACAGACGTTACATAGCCTATAACACTCGGATGAAGAATACAATCTAATGACACCTCACATTTCAAAATCGATTAATCCTTTAGGCTATAGGAAGCAACAATGGAACAAACATACATATATACGTAGGTATATATGTATGCGGGTGAAAACTATTTAGCCTAACCTTTCTTTTAGGTGGGTCAGTCGGATTATACATTAGTGATGTCAGTTCATTTTTCAGTTATAAAAGCTAAATGCGAGTTTTACTCAGTAAAAAATAATAAACCGACTGAAATCTTAACATAACTGACGTGCGAAGTCTCTTTTTTTCTTGTGATGAAGCCTTTATCCCTATCCCTAGCCCTATCTGTCAATATGTTTCTTAATTCTTTTTAAAGCTCTTCGCTTTAAGACCTTCCTTGTCATCAAAAAACCATGATTTTCGGCTAACAATATTTAGTCTATTGCGAGTTTAAAAAATCGATTACAATAAAAAAAGATCTGGCAAATAAATGGACACACGGATAACGAAACCACCTTAAAGCTGCTTTTTGCCAAAATGAACGGAATCCAAAAATATACACCAATAAATTTTAATTTACCAAAAGAAAATGCTATTTCCAAGAAATCCTTGAAAAACAACCTTAATACCCGGTTTACCAAGAAAATTAATTGTAAACGTGTTCTAGACACAACAATTAACAAAATGAAAACCACAAGCCGAATAATTAAACACGCCGTTCGTTGTTGCTATTAAAATAACCGTTATTAACCAAATAGCGTTTTAAGTAACGCGTTATTTTTGCTAATCCCTCTGAAGTCTGATTAATGTCTTTGGTCTAACTATACAGAAACAAATTATATTTTATTCAGGCCTTTAAAAGGATAACACTATGCTTGATTATATCCACCTAAAAACTAACGAACTATGACCAGTGTTTCTCAAACTTTTGAAATGTTGCGTATAAATTAGTTTACTTTGGATTTGTTGGTGGTTAGTCATTTTATTTTTATTACAAAACTAATGAACGGATAAAACCTCACAAAGTTATAGCTTATACATCAGAATAAAACATACACCGTGAAGCACGCGAATGAAGACGTGGAAAAAGGTAAGTATTAAATACAACGTGTTTATGAAAAAGCGCAAAATCTGAATTATTTTGTTCAGAATAGAGAGTAGAATCGATTGCACAAATACATAATAGGGATCAAAATTTCAACCAAAAAAATATTTTGTGTACGCCGTGTTTGATCATTACTTAACTTAATCATGTGGCGGCATGCGAAACGGTACCGTTGGCGGCCCTCGATTGCGCGGTGGTGACGTCAAGGGGTTCAGTTGGGTTTGCCTTATATTTCAAATTTAATTAAGTAAATTTACAATAAAATAAATAATTGGTGTAGTTTGGTGTTATAAATGCTCGTGCTCATGAACAATGTCAGAAAAGTAAACTATCATAAGGACTCTTAGAGATGTGTCACCAGAAGCTCTTATAAAGACTCTTATACGACCCCAATTATTTGTAGGTACCTCATTAAACTGGACGTTGGCAAAATCACCGACACCTTGCCATGGCGGATGCCATGATATCAAAAATAAAACAGAAAAATTGAAGCAAACTTTACAAAATATACATTTTATCGAACCTCAAAGTTTTGGCAACGTTGCTTTTTGTAAATAAGTAAGCAACTAGCCAAATTTTAGGTCAGTCATTAGGAGATGCAGCGCATAAAATAAACATGAATTAATTTTCGTAATTATTACCAGTTCTACTTGAATTTCAAAAGTAAGCTTTAATTGGGCTAATTTAGCTGGCCGTTTCTCACTAATACACATTTAAGTTATTGTTAGAATTTAGCATAATATTTTATAAACAAGGGTAGTATATATGAAAAAAAAATATTTAGGAGGTTGGTTCCAGACAAATAGCTAGTTTTTATTTTTTTGGCATAAATTAATTTGCTGCGTCGACTGAAAATTAAATCTAACGTCTGAAGCCTTAAATCTGAAGATGCAGCCATAAACATGTTCGGAACATCATCATCATCAGGTCATCTTAGGTCTCCACTGCAAGAGAGTGACCCTCTCTGTACTACCAGAGCCATATATTAGCCAGAGCAGTCAGAGGATTTGGCTTATACTCTCCACGCTGACCAGACGGGATGTTTGGAATATCAAATCTAAGTTGAAGAAAGAATATAAATCGCTATAATGCCCCTTGTACACAATCGCTGATGATGGGCTGTCAGTGTGAATTTCACTGTATATTTTTCTGCCTGGAAAGAAAACTCTCAAGAGCTTCAGTGAGTCAACAGCAACATGCAGTGAATTATGCCAAAATAGTTATTTCGTATGATGGCATTTTATAATAGAATAGTCTTTTATTCGCATATAATTAAAATTAAAAAGATATTGAAACAAATAATAATATAAAATGCGCATATTTTACTATATCTATCATGCAAGTAATTTAAAGTGAGGAATAATTTGATACTTACGGTACTAGCGCAGCAACACAAAGTTGATCTTGGCCTTCAACACTAGAAGGCACCATTTGTTGCGATCATGTGCCAGTCTTTACTTATCGCAAACTTCAAGTGTCCTGTAGGTCTTTCATGATCTCCTCACGCCAGCGGCACCTAGGAGGGCCGACCGGACGAAGACCATGTCTACCATATTATGCTCTCTTTACGCCTTGATCCTCTCCCATTCTCCCTAGGCGTCTGAACCACCGAAGATGACCTGATTTTATTTCACTAATAATGTTTGGTATCTTCGATTTTTTAGTTCTTCTGGGCTCTCCAGGTCTTCCCTTTGCGTTGGTCCCACGATTTTACGGAGGATTTTCTCACCGAAACTAACAGCTTTATTTCTTCCTTCAAAATTAGTATCTATATTGATATTGTATAGTTATCACTACATAATATCACTATCACTACATATTATAAAACAAAGTCCTCTGCCGCGTCTGTCTGTCTATCTGTTCGCGATAAACTCAAAAAGTACTCCACGGATTTTCATACGGTTTTCACTAATAGATAGAGTGATTCACCAGGAAGGTTTTAAGGTATAATACATGCCCGGATGCAGCTGGGTAGGGCTGCTAGTGAACTATAAAATAATAGGTTATTAAAAAATTTACAATCACAATAAGTGAGGTATTATTTATCATTTGTTGTCAGTGTTGTTTATATGGCTTCTATGTATTTTTCGTTCACTATAGTGACTTGAGTGTGTCTACGCCCGCGGCAAAAAGACAATTGTATTATCTTCTTGTATACGTTCATACTATGTTTCAATACAGTGGATGGGATATATTCGGCTTTGATGTAAAAACGAAAACCGAACAATCAAAGCATTTGTGCGCCTGTTTCGACCGCTGTTATAACTTGTTTTATAGCGAAACAAACTGAGATATAACTCTCTTTGTAACAGTCAAACGTGAAGAGAAATTACAAAAAGGATTGCTCTGTCATAGATTTATGCTAGGCAATCAATTATTTTTTGGAAACATTTCCTATAAGAAAAACTGCACTGTATTTTTTTATCTCTGGCACTCACTACCGTACTCTACATTATTATACTGTTCTAGCAGCTACTGCAGGTTCTGTGTTTGGACTGTATAAAGAAGAAGGCGCTTTGATGGATACTACGTGTATTATAAAATTAACAAAAAGGTATAACAGACAAAATGGTGTCGTGCCGTGTCGGTGATTCGGTCAGAGTCGTTGTGTGTCGTATACCCGCTGGCCCACTCCGCGACGTCCGGTGTTGCCAGTGGCCGCAACAATACAGTTGTCCAAGAAGAAGTGTAAAGTCTTCAGAATTCTGTATGTAAGTTCCTTTATTACGCTTACGCAAGTTAAGCTACCCTGAACACAGTCCCCACTGGGATGGGTGTCCGCAAACCGCAATAGCATAAAATACCGTGCTACGGCTCGTCAAGCTGTTGCCCTGGCTGTCATCTTTGTTGTCGATTAGCCATTATTAGACAAAAATACTACAATTTACCTACTGCCAAAGTACAAAATCAGATGTTTTCAATTTGATCTGATTCAGCAGTTAAAGAAATTAAATGAGGAGTGGAGCTAGTTTGCAGATCCTAGCACCTTAAGTCTTTTGTTGCGGAAAAGCGACGGAAATTTGAAAATTTTGAATTTGCGGGAAAAATGAACATTTGAAATTATAGACCTTACTAGCTGTTACCCGTAATATATAGCCTACCTCCTTTTCGCTACCCTAACCTATGTGTATTCAAAATTTCATGATGATCGGTTCAGTAGATATGGCGTGAAAGCGTAACAAACAAACAAATAAACAAACTCATTTACGCATTTGTAATATTAGTTGGGATAGGATAAAGTAAACTTTAAAAATTCAGTCTACAATTAACCGATTTCATACAGCACTGATCAGTGCTTACGCAATCAAGATGTTCAGCCAAAACAACACTGCACCAGCCTCGACAAATCACAATAACAAAAGCATTTTACGACTCCTGAAACATTAAACCGCATTGACACAGCCGGCCATTCTGTTCAATTATTTAAACAATCTGGATTGCAACCCGAATCGAATCGGGGGCAATCTTCGGAATAATTCAAAGGCACCACTAGGTCGGTGCGTGTCGGTAGATCTATGCGGTCATTCTGATGTTTTACATGCTATCGCGTCTTTTTTCCTTGCGGGGTAGACAGGACCTAGGTCTGTGTGTTTGTGGGCTTGTAGGTTGAGAACGGAATGCTATAGCTTTTGTATCAGTCAAAAATTTATATTTGTTCCTAATGCAGTGCTTTTAAAAATAGGCAATAATTATTAAAATTTGATTAATCATGAAATTTTAGGATAATTAATAACCACTAGGTCGGTGCGTGTCATTCTGATGTTTTACATGCTACCACGTCTTTTTTTCTTGCGGGGTAGACGGAGCCCAGGCTTATAAAACTTAAAGGTTACGTTTATGTTCGTGGGCTTGTAGGTAGAGAACGGAATCAAAATAGTGATGGGTTGCTAGCCGCATCGCATATTGATATTTGATACGATATTTTAAAGTAACATTTAAAAAATTGCTAAAGCTTTTTTCTTTGAGTTGTAGACAGAGCCCAGATTTATAAAACTTAAAGGCTACATTTATGTTCGTGGGTTTGTAGGTAGAGAACGGAATCAAAATAGTGATGGGTTGCTAGCCGCATCGCCTATTGATATTTGATTATGATGTTTTAAAGTAACATTTAAAAAAATTGTTAAAAAATTTCTATAGCTTCCGTATCAGTCAAAATTTATATTTGTTCCTAATGCAGTGCTTTTAAAAAATAGGCAACAAGTATCAAATTTTGATAAAGCGTGCAATTTAAGAATATTTAATAACCACTAGGGCGGTGCGTGTTCGTAGATCTATACGGTCATTCTACTGTTTTACATACTAACACATCTTTTTTCCTTGCGGGGTAGACGGAGCCCAGGCTTATAAAACTTAAAGGTTACGTTTATGTTCGTGGGCTTGTAGGTTGAGAACGGAATCAAAATAGTGATGGGTTGCTAGCCGCATCGCCTATTGATATTTGATACGATGTTTTAAATTGACAATTAAAAAAATCGCTACCTATAGCTTCCGTATTAGTCAAAATTTATATTTATTCCTAAAGCTGTGTTTTTAAAAAATAGACAATAAGTATTAAATTTTGATAAAGCGTGCAATTTAAAAATAATTAATAACCACTAGGTCGGTGCGTGTTCGTAAATCTATACGGTCATTCTACTGTTTTACATACTAACACATCTTTTTTTCTTGCGAGGTAGACAGAGCCCAGGTCAATGAAAACTAAAGGCCGCGTTTAGCATGTTCTTAGGCTTGGAGGTGGAGAACGGAATGAAAAAAGTTATCATCAGCCGTATGAAGTCCACTGCTGGATACAGGCCTCTTCCAAGAATTTCTATCATTGGAGAGTTTTGCCATATTCACCACGTTTGACAAACGGGTTGAGGAGCATAGTTTAACAACTTATATCTGTTCCAACGCTGCTGCCTATGCAAACCATTTTTAGCTGAGGGAAGGGTAGGAGTTTGTTGGACTTGAGGAACGGGATAAGGGTATTTGGGATACTAGTTGCTCGTACGGATTGGGGGTAAGAAAGTAAAAACTCATTGTCCCAAGAATATACGTTCAAAAGGAAAAAAATAAACTTCGATTTATATTCCTATAACCTGATCAAAGATAACTTCTTAATACGTTCGTACTAAAAATCTTTTTTTATACAAAAAAATAATATCTTCTCTTTACGATCATTCTAATAGGAGTCCTGATTCTAAGATAAAATATTGTTTAATATATTACACTTAGTAAATGTCTTAAAAAACTATCAATATTGCAAAAATAATGTTACAAAAACACGAACACCAACCCACTCTACAAAATTACACAGTCACCACAGGAAATCTCAAAAGAATAGAGCCATACGTGTCGAATCACCCCACGAATGGGAACAAAAAAGCTGTGGAGCTCTCAAGCGACGAAACATTATGCTACTCTACAACTAATCTCTTTGTTCCCACTCGCACGAATGGGGTAGCTCTTCAAAATAGTTTTTTTAAGTGAATGCTCCATCGATTTTTGTGATAGCAATCGTGCTGTCGTTTGTCAATGTGAACAGTTTTGTAGTAAATTGAATTTTGAGTAATTGAATGTTACGTGTTGTTTTCGAGCAGTTTTTTGAATAGGGCCTATACAAAAATACAGATCTAAAATAATACGTGTTGGCGTTTGTTCTTACTGCCTTTAGCTATAGGCGTAAATAAGACTGAACATTTGCCGAGTAAAATCTTTCTTTATGAAATCAATTTCCAAAGAAATCAAGCCAAGAAGTTTTTTTTTTCTTTAATGAAGCCGACGCCAATTTTTTTCTACTTATTCATGATACTCTTAACCCTCTATCTAAAAAACTACTGAATCGATTTGTGATGAAAATTACTCTGTTTACTAAGTATATACTAAGTCTAACCACGGTAGAATTGATAGCTTCCCTTTTTAAGGTTCCGTAGCAGAATAGCAAAAAACGGAACCCTTATAGATTCGTCATGTCCCTCTGTCCGTTTGTCACAACCATTTTATTCCGAAACTATTGCTACTACACAGTGGAAACATAGTAGGTAGATGATTCTGTGAATTGTTCTACGATTTTTTTAAATAAAATATTATGGGGTGCTCCTGATACATGGAAAATAAATTTCAATTTTTTTTCTTCAAACCTATATGTGTGGGGTGTTTGTAGATAGGTATTACAAAATGACATGGAGGTTCCTAAAACCATTTTTCACAAAGTCAATAGTTTTAAAGATACAAAGTGGTTAAAAGTGTTCCCCATCTAACTTCTAAGATAAGAGAGTGTAAAATAAAAAAAAAATATAAAGTGTAGATTTTAATAAACACTTTATTAAAATTTATACACACACACTTTATTAAGTGTAGATTTTAATAAACACTTTCAGCGATAATTACTTTGAACGATATAAGTACACTTAGTAGTTTTTGAAATATAGCACTTTTTCAAAAAACGCCAAAAAAACTTTGTCGTTCATGCAAACACAATCAACAAAATCATCTTTGCTGGCAAAAAATTATAGAGCTTTAAATATAAGCTTGCTTCTTCGGAACCCTTAATGGGCCAGCCCTACTCGCACTTGGCCAATTTTTGAAGTTCGTTGAAAACTATGTTAATAATCTAAATAATATGAAGGAGTAATTCTAACAATACACATGTACATTTGAATCCATATCGATGGACATTTCTCAAGAACTGTAATTAAGCTTAAGCGTTTTTTCATTCAGGGGTCTGATTGACCCCTCAAGGCTTTGAGGTCAGATATGAGCAAACAGGGATCGATTAACCCGTTAATGTCGGCAAGCAACTTCGGACCATTAGTGTTAGCAAACATTATGCACAACGAGCTGATAATTGCATGGAGATGACCTACCATAGTTTTCACCTTTGAAACTGTGCTTAAATTCAATGGGTCTTTTTACCTAAAATAAGTTATAAACTGAATTTGTAATTTGCTTTCAAAGAGTAAGCACAAAGTTAATTAAGATCAAAGGATTTGACTATCAATAAGCAATTAGTTAAAAAATATTGAGTTTCTTTTTTCTGATGTAGATAAGATATTTAAAATTCTTTTCTATTTAGGGAAGAAGTTTTGTTTTGAAGTATATCGAACCCGGGACCCCCGTGGCGCAGCGGTCAACACGCCAGCCTGCGACACGGGGGTCCCGGGTTCGATCCCCGGTCAGGTCATGATGGAAAACGATCTTTTTCATAATGACCTGAGTCTTGGATGTTTATACACGACACAAGTTCACAACTTACTGTGGGGCTAGCTCAATTTGTGTGATATGTCCCTATATATTTATTTATTTTAAAAAAATAAATTAAGTTTTCTTCATGATCGGATAACCTACATTTTTATGCAGATAATTTGTAAGTGATCGGCTTAAAAACAATTCCTTTTGAAAATTGAATAAATGTTACGTATGAAAGTGCAATTCGAGGTACAAATAGATTTTTTAAGTTTATAATGGTATCGCCTTACAGACAAGTTTGTTAAGTATTATAATATGGCCGATTAAAGAAAAAGACAGGTTTTATATATACGTCTCACTCTTACTACTGCATAATGTGTATTTCAATGAAGAAAAGCAAAGCGTTAAGTTTTAAAACAGCGGTTATTTAGTTTAATCGCTATCGTAACGACGGTTACAATTTTACAGACTTCTAGGCAGAAGGCTAGTTAGTCCCATCAGAACCCTGAAAGCGTTATAGTCTTAGACACGCACGGAATAACTATGTCTGAGCGTCAACTACACAGAAGCGAGCGGTTATAACGATGTCCAATATGCTCTGTAATAATTTAATCTGCAACTTTCGATGTACTGAGGGAAGCCGCCATTTTTTTCATTTCATTTTTTCATTTTCACTGATTCTGTCTCAATAAGTAAATCTTATATTCACTTACTCAAGATTTTAAATGATCTAAAAGACTCTAAGATGTCATTTCTAGTAATATAGTTCAGCGACTCTCGTGTGAGCGTGTCTGACGGGCTGGCAAACGAATCCGATACTTGGAACGGATATATCGATTTGCTTATGCTATGACATGAAAGTGTTAGACGTACGTACTTGCTTTAAACCAAACGATCCCCCCTTTAGCTGTGATGCTTCATAGGCAGGGGTCTGCTATAGGCATATTGAATAGATACACTTTTTTTATGTTGCTTTAGAACGACTTACTAAAATTTCATTATTTTTTTACATAGAACTCTTACATAAGAAGAAGTTATAAAGTCAAATATGTTTAGATGTTTTGAAAATGCATAGCCGATCATACTATACCCATAGATTCGTGACAAAATGAGCAATCATTTCGTGCGTGTGGCGTCAGAACTTTGTTTGGTAGGTGTACTAAATAAAGCAAAGCAAACATGTGTCTGACGCTGAGGATCAAACTCAAAGCGTCTTGGTTAACGGTGAAGCAAGTTAACTACTGCGCCATGAAGGCCACCTGCTATTTTTAATAAATCGAACCTACTCGTACAATGATTGACCGACCGAGCGCGAAACCGCGTGCGAAGTGTCTCTGTTTCAGTTTGGGCAAAATATTCGTGGTATGCAAACTATTTGGAGTCCAGTCATCTGAACAGCTATGTCCCGAAAGGGTCTGTCCGGCTGTTCTCCTTAACAGATCATTCCTTAACCAATTCTTGAAAAATTTTGTGAGCAGGTTCACACTAGGTACAATAAATTACATATTAGGTATCTTTTTTTATAAAAAACCGGCCAAGTGTGAGTCAAACTCGCGCAATGAGGGTTCCGTACAATATGCTTCGTGAACACACACACAATGTGCAAAAAATGTTTTATTCAATTGACTAGCGCCATCTAGTGGTGTTTTAGTGAACTATTTCCCTAGATGAACTTATTATTGTGAGTTTACCACTTAATTTTCAAGTGATAGAATTCTTATTATTTTTCCTGTAATCTTCAAGGAATGAACTATACTTTGTAATTTTTTCAAAATTTTCGGCCCAGTAGTTTCGGAGATCAGGGGGGGGAATGGTCAATTTTTGCCTTCTTTCGTGAATAAAATCAATAGTATTGATTTTACCCGAACAAAAAAAAATATTTTTGAGATCCTCATAATGAGCCCTTTCATTTGATATATGACACAGTAAGGTTTGCAAAACTTTTTTTTAAATTTTGTAATTAGGCCCCTCAAAATGACCCTTATTTCAAAAAAATCTTTATTTACTTTGCACATCCGTGTTTGGGTCATAGGATTACACTATCTTACCAAATTTCATCTAATTTGTTTCAGTAGATTCGGAGAAAAGCGGCTGTGACAGACGGACGGACGGACAGACAGACGCTCGAGTGATCCTATAAGGGTTCCGTTTTTCAACTTTTGTACGGAACCCTAAAAACGAACTTTTTTAGCTGTGAACATTGTTAAATTTTAATATATTCAAAATCCGACTCACGCGGTCTATCTGGTCTAGACTGAGTTTCTTTCGGCGTATTCTTCTTATCAATGGTCATTACGAAACGCTAGTAGTTTTTCGATTTTGCATAATAAAAATAATAAGAAATAAAAATATGACGTTCAACAAGAGATCCAATTTTGAATAAAAATCTTTGACTTTGACTACCAGTCATAGAGCCACAGTTTATTATTGTATTCGTTATTAAACCAGAATATCACAAAGATGCATTTGCTATGTTACTTAATATATCGTAATAGACTGTAGAATAGTTTATAAATTACGCGCATGAAATTGCGAGCACAGCTACAACGATCAATAAATGCACATCACACGCTTGTCAGTGCAATGTGCGCGTGACACGTAATCCTTTGCTAATTAAGTTTGACTAATACATCTCGTCAGTGGCGTATCTGCACATTCACAGCCATTAGGTCGTTTCATTTTGTCGCTCCTTTATTCTGATGCTATGCTTTATTGTGTGCCGATCGTAAATTGGATCTGGCTAGTACTACATTACGTTATACTATTAATGCTGTTTATTATGATGCAACTACCGAAAGCTGGATATTATAATCGAGGAATTTATAGGCATGATCCAAAGCCAAGTGCTCTTAATAAACCGATGACTATAATAGCCAGCTTACTAAGTACGAACATCATACGACGTTTTCCAATACACACTTCCTCGAAGAGGTCTTCGAGAGAGTACCAGTGGTAAATTTGCACGCTGTATGTATGTATATACTACGTGATCAGTTTCTTTCATGCGAGTTTGTCAAATCTACATTTCGTGACAAATACACATACGTCATAGATTAGAGTAGTAGTAAACATCCAGATAGACCATCTTTGGATTTGTGTCAACGTTTTTTACCCTTTTCAGTTATGGGTTCTCTTACATCCCGGACCTCTATCACTTCACTATGTTCCCTGGACATAGAACTCCTTATACAAGTAGGACGTTTTAGGTAATAGTTCATCATCAGGTCTGCTTTAGTCTCCACTGCAGGAACAAAACCCTCTCCGTTCTACCAGAAGCATAAATTATGAGCCAGACCACTTCGTCTTCCACGCTTTCTAGACGGGTCGAATGGAGAAGTCTCTTTGGTGATTGAAAACTTTGTTCGGTTCGTGTTTCCTACTTTACCTTCTACAACATCGATAGGAAGACTTAGAGTGTTTCTATTCTACTCTCGGAAACCACACGGCGTAGTTACACAACGATAATTACTAAGAGCTTAGCCCAGGCAAAAGATCCATTCGACCAGAGTTGCAAAAGAACGCAGTGAAGCGCAAAGCATGTTTTTTAACATGTTCGCCATACGTATTTATTCAATCCAAAATGCGTGTAAAATGTACAATTCGTACACACCTGCTTCCAGTAGTACATTATAGTCCTCTCCCTCCCTTGTGTAAATAATTTTGACAATCCACGCGTTTACATTGCGGAAAATCAACAGAATTTCGGTTTCTGCCCGTTGAGTATGTTTATCGTTTCTGCGAATTTCCACGAAAACCTGAGAGCGAATTTATTGTTCTTATCATGTCTTGAAGAAATACAAAGAAATATGAATAGGTGGTTAATATTCCAGAGTATGTATTATGCATAGGAGTATTTTTTTTTAAATCTATGGTATTACACGCGCTGTTTCCTCTTGCGTGATCACACGAGTAATTGTCACATGATATCGTTATATCATATGACTAAGATAACAGATGTCTTAGTAGACTTTCATCTGCTTATTTGATTACTAACTCCATTATTGGAGGTTGGCCGTCAGCTTTCCGAACTCTTCTCTATCCATTGCCAGGCGAAACAATTGCTAAGCTCTGGCGATTCCAGTCCATTTCCTTACGTACCGCAGCTATGATTTGTTACGTCTTTCAACGCGTCTTGTGCTTTCAATTTTGACATAGGTACTATTCTTCTACTGTGGTTTTTCTACCTTAACCTCCTTGTTGCTTCCCATCACGCACGATAAGGTCAAACGCGCTCAATTGATCAATTAGAAAAATCTCGAGTGACACCGTATATAAAAATTTGGCAGGGCAGTCTTTCCAACACTTATTTCATTTCCGATGGATTGTGACTAGTATGGATTGCCAAAAACCGTCATGTATCTGTGATTTCTTTGTTTGAAAGGGATGAATAGTGATTACGTAATCTAGATGAATAACTTCACTATGAATCACAACCAACGCCAAGGGTTCGAATCCTATAGTCGTTAGTGTAATTTGGTGACGTGATAAGACGTGATAAATATATACAGCATGTAACTTGACCCTCGATATTCCCTTAAAAGGGTGACTCACGCCGTCAATTTGAAAAACTTTTCCTATGGAATAAACTCCAAAATTCGTTTTTTATTACCCGGGCGGATGAACGCTTGTATGAAAAAGTCAAAAAATTTTTTTTTAGTTTCTAGCACTTATCCCATAAGAGAAGTTGTTAATATTGACGGTCTTATAAGGGAATATAGACGGTCAAATTACATGCTGTGTGTTTGTAATTTTGGTAAAATTTTTTGCACTTTTATTTTCTAACTAATGCTTCTTCTTCTTTTCGTGTCGGTGGCAAACCAATTATTTTAATTAACTAATGCTAATAGTTTTTAACTTAGGTTTTTAAAAAAATATATTTGTATTTAATTTACAAAGCATAAAAAGCTAAGTTCCTGAGGGTTCCCTCCGATCGCAATTTCATATTATTATTATAGAATCCTACTTAACATTATAAATGCGAAAATTTGTATGTTTACTCACTCACTCCCAAACGGGTCTAGGGATTTCGATGAAATTTAGCACACGGGTACCTAGTTCATTTCCCAAAAAATATGCTTAAAAGTTACTGTTCCCGAGGGATTGACATTAACGCGGGTGGAGTCACTAGCGAAACCTTCTATACCTATATAAAAAAAACTTCCAAGCAAACGTTAATAAAACCTAGTAAGTGCCATTAATTTGTCTCGTTTCAAGGAGACTCATTTGTATTCATTATAACGACCAAATACATTTGTTTGTGTTTGCGCTGCCATCGACAAAAAGGAAATCACGTTAAAACGAAAACAGAGATCGTAAAATATCTTCATAGACTAAAAATATTATAAATGAATCTTGATATAAAACTAAAAGAAGAATATTTCACTGTGTTGTGTCTGCTTAGGGCCCTTAGCCTTCTCCTTGTCCTGAAGATTTCGCCGGTAAATAACATACATTACGAAACCTTTAAAAAGAACATATGAATTATCGCCGTCTGATTCCCGGCAGAGTAAAATAGGCCACTCCAAGTCTTCCCTGGGATGTCGCAGAAAGCAACTTAAGTAACACAAGCTAATCAAAGCTTAGAGACCTCTCCAACCCATGTGGTCAGCGTGGAGATTGTAGGCCAAATCCGCTGACTGTTCAGGCTAATATATGGCTCTGGTAGTACAAAGAGGGTCGTGTTCCTGCAGTGGAGACTAACAAAGACCTGATTATATAGATGATTCTATATATATATATATTACTTTCTATATAATTACCTTAGTCATATTACGCTTATTAATAATGTTGATATCTCGCGTTACTTTAAATCAGGTTATACCGACATTTTGAGCGCAATTCTATTTTAAACTTACAAGGGAACGTATCATGATGAACTCATCTAAGTAATCTGAAGTAAAATGAAACAACAACATTACCCTCAGAAATAGAATTTTATATGAACGACAGTAATTCCAAGTTTGTAGCTTGATTGAAGTAACGCCATGTAAGCGCACCTTAAGTTTCGTCGTTATACAACTTGACTAATAGTCCAAGTAGATGTAAGCTTCTTAAAACTGAAATTCACCTTAAGTAAACCTTAACAACGGCATCTGGTTCAAAAGTTTTAAAATGACCCCGACATTGAAACTTTACTGATCTTATCCACGTCGAATTTCCAAAAACGTAAAGTAAGGCATTTATAGGTGAGAATTGAAAAAATTGTGCATTATTCTTTTGAAAATTAAAATTAACGTCATGACGAGGATATACACACGGACTTTGATGGCTCAGTGAATTTAAATCATTAGTGCTAGCTTACAACTGTTACACAACCCAGGCCGATGTATAGGCAGTCTTCATCATTTGCCATCCATTAATATAAGTTAGATACCTTTTCCATCCATCCATCCATCAGGTCTTTTTTAGTCTCCACTGCAGGAACACGACCCTCTCTGTACTACCACAGCAATATATTAGCCAGAGTAGTCAGAAGATTTGGCCTACACTCTCCACGCTGGCCAGACGGGTTGGAGAGGTCTTTTGATGTTTGTAAGCTTTATTTAGCTTGTGTTTCCTAAGTCGCCTTTTACGACATCCACGGGAAGACTTGGAGTGGTCCTATTCTACTCTGCCGGGAACCACATGGCACAGATACCTTTTAATAGCTTTAAATCATACATTATACATATGATATGAAGCATATATCAAAATTATTTATCATCATCAATATCTCAGCCGCATGAAGTCCACAACTGGACATAGGTCTTCCTCAAGGATTTCTATAATCGAGGTACTTTGGCCATACTTACCACGCTTTGCAAACGGGTTGATGAGCGCAGTTTGTTTGGTTTATAGCGGTTCCGACGTTACTGCTTAACGAGATTGTTTTTAAAGCTTTTGTAGGACTGGGGGAATGGGGTAAAGGATAAAAAGTAGCAGGGGAGGCCGGGCGCGCGTACCCAATGCAATACCAGCAACCACTAGACAGGTAGTTGAGGGTAACACCACTAAACATATTTAGCGATATGAATAAATATTTTCAAAATATCTCACGTTCGTTTAAATAAAAAGAATAATAATATCAAAGAATTTAATTTTGAAAAAAAGACGCCAACATTCGTAGTTGACGCCCGAGGGAACCATTGCCAACTTGAAGCTGCTGCTAATCATATCCAGTATGTACTTGTTAGACTTTGGAAGTCCTCGACACTAGTTTGTCTCGCGGTTTATTTATTTATTTAAACTATTCTTGACAGTCGAATTTCAGTAAAATTGGCAAACTTAATGCCCTAAGGCATTATAATATGCGGTTCTAGTTAGCACAATCATGATTATACTTTCATTAAAATAAAGAGATAAGATATGGCAAAAATTCAATTGTGATATGATATGGGAAATATTTTTTTTCCCATCTAGTTCCCCAGTGTTTTTTTATGTATTTTGCATTTGTCATTTCTATGATAAACATCCAAGATACTATCAAAGTATTTGAGTCTTAAAAGAATCTTTTTAAAATATGCAACACCTGCTGCTACATCTTACATAAGTTTAAATAAAAAAAATCAATGAATTTATTTCTTGAACAATCTTAAATAATAAATGTTCTGTACTTGGACTACAAACGCCAACATTCGTAGTTGACGCCCGAGGGAACCATTGCCGACTTGAAGCTGCTGCTAATCATATCCAGTATGTACTAGTTAGACTTTGGAAGTCCTTGACACTAGTTTGTCTCGCGGTTTCTAGAGAGCTCAAAACCAAAAGAAGGATCATTAATTGTCTCTATAATATGCAAGTAAAATAAAATTTGTCTGGACTGTACGATTTTTTTTTATGTCATTGGAAGGCAAACGAGCAAGCGGGTCACCTGATGGTAAGTGATCACCGCTGCCCATGGACAACTGCAACTCCAGGGTTGTTACAAGAGCGTTGCCGGCCTTTGTTTTTCCTCCCCAGAGGGGGAGGGGGGAGTGGGCCTCCGGCTCTCTCACTCACCGAACGAAGCATAAAAGCGAATAAAGCTCGAACGTCGATTTTCTGTGAGAGTGTGGTACTTCCCCGGACGAGCCGGCCCATTCATGCTACTAGCAAAAGTGAATTTTGCCGGTAGCGTGGCTCTACTACAACTAAAAGTTATTATCTGTTAACTATTGAATTCGTCTTTATGTTGAATATTTCAAATATTGCCATGGTAAATCATCATTTCAGCCGTATGAAGTCCACAGCTGGACACAGGCCTCACCCGAGGATTTTCATCATTGGACGGGTTTTGCCATACTCACCACGCTTGGCAAATAGGATGATGATCGCAGTTTGTTTGGCTTAGGTTCCTACGCTGCTGCCCATCGAAACCGTTCTTTAAGCGGAATAAGGTGGAGTAGGAGTTGGACTAGCGAATCGAGATATACGTATTTGTTATGCTACTTGGTCGAATGGATTAGGGATGAAAAAAAGGAGATCGGGAGGCCGGGCGCGCGTACCTGATGCTACATCTGCAACTACTGGACAGGCAGGTGAGGATGACACCCCTGACTTTGGCATGGTATATACAATACACGTTGATAAATGTATTATATTTGAATTTGAACGGTAAGGTCAAATGCAACTAATTAATTATCAAATCTCGCCGTGTGGTTCCCGGCAGAGTAGAATAGGACTACTCCAAGTCATCCCGTGGATGTCGCAAAAGGCGACTAAGAAAACACAAGCTAAACAAAGCTTAATAACATCAAACAGACCTCTCCAACCCGTCTGGCCAGCGTGGAGAGTGTAGGCCAAATCCTCTGACTACTCGCCTGAGTAGTCAGTATAATATGGCTCTGGTAGTACAGAGAGGGTCGTGCTCCTGCAGTGGAGACTAGAAAGACCAGAAAAGATGATGATGATGATGAATTATTAAAAAGTTTTGTCATAAAATCTTTTTCAAATACGCTGATAATTATTTTAAAAGAGAAATTTGTATGGTATTGAACTACAATAAATCACAGTCATGTGAAATTCAATTAGCAGCAAAACAATTATGAAAACAGTAACTCGTGTGAACACAGTTGATCGCAAGCATTAACTCGCTTCATGTCCGGATGAAAACTAAATGTATAGTTCAGTCCTGTAATCTTTTCGATTGATATCTATTAAAAGATGAGTATGAAAGAAAAAGAGACAATTACTAAATCTTTTTCAGAATTTCGTCAGTTTTTGTCAGCTTTCGAAATGCATGCTGCATTTTGAAAGCTTGGCAACTATCAATACTTATTAAAAATACGCCAAATGTGCAAAGAAATAGAAGTAGACTTAGGATAGGAGGATATTGTCGAAGAACAGGAATATATGGCGTCAAAGAGGTGAGGCTTTTTTCAGCAGTGGGATTTAAACAGCTTAAAAATAAATCTTATTAATTAAAAACGACTGAATGCATGTAAAATATATAAATAGAAAGTTAAATATTTATGGAAACAATAGCTTATTTGTCAAGAATTTTTTTGAAAAGGATTATCAAGAAATCACAGTCAGTCTATATTTGTAAAATTATAATAAATCTTCTTCCTCTTCTTTTTCCCTATTTGGGGTTTGCTATGTATGTCAACTCTCTCCAAAGTTTCTACTCCCAACCATATTGGCACTAGACTTCCTCGGCTTTCCCTTTCCTCTATGTCCTGACAGATTTAAGTGGAGCATCCTTTTAGCCAGGTGATCGGCATTCCTCCTCTCAATATGGTCATACCATAAAATAACTACCAATATAGAGCCTTATTCAATTTGCACCGAAGCAATTATGAAACACAGTTGATCACAAACGTTAATCCGCTGCATGTCCGGGTGAAAACTAAATCCGGTTCAGTCCTTCCGATTCCAGTCCAATCTTTCCGATTTAAATGTTTCACGCAACTGATTTTAAACACGTTCGAACCTATTTGCTGTCATTTTTCATGAAAAGCACTTAATGTCTGGACGTGCTGTAGATTTGCTATGGAATGTTAAAACTATTTTTTTCTATCAATCAATTCTTTTTTGCCAAATGGATTGTTTATAAAACAGTTATATAAGTACTTTGTATTTAATGTTCTTATCAGATACGTATTTTGGAGGAAAAGTAATAGCAATTAGTTCGAAGGGAATAGTTAGTATATTGTAATCAAATTTACATGAGGCATGAGAAATAGGTAGCAGGAACAGATTAACTCAATTACCATTTATTCATTACAAGCTTTCGGCCGCGACTCCGCTCGCGTTAGTGTCGACACAGTAACTTTTCTCCAAATAAAAAGTAGGCTATGTCCTTCTCTGAACTTTAGACAATCGAAAATAACGTCTAAGTTTTTTATGTATTTCGCAATTGTCATTTCTATGATAAGCATACTGAATCAAGCTGAAAAAGATATTTTCCGACTTTAGCTAATCGTCTCTACAATTGAAAGCACTACCACTGAGCGACAGAGGTAAATTAATGGCTATCTTATAATTGGTTTACCTTAACATTTATATAATAATATTTTGAGTGGAGTAACGCGCTGCTTATGGTTAAATCTATGATTAGAATTGCGTAATCTACATAAATGGATTGCCAAAGAACGTAACGATTACTTTCAGCCAGGGAATTACCGCAAAGTCATTAAGCTGGTCCCTGAACATCAGAAATATGTAAATGCGTAGGCCAGTTTATCCGTCTATGCTCAAAAATAAGGAAACTATAGAATTAACAGTTTATTATAAGAACTGAGTACTGTTAAAGAATAAAAAACATTATAAAGTGCTTGTAACAAAAACTTATTATAGGTAAATGTGTTTCATTGTAAAGAATGCAATGCTAAGTAGAAAAAGAATGATAGTAACTTTTTGAAGAAAAAAGAAGAACACGTTCCTAGATACTTAAGTATTTTAGACAACGACCACAGCTGCAAATTATAAGAACGGATATCATTAGTAATACATATGTAACTTCCTCAAACTATGTTCAAGTGACGGAATAATAATCATCTTTAATTAACTGTATGCTAAAAGTGATAGATAGATCATGATATTAACTTAATTATTATAGATTTATAAGTTCAAAAAGTAAAAACTTCATCATCAACATAGTCTTAGCCGTAAGAAGTCCACTGCTGGACATTGGTCTCCGATGAAGATTTCCGATACAACCGGTTGGAAGCGGCCTGCTTACAGCGCCTTCCTGCAACCTCTTTCAGGTCGACCAAACACAGTCGGTAGGTGTCCAACGTCGCACTTGCCGGTACGTGGTTGCCATTCAAGAATCTTTCTGCTCCATCGGCCATCGGTTGTTCACGCCTCATTTACTGCCACTTCAAAAAGCTTATTGGCTAGATTTCGTCGGTGACCCTCGTTTTTCAGTAAAAACTTATCTCAAACATCTATATTTTCTCTAATTTGTACATCTACCCTCAAAATTCGAGGTGACTCGGTGTTATAATTGGCTTGTGGATTATTTTACTTAAAATGTTTGACCCACAATTTTGTTACGCAAAGGAGTTATGCTAAGTTTTCTAGATTTGCAGTTTCCGGAATTTCCAGAACTTTGGTAATTACTTTATTATTTTTGCGTACGAGAAATCCTGCACTGCATATTTCACAAAAAAAATATCGAAATATACTTATTTATTGAGCCACAGTAGATACAGTTTATTTTCTGTTTGTTTGAATTCACGTAAAATGCTGTATCAAAAGACATCTGAAACTATTTAAATTATCACTTCAGAAAGGCTTACATGGGAAAAATAATGCAATCCCAACTAAAACTTAGTCAATACAAAAGTGAGTTTGTATAATTGTTCATTCTTTTTTGTTTGCTAGCTATTCACGCGTTATCTACTGAACCAATCTTCTTGAAATTTGGCATACACGTTGATAATGCTACGGAAAAATATATACGGGTAAAAGCTAGTATAGGTGCCACTTTAAGAATTTCGAAAGTCAATTTACGTGTATAAATATATTTTAGGATAAGTAATAAATAGGAAAAGTTGTTTTCATTGATGGGCTGACTAAATCACCCCTTAGTGAGTCCAAAATGATCGATATTTTACCATGCATTTTCACTCATTCCCTCGGCTGACTTATACCGTCTGCGTGGCGAGAAAAGAAATTGGTTGATTTTTTTTTACTCTCCCACCAGCCTAAAAAAATAAGAATATGTAGTTTTTAAGAAAATTTCAAGTAAAATTTTGCGTATAAAGTAAAGAGCTCAAGGTTAGCCGAGTCAGGAATGTGAGAGGGTCCGATAACAAGGGCGTTGGAACTCTTAATCCAAGTGAGGTATTTGCGTAGACGCACAAGATAAATTGTGGGGCCTACTGCTTGAATTCGTGTTGAAATTTATAGGATTTTACAAGCCATTAAATAATATCTCAATGGTGGGTAAAGGCCTCTTTCTCTTGGTTCCATATACCGCTGTCCGTTGCTTATGTGAACCAATTCTGATCGTGGCTTTTAAGCTCGTCGCACCACCTAGTTCTGGGTCGGCTGTATCTCCGTTTGCCGTTGGATCCCCATTCTGTTGTTATTTCGGCCCTGCGAATATCACAATTTTTTTTCATAATTTATATAAATAGATCAATTTATAATTAGATATAGATGTATGGAATGAATTGTCTTAAATAACAAAATGTATAGTTCCATGAATTCAATAATGTAAAAATAATATAAAAATTATGTAAAAATAAATAAGATCACTTGGTCTAAAAAATAAAATACAACTAAATAAGAATCTTAGATTAAAAATGTGTATGCGGATTAGATTCTTTATCCCTAAAAGTAACTTTAAACAATAA
This sequence comes from Rhodophaea formosa, assembly GCA_963082605.1. NCBI lineage: Eukaryota > Metazoa > Arthropoda > Insecta > Lepidoptera > Pyralidae > Rhodophaea > Rhodophaea formosa. Next base: position 7,189,865 of record OY720226.1, read on the forward strand.
ATTTAAAAAACTCACTCTATACTCACTCCAGTGAAATCATAGTGAGGTATTACACATAGTGAGCCCTCTCGTTTGAGTAAACGAACCAAATTGTTAAAGTGATAAATCTGAAAGGTCCCTTATTATTACTGGAGAGATTTGGAGTACCTCGAGAGTAGAACATATTGTAAACATCTGCCTCTATTGGATGTCATTAATTTAGTGGGTAAATGTTATTGTAGGCTGGCCAATGTGAGGACAGCTTTTAGATTCGTTTACATTGTCCTTGTTTGGGGATGTGGTAAAATAGTGTCGTTATATGTAAGAATTCTTTGACTTTTTAAATTGCGTTGGAGAACACTTATTTTTTTATTAAAAATTGTATGTACACTAAAAGCTTATAAGAGAAAAAAATCAAATAAAAGTAAGTACAAAAACATTACTTATTTTTTATCAAAATCTCTTCCAGTAGGCCTGAGAGAGGAGAATTTATAATTATTAAAAGTCACTCTTCGTATTTTGTTTTTTCAAATTTTGTTCTTGATGGAATAGCTGTATTTTTGTTTTTTATTAAACAGCTATCAGCGACCGCAAAAAAAACCGGTTAATGAGAAGTGCCTGTATAATTGCAAAATACCTGAAATGGGTGTTTCCTGAGAGTGCGAATTTTGGCTGTCCGGGGCAAAAAGTCCCCCGTTTCCTTGAAATAGACATGCGAGTTCTTTTTTAAAATAATGTTTGATCTTTATTCTTACTTAGAAACTATAATAATTGAACATTATAATAAATCAAGTGCTCTAAACAGAACTCAAAACACCTAAAAATTGATTATTATGGCGCGTCCTTACCCCCGTTTTGTTGAAACAATCCTTATTTTCATGGTTTAAAATTCAATAAATTTATTTGCGTTGTAGCAAATAAACATGTAAAAACAATAAAGATTTACATAAAATATAAGTTACTTTAGTATTATTATTATAGTTTTCTAAATAGACGATTGAATTGTTGTCCAGACCTTTACTATGACTGTCCTGGCGTGTCACTAGTTCGTACCATGCGTTTTGGTAACTCGCTGTCCCCCTCCGTACGATCCACCGGTCTAACTTGAAGTGTCACTGGGAGAGGTCGCGCATTTTGCTGCCACATTCTCAGGATACAGACGTAAGTACTTGATTGTCCTGGTATTGGTTCATGTATGTGATTGATTGTTCTGGTTCGATTTTTTTTATTTGAAATTTGTGTAATAACTATAATAATATTGTGTATATGTCATGAACCTTGTTTATATTGTTGTGTTATACAGTGTACAGTGCTAGATAAACTCTAATAGCAGCAAACGACAATTATCTTACTTTTCTTGATTTGTCTGGCATTGACTGTCCTGGCGTTTTAGCCAGGATAATCAATTTTGAACTATCAATTCTACTTTAAATACATTTATATGGTTTTTTTTTGTCGTTAATGGGCACATAATGCAATGCAATCAATATTTTAGCACATAGGTCTCAAGATCCGGAGGTCCCGGGTTCGATGCCCGAGGGGTACAACAAAAAATACGCTTGAGTTACTGATGCCTTTAGAGCTCAAAGAGTTCCGCGGGACTATGAGTGTGCACCATTATTTATTAGTATATCATCTCCTTTATGTATTTCAAAAAAATGCTTTGTCATTTTTGTATGTGAACAGTTTGGTCAATCAACCCCACAAGCCCTAGTGTCAGATTTTCTAACCCGTCATAGGGCTTCTAATATGGTTTTCTGAACGAACGCCAGATGACAGAATGATCGGAAACTGATGATGTGCTAACTGAAGTAATATTATTGTCTTTTGACACAATAACAGTTTTTGTTTTAGAATGCCTCGAAATAAGCAGAGTAGAGAGGAAAGACTTAGAAAAAAGCGAGAAGCAGAGCAACGCAGATTTAATAGAATTAAAAATGATCCCATTTTCTATGCTGAAATGAAGGCTTAACACTTAGGCTTAACAACATTATAACAATTAAGAAAAAAATTGTACAACAAACATTTTGTACAAGATAATAAAGATTTTTTATTACTTTTGATAAAAGTCTGTTATTTTTTCATGTAATTTTTATTGTCCTGGACATACGTATTGATTGTCCTGGTCACGAAATTTGAACTTGAAATATCTTCGAAGTTTTTAGCCCAAAATGAGTGCCTACCAAAAAAATACATTTATTTTACGTTCAAAATTGATATTATATACAAAGTTTTACTTTAACTTCATGTTTAAAAAATGCCAGGATAATCAACCCAAGAATCATATTTCCAGGAATCACCCAAATATCATTAGTGTTCCAATTATTAATGTTCAGTTGGATTATTATAATTCCTCACATTTTGCATCATTAAACGACGACAACGACATTTCAGTAAAATTATTTATGTTTTACGCAAATTTTAATTTAATAAATACTTTTGCATTGGTTGCAAGTATTTTTTTGAATAGCATTCAACAAAATACTTGCAACCAACCTTGTTATTGTTTAGAACTCAGAATTGTAAATCCATCACACAATAAATAACATTTCAGTTTTACCGTTGCATATAAAGATTTACTGCTCTTGCACACATTGAGTGTATTTGATGAAAAATCATGGCAATAAGACTCGACCGTGTTTAAATCCATTGCGGGAAATATTCCAATTGAAAAGATTACCGGACTGAACCGGATTTAGTTTTCATTCGGACATGCAGCGGATTAAAGTTGTGATCAACAATGTTCGCACGTGTTATTGATTTCGTGATTGTTTCGCTGTTGTCTACACCAAATTAACATTATTACATTTATAGTAAATAGTATATTTAAATTCCGCCAAAACCATACACTCTCTATATCTCTCTCACACACAATCAATCCTTCCCTTTCGCACCCGAGCCCAGGCCAAATAAAGATGGCCGCTTAACGCAAATTCCGCGCGTGCGCTCGTACAAAGAACATTATAGTGAAGAACATTATAGTGAAGAACGATAACTACAAGTGTGAACTCTTTTCGGTAGTGCTAGAGTAAGTCCCGAAATAAAAAAGAAACCACAGTGATTGAGCTAGGTCGATCAGCGCTGGAGGATTCCCTGAACACGTGCATCAAAGGTTTGTCCTTCATGTCCTGGCTCCCTCAGCTGTTAATTTAGTTTAATTTCTGATTTATAATATATCAATATTTATGTTTTTAAGCATGTGACATGCTTTGTGCTGATAACGTGATGGGATATTTAGTGTTTTTAAAATAAAATGGATATTTTCTGTCAAGAGAGTTGACTCGAAGTGACGATTCTTGTAAAAAAAAAAAAACAATCTGAAAACCATATGTCTTGTGCACAGCTGAGGTTACTATCTACAAACCAAATCACAATATAAATAATATTTCGGTTTTACCTTTGCATGTTTGATTTACTGTTCGTCCAGAAATTGAGTGCTTTTGATGGAAAATCACGGCAAAAAGGCTCGCCCGTGTTAAAATCCATTGCGGGAAATATTTCAATTGAAAAGATTACTGGACTGAACCGGATTTAGTTTTCATCCGGACATGCAGCGGATTAAAGTTATGATCAACAATGTTCACACGTGTTGTTGTTTTTATGATTGCTTTGTTGTTAATTTAGTTTAGTTTCTGATTTATAACTTTTCAATACTTATGTTTTCATGCATGTGACATTTTTACGATTTTTCGTCACACAAACACTTATTTTACAAATCACGCTATAACTTAGTAGTGATAAAAAGTTTAACTCTCTATCACTCTTTTAAGAGCTTCGTGCTGATAACATTTTGGGATATTTTGGAATTGTTAAATAAAATTTATAGATGTTTTCTGTCAAGTGGGTTTGATTCGCAGTGACGATTCTTGTAAAAATCAAAAATAAAAAACTTTATCTATGAATTATAATATGTCATGAGCACAACAGAGCTTACTATATACAAAACATCACAATATAAATAACATTTCAGTTTTACCATTGCATATCCGGATTTACTGCTCATCCAGACTTTGAGTGCTTTTGATGGAAAATCACGGCAAAAATCCCGACCGTGTTTGTGTTTTGATTAATTTGAAAACATAAGTGAATATGAGCAAAAAAGGGAAATATTTATAGCAAAGATGATATATGCTAACGATCATAGTTTTTTTATAGCTGCAAGAAGCTTGACTTGAACATTTATGGGCACGCATTTATTTGAATTAAATACATTTCCAAAATGCCGTAGGTACTTGAAATTCTACTATCGTATCACCGATTTTATATGGCCATCAAGAATTTTTATGTCACCATAAAAGTTTATTCGAAAACTTCAGCCGATAGTTCCATAAAAAAATACTAGGTTCATGTCGTGAGTAAATAAAGAGAAAAGTAAATACGAGAATATAGTACATTACTGCAGAGGCCGGGAAGTAAGGGATTGCCGGACGAGTATAGTTTTCAAGGCCGAGCGTCAGCGAGGCCTTGACAATAGTTACGAGTCCGGCAATCCCTTTCCCGCCGAGGAAAGTATAGAGATTTTCTCAATAAATGTGAGGAAATTTAACTTAAAGTTACACATAAACTTACATGCCTTAAATATTTCCCCTTACTAGGTATTTGCCGGTAGTAATTTTTCCACTTTCAAGTTTCAAATTAGGCGAAGTAGGTACTTAAAATCCATTGCAGTGTTGCTTTCATCACTAAAACTCATTTTGAACCGTTTCATTTCGAATAAATAACCAACTTTGCACATATTTACCGAAAACAATCAATGTCAATCAATTACTGCAAAGCGTTAATCACAAACTACGAAGAAGATACTATTACTAGTATCAGACGACCGACTGCCATATGTTTTCTCTAGGCAATAAGGATCATAGACAAATAATGGAGTGAGGGTGAAAATGAAAAAAATGCCATACAATTCCTTTTGAGTTTCTATGGGGGGCCATAAATTCAAAGTCAATTGACGTGTGTTCTATGCCCTAAAATCCGTAAAGGCAGTTTTTCGGCAGTGGCGTTAATCACTACGGGTATAGTGAAAATAACAGATCTCCCGAGTTTTTAATTTTTTTATTTTCAGTTGTCAATTCCAGCAAAGGAAACAATGCCCATAGAGCTCAGTCATATTTTTCACAAAAAATTTAATAGATCATAGATTATTGTTTTCTTCTCTCGCAACGAAAATTAAGCATATTTTCGTATGATCACATATCGATATTTTAATGAAATTGTAGTTATATTCACGTATTATATGCATTTTTTAAAAATGCAGTGGTAGTAAACTGGCTGTATGACAAGTGACATAATTTACGTTACATAGATTAATTAAAAAGTTTTGAGCAGCGGCCGGGAAGTAATTTTCATACTTATTTCCTGGCCTAGGCCGGCAATGCGATGAATGAGCCAAGAATTACAAACTTCCGGTCTTCTTTTTACTACAGTAATGCCTACATTTCCGAGCATGTTTGAGAAAAAAGAGTTTATTAATGTATGCCGTGTGGTTCCCGGTAGAGTAGAAAAGTCCCACTCCAAGTCTTCCCGTGAATGTCGGAGAAGGCGACTTAGGAAACACAAGCTAAAAAAGCTTATAAACATCAAAGCGACCTCTCTAACCCGTCTGGCCAGCGTGGAGAGTGTAGGCCAAATCTTCTGATTCATTCCGGTAGAACAGACAGGGTCATGCTCCTGCAGTGGAGACTAAAATACCCCTGATGACGATGATTATAATAAAATACATGGAGTGCGATAATTCCACTTGTAAAGCGAAGCGTAGGTTTTGCATAGACCTTGGCCGTCTTATTGTAAAACGAGAAATAACTTTAGTACCTGGTTTAAACCATTATCCGACCACATAAGTCAACCCCTATATTTGACCCATAACCCCATTGATGTTTCCACAACCATCATTGTCAATTCGTTTTCGGTGAATTATAATAAGCCCTGCATGGGTATCTACCCATGCAGGGCTTGAACCATATTTTTTTTTTACCATATTTTATTTCTTAATTTAAAAGAAATAAAAAAATATTGAGATGCGCAGTTTTCACAAGCAAATCAAAATCTCAATTCAAATCAATTTTTATATTCATAGTATCAAATATCCGACACTCAGAAAATGTCCCTCTCATATCGGAAGATCTAATAATCCGATGTTGGCACGAATAATTCCTTTATCTCTAAATGTTACCCCCGCTCGACTTAAAATTGTTACGGACGAATTTTCACGGGATCACACAAGGATCTTGTTAGAAATAGAAGCGACATGTATTTAAAGGTTAATTTTTTTTTTATTTCTTCTTCTCTTCTTTCATTTAAAAAAAAAATAAATAATAAATATATACGGACACACGAAGTCCACTGCTGGACATGGGCCACCCCCAATGATTTCTATCAAAGGGCCGTTTTCCATACTCACCACGCTTGGCTTTTGTGTGTTTATTTGAAAATTTAAATTGTTTACCGCATACCTTTTATACGGTTCAATAGAAAAAGCCCTGTGATAGAGGGACGGTCGAACGGGCAGCGAAAGCTTAGTAATAGGGTCCAGTTTTCAACCTTTGGGTAAGGAACCCCAAAGAATAATAAATCATTTAAACTAGCTTTTACCCGCGTCTTAGGTCGACTCCAATGGAAACTAAGCATTTTATCTGTTTAACATTTTTTATGTCTGTCTCAGTAGTACTCAGCCAAAGTTAACGCAAAATTTCATGAGGATCCATTCAGTTATCCAAGCGTAAAAGCATAAAAATCAAATGTATGTATATACACACGATCACACTTTGCTATTTTTACCCACGACGGACGGAACGGAGCAGGTATATGCGTTTAGGGTGAGAGACGTTTGTTTGTGTGTGCGTTTGTGCAAAGTAATGTTCCCACCTATCTTCTAAACTAATAATCGATTTTGATGCGGCCTTCAATAACGGGTTTGTGTTTGATGAATTCATGTTCTTAGACAGGGTGTCATGGCTGTAACTCACTAGGGGGCGCCACAATATTAGTGCAAAACAATGTTGTGTCGTGGGTTTTTTTCAAAAATTTTTTGCTTAGTTATATACAGGTGTTTTAGTAAGATGACATAGTGGGGATGTTATTTACGGCCGAAAGAGAAAAATTGTGACAATTAAGAAAATAAATACTGCATCCATAGATTTTCAAAACTGCTTTACCTGATAACCTGACCCAAGCCACGAAAAACTCATAGTACGCAGGGTACTTAACTTACTTATTTTATTGCGAAAGATTAGTTTAAAACTACAAAAATAAGGTTTGAATCTACAAAAGCGCTAAAAAAACAGGCTCGTTTTATGGCCTAATATAAAATTTTAAACCATCTTAAAAGGAAAGATTGAAGTTAGAAGAGTAAAAGAAAAGCCAAGAACGGCATTCACAGACAAATTCGTGTTGTACAAAGAATTCAAAGAGATAGCGGAGGATAGGAAGAGTAGGAAAATACTCCACCGTCAAGAACAAATTTCTTAAATATATAATGATGATAAAATTTAAATAAAGGCTACTGACAACAATCAATAAAACCTTTTCCATGCATCCACAGATTAAAAACACAAAATTGTAAATTAGAAGTACAAAGATAACGAGCTACATGCACTTGCGCCTTTTATTTAAACAATATTTCAAAATAAAACAAGTCATGTTATGACCACCATAATGACCTAAAAACTCCCATCCTGCTATTAAACAAATGTTAAAATCAGATATGACAGACTGCAAAAAATAACCAATATGAAATACACGGGGCAGCACTTTGCCCGTACAGGTTTGTTACCCGGGCCTTACTGAATGCATAATATCTTTACACATAATCTAGCATGAATGAGGCATAACTCGTTTTAAAGTTTTATTTATTTATTAATAAAATCTAATTATATTCTGTCTCTTATGATGATAGTTAATTAATAAATAAATTCTGGCCCTTAAACTGTCGACAACAAACTGGGACAGTCAACCTGTAGGTGATATATAGAAAAAAGTAAAAGGGCATTGGGTAAAAGTGGCCTGATTTTCAAAATTTGCGACCACCGTTCAAAGTTTATTCATTCGAAAGATCATATTAAGATGTTTATTTTCATCTATGGCCGTTTCTGTCTACAGTGTATCGGAGCCGAGATATCGGCATTCATAATTAAAAAATAAATTACAATAATGTCGTCTAGATAGACAAAACAGGATCTTTATTTTATTATTTTTTCGTGTAAATATTACTTGATTCTATGATTTATATTATTTATATATAAAATAAAAACAGTTACAGTGGGGTATGCGACATTCATAATTAATACAACAAACATTAATATATTATTTTTATTACGCAGAATTTGATGATATCCTACTTCAGGCACTCATGCATGTGTACTTATATATTTTTACGAAAAAATTGTTTCATATGGCATAAAATGACACGGAAGACATGATAAGTCTCACACACAGATTTTTTAAGCCATTCGAAGGTAACTGATATGTCAGATGTGGATTAGAGAATTTTCTATAACAAAAGACCGAGGGTGAATGTGATTCATAACTTTTAGTGCGTTAAGTAAACAAACAATGGGAAGTTCCTAGAAAGTTGAAAGGCCCGCTACCGGTCGCGTTCATCCAATCACAGCGCAGGGTTCATTTACCTGACTCGGTTAGGCTTTGAAAATCGAGCAGGGTGGAGTGGAGGGGTGAAGGAAAGAGGTGCAGGCGCAGGCAGGATTCACTTCCCGTTTAACCTTTGTGTTGAGTGTGTGCAAGTGCGTTATATACTTTTGATTACCACGACCTTTGCTTTGTTTTTGGACTCTCTCTTTATTATCTTATTTTGTGACCTGGCATTACTAACTGGACTAAGAGTTTGCTGTAGTGATTTGGACTTTAAAACAATATGGATGCAGATAGAGCATCGTGTGTTGGCTGCCATCGAAGTTTGAACCGCATTGGCGGCACTCGCAGGAGATCTGTGGTGTTAACGGCTCAACTGATGGAGCAAAACCCATGTTTAATGGCATACTGCATTGAAGTTATTAACATTCTTGAGGTAAGTGATGACATTTCTTATATAATTATTAATTGTTTAACTTTCTTATTTACACTAATATTAAAAAACAGTTGGTTTGTTAAAACGTGATAAACTCAGGGACTGTTGTGTCAAACATTATTTCATGTAGGTACAATATCCCAGTGTCAATTATATTTTGTTTGAAGTACATATCTTAAAGCGATCTCACTCGTCACAAAGCCATTCCTAACTTATTGAAAACTGGCCACTGGTTATATTTTCCCCTTTACCTTGATTATCTTTTGAGTGTCAAAGAAGATTAGTACTTGTGTTTCTTCCGCTTGCTCCCAAACCGGCATAAATGCAATAAGATGCAGTACGTGCCACTTTTTTTAGTGATTACTATATGTTTGAGACTTGCTATATGTTCGTAAGTCAAGTAAAAGAGGAAATGATTTCATATTTACTAAAAAATAAATAATTAAATCAATTTACCCAGTTAGATTTATCTAGGTACTACGATGTGTTTTAATTATTTTTTACCTATATATGGAGCTAATACGTATACAAATATATTGATTAAGCCTATATTTTGTATTTTACAGTTTGGTGGCGATGAACGGATATGTCGACCATGCTTTTTTCGAGCTCAGCGCTATGTCTCAAGAGATCAACAAGCAGAAGTTGCACCAGACCTACTTGAACAACATGCAGATGATCAAGTATTAGAGCATGATTCATCGCAAGGAGGCAATACAGAGGAATCTGAATCAGATCTTATTATTAATGAAAATATGCGAGACCAACAAGTGCAAGTTAGTAGACCGCAAACGATTGAAGTTCCTGGATATTCCAGAGCACCACTTAATACACAGTTATGTATTTTTGCTGATTGCACCAACACCAATCTTCAACGAATTCATGTTGACATAAGAACCACAATTCTTCAAAATAAAGGATTTTACCTTCCACGGGGTACACGTGTATGTAGAGAGCATTCAGATTCAGGGTTTCAAGATATTGAAACAAGAACACGTCGTGTAATTGCAAGTTTCTCGTCGAAGCAAGTGAAAGACATGATGGATATTTTAAGAAATCGTAGTAATTTTTTAGATTTTGAGAGACTTTCTTCCATTAATAATGGAGTCTTTCATTATTACATTGGTTTCTCTAAGGAAAACTTTATGCGAATTCTTGAAGCAACCCCAAGTATCACACAACATCACAAAAAGGCTAAAACAGCCCTTGCAACAGTTCTTGCAAAACTTCACACCGGTGAATCAAATCAACGACTTTCTAGCGTATTCAAAATGACAAGAAAAACTTTTGAAAAAATAATGCGAGAAGTGAGACAAGAATTAATGACAGAGTTTGTGCCACAGAATTTAGGCTATGATCATATTACAAGAGAAGAAGTCATATCACGTTGTCTGACTATCCCAAATGTATTATTTGGAAATCCAAATGCTCCTCTGAGTGAACGTAGAGCCATAATTATATTAGACGGGACTTATATATATTTACAAAAAAGCAGCAACTATTACTTTCAAAGAAAATCCTATAGTCTGCACAAGTTTCGTCATTTACTAAAACCCTTTTTAGTAGTATGCCCTGATGGTCATATAGTTGATATTTATGGTTTATATGAAGCTACTACTTCAGATGCTCGTATTTTGTCTGAGATTATGAGTAGTGAAACTGATACATTTCATTGGTATTTTCGTGAAAATGATGTACTCATTTTAGATAGAGGCTTCAGAGATTGCATTGATGAAGTGGAGTCATATGGATACAAAACGTACATGCCAGCCTCCAAAGACGTAAATGAAAGTCAGTTAAGTGTGCGACAAGCAAATGATTCTAGGAAAGTTACTATTTGCCGTTGGGTTGTAGAAACAGTAAATGGCAGATTAAAAAATCAGTTTCGCCAATTACGTCACCAATACTTTAATGTAGCTGCAAGGCATCTTTTCGACGAGATAAAAATTGCTGCGGCATTATTAAATGCTTTTGGCAAACCCCTAACCGACCACCGCTTGGTGAACGAAATCGTAAACAAAATAATTCAATGTGATGGTGACAGAAACAGGTTAAGTGAATATGTTATAGAAAATAATCTCAATCGTAGATGGGCTCGTTTTCAGTCTATTGATGCGGCTTTATTAGATTTTAATGATTTCCCAATATTAAGTATGGACGAGCTTATTATATATGCGTTGGGAACGTATCAAATTCTCCAAGCTCGCAGTTATTACGGGGAGCATGTAAAAAATGGTTCGTATATAATTGAAATATATAAGGAGCCCCACATAGAAGATTTTAGAGAGCAGAATTTGGATTGTCGGAATCCATGGCTACTTAGAGGAAAAATTCAATCAAGACACGTGACAAGCAGAATTTATTATGTTTATATTTTATTAGAAAGGGAACTAGAAGGAAGCAGCGCAATATTGGGCCATTATTGCTCATGTGTTGTCGGAAAACGGACTCTAGGCTGTTGCTCGCATGTAATGTCCATTATATGGTATTTGGGATGGGGTAGATACCAAGATAATCTATCTCCCCCAGCTCAGTTTTTAGACACAATAATACGACATGATCAAGAAAATGAAGTTTACGATGAACCGGAAAATAACTAAATTGTATAAATCGGAAAATAACTAATCTTGTAAACTAATAATAATGTAATATATTCATATTGATATTGTATGTGCCTATAATAAATGATTTGTTTGTGTGTATCTGTTGCATTTTATTTACCACTAGCAGTCCGCCCCGGCTTCGCTCGTGGTACCTACATAGCCTATTTCACTCCGGGATAATGTAGCTTTCGAATGGTGAAAGAATTTTTTAAATCAGTTCAGTCGTTTCTGAGATTACCCATTACAAACAAACAAACAAATCTTTCCTCTTTATAATATTAGTCTAGATTCCTATCCATAACGACATACTATACGCTTTAATCAAATCATTTTTGTTAAAAAATATTACATCTATATAGACGACTTACTTATTATTTGTCTTATTTTGATATTTGATATTTCGGCTCCGATATAGTTTACATCAATAATGTTTTGTATATTGTTATTCTCAACTATAAGGCTAATTAAAAATACTAGTTATATTAGTGGTCGCTGAAAAAAAAAATCATGCCAAGGCTCATACAAAATTACCCAAACCCCTTTGAGATAAATCGCAATAATTCACTACTTTAAAAGCTCACATAATGTTTATTTTATTTCTTTACATTATTTATTACTTTACATATTTTTTGCGTTCTATTTTTACATTTTATATTATCTACAAAACATTTTTACCACATTGTTGGTAAACCAAAATCTTCTCATCTTTATAATGAGACATTTTTAAAATTATTCTTACCATTTGATGGTAATACTGAAACGTCGGATCTGCCACAACCACTGTCAAATTGATGTTCAAATACAACTTTATGGACCTAATATAGCTAAGATTATAAAACAAAAACCACTCTATGAGTTAAATACAAACTGTCTAAAATTGACTTCCGATTTGAAAAATTGACTGAGTTGCACTCTTACTATCAATTACATATATTTGTGTATTAGAAGATAGCACAAGGTGCAACGTTATGCGAAATAAAATTATGTGTTCTAATTCGAACAAGATATTTACGTGTCCCTATATTTTAGGGAGTATTTGGGTCACAGTTCCCCATATTAACGAGGCTTCTCGTTTGCCAAAACCGTGCGTGTAGCCTTTTGATTGAATGTAGGTTACGAAGAATTGCACTAATGAATTGAGAATATCTTGCTGATGACTATTACTTTGTTTATTTTTTTTACAATTAAATATGTATATGTGAGGGGAAAGCTAATCTAAAGAAATGGGATGATAATGATCGAATATTTTTAGGTTTGGTTTCTTTGAAAAAATATTTTTAACGAAATTCCAAGTAAAAAGTAATTTCTCAATTTGACATTTATTTAGAGTTCCGTACCAAAAGCGTAAAAATGGGACCCTATTAGGTACGGAAACTTCGATGTCCGTCTTTCTGTCTGTCTGTTTATCTGTTTGTAACGTGGCTGTGTCGCTTATACCTTGATAGCTAGACAGTTGCATTTTTTACAAATGATGTACTCCAGTTACCAAAGGCTCTAATTTTGCATGAGTCGCGGTAACTCACAATAATTTATATGTTCAAATACACAATTTTAAGTAACAGTAGTCAACTTATTCCTAAAAAAATTGGAAATGCCATACTTTATGCTAGAAGATACTTGATGCTTCAACAATTTTACACTATTTTACATGTAAAACGCGTTTCACGCGAAGCCATGTTTTAAGCAGGCATTTCTTACCCTTTGTACATCTGCGTTCCATAGCACTAACCTTGAAATTCGGGGCATGCAAAGACCCTCATTGCACGAGTCGCTGTAACTCACAACAATTTACTGACGGTCTTAATCTAAAAAGCCGGTGTTCTCACGGAACAGTGTGTGGACTTATTGCTGGATAGCCTGAATATAGATTAGAAGTTGGTCTCGAAGAAGTTCAGACTACGGCTAAAACTTAAAATTCATGGGATTAGAATTTGTGCGATGAGTACGGAATAACCCAATTTAACTAGTGCATTGTATGTTTATCAAGCCATTGTCCTTATTTACCTATTTACTCGTTTGAAAATGTTGAAAATTTCAGCTGCTTCTTTTCCCCACACAGATCGTAAAAGCAGATCGAGGGAGTTGGCGAAAATCTTAGGAAACATGTCAAAATGCAAAGCGGCTTGCAACCCATCACTATTTTGATTCCGTTCTCAACTCAGACCCACATGCTACATTGTAGCTTTTAGGTCATGTATCACGAAAATCTGTCTACCCAAAGAGAGCAAAAGACGTGACGGTATGCATGTAAATGAATTCACATTATTTGAGAAACGTATTTATTTAATACCTTCTTCCAGGAAATTTTCATCTAATCAATATACAGCTATGCCAACAATCCTAATCCTACACGAGCCATGAAAACTTACGATCCAAATATACATTCATATTAGATATCTATAAATTTGCTCTCATACACGGAATTATGATGGTTGTCACAATTATGTTCACATAGTTTGTGATAGTTTGTGACACTAAAATCTTACACCAACATGTTAAACGTGGCTTAAGGTCCTGGAAACCAAGGTAGAGCTACAAGAGCAAAAGACGTGACAGTATGTAATATTAATTACATTACTTGAGCCAATCGACACAACAAGTAAAATAAGAAGTATGTAATACCTTCTTTCAGGAAATTTCTTCTAATCAAAATACAGCTAAACCACATGCCATGAAAAATTACGATCCAAATATATATTCATATTAGATATCTATAAATTTGCTCTCATACACGGAATTATGATGGTTGTCACAATAATGTTCACATTATGTTAATGTGGCGATAGTTTGTGACACTAAAAACTTACACCAACATGCTAAACGTGGCTTAAGGTCCTGGAAACCAAGGCTCTGTATACCCTATAAGAGCAAAAGACGTGACAGTATGTAATATTAATTAAATTACTTGAGCCAATCGACACGACAAGTAAAATAAGAAGGTATGTAATACCTTCTTTCAGGAAATTTTCATCTTATCAAAATACAGCTAAACTACATGCCATGAAAAATTACGATCCAAATATACATTCATAATTAGATATCTATAAATTTGCTCTCGTACCCGTGTACGCTGTCATAATAATGTCCACATTATGTTAATGTGGCGATAGTTTGTGAGACTAAAAACTTACACCAACATGCTAAACGTGGCTTAAGGTCCTGGAAACCAAGGCTCTGTATACCCTATAAGAGCAAAAGACGTGACAGTATGTAATATTAATTACATTACTTGAGCCAATCGACACGACAAGTAAAATAAGAATAAATAATACCTTCTTTCAGGAAATTTTCATCTAATCAAAATACAGCTAAACCACATGCCATGAAAAATTACGATCCAAATATATATTCATATTAGATATCTATAAATTTGCTCTCGTACACGGAATTATGATGGCTGTCACAATAATGTCCACATTATGTTAATGTGGCGATAGTTTGTGACAATAAAAACTTCCCGCAATGTGGGTCAGCTGGGGTGACCATGAGGCGAGGAAGTCCTTTGTTGTGCCGATATATTGTGGCAGTTACGTTTGGGAAACGGAAGGGAAAATATTCTTAGCAGCATTCTCAGCCTTTACATTAAATATTTATTTTGTTTTTATTTTAAATACAATATAAGATCCTTTGTGGCTAGGTTTGCCAACATATTCTGTTAAAAGAGTATTATACTTCTTTTCGCATGTTTATATTTTTATAACCGCTGATATTTGGAGCTAATTCTACGTAAAGTGACGGAATAACAAATCTATTAGCTTCTATTTAATAATATCGCTCCTCGTTTATTTTTATGATCAGATTAAATGCAGGGAAGCTTATGAATATTTAAAATTGTTTTACAGAGTTAAAAATGTTATTGCCCTTTAAAAAAAATTGTCTTAAAATAGTTGGCGACTCTTTATGTGGCCTAGTGTTCATCGTGTCAGATTGTTACACGGAAAGCCATTCATCGCCAGTTAGGCCTAACTTTGTATTTGTTAAAAATATAATATCGTTGAGTTAGTATCGCATAACAGAAGACGCGAATAACATTGAGGCTAGCTGAATCAGTGTGATATTTTTTTATAACAAGCATCTGAAAATTTAACATGTAACTGCCATTTTACTCACAGCAACGATTTCTGCAAAGTTATCTTACTTGGCATCACCCCGTGTTAAGGAATTTAATTCCAAAAGATTAGGTTACTTACAATACCAATATTATTAAGCCATTTTAGCTATTAGAAGAGACATCACATCAATTGGCTACTTGACTAAAAAAATTTTCGTGTCGCTATGTAAAGACCTGTCAAAAATAAACACAATAGTGACCGAAATACATTTCTAAACAAAAAACTTTTTCAGATATAGAAGTTTTAAAGACACATATTTTTAGACGTTAATTTTTAGACGTGAAAACGCACTGCTGAAATGCATGCTGAAATGTTACGTCACAACTTTGTATTTTGTATGGGCGGCGTGAGAACTTTGTTTGGTAGCTATACGAAATATTACGTTTGTGGTAATGGTTTCATAATAAAAGTTGCTATAAATTGAGCGGACTACAATACAGTATAATTGTAATTTAAGATTTTCATACTTATAAAAATGGTCTAATTCACCCAACTTTAAAGAAGCTTTAAGAACACTTAACGAATCGATATCAAATTAAAAGTGTTTTTTATAGTGTTTTTAGATAGAAATTAGTACCATTGTAAACAAATTTTATATAATCTTAACATTAGGCAAATACCGAATTGTAACCAATAATGTTATAAAATAAATGAGTAGAAGTTTCTAATTCAAATTCAAAATTTAAAGTATTCCATCATTGTCAACCTACTCCCAGGCTTCTTGCCGAGAAACTGGCTTTCAGTTAAACTTTCTTCATTTATTATTACCGTAAAAAGTTTATTTACGAGTTAAAGGCAGGTTGTGTTTTATAGTTTTAGTTTAACTTAAATAGGTTTTTGTTGGGAGACGATTTCGTAGGCGTCTTTTTGTTAGGGACGCTGTGAGTTTAGTTTAAGATAAATGAAGGATCCAATTTACCAAATAAACTTCAATAATTTGACTTACTCAATTTAATATATACAATTTATTCATACGTATATAAATCACGTCAAGATATGAAAGAGTAGCCACACTAAAGTTGAGATGGGCAGGTCACATGAGCCGTAGAGCGGTTGAAAGATGAAAATACTGAATTGGAGATCACAGCTGGGCCACAGAAGCTGTGATGCGTCGTATTATGGTCGTAAGTCATGAATTTCTAACAAAATAAATTATATTTAGTGACATTTCAATTTATTAATAATAATTTGAGATAGTTAAATGAAATAAATATTATGAATAGGTGACTGAACGCAATAAAAATAAAAATTGTTATTTTGTGATAGTTAAGTAAGTAATTAAGTGTATAAGATATTGAATGTAATATATTATATGATTATAGTATATGTTGAACGTATTTTTAATTAGAGATTATATAAATATATTTATGTAATCTCTAACTAAAAATACGTTCAACATGACATCGTCTTATGTATTTGCATGCTGTTAAAAACAGCAAAATAGACTTGAACTAACTAATTCTGTAAACATTATATTATTGACCCTATTTAAGCAAATAAATTGTTTTGATTTTTGATTTAATAAGGTTGATGAGCGCAGTGTTTGGCTAATATCCCTTCCGACGCAGCTGCTCATCGATACAGTTGTTTTAAGCTAAGGAAAGGTAGGAATTTGTTGGTGTAAGTAAAAAGGATACAGGTATTTGGGATGCTTCTAACTCGGATAGATTGGGGATGCCATACCAGCAACCAACTGACAGGCAGTTGAGCATGACACCCCGGACTGTATATATCCCCAGATATATTGCATTTATGCCTATTATGACTGCTATCAATGATGACAGCCAGGATCAATGGCTCAACTTGCCTTCGGAAGAAAGAAGAAGCTCAAAATATTTTATTACCAATTGTGGTGGACTCAGCATGCGCAAGACCCCGATTTGTGGCGATTAATGGGTGATGCCTGTGTCTAGCAGTCCCTGGCAGATATATAGATATAGATAGAATTTTGGTTTCATAGACATTCATTCAAGACCTCGTCCTGTTCCTTATTTGATTCCTTAACAAGCATAAGCTTTATTAATGCTTACGTCTAAAGTTACGCCTATCGATCTATCGGACTCTTAACTCACAAACGTCATAACATATTCCCAATAAACAACTTATTTATTGTGAAAAACATTGCTTTGATAGATCGCTTCCTCTCTTCCCCTCGGCCTAGTTGTTGCCACATAAATTACCTATTGTGTATTTATTTGCCAAATTAAAGGTCAGGTTAGGTAGTTTATCGAATTTTCTGTTTTGTAGATATTTCTTACAACTTTAACCGCGTATATTTCCGGTTCTTTTTTCCTTTATTCGTACAAAATAAAGTTTATATTTTAGAGAAACGTAGATTTAAAACTAGGCTATGTTCTTATGAATATTTCATTAATATTCACGCTCTGTGCTTGAATGGGCCATAAGGCTCCTCTCATCATCGTCGTCATCATCAGTCTTTTTTAGTCTCCACAGCAGGAGCACGACCCTCTCTGTACTACCAGAGCCATATATTATTATTAGCCAGAGCAGTCAGAGGATGTGGCCTACACCCTCCACGCTGTCCATACTGGTTGGATATGTCTCTTTGATCCAGAGAGACTTGGAGTGGTCCTATTCTACTCTGCCGGGAACCACACGGCTCACACGGCTCACACGGCTTCACGTAAAGTATGCAATTCCTCTAAAGTATGCAATTAATAATTTATATGAAATTCACAAACGGACGTCGGAACAAAAATGCCTTTCAGGTTAAAGACAACCAAAGAGTTGCGAAAATAATACAATGTATGAAAATGAAGGCAATCTAATTTATTTCCAACTCTTGGAACCAACTTGCGAATCTAATTTACATATAGCGATTGTATAAATTTAATTCGTGTGTAGTATCGTAGAGAGTTGCGTTTCGACTATGTCATGAAACAAGATACAGTATCTACTCGTATGGTACTCGTATATTCTTAAAGGTCAGATATAGCCTAGGCCCACCTGAACACGTTTAGCATGATGATAAACTTAAGAGGGCCCTTCCCCGACCGACTATCGTCAGCGCAAGCATGGTCGAAAAGCTTGTTCAGTCCACCGCAATGTCAGGTAAAGAGGAAAAGCGAAAAGAGCCCCTTGCCCTCGTCTCCCGCACACCTCTTACTGCCATATGGTAACAAGCTAGTAAGTACGCGAAGACATTGAACGCAAAATACTTAGTGAGTGGAAATTTCATTTAACTTGTTTCAAGAAATACGTCTTATGTGTACAAGTACAAGTTTATGAAAAAAACGTTGTGCATGTTGAATCTCCATTACATTAATAAATATTTTCTTTAATGTTACAATTAATGAGTACATTATAAACGCCCAAAATTCACATAAAATTTGTGCAAAAAAGCGGATTTTTGAAGGCTAATACTAAAGTTGTTTCTCCAAATTTTGATTTCTCATTTTAATAGAAACCTAGATATATATGCACAAGATACCTAGGTATTAGTTGAAAAGCTTCAAAGAAAGATTTGTTACACCGCCATAATCACGTACGAGCGTTTGTGTGGGTTGGCCGCCCTTAAATATCGGAGTAATAATTTCTAATTATAGCTCTGTGAGCTATAAGTCTTATCACAACGAACGTCTTAAAAATCTAATCCCACTATGGTGCTAAGGTCATTTAGGTCGTTTATGCGAATTAATATTAAAATTTTTTAGCGCCAAAAGATTGAAAGAAGAAAGTTTATACTAAGCATAAAGTTGGAAACAAAAAATGTACAGTTCATCCAATAGGTGTATAGGTGATTCTCTAAGACCCTAGCGTAAGTGGCTTATTGAAATATACGAGTCACCTCTACAATATATGTCAACTGCGCCTACATTAACACCCTGTATACATTACGTGTGTGGCTCGTAAAGAGAATTACGCCCGGAATATGGGACACAAAGACAGAATAAACTTTAAAGATGTTCGCATTAAGTGTATTACGTACATAAGTGCGTAGGAAAAGGTATGGATCCATTTCGGTGATTCTTTGGTTTGTTGTTTGAGAATTGTTGAATGAGTTTCTTGCTATACTGAAAAAGATACACAGGTAGTAATCCATAGGCAACCATATGGCACAACTACTCCGATTCTTCCTTTAAATATCGTTAGAGATAAATACGTAAAAGGGGCAAAACACAAAGCATGCCTGTCTAACATAAACTCTTCTGAGGCATGCTTTGTTGTTTGCTCTTCTAAGGCTGGCCATTTGAAAAAAAAAAAACACTGTAAAAAGTCTTTACATGAAAAGTGTATTTTTAACATGACGTTTCAACAGTGGGCCTGGACTCAGAAGCACTATAGCCGAAAATGTAACCAAATATACGAGTATATGAGAAGGAGGTCTATGAAAGAATGCCCGAAAGGGCTACGCCCATGTTTAACTTTGCTAATGGCAAGAAAATTTAATGTTGGCTTTTGAACGCTTTCGCTATAGCAAGTAATTAGAGTACGTATTCACTTTGCCGAGTTGTTCAGCCTCATTTCCTGATTTCAATTACTTTATTATCCTATTTTATAGGAATACTTTTGTTTGAGTCCTTGGTTTTAGATTTGATACGCACACCTCAATTTAATTATTGAGCAATGTTTTCAATTTAATACGTAAACGGCTTTGATAGTCGGGTGTGTTTTAAAATAGCATATGTATAATTCTTTACACAACACATACTTTCATCTCTTTTATATTATTTATTTCTACTCTCCTTAATTAAACATATTTTTTAAAACTTTGGTGCTTATTTATAATTTTTGAAAGCCTTTTTTACACCAAGCCGGCCTAAGACAAAACCCAAAGTAAAATACATAAAAACTTATTTTCATCCACTCCCTCTCTCTTACTCAGCCAATATACTTCTGTCTGATAATGACACTGAATGATTCTGACTTGTAACGAAAGGAAAGAGGAAACCCTATTTTTATTTTGTACAAAAAGTATATCAATAAATTGAACGATTTCTGAATAATATAAATTTGCAGCTACAAGAGTAGAACAATAATTGTTTTGTAACTTTATATAATCTACATGCGAATAATTCTTTATCTTCGGTATACTCTTAACTATCAGCAGATTTTATTTAAAACAAAGACATCTTTGTAAATACATCTACTCGACATTGACGCACTTTGAGGTCATATTTCAGAGCACTTTAACGCTCCGATCAAAAACATGTAACCCTTGGTTTTATGACACTCAAGGACAACATAAACCGTCATTTTATGGGTTACTACACTGCGTCGCTTGGGGGCCATACACTTAGGTTAAGTTCAGCTGGTAGTAGTGTTGTACAGACCTCGAGTCGTTGTATATAAACCCGACTAATTTTCAAGTATCAATGAAACAACACCCGCATTTTTGTCGTTTTCTTAAACTTAGCTCAAATCAAAATCTCCAATGAGAACACCTTAAATTGACAGTTATTTTAATGGAGACAGGATTTTGCAAAGAAAAAATACGAATGTCTGATCAACATTGGTATAGCCTATGTAACTTGGGATAAGTCAAGAATTCAATAAATCTATTCACGCATCTAGAAGTAATATTGCATTAAACTCACATACAGGCATGAACTTTTAAAACATACCCCTTTTTTGGAAGTCGTTTAATAAATTGTCTCTTACAGTTATTTTTTTGTTTTCTCACTTCGAATAGGGAAAGTTCATGTGTGACTTATATGATTTGCATGACTGAGGTTAAGTTGAAGAAGCCGTATGTAATAGACTCAAGATTTTTAAGCTTAATCCCGCACGAGTCATCGTACTTGAGTGCAAAACGAACTTAGTAATGTGTTCGATACGAAACTCGAGTTTCCAACTCACTCAAGTACAAACTCATACATTTATGAGTGTTTTGAGTAATCTCGAGTCGAGTCATAACGTGAGGTCTAACGGACTCGAGGCTTTTAACAACACTTGTTCGTAGTTCATAAAATGGTCTCACTTGTTGATAAAGTTCTTGAATGTTAAAATGTTTTGTAAAGAATATTGGCTATCAAGGGCTATGTTCTTTGCCGAAACTGATTTTTGAAGAAAACTGTACAACTTTTACACGAGGTATGACTGGATAATGCGAGATTTAGTATGCTTATTATAAAAATTGCTCACAAAAATTTTACGGGAATTGGTTAAAAAATGTAATTTGTAGAGGATAACATACAAACAGAGGAAAAGACAGGAAATGGACATTTGTAAGAATTTATGCCCATACTTAATATGAGACAATTCGAAATATTTCACGTTTTCCCGTGGATGTCGAAGAAGGCGAACATAAGCTAAAGAAAGCTTATAAACATCAAAGATACCTCTACAACCCGTTGTAAGAGTTGTCTACAATAATCTCTTTTTCAATCATTTTACCTACAAATCGACGGTGTTGCCATGGGGTCACCAGTCTCCCCCATTGTCGCCGATATATTTATGGAAGACCTTGAGGAGAAGGCTCTTTCTTCCACCCTGGCTATGCCGAAGATGTTCAAACGGTACGTAGATGATACTTTCGTTGTTCTCCCAAAAACTCAAGTATCTTTATTACTAAACCATCTAAATTCAATTAATAACAAAATTAAATTCACCTTAGAAACTGAGACAAATAATTCATTAGCTTTTCTTGACATTTTAATAATTAGAAATCCTGATAATACTATTAGTCATACTGTGTATAGAAAGCCTACCCATAACGACAAATATCTCAATGGCAAATCCCATCATCATCCATGTCAGTTGGCTACCGTTGGTAAATCTTTGTTTCAGAGAGCACATGGCATCTGTGACACCCACCACCTCAAGGAGGAGCTTCAACGAGTAAAATCGGTTTTAAGAAGCAACAACCTCAACCTCCCAAAAACACATCACAGAAGCCGCCCAAAGCCTCACACAGTTGATCGCTTTCCTGCCATCTTACCATATGTAAAGGGAGTTACAGATAAAATTGGTAATATACTTAAGCGTGCTTCAATCAAGACCTATTACAAGCCGCACAAGAAAATAAACCAACTTTTAAGACCTGTCAAATCTAATATCCCGTTACAAGATGCTGGAGTTTATAAACTTGACTGTGAGTGTGGTTTATCATACATTGGGCAAACAAAGAGAAGCATCGGTACCCGTATAAAAGAACATATTGCTGACATGAAGCATAGACGCTCAACGAAGTCTGCAGTCTGTGAACATGCCCTAGACAAACCCAACCACTATATGCGTTTTGATAATCCTCAAGTCCTTGCAAAAGAAAACAGATACATTCCAAGAATGCTTCGTGAGGCTATTGAAATTAAAAAACATCCTAATTTCAATAGAGAGGATGGTTGGCAGTTACCACCAGCTTGGGATCCAGTCATCAATTTAATCAAATCTCAAGCTAAGCAGAAGACTGCAAGACCTTCAGACACCGTGAGCCAATACTGCGTACATCCGGAACGTTATCAATAAATATTTTAGGCGGTAGATTTTGCAGTTCTTATAAAATACTAGACAAATGTCAACTTAGTCTACCTGCGACCACGAACACTGTAAAGTGCTCGAAACGTTAGGTGTATAAATAATGTAATAAACGCGATAAAAACCGTATTAAAATAATTTTATTTAAATGTTGTCTACAATGCTAAGACTAACAAAACCCCGATAATGATGAATGAAAAATGCCAAATATAGCAGTATTTTTGTCTATATTATAAAATTCATAGTAAGTGATCACCGCTGTCCATGGACAACTGCAACACCAGGGGTATAAAAGCGTTGCAAGCCTTTTAATATTCATTATTTTCACCTAATGTCATCTCAAAAGATGAATCAGAAATAGAAACAGGTGATAACTTTGAGTTTACGACCATTCCTTTAATCGTCATTATCAATCTGTGCGTGAATAAAACAGCTAGAAATAGAAATGCTTTTTCGAATTTGTTAACTTAATACCCTAAAGTAATTTAAACAAAAGAGCGATTAACTCATTGTTAAATATATGTTTGCGTAAATGTCCAAAACTCCAAACAATTTTCAATAAGAGTGATATGGGTGATGGGTAAAATTAGAACTTTCCTATTTTGCTGTGAACTCCAACTGTTTTCTAAAAATAAATGGATATTTTCGGAGTTTATTTATGGAGTCCGGCTTAAATTAACTCGTCGTTTTATAGAGATAAAATATAGCTCTATTAAAGTACCGATTCCTGATTCCTCGAATTAATATGAGTGGTTTTGTGGGCTATCGACTTTGCTATTCTTATCACCACGAACTCAAAAACTAGGCCAGTCAATATCGACACGAAAAGTGTCAAACATTACAAACGCGCATGTATCGGCGATTTTATAATTTACTGTAGAGACCACTAAGAATAGCCTTCACCCTAGTTTGCAACTTTCATAACCCTGTGCTACTCTTGGGGGGGCCGAAAGTATGGGACTTTTTGCAGCTTTTATGAAAAAACTACCTTAAGGATGCCTTTTTCGAGTATCTTTGTAGTAAGTTTTTATGAAATACACCAAATTATCTACCGTTTGAGTATAATTTGAACTCTCAGTGAGTTATAGTTATTGAGTCTTACCTTGTGAAACCGTGTCCATTTTTTCAAAATTTGGCAGTTTTGCTTTTCGGGCCCGTAACAACGAAACTAAAAATCTTACAGGAATGTTAACTTGTGATATTAAAATGATAAAAGACTATATAAGCTTTTAAATGAGTGTTATTTTATCTCTCTAAGTGTTTCTTGTGTTCAACGATTTTTCAAACAACCTAGGCATTAATTAATAATGCCATTCCACAGAACCATCACGTGGTTTGTGTGTGTATGCAAGTGTAACTCAACTACAGTCACAGCACAAGCACAATGATGCCTTGAAAACGGATTGAAAACAAAATCAAATATTTCAACAAGGTTCACAGTACGCAACCCGTGAATTTCACAAATGCTTTCAAATAATTAAAAACAAGTACACGTGTCCCCGAAATGTTAATTACATTCTCTTGTTTTGTATTTAACATTTTGGTTGAGACATAGACTAAAGAGTTATAGAATGCAGATGACGTTTTTGTTTTGTAAGAATTAGATATAGCCTTAGATTATCATTCAATTTTACGACTACCAAGATGTACTCGTATTCTTTTTTGGATTGAATTGAAGATGTAATTAATATGTTTTTAAATAAAACAGTATCACTATTACACATGACAATCATCATCATCATCATCAGGTCTTTTATTAATCTCCACTGCTGAAGCAGGACCTACAATACAATTCTACTTACTATGTAAATTTACATTATCTGCCGTGGTTGTTTCAATTAGAGGGGGTATACCTGCGGGACGGCGACGTTATTTGATTCGATTTCCGTGAAAATTAGACCCATTGTTCGTCTATAAGGCTGTAACATCTGTTTCAAATACAACACTTTCTATACCTATTATAAATCAAGAAGTTTGTATGGATTTTAGAATGTGTAAATATTTGTCACTCATTCACGAAAAAAGAACTCAATGGATTTAATAGTTTCACAAAAGGCAATCCTATCTAACTTATTGACTTATATATCAACACATCCCAAAACTACTGTACCTTGGAACTTGAATTTTGGTACAGGGTTTCCTTTTTTGATGTAAGTGAGCACAAAAAAGAATTTTTAGAAATTCAACACCTAAGTTTAATTGTTTGTCTGCGATGGTCAATTCTTGCAAGTCAATTTTTGAACATTTTTCTTTAACCGATTAAGCTTAAATTTTGTGTACCTATGTAAGTCCGATGACAATGAAATATTATGATATCACATACCTTATCTAATGGTGGAGTTAGAAGGTGGCCATAGGAACTTCCAAATGAAGGAATTCACTTGTGTATGGTTCTATTAGATTTGACTTGGTAAGCATTTTACAGCATAAACGCTGATAATAAAAGCATGTCGCAAAAGTAATGTCGTTGAAAAAAACATGTGCTTGTGCATGTTAAGCAACCTGGGCGTGGTTACAATTAGTGTTAATAATATCAATCTAACACATTCCCTGAATTATTTATTATTATGGCGCATTTTTATTGAAAAACTAACACAGTTTAAGGTTTGGGCAGAAATTAAAATTCATGTCTAAATGTGTTTTAATAATAAATTTGCAGGCTTGAAGATTTTAACATTAGTATTGAAAAAGTTAGCCTTGGTTCCCGGCAGAGTAGAAAAGGTCCAATCCACGTCTTCTCGGGCATATCGTATAAGGCGAATTAGCAAACGCAAGCTAAATAAAGCTTATAAACATCAAAGACATCTCTGCAACCCATCTGGCCAGCGTGGAGAGGGTAGGCTAAATAATACTCTGGCTGCTCTGGCTAATATATGGCAAATCTAGTAGTACAAAGAGGGTCATGCTCATGCAGTGGAAATTAAAAAATATCTGATAGTGACTCGAAAAGTTGACAATACAATTAGTCACTGATTTACGTAAAACCATGTTCGTCTATTACGCTTCACAGTCATTGCTTCAAATATAAAATATTTATTTAAAACTCTCAAACTAGGAAGGTTGAGTGAACAAATAGGCTGTACCTTAACGTATTTGAAAACATTAAGTATTACTCTTTACCAAATACACTTTGTTCATGACTCATCCGAGTGTGTTCCCAATTGCCTCCACAACTGAAGCGCCCTGGATCCGCTATTATCACCATCATCATCATCATCATGTCTTTTTTAGTCCCCACTGCAGGAGCAAGACCCTCTTTGTACTCCCACCTATTAGCCAGAGCAGTCAGAGGATTTGGCCTTTACTCTCCACGCTGGCCAGACGAGTTGGAGAGGTCTCTTTGATGTTCATAAGCTTTGTATAGCTTGTATTTGCTAGGTTACCTTCCATGACATCCAAGGGAGGACTTGGAGTGGTTTTATTCTATTCAGCCAGGAACCACACGGCATCAATCAGCTATTATGACTGCATGTTATTTATATCTACTATAGACTTGTTTCCTAATTTTGTTTCTTATATTTATAAGTCCGTCTGGTAGATTATTAAAAAATATTGGACATGGATTTTTTCTCTTGTCAATCAACCAAAAAATTTATAAAGATTTAGCGCCTAAAAATTCCGCGTGACGTCACTGACCGATACACTTTTCACGAGTCTCTTGTGTCATGAGCCCCAACTCTTGTTGACGCGTTGTCTTTGTGATCTTTTGTTTGATTAAAAAAAGACAAAATATGTATCTAATATTTGTCGATAATCTATAAGACAGACTCATTAATGTAAAATCATTTTATAAAAAGCTTGCCTATTTATGCACGCACAAAACAATTTTCTAAGTTCTCCTTATGTAGTTTCAGAACCACAAACAAATTAATAACCTGTAAAAATAAGATCCAGTATTTTCCTATGCTGTGAATCGAAGCCGAAGCCTTTGGATGTGTCAAATAAGAATCATATTAACAAGACCACCACCAAAGACAATATAATACACACGCCACCACGTATGATTTATCTCTTGTTGCTACCTTGTAAAA
Organism: Rhodophaea formosa; assembly: GCA_963082605.1. Taxonomy (NCBI): domain Eukaryota; kingdom Metazoa; phylum Arthropoda; class Insecta; order Lepidoptera; family Pyralidae; genus Rhodophaea; species Rhodophaea formosa. The sequence goes on from OY720226.1 coordinate 7,217,049, forward strand.
AAGGCAATGGAAAACATAATATCCACTTACTACTCGTTAGTAAATATTTTCGCCATAAGCTGCTAAGAAAGATATGATAGAATTATTTTCTCATTATGCCATTTTCTTATCCAGAAAAACAAATACCTTTATTAACAGATTGTGTTTCCCGTTGTAATAGTCTGATATTAATATTAGTTATTTCGATATAATGAGGGTAAATTTTCGAAGCAATTACGCATAAGATAGTGTTGATGAGGAGCTTTACCTGATTATAAAATCAGGTAAAGCTCCTCATTATTATTATAAAAACTACATATATAAAAACAGGCCTGATAATGATGATGATGATAACATCATCATCATTATCAGGCCTGTTTTAGTCTCCTCTGCAGGAGTACGATCCACTCTGTACTACTAAATCCATATATCACATTAAAACAGTGTGAGCCATCTCTCATAGACACAATAAATAATAAAAAAAAGTATAGCACCACCTGCAGTAGGCAAAACACTCAAAAGATGTTTAGTTTTCTCACGATTTTTATGCATTAAGTTATTTAAGGTAAAACCATAAAAGTACTTAATACCCTATCTTAATTATGCATCATCCTACGAGGCCACAACAAGAAGTTGCTAATCCCAGGCGATACTAACTTGCAAAGAAATTAGGCGACAACTTTTAATTTATTCACGCAGCAATTTGAATAGCGTAGCCAGGTGCTGAGAGATTGCGGCTTGTTTTAGTTTTAAGGCAAGACTGTTTTGTTTGCTATTAATTTATGATATGAAATACATACAAACTAATCTTATGTCACATGTTGTCAATAATTTAAGCTTGTTAAGCGGTTAGGCCGGAGTTTTGTAATATATACGTAAATACTAATTATTTATGCTCGTTGGGCTTTTCAGCTCTTGCAAATGGAAATATGAGATTAAGAAGCTGCAAAGAGAATTCACCGTCTAGATTTCTCATCATATGAATCAAATGTAAAGAAATAATTTGCCTAAAGTATCTCAATTATTATTATGCATCGAGCTACAAGGTCATAACAAGAAGTTGCTAATTCCACGCGACGCTAACTTGCAAAGAAATTAGGCGACAACTTTTAATTTATTCACACAGCAATTTGAATAGCGTAGTTCAGGTGCCACGAGATTGTGGCTTGTTTTAGTTTTAATGCGAGACAGTTTTGTTATTAATTTATCCTGTGGAATGCACACATACTAATGATGATGCATGGCCAAGACAAGAATTTTGTCACATGTGGTCGGCGCGGTAGCGGCTTGGTAGGCCAGGCGAGCGACCTGATGCCATACTTGCAACCACGACCTAACAAGCAGTTTCTGATAACACCCTTGACCGTAGATGACAACCCTGACCATCGATGATACTTCTGCCTATAATAAATCATAAATACATCTGAGTTCTGTAAATATAAAACAGAATTTGTGCCGCCAAATCGGAGAGAGAATCCGTCAAATATGTAACAAATTACTTTCCTTCCGGCTCATTCGCCCTGAAAATGGATTACAAAATGTAAGTGAATAATCTTTGTCAATGGTTTGTTCCACTTATCTACACAAATCTGCCTTAATCAACTATTTAGATGTTAAAAATGAGGCCATGAAGAAAGTAAAAACTGGTAAGCATTGCCATTCAACGTTGCAATGCTGCCAGCATTCTGGGTACCCTTTTGTGTGACAACGACATGCGGGACATTTTTTATTTATAGCTTTGTTTTATATGTATCTAGTTAGGTTTTTATTTAATAGTTTTAATTTTTGTTTTTAAGTTAAGTTTTAGTTTTAAATTAGTTTTAGGAAAATGAAATGTATAATATCTTATTACATAACTGTCAAAATTATTAATAACAAAACTGGTCATTTAACTTTAAAAATAATATCTAAATATGTTTTACTACACTTAAATTTTCAGAAATATAAATGGTCACAATTCTTTTAAATGCAACATTAAATTATGCGGTTTATTCTAGCAAATTCTTAGAATTTTACTAATATAACTTGACGTGACGGGGAGGGAGATAGGATGTAAATCGATGCTGTGCAACGTAAGTTCCACTTCTCGTATTGGCGGTACTTTGCTGCCCCAACTAAATAATGATTTTGCTGTCCATGAATGTTTTAAGGACAGTAAAATCATCGCCCGGGGTGGGGGCGCAGCTAGCAAAAATAGCTCTCTTTTTTTTTTTGAATGGACTACGTAGCTAGCTCCAAGTGAGCTTTCGCTACTTCACCGGACTTTTGAGGTGAGGGCAGAGTGCCCTCAACCTGTAAGGCAATCATCACCAAAGGGTTCCCAGGAGGGACGAACCTCGGCTTTGGGCGTTGCCTGGGTGCGCAAGGCTTGGAGAGACAGCAAACTCTCATATGCCTCTCATGAGCCGCGATTTGCGTGCATGACCTGAAGGGCCGAACTGAGAAACTATGGCAAAAAAATAGCTCTCTAGACCCAAGGCTGATTTATATAGAACTAGCGCGGATGAAGCCGCGGACGATGATAATATATAACTTATGACTTTTTAGTACCCTATCCTATTTGTATGCATAATATCATGATGATCTGTTTAGTAGACCAGTAGATAGGACGTGAAAGTGAAACAAACAAACTTACTTTCACATTTATAACATTAGTAAGGATATTACCTAAATAAAAATACGATACTTTTACTTTATTGCAAACCAATTCACGGGACAAAACTTAGCTTAGACAAGACATTGTGTAAGTCAAGAATAATTTAGGACTAACTGAAACACCTAAATAAAACTAATGTTTTAATAGTCAGAGTGAAATTTTAATCGGACTATAAATTTCGAGCCCAATACTTAAGAGTTATATGGAGTAACCCTTGTAAATTTATGCAAAACGGCGCAAATTTATTCATAGTCTTGTTCAATGCTAAGACTAATCAAACTAAATACTTCCGAGGCCCGCTCTGGAGGTCGTAAACGCAATGGAGAATTAAAGGTACAGGTGTCCGGAATTGCAGGGTATTGTCGGATTCGACAGGGTTGGGAATGGTGGGTTAACTATTGGCCCTCGCTAAATTCCTGTGTTTTATACGATATGTGAATGTATTATAATACTAACTTCAGTTATTTGCTTGTAAAATATTTAAGAATAAAACCGCCTAACCATATAGCAGACTTAATAAGATATATCAAAGACCAAAGAAAGAACAAAAATGTGTGTTTTTATATTTGACAAATGTTATTAATCAATTTAAAGTAGAAATTAATAATTTAATTCTAAGCATACTTAATACACTTTTGAATATTCATATAATTCATCAATTCTTTATTTACATAGGTCATATAATTCATCGATTCTTTATTTATAATTTAATTTAATCAAACTAAATACTTCCGAGGCCCGCTCTGGAGGTCGTAAACGCAATGGAGAATTAAAGGTACAGGTGTACGGAATTGCAGGGTATTGTCGGATTCGACGGGGCTGGAAATAGTGGGGTTACTACTGGCTCTCACTAAATTTCTGGTTTTATACGATATGTAGATTAGAAAATATGTATTATAAGAAAAGAGTGAAATTCTCAATGGTAATTTTTGTGCTTATATTTTGATGAATACAGAAAGGTGCCTTCGTCATAGGAGAAACAGAAATATTATACTTACTTGCAACTTGCTTGTGAAATATTAAAAATAAAAGCCGCCAAACTATATAGAAAGATTAATATAATATATCAAAGACCGAAGTAAAAACAAAGAAAATATGTGTTTCTTTTGCTTAACATTTTTTTTTTAATTTACAGCTGTTACTAGGAAGTATAATTTACTTTTTAAAAGATTTTTTTTAATGTAAGAAAATCGACTTTTCATAACTATCTATTCTTATCGAATTTACTTAGGCCTGGAGAATTAAAGGTACAGGTGTACCAAAGTACTGGGTATTGTCGGATGATATCGACGGTACTGGGAATACTGGAGTTACTACTGGCTCTCGTACATATTTATGCTTATTACTTGACTGAGAGACAAACTATATAAAACTAGCAATTTTATTGCGAGTTTGCTCGCGTAAATTATGGCCTACGTCACCCGCAGATATTTTTTTTTATTTTTTATTTTTTTAAATCGGTACAATTCAAACAAACAAACAATAAAATCTTTCCTCATAATAATTTTAGACATTGCTACAATTATATTTTTCGCTTTGCATAGAGATATGCGCGTTCAAGGCCACGAATAAATTATGTCACGAAAGCAACTGTTTTGCGACAACAAATGGTAACGAAAAGGGGACGCAGTAAATGTGGTGTTAATATTTTAGGCGAATTTGCTCCTTTTTAGGGTTCCGTAGTAAACTAGGAACCCTTATAGTTTCGCCATGTCTGTCTGTCTGTCTGTCTGTCTGTCTGTCTGTCTGTCTGTCCGTCCGCGGTTTTACTCAGAGACCATAAGTACTAGAAAGCTGTAATTTGGTATGAGTATGTATATTAATCATGGCAAAAAAGTCGTAGAAAAAAATCTTGAAAAAAAATTTTTTTTTGGGTAGCTCCCATACAAGTAAAGTGGGGGAGTCATTTTTTTTCTCTACTTACCCATCGTGTGGGGTATCGTAAAAAAGGTCTTTAAAAAATATTGTGAGGTTGAGAACACCATTTTTCGATTTAGGGATCCGTTTCCGAAATATTTGGTTTTAAAGTGCAAATTTTTGTTAGAGGTACGTGTCCCCCCCCCTCTATCTCCTAAACGGTTATATATAGATACGTGAAAAAAATTACAGCAGTAGTATATATACTGAAGTTGAAAGGAAAACTATCAGAGCTAAGTACTAAGTACAAACTAAAAAGTTATAGGCAACCAACTTATAAAATGTACTGGAAAATGTAAAATTTCATACAATCTTTATTGTTAGATGTTTTTGGTCGTTAAACTGTGAGGTGCGAGTGTAAACAGTGTGTACTCAAAGTTGTCATTCGCAACTATGGAACCCTATACTGCGCGTGGCCCGACACGCACTTGGCCGGTTTTTATTTTTAGTAATTCAGTGTAGTTCGCATACCAGCGTTTACAAAATTTACTTTTGTTCGCAGATCCTGAGGTCGGGTGCGGTGACGCAATGATTTGAATTTCACTTACTTTTTTAAGAAAATACAAAATACTCGCTTCCCACTAATTTCCTAGCCGTGCGCGAACTTGGCTTTAGCATGAATCTCTTTATCGCATCGGATCTAAATAAAATCAAACTCGAAAATAGAAGCCTGTACAAAAAAATAACACGTGTTGCCTTCGACTGTAACATACACGATAGTGAGCCTTAATGACCTTACAATACATATACTTTGCCACAGTTTCAAACTTTCTCAATTTTCCCAGAATAATAAAAATTGACGGTAAAGGGTGACAAAGACCCGCCTGGGAAAACAGGAAACATTCTAATTTATTTATTTCGTTTGTTAAACTAGATACCACAAATATATTTTGTTGATAACTTTTATTATTCAAATAAACAACGTTTTTTAAATCCCGATCAAAATATATGGTTGCTTTAAGTTTAACACGTTAATATAAACAACAATTTTATCCGGGTAAAGGATAGCACAAACACTACTCCATATCCCAGATAACATGTTTGCAAAACTCGAATAACTTATTCGTAGATGCAAAAGCTTTATGGTATACGTTTTAACTAGTAGTTAAAGCGTGAAAGCGAACCAAACAAACAATATTACTTTCGCATTTTTAATATAAACTAGCTTTTACCCGCGGCTCCGCCCGCGTAATATATAGCCTATGTCCTTCTCTGTACCCTAACCTATGTGTATGCAAAATTTCACGATGATTGGTTCAGTAGATACGGCGTGAAAGCGTAACAAACGAAAAAATAAATAAACAAACAAACTCACTTTCGCATTTATAAGTTTAGTTAGGATTAGGATTACGATTTTATAAAGATTTTAGATATATACAGATCTGTGTAGCTTACAGACTTTTCCAATTTTTTTACCACCAGAACCTCAGATACATAAGAAGAACATACTTCTACATGAAAAAATGAAGTACCTATTTATAAGTTTTTACTCAGCCTGGAATCAAACCTAGAAACTCTCGACGTGTCGTTGTCAACCACTGCTCAATGGAAGCAGTCAAGCGTTAGAATCTACAAATTACTTTTGTTAATATCTCTTGTTGTTCGAAATTACACGTTTCTATTAAACACAGTAAACGTGTTGCCAAGTTTCGGTGATAATTGTATGAAAATGTGAAATTATAAAAGCATATTCAGTGCCAGATTTCAACGTAATTAAGACACTGTAAAACATTTGATATAATTGTAAGGAAATACCGAACAAGTACACTGGTTTTTTGGGTAGGTACTGCAAGTGTCTTTGTACTGCAGGATCTCGAGTTTATCTTTTAAAAGATATTTTACTGTAACCTCACACATACAAAATACGAAACTACGTCTCCCCGACCGTAAGTAACATCACTATATTAGGGGTCTTAGAGCATTAGGGGTAGACAGCGTGCTAAAGCAATGGCCTATTAGGGGGCAGAAAAGTTCTCCAATGGCGACCATGTACCAGCAACGACCAGGTTAGGTTCAGCAAGGTCGGATGACCTGACTAATAATTGATTTGAAAATTTATTATTAACCAAGTTATCACCTTAAAAATCAATATTTTAATCAAGCAAAATTATTATAAAACTTATTTTTCTTTTACTAAGATACGTAACGTAGGGCCCACCGTGTGAGAGTAGAATAATACCACTCCAAGTCTTCCCGTGGATGTCGCAGAAGGCGACTTAGGAAACACCAGCTAAACAAAGTTTATAAACGTTAAAGAGACCTCTCCAACCTGTCTGGTCAGCGTGGGGAGTATAGGTCAAATCCTAATTTTAAACTGTTTGTGATTTAATCATAATAAATAATAAATGTACTTTTGAATGAGATAGTTAATGCAGTGCATATCTGTAAAAGATGTAAACATTAGAATAAGTTTTACAAATGTTATAATGTAATGTCTATGTTTATGTTGTTGATGTGCCTAATAAATAAAATAAAAAGAAATCCTCTGACTGCTCGAATAGTACAAAAAGGGTCGGTTTCCTGCGGTGGAGACTAAAAAAAACCTGATGACGTTAGTCCAGCCCATGTCCAGCGGTGATCTTCTTGCGGCTGCTATGATGATGATCACTTTAATAATGATCAAGTCTTGGCTTATACTCTTCTATGGCTCTTAAAGCATACCGAAAATCCGTAACAAAACTACATTACAAATACACGTTAGTTGGGTGGAAAGACGCCCATTTGGCTAAATATTTTCACAAATGGTGGGCAATTACGCTAACCTTTCCCTTTACCCTGGGGTATTTCAGCCAGTAGTGTTATTTGGGAAATAATTGTTTGCATAACAATTCATTAGGGAGCATAAACTTACGAGATTCATCATTTGTCGTTGTCATTGGGGTGATAATTTGCATTATACATATGATTGTAGTATAGTGACTGTTTAAAAATATTAACTCGATTCTTTGAGAAATAAGTTTAATATGCAACAATAAATGAGTTCAATATGCAAAAATGCCTACTCATACTTTATCAAGTAACTTAATTTCGTCGAAACTGATTTGAGTTGTCGGAAAACAAAAAAATTGTGCTCACCATTTTCCAAGCGTGATGAATATGGCGAAACCACCCAATGATGGAAATCCTTGGTCTTCCAAGACTTACGTCCAGCTCTAGACTTTTTGCGGCTAAAATGATGATACTTTTTAAACAAAAAAAACGTTTTTCGATTTATGCCAGAATTTTTTTGAAGCAAATTTCAAGACAATTATTGATAAATTAATGTTATGTAAATTTTATATTTAAGTTTTAGCCAATAATACCCCGTACTTTCAAAACTCCATGCAAAACAAAACCATTATAGTAAAGTAAAAAAAAAAAAAACTACATTGTAATTACATGTCAGTAGGGCGAGAACTCACTCATTTGCAAAATATTTTCATCCGTTTAGGCTACAAATAGTGGGCAGTTACGCTGACCTTCATTTTCCCTGGAGTATTTCGGTTTAGTGTTATTTGGGAAATAGTTGTTTACACAACACGGGTAGTATTCATTAGGGAGTTATGCTGTCAGAAACTCACATGGAGTTAGTAGGTGAAAACCCTAGTACAGTTACATGTATTTTTGATACATAAAATTCTTTTATTTAGATTTTTGGCCCACACTTTGACGTTTCTTCATGAACATTAGCTAACAATCTTAAACAAAAAGACATCATAACTACATGTAAGCAAGGCAAGAACACGCTCATTTGCTAAATAATTTCACCTGTTTTGGCTCACAGTGGGCAGTTACACTCACCTTCATTTTCCCTGGAGTATTTCGGTTTAGTGTTATTTGGGAAATAGTTGTTTACACAACACGGGTAGAATTCATTAGGGAGTTATAGTGGAAGAAACTCATATGGAGTTAGTAGGTGAAAACCCTACTACAGCTACATGTATATCTTTTACAATCACACAAAATTCTTTTGTTTAGATTTTTGGCCCACATTTTAACGTTTCTTTAAAAACATTACCAAAATTCCTAAGCATAAATTCATCATAACTATATGTAAGTAGGGCTAAAACCACGCTCGTTTGCTAAATATTTTAACCCGTTTAGGCTACAAATAGTGGGCAGTTACGCTGACCTTCATTTTCCCTGGAGTATTTCGGTTTAGTGTTAGGTAGGTATTTGGAAAATAGTTATTTACACAACACGGGTAGAATTCATTAGGGAATTATAGTGGCAGAAACTCAAATGGAGTTAAAACCCTAGTACAGTTACATGTACTTTTTATACATAAATTGTTTTATTTAGATTTTTGGCCCACATTTTAACGTTTCTTCAAAAACATTACCAAAATTCCTACGCAAAAATTCATCATAACTATATGTAAGTAGGGCTAAAACCACGCTCGTTTGCTAAATAATTTCACCCGTTTTGGCTAACAGTGTATTTCGGTTTAGTGTTATTTGGGATTTAGTTGTTTACAGAACACGGGTAGTATTCATTAGGGAGTTATACTGGCAGAAACTCACATGGCGTTGTTTGGTGAAAATCCTACTACTGTGACGTATAAATGTTTAACTTCAATCCTATTTATACGTATTAATTGTATGTTTTGTTTTTAGCTTTCATTTTTACATTTTCCCAATACATTACCAAAAAAACTTAACAAAACTATAATTTAATGACATGTTAACAGGGTGACTCTTTTGCTTAATATTTTGCCTCATTTAGGATACAAATAGTGGGCAATTACACTGACCTTGCCTTTGCCCTGGAGTTTCGGTTAAGTGTTATTTGGGAAATAGTTTACACAATACAAGTCATTAGGGAGACTGGCAGATTTTCTTTTCGTGACAAAATATACATAGATATATTCAAGCTTTTACATACTGGTCTGGGAGAAAAGAAAAAACGAAGAATGTACCATATGCTTCTCTTTCTATGCATACCGTACAAACAGGCTAAGGGAATGGGCGCAAATCTAAGGAATTATGTAGGTAGTGTTTTTGGACATATAAATAATGATGCCGTGTGGTTCCTGGCAGAGTAGAACAGGACCACTCCAAGTCTTCTCGTGGAAGTCGTAGAAAGCGACTAGAGAATCACTAAAAAAGGTAATGAACATCAGAGAGATGTCTCAAGTCAGCGAGTAGGATATAGGCCAAATACTCTGACTGCTCTGGCTAATATATGGCTCTGGTAGTACGTAGTAATAGATATAACTGATAAATTATAAAACATATTTCATCGTTCATCGATGGAATATATCACCAAAATCAAGAAAAGAAAAAAAAGGTAGTAAGAAGGACTTATAAACAAGGAAATAGTGTTTCAGGACAAATAAATAATATACCTCTTTCAGTTTTCTCACAGTCGTTATAGTTGTTATCACACAACGAGTACAATTCATTAGGGAGATAACCTCGCGGAACTCGGCTAGTAGTGACTGGTGAAAAATAAAGTAATTTCACACTCACGGGATGTTTTAATTAAGTTTTGGAATTGTGTTTGGTTTTTTAAAAAACACTCTGATGTGAATAGTAGTTTCGTCTATATTTATCATGTAAAAAGTATTTGTTTTGTTGTTTGTTTTGTTTTTCGGATATTAGTCAGAATTTTCACGCTGACCAAAAGCAACTGTCAAAGCTTAATCTCATTATAATCTACGCATGTTCCAATACAGCTTGGTTAAAATACCAAATGTTTGAGAATTATACACCTCTCAAGAATTCCATACAAATTTGAAAAGGCTTGTAATTCTTAAACCATTGGTATTTTAACCAAGCTGTATTGGAACTTACGTAGATAATAATGAGATTAATTGATAAAATGCTTAATTTTACTCCAAAATTATCAAATATTGCCACAATTCCCTTTTTCCGTTTTTTATGGAGACGTGCGCGTCCAGGCGACTCTTAACGACTGTCCCCAATGATGATTGCCGGGACCAACGGCTTAACGTGCCTTCGGAAGCACGAAGGAGTTAGAGATATTTATAAATTGTTTAATGTAAATTGTTAAATTATAAATAAAATAAATAAATAAATATATACGGACAAATCACACAGATTGAGCTAGCCCCAAAGTAAGTTCTAATAAAAGACTTGTGTTATGGGATACTAACTCAACGATACTATATTTTATAACAAATACATATATAGATAAACATCCAAGACCCTGGTCAATCTGAAAAAGGTCATTTTTCATCTTGACCAGACCGGGGATTGAACCCGGGAACTTCCGTGAAATTTATGGCTCTATGCTCACGCCCACTGGGCTATTGGGCTTCTAAAAAAGTTTCACTGTTGATTGCAAAAACGATCGAGGTAAAGGGTGAAAATCTGAAGAAAATTTCGTAAGGCAATGCAACCTGATGGGTTGCTAAACTGATTCTGTATTCTACCTACATATTCAGCTAAACATGGCCATTAAGTCTAATGGCCTATGCCTATATGGTCTAGGCTCTGTCAACCTTGTAAGAGTTTCTTCCTTTCAGCCTTTCACGTGATAAACAAATAATAATAAATATATAGGGACATATCACACAAATTGAACTAGCCCCACAGTAAGTTGTGAACTTGTGTCATGGGATACTAACTCAACGATACTATATTTTATAACATATACTTAAATAGATAAACACCCAAGACCCAGGCCAATCTGAAAAAGATCGTTTTCCGTCTTGACCTGGCCGGGGATCGAACCCGGGACCTCCGTGTCGCAGGCTGGCGTGTTGACCACTGCGCCACGGAGCTCGACAGCGGTTAACTCCCGATAGGCAATGCACATATGCTAAAGCATTTAGAAGGTGGTTAAAAATAATTTAACATACTACCTGAACCTTAGAGCACTAAACAATACCTGAAGACATGTTTCAATACCTTACTACCTTCCATACTAGTCTGGGAGAAAATAAAAAACATAGAATATACCAGCTGCGCAGAGGGAATGGGCGTCAGGAATTATGTCTATAGGCGATTCGGCTAGCAACCCATCACTATTTTGATGCTGTTCTCACCTTTACAAGCCCACCAACATGTTACCGTAGCCTTAAGGTTTTACAGACCTGGGTCCTGTCTACCCCGCAAGGGAAAAGGCGTGATAGTATGTATGTATGTATGAATCGTTAAGTTTAATTTCAATTCAATGTTCAAAAACAATTCAAATCCCGTATTCAAACTAGCTTCTTATCCGTCGCCCAAATTCAGCTGAAATAAAATGTTAAAAAACACTCGGCTTCGTCCCGTCTCGAGCATTTACTTAAGTCTTTGAGAAATTGTTCGGAAGCAAGCCGTGTCTCTACATTTACATTTTATTAATCTCTGAATTGACGCCAACGAGTTTTTTTGGGTTGTTCCGCTTTCTACCCATTTTTAAACCCGTGATAAGGGTTGGATATTTGTCTTGAGCATAAAATGGGTTTTTGTTTCAAAGCGTTCGTCTTACACATAAATATCTCCTACTCCATTTCTCTTCCTTAATTTTAAAATGTCTATTTTTGCTCACCTCAAAAGTTGATGTCTATTTTATTATTAGTTACCTATTAAAGTATGTAGTCACGTTAAATTTTATAAAATAGAACATGTGTACACTACTAGCAAAAAATAGTTACTTCCATACAAGTATGTTTATGATCTATGAGAGGACTCTGCTCTGGCTCTGGTAGTTCAAAGAGGGTCGTGCTCCTGCAGTGGAGACTAAAAAAAACCTGATGGATGATGACGATATTTATAATTGACGGTCTCTGTTACTCAGTGTCCGCAGAGTTTAGGTTTGACCCCCGGTCAGGTTCTGATGGAAAACGATATAATTCAGAATGGTTCGTGTCTTGACGTATTATCTATATTAGTATTTGTTATAAGTAAAACTGTTATAAAATATGATATCGTCAAATTAGTATTCTAAACTATACAAAAGTTTTCTCTGTTTTTATTTTTAAATTATTTTTTATTTATATCAAAATGGGTTCGAAGTACAAAGTTTTCCTTGATGTATATGATGATAACATTGATTTTAACATTGTAATCAAACCGTTGAATCAACTTCCTGCGGTGGTTTTCCCGAATCGATATGACATTGAAACATGGTCATGCCATGTTTTCTTACAAGGCCGGCTAAACTCTTGTCACACCCCTGGTGTAGCAGTTGTCCATGGGCACTGGTAATCACTTACAATCAGGTGACTCGTTTGCTCGCATATGGTCCTACATAAAAAAAATTATATACATTTTAAAGTTGGTCGTTTATAAATTGCGCTCGTTATTTTATAGGTCGGGCAAAAGTCGTCCAGACCCTATAACTGGATTACACGACTCTTGTCCAAAATTACAAAACGATCAACTAGGATACTGCCCAAAAAGATAAATTTTTAGTTAGAAGAATGGCCAATTCAAGAATTATATTTATATTTGTCCGTATATATTTAAGAAATTTTGAAAATGCGGCAAAATTCGGGATTAGAACGGAAACACCCTATTTTTTTTTCTTCACAGAAACAATATAAAAGAAGGCACGGGAATGAAGATTGGGGTCCTCGTATTGATGGAAGTTTGAACAAAAATTTTTCAAGATTATACTTGTCATTTCCTCGAAGGGTACAAGATTCAAGAAAGAATTTGCAAAGCACGCTCCTAGGGTATAATTCCTAAATTTGTCGGCTAACTTTTCATGTTTTGTTTTGGGTTTTCGAATTAAAAGGGTGAAGAAACTCGGTTTGCAGGATTTCTTTTGGAGTTTTCATTACTTTAATTCAGATTGCTAACTCGAGCGTTAAGCCTGATATAAACTAATGGAGTGTTGTTTAGTTAATGTTTCAGATGAATAGGCATTACGGCCTTTTGTTTCGCTCTTGGTTTGTTGAGTTTAACAAATTATATGAAGTTTGGGAAAGTTGCGCGTATTTTAGAAACAAGTGTAATGTGTTTATCATAGTTGTACTTTGTCTCTAAAACTAAATTGATAACTTTTGTGTTCATCGATTTATTTATTACCAAATTTGTAAAATAGAGCTTTATCACTTATTTTACTAAGTATTTTATAAGTGGGGTCTGTTAAATAATTTGGTAAAAGTTAATAATGTATTTAGGTAATTTCGCTGCGATTTTTTTCTGGTTAACCAGCTCGTCAAAATGAACAACTTTTCTTTTGGATCTCTAGAGAAAAGAATAGGGGTAAAAAGTCAGCTGCTTCTCTTCCCGTGCGGACAGTAAAAGCCGGTCATAGAAATGGGCGAAAATTTAAGCAATAGTGTCAGTAGGTGAAACGGCTAACAACCTATTTTGATTCTTTTTCCCACTTTTAAGCCCACGCACATGGAAAACGCGATTTTTGGGTCTTAGTGCCTGTGCTCTGTCTACTTCCTAAGGATATGTATGATAATATGTATGTATGAAAAATCTTTTTAGGGGCTAAATGTACCGTTACATTTCCCCAATTACCAAAACGCATAGATTTTTAATAATGATTGTCTAATTTGGCACAAGATTCAAGTGTGGTTTAGTGATGAAACATGAAACTCTGAAAACATAGCACTCTTTTAGGAAAGTCTGGTCAAAATAAAACAATCTTAAAATGTCTTTCAATAATTTAACAATACTGAAAGACACACAAGTACATTAACCTACCAATTTAAGGAGTTGTTACAAGTACCGTTTGAACTTCAAAACTTTTCTTACGATTCTCACCTCAATTACTTGCGAGTTTGACGTCTTTTAGATTACTAAGGTAATCGGATAACTCAAATAAAATACTTTGAAAAGGTTTTATTTCAGTAGAAAATCTTATTTTAGGAAAAACTGAAATGAGAATTTGGAATTGTGCCTTTATGCACTGAAATTATGAAGGTCAGTGGTCGCAGAAACCTCTAATCTCTACGAGTATTTCATAAAATTTATATGCATGTTTATAGGTTACTTTTTAAAAACTTCAAGCAAAAGTATACGTAGTACATGATTATATCCTATATCACTTGGGATTTGGCGAGGATTTGGATATTTGGGATTTAGAAGTTATGGTGATTAATAAACTTTCATCATACACACGTATTGCCTTGCAGCTCCTAGCAGACTAGAATAAGACCACTGTAAGTCTTCCCGTGGATGTCGTAAAAGGCGACTTAGGAAACACAAGTTTATAAACATCAAAGTGATCTCTCCAAACCGTTTTGTTAGCGTGAAGACTGTAGGTCAAGTCCTCTGACGACTCTGACTAATAGTTATAAGGCTCTGGTAATACAGAGAGGGTCGTGCTGCTACAGTGAAAACCAACAAAGACCTGAAGATGATGATGATGATACATACATAACATAACTATAATAACATACCTACATCATCATTTTCATCATTATTAGGTCTTTTATAGTCTCTACTACAGGAGCACGACCCTCTCTGTACTACCAGAGCCATTTATTAGCCAGAGCAGTCAGAGGATTTGGCCTACACTCTCCACGCTGGCCAGACGGGTTGGATAGGAATATTTGATGTTTATAAGCTTTGTATAGCTTGAGTTTACTAAGTCGCCATCTACGACATCCTCGGGAAGACTTGGAGTGGTCCTATTCTACTCTGCCGGGAACCACACGGAAATACTACATATTCTACTCTAAAACCAAAATTGCATATGGGGTGTCTTGTACATACTATAATCGAGCTTACACTATAAAATAAGGAATAAAAGAACTCAATTTATTCGAATTTAAATCACAAATCAAACACCGATCTGAAATAACAAATAATTTAACGAATTTTATTTTATTCCTATTCCCATAAAAATAATAATAGACACTCGTAAATCACTAATCCCTAGGTGCTACATTTCACTGAATGAAATATAACTGCGATGCAATCACTTTTAAATATTTGTTTCGTTTGTAATTTATTCTGTATAAATAGAATTTTTAGTTTTCCTTTTTTGTTAGGGTTCCGTAGTAAATAAGGAACCCTTATAGTTTCGCCATGTCAGTCTGTACGTCTGTCTGTCCGTCCGCGGTTTTACTCAAAGACTATCAGTACTAGAAAGGTATAATTTGGTATGGGTATGTATATTAATCATACCAAAAAAGTGGTAGAAAAATCTTGATAATTTTTTTTAGGGTAGCTTTGATACCTACTTGTGAACTGGGGGAATAATTTTTTTTTCTCTACTAACCCATCGTGTGGGATCATTGAATAGGTCTTTACAAAATATTTTGAGGTTGAGGACACTATTTTTCGATTAAGGGATTCGTTTCAAAAATATTTGGTTTTGAAGTGCTAATTTTTGTTAGAGGTGAGTGACTGCCCTTCTATCTGCTAAACGGTTATATTATATACTAGCTTTTACCCGCGGCTCCACCCGCGTGATATATAGCCTATGTCCTTTTCAGTAACCTATGTGTATGCAAAATTTCATGACGATCGGTTCAGTAGATACGGCGTGAAAGCGTAACAAACAAACAAACTCACTTTCGCATTTGTAATATAAGTTAGGAAGTTAGGATTAGGATTAAGATTAGGATGGATACATGAAAAAAAAAATTACAGCAGTAGTATATGTAACGAAGTTGAAAGGAAAACTATGAGAGCTCAGTACTAAGTACAAACTCAAAAGTTATAGCACTTTTTCGTAAACCGCAAAAGTAAATTTGTCATTTATACAAACACTATGAAAAGCAAAGTTATCTTTGCTGGCGAACAATAAGAGGTTTTTGGATAATCTAAGCTTGCTTCTACGGAACCCTTCATGGGCGAGCCCGACTCACACTTGGCCAATTTTTATTTTTCAAATATTTGAATTTTTTATAATCACTTTCACTACATATTATGTATGTGCTATCTGCTAGTCTCTTTGTATGCTTCGATCTTTAAAACTACGCAACGGATTTTGATGCGTTTTTTTTAATAGATCGAGTGATTCAACTTATGTACAATGCCTGCCCAGGCGCAGATGAGGAGGACTACTCGTAAATTGTGATAAACTACAATTCGATATTATTGGTAGTCATTTATACAACCTCGAAAGCACGTTTCACATTCATATGGAGGTATTACGCCGACTCTTTTTATATTTTTAGACTTTAAAGTTTATACCTATTGGGCGTGAATGATAATAAGAAAGGTAGGTATGAACCACCGGCTTCTCAAAATCCAAATTATATACTAACACATCCTGCATGGCACTTCGGTAACTCGTAAGTTCGATTCACAGTGTAATATCTGTAGTGTTTTGTTATATTTATTTTTGTTTGTGTCTTTCGAACTACTAATGAGATGATATTGCTAAGTGAATAAATAGATATTGTTTAGTGAATAATAGAGGATCTATTATTCACTAAACAATAACTATTTATTCACGGAGGATTAATATATTGGGATGTAACCGGAAAAATGTTCGGACAAAGAGAAAGAATATGTAAAATTACCATCGTTTATATTTTGCTTATCTTTATTTTAAATTACAAGTCACAAAATACACCGCAATCAAATTCAATAACCTTTATTACACGACGAGCATCAAATGCCAATTGGATTAAACGGCTTATTACTAATGAGCATGTTACAAGGGTGTAACCGGAAAAATATTCAGACAGGAAAAGAATGAAATAATATAAAATTACCAGCGCACATTAATATCCCTTATCTTTGGATCCTTTTAAATTGCAGGTCACATAACATGCAAAATATACCGCAATTAAAACCAAAACGGTTATTTAAATTAAATATCAATTCGATTTAACCACACATTACTCTATTTTGTTTTTGATCAATTGTTAATTATAATTTTATGTTAAATCAGCAATATAGCAGTTATTTTAAGATTGCTATCATGTGTCTTGATATGATTTAATTTAACAATTAACAGCCAGGTATTGTTTGTGTAGGTCTGAGATAACATAATATCACCTACTAAAAAGATTTTTTTTAAATAATTGCCTTAAAATTCATCTTACACATCGATGAAACTGCTACATGAATTTTTATTAAATCCGTGGTTAAGAATAATTTATATAAATCATATGTTCATAATTAGTTCCTTCCTAATCCGTAGTTAAACGGCGGTCGGTATTTGAGCTCGCCTTAAACTTACCTAATTAAACTTCGACCCTGTTGGGCCCTTGAGTATATCCTCCACAGTAAACATAAATTAATTAGAAGGCAATGTAATCTTTGAATCTATTTGAGTAGTACATTTTTTTACATTTTGAAGCCAAAATATCATTGGGGCAACGGATAATTAACCAATAAAGTTTTCGGACTGATGACAAAACTACTGAAGAATTATTGCTTGAAGATTACAGGAAAAATAATAAGAATTCTATCGGTTGAAAATAAAGTGGTAAACTCACTATAATAAGTTCACCTAGGGAAATAGTTCACTAAAACACCACTAGATAGCGCTAGTCAATTGAATAAAACATTTTCGCACATAGTGTGTGTGTTCACGAAGCATATTGTACGGAACCCTCATTGCGCGAGTTTGACTCACACTTGGCCGGTTTTTTTTAATATTTAAGTAGACAAGACAAGTTTATAAATTAAACCAAGCCGCTTAAAGCTGATGATCATGACCCTTGGATGGAACCAATGGCTAAAATGTAACTTTACATAAATCAAAAGCATGGCAAACAGCAAGCCAACCAGAATACGAGACGAGCTCCGTGGCGCAGCGGTCAATACGCCAGCCTGCGACACGGGGGTCCCGGGTTCGATCCCCGGTCAGGTCATGATGAAAAACGATCTTTTTCAGAATGACCTGGGTCTTGGATGTTTATCTATATAATTATATGTTATAAAATATAGTATCGTTGAGTTAGTATCCTGCGACACAAGTTCACAACTTACTGTGGGGCTAGCTTAATTTGTGTGATATATCCCTATATATTTATTATTTATTTTTTTATTATTTAATACGCGAAAGATGATCTTCTGTTATTCCGTGTTTGCTACACCCTTTGCACACAGTGTTTATCTCAAAATCCAATATTTTACCGCGATATGAAGTTTGGTACATGTCATGTCGGTTCGGCAAGGAAGCGAACCCTTACTTGAAGGGTTAATAATTTCATTTGTTTGTGACGTTTGATGCAATCTTGGTGTGTGAGTTACTCTGTTATTAATGTTTTGAGCGGTCTTGTGCAGACTTGTTATTTAGTTTCTTTAATATTACTAACTAGCTGACCCGGCGAACTTCGTACCGCCTAACAGTCAATGATTAAGTATGCATTACACATATCGAGTTTTCATTGTTTTTAAGATGTATTCTGCTATTCGGGGCGGAGGCAAATCCAACGAATCAATAACCATGAAAATTGGTTCAGCATATCTCGAGTTATAAGTGTTGTAACAAACCCGTCTTTGTTTTATATATATATATATATATATCGGAGGGACTATGGAGTCGAGTTGATTGTTGTTTGAATAACATTTAAGTTACTTATTAGAAGATATCTGTTGTATTATATTTTAAATACTTTCTAAATTCTAAATATAATTTAATTCGATTTTTAACACGGTCAGCATAGAGTCGAACTAAGTTCAAAAAGTTATTATTATATCCAATCTGAGCAGAGGATATACCCCGAGCGGGGTCAGGCGCCATCTTGACTTTTACAGTGGTTACCATGGAGATTTCAGTATGACGTATAAAACAAACTGTCGTGTGGTGGTTGTTGGGAGATATAAGAGCGATAGCGTGCGATCGAGGTGGATCGTTGGAGAGTTGTTCGATGGGTACCCTGAACTCGCTGCTCGTACTTAATATTTAAATGTTAATTGTGTTATTGTTTAGTATACCTACTTAATTAAAATTATAAGAAGTGAAGTTATTTTGTTTTGTGCTCGCATTTCACCCAAATGACGCCCACTAAGCTCAAGATCACCCATGATATCGAAGATGATACCCTTCTCTCCGACATCAGAAGCGGGGCCCGATGCAGGCACAAAACGTGAACGAACCAACTGGGACAAATGATGGCTGGCATGCTTTGTTTGAGGCGCAACAAAATAGTATGCGATTACTTGTGGAGGCACTAAGCAACCCGTCGGCCGGCGAGGACAAGAAGATAATTGTTATTGCCTAAATTTTATCCTGAAAATGCAAACACTGATGCGCGAGCTTGGCTAGCAACGGCGGATATCTGCTTTTTGGACCAAAATCTACAGGGAAGTAAACTTATTCTTATAGGTACTTATTAAAGCAATGAAAGGTAAAGCGGCGACATGTTTTTTTCGGATAGCATTTCCCAATGTGAAATGGGTCAAATTCAATGATGTTTTTTTTTTTTCTCGCTTCAATACGTTAGACATGTTTTGCAGCTACTGTCTTAAATATTTTTACTAGTAAACCAAATGAAGGCGAGTGTCTTATTACCGCATATGCAAGCCATTTAATTACTTGATATGACCATTATTTGACACGAATTGAACCACGGTTTCAACGCAACATCTTCTCTGAAGAAATAGCTACGCGCTGTAAAATGCAACGTAAACTCATGGCATTTTTCTTCTTATGGCAAGAGAAGTTATCAAGACATCAACCGTCTTATTATAAAAAGCGGACTAACTATTAAACCATCTCTAAGTCGGTTCTCAAGTCAAGTACAAAGGAAAATCGTATTATAAAAAAAGGTTTATCGCTTAAGTCATATCGATCCTAGGTCAAAATATAAACCAGCATTTCACTAGTTTAACATCAATACTAACTCATTTTGTAAGAAAAAAATAGGTTTTTTTACTACAAAAGTATATGTTGATGCTAGAATCTACGTAAAAACTCGATACTTACTTATTTTACAATGAGCGAATAAATACAAGAAAGTAAAACTATCACAAATATCACGTAAAATTCTTTAATGATTTGAAGATTTACATGTCGTAAATATACTATTTTATCACTTTCAACACTATTATTGTCATTTTTATTTCACAACAACTAGAAAACCGTGCTTGCTGTATACCTGGAACCATTGATTTATTAAACATTTCACAATCGTAAGCAAACTTTGAGGTTAGATTCAACATAATTATCGGTGATCCTTATCAGCATCTACAAAACAATACTTTTTGTACACACGACCACGGCTCTTTTAAGTAATTCAATAAATTTGAAAATTTACTGTTTACAATATAATATAAAACAATTTTCGAGGTAACTATTTCGTTTCTTTCTTTGGAAAAAATACAATTTGTTATACGCGCGCTCAGATACGTTCCATTTCAGGTTTTTAAGGTTACCATGGTTACCAACAGTTACGTAAAAAAATATTTGCAGGTAAAAAGTATGATTTGTGTAGTGAAACCTTTGAATATATCATTTTATAACAAAAATATACATCTTTCATCATTTCAATTTTAATATTTATACCATATCTATCAACAAATTTTGAAAAATAATTTCTATTATCATGAAGATCGGAACGATGTAGTGGAATAATTGAATGAATGAACGAATGAAATACGCTTTCGGGGGATCGTCTCAGATCTAAGTCGATCGTGACTTAGTTCACTTTTTATAATGAAGCAAAGTTTAATTTCCTAAACGAGACTTGATCCATCACAAGTCAGAACTAAGGTAGAACAGGTTTAAACCTATTTTTGCCGTTTTTTTATAATAAGACGGCAAATGTCCAAGATTTAGTTCTTTTCCTGCTAAACGTTTTTCTTGAGGAAAACTTGTTCATAAATCTTTTGAATGTTTCAGCGGCCCACATGTCCAGCAACAAACAACTTCGACCCCTGATCACCAGGATGCGGCCGTGGCTACAAAAGCCTGTGACCTGTTACACGTGTGCTGATGAAGGTCACGTGGCATCACGATGCTTGAAAACTTGGCCACTCAATAAGCAGCCAGTTCTAGCAACGTGAAACGAGTTGACGTATGCGGTGTGAAACCTGTCACAGGGGTACACAATGCGGTGAGGAATTTTCATTTTGTTTCGATTCCGGCGTTTATTGTTCTTGAATTAAAGAAAGTGTCTCTGACAGATTTATTTGTTGTTGAGTGATAAAACGCTCTCGTAACTTTGACTGGTGTAGGAAAGTCTAGTGTATTGTACGACTCACAGATTTTGGCAAATCATTATTTTTTGGTGATGGTTAGTTTTAGTTTAATATAGTAATGATTGATGATAAGATGACTATGATGTTACGTATTGTCTATACTTATATTATGTGTTAATAAAAATGAATATTTTAAAAAGAGATTATCGAATTCCGGCTGCAATGCCAAAAAAGACTGAAACAGAAGATCTTCTCCTACCGATAAAGTTATCATTGGTTTTCCTGTGTTCCAGTGGCAGTGGTTGTTCCATCACTGGCAATCCCAAAACAAGATCGTTGGGCTAGTCACAGCAACCCTTTTTTTCACGCAGGTTGTCACAAAAATAAATCAAGTTCTTCACATCTATCGTAGTTTCAAACAATTTTCCGCTTTGGTAACTTCTCCTATTAATGTTTAATTTAATCATCACACAACAAAAAAATTACAAGAAGCAGTTTCGTTATCTACACTACGCCCCACATTCATACCTGTTGTAGGTATACGCAAGAGATACAGACGAGATTATTTAAAATCTGGTCGTGGCCGGTATACTATAAGAGGACATTATAAAGTCGTTGAAGTACTAAGCGGTGACAGGCATCATGTAAAAAGCTATAATTGTAATCGTACATATAATTACTTAAGAGAACGCTTAAGTTCACTCCCCCACAGTCCTATGTCCCTGAGCTGGATCCATGCTTGTCTGACAATAATAATGGCTTTGACTACATTATACTCTCTAGACAGCGTCATGCCTTTATTTCAAGAATTAAAAAACTGCCCTATTTTTCAATGCTTGTGTGCGTGACAGATTTGTGTTAGCATACCCGTCCTGTTTATTAATGCCAACAAAATCCGTCAAATTAGTAGCTATGTGTTTACATCATAGAATATGCGTTGGACTCAATTTTTTTTCTACGCTTTTAGGCTAATAGAGTCTAGGCTTTAAAAATCTTAGAATGATGGTTGGTTTTTTTTGTTTTTTTTTTTGTTGTCGTAGCAGTCTATATTTTGCATATCGATATGTCACCAAATGAGGTAGTTTAAAAAAAAAACGCGTCACGTAAACGATACGTAACATACCTACACTAACGGCGTGGTGGCTGTTTAGTCAAAGTCAAAGATTGTCATAGGAATTGTATATTTGTACCTATCTCTATTTGAAACAATTTCTTTTTTCTTAATATCAATTTTTTTTATTTACGCAAAATTTAAAACTACTAGCACTCTTCAGCACTGTTAAGGTGTAGCTAAACTATCTTAAGGATGAGGTGACCATTTGTGTAGTTAAAATATGATTAAGTAAGATACGTAAGTTGAGCATAGTATTCACTCATAGGCGAGGTGGCCATGAGTTGAGAATTATCCGGTAATAGGCGAGGTGGCCATAATTTAAGAATACTCACTCATAGGCGAGGTGGCCATGAGCTGAGAATTATCCGGTAAGAGGTGAGGTGGCCATAAATTAAGAATACTCACTCATAGGCGAGGTGGCCATGAGTTGAGAATTATTCGGTAAGAGGCGAGGTGGCCATAATTTAAGACTACTCACTCATAGGCGAGGTGGCCATGAGTTGAGAGTTATCCGGTGAGAGGCGAGGTGGCCATAAATTAAGAATACTCACTCATAGGCGAGGTGGCCATGAGTAGAGAATTACCCGATAAGAGGCGAGGTGGCCATAAATTAAGAATACTCACTCATAGGCGAGGTGGCCATGAGTAGAGAGTTATCCGGTAAGAGGCGAGTTGGCCATAAACTAATAATATTCACTCAGAGGCGAGGTGGCCATGAGTTGACAATATTATTTTACTAGAGGCGTGTGAATAATAGGTAGAAAATAATATTACTAATTGCTTAGTCAGGAGTGGCCGAACTATGTCATATAGATCACAATTTTTTTTTCCAGATTACAATGATGCGTGCCCTTCAACATCACACGAGGACGTGTGATTTATCAGGATGGCCGTATCGGAGGGACTATGGAGTCGAGTTGATTGTTGTTTGAATAACATTTAAGTTACTTATTAGAAGATATCTGTTGTATTATATTTTAAATACTTTCTAAATTCTAAATATAATTTAATTCGATTTTTAACACGGTCAGCATAGAGTCGAACTAAGTTCAAAAAGTTATTATTATATCCAATCTGAGCAGAGGATATACCCCGAGCGGGGTCAGGCGCCATCTTGACTTTTACAGTGGTTACCATGGAGATTTCAGTATGACGTATAAAACAAACTGTCGTGTGGTGGTTGTTGGGAGATATAAGAGCGATAGCGTGCGATCGAGGTGGATCGTTGGAGAGTTGTTCGATGGGTACCCTGAACTCGCTGCTCGTACTTAATATTTAAATGTTAATTGTGTTATTGTTTAGTATACCTACTTAATTAAAATTATAAGAAGTGAAGTTATTTTGTTTTGTGCTCGCATTTCACCCAAATGACGCCCACTAAGCTCAAGATCACCCATGATATCGAAGATGATACCCTTCTCTCCGACATATATATATATATATAATAAGAATATCCATAAAAGGTATCATGTAAATGCAGGTTGTTTGATGCTACTCTTCATGCAAAACTTTTGGTTGTAGGAGGTATACAAAGTATAACATTACTCACGAAAAAATCTTCCGCCGGAATCAGTCCTAGGTTTTTGCTAAATTTACTGGGCCATAAGTCTTATCTAAATAATCTCGATCTTCTCGATCAAATATAATACTGCTAAGCACCTAGTAAAAAAATCCGCAGCAAGAAAATTTCCGAAAAAAAGTCCAAAAATGAAAAATGGATAATAATACAACGACCAACAATATTAATTACCAAATATGAAAATGTCCAATAACAAAGTATAGATACAGTACAGTTTGATAAAAAAAACAATACCTAATCAGAGTTTGTTTGTTACGCGTTCACGGCGTAACTACTGAACCGTTCATCATGAAATTTTGCACACACGTTCTCTTCTTGACTACTGACAAGGATATAGGCTACCTCTTATCCCGAAAAACGCACTGTGCCTTAGGGATCGACATAGACGCGGGTGAAGCCGCGAGCAAAAGAATACTTAGTCATATGGACAGCATTTTTCGATAAACCTTCGGTAATCCTAGCAAAACAGAATCATAACTTATGCAAAAAAGTATCGTCAAAAAAACCATAAACCACAAACACACAAACAACGCATTTACATTTTATAACTGCGCGGATGTCGGTAATACGAGAACACGATCAATCAGGCATAATATATCATCCATTACAGAAAAGGAAAAGAAAATAAAAGACAGGCATTTTCCGAATAAAATTAGCTTTAGGTAGATTTAGGATTATTGTAATGACGAAATGTTTGCTCCGAGAAAAATAGGAGTTAATCTGTATGCTGGGGTTCCGTATGCATAATTTATGAAAGGTTACATTGAAAGAAAGCCGTAATATTTCGGCTTGATCAAATACTTTAAGTCAAACCTCCCAAAGAAAACGAAAATTCGTCTCTAAAAACCCTGTTCAAAAGCCTGTTCTGATGAATGGTTTAGAATTCTGAGATAATGTAAGTTTCTAAGTTTGAATAGCATATAACAAGTAACATTATTAGCATTTGTCAAACTCCCGTTCCCGGGTTCAATCCCCGGCTAGGTCAAGATGGAAAACTATCTTTTTCAGGTTGGCCTGAGTCTTGGATGTTTATCAATTTAAGTATATTATGAAATATAGTATCGTTGAGTTAGTATCCCACGAAACAAGTTCACAACTTACTGTAGGCTACTAGCTCAATTTGTTTGATATGTTCCTGTATATTTATATATTTATTTATTAGTTCAAAGTTGACATTTTACGTCCGCCATTCTGATTTTATGATGACATCACATGGCCTACAACACTCCAGGGACAAACAGAAATATAATACTACCGCTAACTTCAAAATTGGTCTTGGTTTATGCGGTAATACAGCAACAGACTTAATCAAATACATACATGCACGTACAGATGAAAACCCTCTATGTAGTTCTACGAGTAGCTCAGTCGCATAAAAATCAAAACGCGTATTACTAAAACCTTCTTTGTCTTACGGAACCCTACAAGCTACGGAAATATGACGTTATCATCAAAACTAAGTTTGATTGTACTGTTTGTGCTGAAGTTTTCTCGTTGACCACGATATAATCTCGGCTGCAGACAATCATTTTTCACTAACTAAATTGAAGATCTAGAGTTTGTATTTGCGCGACCAAAACTTTGTTAACGCTATGCTGAAAAATATTATTTTATACTTCACTACTTTTGCCTGTAAGATTTAGCAAAATACTTAACAAAATTTCCTTTTTTTACCAGCAAAATTTCAGCTTGGAAAAAATATCTTACACTAGTAATTTTGTACGCAACTTTGTCTGTGATTAACTTCACCCTCTTTTATACCCCCTCAGGGGTTGAATTTCTAAAATCCTTTCTCAGCGCTCACTTACAAAAGATCCCGTGTCAAACTTCAAGTCTTTGCGTGCTTAAATTTTGGCTGTGCATTGATTTACCTATATAAGTCAGTCAAGGTTGGCCTTTTATATTATATAGGTAAATAACACATTTTAAGAGCAACAACTGCCTATATTTTTGTCGATATTTCCAATAAATATTTGTATGAGTTACTAAATTTTTTCCATGAAGTGAAAAAAAAACATGGTTAGTTCTAAAACAATATATAGCATGTTTAATTGAAATTAAAATTCCGTATACCATATCTCGCATAATGACGCAAAAACGTTTAGTATTCATCCCCATGCTTATGCTGCATTTGTAAAACTTCCATGGCCGCAAATTCGCAAAACCCCGCAATCACAGAACATTCAAATGGCCGTTAGCAATTTGATTCTTTTTCCATCCACACAGCTTCCGACAAAGCAACGTATAATGTATTCATCGGGTCGAGCAAAATCCGACAATTCAGTGTTGTCCCATTGGGACCGACAATATTGATACTAAATTTAATGAACGCCTGATACCTAGATTCAGGACAGTTCAGCGATATTCAAAATATCCCTCAACTTTGTTGAAGCAACTATGAAAGGCAATCGAATAACATTTAGAACTTCCATGCTCATTTCTCTTCCATGCTGGTTTGGGAGAGAAGGAAAATCTTAGAACGTACCAGCTGTTTCTTTTCCCACGCAGATCGTCAAGGCCGAACGAGGGAATGGGCGTGAGAAATCATGTCAATAGGCGATGCGGCTAGCAACCTGCCACTATTTTGATTCCGTTGTCCATCTACAAGCCCACCGACATGCTAAACATGGTAGGCCATGTTTAACATGTTGGTGGGATTGTAGGTGCTTGTAAGACCTGCTTGGCTCTGTCTATCCCGCAAGGGGAAAAAGACGTGATAGTTTCTATGTATGTTAATTTGATAAACACCTTATAAATTTAGAACAGGTCAGTTATATTCAAAATATCTCTCAACTTTGTCAAAGGATCTTCGAAAATTAATCAAATAACATGTTTAATATCTTTTCGTTAAGATAAACATAACTATGGCGTTAAAATAGAAGAAGTTGACTCAAACTGCACCATTTTCTCGGATTGACATCAAGCCTCCATCTCATGAAACTTTAAAACGAATATGTTAAAAAAACCGGCCAAGTGCGTGTCGGGCCACGCGCAGTGAAGGGTTCCGTAGTTGCGAATGACAACTTTTAGTTCACACTGTTTACACTCGCACCTCACAGTTTAACGACGAAAAACATATAACAATGAAGATTGTATGGAATTTTACATTTTCCAGTACATTTTATAAGTTGATTGCCTATAACTTTTTAGTTTGCACTTAGTACCCAGCTTTGATAGTTTTCCTTTCAACTTCAGTATATATACTACTGCTGTAATTTTTTTCACGTATCCATATATAACCGTTTAGCAGATAGAGGGGCCCACACGTACCTCTAACAAAAATTTGAACTTTAAAACCAAATATTTCGGAAACGGATCCCTAAATCGGAAAATGGTGGTCTCAACCTCACAATATTTTTAAAAGACCTTTTTAACGATACCCCATAAGAAGGGTAAATAGAGAAAAAAAAATACTTCCTCAATTTACTTGTATGGGAAGTACCAAAAAAAAATTTTTTTTCAAGATTTTTTTCTAGCACTTTTTTGCCATACCAAATTTCAGCTTTCTAGTACTTATAGTCTTTGAGTAAAACCGCGGACGGACAGACAGACAGACATGGCGAAACTATAAGGGTTCCTAGTTTACTACGGAACCCTAAAAATGAATTTGTTCGTTGTTCGCCAGCTGTGAAAAACACGATCTTTTTCAGCTTCGCCTGGGTTTCGGATGTTGTATTAAATACTTATATAATTCTCTATTATAATATTTAGTATCATTGCGTAAGTATCCTTCTACACAAGTTCAAAACTAACTGTATGGCTAGCTCAGTTTATGTAATTTGTCACTATGCATAGCGAAACTTTGTTCATATCAGCAGGCTGCATCCCCTTTATACCCCTTTATACACATAAAGGGGTGATTCACCCTAAATTGATCAAAATATTATCATGTATATTTATTAATTTATTGCACGTATAATATCTACATTGAATAATGCTGTAGACTGGCAGATAGGTAACATTGAATATTGCAGTATCTGTCAGTCTCCTCAGTCTCCACACCTATGAAACTCGGATCTAAAATGGGAGGGCCAAATGGAATAACCAAATACGACCGACAACTGAAATGACAAATGATGGGTGTAGAAATCACACAATAAGGAAATGGACTGCTTTTTTCTCTTTATTTGATCTTTGTTCGCCATGCCAGCCATGGTATTTGATTAATGTTTTTCCTGTAGGTTGAATTTTCAACAACTCTCAACTTTATGAAACACTCTTGGAATTTAAATAATAAATCAAAGTATTTTTGGTTATTGTGAGCTTTATTGAATTTTCGTTCAATTAACGCGTTGACGGATACGAAACAAAGTCACAATAGAAGTTTGATTATTATAAAATTAAAAGGCACCCAGTGTCCATCAAAGAATTAAGGAATTGTAACTAGTTCACTACTGTTGCATTCATGAAGTTACTTAAATTATTTAGTCTTTTACCCATTCACGATTTAACTACTGAACCTTTTTCGATAAAATTAGGTTTGGAAATGGTATTAAGACTTGAAAAACTGACAGAGGATACAGGATACCTTTAATCCAGAAAAAAGTTATCGAGGAATTTACATTAATGCGAGTGGAACCCAGAGCAAAAGTTATCACTATCACTGTTTGTTTGTTTTTCGTATGTGTTAGTGGCCAACACTGGTTTCAGATTTTTCAAGCTGCCTTAAGGCATCTGACATAACTTAACGACTGCCATCAACGATGACAGCCAGGACCAACGGCTTAACGTGCCTTCCGAAGCACGGAGGAGCTCGAGATATTTTTATGCCACTTGCGGTCACCCATCCAAGTAAGTACTGCACCAGGGGTTGCTTAACCTTTAAGTATGGACATGTAGTCTCACAGGCTCCGCGACAATATTGGTTTCTTTGTTTCATTCACTTCCCCCCACTCCCCGTGACTGAGCCGCCCAGTAGCTTCAGTTTTATTGCAAAAACGACTAGAGAAGAAGGAGGTAGCGTCGCCCGGTGCATAGGACGTGAGTATTACCTTTTGAAAAATTGGCTGGAGCCTGTGAGACTACATGTCCATAGTTGCCGTATAAAAATATTTACAAAAATTTTTTGTTTCTTTTAGTTTTATGTGTAAAAAATGGCAGAAAATGTGAAGCTGGTTGTTCTCGTTCAGAGGGCAAGCGACAAAGTTCACTTCATAGGCCGGCAAACAAAATATTACGAGTTAGTAATCCATCTTTTGTTCCCGTTCTCTATGTAATGACTGTCAATCATTAGTCTTACAAAGATGGTTGTGATTTTTTTTGTTTTTCTCTATCAGAAGTTCATTTAATTTTTTTTTAATTCTTCATACAGTAGATTATAAGAAAAAGATTTGATTATTACCAAATATTTTAGTAAAGTAATGTTTTATGTTTAAAAACTAACCTATAGTCAAAATTACCAAAAATGGTGACTATGCTCTTATTTTTAATATTTTTAAAGATTTTAAATAAAGAAGTTGATTATGCACTAACGTCATTTTATTTTTAGTTTCCTTCAATTTCATCTAGTTATATTGTTCAAGCAATTTGGAATAATTATGGTAAAAAAAATCGCATTCTTATATCGGAGTCTGACAGACTACATGTCCACGGTAGTGTTATAAATATAAGACGTCCATAGTTAAAGGTTAACATACGTAAGCGCTCATAGAGCTCACACGCACTGGACTATCGATCACTATCACTACATATTATAAAACGAAGTTCTCCGCCGTCTGTCTGTCTGTTCGCGATAAACTCAAAAACCACTGCACGGATTTTCATGTGGTTTTCACCAATATAGATAGAGTGATTCACGAGAAAGGTTTATAGGTGTAATACATGCTTGGGCGTAGCCGGGGAGGGCTGCTAGTTTCTATATAGAATCAACCTGTAATCATTTCCCATCACACATTACCCCCAATTTGATTGGGGGTAATCTGTGTTTCCCATACAACAATCTGTTTGACTGTCGCGTACTTTATAGTTGAACTTAACAACAATGCACATTGATTTAAATCTCTTTTTGATTTAATTCGTGAATCGACTTATCAAAATTTATAAACGTTTAAATATTTAACAGGTTGCAATTTTTAAATTAAAATAATAAAAATATGACTGCCGTTTTTAGTTATTTACATCCGCCATATTGATTTTTCTTGCTTACTTCATATACTCTTTGGCCCTCCAGAAGCTCTCCGGGGACGAATACCACTCTAATGACACCTTACACTTCAAAATCTGTCAAGCCTTTTAAACTTCAGGACGCAACAATGGAACAGACATAATTACATATATAGATAAATATTTACATACACATATATACGCGAAAATCATTACCCTCATACTGGGTGGCTCAGTCGGGTAAAATAACTATTTATAAAAATATTATATATCCATATCCATAGTCTCTGCCTACCCCTATGGGAAAAAGGCGTGATAATGTATGTATGTATGTATAAAAATATTATATATTAACCTCCTTATTCATAAAAATTAACAATCGCTTATTAAACCTATTTTAGTTAAAATATGTTTTGTCTCATTCTTTCAATGGCGTGGGATAAAGATAAACACACATTTTAACTAAAATAGGTTTATTAAGCGATTGTTAATTTTTATGAATAAGGGAGTTAAACTATATTACTATTTTAAAAATGGTAAAAAACCAGTTCCATTAAAGTCCATATAAAATCACCTCATAGGAATTTCCCACATATCACCATGCTCGGATGTCGCATACTTCCCGTGTCGCAAAAACCCGCGTAATTTTTCCCGAGCTGTGTCAAAGGACAGCGCTCAATCACCTGACTGCTGTGGTGGGGCCACAAAACTGGCGAAAAACAAACATAAAATTTTACTGTAAAAAAAAATGTTAAGTTAGCGAATTTCGAACTAAGTCTTTTTTTATAATTATTGAATTAGGCATTTGTCTCCCATCTCACTTGATGGTAAGTGACGATAAAGACGAGGATGTTACATGCCTATCCGAGAGATACCCATTTATTCTAATTTTGAATGTCGCGGGACTGTACTTGTCTGGGAATATAGACGCAGGCAGTTCATTCCACACCTTCGAACTGTCAGCGTTTAGTACGACTCTTTGATATTTCTACGACAAAGGGGTTAAATTTTTTGCGGCTCGTAGTCCTATGGAGGAATGGTGAGGGTTCTACTAAATCTCAGATTTTAATTCAACCATGAACATATCTTGTATGGTGTGGGTGTTCCTCTAATCAAAAACCTTTGCGAGCAGAGATTGAAAGAAGTATATAGGTTTCTTTTTCTATCTCCTAACTGGCAAGCGAAAGCAAGGTGGCCAGTTTTTGTG
Source organism: Rhodophaea formosa (assembly GCA_963082605.1). Classification (NCBI taxonomy): domain Eukaryota; kingdom Metazoa; phylum Arthropoda; class Insecta; order Lepidoptera; family Pyralidae; genus Rhodophaea; species Rhodophaea formosa. The sequence continues at coordinate 7,248,549 of OY720226.1, forward strand.
ATATACTTTATCACAAAAACTGGCCTGTTCAGAAAAGATACCTGAAGAGATGTGCGATTGATCCTTGAGAGTTTAAAGATCTGGCTACCATTATGGAGAGGTCACAACAACATCAACAACTTTGTTGCAAACAGGAAAGCTGAACTAGATGCAAAACGCGAAGTCCTGAAAACTACACTCCAATCGGCTATTTCATTCAATTATATAGACGGCATTCTGACGTGCCTGCATAGTAGGTACGCGTTTAGCATAAAAGGTCAGGTAATGGCTACATTACTCATTATAGAGCTCACGTAAAAGCATAGCAGCGCAGCTCTCAGAGGACGAAATCTGTCAGGAATTACACACACACACACACACACACTATAGATTTTATAGGGTAATAGGCGAGAGAAAATAAAAATAGATTAAATAAATACGTTAGAACGTATATTCAAAATTATAACAAGGATGGTATAACGTCTGTCTCCTAACACAGCGTAAATCGGAATGAGAGAGAGAGTGGGGATGACGGTTGTATTTATACCGAGAATATTGAGGGTGGCCATAATAATAATATTACCATCAATAATTATTAATTAATTTTTGTTATTTAAATTATAAAAATGTCAACACGCCCCCTCAAAAATTAATCACTAATTATTTACAATCATAATTTTGACTAACCAGAACATTAAAACCATCCAAGTATTGCTGGGAAATCACAATGTAATATGGTCCAACATTTGTTGCAAGGATTAGGGAAACCCAGTAAAACCTAATCAGACCAATAAATAAGCAAATCTTAAACTATGCACTTAAGTATAAATTATGCATTTATTAATTGATATAAACAAATAAATCAACAAAATGTAGTTACAAACATAAGTTCATCTCATCTCTGAACTGTCTAAATGCGACGACAGGTAACGGCTTGGTTAACGCATCCGCAATCTGTTTACCTGTGTGGAGATACAACAATTAAATAACATTGTTTTCTACTTGTTCTCTAGAGAAGTGGTATTTTATGTCTATATGTTTACTATGTTTAGACCTTTTATGACTCGTAGGATTATTGGCTATACTTATACAGCCATTATTGTCTTCAAAAATAGGTATCGGATTATTAATATTTAAATGTACACTTATAATTAAAGACTTTAACCATAACGCCTCTTTCACAGCTTCAAATAAAGCCATGTACTCAGCTTCGGTCGGAAAAGCTGCTACAGAAGTTTGTCTTTTAGTATTCCAAGTTATAGTACAACTGTTAAACAATTTAAGCAAACAACCTGAGTTACTTTTTCTATCGTTAACAGCACTACCACCCCAATCTGAATCTACATAACCACACAAGATATCTTCAAAATTATTACACCTTTCGTATTTTAGTTTTAACTCTATGGTGCCTTTTAAATACCTAAGTACTCCTTTGAGACTTTGCCATAGCTCTTTATTATTTTTGTTTGTATACTTGCTCAAGATATTGACACTTACGCTTAAATCAGGGCGCGTACACAACAAAACATACATTAAGCAACCTATAAGGCTTCGACAAGGCGCACTATATTCACTATCTAAATTTAGAGCTTCATAATTAGGCTTATTCTCTAAAGAAGTACTTATTGGATGACAGTCAGTCATACTGAATTTATCCAAAATAGTTTTAATATATGAACTTTATTAACTATACCATCTGGCACTTTCATTTATAAATTTCTTCCTTTAAAGTGCTATTTAAAAATGTGGTTTTTACATCCATATGATGTACCAATAAATTAAATTGATTTGCAAAACTAATTATGAATCGAAAACTTGCAATACGAGCAACTGGGGCAAAAGTCTCATTATAATCTGTCAAATACTCCTGACTAAAGCCTCTGGCAACTAGACGTGCCTTATATCGAGATGGATTACCAAACTGATCATTTTTAATACTAAAAACCCATTTACAGTCGACTATATTCTTATTGTCAGGTTTAGGCACTAACGTCCAAGTATTATTTGCTAAAAGTGAATGTAATTCTTTCTTAATTGCACCTTCCCAAAGAGCTCTATCGTTTCGGTTATTAATCTCATTAAAAGATATAGGTATTACGCAATTAATTGACTGAGCACACAAAAGAACTTCATCAAGTTTCTTATAAGATATTGGTGTACGACCTTTTACTTGAGCCTAGCGCTCCTCCTCAATTGACAAGAATCATCGATATTTTGATCAAAACTACCAATGGCATTTCATATGACTCGTTTAGCTTACGAATCTTTCTACTAGAAACAGATTCATCAGATTTTAAACTATCTGATTTTTGCTCAACTGATTTAACAATATCCGATTTCGTACTAACTGATTTCGTACTATCAGATTTCGTACTATCAGATTTTGTACTATCCGATTTCGTACTAACTGATTTCATACTATCAGATTTCGTACTATCCGATTTCGTACTTACTGATTTCATACTATCAGATTTCGTACTATCAGATTTTGTACTATCCGATTTCGTACTAACTGATTTCATACTATCAGATTTCGTACTATCAGATTTTGTACTATCCGATTTCGTACTAACTGATTTCATACTATCAGATTTCGTACTATCAGATTTAGACATATCAAATTTAGGACTGTCACAGCCTTGAGGTTTTATTTACTCTGACTTAGGTGTCAGTTCAGTATTTTGGAAATGTTCGATGACATCTCCTTCAAATCGCAACTTAGGCCTTGACTGCAGAAAATTATCTACTATGACATCCCGAACCGTTTCATACTTTTCACGTTCTATGTTCCATACCTTATAGCCATTCGGTACATATCCTACAAGTATACCCTTCCATGATTTTTCATCAAACATAGTTAGTAGCAAAAAAACCTTTTAAATATTTAATTGCAGGCTTTTTATCATACCATATTTCGAACGGGGTTTTATTTTGTGTCAAAACGCGGGTAGGAGAAAAGTTAATCAAATAAACTGCAGTTAATACTGCATCTCCCCAGAAACATTTCGGTAATTTAGCACCACTAACCATCGCACATGCTTTTTCTGTTATTGTCCTGACCATTCGTTCGCTAACCGCATTCTACTGCGGTGTCCTAGGAATAGTTAAATGGTATGAAATCCATCGGGACACACAGTACTCTTTCATCTCATTAGATAAATACTCCCGTCTATTATTACAGTATTAATTAACCAATTTTTAATTAAATTGTGCTTCACTTTTGGCTACAAATTCTTTAAAAGCTGAAAATACATCTGATTTATAGGCTATCAGGTACGTAACACAGTAATGGGTATATTGATCGACAAACAACACAAAGTAATTCTTGTTATCGATTGAGGTAGGAGTGATCGGCCCACACACGTCAGTATGTACAACAAATAATGGTCGTTTAATATGGCTTTTATCCTTAGATATATTAAATGGCAATCGATTTTGTTTTTCATTTATGAATGCTTCGCACAGTTTTTCATCAGGCGTTATTAAATCAATTAAACCAATGTCATCAATCATAGAATTCCTTTTTAAATCCAAAAACTTTTGTTTACTAATGTGTCCTAATCTCTGATGCCACAAGTCGTAATTATTTTTATTATGAATGCACAACTGAGAAACAGATCGATTAACACACACTTCTAAATCTATTGAAATTAAATTATTAATTGACTTTACCTCGCATCAGTACTGTACCGTCCTTACTGATATAAGTTCCGTGTTGATCGAAGGTGACGGTCAACCCGGCGCGCTGTATCCTCGATACGGTTGTACGGCACCTTCGGACAACAGTACATCCTCCAGAGTTTCTTGGATGCCAGAGTCACTAATTACTTGCAGTGTTCCACGTTTGGTGGCTGAAACAAATTCACCGTTCTTAGCTACTGAAATTCTAAAAGGTTTATGTAAAATTGTATAGGTACTGAAAATATCTTCCCTGTTAATAATGTGGTCGGAAGCTCCGGAATCCAACAGGAATGTTATTTGTTTCCTGTTTTCGCCAAATTGGTAATCACCAGCCATGAATGCAAACCTGGGGACTGGAAACCATTGCCTCCTCAGTCAATTCCACTGCTTGAACAATTCGAGGTTCAGCCGGTTTCTTCGAGCTTCGCTCCAGCAGCCAAAAGTTCCGTCATCAAATCATCAAAAACCGTGAAGTGTTTGACTAGTAGAGTATCTCCTTGTAGTTTCAAACCCAACAGCTTCTTTCGTATAGCCAACTGCGTTGCTAAGCTTTTTCTTTCGTACAAGGCATCCAGGCTTCTAAATATGTCTTTTGCGGTCAGTTCTTCTTTGGCAAAACTAAGAAAGGAGTCCGACAAGTACTCGACAATAACGCTTTTAGCAATACGATTATTCTTCTGCCATACCTCGAACTGTAACACGGGTTCTTCATCGATGACCTTGATGACCTCCAATTCGGTTAATAGCGAGCGGATACGAAACTTCCAGATGCTATATTTTTCGCCGTTAAAAGGTTGGATGTTTCGCTTAGTTTTCAGGTTATCCATAACGAAAATGGTTTTGGTTAAAGTTGATTGGAGGACACGTGTGTTTTTAGAAAACAAAAAGAAATGAATTTAAGGAACTACAGCACAATACTAAAGGTAGTATGGCTGGGCCCATAACCTATAGATTTTATAGGGTAATAGGCGAGAGAAAATAAAAATAGATTAAATAAATACGTTAGAACGTATATTCAAAATTATAACAAGGATGGTATAACGTCTGTCTCCTAACACAGCGTAAATCGGAATGAGAGAGAGAGTGGGGATGACGGTTGTATTTATACCGAGAATATTGAGGGTGGCCATAATAATAATATTACCATCAATAATTATTAATTAATTTTTGTTATTTAAATTATAAAAATGTCAACACACACATACACATGTGTGAGTAAAAACCAAAAGAGGAGTTAGACAAAAGTCTTTTTAAAATGAACGTTATTATGTATCGTTCATGTCTTTAAAATAACTATTTAAAATACATAATAATTATTTTACTTGACTATTTATAGGTTTTTGTATTCTTCTTTTACTTGTGTTTGCAGCCATTTCACTACTAAACGAACATAAGAACAAAATATTAAAAATTAAATTATACGTCACGCTGCTACCAATACAAGGGTGAAGTGTGACAGGTGCGCGGCGGATATACACCGCCCTTTTGGCCGATGTCACACCTTCACTATCTATGTGTACTCACACAAATGCAAAGCTCGGCTTAGGCCTCTCGAACTTGTAATATATTATTATTTCCAGAGTCAAAAAATTGTTTATTCATCTAAATGAAATATCTAAGTAAAAAAGTTTGGCTTTTCATGAGTTTATACTATTTAGCTATTCTACAGCGCCTAACTGTGGTATCAGACACTAGCGGCATCCAGCAATTAAATATTTATAATCCTAAATCATATCAAATTTTAAAATCTAATAGTTGAAAGCCCTAGTAAATTTCTTGTAAAAATCGGGGAACATAGATTAAAAAAAGATTACGACGAATTGATAACCTCCTCTTTTTTTTGAAGTCGGTTAAAAATTATATATTTCGTATCAATTATCCTCTTTCGTGGCCACATCATGATACGACTGCATCTGCCGGAGACAAATGAACGTGGTTTTTTAAGCACAACCGCCATTTCCACCTTTCCGGGCCTAAAATTGTAAATTAGGTCTAAAACACATGGCATAAGGTTCAAAATGTATATTCTGCCAGCAATACGCCTTGGTATCTAAATGTGAAGATAGACCGAGGAAGCATAATGTAGGGTGTTTAAGCTATGCTGTAAGTAAAGGTTTTATGATATTCGTGAGTTTGTGACTTTATAATGCTGCGTTTTTATTATCGTGCGCAAAAGTATATCAGAAATATATCTTTACATTGTCGTTAATGATAACGTATAATGATGTTTAAATTAATCAGACGAACTGCGCAGAAAGGGAAGCAGCTTGTACAATGTAATTTTCTCTTAGACCATCACGGTAGCTACATATATTTTGACATCTGACAAAACTTAGTTATCAGGAAATACCTAATTTGTATTTTGCAAATAATAATAACAATAATAAAACTTTATTTCTTCATAAGTTTCACTTTTGCTATACACCTATACTACTACAAACAAAAATTTACGAACTAACTAACTTAAATACCAAATGAATCTTAAAAGGTATTTGAAATAAAAAAGTAAATGCTTTTCTAAAAAGTATTAAAATAAGAATTATAAAAAGATTTGAATTTTACATTTCAAATGCCCATCAAAATGTTACATCTCTGGAAATGAAAAATCTATTTTTCCAGAAATCTCTCCAACGCCGTATCCAAACAATAAACGATACTGGCGAAGTGCGGTCCTAATCCCTTAGTCACCGGTTATCCGGCAGGAACAGTAACGAGACAGTGCGAAAAATTATACGAGCAAGTGACTTGACCTGTATTATCAGCATATTTATCATGTTGTCGCCTCTCATCAACATTTTAGATACTTAACGCGATTCCAAGAATTTAAAATGGGAATATGAACACATGACAAACACGGCCATAATTGTGCTAAATTTAGCCTTAAGCCTTTTGCTTAGTCTAGCTCGTATGAGATATATACTTTATCATCCTCATCAGGTCTTTTTTAGTTTCCATTGTAGGAGCCCGAACCTCTCTGTACAACCTGAGCCATATAAAGCCAGAATATAGACGGTTTCCACGCTGGCCAAACGGGTTGAAGAGGTCTCTTCAATGTTTATAAGCTTTGTTTAGCATGTGTTTTCTAATATTTGCATAATACTTTCTTATTTTAACTTGACTCTAAACAAGAAAAGGAAAATAATTGTATAAATTTCTCCAGAAATCTCTCCAACGCCGTATCCAAACAATAAACGATACTGACAAAGTGCGGTCCAAATCCCTTAGTCACCGGTAATCCGGCACGGACACTGACGGGGGGCGATGAGAAAAATTAGCGTCGCTGTAGCCGGTCGGACTTGGCGCTTGTTTGCCAACGCATTCATCATGCTATCGGCTATCATTTATATTCTTGATAGATTTTGCATAGAACCATGATTTTAGTAGGTTTATTCCGAGTTTTGTTTTTGGACAACGACAGTTCTTTTTTTTTTTGTTCAGAGAAAAGAAACTATATGTTTGTAACCAAAATAAGTGTCAAGTAAGACGATATTAAAAATGTCTTTAGAGGCTTAAAATAAAGCTTCTATAGACATCTTTTGAAATCGTCTCAATCAGATTTAACAGTAAATAAGTATTAAAACTAACGTGAGATATTATATTTTTATTAATATTTAAAATACGGTCAATAATAACCGAGACGCGCGCACGAAGTCATCCCAGTCCGCACACTGTAAAGTCCGCAGTGCGGACTGGGACGACTATGTGCTCGCGTCTCGGTTCACATTCGCCCTGAGGAAGACCTCCGGATGAGGTTGAAACATGTCGGCCTGTAGCTGACTTCATACGTGAGTGACTCGTATTTTATATATTAATAATGAATAAGTATTAGTCAAAAAGCGATAATTCTTCTCAACAGTTAAAAGTAAAAAAATACCCATTTCAAACCTACTATACAAATACTAGACAAATATCTACCTGCGACCACGAACACTGTAAAGTGCTTGAAACGTTAAGTGGTATAAATAATGTCATAAACGCGATAAAAACCGTATTAAATTAATTTTATTTAAATGTGTATCAATCGTAGAAACACTAGAAAATATTATGTAAAAATATATTTACGTATACTCCCATGAGTTTTTGGGTATTTGATCAATAAAAACCGCAAACGATACTGGCAAAGTCCCACCGAATCCCTTAGTCCCTAGTAATCCACAAGAGCGTTCCTGACGAGACAGGGCGATGCGAAAAATTAACGCCTGTCTTTGGCTCTCATTAAGTTCTTTACATTTGAGAGTGGTTGTGTTTTATTGAGATTGGCTTTAAAAAAAAGGGTCAGAGTTTTCGCTGCTTTATTTATCATGGGACTGAACCAGGTGACCAGGATGTCATTAGATTTGTGGGCCATGTGACCAGGATGTACCAAAATTTATGGACCAAAAGAGTAACGTTAAGATTTCAAACGGCAAGAAACAGCCTGGTCGGCTTCGGGCCTGCTGGTTCGACGAGTTGAACAAATTCATTAAGAAGTAGCGCGCACTAGCACAAATTAGAGAATCCTGGAAGAGTTATAGAGAGGCCTTTGCCCAACATTGGGACAGTCATGGCTATTAAACATAAAGATAAAACAGTTTTATTTGACAAAAGCACACAAATTAATACAAATACATAATCACATTAAACAAACACAATTCACACCAGAAACAAAACACATAAAATTTAAACTAAAAAGGATTCAACTCCAATAATGAAAGTCAGGGCCAAATGCTGAATAAGACATCTCAAGATTCAAGTATGAACTATGCTATTGACATGGTTAATGATATATAATCATAATGTACCATAGAGGCCGAAGTGGTAAATCAACAAATCAATCTCCGGCTTTCTCTTACCCCATTTCCGAATAACAAATGACACTGACAAGGTGCGAACCAAATCCTTTAGTCACCGGTAATCCGGCAGAAACACTGACAAGGGGCGATGAGAAAAATTAGAGACTTGCTTTGTATTTACCACCATATTTATCATGCTATCGACCTTTATTTACATTCTCGTTAATTTACGCAATCCAGGGAGACTTGACGGAAGGGACAAAGCCAGTTGATGGATGTGGTATAAAACAAGAGTGGTGAAAGGTAAAAGACTTTCAGCCCATAAGACTAAAAATGAAAGTTGCTGCTCTCCAAATCCTTTTGCCATTGTTTCTAAGTTCAGCCCTTCAGCCTATGCATGCAATCGCGGCCCATCAGGCATATGACAGTTTGCTCTTTTTTCAAGCCTTGCTTACAGTGGCAACCCCCAAAACCGAAGTCCGTTCCTCCTGGGGGAATATTTGGAGATGTTACATGCCTACCCATGTAATATCGCCAAAAGGCCACACCAATTGACTCGGCTCTTGCTTCAAATGCCTGGTAAAATAGCGAAATCTCACTTGAAGATAATGACATAGTAAGAAAATGCTCCTCTGCGTTTCAAAAGATACACTGAGCCGTTGGTTCCCACTGACATCATTGAATAATTAAGCAATATTTTATAAGTATTTTTTATGCATTCACAATGCTTTTCTCTTATTAAATTAAGAAATAAGATATGGGGAAAAATCCACGAAGACAGTAGTCTTTACTCTTACTCTCAAAGAGTAAGAGTTAATAATAAAATAAATAAATGAATATATACGGACAAATCACACAGATTGAGATAGCCCCAAAGTAAGTTCTTATGAAAGACTTGTGTTATGGGATACTAACTCAACGATACTATATTTTATAACAAATACATATATAGATAAACATCCAAGACCCAGGTCAATCTGAAAAAGATCGTTTTCCATCTTGACCTGACCGGGGATCGAACCCAAGACCATCCGTGTCGCAGGCAGGCGTAATGACCGCTGCGCCTCGGAGCGACTCGCGCGTAGATTTATTTTCCTTATTTCTTAATGATGCCTCAAGGTAGTTTCAGAAATCTGACACGCCTAACACATACAACATGCAAAAGTAAATAAAATAATTTATTTTGCAAATAATTCTACATTCAAGCAGTAACAAAGGATGCGTAAAATATTTTGAAAGCCTCTCGTGCTGTATAGATGGATGTGTTGGTGCCACATCGGAAGTCGTCAATGTAATCAACGGATTAACGGGCAGGACTATCAGGCGTACCGATAGCAACAAAAATATAAGTTTTTACACAATGTAAGGCAAAAATCTTATGGATTAAAGTGAAGCCAGAAAAGTAATGTTACAAGACTAGAAACGAGAACAGATGGAACCAAAAGACAAGAAAGACCTAAAAAGAATTGAATGGAGTGGGTAAAGTATGAGTAGGATAGAAATTCCAAATGTGTTTTGGCCTGATGACGCAGAATTTCAAATAAGTACCGAAATGCTGGTAAATGTAATTGACAAAGAAAGGGTTTAGACAATGAAGACTGGTGTGACAGGTACTGTATTCGCTTTAAACTACCATGGTGGTTATATCCTAGGTATAGGTTATAGCTTTGGCGGCCTCTGTGGCTGAGTAAGTAAACCCGGTACGGCTTTGAATCGCAGGGTCCCGGGAGTCGGACCGGGCTACGAATAAATGGAAAACGATCTTTCCAGATTGGCTTGGGTACTTATCTTAATAAGTATCTATTATAAAATATAGTATCGTTGAGTTAGTATCCTTCGACACAAGTTAGCGATTTACTGTGGGGCTAGCTCAACTGTGTGTGATTAGATTTGTCCCGGTATATATTTATATTTTCCGTGTCACTGTATCAAATACCACATATATAATGTATATCTATCATATTTATATATAAAGCAACGTGTCGCAAATTATAAGCTATTTTAATAATCTGTCAACTAAGTTATAATAATTTTGATTTGAAAGCAAAATGAGATTTTCTATGAAATATTTATTTTATTTTGCCCGATATGCTTAATATGCTGACCGTACGTTCAATATCTCGTTCGGATACACTGCGAGTGAATTTATTCACGCTCACGGAACTCCACTATTGGCTGTCCATAGGTCTACACAAAAATGTAGCATCCACACTAATCTGTGCGTTTGGAGTGAAACGCATTTGCAACGACTTTTATAATCTACAAACAAGATAAAACAAGAAGATAAAAAATTCAGCATAGCCATAAAAATTAAAAACTGGCGGGTAATTCCGTATGGGAATATTGATTTATTTTTTGAGTCGACTAAGCCCGTAAATATATATACGGTATATCCTTGTAGGGTTGCCCATACAACGTTATACCAACGGTAAATTTACAGCTAGTAACTAAATATAATTCACAGGGTTCACTAAAAGATGAAAACAATTCGAAAGGATACAACAGTACTTGGAAACGGGGACCTTTGGCATAAGCAACTCCATCTACAGTGCCATAAATTACTGTGGACTAAGAACAGTACTTAACAACAATATAATTTACAAGAAGTAAGCCTTTCAAAAATCATATACTATTCATTTGACACCACGAGACATTTTTAAGTAGGTACTTCAAAAATCATAAAACAATTGTTTTCACTATGGCATTACGTTCAACGTGGTCGTTAAGTCCTATGGCCTTAGCTTCTGTCTACTCCATTATAATATATGTCAAATATAAATCTTGGTATATTATAAATGGTAACTAAAAAATAATTACTTTGTGTATATACAGAACTGTGATTAAACACTAAAATCATTGTTTTGAACCAGGTATACATGTATGTACTCAATTTATAAAATCACTAGCAAAATTCTCGTTATAAATTATAACCTTTGTCACCTGCAGATCAATTAGCTTTGAATGAGTGAAATAATTTGACAATCACTCTGGTAGTTTCAGAGCCTATTGAAAGCAAACAAATTATTTAATCTTTCCTGTTTATAATATTAGTAGAGATTTAAAAATAGGGTTCCGTTTCTCGGTCAGTAGCAAAGTAATTCGGAAACTATTCGCTAGGAATTCCGTAGAAAGTTAAACTTACTAACGCACTTCGAGATCGTAAACCCAACTCAAGGGACGCGGAAGATGTTGCATGCACATAAAACACACGTGTGCTACCCATGCATTATTTATGTGCTGGCTCACATATATTGGAAAAGCAAAGTCAAAGCAAGATCAATCCTAACGTTACAAAATTTTGAAATATTCGTGAGTGCTTTTGTCAATTTCTATGGCGCAGTGGTTAACACGCCAGCCTGTGACCTGTGCATGGTATAATTCTCGGGGCAGTCAAATATTATTTAACAGTATTCACAAGTATTTTTCCGCTACTCAAGAAGGATCGCCGTCAGGCAGGCAGCCGGCTTTGACTATAATATAATAAATAGTCAGCTGGGATACACACATACACATCATTATCAACGTCTCATAAAATATGTTTAATATAGGTACGTTTGTACGATTAATTTGCGGTGTGGTCCCCAACAGAGTAGAATAGGACAACTCTAAGTCTTCCCGTAGATGTCGTAGAAGACGACTAAGGAAACACAAGCTAAACAAAGCTTATAAACATCGAAGGGAGCTTTCCGACCCATGTGGCCAGCGTGGAGAGTGTAGGCCAAATCATTGGCTTTGACTGCTCTGTCTAATATATGGCTCTGGTAGTACAGAGAGGGTCATGCTCCTGCAGACACAACTATTAATAGACCTGATGATGATGAATGACACATACGTTTATGAAAACTGATTGTCTTACCTCAATGTCGTCAGCTCACGTCCTCATTTATTTTATTTAAAATAAAAATAAAAATGCGAAGTTGTCCCAGTCCAGTGCGGACTGGGACGACTTCGTGCGCGCGTCTCGTTTCACATTCGCCCTGAGGAAGACCTCCGGATAAGGTTGAAACATGTCGGCCTGTAGCTGACTTCATACGTGAGTGACCCGTAATTTACATATTAATAATAAAAATGATATTTATTGGCGAATTTATACATTACAAGGTAAGTTATATTGCCATTAATTACAATATTAATTATTGTTTGACCCAAATGATGAACATGAGTCAGCTATACCTATTTTCCAAAAGGATTAAAAAGGAGTTTATAACATTTTATCCTTATTAAATATCATTTCACGTAGTGCACCAAAGACTGTTACTTTGTGTTTGTGAATTCAGTTGTGTTGTGTGCATTGTTGAAAATGAATATTCAAATCATAATATTATTTTATTTTGTCAACGTTTTCGAAACGAAAGAAGGTAAGAAAGCAGAATAATCTTATGTAGAAATTGTAAGTATAATACACCTCCCCCCTACTTAATCCATGCTGGCCTGGGATAAAAAAAATATAGAAGGTACCAGTTTTTTTATGACATAGGTTGGCAAACGAGCAAGCGGGTCACCTGGTGGTAAGTGATCACCACTGCCTATGGACTAATACAACACCAAGGTGTGATATGAGCGTTGCCGGCCTTTTGTGTTCCTTCCCCAGAGGCAAGGAAGGGATGAGCCTCCGGCTCTCTCACTCACCGAATCAAGCATAGAAGCAATAAAACTACTAACCAAACGAAGATTTTCTGTGAGAGTGTGATACTTTCCTGAACGAGCCGGCCCATTCATGCTACTAGCAAAAGTGGTTTGCCGGTAGTTGCAGATCAGTTCTCTCTATTCGCTGTTGCAACTCATTGGGATGTTTCAGTACAATTAAAATTAAAACTTGGAACGCGAACTAAATCGAGTTGTGATCTTTTATTATACTCATACACGTTCCGAATCGTGTTCCACAACACTACTTCTTAGATTAAGCGATTACCAAAAATAATCGCCAAAACGTCCCAAGACCCAATTCTGTTATCTGTTATCGAAGAAAGACTAGCTCATCATCATCATCATCATCTCAGCCACAAGAAGTCCACTGCTGGACATAGGCCTCCCCTAAGGATTTCCAATATGACCGGTTAGAAGCGGCCTGCATCCAGCGCCTTCCTGCGACCTTAATCAGGTCGTCCGACCACCTGGTCGGTGGGTGTCCAACGCTGCGCTTGCCGGTACGTGGTCGCCATTCGAGAACCCTTCTGCCCCATCGGCCATCGGTTCTTCGCGCTATGTGCCCCGCCCACTGCCACTTCAAAGAGCTAATCCGCTGAGCTATGTCGGTGACCTTCGTTCTTCTACGAATCTCCTCGTTTCTGATTCGATCTCGCAGAGAAACACCGAGCATAGCCCTCTCCATAGCTCTTTGAGCGACCTTGAGCTTTCTTATGAGGCCCATAGTAAGGGACCACGTTTCGGACCCGTAAGTCATCACTGGTAACACACATTGGTCGAAGACTTTCGACTTAAGGCACTGAGGTATTTTGGACGAGAAGACATTGCGGAGCTTCCCGAACGCTGCCCAGCCGAGTCGGATTCGACGAAAGACCTCGTCCTTGAAACTGGAGCTTCCGACCTGGATCAATTGACCCAAGTAGATGTACTGCTCTACAGGTTCAAGGGTAAAGTTTCCAACAATAACTGGTGAAGGCGCAACATGGACATTCGACATAATTTTCGTCTTGTCCATGTTCATTTTAAGGCCTACTTGTTGGGAAACTTCGTTGAGGTCATTGAGCACGGTACTTAGATCCTCCAGCGACTCCGCCATGACGACAATGTCATCAGCAAATCGAAGGTGAGTGATATACTCGAGATACACATAAGACTAGCTGTTTTCCCCCTTTACTAGCTTCTTTGACGTGGATTTTGGATTTAATTATGCAGTCATCCGTGCCCCCAGGTTGAACCCAGGCCCTGGGTCGCGGGTCCCGAACCATCCCAGATGAAGATGTAAACGGAAACACGCGCAGATGATAGAAAGATTTAATATCCTCAACATTAATGTAACCCATATTATGATAAAAATCCCATAAACGTCTTTATTGATTGAGCGGTGCAGAAACTTTAATAGTTTAGTTACATTAATGCAATTGTCGTACGTATTCCTGTTTTTATTAAAAAATAATGATAGCTTACGTTAATTGTGGATAATGTAACTTTCCGAAGAATTTCTAAAATAGGATCATTTTAAATATATTAAATATAAATAAATATATACGGACAAATCACACAGATTGAGCTAGCCCCAAAGTAAGTTCTTATGAAAGACTTGTGTTATGGGATACTAACTCAACGATACTATATTTTATAACAAATACATATATAGATAAACATCCAAGACCCAGGTCAATCTGAAAAAGATCGTTTTCCATCTTGACCTGACCGGGGATCGAACCCGGGACCATCCGTGTCGCAGGCAGGCGTGATGACCGCTGCGCCACGGAGCTCGTTTTAAGTTACCCACTTTTAAGTTTAGCCATAAGAAACAAACGTACTTTACGTGCTACTGAGTATACAAAGTGTAACATGACCCTTGACATAAAATACCCTTAGAGGGGTGACTCAACCCATCAATATGAATAACTTTTGCTATGGGATCAACGCTGGGATCTCAAAAAAAATACGACGTATTCATACAAGTGTTTTGCCGCCCGGGCGGGCGAAATGTATATCTATGTGTAATTTTTTTCTTAAGTTCGAATCATTTACCCTGTAGGATAAGTTGTTCATATTGACGGTCTGAGTCAACCCTGGATATTGGGTATATCGAGGGTCATATTACACTCCTCTGTATTAGGACTGTTACGTGACGAATTCTTAGATAATCTCTTACTCCTACTGCAATCAGGAACTCTATTCAAACAAGAGAATATATTGTAATAAATTCTCAAACATATTTCTTTGTTAAACTTATCTCTCCCGTTTGAACAGAAGAGGAAAGCGGCTCTCTGATGGGAAAAATAGCATATCATGTCCTGGAATTGTCTAGGATGAACCCATTTACGAATGAAAAACAAAATGTTTTTAAAAGTAAGTACTTAATTAAAAATTTATAGAAAATAAGTATATTTATGTGAGCTGTGTGGTTCCCGGCAGAGTAGAATAGGACCACTCCGAGTCGTCCCGTGGATGTCGTAAAAGGCGACTTAGGAAACACAAGCTAAACAAAGCTTAAAAACATCAAAAAGACCTCTCCAACACGTCTGGCCAGCGTGGAGAGTGTAGGCCAAATCCTCTAACTACTCTGGCTAATATATTGCTTTGGTAGTACAGAGAGGGTCGTGCTCCTGCAGTGGAGACTAAAAAGGACCTGATGGATGGATATTTATGTATTAAAATTCTCTAACTGTTCTGGCTAATATATGTATAGCTTTGGTAGTATAGAGAGTGTCGTGCTCATGTAGTGGGGACTAAAAAGTCTTGATGATGATGATGAAGTAAATTTGGCGTCGGACAGAAGCTAGCCGTAAAAATTTTGCCCGCGGTGGGAGACACACCCGGTGCCTCTCATGCAGCAAGCTGGCGTGCTAACCACTATGCCACTGACCCCAAAACTATTTTTAGTAATAATACTCAAAGAGTAGTTTTTAGTGAGTAAGGTCTTTTTGGAACAATAGCAGTACAAATCACAGATACAAGATGAGCAAAACAATTTGTTTCATGTCTGTGGTACAAATGCATTGTATTATTTATCTGTGTAATAAGAAGTTAAAATATTTTTTGAATTAGGTATTAAATAAGTAGGTATATTTAGTGTTGAATACGCATATTTTAAAATAAATATAGACCTAGTCCTCCGCACATGCGAACAAATCACAGTAAAACACGAAAAGTACCTAAATATTATTTATTTTTCCGTCTTTTTAAAAAATAAGTATAAAAGTGCAACAATAAGATATGTTCCATTCATTTAATTTTGCTATTGATTCGGTCTTTATCACACCCAAACTTGGATCTTGTTGTATTTTACTAGGCCCTTTTTTACACCAAAAAAATGTGCTCAATTTATTTCATGGTAATCGCAAATGTATTGCAAAACGTCGTATGATACTCGTACTCAGTAAGCTGGCTGTTATAGTCAATGGTTTATTATAAGCACTCGGCTTCACCTCGTGCCTATATACATGTCGACACAATACTTACATTATACTATTGTATTTTGTTTTGTTGTAATTTACAATGACATCATCATTTTATATGTTCCAGCAACTAATATATACCCCTATATGGAAGTCAATTCTGTAGAAATTACAAATGGTAACGTATTTTCTATAAGCGGAAATGTAAACACAATTAATTTAACCTGTTCAGCGAATAAAGTGAATGATAATGACGCAAGAATTGTAGGTATAATATTGCATTATGAGGATTGTGGTAAGTTGTTGAACTAAGTAGTTATTATCATAGTTTACTTCAAAATAAAACTCAAAACTGGCAATAAATGGCTTGGGTGTGATATTTTGCATCTACGTAAGAGGCCCATCCCCCCTTCCCTAGGAAGGGAAAACCAAAGGCCAGCAACGCTTTTGTATCACCCCTGGTGTTGCAGTTGTTCATCCATGGCCAGCGATAATCACTTACCATCAGGTGACACGCTTGCTCGTTTGCCGGCACATATCATTAAAAAAGACGTAGCTAGTATCAGTCGGGATCACGATAGCAATACCTCATACTTTGAGAAGATTTGAAAGCATACTTATAGATAGATATTACAACAAGAGCAATCTATTTAAAATATTTATTTCAAATCAATAAAAATAAATCCATCTGCAATAATGTTACAAATCGCACGCAACTGCTAATTGCTTCTCAAGTATATCCTTGTTTTGTAACTAGTAAGTAGATACTTTTATTTGTTTCAGTTCTATATACAACTCCATTTTACACAAGCAAAGGTAAGTAGACAGATAATCATTATAATTTATACCATCATCACAGGTCTTTTTTAGTCTCCACTGCAGAACCATGACCCTCTCTGTACTGCCAGAGCCATATATTCACTCGAGCAGTCAGAGGATTTGGTCTAAACTCTCCACGCTAGCTAGACAGGTTGGAGAGGTCTATTTAATGTTTATAAGCTTTGTTTAGCTTGTGTTTGCTAAGTAGCCTTTTATGACATCCACGGGAAGACTTGGAGTGGTCCTATTCTACTCCTCCGGGAACCACACGGCTAAATATCTATTTATACCATATACTGTCGTATATAATTTATAGTGCCGTATATAATGTACAGCCCTGTATACCAACATGCTCAAAGTAAAAAGACTATATTTAATATGTCCTTTTATTCCAGATCCTGACACAAAACTGACTATCAAAACCAGTGGCAATAAAATATATCAGACAGACCCATATAATTATTTAGAAAAGAGAACCATATTATGTGACTATAAGAATAACAGCGGAATCATAATTAAAGCTGAATGCTCAACCAAGGCTACAGTTTCAAGTACTCATGTGTGGATGTATAAAAATTGTGGTAAGTTTTTAGTAGTAAATTATTAATCTTTTACTAACCGGATGGTTTAGTGGGCTGCTGTACAGGGGTTCTGTACCTCCTTTTTGCCCCTACTAAATGTCTGTCAGAGCAGAGGCTAATTACCGCAATGGGCAGATACTAGAAATATTCGCAGAATGTATTTATTCATTAGCATCCTTTTTAATACAGATGTGCCCATGATTGAAAGTAATTTAAGACTAATCGTAACTCAAGTAAAATCACACATTTTTCAAGTTAAAGAAAAGTTCAAAAACTACCTGTAACGCTTTGATAGAGGCCATTACTTTAGATAAAAACCGAAAACGTAAATATGACTAAATTACCAAACAGGCTGAAAAATTAATTTATTTTAATTGTATCAAATCAGTCGGTCGGTAAAATTTACGCAAAACAAGTTATTTTTGGCGGGTAAACAACCAGCAATTTAGTGTAAATGCAAGAAATGTATTTTTATGTAAAAAAATTTTGATGATGCTAATGAATTCGATTACACCCTGTATAAGGGTAAAAGTGGCAAGGGTATCATTAAATCAGCCCTAAAAAATGAACAACAATGATTATGATATGCGCTTTAAAGTATATGGCTAGACGCCTTTACTATAGTACACATGACACGCCAGACACGCTCGCTAGCCCAAGGACGATAGTAATACTAGCGCCACCTGGTGATCTCACCAAATAACTTCAAATAAAACACGTATCTGACCCAGCCCATATACGAGTACGTACCTGCCCTTGTAGCGTGGCACAGTGCCCTTAACCTGTAAGGCAATCTTCACCAAAGGGTTCCCATGAGGGACGAACCTCGGCTTTGGGCGTTGCTTGGATGCGCAAGGCTTGGAGAGACAGCAAACTCTCATATGCCTGATGGGCCACGATTTGCATGCATGGCCTGAAGGGCCGAACTGAGATACTCTGGCAAATATATGGCCCTGGCAGTAAAGCGGGGGAGAGAGGGTGGTGCGCATGCTGTGTAGACTAACAAAGACTTAGTGATGATGATGATGATTAGGCACTAATGATTGTTGAGAAATTGAAGATATTGTTAGCATCACCAAGTAAACTCTAAGTGGAGCAAGGGATTAAGAGTATTTTGCGCAAAGTAAAAGTGTAATAATATTAATCCCGAAAAGACACATTCTGCTTTTTATCACCCTCTATGAAAAAAAAACAAATGAGTTATCTGCTCCCTTTTTAAATAATTTAAACAGAAAGTACATATGATTATGTATTGTCAAAGTAGTTAATGGTTAAATAAATGAACAATGTATTAGATAAAAGTAAATATTATTGTTAGATTAACAACAATATGTTGGAAACCCAGTTCTTTATTATGGAAACCCAGCTTTACTCATGTTTTATCATGAGATATGTGTCTGTTCGTGTGTCACCTTTCCAACCCGTCTGGCCAGCGAGGAGAAAGTAGGCCAAGACCTCTGTCTGCTCAGGCTAATATATGGCTCTAGTAGTACAGAGAGGGTCATGCTCCTGCAGTGGAGACTCAAAAAGACCTGATGATGATGATGATGATGATGATGTCTCTGTTACGAAGACCATCATCGAGACAAATGTTTGTAACATTCCATAATTAGTAGGTGATACCGAAAAAATAAAACGTGAGTAAAGCTGGGTTTCTATACTGAATGTATCTTGCGTAAGTTTTAATATTATTACAACAATATATTATTTTCTAACTTTTACAGATACTCAAGATACCCAAGCAATCGTGGCGCCTCCGAAAAAATATAAAGAAGGTATACTAAGTAAATCAGCTCTACTTTACCCGTAAAAATGGTCGATAATGACTACCATTATTTGCTGTCTCCGTAGTCCAGTGGTTAAGGCGTTCGATTCCCACGAGAAACACACTTTGTTAAGTTGTTTCTAGTTTGATTAGGACATTGCAGGCATGAATCACTTGATTGTCTGATTAGAAAGATGATTCCGTACTTCGGAAGGCACGTTAAGCCGGTGGTCCCGGCTGCCATCTGGTAGTCGTTAAAGGAACCACGTCAGAGGCCGAGAGGCGGTTCCGCAAAACTCTGACACCAGGATGTGCATGGTCGACTGACCGTGTCACCTACACGAAATGATGATGACCATTATTTGCTTTCTAGAGAAGGTTAGAGCTATTCCATATATTTTAATATTGACTTAGCGAGCGCGAATCGTGACCGTAACATCTCTGGTTGAGCGTAAGCTGAAATTGCTTTGTATGTCCATTTAGTGACTTAGGAAACCCATGCTAAACAAGGCATCAAAGAGATCTCTCTATTCCGTCTGGCCAGCGTGGAGAGTGTAGGCCATATCTTTTTATCAGAAGAAGTACATTAAGTTTTATTAAAAGTCCGCTGAGGCATATTACGAGCACTTACACCCAAAACGCCATGATTATCAACACGGGCCGGAACATCCGGAAGTTCTTCAGCTTGTCAACGCTAGCTCTTACACTTGGCTTTGGCCCGTATTTTAGATGTTCTCTCTTATCCAAAACGCCATGATTATAAACACTTTCCGCAACATACGGAAGTTCTTGAGCTCGTCGACGCTAGCCCTCTCTTACACTTGGCTATAGCTCACATATTAAATGTTCTCTCTTATCCAAAACGTCATGCATGATTATCAACACTTGCTGCAACATCCAGAAGTTCTTGAACTCTTTCACTCTAGCCTCCTTTTACACTTTGTTCTGCCTATTAGATGTTCTGTCTTACCCAAAACACTACGATTATCAAAACTTGCCACAACATTCAGAAGTGCTGCTTGAGCTCGTCGAAGCTAGGCTCCACTTACACTTGGCTTGGGTCCGCATATAAGGTGTTTTCTTTTTTTGTGAGGAGTAGAGTTACAAAAGAAATAATAATTGAAAAAAATTACAAAAATGTCGTTTAACCAATGAAACATTTTTTTCAGATTTCCCGACATCGACTTTTGTGATTGGTTTCGTCGTCGGCCTTGTAGTGTGTGCCATAATCGTATTGGTGTGTCGTTTCACCCTCTGTCGGCCGTCGAAGCGGCCGCGTCCAAGATTGCCGACCCCACCCCCAGAACCAGGACATTACGCACTCGTTTACTCGTGGAGAAATTCCTCAGAGCAGCACTAATATTGAACATCATCATCATGATTATGTCTCCACTGCAGGAGCATGACCCTCTTAGTATAATACTGCCAAAGCCATATATAAGCCAGACCTATCAAAGGATTTGGCCTACACTCTCCATGCTTACCAGACGGGTTGGAGAGGGGTCGTTGATGTTTATAAGCTTTGTTTAGCTTGTGTTTCCTAAGTCGCCTTCTACGACATCCACGGGAAAACTTGGAGTGACCTTATTCTACTCTGCCAGGGACTACACTACACTACACGGCACTACGCACTCGTTTACTCGTGAAGATGTTCCTCGGAGCAGCACTAATAAAGAATCGGAAAGCGTTAGTAATTTTAAATTATGGGTTACTCACAAACTCTCACTCGACTTGAAGTCGTTGTGCGCGCGTCTCGGTTCACATTCGCTCTGAGGAAGACCTCCGGATAAGGTCGAAACATGTCGGTCTGTAGCTGACTTTATACGTGAGTGACCAGTACTTTATATTTTAATAATGTTAGTATCTTACGTTAATTTGAATAAAAAAAACTGAAAGCGGAATAAAATTTTGTAAGTTGTATATTATTTATTTTTCGTGGGAATTTCGTGGGCGTAAAATGATAACTGGTGAGATTTTCAAACGGCTCGAATGAATCAGCCATATTTAACTCTTCCCTTGTCCGTAACTTTCCTGGTTCAGTTAACGGTTGCTACTAGTTACACTACACTCACACTACACTACGTTGCCAGTGAAAACTGATATTACTCCGAAAACGTGGTATTGAGAACATCGAGGACATCAAAAAATTCCTACTTCTATTCGTTCTATCCGTTACTTACAAAAACTTTGATTTGTGATATTGTTAGATACTCAAAAATTAAAGAGAAAATAATGACGCCTCATTTGCCCGCATGTGGCATCTTGCGGGAACGATTTATCTCGCGGTCGTTTAGTGTATGACAATAAGGTTTAAAATCCTATCACAGTGTTCCATGTTTGCACCGCGCGCCCTATCTGTTAGTTTTACGCCTAAGCACCATTTATTTTGACGTGCTAATGAACTTTATTCCCATGTATATACGAGTATATTATCCTTATAATCTTCCGCAATTGGATTTTGAGGAAAACCTTAAACGTTTCTTTGTTCATATTTCTGCGTCACGTTCACAATTTCCTGAAGATAACAGGGGATATGTTCTGGTTGTCGCCAGTTCTTGAAATAAATTAGGCATGTTACAGTATAATTCCAAGAGTTTAACATTACTTAAGATTTAAGATGTTTATTCTTCTAAAAAATAAGTATAATATTTGTATTTATGTTACGATTTTTATCATACAAAAAGTTGTTCTCGTTGATAGTATAGTTAGTATATTTTGGTATACTTTGCACTAGAATTTATTTATTGAATACAAAAATAAGAATGAGTACCCTACAGGGATGACATAAAAAAAAATCCTGTGTAAAAATACCTCTTTTTATAAATAAAATTTAAAATAAATTAAGAAGTAGAAAGGAAATCATAAGTGGAACAAAACGTATTATACTGTAGTATCACTTGAATCCTCACATAAAAAGGTAAAAACGTATCTAAGCAGTTCTCGTGGAGGATCGTTTATGGGCAGTTTGGGCGGAGTTATGGCAGATCGTGATATAACGGACGACCACTCCACAGATTGGCCGCGCGGCCAATCAATTGCGTGTAAGTGTTCAATCCAAGGACTTCTTGAGAGATTGGGGAACGAAATATGATCTATATATGCATATATTAATATAACTACACTTCAATAGTAGTATATATTATTATTACATTTTTTGTTACAAATTCATGGGCATGCTGGAAAAATTATCCTTTTTACCCTAAACGTCTGGTGGCGCAACCTTTTTATATCTGGTTCCACGGAAGACCAGCGGCGGTGTTATCACTAACTTATGCTGAGTGGCAGTGGTTTAATTTTGTACTTAAAAGATTGTAATGTTTGAAGTATCAAATAAATTATTTTTCTTTCTTTCTTTCATTATTTCAGCAAGCTTAATAAGCTGATAAATATAACAAAAGATATTCTACGGGGATGATATAACACTGAGTAAATAAAACCTCTTGAATAATTAACTTTGATAAAAAAAATTAAAAAAAATTAAAGAGGTAGAAAGGAAATCATAAGTGGAACAAACCCAGAAGGAAACGTATTATACTGTAGTATCACTTGAATCCTCACATAAAAAGGTAAAAACGTATCTAAGCAGTTCTCGTGGAGGGTCGTTTATGGGCAGTTTGGGCGGAGTTATGGCAGATCATGATATAACGGACGACCACTCCACAGATTGGCCGCGCGGCCAATCAATTGCGTGTAAGTATTCAATCCAAGGACTTCTTGAGAGATTGGGGAACGAAATATGATCATTATTTCAGCAAGCTCATTAAGCTGTTAATATGTAAAATACGAGTCACTCACGTATGAAGTCAGCTACAGGCCGACATGTTTCAACCTCATCCGGAGGTCTTCCTCAGGGCGAATGTGAACCGAGACGCGCACACAAAGTCGTCATACGTGAGTGACCCGTATTTTACATATTAATAATATTAACATCTCACGTTAGTTTTAATCAAAAAAACTCATTAAGCTGATAAATATAACAAAAGATATTCTACGGGGATGATATAACACTGAGTAAATAAAACCTCTTGAATAATTAACCTTTGATAAATAAAATTAAAAAAAAATAAAGAGGTAGAAAGGAAATCATAAGTGGAACAAACCCAGAAGGAAACGTATTATACTGTAGTATCACTTGAATCCTCACATAAAAAGGTAAAAACGTATCTAAGCAGTTCTCGTGGAGGGTCGTTTATGGGCAGTTTGGGCGGAGTTATGGCAGATCGTGATATAACGGACGACCACTCCACAGATTGGCCGCGCGGCCAATCAATTGCTTGTATGTGTTCAATCCAAGGACTTCTTGAGAGATTGGGGAACGAAATATGATCTTTATTTCAGGAGGCTCATCTAATAAAATGAATACCATTGCGATAAAAGAGCTTCTATTTGCGGCAATTTTCAGATTGCTGTCTGCCACCATTTTAAAGCCAGTATAATTTAAAATTGCCTAGCTAACACTTAACAAGATTGTGACAGAATCTAATAAGGTTATTTCTTAATTAATATAATCAAAATCCCTTACAATAAATACATTTTCAATACAAATTTCTAGGATTTTACACGTTAATGATGAAAGTAAGTAAGCATGATTTACATACTTACTTACTTTCATCAATAGTATAGGCGTTTGCTTTGTTGACCCAGGGGTCGTGGGTTCGATTCCCACGGGAAGCATACTTTGTTAAGTTGTTTCCAGTTTGGTTAGGACATTGCAGGCATGAATCACCTGATTGTCTGATAAGAAAGATGATTCCGTGCTTCGGAAGGCACGATAAGCCGGTGGTCCCGGCTGCCATCTGGTAGTCGTTAAAGGAACCACGTCAGAGGCCGAGAGGCGGTTCCGAAGAACTCTGACACCAGGGTGTGCATGGTCGACTGACCGTGTCACCTACATGAAATGATGATGATGATCAATAGTATTTAATATGAAATCTTCCTCTTACATGCTGGTCTGGGAGAAAAGAAAAAATGTAGAATGTACCAGCTGCTTCTCCTCCCGAGCAGGCCGAGAGAATGGGGCGCAAATCTAAGGAATCATATAAATAAGCGGTGCGGCTAGCAACCCATCGCTATATCGATTCCGTATTCCATCTTTAAGCCCACAAATATGCTAAACGTGGCCTTTCGGTGTTATAGCCTTAGGTTCTGTGTACCCCGTGAGGGATTAAGACGTGATTAGAGATAAGACCTACAATTGCAAAGCCACTTCATAAAAAAGGCGATAAACGAACGATGTGCAATTTTAGGCAAGTAGCGCTGGGATCAGTCTTTACAAAAATTTTTGAGAAATATTTATTTGACTCTATTTATAATTACTTGACGAAATATAAAATTTTATGTGACGAACAAATGGGATTCAGAAAAAATAAAACTATTAGTATGGCAATATTTGATTTACTTGACATTGTGATGAAAAATGTAGATAATAGGAAACCGGTTTGTGTAATATATACGGACATGACACAAGCGTTTGATTATGTTTATCGGAAAAGGTTAATAAATAAATTATATGCTTACGGAATTAGAGGAAATGTACTTAATTTAATAGAAACGTATTTAAATAATAGAATTCAGTATGTAGAAATTTCTAGTCTTTGCACTAAAACAAAACTAGAGGTAAATTACGTGTCAGAACAGAGAATAAATAATTTTGGTGTTCCTCAGGGAAGTGTACTGGGACCATTACTTTTCCTAATTTATATTAATGATCTGCCCCAAAACGTACGGCAAAAAATGGTACTATTTGCCGATGATAGCACAGCCATAATAAAATGTGACGACCCAAGTGGATATGAATCTGACATTAATAATACTTTGATTGACATTATAGGATGGTTGGACAAAAATAATCTAAAAATTAATCTAAAAAAAACTAAGATCATGCAATTTCATAACAGAAAATTACCTCCTAAACTACATATAAACTATAACAATGAAGATATTGAAGAAGTCAGCACAACAAAATTCCTTGGCCTCACAGTTGATAACAAATTAACATGGACTTCTCATGTAGAACAAGTTTGTACTAAACTAAGTAAATCAGCTTATGCCTTATTTAGGTTATCAAAAAAAGTTAATTTGGAAGTTGCATTGGTGGCTTACCATGGTTTAGTTACGCCTCATTTGAGTTATGGTGTAATATTTTGGGGTAACTCAAGGGATAATGACAAAGTCTTTAAAGCACAAAAAAGATGTTTAAGGTCAATGTGTGGATTATGTTCTAGAGACAGCTGTGTTTCTGTTTTTAAATCTTTAAAACTGTTAACATTACCATGTATATATATAATAGAATTATGTTTATTTGTAAAATTGAATCCACACTTATTTCCTAAATTTACTGAAACAAGAAAGAGGTCAAATAATGTAAGAAACCAATATGAACAAAAGTTGATAACAGGTGGACATAACACTGCAATGATGAATAGAAATGTAATTGGTATGGCTCCCGTTATATATAATAAATTGCCAGATAGTTTCAAAAAACTTGATATTTTGACATTTAAAAAGAGATTAAAATTGCTAATGACTGAAAAATGTTATTATAATGTTAAAGAGTTTTTAAATGATATTTTGACGTAATTATTATTATTATATCCATTTATGAATGATTTTATTGAATTTTATAATTTTATGATTGGACGTAATTTTGTGTTATGACTATGGTAATTTATATATTTTTTTTTTTCACTTATATTAGATTTTGAAACGAAATAACTATTGTATGTCTATTAAGACAGGTCACAGTGATGCCTTATATTTTGTAACACCTTTTTTTTTTACCTGTGTTCCACAATAAAGATATTTGATTTGATTTGATTTGATTTGATACCATGTGTATGTATGTATAAATTACAAAAAAGCTAAAAAATCTTTTATTTAGATTTTGAAACAATAATTATCAAAATGAAAGTTATGCTTATTGCGATTATTTGATAAATCACGACTTAACGCTACGTTAATATCTGCACGTACAAGCACGACGAATAGAAAAGTTGCTTGCATTCAAAACTTAACATATTTAAAATAGTAGCACAAAATGAAACCTTACTTGAATAAAATGAGTAACATGATCATCATCATCATTTCGTGTAGGTGACACGGTCAGTCGACCGTGATTGATGATGATGAGTAATATGATATACAAACCCATTTAAAAAATTAAACCGACTTTAAAACCCTCTATAATAAAAACTACTGAACTTGTACTTTTCTCGAAGTTGGACAATACCTAGTTGAATAAATAAATAAATATAATACGGACAAATCACACAGATTGAGCTAGCCGGAAAGTAAGTTCTTATGTAAGACTTGTGTTATGAGATACTGACTCAACGATACTATATTTTATAACAAATACATATATAGATAAACATCCAAGACCCAGGTCAATCTGAAAAAGATCGTTCTCCATCTTGACCTGACCGGGGATCGAACCCGGGACCATCCGTGTCGCAGGCAGGCGTGATGACCGCTGCGCCACGGAGCTCGTCAAAAAAAAATTATAAAGATTTTTTGCAAATAATTGGTTTATTTTATTTATGAACATAAGGAACTAAACTAACATAATATTAACGATAACTAAGATAAAAACAAAAACTAATCCTAAAATAAAAACTAACCTATAAAAAAAAAAGAAAAACAACATTAAGATAAATAAAAAATTGAAGCCAAATCGCTGTGGTCAGCGGGCAGGGTGCCCAAAAGGCTGGCGGCATTTCCACGCTGGATGGCCAAACTCAGCCTTTGGCCAAAATGCGCGCCTGCCCTTTGGTCACCAGAAACGTCGATTAGGCGTGCGGAGATCTCTTTAAATAACTGTCGGGCTTCCGCACCCCAAGGCCCTAAGGTCTCCACGGCAAAGGGCACAAATATGTAAGGCTCGCCTAGAGCTGCATATTTGCGCCCCTTAATGGCTTCTGCCGCCGTTGCAGCCGCGCCTGCTCGGCGAACGGTCGCTTGTAAGTGGGATGGGGCCACAGTATCCACGCATGTGGCATCCCATACAAGCGACCGCCCGTTTTTCCAAGGAATGAGTGTCATCCCGTCGGGCCTCTTGCCATCATCGCGAGTGATACCAACGGGCTCGAGCACTGCTGGCACACCCGCGGAGGCAAGGGCACGACGGATGACATCATTTAGCGCAGCATGACGCGAAAAGCGTCCTGCACTGCGGCGACAGGCCAGGCCGTGGTGGCCCAGGGAATCGACATGTCCCCCGCATCGGCAGCGATGAGGTTCATTTGTCCTGGCCCCAAGACGAAGACTCACCGCCAAGCTGAAAGTTGTCCTCTCCAAGAGAGTCCCTACGCTCGCCGACGGGATTGCATTTAACCAGTAACCCGATTCTGGCTCGCAACTAGCTAGGAGACGAGACCGCTCCGCATCATTATTAGCAGACTCAATTAATAAGTTACGTGCCTGCATGCAGAGCGGCTCATCCCATTGTCGCTGAGAAGCCAGATTCAAGGGTGTATGAACATTTGGACCGACTGCATTACACCAAGCATCTCTGGCCTCGGCTAAGCCAGTAACCTCTACGTCACGAAAGGACGGGTTTAAAATTTTACCTACAAGGTTACTTGTGCTATTAACCGATGACAGAAATGCTGGTAATGCAATATCCGAAATTTTCCTAATTCCAAGACCACCATGGCGTATGGGCAATGCGGCTTGGTCCCAACTTCTGTCATTGAGAGAGCAATTAAATATTTTAATAATTGTCTCCCTGATAGTACTGTCAAGGAGGGACAGAAGTTGGTTATGGGCCCAAAACGGAGTGCACCGAAGCGTGTAGGTGGTCTTGGGTACAAACATACAGAATTTTATGATCGTGTAAGCCATATGTGGGTTGATGTCGCCTAGACGGCTGGAAGATTCATTAAAAAGCACTAACTTGTCTTCCATAAATTTATTGAAAGCATCTTCCAGCACCGGTGCCCCAAGGAGGTGAAGAGACTGGTCATTAATAATTTTGATATTGGGGGCCAAAACACTAAATTTGGAATTTAGGTCGTCGCGTAACTGTTGTGTCAAGCTCTTGCTGAAATACAGCTCGCATTTTGCGAAGTTTAATTCAAGGCCAATGTTGCCGAAAGACTTTATAATTTTTTCTAGGTCGGAAAAAACTGTTGCAGCGTCTCCTCCTAGGGTCCCGTCATCCAAGTACCACACGTTGAATTTTGAAGCCAAATCTTTGATGGAAGGTTGGATAGCTAAACTGAAAATGGCCGGTCCAAGAGGGTCGCCCTGTTGACAGCCAACCGCTGAATTGATCAATTGACCGTCATATACCAGGCATGTTGGCTTACTGTAGCATTGCCATAAATAAGGAAACGTGCCTGGTATAGTATTTTTAATCTGAGTCAACAGAGCGCCCCGGTCTACTGAGTTGAATGCATTTTTAACATCCACCTTCAATAGAACCTCACCTCCACCGCGTTTAAGGAAGGTACGAGCTGCATGTACTGCGGCTTCGCAACCTCCTCTAGTTCCAAAACCTAACTGTCTCGGCTGGAACTCCCGCTCCAAAACTGGAAGACAATGCCTGCAACAAATTTTGGAAACAACGCGGCGGATTGTATTACCTACTGCAATAGGGCGGATGCCACCGTCCTTTTTCCGGAGAGCGCAAAGGTTTGCACCATATAGGACATCCACTATCTGGTCACAAACCTTTCCCGAGAGCATTAGGTTTACCAGCTGCGTCAGGTCCTCCAAAAGGGCCGTACCGACTTCGCCTGTGACGCCACAGATCAAATCTTTAAGATGCTGTGGCGACAAGCCATCAAGACCGCCGGCAGAGCCCCTCTTAAAGGACATAATCGCAGCTCGCACATCTTCGGGGGTAGCCACCGGTGTTGGATCCGATGGATCGGGGGCATCCGGCAGATGCGATGTAGGGGATGAAGGTGGATGTTTCGATAAAAGGGCGGCGTATGTCTCTGGATTGCTGGGTGCAACGACGTCGCTGGAAAAGAGGAGATTGGCAGCTCCCTTCACGTCACCCTCATCGAACTTTGATTCAATTTTTTTTTAAATTTTGTATGGTGGTAATTTTCTTTCCTGAACATTGTCTAAAGATGGCCTAAAATTGGGGGAGCAATTATTTTTTATTTTTTGGGTTAGGGAACTGCTTTTGTCTAGACTGACGTTTAGTGTTCTATAACTAAACGTCAGCAAGCTCTCCCAGCCACTTCTCTCATTTTTGTTTAATACGTCTTTTATGACTGAGGACAAAGAGCTCGCTACGCATCTTCTAGCACCGCGCGGTATTCTTTTTAATATCGGCAGACTCTTTTTTAATTTGTTTAATAGATGCCATAAAGGGCTGCTGGTGGGGGCTTCAGAGCTTGGTACGTTGGTAAACGTACCCAAATTTGTATTAACTCTTTGGCCACTTACCTGCAGCCCTTTATGGCACCGGCTTTGGTGGATGCGTAGGCCCTTCTGTCCTTTGAAAAAACGAGGCTGGGAGCATTTTGCAAATATATAGACAAAATCTATCTTTTAATGCTACAAATATTCGTTTGTCATTTATCCAGTTCAAAAGGGAATCTAAAATAAAAGCGATCGTTTTTTTTTCCAATTATGCCGCGTTATTGCGCCGTTACAGAAAATGACACGTGTTATGGGAACAAACAACGAATAAAACTACGAACGGCTGTGTGCGAACCGGAGGCAGCATTACGTCTGTTTTATTTCTTGCCAAGATTTGAAACGACATATATCCTCTAATATTATTTAAATGAAAGCTACAATAAAGATTATTTGTTAAATCACGACTAAATGCTTCTGTTATATTTTACAAATAGTTCTAGAAGACACGCGAATAGAAAAGTCACGTAAATAAGATAATTATATAGATAACCAAAATTGAGCAAACTTCACATTAGGTATGTTGTGAAATTGTGACGTAGAATACTCAACGATACTATAATCAATAGATTATGCATTCAAAAAATAGATAAAATCTATTTTTTAGTGCAGCAAATATTTGCCCCGTCATTTATCCAGTTCGAAAGGGAATCTGAAATAAAAGCGATCGTTTTTTTTCAATTATGCCGCGTTATTGCGCCGTTACAGAAAATGACACGTGTTATGGGAACAAACAACGAATAAAACTACGAACGGCTGTGTGCGAACCGGAGGCAGCATTATGTCTTTTTTATTTCATTCGTGTAGCTAATCCTCATCCTTTAACCATAAATAAAGGATGAGAATTGCTATTTCTTTAGTCTTTGATCTCTTTGGCAGGTTTAGAAGCAAAAAAGGTTACATTACTAATCTAACTAGCTATTACCCGCGGCTTCGCCCACGTGATATATGGCCTTTTCAGTACCCTAACCTATGTGTATGCAAAATTTCATGATGATCGGTTCAGTAGATAGGGCGTAAACGCGTAACAAACTCACTTTTGCATTTATAATATTAGTTTGGATAGGATTAGGAGTAGGATAGTCAGGATTATGATTAAGGCTAATTCTGACTGGGATGTTCCTTTTGAATACTTTAAAATTTTACTAACGCTATATTGCATTGAAAACTTACTACCATCAAAGCATTATCTGATAGATAATGCTTTGATGGTAGTAAGTTTCCAATGTCCCAATGTCATGTTATGCAAAAGTTTCAGCTCAATTAAACACCATGAAGTGTGAGAGAGAAGAGAGTTAACATTTAAAATTTGATCAAGATGATAACAAAACCAGGCGCAGCACAAGTGCGTAAATGAAGCTGCCTAGCTCGGCGTATCAGATTTTCCATTCAATTTGGCAATGCTACCAGCCTTGTGAGCACGATGGCCAGGAGTGAGCATCTGGAGTGACTGAACGATTTGTAATTTTATTGTGGAAATAATGTAGGTCGATAACCTATTCGTCATTTTATCACACCATTAGAGACTATGAAATATATCCTCCGACACAAAAGAGATGTAGGATTCAATAAACTTTTAGAAAATAATTCAGACAAAGATAGACTTAATAAAAATGTAACGTACAATAATATATTGGATGATCTTATCCAATAAATTAAATTAGTACTATGAAACATTAGAAGAAGGCAAAAAGATAGTCTGGACTCACAGTGGATTGCAATTACACGTTAAGATGGCCTTTGAGAGCTTAATTAAAATGTGCAAAGTATTGTGTACAACTAGTTAGATAGACTATTTCGTTTTACTACTTAACTTACTTAAACGAGGAACTTGTATAGTGAATTTGCAATTCTATTATAATTCCACAAAGCGTGAAGAACGGATGATCGACGGGGCAGAAAGGTTCTCAAATGGCGACCACGTACCGGCAAGCGCAGCGTCGGACACCCACCGACCAGGTGGTCGGACGACCTGACCAAGGTTGCAAGGAAACGCTGGTTGCAGGCTGCTTCTAACTGGTCATTTTAGAAATCCTTAGGAGAGGCCTATGTCCAGCAGTAGACTTCTTGCGGCTGAAATGATGATGATAATTTTACATGAATAGATGACAACTGAAAGCTGGCGCTCTTTTGAAGTGATTCTTTAGATTTTCACCCTATCCCTTAACCGGTTTTAACAGTTTGCGCAGTAAGAAACAGCTGCTAAATTCTAAGTTTTCCCTTTTCTCCTAAGCCAGCATCAAAAAGGAGTTACCATGGAAAAAAACTTACATAATTTAACTCAAAAATAATACACTCTCTTTTTGGCAGTCGCGCAATTACCATAAAATACGAAATCTTTAACAAGGATATACTAAGAGCAAAGATAATCCAATGAAATTTAATTTGCGAAAAGATTAAGGCAGCAAGAGAGAGAGAGAAATCCTTTCTCTAAATCGCGCGAACTTGTTTAATAAATTCGCTGTTCTATGAACGTCTCGTCAGGATTCACAGGATTGTAATTGCACGTGAAAACTTCCTTTGAGGGTTTAATACAATTAGATTTAAATAATGCGGAATATTTTGTTCGTTGCCTTACAAGAAATAATTATTACTAGAGGACATTGCAATAATAGTTAATTTGTGTTGTTGTACGTTCTTCTTGCTTTGTAAAGCTATAATAACGATTCGATGGATCAAAGTTTGCTTCATAAGATTATTTACCTATAGATATTGCTTCTTTATTCCAAAATATTCTTGTGTAATAGCTGATTTTGAGTTAGATTGAATTTAAGTCTATAAAGAGCTAGTCACGTAGAAATCGATCTTGATATCCTTAAAACTCTAAGCTTGGAACAAAACTCAACGTAATATAAGTATTTTACATTCATCAAGACTTAAGTACTTCTGTGAACCTAAGAACACCTAATTCATTTAAATTTGCTTAAAGATTAAAGCAGCAGGAGAGAGCAATCCTTTCTCTGAATCGCGCGATCTTCTTTAATTAATTCGCAGTTCTATGAACGTCTCGTCAGGATTCACAGGATTGTAATTGCACGTGAAAATACGAGTATCCTTTGAGAGCTTAATTAAATTAGGTTTAAAGAATGCAGAGTATTTTGTTCGTTGTTTTACAAGAAATAACTATTACTATGGGGCATTGCTATATCATGACATGATGTTTTACAAGAAATAAGAATTGGCTACTTGACTAAAAAAATTTTCGTGTCGCTATGTAAAGACCTGCCAAAAATAAACACAATAGTGATCGAAATACATTTCTAAACAAAAAACTCTTTCAGATATAAAAGTTTTAGAGACACATATTTTTAAACGTTAATTTTTAGACGTGAAAACGCACTGCTGAAATGCCTACATATTTGTGACGTCACAACTTTGTATTTTGTATGGGCGGCGTGAGAACTTTGTTTGGTAGCTATACGAAATATTACGTTTGTGTTAATGGTTTCATAATAAAAGTTGCTATAAATTTAGCGGACTACAATAAAGTATATTTGTAATTTAAGATTTTCATACTTTTAAAAATGGTCCTATTCACCCAACTTTAAAGAAGCTTTAAGATCACTTAACGAATCGATATCAAATTAAAAGTGTTTTTTATAGCGTTTTTAGATAGAAATTAGTATCATTGGAAACAAATTTTATATAATCTTAACATTAGGCAATTACCGAATTACTACGGGACATAGCAGTAATAGCTACTTTGAGTTGTTGAACCTTCTTCTTCTTAGTAAAGCTATAATTACGATTCGATGGATCTTAGTCTGACATAAGTTTCTTTGCCTATATGTATTGTCTCTTTGTTTTAAAATATTCTTGAGTAAACGCTTATTTTAAGTCTTAAAGTCTAAGCAGAAATCGATACTTAGGTCCGCAAAAATCTAACCTTTAGAAAACTTCATAGTGAATTTAAATAATGGCAATGCTCCGTATTCACATGAGAAACTGAAAAATACAGTTTTCCGTTCACTAGGGCATTTGTATATAAAATCCTCTCTCTAATAGTCATAACCCTCATCTGAAGATGAGGATTTTCGAGATAATCTCAATTTTTTTTTAATTTTTGAGTTAAATATGCACTCTGCAAAAAGGTCTGTCAACTCATCTCGTTCCATTCCGCCAATTCCCCTTCAGTGAACCTTCGTGTAAACAAAAAAGAGATGTCCAAAAGTCTAAATAATGAAAAGTAACGAATGCGTAAACATTTGTGACTGACAGCCCTGTTAAACCAAATTATAAAAGTGGTCAAGTGCGAGTCGGAACCTTGCACCAAGGTTTCTTTAAAAATTAGACTTCTTTTTTAAACCCAAATATTATGGTTCAGGGATTTTTTATTTAGGTTCTAGTCTTATGCCGTCTTTTTGTCTAGTCGTTATATCTTTACGAGTAATTTATACTACTTTCACTAAAAAAGTGGCCACTGCAACTGTTATGTCTTATGCCCCTCAAAATCTATACGTTTATTAAAAGTTTGTAGGCATGAATCACCTGATTGTCTGATAAGAAAGATGATTCCGTGCTTCGGACGGCACGTTAAGCCATTGGTCCCGGCTGCCATCTGGTAGTCGTCAAAGGAATCACGTCAGATGCCGAGAGGCGGTTCCGAAGAACTCTGACACCAGGGTGTGCATGGTCGACTGACCATGTCACCTACACGAAATGATGATGATGATGATTAAAAGATTAATTTTTTCCCTGTTTCAATGGACCACAGACTTAAGTGAAGGATATTTATTTTTCATTTACCACATCCATGCATTCCTGATAAAAAGGCTCTCGACAGACAAAACACATGGGCAACGCAACGAGTCTATAAGGGTTTGTTATTTTTCAGGCACGGAACCCTAAGAAGCAAAACATAACGGGTAACAGAGAAATCAAATGGAACAAAAGCTTGGCTTTTTGTTTTGATATTTTATTCAAAAGATAATTAGAATATTTAACCAATAGAATTTTATATCACTTTGAAACATGTGTATTTTAGGCGTAAAAAATGTTTTTATTTGTATTTGTATTCTTTCGCTCGTAAACAAAAACTAGACTGCTATTTCCGTGCGCAGCAGTCAACACGCCTGCCTGCGAATGTCCCGTGTTCGATTGTCCGGTCAGGTCAAGATGGAAAATGATCTTTTTCAGGTTGACCTGGGTCTTGGATGTTTATATCTGTATGAGTATCTATTATAAAATACCTATAGTTTCGTTGAGTTAGTGTCCCAAAAAATAAGTCTCGAATTTACTTTGGGGCTAGCTCAATCTGTGTGATTTGTCCGTATATATTTATCTCATTGACGAGTTCAAATTATTTTTTACACGACTGCCAAAAAAGCAGTGTTTGTTTTTCCAAGTTAATGTAAGATTAATGTATGTAAATGTAAAGATGAATGCAGTGAGTTTGATAATTCCATTATAACTTATAAATGCCTCAACAAATTTGCACGTTTGGGCTAAAGAGAGTCTATAAAATAATATCCCGAAAGACAAAGGCCTTTATTTTTTGCCAGGGCAGCCGAATTTTTAGCTATAAATTTCTTTTCTTCGTTAAACTCATTTTTTCAGGTTTTATATTTACAAAATACTATGTTTGTGTT
Organism: Rhodophaea formosa; assembly: GCA_963082605.1. Classification (NCBI taxonomy): domain Eukaryota; kingdom Metazoa; phylum Arthropoda; class Insecta; order Lepidoptera; family Pyralidae; genus Rhodophaea; species Rhodophaea formosa. Next base: position 7,284,162 of record OY720226.1, read on the forward strand.
CTGTTTCAGACTAGTGTGTCACTAATTTCAGATGAAATTCTCTTTTTCTTTTCTTATAATTATCAATATAAAAGTACTCTTCTTTTATTTTTCGTACGTGTAAGTGGCCAACTTAAAGTATCTGACATAGTTTAGCGACTGCCATGATAACATGCGGGACGGGACCAAAGGCCGGGACGAAAGGTTACCCAATCAAGTGGGGACTGCAGCCGGGGTTGCTTAACATGCGTAAGCGCATATAATGCTCACGTCAACGAGCTCCTCAGATAAAAAAGAAAGACAGAAGAAGAAAGTATTGAAAATAAATCCAAACTTATCTATACTTAATATTATAAATGCGAATGTAGCCCTGTCTGTCTGTCTCCCTTTCACGCCATAACTACTGAACCGATTTAAATGAAATTGACACACAAATAGTATCATCGTCATCATCAATTCAGATCTTTTTATGTCTCCACTGGAGAAGCGCGATCCTCTCTGTACTCCAAAGCCAGAGCAGTCAGAGGAGTTAGCCTACACTCTCCACGCTGGCCAGACAGGTTGGAGAGTTATCTTGATGTATAAGCTTTGTTTATCTTGTGTTCCCTAGTCAAGTACAAATAGTATCATTATCATATATTTAAGAGCTTTGTTCTTGTCGGTGGAGTATTTAGAGCGAAATATATCTACCTACAAATAGTATAACCTAGAGCCTTTTAAGAGTCGCCTGGAAGCGATGTCTCCATACAAACGGAATAAAGGAATTGTGGCAATATTTGATAATTTTGGAGTAAAATTAATCATTTAATCAATTAATCTCATTATAATCTACGTACGTTCCTATACAGCTTAGTTAAAATACCAATGGTTTGAGAATAACAAGCCTTTTCAAATTTGTATGGAAATCTTGAGAGGCGTATAATTCTCAAACATTGGATAATTTAACCAATCAGTATATGAACGTACGTAGATTATAATGAGATTAATTGATTGGATGCTTAATTTTTCCCTAAAATTATCAAATATTGCCACAATTACCTTTTTCCGTTTGTATAAAGACATGCGCTTCCAGGCGACTCTTAAAAAGGACAAAGGCTACTTTTTCCACGCAAACGAAGTCACGGGCACACCTAGTAATATATCGCATGTAATTTTATCTCCACGTCAGCTAGCCTCGTCATATCCTCTTATCATTATCAATGTCCTATCGAGATCTCACGTCCGAAAGAGATTATTATTCCGCCCGCATCGAGATACCATCGGCCGAATGTTGGCCGAACGATTCCATAATGTATCAAGAGTTTTTATATATTTTTAACGTCCCATGAGGAAGTCGTGACTTGCCAGATACTTCAGTAATTAGTTACTTTCTGGTACAACAGAAAATATATCATCATCTTTTCGTGTAGGTGACATGGTCAATCGACCTTGCTCACCCTGGTGAGGTCTCTTTGATGTTTCGAGATCGTTTAGCTTCTGTTTCCTAGGTCGTCTTCTACGACTTTCACGGGAAGACGTGGAGTGGTCCTATTCTACTCTACCGGGAGCCACTACACTAAGAACCTCTACGACATTGCCAATAACAAGAAAACGATATATTATTATCACTTTTATACCTCTGTGGTCCAGTGGTTAAGGCGTTTGCTTTACTGACCCGGGGGTCGTGGGTTCGATTCCCACGGGAAGCATACTTTGTTAAGTTGTTTCCAGTTTGGTTAGGATATTGCAGGCATGAATCACCTGATTGTCTGATAAGAAAGTTGATTCTGTGCTTCGGAAGGCACGTTAAGCCGTTGGTCCCGGCTGCCATCTGGTACTCGTTAAAGGAACCACGTCAGAGGCCGAGAGGCGGTTCCGAAGAACTCTGGCACCAGGGTGTGAATGGTCGACCGTGTCACCTACTCGAAATGATGATGACTTTTATGTGAACGTAAAGAATCATTTTTACAGATTATTTATTTTGCAAAAGCTATAACCATTATAAATAAGCACCGTAGACAATAAAGTCAACAAAAAATCTCTTTAGAAAACAAATTCGCAGCTCAAACTGTACCCATGCCGAGCCTCGCACCTACATAATTTAAAAACGTATTCAACAGAAGGCAAAAGAGGGTAAGTAATGAATGTCGTACAAAAAGGCGGGAATAAAAGGGACAGTTAAATTAATGAGCCGCACAGCCAGTCATTAACTTCACGATCTCTTTGGCGGTGTGGTTAACACTCTTCTTTGCTAACTGATAGACTCAGGTTCGACTCCATCTGTGGACAATTTTTATTGACAGAAAAATCTACTACAACATAAAGCCTGTTTGTATTAGATGGTACAGTCCGAATCAAAGTTTATGACGGCTCGGAACATCGTGCGAGTCGATGTGCAGTACACAATATTAGGTTCATCGGGGCGCGGGCGGGGGGCGGGACGCATTCTGCGCAGCTCACTGCTAATATACGAGCCGCCATAACGTTTGATTCTAACTATAGCAAACATAAATTAATATGCGCAACTCACCCTGGACCACAGGCAAACATCTGTAATCATTAATAATACATATTTTGCAGGCAACGGTTATTAAACGTCGTGTGGTTCCCGGCAGAGTAGAATAGGACCACTCCAAGTCTTCCTGAGGATGTCGTAAAAGCCGACTTAGGAAACACAAGCTAAACATAGCTTGCAAACATTAAAAAGACCTCTCCAACCCGTCTGGCCAGCGTGGAGAGTGTAGGCCAAATCCTCTGACTACTCTGGCTAATATATTGCTGTGGTAGTACAGAGAGGGTCGTGCTCCTGCAGTGGAGACTAAAAAGACCTGATGGATGGATGGATAGTTATTAAACACATGGCTTTGATATGGTAGATTATCAATGCGCTAGGCAGGAGGCGGCGAAATCCCAACTACTATTATAAATGCGAAAGTGAGTTTGTATATTTATTTGTACGTTAGAAGATTGATTCAATAGATAAAGCGTGAAGAGCACGCTCTATCTATTGAATCAATCTTCTTGAAATTTGTCATACACGTTGATAATGCTACGAAGAAGGAAATAGGGCTATATATCACACGGGTGAAGCCGCGGGCAACAGCTAGTTTAAAATATAATTAAAATCTTATTAAATATGAAATGGTATCTAGACTAATGTTTTAGAGAAATAAGATTTGCTTGTTATGAATATATTTTAAAAGTACTGGGTAAATTTCAAAGAATATTTTACCAAAAGTAAACTACATACTCGGAAAGTAATGTTACTTAGTTATTATATCGTAGTAGCCGTTAGTTATTTATTATTTGAGTCATAATTATAACCTATCATATTGTCTAGAAATTAAATTCTCTGTGAAACAATTTTCGTAGAGAATTTTATTATATCATGTATCCGAAGGCATCAAAAATTTGCTTGTAAACGTTATTTAAAGCGCTGCTAAAACTATTGATGTATTTGATGGATACATGGATACATCTCCACCTGAGATGGCTTCGGGGCCCTGGGTCCGGAGGCCGGGTATCAGCTCAGGAGGCCCGGGTAAACAAACAGATAGACACAACCGAATCCCACGCGGGCAAAGTCACAGGAAACAGCCGGTGTGATATTAACACAGTTTACTCAAATTTGAAGAAACTACACATAGTATCAGAGTTGTCATATTCAACTACCTGTCTGGTGGTTGCGGCTATGGCATCGGGTACGCGCGCCCGGTCCCCTGACCTGATACTTTCTTATCCCCAAACCATCCGAGCAAGAAACATCCCAAGTACCGTCCGAACCAAACTTTATATATATTTTTGGCTTGGACATTAGCTGCGAACAGCGCAGTACGAGCCCCGCCTCCCCTCGTGCGCCCCGCTGAACCTAATATTGTGTACTGCGCATCGACTCGCGTGATGTTCCGAGCCGCCGTAAAGTACAATTAATAAATAAATAAATACTTAGTAAAAAAATAATATTAAAAGTTTCGGACTGTACCGCCTTCCGTCCCCTAGTCCAACTAAACTCCTAGCCATCTCTCGCTTCAAAAACGGTTTCGATGTGCAGCATCGTCGAAATTGATAAGTCAGAAAAACTGCACTAACCAAAACATTTGCCAATCTTCGTGACACTGGCAAAACCCAATGATGAAAAAAAAATTGGGGTAGGCCTATGTCCAGCAGTGGAATTCTTACGGCTGTAACATGAAGAGAGTACATGCACTTGGAGTTAAATTATTTTGTGTGTTTCCACAAAATATCTTGACATAGTATCTTGATTTAGGTAATTTCCAACGTTCTCTTACTAAAAATTCCTTCAGAAGCATTGTCTTTTATTAACATTAACTAATGTAGCGCCAAAGCCTTTCATAAAATATTTAAAAGGCTAGTTATTTTCAGAGCTTTTTCTCTTTGTTAATCATTTTGAAAAGCCTTTACTGAACAATTTAGACGAATGTTTAATGAAAATGCTTTTAGCTTTTCTGTAATTAGAACAAAAAAAACGTATAGATGGAATTGGAATTGAGATAGATAAAAGAATAATGGGTGTCAGAAGGTCTCCTTTTAAGTAACTATTATTTTTTTATTTAATTATTGAAAGTGAGTTAGTTAGAATTAAAAACAAGTATGTTAATGAGAAAAGCTATTGTTTCTTGTATAAAAAAGAAACAATAGCTAAATATAAGTATAATTTTAAGTAATTTATTTTATTGCTGTGATTTAATAGACTTTAAAAAGCAGCGATCAGCTTTTTGATGTCTATAAAGACATATTTATTGTTCTTCGTATTGTCATCAACATGTATTTTTTTTTAAGTAACCAACGCTATGGTCCCAGAAAGACGCTGGACACAAGGTGCTTCCAATAACTGGTCATATAGGAAATATTTGAAGATGACTTTGTCCAGCATAGATTTTCTATTTCTGACAGGTATCCGAAATAGTTTATTATGACAGTCGGAACAATCGTCTCGTCGTATCATCGCAGCCGCAAGAAGACCACCGCTGAACATGAGCCTCGCCGACCATTTCCAATATAGGGGGATTTTCCATACTCACCCCGCTTGGTAAGTAGGTTAGTGAGCGCAGTTTTTTTGGCTTATCTGTTACGCTGCTATCCATCAAAAATTCGAAACCATTTGCGAGTGAAGGGTAGGAGTTGATTGGACTGAGGGAACGGGATAACGGTATTGCTAGGATATGGGATGCTACTCACTTGGATAGATTGGGGATGAGAAAGTAGAGCTCGGGAGGCCAGACGTACGTACTTGATGCCATATCTGTAAACACCGTACAGACTGTTAAGGATTACAACCAGGACCATATATTTGTTTTCGAATCTAAGCAGAAACTACATCATACATAGGGCGGCAAACAAGCAAGCGAGTCACCTGATGGTAAGTGATCACCGCTGCCCATGGACTAATGTAACACCAGGGGTGTTACAAGAGTGTCGCTGGCCTTTTGTTTTCCCATCCCCGGAGGGAATGGAGGTAAGATCTTCTCTTTTAGGCTCTCTCACTCATAGAACAAAGCATAGACGCGGTAAAGCTACTACTTAAGCGTCAATTTGCAGTGAGAGTGTGATACTTCCGCAGACGAGCTGGCCCAAACCTGCCACTAGTAAAAGTAATTTTCACCGGTAGCGGTAGCTCTATCACAACCAAAAAATACTCTCCCTAAAATTGTAAAATTTAATGAGAAAAACTTGTTATAAAAGTGTCACACTTGTTGTTCTATATGTGCACCCGTGACCGTCTGAGCGGGTTTTAAAATTCTTTTGTACAAGGGTGTCTCTGTGAATAATTCCGACGCCATTTTGTAGCCAGTCTAGATTTTTACGAGGAATAAATTGGGGCATTATTTTTTGTGACGCAGTTGAGTTTAGATTTATTCATTTGGGTTTTGTTAAGTGTTTTGTACGATTTACACAAAAGATTTACACTGTAAGCGATTGTATAAAGTTTAGAGAAAGTATTTTTAAAACATAAAAAATAAATATAGGTACAATAAGTTAGTAAAACCCTGTCCAATCTTTAAATAAACGACTCAGCCCGAAAATATGATCAATTTTTCCTATGGGAATTATAGCTGGAAATAAGAAAAAATATTAAATTTAGTGTTGATCCAGTCGGACAATTTGTATGAAATTTTATTCGAATTTCCACTAGTAGTCCCAAAGGAAAAGTTCCCCCCTTCAAAGATCGGATAGGATTTATTAATATATTGTAAAGGAACAAACCACACAAATTGAACTAGCCTCCAGTAAGTTATGAATTTGTGACGCAATGCTAACTCAACGATATTATATTACTAGCTGTTACCCGCGGCTCCGCCCGCGCAATTTATAGCCTTTGTCCTTCTCGGTACCCTAACCTATGTGTATGCAAAATTTCATGATGATCGGTTCAGTAAATACGGCGTGAAAGCGTAACAAACAAACAAATAAACAAACAAACTCACTTTCGCATTTATAATATTAGTTGGGAGTTGGGATTGTAATAGCTTATATATAAAAAATATAATCAATTAATCAAATTGGAATAATTACATTTACCTAGACTATACTTTAACACATCTGTGTAGACAGCCAGCACAAATCATACCTTTACCCAGGTGACGAATGACCCCGATAAATTGGGAATTTCCCGGATATCCGGCGAGTCCAGACTGGGTATATTTGACGTGAGATAACCCGGTTGGCTCGACAGCCGCCAATATACATTAGCAAAATCGAGCAGACGATTTCTAACAATAATAGGTGCAATGAACTCTTTTGGGGATTTATGGACATTTCTGCTAACCAGCTATTTTTCGATCAATCTAATTAGCATGCAAAAAATACTTATAGTATACTAGCTGTTACCAGCGGCTTCGCCCGCGTAATTTATAGCCTATGTCCTTCTCGGTACCCTAACCTATGTGTATGCAAAATTTCATGATGATCGGTTCAGTAGATGCAGCGTGAAAGCGGAACAAACAAACAAACAAACTCACTTTCGCATTTATAATATTAGTTAGGAAGTTAGAATACTTAATAGTAACAATTACTTCCGAAAATCTTAAGTTCGTATTTCTCCTTTCTTCTGCATGAAAAATACTGTCTGATGTTTGAAATATTGCCAGTGTGGTTTATAAATGAGGCACTTGAAGACAATTCGGTCACTAAACGGTCGTTGTAGATGCTGTCATGTTGGAAGTAGCCTACATCAGCGCCTTCCTGCTACCTCGGTCAGGTGTAGATGTTGTGTTGCTTTCCAATCTATAATAGGTGAACCTCTATCTTCTTGATCTCAAATACAAGTGGGCAATCACGGTACAAAAGTATTGATTAAAATACTTATTATACGCATAAGCATTTTCCGACTTGATAGACGGTGTAAATTTTTTTTTTTTTTTACGTGCATTCACAATTACATACGTATGAATTTCTTCTACATACTCATGCCAACGGATGTCATATCAAAGTAAAACATCAACACATCGCAAGTGAAAAGACCCGGAAAAGAGCACATGTTATGTACGAAACTCTCAGCTGAGCGAGTTATACACAACCAATAACACGGACGTTTTAAAAATAAATTTAAAATTTGCACTCAAGCCGGCGTGTTGACGTCACATTTTCTCTGAGGGTGTAGAGACGCTTTCTCACATAGCTGGAGTGCTGGGATTTGGTCCAAGTCAAAGGACAATATGGTCAAGAAATAAAAAATGGCGCACCTGAAGTTTGGTGTTTTTTGGGAAAAAAAATTCTCTCATTTTCGGAGTCATAAAAGAAAGTGAGTCACACTAATATTTTATATTTGCTGTAAATAAATGCAACCCATAACACATTTCTATGCAATATGATATATCTGCGATATATTGCTGAATTACAAATTTAAAAGATCATTCTGAAACACCATAACCTTGTTGAACAAGATAGCTAACATCATAAACAACAACGATTGTTCAGCGACTTCCTATAATTTGTTAAAGATTGACTGCTATACTTATAGTATTTATTATAGGTAATTAAATAATTAAAAAACAATATTTTTAGAAATGGCCTGTTTCAATCAATTTAAACCTAACTTAAGCGTTTCGGTATCAAATTAAAAGTATATTTAACAGTTTTTTTAACTTGATGCTTTCATCATCAAAAACATTTGTCAAAATCAACTCTTCCCGCAAGTTCTCCATTGAAATCTTCACATATTACTCATTGGACATTTTTATAAGCTATACCGCTACCTTTTGTAATTTTCGGCAAGCAATAAAAACGTCGTATTCTCGTAAGAACATCTTATTTAAGCTCAAGCGAGCGTGATGCCGTCAGGATTTCCCTGGATTTTCCATTGAATATTCCAGGGATTAAATAACTGGAGCTAATAAATCACAGGAGTAGAAAATGCAGTCCAGATAAGTTGATGTACGAGGAAATTTTGTCACACTAGTTTGTTAACTGTGTACTCCCGTTTCTTTTACGGACGTACCGTGGCATGAAATTAATTGGATTTCAAATCAGAATTTAATAATAATAGAAAACTATACGAAATAAAAGGCATTGACTGACAATAAATTAAAATAACATAGGATAAACTGTAGTTAAAACGAGTCTGGTGCATATTTGGTGAAAAATAGTGTTGTACTTTTAAGTAAGTATAATTATTTACTTTTTATTTATTTTCTAACATGTTTGAGATCAATTATTTTTCGTTGATTTACATAATTTATTGTTAGAAAAAAAACGAATTAAACGAACGAGTAAATTAGTTTCTAAAACATAGTAGCTTTATTGACCCACCCCATTTGCTGTTATGCCAAATGTTATATTAAGCTTATGAACCGTTATTTGAAACCTAATTAAACAACAATTGAGAGTAGCGAGCTTGACTTCCGGTAGCAGGTCGGCTATTTTACCGATTTTCCCTTACGACGTTGGCTAACTTCCGGTGGCCAGGAGGGGGGGCATGTGGCGCCGCGCCACTGCTCTGAGCCTCATTGGCGTCTTGACTATCGTAGCAGTCGGTTGTATTGGTAAGTGCACGCACTTACATTTTTATTACTTATATTTTCGCTTTTTATTTTTCAGATTACTGATTTCCCCTGAAACATGTTATTATTTGAATTCAAAAATTCAATATAATAACGGATTTTTTAAAGGATTTTAACGATGCAAATCGTTCGTTACTTATATATTGGTTATTTAACAGTCCATCTGATTAACAAACAGTACTATTTAAATGTTGAATTCTTAAGTTGTTATATTCCTATATAATTTAAAGTGACTGTGTCAGTGAATAAATTGAGAAACTATCCAGACCAAGGAATGTAGTGTTGCTATGCAGAGCATGTAAGTGATATTCAAGATTATATTAACACGTTGGCGTTGCTTATTAAGCCTTTTTGAAGTTAAGGCCGTTGCCTTTATAAAGATTAACTATATGTCAAGAAAATGTGCAGCCATAGACTGCGTAATATTTTACGTTAATAAGCGATTGACAAGATTAACAATAAAACTTAATATAGATATGAATGATTTTCATTTATATCACTTCATGAAACTGGTTCTTTGCTGCATAATGAATAATATAACTAGCTATTTAGCTACTCAATAAAACATTTAAGGATTAACGGAAAATCCTTTTCGATTGCGAAGATTTTTTGTTTTGTTTTCATATCACTTACCCTCAAGGAGATGAGGATATGGAGATCAATTCCGTATATTAATTTTGTTTCTAGAGGTAACTAAACATTTTATTAAGTATATTAAAAGATAGTATTCATTAAAAAGTTGAAGTGTGAACTTATCATTGAATTGCTAGTTTATTCAATTGTCGATTACGGTGGACAATTTAGTTTATTTCTTTTTACTAATTTCTTTGTACGAACAAAATCTTTGTATGGAATAGAGAATTGATACATAAGTGAATTTTATATAATAGGGTGATACCTTGACCACCTTATCGAAATAATGCTGTTAGCTTAGCTATGCTTAACGTGCAGACTCGGGTCAAGCCCAGTCATGCTGGAACATTGGAACATTTATAAAGCTGCTGCGCAAGCTCAGCTGAACGTGCAGGCTCGGGTCAAGCCCAGTCATGCTGGAACATTGGATCATTTATAAAGCTGCTGCGCAAGCTCAGCTGAACGTGCAGGCTCGGGTCAAGCCCAGTCATGCCAGAACATCGTATTGTTGATAGTGCAAATAAATAAAGCTGCTGTGCAAGCTCAGCTGAACGTGCAGGCTCAGGCTCAAGCCTAGTCATGCTGCCTATTGCCTATTTTTATTGTCTATTTTAATTATAGACATGCAATACATGAAGTAAAATAAAATACATTTTGGTTCTTAATATTAACTTTTATTTTGCTGAAACAAAACTGCTACGTAAGCACACCTGAACGCTTGAGCTCAGGCCAAGCCAAGCCATGTCGCAATTTCGGATTATTTTATGAATGACGTAAATAGAACTATATCATGATGAGTAAAACTGCAGCAAAAGCTCAAATAAACTCGCCAATCGCGATGAATCAAGAGGAGTTACATTCTGGTTGTATAACAATTTTATTTAAGTGCAATTGATTAGCTGTTGCGTATGCTCAGCTTAATGCGCAGGCTCAGGGCAAGCCTAGTCATGCCATAACATTAAATATTATTTTTTTTATAATAAGTGGAGCGACATTTTGCGTCGCGAATAATGATCTCTTTAAATATATTCATGAAGTTATTAAAGTAATTACATTTTTCATGTTTATTTACTTGGGCTTTTTTATCATAAAACTAATGTGAAAGCTCAGTTTAATTCATGGGCTCGGGTCAAGCAGTATTTCCAATGCTGAAAATATTGTCAATTATGAATTTTAGAGTCGTTTGGGCTATACTTGAAGCCAAATGTGTATGATCTAGATTTGGCTCCTTATGAATAATGCTAACGTTAAATTGAACACACAGGCTCAGATCAGACCTGTTGCGGTATTAGCTAGTTATTAACTTTCACAGTAAATTGAACTGTATCCCAAGAAATTATAAAATTAATGTTTAAGTTAGCCACTTGAATCAGTTACGAACTTAAATAAAAGCTACATCTCAAACTTTGCCGAAGAGGCGCAGTCTCTGGTTAACACATTCACTGCCGGAGTTTCACAATAAAGTGTTCTACGAAAGTACTCGTAGTTTGCACCAAACTTGTTTTTAGTTATCCTTCACCATCTCATTTATAATGAAATATTTTTATATTAATATCGTATAAAAATAATTGTCTTGATCTAAGAAAGACTTTTACCAACTTTCATTGCAAAGTCGAACCGGCCAGGCGAGTTTTTCCGATTACACTATAATGGAATGTCGCAGATATTTTTCATGTTCAAACTATGACACTAGCTATGAAAATTGACTATCGATTTTTTTTTTATGGTCACTTTACCGTAATGTATGAATAAGTGGAATGCACGGTATGTGCTACACTAGTGTTTAATGCAAACGTATAACACATAATCATCATCAGCTTTCTACGACCACTGCATACTATAAGCCTCCTTTCTATCTTTAGAATCTAGCATTTCCTAGCATTTTGCCTAATTTCATAATGTGCAACAATAGTAAAAAGATTAGAATATACTTCAAGTCGACAAAGAGAGTTCGTCTTTTGACCTTGCTTATTTTATTTACCGACCTCAGGCGGTGATTATAACGGTTCGTCAAATTATTTTTAATATTTTAAAGAAAACTTTAGCAGCTTTTCGTCGTAGATTAGCCTCCTCGTCATATCAAAAGGCTATTTTTGGGCTTGACAGGTTAAAGATGCGCTCTAATTTCACAAGGCAAAGTCGGTTTTATGTTGTAATATTTCTTACAAAAATGTTTGGTATCAGTTTATTGAAAAATATATTTAAAAAATTCAGTTTACCATATTTTTAAAAGTTGAATAAAATTTAAAAGACATGCATGTTAAGCAATAATTCTCGGTGTTTTCTTTAGCTACTAGCTTCTTAACATCTCATCCAGGCCCTTCGCTGAGTGATGGATGATTGGTTTGTCCTGTATCATTTGCCCGACTCCTCTCTCAGGTGAGCGTTTTTCCGGTTGCATTCTCAGCTGGAGTGCTTTGGACAACCATGGCCCGGGGCCTGCAGACATACATATCTTCGATTTTCTTTTAGTCTAAATCTGTTTCAGTTTTAAGACTTTATCACGGTTTAAGGCTTACAACAGCATTTGACATTTTGTAATTTATTAATTTTTTTTTTTAATTAGTTTATTTATTGGACAACATAAAATATTTTATTGGACCACATATATTTCAGCAGTGAATGCAAATCTGATTGCAATCTCAGTATTTGGAGTTTATTGAATTATTTAATGTACGTAACGTTGTAAGAAACTACAATAAATAAAAAATTTCGCATAACAATCTTATTAAACTTGCTTTCTTTTGCTTCTTTAATTGAAACGGTTCTACTAATCTTCACTGAATAATTTATAAAGGAACTCTTAGCAGGCCTTAGTCTTACCAAAAATGGTATTAAAAGGTGTGTTTGACACTCTTTATCACTTATAATGATAATATCGCACTAACTTTTATTTTTGTTTAAACATAGGAACAATCCGAATTAGATTTTCAAATCCGAACTTTAATCCTATACTAGGATGGAAATCCAGATCATATTGCTTTAACAAGGTATATTGTTTATGTGATATTTTTTGCCTGTTTCAAAATTCGAAGTATTTGAAATACCAGGTTTGATTGTTTTTAATATCAATAATGATAAGACTATTTATTCATCTTACTAATGAACGGTCTCCCGTTTGTGCCTCTGTAAAGTTGACTAGTACTATTCCAGCCTAGCAACAGAAAAGCAAGATATTTGTAGTCAAAATTCAATTTATTACTTTCTTAGTTTACTTACTACTTGAGGTTTAGTTTTACTTTTTCTTGTGTAAAAATAAAATGTTTGTCATTCCTCTGCATTTTATCATCTCAAAGACAATACAGTTGCGAGAGCTGTTTGTATCTACCATATAGCCTTTGTATTACAAATCTTCTGGGTATATTTTAGCCAGAAAGAAGTTGTTTTGTCCTAATTACGGCTATCATCTTGCTGAGTTCGGTGCACAAGCATATTTTACTTTATAAAGATTAAAACGGTCAAAGTTCATCTCAATTTTCCTTACTTTAAAATTACCTTTTTGGCTTTATTCTAACCAATGTACATATGTCATATATTTTGAAAATGGAACAGAATTACTCATGGCTAATTTTAACAAATTATTCTATTTGTTTCCATATCTACGTAATAGGACTTGAACATGCAATTCAAATGGTTTTATACCATGGATACTGAAACTTATTGCACGTGACAACAAGACTGTATGATAAAAAGGTTATAGAAAAATAAATATTTTCCGCAAGGTAAACCTTGCAATTTGTTAAGTGAGTTTTTGAAGTTCTTTCCTCCAGGTGATTTCTTTTGTTTTTTACTATTGAAAGTAGTCCGGTTATTATTAATCTTCGATGAAAAAAGGAAAAGTACCTACGTCATATGATGGTTATTTGATGTTCTGATGCAAATCCTGTTTTACAATATTTTTATTATAAAAATAATAATGGTTCTGAATGTAATTTATACTCAATTTCGTCATTTATTTTTGGCCAGGTATAGTACGAGTTATTCGTACTCATTACCATTTATATAATTGTAAATTTGATATTTAAGCTTTACCTATACCATCTGTGTGGTTAATGAATTTGACACTTAAACAAGTGTTTATTAATTCAGTCTTTGATTACTTTATTATCATTCAAATAATTTTTATTTTTTATATGATAATTTTTTTTTTTGTTTATAAAGTCCGATCTATCCTTTGGTAAAATAACGTTTTTTATTATTCTTTCTTGTAACTCAGTCTTGTCATGCATTTTATTTTCACATCTGATTTATTTAACTATTCAGTTTCACATGATATCATATCCATCATGTTATTGGCTATAACCGGTACACCAGGCGATAACAGACAATCTCTCAATTGTTGTTTAATTAGGTTTCAAATAACGGTTCATAAGCTTAATAGCAGCGTTTTACCTACCAATAAAACGCTTATTAAGCGATAACCTTATTTGAAACCTAATACACAATCACTGCCAGGTGTTTCTTATGCGAATCAATTTCGAGATCCAATGAGGCTCAGAGCAGTGGCGCGGCGCCACATGCCCCCCCTCCTGGCCACCGGAAGTTAGCCAACGTCGTAAGGGAAAATCGGTAAAATAGCCGACCTGCTACCGGAAGTCAAGCTCGCTACTCTCAATTGTTGTTTAATTAGGTTTCAAATAAGGTTATCGCTTAATAAGCGTTTTATTGGTAGGTAAAACGCTGCTATTAGTCAAGATATGTTTTGAATCGTTGTTACAATCTTAAACTATGGAGAGAGGAATATGGACAAAATATATTTTGACTTCTTCTTCTTCTTGGCGTTTCGGTGGTAAAACATTAAATTGTCGCGGGCCAGAAATTAGCCACTCCAAATCAATCCAATATTTTAAATAAAAGAGGTTTAGTAATCATGAGTAATTTTTTATGAATAAGTTGGTTAAACATAATTCGCTACTTGACAATTTTCTGAAATATATTTTATAATATCTATAGAATTATTTTAAACCCCCCTACAATTATATTTTTTTCGAAAAAGCTTTATTTGATAAGAAAACATGATTTTTTTATCTTTTGGTTCGAAATTCGCGCTAAAACACTGTGTCACGTGACATTTCCATGTTATGACGTCACAACTCAATAAACAAAGCACGGCTAATACGGCGCTCTAACTGTTTTGAGGTGTAAATTAAACAGATTTAACTGGAATTGTGAAAATGACAAGTTACAAAACGTGTGCGGTGCCTATGCTTATAAGTACGACAGTTAAATGTCCCAAGAAATTGTTTATACATGTTTATAAGTCCAGTCCTGCCGCGCCGAGGCCGAGACCCACAGTTTCCATCTGATAAGTCTGTGATATTCTTTTGTGCGGATCACTTTGATGTAAGTATTTAGAAGAAATCAATATGTTCGATTTTACAAAAATAAATTACACCTAACCTAACTTCTTAAAATCATCACTAATCACTATCACTAATAAATAGCATAAAACAAAGTAGCATTCCGCTGTCTGTATGTATGTTTGTTTAAATCTTTTTGCGATCATAAACGAATGGACTCTGGGCTGCACTATCCGCTTTAATGTAGCCTGACTCCATTTCGTGAAACTCTTTTTATAGCATAAATCGAAATAGTAGAGCGATTTTTCTCCACTTTTTCTCAGCAAAATATAGAACCAAGGAGGCTCAAAACATGAGAACAAACGACTTGACGAGCACTTGACGTTGATCACGTTGTCTTTGACGTTTTGTTTATTGATTTATGACGTCATACGAAGATTAATCATGGCCGCCACTTGTAGACCACAGATAAAAAAAACTGAGATTAATATTCCAAAAATTAAATATTAATAAATTGTTTTAATGCAAAAAACAACAGATGATAATTGTTGAGTTATAAGCTACCATAAAAAATATATTTCATATTTTATTGCTACAACTGTCTAATAGCGAATTATGAATTTGCTGCGATTTGATTTGGACCATTTGCTCTCGAAGTAATGAATGAAAACTTTAAAAAGTCATTTATAACCACATTCCAAAAATAACATCTGCAATTTAGACGTACAATAGCAGTTAGTTATGTAACCTTATCATAATTAGCTGTCTTGTAAACATTAATTCAAAAACTTGTATTATTAAAACTACTGAAATTAAGATTGATAAGCCCGATAAATACTATTTCTAACAATCGTCTCATCTGGCAATAAAACTGCTATAGTTAAGTAAGTAATTAATAGCAACACTAATTTCTATTGTAGAAAATGGCTGCTCTTTGACAAGGAGCTTAAATTAAAATTAGACTTTACATTGGCGGTGTTTGAGGTGGGAAGTCAAGGGGTGCGGTTAGGGTTTGTTATAGATGATTTTGCAAATTGATTTAAGTGGATTTTAATATGACAATGGCGTAGTTTGGTGTAATAAATGCTTGTGCTCAAAAAAAATTGTGAAATACTTAAAGTATTATATTTAAAAACGGGTCACTCACGTGCTACTTTGTCGGGATTGCCGACTATAGTTTCGGACTCATCAGGAGTCCATTTTCAAGGCGAGTTTCAGTACTTAAAGTAGTTTATTATATGGACTCGTAAATATTTGTCACCAGAAGCTGCCACGAGGCAATCAAAGAACTTACGCCATCTTTGTTTGCTACTTGATAAAACTATACCGAACAACACCGATACTTTGTATCTTATAAAACTGGTCATTGGTAGAATTACTGAAACCTCGGTGGAAACCATAATATAAAGTAGAAGAAGAAGAAAAATATTACTTGAAACTCCAGTGTTACCCTATCCTACAAGAATTATTGAATAAATAAACTTCTTTTTGTTGAATCGTAATGTCTTTCCGAGTCATTTATATTAATTTCGCCTAATTAATGCTGCCACAGCAACCGTCGAATTTCATAAATATACTTACTTATATTAACATGCATATATGAACTCGAAAAACGATACACTGTTTCTGGCAGTGTAATGTAATGAAGAAAACATAATCTCCATTAGATTTATAGCTCCAACTCCCAACTATGCTCAGATTTTCATAAGATTTTCCAAGTAATTACATGTCGAGATATCTCTCATTATGAAGGTTTATTTTCTTGTTTTCGCAGAGTATCATACAAAATAGGGCTTATTTTTGTGGGGAAGTCCTTGAGGCAGGCTTTGTAACGTTATTTTACGTTGTACAACTGTATATTATTTCAAAAACTTTCGTTGTCAAAGGGATGTATTTGAGTTATTCCGCCAGCTATCATGTTCCGAAAAATGTTTGCTTATTTTTTCAAATAGCGAAATGGAATGTCTCGTCTTTTATCTAGTACTTAAATAAGTGAGTTTCTTTTTACTTTATTTAAAAATGGATGTTCTGTATTCGTTTATTTACATTTCAATCTTCCATGTTAGCCTGAGAGAAAACGAAAAACATAGAATGTTCGAGATAATGGGCGAAAATCTGAGGAATTATGTCAATAGGCGATGCGGCTAGCAACCCATATTGATTCCGTTTTTGCACCTACACGCCCACTATTAAGGTAAATGTGGCCTTTAGACCCGGGCTCTATATATCCTGCATACGAAAAAGATATGATAGGCACTACGTATGTACTTAATTTATTTTTCTTCACTACTTACATTGTAACAAATTACATTTCTACGATTTTCAGTTTCAAAAAATTCGCAGATTTTTTTATAAAATATTTAACAGATCTATTAAATCATTTTACATTTCAACTAAATTTCCTAGTTTATTTATATTTCTTTTCATATTTAATATCGAAATAATGTTACACCAAAATTTATTAGGCAAAATTTTTTTTCCACGTAAGTTTCAGTTTACAAAATAGTTGGAACATCAATTTTACTTCAGTAAAGTAAGTGTACAGTGAAAATACAAAAATTTATTATTTTTAATAATTAAATTATACGTGAAGGAGCGAAAATCTAGATGAAAAAGCGACTGATTGTGATATCCAAATTGGTAACGTGAAAACTTTATTATAAAAGTTTGTTCAACAAGACAAAACAGTGATGATTAAATATTCGATTAACTAAGAAAAATAGATATTAAAAATCGAGGAATAGTTTTCTGTGAAATAAAATTCGATATCAAAGAAATCTGTGTTCTAATAGATACCCGTATTTACCAAGAACTCTAGTATAAAAGGCACAACTTACAAGGCAACGCTGCAAACTTTACCAAATTGTCTATGATTGTTAAGGGCAGGTCGGCAAGTCGAAACAAACTTTAGAACAACGGAGGCCTAAACTAATTAATCTTGAGCTAATTTCCAAAATCACCCAAATCTTTAAGTAAGAACACCTTGGTTCTGGACTTTGAACTATTTTAATTAAAATCTTTAGCGAAAACAAAATTACGTAAGAAAAGATACAAACAATTTTGTTGAGGTCTTATTGTTCACGTGTTACTTCCGTGCTGGCCTAGCATTAAAAAAAGTGTAGTGAATTTTCACAAAAATTATCAAATATTCTCTTTTTCCGTTTGTATGGAGACATGCGGGTTCAGGGCATTCTTAAGTAGTTACTCGGGAACCAACACCTTTGAAAATCTGTAGCTTCACTTTGCTGTGACCATACTTATATTTTTTTCTTACTGATCAGAATTTTAAAAATAACAGAAATTTAAAAAGTTACGAGAATATAAAGAATGTCTTCAATTTCAATACAGTTCCGTTGAATTTCTTTTAATTTATTGCTACGGTCCGGAACACCGTTCTTAATTCAAAAAACGAATTCGATGCGTAATAAAATCGAACCGTAATTTTAACTTAACACTGGCCAGTAATAAAAAACAAATGCAGACAACCGTTAATTTCGCGAAAAACGGGCAAAGAAATAACCCTACGAAGGCTTAGACCAGCTATAAACTCAACTCTTTCCTTTCCGGCCTCATCTAAAATTCTGTTCAGGAGTGTCGTAAAAATTGGCATTACTTCACACTTAGTGGTCGCTTAAAATTCAAGTCGCGACCACTTTTTGCATTGGTGCCGCCAATTACCTGCCGGCTAGAGCACATGTGACTCTTTGATGTAAGAACTTGAAAGTTTCTCTATGGGTAGGGTTGCCAAATTATAAAAATCCGTTAGGAAATTCATACAATTTATACAAGAAGTTCTGATTCATGTGAAACCACATTATCTTACGCGTTTGGCAAGTAGAACGCGCGGCAACAAAAAATAAGATTTTAATTTTCCTGGTTTTTTTTCTTTTCTTGCTTGTGGCGATCAAACTTCATTCTGAACCATATTTTAGCCAGTGTCCAGTTGCCAAAGGCGCCGTTTATTCATTCTTCTAAATTTTCCTTATTTCTGGATTTGCGAAATAATTTTTAATTAAAAAATTATCGAACGTGGCTTTTGAATGTCAGTTCCATCTTTAATGTGAACATATGTTTCTTAGTAATTTATAACTAAAATTTGTTGTTTAAAACTGTTTTTTTTTAATGTTGAGAATTTACAAAATCTTTTAACCGACCTCAAGAAGGTTAAAGGTTCCTAATTGGATGGATAATTATATACGTACTCAAAATTATGATATCATCTCATACCACAGTTATTTGTGAACCGATTTGAAAAAAAGTAGTTTTTAAATATTTTCTAATGGGTCTCATTCAAGTTTTTTCAAAATCGTTTCAGTAACTACTGATCAATACCGATTTTCAAAACAATTTGTTAGATGACGATTTTTTCATCTGAAAGATTATCAATTCTTTTCAAAGTTGCAACACTTTTATGATCTCAAAAATGTGTAATATCCTCAGATACCCGCGATATGGCAACCCTATCTATAGCACTAAGGAATATTTTAAGGCGTTTGAAAGGAAGTGATAATGTAATGGATTTTTGGGTCAGGCTGCAGAATAGGTCGGTAATGTGGGATGGAGTGTCCTTCACCTCTTTAGGTGAATAGTTATTACCTTATAGGATTGCGCAATGTATAAAGGCTGTGTGTATCTACATTGTGAGTTCTTTTCAACCGCTTTCAAAAAAAGAGGTTATCAATTCGAACCATATGTATGTAGTTTTGCCAAAATTGTTAAATTTTTGTATAATTGTTAATCTATTCCAGCTTCTAAACTTGTATACCCTATTTCATATAATCAAATATATTTGTATGTTTGTCCGCCCAAATCTATCCCTAAAACTATAAGTCAGATTGCCAATTTTTTATTTGTACTAGGTATTGTCCAACTTAGGTAACAGTGTAAGCTTCATCAAAATCGGTTCATTAGTTTTTGAGAAAAAGATTTTTAAAGTCTGATTATTATTTTTCGAATTTTCTTAGCCAGGCACAAATTAAACGTCACGTTTTTATATCTTTAGGGATCTCCTTATCCACACGTTCCCAATCCTCAGCTGTTATTGATGTCGCTGGGTCCGCTATTATGACAGCACTCATTGTGTGACCCAATTTGGTGAAGGTTATTACGGCCAGCCACCTGCCTGGCGCGTTAGCGTTGGTAGGTCCAGAACCGCAGGCAAATACGTGTAAAAATTAAGTACATGTATTTGCCTATGCTGGATATCTAACCTGGTACTACTCGTGGCGTTTTGTCTTGTCTGTTCTGTGTGTTAACCACTGCGCTATTTGGCATCGTATTTCTATATTTATCGTAGGCCGTCGTATTTGGCATCATCATCAGGTCTTTGTAAGTCTCCACTGCAAGAGCACGACCCTCTCTGTACTACCAGAGCCATATATTAGCCAGAGCAGTCAGAGGATTTGGCCTACACTCTCCACTCTGGCCAGACGGGTTGGAGAGGTCTCTTTGATGTTTATAAGCTTTGTTTAACTTGTATTTCCTAAGTCGCCTTCTACGACATCCCTGGGAAGACTTGAAGTGGTCCTATTCTATTCTGTCGGAAACCACACGGCTAAAAGACCGTTTATCACTTTGGGGATTGACCGACCCAAAGGTCACGAAAACAAATTATCTTCCGTTAGATTGTCTGGTTCAAAGTTAGAAAACGAGAATCGGAAATTGTTTCAATAAAATTACTTTTAACACGGTCTTATCGCTCTTATCACATAATATATTTGAAATTGAAATGAAAAAGACAAATATGTAGCTATCACATATATACATACATACTATCACGTCTTTATCCCATGCGGGGTAGACAGAGCCCATGGTTATAAAACCTACAGGCCACGTTTATCATCGTAGTGGACGTTAAGGTGGAAAGCGGAATCAAAATAGTGATGGATTGCTAGCCGCATCGCCGTGACAGACGGACGGACGGACACCGGACTCTCAGTAATGGGGTCCCGTTTTTACCTTTAGGGCACAGGAATATAAAAATATTCAATTGTGGTACTGCTGAAAGAGTATACGCTAAAACATAGTGTAATATGGTATAACGCCACCCTCATTCCGAATTATATTATGCTCAGTTGGATCTGTTCTCCAGAGACACGTAGGTAAAATACTGGATATGCTTATAACAATTATTACGTCTTTATCCCCTGCGGAGTAGACAGAGACCAAGGTCATAAAACCTAAAAGCCACTTTTAGCTTGTAAAAGCGGAATCAAAATAGTGATGGGCTGCTAGCCACATCGCCTATTAACGTGATTCCTTAGCCCAATCCCTTGACCGGCTTTTACGGTCTGTGCGGGAAAAAAGCAGCTGGTATATTATAATATACCAATCGTACTATTTATAATAAATCGTGACCAAAAATCGGGATTAATCACTTTCTTCAAATATTTAAGTGATATAGAGATTTCTTTTTTCAAATCAGTGGCAAGGAATGATTTGCCGACTGGGACAATTTTGCCCGCGACTTCGTTCGCATAAATTATATCCTATGTCACCCGCATAAAAATTACCTTTTAATATGTAAAAGAATTTTGAAAATTGGTCCAGTAGTTTTTGAGCCCATTAAATACAAACAAAGAATCAAATCTTTGTATGTTTTCATTCCCTTCGCTGTCGAAGTAAATATGGGAAGGCGGTTAAGAAATAAGGGCATTGACCACCGCGCAGAGTCTTATCTGATGCAACACATATCGCTGGCAATACAGCGGGGAAACGCTGCAAGCGTTATGGGCACATTTGCGTCAGGTACGATTCTGGGCGGATTATTTGACTGACGTTTTTAACGGCTTCTAACGTGTGAATGTACTTCATTTTCTATTATATGAAATAAATTTTTAATAATAATAATAGCTCTGGTGATCAGAGAGGGTCGTGCTTCTGCAGTGGAGAATAAAAAAGACCTGATGATAATGATAATGATAATGATGAATCAAATCTTTCCTCTTTATAATATTAGTATGGATATAGATGTAAAGTACCAGTGTGCAAAATAATACTTTCAGTAGTTTTGGTTATGTTGAGAGAACGTATGAAAGATCGATCATAGCGTCAAGAGTTTTTACTTTGAAGAGCTTGTTACATACAAACACGAGAGTTTTCTAAAAATCTCTCAAAAACACTTCCAGTAAATTAAGTCTATGTCAAAGAAGTGTGAAAAAACGGGCGGTTGTTGCCGCGGACAGGTGAAATAGTCCGGTATCTTTCTTGTAAACTGGAATTTTAGTTTTGCTACGAGCTCTTGCTCGTGATGTTTTGACAGGTGAAATAGTGCGGGAAATTGTACCGGTCATCGGTCCGGTACAAGACTGTAAAGTGAGTTTACAGTACAACGTTGAGTTAGTATTCTGCGACACAAGTACACAACTCAGTCTGGGGCTAGCTAAATCTGTGTGATTTGTCCCTATATATTTTACATTATTTTTATTACACCCATAGAAATCTCTCATTTTCTCCACTGATGAGTGTTTTATTATATAACACTTACAGTAAATTAAGTCTATGTCAAAGAAGTGTGAAAAACGGGCGAGTGTTGCCGCGGACAGGTGAAATAGTCCGGTATCTTTCTTGTAAACTAAAATTTCTTGTCTAAGTAGTGCGGAAAAGCGGGCGAGTGTTGCCGCGGACAGGTGAAATAGTGAAAATTGTACCGGTCACCGGTCCGGTATCTTTCTTGTAAACTGGAATTGTTTTTAGTTTTGCTACAAGCTCTTGCTCGTATTGTTTTGGTCTTGTAAGTGAGTTCACAGTACAACGTTGAGTTAGTATTCTGCGACACAAGTACACAACTCAGTCAGGGGCTAGCTAAATCTGTGTGATTTGTCCCTATATATTTTACATTATTTTTATTACACCCATAGAAATTTCTCATTTTCTCCACTGATGAGTGTTTTATTATATAACACTTCCAGTAAATTAAGTCCTTGTCTAAGTAGTGCGGAAAAACGGGCGAGTGTTGCCGCGGACAGGTGAAATAGTGCGGGAAATTGTACCGGTCACCGGTCCGGTATCTTTCTTGTAAACTGGAATTGTTTTTAGTTTTGCTACAAGCTCTTGCTCGTATTGTTTTGGTCTTGTAAGTGAGTTCACAGTACTTTCTATCGTATTTATTTACTGTTCCTTTCTTTCTCAAATATCATCGTTACCAGCTTCCCATAACCTACTGCAGGGCAAAGGCCCACTGAATTCTCCACTCATTCTATACTTCCCTATATCTGGCTGTCCTAGTGCAAATCTATCCTGATGTAGACTTAAAAACTAAGAAAATCTTTAGGATCAGCTTGTATCGCAGGTAATCGTAAGTAAGCTTCTTAGAAGCATCATTAGGCAGTTGTTCAATCAAAGCGAGTGACTGAGCAGCTTTTGTTCACAAAATAAAGCGGCCTTATATTTTCCTGTTTTTCCTCAAGAGTCGTCAGAAAAACGTATTGTAAGAGTAACGAAACGTCCATATTTTAATATATTACATCTTAACACATACTTTATTGATATGTTCGCAATGGTTCTTTTCATTCCTGATAATTTGGGCAAAACGAATTGTCCTTGGAAGCTTTTAGCTTCTTAGTTGATGTGAAGCAAATAGGTTGTAAAAAATATATGCTTTGTCATTTTAAAAATTGGGAAAGTAAATAAATACCAGCAAAGTGCGAGTCAGAATCCCACACAAAGGGTTGTGTACCACCAATACAAATAACCGGCCAAGTACGAAATGTATTAAGAAGACGCTCCATGATTTGCTTTATGTTTAATTCCTTGATTCTCTGTATTCTGTAAACACAGACATTAAAAATTTTGTATTAAAGTAGTAGCCTATACAATGTATCGAAAACCTACACACACTGACCGATTAAGGGCTGACTCTTATCACCATACAGCTCACTTAGCCTTGCTTTCGTAGACCAAACAATGCTAAGGTAATACACGTAAGATTCTTATAGACATTTGACTGTAAAACAGTTTTGTGATCAGTAGTGGACAGTATGTACGTACTATATACTAAGACCAAGTCAAAGATTTTATTCATCGTCAGATATTTCAATATCGTTTGGTGAATGTCAATTTTCATTACAATTTATTTACATTATTAAAATATGTAACAACGGGTTACTCACGTAAATAGTCAGCTACTGGCCGACATGTTTTAACCTCATCCACATGTCGGCCATTAGCTGACTATTTACGTGAGTAACCCGTTGTTACATATTTTAATAATGTCAATATCTCACGTTAGTTTTAATCAAAAAATTTATTTACAATTTCATATTATTGTTGACGTCAATAATTTACTTACAGCTAAGTTTACACCTCTTCCAAAGCGGAGTGCACAAGAAGTGGCAACAAACTACACAACCAACAACATACCTAATTTAAATTACTTAAGTAGACTCGAGCTTACATTGTCATGTCATTAATTAAAATTGAATTAGTATTTAATGTCAAATCATAATTATTGAGTAAATGAATTATTGAAATGTTAATTTAATATCAAGTCAATCAAGTCAAAAAATTATAGTAGTACAAAATGTACCAAAACATGACATTACATATACTTACGACACATTATGAGGGTACGGCGCCAAGCTCTGGCCAGATATTTTTGTTATTTAGGAAATCATTAATCCTTAATAAGCCTTGTTACAAAGTACCTGCTTAACACACGCTTTGAATTTTTTGTCAGGCATGTCAAGGACTGTCCACTGCTGATCACAATAGTCGTGAAATCGTTATAACTTATTCTTAGTCGTTAAACAGGAGCGTTAAATTCTACTTTACAATCCAAATGACCATTAAACTTACGCGAAATGACAAAATTAACTATTAACGCTTTACGACTCAAATACGTGAACGAAACTGTCTTACTATCATTACATAGTTTAAAGTACTGTGGCGTCACTTGCAGGTTAAGATGTTTGCAGGTGAAGACGATATCTGATAATGTATCAACAGAGTTTATATCTATTCAGAAAAGGAATACTCATGGCGTACGTAATACAAAGCAAACGCAAGATGAGAAAATTAGCTATTAGAGGGTTTGCCAGTCAAATACGTAAATGAAACTGTCTTGCTATCATTACATGGTTTAACTTACTGTGACGTCATTTGCAGTTTGTCATTCCACCATACGTCCGATTCTTGTTAATTTGTCCGCAGCCTTAGGATTTAAAAAGAGAACAGTCGTGGTATACGTAAACGGAACTATGTGAGAGGACGAAATGAAATATTCAAACATTCACCAGTCAAATACGTAAGGTTAACTTTCTTATTATTGACGAGCTCCGTGGCGCAGCGGTCAACACGCCGGCCTGCGACGTGGATGGTCCCGGGTTCGATCCCCGGTCAGGTCAAGATGGAAAATTATCTTTTTCAGATTGTCCTGGGTCTTGGATGTTTATCTATATATGTATTTGTTATAATATATAGTATGGTTGAGTTAGTATCCCATAACACAAGTCTCGAACTTACTTTGGGGCTAGCTCAATCTGTGTGATTTGTCCGTGTATATTTATTTATTTTATTTTTATTTATTATGAAGCATTGTTTAACGTACTTCAGCATGCCTCGCAGTTTTTTTTTTATTCCTCCAAAACTTCTATATCAGAATCGGTGTAATGTATTGTTAGAAACCTTGTCTTATGCCAAATTATATGGCAGAGAATAATGTTTTTTTTTTCATATCTTGGTCCACTTTGTCGTTCTTAATCATCTGTAATGGAAACCTGGTTAAAAGTTTTCGACCTGACTGTCTTTTCGTGTTTCACTCTGTTCCATAAGTAGTAGTAAAACTTTTCTTTATTTTTCTTACAAACTCAATGCATTGATATTTAGTTTATTTCCTTTTTTTAAATATATTTCGCTATCTTTGAACTGTTTAGTTAATGTATATGTTGGCTGCCAAAAAATATTTTATTTTTCAATTCATCAGTAACGCATTAACGCCATAACTGAACTGAACGTCATTTAATTATACATGTACATTTTCCCAGTAAAAGTACTGTTCTCAAAAGATCATTGACACAAGCGGAGCCGCGGTTAAAAGCTAACTATGTGTTTCATTGACATACAATCCTTCTTCTTCTTATTTAAGAGCTTTATAGCTCTTGTCGATGGAGTATGCGCCAAACTTCTCTATCTTCTGCTTTAGACTTTAGTTCTTGATACGACATGACACCAGCCTTCTTCTTTAGTTGGTCAACAAAACTTTTCCTTGGTCTCCCTGGACCTTAATATATACAAATACCTTAATACCTTGACATACAATCCATTCGCCACAAATTCAAAATTTATTCAGCGGGCTAGGGAGCAAAATAAAAGTTTACCAAAGGAACACACTATTTATTTGAGCGCGTAGAAATATGTAGGAACGTTTGTGATAAAAATGATAATAAACGTTTGAAATATTCATATATTTCTTAGTAGCATAATGTTTTGTTAGTTCGGGTGAATAAATATGACTTGGTTTATTTAGGTACTAAAACATCTTCTCGAAGTTTGAGTGACAAAAATAATATGGCAGTTCCTACCTCCTGTATTAAAAAAGATAAAAACAAGCACGTGTATATACATAAAGCATGCTTAGATTTTTATTTTCTTTTACGAAAGAACTATCTGTAATTTTTATACGAAATCACACACTTTATAGGTATATCAGATTATTATCGGATAAACGAGTACCTATATTATGTACTGATGATACAGGTACTGTTATATAAAGGTACCTAAATCTGTTCAATTCACGCCCGGTTAGGTCTACAATCGATCTGCCCACTTCAAGTAACTCTCAGGTAACAGGCTTAATTGTTGGGCACGAAACCAACGCCATAACGTTCGTTTAACTTGATATTTGACACCTGAGGGAGGAATAAGAAGATCACCAAAGTAATTAAAGTAAAAAGAAAATGACGTTCAAAAAGTGTTATATGATCCATAATTTGAATAAAAAAAATATTTTTTTTTTTGCTTAGCTAGTTGATCTTAGTATGGATCGTCACCGGCGCGCAGGTTTACGGAAGAGTTATCTGTAATTTAATACCAAATCACACACTATACCTACACACTATAGGTATATCACACATCTGATACTGTACAGATTTAGGTACTGTTAAATATAACAGTACCTAAGTCTGTTGAGTTCACGCCCGGTTAGGTCTACAATCGATCTGCCCACGTCAGCGACGCTCCCAGGTGACTGCTTTAATTGGTGGGCTAGAAATCAACGCCAGAACGTTGGGAAAACTTGACATCTACGCCTGTGGGAGAGTGCTATTAGACCATCCATGTAAAGAGGCAATCCATGGGATAATATGCAAATAAATAATAAATTAATTATACTTTGCAAATTAATATTTATATGGGACGTCAACAATACGCAGGTTTACAGACGAACTATCTGTAATTTTAATACTATCACACACTATAAGGTGTTTCAGATTATTATCTGATGATATACATATAGTGTGTACAGATTAAGGTATTGTTAAATATATCAGTACCTAAATCTGTTGAGTTCACGCTCGGTTAGGTCTACAATCGATCTGCCCACGTCAGCGACGCTCTCAGGAGAATGCCTTAATTGGTGGGCTCGGAATCAACGCCAGAACGTTCGGAAAACTTGATATCTACGCCTGTGGGAGACTGTGAGATTTAGTACGTGTAAAGCTTAGAGTTTGGATGTTTTTGGTTGGATAGTTTGGGCTCTCTCGAAAGGTAAGGATAGAACCTTAAAAATGAAGGAAAATAATAGCCCTTTACTTTTGATTTGTTTTTATAATAATGATTCTGAACTCCCGCCATTTTTATTATCTTGGAATCAGAATCCCTAATGGTATACAAAGTAAGAAAAGGCAAAAAAAAAGTTGAACCTCTCATACTATCTCATTAATTTAGTCGAATTTATAAGTGAAAGATTTTTTTTTTGTTTTTTACCTTATTCCTTGCAATTCAATATTCTGTAACAGATTTTGATAACGAGATAAAAAAAAACAATATTGCCAAGGCGTTCAGGATCAGCCTTTTATGTCTATTTGGTTATCTATGTTCAACTTCTAGGCTTATATTATAATATCATAAACAGGAACGATTTGTGTGTTCTGATGGAAAAAAAGGTGAAGGCGTTATGCGTTTTAGATCAACCTAGGTCTTGGATGTTTATCTATTTAAATAAGTATATATTATAAAATAGAGTATCGTTGAGTTAGTATCTTAGGGCACAAGTTTACAACATTCTGTGGAATTAGCTCAATTTGTGTGATGTGTCCCTTTATATTTATTTATGTGTGTACGTTATATAGATCGTACTTTGTAACCACTAAACGCTTTGCTACGGAATACCACAGGGCGCAATTTAGTAATTTTAAAATTTTTATTACAATACAAATCATTGATAATAAATAATAGTGTAAAATTAATTACTGTAACCGCAATTGGCAGCCATAGCGATGCGACCAAAAATTACTGGTTCGTAAAACGTGACAAGAATACCACCAATCATTTATCATGGTAATTAATTTGAGTAATTATTCTCGCAATTTTTTTATTAATACTCGTAAAGTTGTAACTACAGTTTCAATTACAATTCATAAAAAAGTCTTGTCTTTTTTCATATTATTAGCATACATATCGTAATTCTACAGCAATAGATATCTAATCCGAAGGCACGCGCTCTGGCAAGCTAAGTTTCAAAAAATCACCGTTTGATGTCTGATAAGAAAGATGATTCCGTGCTTCGGAAGGCACGTTAAGCCGTTGGTCCTGGCTACCATCTGGTAGTCATTCAAGGAACCACGTCAGAGGCCGAGAGGTGGTTCCGAAGAACTCTGACACCAGGGTGAGCATGGTTGACTGACCGTGTCATCTACACGAAATGATGATGATGATGGCAACTGCAAAAATTTTAAGTATAAAAATAATAGAACGCATTTATTTTAAAAGCAAAAATGTAATGTGAACAAATGCAATAGTCAAAAAGGGTTTTATAGTTGGTTTTTATATTAATATGAATATGTATATAGCGCTATATATAGTTGGAGCGCAATTCTTGTTTGAATGAAACTATGTGGACACGTCAAAGATGATACAACCATGATTTGGATTAACAAGAACATACAATCAGTACCTACTGTCGAGCTCCGTGGCACAGCACAGTGTCCCGGGTTCGATCCCTGTCAGGTCATGATGGAAAACGGTCTTTTTCAGAATGACCTGGGTCTTGGATGTTTATCTATATAAGTATATGTTATAAAATATAGTATCGTTGAGTTAGTATCCTGCGACACAAGTTCACAACTTACTGCGGGGCTAGCTTAATTTGTGTGATATGTCAAAAAAAAAATTGCACAACATAATTAAACAGTTTACATAAATGACGTTTCATAATTTACGAAGTGTCAAAATGCGGCCTTATTGAAATGCAATTACTTTCCAGGCAACCTTTGCAAAATAGAAACAATGCTAGAAGAAAAGTATGGAACCAACTACCAACACATAAGTATACGTATAAATCCTCTAGTTTGAAGGAAATAGTTGAAATCCCGATAGAAAAAGGAAAGTATGTAAATCGGCTTCACCTAATCTACATAATAAGAGCAGCTCTGAATGATAAAGTGCTTTATTCATAGACGTGTTAGTGGGGCTCTGCGCTCTATTCTATAGGGGATTTCCAGGCAGGTGGATATGGGATGCGGAAGTAGCGTTATGGGTTAGTGGTAATATCGCGCCTTTTTCCGATATTAGTCTATTTTATATTATGATATTCGTCTGTTTTGGTACATTTTGTGTGTGTGTCGGTCTGTCAGGCTGTCTACATACATACTCATCATCATCATCATCATCAGGTCCATTCCAGTCTCTATCGCAGGAGCACGACCCTTCCTGTACCACCAGAGCCACATAAACCTGCGCAGTCAGAGGATTTGGCCTATCTGCGTGTGACATTGTTTATAACTTACGCGGACGAAGTCACATGACAGTTGCTAGTATTGGATAAGTTAAAAGTTATCATTTACCTAATCCGTTTATGTTACAAATAGGAACAACAAAAAGGACTAAAATTTTTTTGATTAATATTAGTCAAAAAAAAATTAGTCCTTTTCCGTGAGATAAAAAAAATGCAAATAAGATATCTTGATAAATAATAATAGTATTTTAAAATAAAAATTTGTGGGTATAAATATACAATTACAAGCTATCAAAAAAACCGGACAAGTGCGTGTCGGGCCACGCGCAGTGTAGGGTTCCGTAGTTGCGAATGACACCTTTGAGGTCACACTGTTTCCACTCGCACCTCACAGTTTGGCACCACGACCAAAAACATCTAACCATTAAGATTGTATGAAATTTTACAATTTCCAGTACATTTTATAAGTTGGTTGCCTATAACTTTTTAGTTTGCACTAAGTACCCAGCTCTGATAGTTTTCCTTTCAACTTCAGTATATATACTACTGCTGTAATTTTTTTCGTGTATCCATGTATAACCGTTTAGCAGATAGAGGGGGGACACGTACCTCTAACAAAAATTTGCACTTTAAAACCAAATATTTCGGAAACGGATCCCTAAATCGAAAAATGGTGTTCCCAACCTCACAATATTTTTCAAAGACCTTTTTAACGATTCCCCACACGATGGGTAAATAGAGAGAAAAAAAATACTCCCCCACTTTACTAGTATGGAAGCTACCCAAAAAAAAATTTTTTTCAAGATTTTTTTCTACCACATTATTGCCATGATTAATATACTTACCCATACCAAATAACAGCTTTATAGTACTTATTGTCTCTGAGTAAAACTGCGGACGGACAGACAGACAGACAGACATGGCGAAACTATAAGGGTTCCTAGTTTACTACGGAACCCTAAAAAGTAAGCTACCAGAATTATAACTAATAAAGTAATAATAGAATTATAAATAATAATTATAGCATAAGATTTAAAAAAATTGCATGCACATTTTTTTTATATTGTAAATCTCAACTGTTATATTTCCAAGAAATAAAAGCCTTTTTATTTTATTATTATTTATTATTACTAACGTGAGATATAGACATTATTAAATTTTGTGGTAGAGCCTTGCTACCGGCGAAAATCACTTGCTAGTAGCATGAATGGGCCGGCTCGTCCGGGGAAGTACCACACTCTCACAGAAAATCGACGTTTGAGTAGTAGCTTTATCGCTGCTATGCTTCATTTGGTAAGCGAGAGAGCCGGAGGCCCATGTCCCTCTCCCCTCTTCTATCGCTTAGCCTTTTCCCATTTACTTGGGGTCGGCTCTCCTAAAATGGCGTCGCCAGGAATTTCTATCCTGGGTCGTCAACGGTGGTATTTGGGCATCTCCCTCTCCCCTCTGGGGAGGAAAAAATAAAAGGCCGGCAACGCTCCTGTGACACCCCTGGTGTTGCAGTTGTCCATGGGCAGTGGTGATCACTTACCATCAGGTGACCCGCTTGCTCGTTTGCCGTCCTAGGACATAAAAAAGTAACAACGGGTGCGGATTGGGACGACATCGTGCGCGCGTCTCGATTCACATTCGCCCTGAGGAAGACCTCCGGAAGAGGTTGAAACATGTCGGCCAGTAGCTGACTATTTATGCGAGTAACCCGTTGTTATGTATTTTAATAATGACTAAAAATATTTAATGAATAATTGTTGACACCTTCCTTGAAATGTCACCCGAGGGAGTTATGTGATCACTATTGCTAAATTATGTCATTGTTCTCACCGATCTTATTAAGTGATATATTTCCCTGTAGAGCACTGGTATCCTAATTAATATTGCTAATATTGTTTATTATCATATAAAAAAATGTTAGCAATTGAGTTTTTTCTAATCGGATGCAAAGCTCTTACGTTTTTAGTAAGTATTTCAAAAGCCCATAATACTCAAAAGCATAGTAACTAAAATCGATTTAATGATAAGTCGTCCAGAGTCCTGCTAGCAGGACTTTCTGTCTTGCCGGAAGGACGCAAAATAAATGTATTATTGCGACTAAATAGTACTGCTAGCAGGCCTGATTTTTTACAAGTAGATAGTCTGTCCTTTTCTCTTCCTAGGTGTGCTTGTCTCATCGTTTTATCTTCAGTCTGAGCAGGATGACTGCATAGTTTAGACGATGTGACCGCGTGCGATCGCTAACGACGCGCCCGGTAGTAATAACGCCTGGAGTCGTCAACATTTTGGTAATGATTTCGCTACATCCTATTGCTACGGAATAATTCATATGGTTTTAAGAAACGAGAAATTAAAAGTATTGTGGGATATGGACGGCACAATAAGTAGTGTTCATAGAAGTTTAATAGAGTACTTACTTAGACATCGACAATAATTCGAAACTGAGAGATTCTCCTAAACATCAACACATTCTTTCAAGTCCTTCTTATACATCTTCGTCAAGCCTTGCCATGCCTTCGTCACCTTGTAGTCCAGTGACGATGAAAATGAAACAGTTCAAACAAGAGAGGAAGGTTACGAAATGATAACGTATGAACTAATAACACCCTTCTTTTAGTTTCGGGGGTTAAAAATAATGACCAAATGTTTACAATTCCGGATTTTTGTTGAAAAATAGTTGGTCCTTCCAGAATACATTGTACTGCTAGAAGGACGTGGACACAATTACATACAAAACGTCGTCCTGCTCGCAGGCCTATTGAAATCCTTCCAGAAGACGCTTCTAGAAGGACATTAGCTTGGACGATCTATCATTAAAATCTGTCTCGTCAATGACCTAGTGACAGCACGGAACTTGAGATCAAAAAATTCAGGCGTGAACCTCTCAAAAGGCCAACCTTTGACCGTATGGAATTGGATTATCAATATAGCGAAATTAGTAACGGGTCACTATTATCAAGCCAGCACTTGGCTGATGTTAGTCGAGAACGAAGATAATGAAGACGGAATGAAAGAGCAAAGACACGTAGTCACACCTGAAAATTGTAGATTTGCTACTTCCGTATAATTCATTGTTTGTCATATGTTTAGGGTTCCATAGTAAACAAGGAACCCTTATAGTTTCACCATGTCTGCCCGTCTGTCCGTCCGTCCACGGTCTTACTCAGAGACAATACGTACTAGAAAGCTGTAACTTGGTATGGGTGTGTATATTAAACATGCCAAAAAAGTGGAAGAAAAATCTTGTGGCAACCAAGAGCCACCATCATTATAGCAAATAAATGATTTTGAATTTTGAATTTTGAATTAAAATTAAAAAGAGCTCTTGTTGGTGGAGTCATTTCCATATTCTCTTTATCTTCGAGTAATCGGAGACAATTTTTTTTTTTTCAGTTTGTCCATATACTTTTTAACCCTAATTCTTCTTCTTCTTCTTCTGTTTTATATTCTGGCTTCCACCGAGATTTCAGTGATTCTGCCAATGTCCAGTATAATAAGATACTAAGTATCGGTGTTGAACGGTAAAGTTTTTTCAAGTAGCATCAAAGATGGCGTATGTTTTTTGATGCCTCGTGGGAGCTTCTGGTGGCAAATCTATACTAGTCCATTTATCAGTCCACTTTAACTATTTCGCAAATTGTTCATGAGCACGGTCATTTATAACACCAAACTACACCAATTTCATATTATAAAGTGCACTAAAATCAATTTGTAAAATTGTCTAAGCCAAACTTCAACTGCACTCTTTGACTTCCCACCACAAACCCCCAACTCCCAACCCTAATTCTTTGAGAAAATATTCCTGCTTATTATTCTCGATAATACGCACTGACAATTCTAACGGGCCCTGAGTGCCAAATATTTTAATTCTCCACTGACTATAGCTATTATCTCGATTCCGCATTTCCCCATTTCTCCATGTAGAAAACAAAAGACTGCTCAGTGATAAATTCGGACTAAGGGATATTAAATAAGATATATTTTTATGGACGTTAGAGGAAGCGTTTGGTGGGATTTTGGTAATCAATCATCACGTTTTATGAAAGTAGACAAAAATTCTATTTTCTCGATATTCAGTTAGGTTATGGATGAGTGGTAGTACTACAACATTAGGATTTTAGTGAGCCGTTTATACAATGACTGGTATAATACAATATCGCATATTTTTTTTTTATTACATTTTTTTATTTTCATTTCTAATCCGGAGTAAAACCTTTCATCTGAGCCAGTTTCTCGAAATCCTATAGATAGACAAATGTATGAAAGTTTACACTGTAACGTGAAAACCTCCATATTTGTTCCATAGGTTCCATGATTGTAATAATTTCTAAGCTTGACTTCTAAGAATATTGTCTCATTTTATAAAAACTTTTCTAAAGCCCAGGCATCACGGGCAAGTTAACGAAAAAAAAGTAATTAATTAAGGCGAAAGGAGTGAGTAAATTACAAGTAATTTACTAGGGCACTTTTACCAATAATACTACAAGTAGTATTATTGGTACAAGTTTTCACTATGTTTAATTTGATGAATTAAGAGAACAAATGATTACCGCCAAAAGTGGCCGCTTTTGGCGGTAAAAACTCGTTCTCTTAAACTTAGATTATAATATCTATGAAAAGTAATAAAAAGAATACTAAGGGCATTCAATATTAGATTTTTTAAATTTGATATGATTTAGAACTTATAGAATTAATTGCTGGGTGCCGCTAGTGTGTGAACTCACTTCACCTTAAGCTTTTTAAATAAATTACATTAGATACTGGAGCGTATAATGGAACACCACACTAAAAGACTATATACAAATAAGGTACCTAAAATCAAAGTAAAATCTCTTTAAGTTAATTAACTAATTATATTGTCAAGTCAATTAAGTAAATACTGCACCTGAAGCGTAAAACAGAATATACCATCAGGCGTAGCCTAAGATTATTTACAATTCAGAAAACCTGCCGAAGGAGCCAGTTTCCTTCAAGTTGAAATCAAAGTACTTAACTTCTACACAAACTACATTATATTGTCAAGTCCATTAAGTACACACCACACCTGGAGTATTTATTAAAGTAAATGATTTACATGGAGCGTAAAACAGAACACATTACCATACGCCTTCAGGATTAGAATTTTTTATTTCCATCAATTTACACTAACTACACTACATTGACAAGCTATTAAGTACACAACACATCTTACCTGGAGCGTAAAACGGAACTCCTCAATATGATACCCTACATTCGTTTGTTATTTCAATGACCACGTAAGTTAGCTTTCTTTATTACTTTCTACATTATCAAATAAATTAAGTAAATACCATACCTGGAACCTACAACGGAATATGTCACCACACGCCTTCAGGTTAGGATTTACATTTACAACCCAGGAAATCTGCTTAAAGAGCCGGTTTCCCGTAATCAGAGAATCGTCTACATAAACTACATTACATTGTCAAGTCAATTAAGTACATACCACACCTGGAGTATTTACTAAAGTAAATACTTCACCTGGAGCGTAAAACAGAACACGTCACCATACGCCTTCAGGATTAAGATTTTCATTTCCAATCTGGCGCAAAACGTGCCATCTGAGCCAGTTACCTAAAATCCTCCAGAGCGAGAGAACTAACAAGATATCCGGACCGAACACACGTGACACTATTACATTTTGCGACTAAACCCCAATATAGGACCAAGCATCAGCGCGGAAGGTAACGAAAGCATTGATGTACCAAAACTACACACACATTTACCTTTTACCTAATTATGAACGAACTTCCCACAGATTCACAAAATATGTATAAAGAAAATCCCAAAAACAATGTAACATTGTTAAGCGATTCAACGAAACCCAGATAAACCATGCGAGGTGTTCGTGGTTTTAAAGCGTGGTATGAGAGCTAAAATTTTACATACTTATTAAGTTAATCAGGTGTCAATGCAACCTAATGAACTTTGTGAGTCATGGTGGAAATAGTTAAGAATCATTGCCACGATTATATTGAACGGTTTTAATTTTCAAAATTTCTTATTTACGGCTAACTTAAATTAGTTGTGAATGCCTAAAGTAGCAAGACTACCAAGTTTCTCTGTATAAAGTTTAAAAAATTCGCAGGATTAAGTTTCATCCACGCAGCTAAATTCAAAATGTTCTTTTTTATTGTTTCTGCACTGTTTATTGTATCTGCACTGGGTGTTATTTTCAGAAGGGCTAGCTAGGTTAGGCAAGTCCAATAAACCTTACAGCAAAAATTACGTACCGCCATCTAAGTGCGCTTTCTCATCTAGACTAATCTTGAATCCTATAGTTAGAGAAGAAAGATTTGTGTGTGTTTATGTGTATGTATTAAATAAATAAAATCCATAATACTAGGGTCCAGTATTATGGATTTTATTTATTTAATTAATCTTAAAAATATCAATCCTATCCTAATCCTAACTAATAATTTGTTATTAACTAATTTGTTTGTTTGTTTGTTACGCTTTCACGTCCTATCTACTGAATTGATCATCATGAAATTTTGCATACACATAGGCTGGGGTACTGAGAAGGACAAAGGCTATATATTACGTGGGCGAAGCCGCGGGTAACAGCTAGTATGTTATAAAGGCGCAAGGCATTATTGTCCTTATACGCTGCATAAAGTATTGATATCTCTCTCTGAGAGATCTGAATTAGAGAGAAATCCAGAATCCAGAACCAGGGAGGTTCCGGATTCTGGAACATTTTACACGAATATATATTCGCGTAAGATGTTTCAGAATCCAGAATCGGGGGTCGGCTTAGGGGCCAAATATATTTTGGAATGTAACCTACGCCCACAGATGAAGTCGCGGGCAACCGTTAGTTAGGTATTAAGACTAAGAAAAAACTTCCATGATCTGTTATGCTAAATAGATTTATTTTAGCTTCAAAACTTATTTATCAAAGAAAACTACACATCGTTACATCATCACGAATGTACATACATTTTAAATCTCTATTAGGTCCAAAGAGAAAGAATGAAGTCTACCCTTTGTACACATTTTTATTAATGTAACTTTTAAACTTTCACGGTTATCAACATTAGAATTAAACATACAGCTGCCTGCTCCCACCCGCAAATTCTTCAGTTCCTTCGTGATCATGGTCCATGTAACTGGACTGAAATATCGAAACTCAAAGAAACCACAATAATCACGGTACCTAATTATCCCGAAATGTTTAATTCTAACATTTTTATTAAATTGTGTAATGAAGTTTAAATAAAAAAATACATAGTTCTAAATATAAAGGTACATATTTAAATCTGTTGCAATATTGTAATGTCATAATTTTGTGAATTTTGTATAAACTAGTTAAAAGGTAAATAAAATATAATGAATAAAGTAATCAAATGTTAAAAATGGTACCTAGAAATATGTAAAAGTTAACTTAAATGAAGTGCTGTATAAACGTCAATAGGCAAATTAAGAAAAGTGAAGAAAATGACTATATAAATTCCAATTAACTTTCAGTCTGATTGCTTCTAGCTTCAGAAAGATTGAAAATTCTAAAAAAAACTGACTTTTATTGATGAAAGTCAAAATATTAAGTAAAAAAATAAAATAAAGAGAATAATGAGTTCTTGAAATCATTGTTAAAATGAACATTCATTCACAAACGATGAATGAAGGAAAAAAATCCGCTAGGCTTTAAAATCGAGTGATAAAAACTGTTCAAGGTTGAACTCGTTTAGTTCATTAAATTCCGTACCTTTTTCAGATTAGGTAATGCTTACTTTAGCTTTCAAAATTCTGATTGCAATACGGTAGTTGCCTAATGTTAAGATCATATAAAATTTGTTACCAATGATTATTTCTATCTAAAAATTTTATATAGAACACTTTAAATTTGATATCGATTCGTTAAGTGATCTTAAAGCTTCTTTAAAGCTGGACGAATAGGACCATTTTTTAAAGTATGAAAATCTTTAATTACAATTATATTGTATTGTAGTTCGCTAAATTTATAGCAACTTTTATTTTGAAACCATTACCATAAACGAAATATTTTGTATGGCTACCAAACAAAGTTCTCACGCCACCCATACAAAATACAAGCTTGTGGCGTCACAAATATGTAGGCATTTCAGCGGCGCATTTTCACGTCTAAAAATTAACGTCTATAAACATGTGACTTTAAAACATTTATATCTTAAAGAGTTTTTTGTTTAGAAATGTATTTCTGTCACTATTTTGTTTATTTTTGACAGCTCTTTACATTGTGACACGAAAAACTTTTTAGTCAACATGCCCATTTAGAGTACGAGTATCTTATGTTTTCATCATCTTTATTACGACCTCATTCAAGAGCGAACGTCTTGTCGGTAGAGCCTTCTCTAGCTGTGTCTATCCTCTGCCTATCTCTTAACACCTTGGTATGAAACACTTCCCACTTTTACCTTTATATCTTTGAAGTAACTGTGCCTGGGCTTTCCTCTTCCCCATCTTCCTTCTATTTTGCATTCTATAAAAGTTTCCATAAATTGGTCGTAAATCTTATGTTTTAATTTTAATTAATGTTTTTACCTTTGCCTAGCAATGGGATAACTCAAGTGACTTAAAATTTCCAAATTGAACTATCATCATCTGAGTGTTTTTTCTCGGTTGCATCCTGAGCTGTATGGAGCCCAGGGTCTGTTATTTGGAACAAATTCATGCTGTTTAATGGTTTAGCAAAAGGCCGAATGAATACCTGACGCCCTCTTTCCTTAGACAGCTCGAGAACCGGAGACAAGTACCTTGGAAAATGAATTACAAGTATTTGCCCCCACCATCGTCGCATTTCAGCGGTGAAGCGTAAAAAATAAACAGACAGACAAAGTTAATTTCGCATTTATCATCATCAGTTCTTTATTTGTCTCCATTGCAGAAGCACGACCGTCTTTGTACTATCATAGCCATTGCCCCGAGAGCCAGAGCCCTAATATGTGGCTGTGACAAAGCAGTCAGAGGAATTGGCCTACACTCTCCACGCTGTCCAGACGAGTTGTAAAGGTCTCTTTGATGTTTATTAGCTCTGTTTAGCTTGTGTTTCCTTAGTCGCCTTCTACAACATCCACAGGAAGAATTGGCGGGAACTACACAAATTTGAATTATAATATTAGTTAGTTGCTAAATTTTGCAGGGCATGCAGTGCTATGGTTCCCTTGTCCGTTTCGTAACGGAACCTTAACAAAAGCGACAGAATATGCTAAAACCTTTTTTTAAATGTCAGCCTTTGCTCAGTCTTTCATTCAGTGCATTCGATAGCGCCCTGCTCAGTGAACGCGAGAGGTGAATGAACAAGTGAATGAATCTTTTGAACTGCAGCCAAACCCGAAAGACTGTGGGACGTGAAAGATCGGTGTCATTCATAAATGAGGCTTGTCTTGTTACGACAAAGAGGAATAACTTTCAAAGCCTTTGTGCTTATTTTCAATAACCGATTTTCAAAATATGCCTTGTACAAATGCTAAAAAAAACATTACGTGATTAAAGAACGACCCCCACTATTTATGTTTTCTTTTGATTGAGCAGGGAGGCCGAAGTTACGGCAAAATTATACGCGAGCGAAGCTAGAGGTAAAAGCTGGTAATCTATAAATGTAAATAAAGTAGTTATTAAATTACTTCCGTATACCTATAACTGATTGTTTTAATAGGTACCTGATCTTTACGCTCGTGTTCCCAATGAACTCTTAGCTTTGCCTTGCAAAAAACATCATAAGATAAAGACTTTCCCTGATGATGTAATGGTACCAAACCAAACGAAAAATAGAGCGGTCATAGACAAACACAAGATTATAGATTGGATGTTTTATTGGTAGCGACGATAAAAACAAATGAAAGTATTCCATAAAGTTTGTTTTGTACCTCCTAAGTACCAATCCTCCATACAAAGCGAGTAGTCAACAGAGATCTTAACGTCGGTGCCTTTTTTATTTCCATCGCTTTGTGACTTTATGATTTATTCTGTAGGCGGAGGACACACGATCGGTACCTTTGACATTTATCTATACCAGTATTAACAAGACAAAATATTTGAACGTTTGAATTGAATAGGCTCCGAAACTACTACCTAGCCCGTTTTTAAAAATAAATATATATATATATATATATATACGGACAAATCACACAGATTGAGCTAGCCCCAAAGTAAGTTCTTGTGTTATGGGATACTAACTCAACAATACTATATTTTATAACAAATACATATATGGATAAACATCCAAGACCCAGGCCAATCTGAAAAAGATCATTTTTCATCTTGATCTGACCGGGGATCGAACCCAGGACCATCCGTGTCACAGACCGGCGTGTTGACCGCTGCGCCACGGAGCGTTTGACATATAGAAAGTTCATTTATCTGCGGTTGATAAAGGCTATAATTTACGCGGACGAAGTCGTGGTAAAATTGCTAGTATCATGTTTTGTACCATGTGGTAAAGTGGCTATTTATTGGCTTAGTATTCTAAAAGCACATCCTTTTAGCGAAAGGTTCAGAGTTTAAGCCCCGCTCAGCCCGAGCTGTACCTCTGAGTTTATAGACTTATCTGTCTGATACGGTTATTTTCATCAACCACAACCTGCTTCTGTTGAAGGAAAAAGTCATATATCACTAGTGGATTGTTCACTAGTGATATATGACTTTATAGTGATACATGCCATCATTTCCTAACAAAAATAGTCATTGTGTGCGTTTCTTTCCACAAAATGACACAAACAAGGTCCTGAACACAAACAATCTCAGCCCATCGTCCGCCCACGTCGTGAGCATAGGCCTCTCTTTGTTTCCGCCATCCGTCCCTATCCTGTGCACATCTTATCCAGGTACAACTGCCTCCTTGGTCCAGTGGTTAAGGCGTCCGCCTTGTTGACCCGGGGGTCGTGGGTTCGATTCCCACGGGAAGCATACTTCGTTAAGTTGTTTCCAGTTTGGTTAGGACAATGCAGGCATGAATCACTTGATTGTCTGATAAGAAAGATGCTTCCGTGCTTCGGAAGGCACGTCAAGCCGGTGGTCCCGGCTGCCATCTTGGTAGTCGTTAAAGGAACCACGTCAGAGGCCGAGAGGCGGTTCCGCAGAACTCTGACACCAGGGTGTGCATGGTCGACTGACCGTGTCACCTACACGAAATGTCGAGCAATTTGGTTAGACACAACATGTACAATAGTTTCGGAGCCTATTCAATGCCAATAAACAAACAATAAATCTTGCCTCTTTATAATATTGGTATAAATTATGTAATACGTGAAAACTCAGCCTTATAGTTTATGGGATGAATGACGAATATAGAGAAAATGCTTTCGGCTGTTTCTAAATCGAGTTTCGGTCCCTCGGAATTGCATAGGCTCTCCAGTGACCGATTCTACGTTTGTAAAGAAATCGCATATGTATGTACATATCTTTGTGTTTAAATCAGACATGGAAACATTATTTCTGTAAAGAAAAAGAAAGTTACCTATTCTTGTGAGTTTGGTTGTATGTCTGAGTAGCGGACATCATGGTTGATTGTTATTGAAATTATCTGAACTTTATTATATTATAAGGAAGAAAAATTTAATTTGTTTCATGGTCATTACGAAACGCTAGTAGTTTTTCGATTTTGCATATTAAAAATTAAAAATAATAAGTCAGTAAAAAATATGACGTTCAAAAAGAGATACAATTATCCAATTTTGAATAAAAATCTTTGACTTTGACTTTGTTTGTTTGCATGCAAAATCAGTTCAGTATAGTTTCGGAGCCTTGAATAGGCTCAAAACTGGACTGCTTTTCAAAATTCTTTCCCCTACAGAAAGCTACTTTATCTCGCGTCGCGTGTCCCGACCCTACATAAAGTGGGATAAGGTAAGGAAGAAGAACATAGGCTATAATTTACGTGGACAAGATCGCGGGAAATTATCTAGTATTTGAAAATTTCATATAACGCGAACGAGCGCAAAAAGCGAAAAATGTCGGATTTTTTAGTATCACATTTTTTATTATTTTTTTATACAGGTAATTATTAAGACGCCCTTGTCCTTTTCCCATGGAATCATTATTAGGGTACAATCAGCTTTGCCCTATGCAAGTTTGCCCACTCAAGTATTAATAGAACTCAAGCATAGTCATTTCTATCGAAGATTTAGTAATTATCTCAGAGCAGACTTGAATTATCTCAGAGCAGACTTGGGTTTGAACCTGGAACCTTATACAGTAACCAGTCACGTACTTTAATCGCTTCATCCATAAATATGAATTAATACAAGAAATCCATTAGAAATGGCTACCTATACAGAGTGTAACATGACCCTCGATATACCTCTCAGACCGTCAATATGAACAACTTTTTCTATGGCGTCAATACTGGTACTTCGATATTTTTTTTTTGCATTTCCCTTTCCCATACATTTCGCCTGGGCGGCAAAACATTTTTGTATGAAAATGTCGATTTTTTGTTAGTTCCCAGCATTGACCCTGTAGCAAAAGTTGTTCATATTGATGGGAAGACACCCCTTTAAGGGTACGTCAAGTGTCATGTTACACTTTGTATAATTTCAAGTTTTTGGTGGGAAGTCAAGGGGTACAGTTGAAGTTTGCCTTAGACAATTTTGCAAATTGATTTTAGTGGACTTTATAATATAAAATTGGTGTAGTTTGGTGTTATAAATGCTCGTGCTCATGAACAATTTGTGAAATAGTTAAAGTGGACTGATAAATGGACTCGTATAGATTTGCCGCCCCAAGCTGCCACGAGGCGTCAAAGAACATTTACGCCATCTTTGATGCTACTTGGAAAAACTTTACCCTACAACACCGATACTTAGTATCTCATTATACTGGACATTGGCAGAATCACTGAAATTTCAGTGGAAGCCATAATATAACAGAAGAAGAAGAATTTCAAGTTTTAAAAACAAATCAAAGTTGGGATTGTTTACAGGTGGCCTCTTTGCCCTTTTATATCACAAAGTAGCTCAGACTATCGACATGAACAGAAATAATGGTTATTTTGTTTTTTCCTACTTTCTCGCGTGATTTATTGTGTAAAAAGTAAACAAAATGTTGGTACTAGTACCTTTCGAAGCCATAAAAAAGACTGATAGGTCAATTCGAAAGATGTATCGATATTTCTTTTGTTTTTT
Source organism: Rhodophaea formosa (assembly GCA_963082605.1). NCBI lineage: Eukaryota > Metazoa > Arthropoda > Insecta > Lepidoptera > Pyralidae > Rhodophaea > Rhodophaea formosa. Next base: position 7,327,075 of record OY720226.1, read on the forward strand.
AGCCCTTACAGAACTGAGAGTGTTTTGGCCGATTTCTACAAACCTTTCATTCTCGTGAGACAGACAGACAGACATCGACCATTTCTTTTCAAATTTGTGTATATCGTCACACTAACGCTACGTAGGCCTACCACGCTTCCTGTAACCATCTCCAGGAGTCCACTTCGTAACTAAAGAGGCCCATCGATCTAATCTCCATCATCATTTAATATGTTATGTTATTCACTTTATTAGCCGTACAATTTTTTTTCTCTGTTTATCCCTATGGTTGACTGGGAGAGAATGCTCTAGCATTAAGTCCGCCTTTTGTAACAAATTTTAAATTTGAAGCAATAAAGTTTAATAAATAAATAAAAAAAAAAATTATTTGTTTAATAGAATCATCATATTCATAATATCTTTGTTTTCGATAGATAGCATCAACTTCGCTTCGTTTATCATAATTGTCACAGTATGTGCCAGTGTATCTGGATCCCATATACATATGTATGTGTATATGGGAGATAAAAAAATATATTAGCAATGTTAGCAAGATTAAGATCCACCACCATACCATTGGCACTCGCATTCTCAGGGCAATATTACCCAAACAATTTGAGCGGGGTAGACAAATTCATTAGCGACGTCATTCGTCATGACAATCCAAACGGATGGAACATCCATTAATGTTCGGTTAACCATCTCATTAGTGCACGTTAGATTTGGGAATTATGTGTGGGACGCTGAAAGTGAACATCTGGAAACGATATGCTTAGGCTATGTATCTTAGACCTAAGTTACTCGAAAGTAAGTAAGCGTAACCCGCCGGTTTGCTCTTCGCAGCAGCCAAAGTTGTTCCGCCTTATGAGAATGATTTACAATGTATCCCAGAGTACTTCGACTTTGAATTACAACCATTAGCTATTAACTATTACCTAAAGTATGTATTAATGTTATTATTCTTATATGACTTGATAAGCTACCAGAGTATTCATGCCTGTTACCATTAAATGTGCCAGTCAAATCATATTTAATACGTGGCAGCTAATGTTGTTACACTGCGTAAGGATTGTTTGTTTGCTAAATGATAATTTAACAAGCCGTTAGAAGTAGTTAACCCTGATTTTTAATAACAATCTAGCATTATTACCCATAGTATAAGTGCGATTATTCTACAACTTTGTGCTACTCCATGTTACTACAAGTATTATGTATCCATCAAATCATATCCAGCACAACTGCACATCTACGTAGCAGCCAATGTTGTTACACCGCGTAAGGATTGTCTGTTTGGTAATTAATAATTGACAAGCAGTTACAAGTGATTACTATCAGTAAGTAATGTAATTACGGATTGTAATTGACTTGTTTGCGAATCTTTCGAGTTAGGATGTGATTAAAATAGATATGTTACTATATTTTTAGATTAACATTTTATGTTAGTGACTGGCAAGCATAAACTGAAGAGGATCCTCTGACTGCTCTGGCATAATATGGCTTTATCTGAACAGAGAGAGAGTCATGCTCCTGCAGAGGTGACTAAAAAAGACTTGATGATAAATCATTAACTAAAACAGCGTATTTCGGATTTCAAAGCGATAGTAGTACTCTGGTTTTTAAAGAAACTAAACTCAAACTTGCGTTTTTGGATTAATGAATTCCATATGGCACGAGCAATTACGGGGTGAAGGTAGATCTTGAAAATGATATCAATGATGAAATCTAACATGATAGACAACAACTGTTATGGAAATCCAAACATGTGTGACATTATCAAGGTATTTTGGCATGTAGATCTATGTAACACACATGTAAATCACGGATATAAAGTCAATAGGAATATTTAACCTCATGCATGACTCTGTCATTTAGGTTCGAGAATCGATTTTTTAATTAATGAGTATATACCTATTTCCAATTAGTCCCATATCAATTTCAAAATTAGTGCCATAGATTGGTTCATCATCATCATCATCACTGCCGCAAGAAGTCTACTGTTGGACATAGGCCGGTTGGAAGACTGCGACCTTTCAAGATTCAATCGTTTATTTAATATAGGTTTCATTGAACATTTATTAATTGTCATATTTGTGTTTTCAATTTTTACAACAAAAAATTTTTATTGACTTTAATAATTAGATACTTATGGCTAAGTGGATATATCGTTATCAAATCGTTCGACCACCTGCCCCCCCTATTTACTAACTCGGATGACAGGTGTCGATGCCTATCAATCTAGAATTTACAATTACAATGCGGGTTTTGCTTGCACGAACTTTTTATTTGAAATACAAAAACCGCATTGTAACACTACATTCTTGATTGATAGGCATCGACACCTGTCATCCGAGTTAGTAAATAGGCCGGCTGGTCGGTGTTTATCCAACGCTGCGTTTGCCGGTACGTGGTTGCCATTCAAGAGCCTTACTAGTTCCATAGTTTGTTTGAAGGCTTTTTTTTTCATTCAAAACATTTTCAATTAAGTACATCTGTTTTAGAGGGATCAAGACTCCATAAAAGGTTCTCTAATTTTTATAAAATCAAGAATTGTAAATACTTTTTCAACTAAATGAAATGAGTCAAGCTTTAGATGGGTTTTATTAAGACTATATTATTAACTGCCTCCGTGGTCCAGTGGTTAAGGCGTTCGCCTTGTTGACCCGGGGGTCGTGGGTTCAATTCCCACGGGAAGCATACTTTGTTAAGTTGTTTCCAGTTTGGTCAGGACATTGCAGGCATGAATCGCCTGATTGTCTGATAAGAAAGATGATTCCGTGCTTCGGAAGGCACGTTAAGCCGGTGGTCCCGGCTGCCATCTGGTAGTCGTTAAAGGAACCACGTCAGAGGCCGAGAGGCGGTTCCGCAGAACTCTGACACCAGGGTGTGCATGGTCGATTGACCGTGTCACCTACACGAAATGATGATTAAGAATTATATCATGCAATCTAATCTAATCTTGGAGTAACGATAATTAGTCTATTTTTAAAATGGTAAAACCCCAGATTATTATTGTTAGGGACAAAAATTCAATCCTGATGATTGAATTTTTGTCCCTAACAATAATAATCTGGGGTTTTAAGTATCCAGTGCAGGATCATGACTCTGTACTACCAGAGCAATATATTAGCCAGAGCAGTCAGAGGATTTGGCCTACACTTTCCACGCTGGCCGGGTTGGAGAGGTCTCTTTGATGTTTATAAGCTTTGTTTAGCTTGTGTTCCCTAAGTCACCTTCTACGACATCCATGGGGAGACTTGCAGTGGTCTTAATCTATTCTGCCGGGAGCCACACCGTCAATAATTATTTATATCTATATAATTAATGAAGATCGCCTTGAACGCGTGTCTCAAACATGAAATTTAAGACGAATTAATTATTATGAATTAAAAGTTGCAATTTGAAGTTTCTGCCTCATAAATACTGAAAAATCGCTTACATAGTTTTGGTGCCTTATACCGCGTACGCGTCTGTCTAGGTAACGAAAAGAGGATCAAGCTCTGTGAAACACTTGCTTTCTAACAAAACTTAATTACACGGTACAGTTATTGGTGAATATATGCTAGACCATATGAAAAAAATATTACAGCGCATTAAAAACGCCTGTGCACGTTTTTGTTTTAGAGTTCTTCGAAGATTGCATAACACCATATTTAAATAGTAACACCATTCTAACTATGTCTTATCGTCGCACTCAACTTGCTTCGTTAGTATGTGAATTTATATGGATAAAAAATCAAAGTATCTTTAAATTGTGTCAATTTCGATTTCCACAGTGCAGGATGAGATAACGATAAATTAATATTTCCACAACACAGAACGGCTGATTTTCGTGGCAGGTTTCATTATGCTACCATAAAGTGCAGGAACAATCTTCCACCGCCAATTAGAAATTCTGCATCAGTGCATTTAAAAGACTAAAAAGACATGTTCTGCTTTATTCCCAGTTTCCACCTAGCAGCTCCACTGTAATTAACTTCGCTTTATATATTATTAATATTCCCTCATAGTCTTTTATAACTTGAATTCCTTAAAATGAATTAAAAGGGTAGGTAATAGGTTCTGCTATCTAATTAGGAACATGCCTAATGTTGGTTAGCAGGCATAGATTTAAAAAAATGCATCTTGTCACTACAGGTATGACACAATGCTAAGTTAAATTGAAATGTATAATTTTTGAAATGTATAATCCTTACAAAAATGTACACTTTCACTTACTGTTAATTTTTGCATCAAATTAACAATTTTCTTTCTTTCTTTCACGTTAATATTTTATATAAAATACAAGAGTGTTTTTTTTTTTATTTCAAGGGTCTATGTAATTTTATTAAGTCACTGTCGTGATCGTTTTTTTTTTAGGCAAATGGCCAACGTTATGGAAAGCGGTTACCTAATAATTCATAATTAAAATAAATACACAAAAATAAATTAAGATCTAATATAGAAACATTTTTTTATTTTAACGCCATCTGTATTATCCCGGACACACTAAGTAAAGTCGGGACGTATATCGCATGTCTCTCCTATTTTTATTAGTACTTCAACCGTTCTGTAGATGTCAGTTAGTAAGTTACTTCCGCAAAGCAGTAATTTTGCGAGGAAGGTACCAAAAAAATCTTGTGTACAAAGCGGTACAAAGAAAAATATGTAAAATACTTAAAACACCATTTACCTTAATCAAAGAAAAGGTCTTAAACTCAGTTTAACGACATCTGAAGATACATTTAGTACTTTTCGGTAATATCATGGAAGAAAAACCAGCTGCATTATGGTGCTTGTTTGGACCTTAAGATGGCGTAAAATGAAAACAATTACTCTTGTGCTTATAGGCTTAAAAACTCTTTTATTTTTACCCGACTGACCCACCCAGAAGGAGGGTAATGTTTTTCGAGCCTATGTATGTATGTATGTATATATCTATGTATGTATGTATGTATGTAAATATGTCTGTTCCATTGTTGCATCCTGCAGCCTAAACGGCTGGACGGATTTTGTGGTGTGAGGTGTCAGTAGATTCGGATTCTTCCCCGGAGTGTCATAGGCTATGTGACGTCAAAAAAACAAATATACAGCGGACGTTAACGGGCAAAAAGTGGCAAAAAGTTGACCCTTCCTGTAGCCATAATGCCTTGACCAATTTTGAAATACGAGGTCTCTTTAGATTTGTGGTCTTCCCAGGAGAGGTGAGAACCATGTAACATCAGTTAAAATATATATTTTCGGCTTTAAATCAACAATTTTGCAGGAGTAAATACTAAGTTCCTGTAACGAGAACTAGATGGCGCTGGAGCAATTTTAAAACGCGCTATGGTTGTTTTTTTCCTTTTGATTACAAGCGTAGGGAAGAACTTGCCAGATTTCGCAATTTCACACCCCGAAATACACCCGGCTCTGACGGGAGTCTCAAACGAAACGCTCAAATGCCTTCCACAGACCGTCCCCCTTCTACTTTTGAGCATTTTCTATACGTGTTTTGTAAATTGCACCTTTCCAGGCGGCTGGAAGGAAGCACTTGTGATCGGCATCCCCAAGCCAGGCAAAGACATAAAAATCCCACATCGTATTAGCTTAAAGAGTTCTTTGGGGAAAATCTATGAGCGGATCTACCTCAAAAGACTCAAGAACGAGCTCCGTGGCAGAGCGGTCAACACGCTGGCTGATCGGCCGATATCGAACCCTGGACCACCCGTGTCGCTGGTCCTGGGTTCGATCTCTGGAGAGGTCAAGATGAAAAATTATCTTTTTCTGATTGACCTGGGTCTTGGATGTTTATCTATATAAGTATCTACTATTAAATATACTGTTGTTGAGTTAGTATCCCATAACACAAGTCTTGAACTTACTTTGAGGCCAGCTCAATCTGTGTGTTCACGTGAACATGTGACCTCCAGGACATTCACCCAAAAATATGCAAGCACGAAGAACGCAACGCAAACTAATTTTGACGCAGACAAATATTGTTTTAAATGTGATCAATACACACACTTGTAACTATTTTTGTATAAATAGATAATGTTTACTTTAATACATTCTCTTTGGTTCGGACAATCGACTAGTATTATTGTCTGGGATCGACCGATCCACCACCAACCTCCTACTAAGGCCAAAACACCCTTAGCCGTCAGTTTACTGATCAGTCTTGTAAGTCTGCTTGACTGGTAGTAGGAAAATCTATCTAATCTATCTGGCGTACATTGCACCTCGTACGCAACACCCTTGATCCTTCCGCCTATCCGTCTAATATCTTAGGTCTCACGGTATTAGACTTCCTTGATTTATCTATATACGTATATATTTTTAACTTATGGTTAGGGCTAGGGTGTTAGGTGGTTAGGGTGTTAGGTTAGGGTTGTTTGTAAGTAACAGTTATCCCTCTATTAATAATTTTCTGTACAGGCAGCTAGCTATTACAGCACAGTACATACATACATACTTAGAGACACTGAATCAAACTACACATACTCAACAGTGACACATAGAAATAGCTAGTTGTTTGTATATTTGTATAAATTCATATTTATTATTATTTATTTAAGGACTATGTAAAGTCCAAAAGTCTCATCTCCGACGAACAGTTAGGATTCCAAGCGAAACATGCGTGTCACCATCAATTACGGAGCATATCTATCAAAACACCGCCTTACGGAGCATATCTTCAGATTCCGAACCAGGAATCGTCCCACGGGAGCCCTCTTCTTCAGTATAGCGAATTTTTTTGACAAATTCTGACATTTTGGCCTAATTTCTAAGCTGGCAACTTGGGCCTCCCCAACAGTCTCGCGTTTATCATTTGAGACTTCTTGTCGGATAGGACCTTCCACTACGGAGTTGAAGGATGTCTCCAAGACCCCGTCCCATTTGACCCCGCGTTCTTTAAGACGCTGTTCTTTCGCCCCGCCTGAGTTTGCTTTACACATACGATATCCCTAAGACAGCCGACACTACGACGCTACGACTAGCCGTGTAGTTCCCGGCAGAGTAGAATAGAAGTGGACTTGGAGTGGCCAAGTCATCCCGTGGATGTCGTAAAAGGCGACTAAGGAAACACAAGCTAAACAAAGCTTATTAACATCAAAGATACCTCTCCAACCCGTCAGGCCAGCGTGGAGAGTGTAGGCCAAATCCTCTGACTGCTCAGGCTAGTATATGGCTCTGGTAGTACAGAGAGGGTCGTGCTCCTGCAGTGGAGACTAGAAAGACCTGATGATGATCCCTAAGACCCCTAACGTACAGTTGGCTCTATTCGCTGAAGATACAGCTCTCTAATACGTCTCACCACATGAAATCAGTCATTGTGAAACGTCTCCAATCTGCCTTCGACTCACTAGGCTTGTGGTTTAGGAGGTAGCGCATCCAGATTAATTTGAACCCCCACTAGGATTACTCTAGCTGTATGACAAGTCCATTCCCTGGGCTTAAAAGGCTAAATACCTTAGTGTTGTACTCGATAGTCTCATGACTTTCTTTCGTCCCCAAATCTACAAAGTCTGAAACCATGCCGCTTTCAATTTGGCCATGCTAGGATGTCACTTAGGAATAAGTTGACTCTCTATAAGCTTTGCATCCGCTCGATCATGACCTACGACGTAATATCCCATTTGTTTAATCGTTTCATTCACCGCGCCACCGGTAGCCACAAGTACTTACGAATGACGGAACTACTTCGTTACTGAAAGCTCTCCGGCTCTAAATAGCCAGAGGAATCCCATTTTACGATCATGCAAATCGCGGCCTATCAGGCGTAAAAAAGTTAGCTTCTCTCTAAGCTTTTCGTGCACATGCAACGCCCAAAACCGAGGTCCGTCCCTCGTGCAGCCCTTCGGTGATGTTCGTCTTACAGGTTGAGGGCAGTCTGTCCTCACCGCAAAGGTCCGGTGTAGTGGCAAAAGCTCACTTGGAGCTAGCTACATCGTGTTTAGAAAAAAGAACTCTAATAGTTGTAATTTTTGGCGTTAGCCGGTGTTCCTCTCAATTTATTAAATGAATATAATGAATCAAAATACTACCAGTAATTCACTAGTAATGATAGATTTCTTTAAATTTGATATGACTTAGGATTAAAAGAATAACTGCTGGGTGGCGCTAGTGTTGCATACCAAAGCGCTGCAACCACAGAATACATCATAGTATAAGGCGCAATAAACATGCAAAGTGAAGACATATAAACAACAATGTTCTAAGCGTGACAAAAGGGATAACAAGTTGATTCCGAAAGAAAGAAATATTCTTAATTTTTAGATATTTGAGATGGATCGGTTTAAAATGCTATTTGTCCCATAGATCACATCACTACGCAGCGGCAGATTATACAGTAGACCAACTATACTTAGCGTCTGTGGACTATGAGAAAGCCTTCGATTCAATTGAAACATAGACCGTACTCGTACTTCGGTCTCTCCAGTGATGCCGTATTGACAATCGCTATATCGAAGGGAGACATCATTTCTCTGAAACCGGCGGAGTCATTTCAGGACCATGCTCAATGACCTCAATGAAGTTTCCCAAGAAGAAAGATCATGGATAAGACAAAAATTATGTCGAATATTCATGTTGCGCCTTCTCCAGTGATTGTTGGAAACTAAACCCTTGAACCTGTAGAGCAGTACATTTACTTAAACGTAAATAAACATGTATTCAACAAGCTCGAGATGTCGTTTTTCTACTCCAACTACAGTCTGCTGCTAACAGGGTCAATTGATATAGGTAGGAAGCTCCAGTCCAAGGACAAGGTTTTTCATCTGACTTTGCTGGGCAGCTTTCTGGAAGCTTCACAGTGTCTTCTCGTCCAAAATACATATTGGCAAGGACTTTTGACTTTGGGCACTGATGCAAAAATCTTCGGCTAATATGGTGTTACCAGTGATGATTTACTGTAGATAGAGCCTAGATCTGTAAAACCTTAAGACCACGTTTAGCACGTTGATGGGCTTGTAGATGGGAACGAAATCAAAATAGTGATGACTTGCTAGGCGCATCGCTAATTTGACATGATTCCTGACGCCCATTTCGGCGATCAGTTTTTACGATCTGCGCGGGAAGAGAAGCAAGCAGCTTGTACATCCTAAGTTTATTTTTTTATCAAAGACCAGCATAGAAAAAACGCATGGCAAAATATCTTGGTTTGTTACAGAAAATTTTGAACCCCTTTTATATCAGCAAAATTTACCATTTTGCGAACCCAAACAGAGAGCCGAATCTCCAGTCCAGTATTTCCAGCAAGCATTGAAGCATTGGCGTTTCTACTTGGACTAAATTAACATTAAATTTATTTGACTTATTTGATATATATGATATTCGTGGTTTATTACTTACCTAAGACGGAAATTGTCATTACACTTTCGCAGAATTTCCCCTTATCAACCAATCTTTGAAGTAAATTACCCAGCAGTGCAAAGGAAACCAGATAATAATCAAACAAACAATTACGCATACCTACGTATAACTTCCGGCAAAAAAATATCAGGGATTAAATGATAACGCGTCAAAAACAAGTTTGATCTGTATAATGATAAAATCGGAGTAATTAAACAGCGAAAAAATGAAAAATCAGTCATCCCCTGTTTTTCTATCATCGGTCTTTTTTAGTCTCCACTGCAGGAGCACGACTCTCTCTGTACTACCCAAGCAATAGGTATATTAGCCAGAGCAGTTAGAGAATTTGGCCTACAGTCTCTACGTTGGCCAGACGGGTTGGAAATGTATCTTTGATTTTTATAAGGTTTGTTAAGATTGTGTCACACAGCCTTCTAAGACATTCACAGGAATACTTGGAGTAATCTTATTCTACTCTGCCGGGAACCATTCGGCAACCCTTAGGGTAGGATTTATTTCCGGGCCAATTTTTTTAGATTTGAACTATTTTTTTTTAAAGATAAGCCTTTTCAAACATTACAAAAATATTTGAATTGAGACTTGATAACTATGTATATAATATGTATGTTATGAAGTACCTACCTAATCATCTCACCCTAGTAATGGAATAATATATGTAGGTTACCGCATTTTATCAAAGTTCTCCTTGTATTTTACCCACCTCAAATAATATAGTTTAAATTATAATATGTAGAACAGTCTCCGTGGTGCAGTGTTTAACAACTGCGACACGAGAGGACACGGGTTCGATCCCCAGCCAGATTATAATGATAAACGATCTTTTTTCAGATTGGCCTTGGTCTCAGATGTTTATCTTAATTTAAGACTTTCTTCTTCTTCCTCACCTTATCCCACTTTATGTGGGGTCGGGACAGCATGTAAGTTTCTTCCATTTTGCTCTATCTTGAGCCATCTCCTTCGTTACCTTCTTTTTCCCCATATCCTCCTTCACACACTCCATCCATCTTTTCTTAGGCCTGCCTCTATTCTGGTTTCCAGTAACTTTCATATTCAGTACTTTTCTAGTAATATGGTTCTCTTCCCTCCGCATAACATGGCCGTACCATCCCAATCTATTACTTTTAAGCTTTTTTATTATTTTTTATTTCTTAATTTAAGACTTTATCTTTTATAATATATCTATCTATCTATATCTATTATATTGTAAGGCGGTCGAGGAAATGGTCCAAAATATTAGAAATCATATCAATAGGCGACGCGGCTAGCAACCCATCACTATTTTGATTTCGTTTCCCACATATATGCCCATCAATATATGCTTAACGATGCCCTTGTACATTATGACCTTATAGGCTCTGTCTATCCTGTACGGAATAAAGACGTTATACTATGTATTATAAAATATAGTATCGTTGAGTTAGTATCCTATGACATAAGTTGTTAAGTTTGTTTGGGATCCAAACAAAGTAAATTTTTAGTGTGGTATCCTCACTATCATCATTGACCTGCATTGCTAAAATATTCTCAGTTGTTTTAATATTGCAGCATAAAGGATTGTAGATTACTCGGAAAATACTTTAAAAAATCCATTAGCCCTATCCAGACCGATAACCTGATAAGAGATAACACACCTTATAGAATGATAACTCACCTTATAGAATAAAATGTTAAAACAGAAAAGTTATAACATTTTTAAAATTAAACTTAAGAATTTCTTACTTGAACACCAAGCTAGGCAGGAATTGCTCAGGCAGGACATAAGTGTAATATAACATATTGCTATTAGGTCTCTGTCTGCTTCATAGATAATATAAATTGAATTCCTTTATAAATTTGTATTTTGTACTAGGTATTTTTATTCTATTGATTACTTACAACAGGTTTTTCTCGTAACGCTGGAAGGATTTGTGTATGGAGAACTCATCGGTCCGTATACACAAGTACTGTTTTGTTTATGATACAGTGTTTGTTTCATGGTTTTTTACTGTATTAATAGATTAAATTTTCAAGGTATGTATTGTTGTTCGTTTGGTAGGGTATTGAAGAGTTGTAAACGACATCAAGTTTTATTCAGGTCACACCTGAAATTATGTATTATTGTTACTGTTTTCTACTTTTATCTTTCTTTCTTTCTTTGTTTAGGTTTACGGCTCCATCGTTTTTAGCCTAAACGATGATTTTGCCAATGTCAAAGTTAACAATAACACGCACGCAATTAACAATATCAAAGTAGGAACATAAAAAAAAAAATCGGAATTAATAGTAATGGGTTTCCCAAAACAAAATAAAGTTAAAACCGAGTATTTGTTATAATAACAATAGAAAGTAAATGACCGGTAAAATATGGAAATACATGGTATGGTATGGTATGATAGGTATGGAACAAAAGTGGGCAGAGAATAATCGGTAAAACCTAAGGTAAAACAGGTCAAAGGTACAAATTATTACATTGTATGAATTTAGCTAGGACAGAAACAAAGGGGGAAAAAACTAGAGTCAACAAGAATGAGATATTTACAGGACGGGGAATATTCTTGGGCAGTGAGTCGTACAGAGATATTGGAAGTAAGGGACAATCGAAAAAAATATGCTCTAAAGTGCCTTCATCCAATCCACACTCGCAAAGGGAGCTGTTTCTAATCTTTATTTTAGCAAGAAAGACTGGAGAGCAGACATGGCCTAATCGGAGTCTAATTATAGCAGAGGTAGGGTGTTTATCAAAATTTCTGTACTTAGAGAACCACGGTTTTGCTGGGACCTCAGGCTGAATCCTATAATAGTTTTTGGCACTAGTGCTGCCGAATGTATTCCAAAAATCATTCCATTTTTTTTTTAAGCAGGGATGAGCCGACAGTCGAAGATCCCGAGAAAGGCAGTAAAAATGCTTTTGGGTACCTGAGAGAATGGCATTTTTGGCGAACATGTCAACGGTTTCATTTCCGCTAATACCAGAATGACCAGGGATCCATGCTAGGACCACATCTAAATTAGCACGATGACATTGCAATAGGGACTGTCTTGTCATCAGAGTGATGGGAAAGTTATCCTTAGCATGGAATGGGAGTTTTCGAATATCTTGCAGACAACTCTTAGAATCTGAAAGAATCAAGGCTTTTTTAATTTGGTTTGATTCCACATATGACACGGCTTCTAGAAGAGCTATGGCTTCTCCAGTGAAAACTGATGATTGCGAGGGACATTTAAAATTTAAAATTATGCTATATTTTGGAATCCACACAGCTGCACCGACATTGTCCTCTTCTGAAATTTTAGAAGCATCAGTAAAAAGAAGAAGCCAGTCCTTCCAATTTTCAGTTATGAGGGCATTGAACTGAAGGTTTGCCTGAGGAGAAAATTTACTTAGTCCTAAGTCTAAAATAATTTGAGGCTGGTAAATCAAAGCTAAAAATTCAGTACAAAATAAAGGATTGCGGTCGAATGTCTGAGTAGGACAATTTATTCTTTTGTATTTATGATAGCTATTAAGGAGAAGAGGAAGGCTTTTGTGAGACCAATAGTTAGAAGTAGAGAGTGATTGAGAAAGTGAATATAAGATTTCATGAAGAGGGTGAGACGAATTTTGAACAGCTTTAAAAAAGAATCTGTCTGCTAAATATTGCCTGCGAAGATGAAGAGGGGGATCCAGACACTCAACTTGTAGGGCTAGACAAGGAGAGGATTTCATGGAACCCGTAACAATACGCAGGCATCTTGATTGGATCCTATCTAGCATGGCAAGAGCAATTTTATTACATGGTTCTAGTATGAAAGATCCATAATCGAAGTGGCTACGAACAATAGCCTTATATAACAAGAGTTGGCTGTATGGGTGGGAACCCCAACGAACGCCTGAAACCGCTCTGAGAACATTTACACCTAGTTGCGCTTTCTGACAAACATGGTTGAGGTGTTGCAAGCCACTCATTTTGGAATCAAGAATGACTCCAAGAAATTTAATTTCATTAGCGAGGGAAATGGGGACAAAGTTGACGGATAGCTGGATAGGAGGAACTATTCTCTTACGAGTAAAAACAACCGCGGAACATTTATTAACAGAGAGGGACATACCATGTCTTTCTAACCAATCATGTAGATAGTAGAGGGCTGAATTTAAACGTGAGGATGAAACAGACAAGTTATCCGATCGAGCAAATAAAGCAATGTCATCTGCGTACTGCAGGATTTCGCAAAAGCTGGAAACGGTCTGTTCTAGATCATAAGTATATATGTTATAAAGGAGCGGACTTAAAACCGACCCTTGAGGAAGACCTTTCCAAATTTGCCTGGGGGGCAGAAGTGATCCATTGACGCGGACACGGATGGAGCGAGACATGAGAATATTAGAAATGACATTAACAAGTCTCTCTGGAATGCTCAGCTGTAACATTTTCTGCCTGAGCAGGGGAAGCAGAACATTGTCGTATGCAGAAGAAATATCTAAGAACACGCCAATAACGCTTTCATTGTTAGAGAACGCCAGGCGAATAGAAGAGCTGAGAATGCTCAAGCCGTCCATTGTACTCTTAGATCTACGAAAGCCAAACTGAGTATTAGCAAGCAAGTTTCTATTTTCTAAAATCCACTCCAGGCGGTTCTTGATAAGGTGTTCTAATATTTTTAAGAGAACAGAGCTTAGAGCTATTGGTCTATAAGATGCAGGATCGGCAGGATCCTTACCATGCTTTAAGATAGGAATTATAATTTGCGATTTCCAAGGATCAGGGATATTACAAGATAGAAAAATTTGATTTATAATTTTGAGGAAGAATAATTTAGATGATAAAGAGGATTTGCAGATGAATGAGTATGGAATACCATCAATACCAGGGGCAGAGTCTTTAAGGTGATCAAGAGCACATGCAAGTTCAGCATAGGAGAATTCTTCGTTCATTTTATCAGAAGAGGGGGAAATGGAGAAGAAAGACGGGACACAATCAAAATTTGGAACAGAAGGAGGGGCCAATCTATCAATAAATTGCTCTAGCCATGGTGATAAATCATTGGAGGAAGGATTGATGACTACTTGGCTTCTTCGAAATGATTTAATTTTCCTCCAAACCAGCGAAGAGGGAGTTCCAGGGGATAATGATTCACAGAACTTTTTCCATCCTGCTTTCTTTTTTTTGGCTAGGAATCTTTTAGACCTAGCGCAAATTCTTTTATAATTTATGTAATTAGACATAGATAAATCAGCACAAAATTGATTCTCTGCCGCTTTTCGATCCTCAATGCAGGAGGTGCATTCAGAGTCCCACCAAGGAGGAGAGGGAATTTTTGTACAGGGTTTTTTAATTGGGATAGTTTTGTCAGCCGCTCTTTGTATACATGAAATAAATTGGTCATATATAGACATTGACTCAAAACACTGAGCAGGAAGGAGACTTATTTCACTATCCAAAGTTTCAGCATAACTTTTCCAGTCAGCATTCTGAGTCCGATATTTTAAGAGAGGTTGAGAAGGAGGAAAAGCTTTAACCGCAGAAACCAGAGATGATACAATAGGCATGTGGTCGCTGCCATATGTGTTAGGGAGAACGGTCCAGGATATTAAAGGAGCTAAGACCGGGGTTGCCAAGGTGAGATCCACAGCACTTTTGTTCTGACTTGGGGAAGTCCTGCGGGTAGGGGAACCATCGTTTAAGATACAAAGGTCTTGGGAGTCAAGAAGGTCTAGGAAAAGTGAAGATAGAGCTGGATCGTCCCTGTGGGAACCCCAAACCGAACAATGAATATTGAAATCACCTAGGACTATCATAGGTCTAGGGATATTGGAAAGAAGGGAATTAAGGTCAGAAATAATTTGGGTATTAGGGTGAGGGATATAAACGGATACAAATGAGATGCCAATACAAGTCGCAGCCACCAGGTGGAGGTCTGGACTGTGGGGAGAAATAGGAATTTGGGAGTAAGTATATGAATTTGAAATAAAAAGGGCACAACCTGCAAAACCGTCATCCCTGTCATCCCGGAAACAAGAGTACCCAGGGACTCGAAAACGAGAACTCGGGCACAACCAGGTCTCAGAGATGGCAGCGATAACGGGCTTGAACTGGTTGAAAAGAGTAATCAAGTGAGGTTTTTTGTGGCGGACACTCTTACAGTTCCACTGTAGGAGAACCTTTTGGGACTGATCCATCATGGGCAATCAAAGTATGAAGAAGTTGTTGAAGTAAGAGATTGACGTTGTTCGGTAAGGTATCAGAGAATTTAGATACAATATTGATAAGAGAACAAACTAACAATTCTATGAGATTATCATTAGAAGAAAGCTTAGGAGTGGGGGAAGATGGACCGTTTAGGGCACAACCGTTTGGTTGTGAAGACGTGGGAGAGCTAGTGATGAGATTATGAGCGACAAAATCATAAGATTTAACAAGAGAAGGATGAGGTTTGGGTGATTTGAAAACAATTTTTTTGTAGGATTTCTTTTCTGATGGATCAACGGATATAAAATCTTGGGGATGAGATTTTGAAGGAGACATTTGGGAGAGGAGAGGGGAGCTAGAAGCTGTCACGTCAGAATAAGACTTTTTGGAGCTTGGAAACCTGCGAGATGCCTCCGTATAACTTATATTTTCTTGTGACATTATTATTTTGATTGATTTTTGCCGCACATGCTCTGGGCATCTGGAGTCGGTAGCTAGATGACGACCGTTACACAAAAAACACAATGACTCAATTTGATCACACTCATCACCAGAATGGTTCTGACCACAATTAAAGCAACGAGGTTTAGATCGGCATTGGCTTTTGACGTGGCCAAATTTACAACAATTGCGACATTGAATAGTCGGCAATTGGTAAATATCTACCAACAAGGCCGTACTATAACAAAAAATTTTATTGGGAAGAGACTTCCCTAAAAAGGTGAGCACTACAGTAGTAGACGGCACCCAAACGACACCTGTGTCTATTTTCTTTTTTATATTTAATCTCCTTGCCTTGATTACTACTGAATCTTGAGAGTTTTTAATACCATGGACAAGCTCATCGAGTGTCCAGTCTGTGGGGATGTTTCGAACAACTCCCATTCGAGACACTAAAAATTTTGGAATGACAGCTTTATATTTATTATCATCAAGAAATGAACAATTTTTAGAAAAATTGTTAGCCTCATTAGCTGACTTAAATGAGACCGAAATTTTGCTTCTGCTAATTGCTTCGATTCCTCCCGTGATTATACCACCTATCCTGCATTTATGAAGTTGTTGAGCGAATTTAAGCACACGAATTGTCAATCCCGACGAATGATCTGGCTCTGTACGACTCACATGAACAACAAATGGACCAGGATTAGATTCATCATATTGAAAATCTCCATCTTCTTCAAAACCGGGCCTAATATATACCGATTGAACCGAATCTGATGGTGGAGACTGGGTATTTTTTTTCGATTCATTTGAGATATCGAAACCGGCTAAGCGCTTTGAAGCTCGTAAAAATTTAGATTTAAGCGGAATCGAACTAGAATCCAAATAAATATCTGGAGGAGGGTTGCCTCCCCCATCAGGAGGCTCTTCCTCCATTTTAAACTGGACACAAGCACAGAAAAAAGGATTCCTAATCTATTATATACAAAACAACACAAACGAAAGATTAGGAAACACAAAACCGTTGAAAAAACTGCAAATAAATTTCAAGGCGTGTGATCACCAACGCAGTGACAAGCAAAATCCTTCTACTTTTATGTTTTGATCTGTTCGTTTTCTTGATGACATCTGTCATCTTTAATGACATATGCTTTTTTTCTGTTTATTTTTATTTTTAAAATCTTCTTTTGGGATCGTATGGCGGAGATATTCATCACTTTGTGGGATGGATTGTTGCGTTTTCAACCGACCTCAAAAAAGAGGTTATCAGTTTATTTATGTATATTATTCTGTCGGAATTACGCAGTTTTTCTTTTTTTATTTTGTATAGTTTATGTTTTTGGTTGGTTCAGTACGAACTCTAAATATGTATATGTTTCAAATTTTCTAGTGTATGTTTGTCCTTATATGTATATTTGTATGTTTGTGCGAGCGTCCGTGTTTCACCCGTTTTGGCCCCAACGGAAGATCAGTGCTGGTGGTTTTTCTTTAAAAACACCCAGTAAATGCTGAGTTGGGACCATTTTGGGAGATTATAATTATTTAAGTTTTTTTTTTTCTTTTTAGTTTAATTATATTAATTTTGTTCCATGTATTCTTTACTTAACCATATTTTTTATTCTCCCAAATAAAGTATATCTTTAGCTTTATCTTTATCTTTACCTTCATTAACTTGACGTAAATTATCACAAGTATATTATTTTAGATATGCTTATTTAATCAGCCAGCCGAATAGCAAATCCGTGTGGTTCCTGGCAGAGTAGAATAGGACCACTCCAAATCTTCCCGTGGATGTCGTAGAAGGCGACGTAGGAAACACAAGCTAAACAAAGCATAGCAACATCAAAGAGACCCGTCCAACCCGTCTGGCTAGCGTGGACACTGGCTTAAATATAGCCCATGTAGTACAGCAAGAGTCATGCTCCTGTATTGGAGAATAAAAATGACCTGATTATGATGATGAATCAATCAGTTGAAAGGCAAATACAGAGCCTTTATACCTAGTTCTATCATGTCCAGCTTTCCGCGGTTATCTTAGTACATCATGATGATTTATTGGTGCTGTATGGCACCCGATTTTACTCTCATGTTTATGTTTTTACGCGTGTAACTTAAAGTTAAGCTCAAGCAAGGGTCGTCTATTAATGTGATGCTGAAGGGATCCGTTAAGCATTAATTATGATACATTATTCCGGCTTGAGCTTAAGCTCGACTATTTAGTCATGAATTTTCAGCCATAAGAATTCCACTGCTGGACATAGGCCTCTCCCAAGAATTTCCATCATAGAAAGGATTTTGCCATACTCACTGCGCTTGGCAAAGGGGTTGATAAGCGCAGTTTGTTTGTTTTTTAAGCGAAGGTATTGTAAGAGCTTGTTAAACTGGGAAAATGGGATAAAAGTATTTGGGATGACACTTTTTGGTTGGATTAAGAATGAAAAAATTGCAGCTCACGAGGCCAAGGGCTCGTACCGATGTCATACCCGCAACCGCCGGCCAGACAGTAAGGGATGACAACCCTGACCATATATCATCATGTGTCTTGCACCTTTTGGAGTTCAGGAAGTCGATCTTCTTCATGCTGAAGATTGAGCAAGTTCTTGATTGTTCTCTTTATGGTTTTTTTAACGAATATTTATTCGTCGCAAGAAATAATATATATATATATATATATTTTTTTTAAATTTAAAAAATGTATATTAAGAATTCTTCGATTTTGCAACCAAATCAAATAATTTGGGTCATAATGGGTTAGACCTACTTGACTTAGTGCTAGGGTTCTGTGATCCTAGTAAGTTCTATTAATACAATCAATAAAAATTTAGGTACAATGGTACTGCATGGCATGTCGACAAAATTGCATAACGAAGTTGAAAAAAAATATATACTCGTATCGCGAAGTATGTAAGAAAAAACTTCAACTGCCTGTTCAGTGGCTGCAGGTAACGCGGCCTCCCAAGCTGCCACTTTTTCATCCCCAATCCATCCGAGCAAGTAGCATCCCAAATACCTTTATCCCATTCCCCCAGTCATAACATCAGAACATACTCCTACCACCCACGCTTGAAAAACGGTTTCGATGGGCAGCAGCATCGGAACCGAGATAACGAGATAAGCCAAATAAACTGCGCTCACCAACCCGTCTACCAAGCTTGGTGAGTATGGCAAAATCCCGTTCTGATGGAATCCTTGGGGTGGCCCATGTCCAGCAGGAGACTTCTTGCGCCTTGACAATGACGACAACCAAATTATATTTACTGATATTGATTTTTTGGGTTCCTCACCCAAAGGGTGCAAACAGGACCTTACTTACTTAGACACCGATGTCCGCCCATCTGAGGGCTGTATCTATTAAGCCGTACTAGGTAGGGATATTCACAGAATGTTATTTCGTAATTTTTTAAATATTCAACTATGAATGAAAGCATTATAGGACCTGATTTATCAAAAGCAATTGCAATTCCTAAAATCAATTAGCGAATTCGATAAAACACGATTAAATCTCAAAATATTTCGATAGAATCTACAGATAATGTACTTATATAATGCAGTTTTGAAGTGTAAAAATCACAATTATTGCATCGCCAGGATGAGAAGTACAACTGTGGTATTGTCATTTTTGTTCGTTGCATTGGCTTTGGCCGAAGATGGCCCTACCATTGCAGAACCTTGTGATGCAGAGCTCTGCGAACTGCCAAATTGCAGATGCTCTTCCACATCCATTCCTGGAGGACTAGCTGCCCGTGATACCCCTCAGGTTAGTGAACCTTTGTTTTAAGAAGCAGAATCCTAATCGGTTGTGTCTAAAAGAAACAGACGCAGTGACTGAAAGCAAGAAAACGGGGAGAATTTTCGTATCGAAGTTAATTAAGGCAAGTTGGAATGGATTCATCATCATGTATTCCCTTAGTAGTACATATCTCTAGTATAATCTCTACATACTATAGAATAATCATCAATAGATAACAAGAAGTAGATATTCCAATATGTAATTTTAAGAAAACATTTATTTAGAATTTAAACTAATTAAATTTGCGACAATGCCACTCAACCTAAAGTAATTCTACAACATCTAATAAACTCATTGGTTCTATAATATTGCATTGTCATCTGACTTATACAAGTATTAAATTTCTGCTCTGGTCGGGGATAACTATGCTGAATTTCAATGACTCCACTGAACATTAATGTGTTATCATTGTCAAAAACTGTATATTGATTAAATCAGGTATTTTATATGCAAATGTTACATTCAATTTTTGTTGCAAATGTCCATAGATATCAGAGTGCAAATGTCTTATAATTTTTCAATTGATAAATCATTGCCTATCTTTCAGCTATATTTTCTTAAAGATTGTTTTATCAATAGTAAATAAAGTAAATATATACGGACAAATCACACAGATTGAGCTAGCCCCAAAGTAAGTTCGAGACTTGTGTTATGGGATACTAACTCAACGATACTATATTTTATAATAGATTACTTATATAGATAAACATCCAAGACCTAGGTCAATCTGAAAAAGATCATTTTCCATCTTGACCTGTCCGGGGATCGAACCCGGGACCTCCGTGTCGCAGGCAGGCGTGTTGACCGCTGCGCCACGGAGCTCGACTCAATATCATATCTATTGATGCATAATGATTTATTTTGATAGCATTTTACTTATAATAAGAGCGATAAGATACGTCATAAGTGCTATCGAGTAAACGGAAACAACCTTAGGAAAAAAAGGGAGTTTTCGTTTGAAATATTTATTGAATATTTGTTTAGACTACTGTAGGCTTGAAACTGTATTTTTGATCAAGAATAGGCAGTGACCTATAAAAAATAAAGTGCTGTGTCTCACAATGAATATACATATATTCTGTACCAGGCTAATAAACCAACATCTTGTGAATAAGAGCTCAATACCCAAGGAGAGAAAAATACACAAGACCGTCAACGTATAAAATTTGCTGAATTAGTTAACAGGATGATACTAACTTTAGTTTTAAAGTGGACTCCGGATCCTGAACTCGCACCGTAGCTTAAATGCAACAATAAGTACGCTCTTATAACAGAAAGAGACAGTCAATGTAGCGCAATACTTTAAACGCTTCCTGTGACACAAGGGGAAGAGTTTGATCCCCGGCCAGGTCATGAAGGATTTTTTTTTCATATTGGCTTGGGTCTATCTATATATACATGGCAAAATTTTGATAGTTTTAGACCGCGAAAAGGGTGATTCAACCCGGAACTTAAAAAAATTGTAATTTTCATACAAAAATTTTAAGACGCCCAGTAAATTTATATGGGAATGCCAATATTTTTTTTTTTAGTTCGCAACATTTCCCATAGGAAAAGTTGTTCCTATTGAAGGGCTGGATCACCCCTTTTGGAGCCTAAACGATCAGAAATTCAGCATATATAAGTATCTATTAAAAAACTAATACTGTTGAATTTGAATTGAATAGTACTTCACAAGTTCACAACGTACTTTGAGGCTAGCTCAATCTGTGAGATTTGTCCCTATATATTAGACAATTTTCTCTATCACAAGCTATATTTTAATTTATTTTCACTGGAAAAATGTATCTTATACAGTTCGTGCTTCTATCCTTCGACGATGCCGTCAACGTTCTCAACATCGAAACCTACAGAGATGTGATCTACAACCGCCGCAACACCAACGGCTGCTCCGCTGGAGTCACCTTCTATGTCAACCATGAGTACACCAACTACCAGCTCGTTAACGAACTGTACAACCAAGGATTCGAAATTGCTTTGCACTCTGTGTCCCACGTTGCAAACCAGAGTTACTGGGCAGAAGCAACTTACGAAGACATGGAGAAGGAATTTGGACATCAAGTAATACAGATGTCCCACTTTGCTAATATTCCCACCGATGCGATCAAGGGTTAGTAAAATTCATTTTTTTTATTTATTAAAAGTTCTTGCATTGTAAATAGTATAAGCTTTGTTTAAATTAAGGGAAAACCTGGTTTGAAACTTAATCATCATCATATTTTTTTTATATACATATACTAACACTATTGGCCAATAAGGATTTCTGTTTGGAAGATTACCTGCTACTAGTGTTGCTAATGTTTATCTAAATAAATATGTATATGTTATAAAATATAAGTATCGTTGCGTTATCCCATAACACAAGTCTTACTTAAGAACCTTCGAGCAACACGGCTTCCGTGAAGCCGTGTTGCTCGAAGTTAAGAACCTAATTTGGGGCTAGCTCAATCTGTGTGATTTGTCCGTATATATTTTATTTATTTATTATTTATTGGCCTTCTACCGAATTTCAATTTTGACTGATTGGAAGTTTTCAATCAGTCAAAATTGAAATCAGGTAGTTACCTGCAACTAGTGTTTAAAAAAGTTTTATTCCTAACCCCTGTTTCAGAATTTATCATAATTGCTCTGCTTCATTGCTCTTTTGCCATAATATACCTAAGATGAGATAACCTGATTTTAGAATCTGAAGCAAGTTTCAATATCAATATCTCTCTGGGATTATTTGCGATTTGACACTATTTGCAATAATAAAACTAACCTTATGTTTATAAAATAAGGTGTCCGCATACCGTTCCTGCAAATGACCGGTGACGTGAGCTTCCAAGTGATGGCTGACTACAACCTCGAGTACGACTGTTCCTGGCCCACAGTCTCCTTCATCAACCCTGGTCTCTGGCCGTACACCCTGGACTACGCTTCCACTCAGGACTGCGTCATCCCTCCCTGCCCTACTGCGTCTATTCCTGGAGTCTGGGTCTTGCCTATGGTCACTTGGCGCGATCTGAACAACAACCCTTGCTCTATGGTTGACAGCTGCTTGGCAGTGTAAGTTTGAAAAATCGTTACATTTCTTTTTGTTAACCTCCTTTTACAAGTATTTTGCAAATCACATAATTTCGATCAGAAAATCTTTTAAGCATATTTTCAAGCAAGGGTCATTCAAATATGACGTAAGCAGTGAAAAGGGAATAGGGGGATCTTTATTTGGCTTTTTTTTTTGCGAATAAATGAATTTATATTGTAAAAATGTTACCAATTTTTACGTAAGCTTATAAGGAAGAGCTTTTCTTACTTTTGTTGACAAAGGTCGCTGATATCATGCCTATGTTATACTTGAACACCCCAGCCATGACTCTGATCAAATACTCTTACTTACGTAACTCAACTGCAAGTAATATAGTTTTGTGAAATATTGATTCACATGTGTTTTTTTTTTTTTTTATTCCTTAGGCCAAGCACTGAGGAGGAGTGGTTCCAATTCATCGTGCAGAACTTCGAGAGGCATTACATGGGTAACCGTGCTCCTTTCGGTTTCTTCATCCACGAGTGGTACATCCGTGATAACGTCAACCCACACGTTGGCAGAGCCCTGAAGAGATTCTTGGACATGATCAACAACCTTCAGGATGTTTTCATGGTAAGATTTTATTTATGCCTGTTTATACATGACAACAGAAAAATAAGAATGACAATAAAGTAAACATTATATTGGATTGCAAATATCATCAGGCTGTAAGAACTACGGGTAAAACGTCGCCAAAATCATATTACAGTATAAAAAGTTGACCTAGCAAATCGTTTCTGTATGGACAAAATTCTTTGTATGTCTTACTGTTTAGTTACTTTTTTCTACAGATCATATTTTCAATCGATTCTAAAAAAAATTGTGAAGAGAACTAAAAATTTTATGTTTATCAATTCAATTTATGGAAAAATTTCAAAATGCTGAAATTGGCACCTAGGATCTAAGTCTATTATCTAATTGTCAATTCGCTGTAATATGTTTACAAAGCTCCTATTGCGTTCGGTTTAGGTATCATGTTCAGCGTAATCAAGGAAAGGGAGAAGAAGATAATTTTAAAGCATTAATTTGATGTTTGTTGGGGGTAATATACCTGGTCTTTTGAATGAACCAAATCTCCGAATAACATAACACAATGTTATTTTAAACCATATAAATATATAATGTGAGCCATTTTGCTATCACTACCAGTCAAATACATGAAAAAAAAAAGAATCGCTAAAAAAGTACCTATTTAGCTATTTTGCCGCGCGCAATGCAATTCAAGTTTGAATCATATAATGGTTCGTGTCAAGTAGCCATTTTAGACCTACTAAACTTTCGTTCTATGTAGTACATATTAATTCAAGTTAAACAAGTGTTTCATCTGTAACACAGGTTAACTCTAAAGAGGTCATCGACTGGGTGAAGAACCCTGTGCCTCTCGACGAGTACGTTAACCAGCCGTGCAGGACCTTCACACCCACTTTCTGCCCACCAGCTACCTGCCCAGTAGTGGCTTCTCATAACTTGGTAAATATTCTTTTTATGCATTTGACCAATTTTAAAATATAAATCGCCGCATTAACCACAACTTTTGATTTGTTTGTGAGAATTTTTTTAACTGAAATTTAAGAGCTAAACTTTTCTCGATGTTATCGTGTCAAAAGAAACGCACAAAATGACCACTTTAGAAGGAAATAATAAAAAGATCTTATTCATTCTGTTCATTATGATAAAGTACTTCATTACAAACTATTCTTTCTTGTATTAATCTTCTTAAGTGTTATCCTATTCAACTCGTAAAAAACTCTTTATCGTCTCTAATATTCCTCTTTTCTTCGTAGTTTATTTAAAACATTTTTTTTTTTTTAGAACACTTACTGGATGTCTATTTGCAACGTCTGCCCACGAGAGTACCCATGGTTGGGTAATCCCCTAGGACAATAAGTTGTGTGAAAGTTAATTGTTATTATATTTAAAATGAATATTTATAAATAAAATGGTTGCTACTAAATTTAAAATTTGCATTTTTTTAATCACCTGCTAATGTGACTACATTGTTAAGAAATACGTCAATTCCGATTTAGAGTTTTTGAATTGTATGTACTAACCACATTTTTAGGGGAAAAAGTTATTACCATAGGTATCTTTCGTGTCGTGAGTGAGTTCTATCATAGGTATAAACTAGATGTTGTATAGTAGTACCAAGTAGCAAAGTGTACCACTGGAATAAGATATAATTTGATGATTATAGAATTCGAAGTAGCAATCGATAAATTTAATTCAAATGAGCTATGATAAGATAAATTTTAAAAGATTTTCCTGCAGATACAATTTAGGCCTAAGATAATGGTGGTCTATATATATCGCTGGTTGGAAGTTTCTATTAGTTTGTGAGATAAGAAGGAACCATGAAGGGAGTTGCGTTATTAACTTTGCTCCTGGTAGCACTCGTAGCTGCAGAAGATGAACTGTCTTTGGCAGAAACTTGTGATGAATCCGCTTGTCAGTTGCCGGACTGCCGATGCTCAAGCACGAGCATTCCTGGAGGATTGGCTGCTAGGGATACCCCGCAGGTGAGTAGAGTGGAATAATGAGCTCGTTGACTCAGTGCGGGAAGGCGTTTTAATAAACAATTCGCCCGCGGCTCTGCTCGCGTTAGTGGCGATCCCTCGATTCTTTACTCCGGGAAGAAAGGTAGCCTATGTCGATAGTAGATAGGGTGTGAAAGCGTAACAAACAAACTCGCTTTCGCATTCATAATAATAATATAGTTGGTAAGGGATAAGCGTCAAGCACATCCTGGTGTGACAACGAAAAACGAAAGATCATCAATCCAAGCTACTGCTTGCTTAACAAGGCAGATGAAGCTGTCAGACAGTTATTTAGCCTTAGGCAGGTTGTGAATTGAAAATCTTATTCGCCTCTTATACATGTGATAAAGAAAAACAGTACAACACTGAAGCAAGTGAAGACAACTTAAGCTCGAGGAAAGTACCTACACGAAACGAATAATACGCTAAACGTGACCTTTGTGTTTTATGGCCTGCCCCCTTATTTACTAACTCGGATGACAGGTGTCGATGCCTATCAATCTAGAATTTACAGTTATAATACGGGTTTTGCTTGCTCGAAATTTTTATTTGGAATACAAAAACCGCATTGTAACAGCAAATCCTAGATTGATAGGCATCGACACCTGTCATCCGAGTTAGTAAATAGGTGGGCTGATGCCCTGTCTAATGAGCATACAGCAATATTAGCAGGATATAGACCTGCTAATATGTATGTATGTAAAAACTGAATACGAACTCTCTCTTCCTCATAAGGTGGCATCCTTAGGTGGGATCACATGATTTGGAGCCTAAAGCCCGACTACTCAAAGGCATCTTACAGGCATCTTAATTAAAATTTGAGAGAAGAAAGACCAAGATAGCCGTGATTTAAGATTTTTATTAGTTACTATTTTGAATATTTGGAGGTAAGCTAACTTATCTCTAACAATTTAAAATTGTTTAAATAGTAAGTTTTCATTCGCTATAAAGACCAGAAAGATCTCCCAAAAATAACACTTACTTAATTGCAAAAAAATAACCTGTTCACCCTAATTATCTTAATTTTTTCACGATTTTCTGCAATAGCAATAGCCAAATAACAAAAGTACCTATAAACCAATTTTAGATGTAAATATAATTAGAAACTTTTTTCAAAATCTTTTAAGTTTACTTTAAAGTTTCTACTAGTTGTGTAATTCTTTAATATTTTAATTTACACAGACTTTATTTTTAAATAAATAAATTTTTATCAAGTTCGTCTACTGTAATGGAAGTTTTCCATTACTTAAATACATTACATCTTCAAAATAGAACTATGTAAGTAATTATGTAAAATTGTACGCAGACTTACTTGTAGTTTTATTAGAACGTAAAACGAAATGACGCTTATATTTTAATGATGAAATTGTAATCTACGCGAATTTAATATACGAAAATACTAGTTACTTTTGCATCTAGTACTCGTAAAAGGCCCTTTTAGTTTAGATGAAGTGCAACTTTATATCTTTAGGTATACTAAATGTCGTAGGAACTTCAAAGATGATACCACCCATTGAAAGATGTTGAAATAATTTTCCCAGTCGTATAGAAAGTTTTTTCTTTGAAAAGTCGATAGATATCATCACCTTGTTTATTTTAATAAAAAATAATTAATTCACATCTGAGTAATAAATTACTTAAAATGGAGTATACATTTATTGAGATAGAATAAACTTACAAAAATTACTTAATTAAAATTAAAACAAATTACATAAGTTATGAAAAAATATATACCTAAACTACTTAAAACTAAAGAAAAAGAAATATAAATAAAATTTAAATTTGAAAAACTAGTCGAAAAGACCACCTCTGAGAGTACCTGGCTCAAATGTACCCATCACACCAGCCGCGTTGCCGCGCTGGATGGCCAGTGAGATGTGTTGGACCAGGTACGCTCCAGAGCGGGGGTCGCAGCCATTGTCTCGGAGGCGTCGCCCTAAATTTCTGATAAAAAGTTTGCCTTCGTCGCACCAGGGACCACCTGTCTCCACAGCGAAAGGCACAAAAATGTACTGTGAGAGTTCCGCGTATTTTCTATGCTTTTGTTTGGCAGCTTGTTCTGCTGCGGAACCCGCCTTGTGAATGGTGTATGCGGAATGCGATGCAGCAAATGTGCTAACGCATGTGGCATCCCACAACAAGCAACGGCCTCTCTCCCAGGGTGTCAAGGTTAGGCCATCTGGGCGTTTCCCGTCTGTTCGACTAAGCCCTGGAGGCTCGAGAACGCAAGGTATGTTGGCCGAAACCAAAGCTCTCCGGATGATGTTGTTCAGAGCGTGGTGTCTCGGAAATCGGCCAGCACATCTCGAGCAGCTGAGACCGTGGTAGCCACTGGCGTCAACATTTTCACCGCATGGGCAACGGTGTGGTTCGCAAATTTTGCACCCTAGTCTTAAAGCTACTGCCACCCGCAAGGTGTCATCGTCTAAATGTGTGCCAAGTTAGGGTGAGGGTAAGACTTGGAGCCAGGCGCCTGACTCTGGGCAAGATGCAGCTTTTAATCGAGCAATATCTAAACCCATTGATAAATCACTCAATTCAGATAAGAAAAGCTTAGAACATAAATCGTCCCAAGCTTTCTGAGAATTGAGTTTTTCTGGTGGCTGGACATTAGGACACATAGTTGTCCACGCCTCCAAAGCGTCATTCTGAAAAGGAATGCTAGGTCTTGCACCTTGTAGGTTAAGAATGTTAGTGACAAGATCAGCAACCCCGTACGACGACGCGAGGAATGCGGGTAGGCCCACAGTTTGAACGCTCCTGACGCCCAAACCACCGTATCTGACTGGTAATGCAGCTTGTTGGAATTGGCGGTCTTCTAAAGTAATATTTATGATTTTCTCCAAAGTGGCCCTAATGTTGCAATCCAGCGCCGAGACAGCGTCCGGGAAGAGCCAAGTAGGAGTTGTCCGAATGAGATATGTCAATTTAGGAAGAGAAAAACAAGTGCGAAACAGAACTAGAGCTACGTGGGCTGAAAGGTTCCCAAGGCGATCTTGAGCCAGCAAAAGCATTTGAAGCTTTGAATCCAAAGCAGCCGGAATGGCTACTGGAAATATAGGTGCACCGAGGAGATCAAAAGTGTTTTGGTCAAGCTTTCTAATATTTGGGATAAGATGGTCAAACAAACTAAAGTATATTTTAGCGCTCTCCCCACAGGGAAAAATCTCACATTTATTGTAATTAACTTTTAAACCTATCTGTTCTAAACCCGCTAAAAGAGTCCTTACGTCCGTTGCTACGGATTCAGCGGATCCACCAATTGTTGCATCATCGAGGTACCAAATGTTCAAAGGTGACTTTAATGAGGTTATTAAGCGGTGGATTGACAGGCTAAAGATGAGTGGACCAAGTGGATCTCCCTGCTGAGCTCCTACTTGGGACGGAATTTTATGGTTATTATAGTATAAGTTACTTGGTTCTGAATAACATTGGTGTAAAAAAGGATGCAAAGAAGGTACTAGCTCTTTTACCTCTGCTAAAATAGTATCTCTTTCTACACTGTTGAAGGCATTCTTAAGGTCAAGCTTGATAACCACACAATCTTCGTTAGTGGGATCTATAGCAAAAGCTCTCGTAGCGTGGATTGCGGCCTCACAACCTAGCGGAGTCCCAAAGCCTAGTTGGTGTGGTTGCAAATAAACGGCCATCGAATTTCGAACAGCTCGACAAGCAAGCTTGGCCACAAGGCGGCGAATAGTGCATCCGACTGCTATGGGCCTAATCCCGCCATCTTTTTTCTTCAGGGCACAAAGTGCTGCACCGTATAAAAAAGGTGTAACTTCCTGATTAAGTGAACCCTTAAGTAGAAAGTTGCACAAACGTGATAAGGCTTCCAGCAATCGGGGTCCATTATTACCAGCAGATGGTGAAGTGAGTTCCTTTAAATGTTGTGGACGTAGTCCATCCGGACCTGATGCAGAAGAGGTGTGAAATGAATGAATTGCAGTAGCTACATCATTAACTGTTACATTGAGAGAACTAGGACTATTGTCTGGTGAAAAAGTGGGAATTGACAGTGGTCGTGATGGAAAAGGATGTTTTTCTTTAAGAGAAGTAACCGTGTCTTCGTTGTTTGGTGCAATTTTGCAGTCAGAGACCAAAAGACGCGCTGCTCCGCCTAGATCACCTTCGTTAACTTTAGCCTCTACTCTTTTATAAAAGTTATAGGGTTGGACGCATAAAGGCTCTAGATGTTCAGGGCACTCACACTCTATGTTTTTTTTTACTTTGGTGGTTAAAGAGTTACTACCACTGTCTATTGGAACCCTCAGGGCAGTCAAAGGGAATGACAACAACCTAAACCAAGTGGTTTTGGTATTATTTTCTATGCTGTCATCTATTAACTCAGCAAGTTTGCCAGCAGCTAAGCTCCTAGCTCCTTTAGGGACATGTTTAAGTATGCGGATTGAGGTTTTTAATTCTGGAAGGTTGTCTAAATCAATCTGATTAATATAATTATGTGAAGATTGAATGCCTCTGCTAATAGTCCTGGGTTGGGATGAAACTTCTTCAAGGGAAATATCTTTGTGAATTCGGCGTATGTGTGTATTTAAACGCACGTATAGCCGAGTGGATCCGGGACAATGCGGGCATGGGACACCTACGTTACCACTAGTGGTTGCCATCTATGGCTAAAGATAAATATAATAAACCTAACATAAATAATTAAGACTAAGACTAAAATAAATAAAAAATTATGAGCCTAATCAAACAGGGATTAATAAAAATAGATAAAATAAAATAAAATTATATGACTAAGCTAACAGGTAATTTTGTATATAAAAATCAGAAATTTCTAAGAGAAATGGTAAATTTAATAAAAATAATTAAAAACAAAAAAAAAACATGGGATACACTTCTTCTTCTTATAAGTAAAACTTGGATAAAAATTTTCAAACTCTTGAAAGATGAGATTTGTAACCTTTGTTTTTATTCCAAGAGGATCCAGCTGGGATTTTTGAATTGGAAATATAGTTCTTCTATCTTCAATTACTAGAATCTGGGCTTAAAACACTATTCGTACAGAAAAACACAGCCTGGTGGAGTGTAATGTAGTTGTCGTTCATCAAAACACTCGCTGGCTAGGTTTACTGCTTGAGAATCTTGAGGCAAAAGCTTTCGGGCACGATATAAATATGATTAGAATTCTGGGCTGGAATCGAAAAACCCAGTCTGGTGGGGTGCCATGTAGTTATATTATGTGACAAAATACTCTCTGGCTGAGGTTTATTGCTTCAGAAATACGAAGTAAATCAACCGAGCGTCCATGCTTCCGGGCACAATACAAAAACAGCTTGCTTTCAGATATGAAGCACAGGTAAAATGATGGTAAAACACTGTAATTTACACTATGTAATGGTAACAGAAGCTAAATAAAGGAAATACTCGATCTAACCGTTACTGGGATACTATTTTCATGATTTATTGAAAAATATTTACGAAGAAACGTTATGACGTTGTCACTTTCAAATAATAATAATAATATAAATGTTAATAGTTCCAGTTAAATTGAAAAAAATATATATCTTTGTCACCATTCTTTATCTTTAATATAACAATATTGATAGCCAGGTATCACATGGATTTACATAGACTTCATTATTCGTTAAGACCATTTATATCCGTAAACCGTTGAATGATAAAAACAATATGACATCAGACAAATTTGAAACATCGATAATACATATTGAATTTAAATAATGCCTATTGTAACAATTTAAAATTGTTTAAATAGTAAGTTTTCATTCGCTATAAAGACCAGAAAGATCTCCCAAAAATAACACTTACTTAATTGCAAAAAAATAACCTGTTCACCCTAATTATCTTAGTTTTTTCACGATTTTCTGCAATAGCCAAATAACAAAAGTACCTATAAACCAATTTTAGATGTAAATATAATTAGAAACTTTTTTCAAAATCTTTTAAGTTTACTTTAAAGTTTCTACTAGTTGTGTAATTCTTTAATATTTTAATTTACACAGACTTTATTTTTAAATAAATAAATTTTTATCAAGTTCTTCTACTGTAATGGAAGTTTTCCATTACTTAAATACATTACATCTTCAAAATAGAACTATGTAAGTAATTATGTAAAATTGTACGCAGACTTACTTGTAGTTTTATTAGAACGTAAAACGAAATGACGCTTATATTTTAATGATGAAATTGTAATCTACGCGAATTTAATATACGAAAATACTAGTTACTTTTGCATCTAATACTCGTAAAAGGCCCTTTTAGTTTAGATGAAGTGCAACTTTATATCTTTAGGTATACTAAATGTCGTAGGAACTTCAAAGATGATACCACCCATTGAAAGATGTTGAAATAATTTTCCCAGTCGTATAGAAAGTTTTTTCTTTGAAAAGTCGATAGATATCATCACCTTGTTTATTTTAATAAAAAATAATTAATTCACATCTGAGTAATAAATTACTTAAATAATATAAATGTTAATAGTTCCAGTTAAATTGAAAAAAATATATATCTTTGTCACCATTCTTTATTTTTAATA
Organism: Rhodophaea formosa; assembly: GCA_963082605.1. Lineage (NCBI taxonomy): Eukaryota > Metazoa > Arthropoda > Insecta > Lepidoptera > Pyralidae > Rhodophaea > Rhodophaea formosa. The sequence goes on from OY720226.1 coordinate 7,358,882, forward strand.
TAACAATATTGATAGCCAGGTATCACATGGATTTACATAGACTTCATTATTCGTTAAGACCATTTATATCCGTAAACCGTTGAATGATAAAAACAATATGACATCAGACAAATTTGAAACATCGATAATACATATTGAATTTAAATAATGCCTATTGTACCACATCGCAGCGTCTGATTACTATTGACAGCTATACATTACAAACATAGAAAAACAATAGACGGAAAATTTAATAATCGAAGTGTTCAAGTAGACAATTAATATGCCACCTAAGGAAAGAGCTGAAAGAATCACTATTCCTGACGCTGCTGGTCCATGAGAGGGGAACGACTTATGGTTTTACTTCCTAACTATGTGATGATGGTCTATGACACCTTTCTTTCTACACTACGTCTTAAATATACTAGTCATTGTTATTTGAGAAGTTTTCTGAATCTATTTTGGCTTATGTAAGGAGAGAGCTGAAAGAATCACTTTGCCTGCCTATGTGACGCTGGTCCATGAAAGGGAAATGCCTTAGTGTTAGGGTTTCAATGCAAAACGCACGCGCGTGCTTATGCAATAAACTTGACACTTGTGTTATTTTAGGATTCTTCTTTTTTAGTTATACTTCTAATCTTATTTAAATCACATTCTTTCAATTTCAGTTCGTTCTACTCACATTCGACGATGCAGTCAATGTCATCAATATAGAGACGTATAGAGAAATCATCTACAACCGCAGAAACAAGAACAACTGTGCTGCCGGTGCCACCTTCTACGTCAGCCATGAGTACACGAACTACCAGCTCATCAATGAACTATACAACCAAGGCTTCGAAATTGCTCTCCACTCGGTATCTCACATGACAAATCAGACCTATTGGGCGGAAGCAACTTATGAAGATATGGAAAGGGAATTTGGAGAACAGGTCATCCAAATGGCTCATTTTGCTAACATTCCATCTGATGCTATCAAAGGTTGGTGATGTTTCCTTACCAATTATATTTATGTAAAACAGAGATCTCTATTAGTCTTACTAAATAAGTTAGAAGCAGAAAGGGGAGGCCTTTGCCCAGCAGTGGGACACACAAACAGGCTAGGAAAAAAAAATAAGTTCTTCCAGAAATGCTGATACACGATAGAATGAGAATTTAACAACGAGATTTTTGTCGGTGATTAAACGGAAATAGAAGTAAATAATTAGTGTAGTGCCGCCTCCAACTTAAATACCAGGTTTTACTTACGATGTCTTTCTTCATTCAAATGGCAAAATGATTTAAAAATTGTAACGCAATGTATTTGTCTATTTCAGGTATTCGCCTCCCCTTCCTGCAAATGACTGGTAATGCAAGCTTCCAAGTCATGGCTAACTACAACCTAGAGTACGACTGTTCTTGGCCCACCGTCTCCTTCATCAACCCTGGTCTCTGGCCGTACACCCTGGACTACGCTTCCACTCAGGACTGCATCATCCCGCCATGCCCCAGCGCTTCTATCCCTGGGCCTTGGGTTCTGCCTATGGTTACCTGGCGCGATTTGAACGACAACGCTTGCTCCATGGTAGACGGATGTCTTGCTGTGTAAGTGTTTTATCTCTTAGAAATAGTTATATCAAAATGTGATAGCCTGGCATGATGACCACTAAAACCAGAGACCATCAACATTTTTAAGTATTTTTGCCTGCAAGTACATAAAACTACAGTCATTTGCAATACTGCACTGTTTTTAGAATCTGATAATCTTGCTTTATTATAGCCAAACATTTCTAACTTACCAAAACCTTACTTTTTCAGACCCAGCACAGAAGAAGAGTGGTTCCAGTTCATAGTGCAGAACTTCGAGAGGCACTACATGGGCAACCGTGCACCTTTTGGATTCTATGTCCACGAATGGTACATTCGTAGTGAAGTAAACCCACACATTGGAAGAGCCCTAGTAAGATTCTTGGACATGATCAACAATCTTCAGGATGTATTTTTGGTAAGCCATTATTTGTTGATTTTGAACATTTGTAACAAATATTCCATTGACTCGTCAATTAATATTCAGAACTAAGACTTTTCACTGCTAGATATCCTAAAAGTAAGAAAATACTCAAAACGATCACTTCTTGTGAGTCAAACCCTTTACTTGTGTTTGACTCTTGAAATTTGGTAAGTAGCAATATTTTGCAGCACATTTATGTAAATGAAATATTCCAAAGACCGTAAATTTGTAGTTATCATGCTGGTTTGGGAGGAAAGAAAAATAGAACATACCAGCTTCTTTTCTTTCCGTAAATCATAAGAGCTGGTCAAAGAATTGGGTGAAAAATGCACCTAGGGCAAGGATACCCTTAGACTATTTTTATAATAAATCGTATTGTACTTACCCGGGTGCCTTATTCCTTATATACGAGAAGATTTGTTACTTGTACTTACTATAAATGTTTACTTTCTGGCTAGTCGTTCCGTTGATTTTACTTTTACTATGCGTAACTCTCTTTCCATCTTCTTCAGCCATGTATCAGGGGTCTATATATACTTCTAGGTTTCTAACTATCTAGACTTACATATATACTTATATGAAAAAAAAATTTACTATCCTCTTATCATGTAAAATTTTATTCTTTTCCAGGTGAACTCCAAGGAAGTCATTGACTGGGTGAAGAATCCAGTCCCCCTTACTGAGTACATTGAGCAGCCATGCAGAACCACCGTGCCCACATTCTGCCCGCCAGCTACGTGCCCTTTGGTAGCTGATCACAATCAGGTAAATAATATATATATACAATTCGTTTATTTCGGATATAAGTACAATCCATAGTATACAAAAATAAATAAATAAGAAAATCAAAATACCCAAAGAATTATTAAATTATCTATTTCTGCCAAGATGGACAGTCGCCCAGTGTTTAAGTATGGGACTTTCCATCTTAGCACTCAAAGTCTATGTATAACTAATTCTTTTTTATGCCATGTACTTCCCGGCAAAGTAGATTGGAACCACTCCAAGTAATCCCGTGGATGTCGTAAAAGGCGACTTAGAAAACACAAGCTAAAGAAAGTTTATAAGCATCAAAGATACCTCTGCAATACGTCTAATCAGCGTGGAGAGTATGGGCTAAATCCTATCACTGCTCTGGCTAATATATGACTGTGGTAGTACAGGGAGGGTCATACTCCTGCAGTGGAGACTGAAAAAGATCCGATGATGATGATAAATTCTGTAGCATCAAGTTTCTTGGGCTCCTTTATGTTGAAGTGCGGTTCATGAAGAACCAGGTTAAGCAACAATCAAGCATCATTATTGTAGACGTTACGCTAAGTCAGATGGATTTAGGCAGCTTGAAATTCTGACAGCAGTGTTGGCCACTTCATTATCATCATCAGATCTTTTTTTAGTTTCCACTGCAGGAACATGACTCTCTCTGTGCTACCAGAGTCATTATAAGCCAGCGCAGTCAGAGGATTTGGCCTACATTTTCCACGTTAGCCAGATGTGTTGGAAAGGTCTTTCGGCGTTTCTTCTCTGCAGTGGTCGGTTCCGAAACGCTATTAGTCTGTAGCTTTTGAACAATTAATAAATACATATTATCTAATAAGATAATTTTGAATATGGTATGACGTGAAAAAGTGCCTGCAAAGGCCTATTTTCTGAATAAACGTTTTGATTATGATTTTGGTCTCTTTGAAGTTTATAAGCTTTGTTTAACTTGTGTTTCCTAAGCCATTTTCTACGATATCCATAGGAAGACGGAATAGTCCTATTCTAGTCTGCCGGGAACCACATAGCCAAGTGGCTATGTGTTCCCGTACACACTAAATAATAACAAACAAACATTACTACCTCTTTTCATATCTTATTGATTAGTGACTACCTCAAGTACCAACCAGATCTTTGAACCTGCCTAAAGGCATGTGACATTGTGTGACAATGAGGTGATCTTAATTGATATCTTTCTTGTGTTACAATTGCCAAAGAGACATAACTTTTCTTCTTGACTTAGACTCCGCTCTCTGTCCGTAATGCGATCTGTCACAGGGTATTTTATAGGTGGAAACTTGTAATTTTCACCAAGCGACATTAAATACCGATTTTATAAATTATTGTATCTTCTAACTGGTTCCATTTATATACCATCAAAATGGGTTTACTCTTTACTTTTGTGGAAATCGGTTTTACATAATAATAAACTTATGAATTATTTATGTTCCTAACCTCAGTTTTTTCATTTATTCCAGAACACCTACTGGGTCTCCATCTGCAACGTATGTCCCAGAGTCTACCCATGGGTAGGCAACCCTCTTGGGCTGTAATTTAATGTTTACTTGTAAATCAATAATTATTTATTATGTTGTGATATTTTTTAAAGTCTGTTAATGAACGACAAATCATTGTGTATTTAAAAGACATCTAAATAAAAAACATTAAAAAGGCATTTGGAATTTTCGTTCTTACTTAAACTTTCACCAAATTTTATTTTTTGCTGTCATGCCGGATTGTGAGAATCGAAAAAAAAACCGGTAAAGTGCGTGTCAGGCTAAGCGCAGTGTAGGTTTAGTTCATTAGATGGTCGCCTGTAATTCTTAAAAACTTAGCTGTAAACAAACAAGCTAGCCCCAAAGTATGTTCAAGTCTTAGGTTTTGAGATAATATATGTTTTGTAAAAAATACCTTACGGTTATTTCACCGCTAGCGTTTTGAGAGATTCTTCGCGTGACAGTACGCATTAAGGGGTTGACGAGAAAACATAAATTTATTTCCACTTTACATGTAAAAGAAGAACCCAAAAAACATTTTGTCATGATTAATATCTTAACTTTGACAAATAACAGTCTTCTTGTACTTATGGTCTATGAGCTAAACCGCGAACGGACGTACAAATCGACCTGGTGAAACTATAATTGTATTTAATTATTGTTTAATACGGAACTCTAAAAGGAGAAAGTATCAGGAAATATTTTTCCACGCAGATCGCGAAGTCCACTGAGAAGAGATGAGGGAATGGGCAAAAACCTGTTGAATGGCGATAAAAGGCAATGCGGCTAGCAACCTATCACTGTTCCTCCTACATACACACACGCTAAGCGCGAGCCTAATAGCCTTAAGCACTGTAAACTCCATTGTTTTTTTTTTTTTTTTTTCGTATGTGTAAGCAAGCTTAAGGCATCTGACATAGCTTAACGACTGCCATCAACGATGACAGCCGGGACCAACAGCTTAACGTCCCTTCCGAAGCACGGAGGAGCTCGAGATAATTTTTTATGCCACTTGCGGTCACCCATCCAAGTAGGGACTGCACCAGGGGTTGCTTAACATACGTAAGCGCTCATAGAGCTCACACCCACTGGACCATCGGGGGGTTAACTCTATCTTCTTCTTCTTCTTCTTCTATCGAGTCGTAGAATGGCAATATTTGTACATATTAAATATGTTTTAACCAGCGCTTAGCAACTATGTTAACTCCATAAGATACAAAGACGTGATACTATACGAGTAAATTATATAATCTACAATATCTTTTACAAAATCCTTACCAACAACGCATATAATTAAGAATAATCAACTTCAAAAAACTGTGTTGTTGAGCTATATTTTAGCCTCTAGAGATCTATCTAGAAACAGACAACAACAAAGTTTAACTAACTCGCATAGCCTCAAGTAGTCTGCGTGCAGAACATATCATCATAATCATTGCTGTAAAACCAAACAAAATTTCTTTTAAATATCAATGTCTAGAAATTATTGGATTTATAGGTATCTGTATCTGTAGCAGTGGGTGTTGGTTTATCTTCCTGCTAATCCAATTAATCTTAATTTAATCACAGACAATTTCGAATGGAATTCCTCGTAATGGCGATTAAATAAGAAATATTACTGATAATATTTTACAAAATTCAAGCGTATATAAATAAGAAAATCCTTAAACTGTTATTGCAGACGATTTTGCAATGAAGTTGGCACTAGTTCTATCGTTGTTAGTGGCTTTAGTGGTAGCAGATGAGTTACCTTTAGCAAAACCATGTGACGATGAAGTTTGCCAATTACCTGCCTGTAGATGCTCCACAACAGATATTCCAGGAGGCTTGAGGCCTAGGGATACTCCACAGGTTTGTGAAATTACGTTAAACTATTTTATAGTAGGTACTCTTCTTCTTTTCTCAGTCGCACTGTTTTTTGTTTTCAATTACAACACTTTTGATCAGTTTACGGCCACAGTTACTGCCCTGTCATTTTGTGTCGAGGTATTTTTGTGTGCAGTGAGCGGGGCATTTAGGGGCACGTTAAAACGTGGCTCATTGACTAGACGTCGTCGCAGTCACATGTGCTCTTGCCGGAGAAGCCCACCTAACCCGGTTTAACTAGTAGGTATCTTCTTACACCAGCCCGGAGTAAGTTTAGAGACTTCTAGATTGACCAGGCAAGATTGCTACCTAATCGGAGATTCTCGGCAACCAGTAAAAAATTATAATTCTGTGTACTACTAATCTCAAGTCCCGCCTGCCAAGGAAAACTGTCCTGACTTTTGAGCTGCGATGGTGGAGGATTTTTACCATACAGCAGATGTCTGGGATCTTGTACCCGCTTGCACTTTTCTATAATACAGGCTACGTTGTGTTTCGACTCTACCTCCTCGAAAATTTGGCTTGTGATGTTAAGTGAATTATCAGCATATAGACGAACGAACGGCTTCTTATTGGGTGGTGAGGTTGTCATTTGGGCGGGAGAACTATTTTTATTGCTTTCTACTTTTATGTGTGACTAATAAAACAATTGGAATCCGCGATTGCGCAACATACTCTTGAAAGACGTTTCATCCTCTAGGGGAAATGTTGCGTAATCTGTGTACTGCAAAAAGTAGCGCTGCTTACAAAGGACCCCTTCTTTGTAAGCAGCCTTACTTTTTGCAGAAAGAGTATCGAACGCTGCACTTAGGTCGACAAAAGCTGCATCTGAGATGACTGCGTTCAAAACTGTCTTTAATATGTTGCGTCAAATTTGACACCTGCCCACGACAGAACTTTCTTGCCGGAATCCAGCCTGCTCTTGGGTTTATTTGTCGACTGTAGTATTAATTAGTTTGCCTAGTATCATTTGAAGAATTAACAGTTTTGGAAGGAAGTTGTGTTTATTTGGGATATGAGTGGGATTGATTTTTCTAGAAAAATACTACAGAGCTATTTTTATTAATAAATAGCACGCCCAAATAGCGTTAAGCTTTGAAAAAAAGGCTACTTCGTTTCATGGTCCAACATTCACACTTCTAAATAATAACTACTATTATTTTTGTATTAAATAAATGTTTTAAATTTGAATTTATCGCGTTATACAGGATATCTCATCGAAATGGGTCAGTAGCAAGTTTTTTTTTTTTATTTAGATGAGATAGCGAAAAGTTATCGAGGAGACAATCACATTGATGTTTAAAAAATTGCTGTTTTAAAATATACGCCATATAGGATCCTTGCCGATTTTGAAAAAAAAAAGAATGTTCATATAAAAATTAATAGAGCAGATTATGCTGATTAAATGTATCTATCAAACCCTTATCTAAAATTAATAGAAAATAACTATATCAGTAATTAAAGGTACTTAATGTATATAAGCATTTAGTACTATAAATGCTGATAGATTAATTGAGACTTGTACAATGACTCTCAATTTTATGCGAAAAGCGACTACCTACCATTTATTTGCTTTTAAATAACGGAAAAAAACAGTTTCTTAATTTTCACGCCCATTATTATAATAGTAGTAGTAGTAGTAAAAACAATTTTTGTTATTAAACTTGGCGGTTCGATTTCCGATGGGCGTGGCGTATTGAAAATCTTGAATGCAGTTTTTATTGTGTCGAAATTAAGTGTAATATTTATTTTTATCATTGTTTCTTATCAACAAATAAAAATAACCTGCCATGTCCCATCTCAATGTGAAGATCACCTATAATATTTGTACTTACAAATTTCAATTTCCAGTTTGTCACCATTGCTTTCGATGGTGGTGTCAACATTGTGAACATTGAAACCTATCGTGAAGAGCTCTATGGAAAAACCAACAGAAACGGATGCCCCATCGGTGCCTCCTTCTTTGTCACCCATGAATACACCAACTACCAGCTCGTCAATGAACTTTACAACCAAGGATTCGAGATCGGCTTAAATTCTATTTCCTATCGGACTCCTCAATCTTTCTGGGCTGAAGCTGATAATTATACTATCATGGGTGAAATCGGAGAACAAAGAATACAAATGACACATTTTGCTAACATTCCTTTCGAAGCCATCAAAGGTAATGAACTGAAGTTTATAAAAAAATATTTCATAATGACTTGAATCAATAAATTTTTATTCAAATTTCTCGTAATTCTGTGTAAAATCTCTCACTGAGGAATACCTTTGGATGATGAAGATAATAATGACACTCGAAACATAACATCAATATATAGGCCGACTTAAAGCTGACTCTGTACGGGAGTAACCCGTATCCGTTAATTCGCTTATTAAGAATCATCATCCCGTTGATTTACCCATATCATAAGAAAGTACGTATATACAAAGAGAAAAAGCGTTACTCGTATCAATTTCAGGTGTCCGACTTCCTTTTCTCCAAATGGCGGGCAACTCAAGTTTCCAAGTAATGGCTAACATTGGCTTAGAATACGACATGAGCTGGTCCACCACATCTTTCACGGACCCTGGTCTCTGGCCGTACACCCTGGACTACGCCTCAATTCAGGACTGCAACGTACCTCCTTGTCCGACCGCCTCCATTCCTGGAGTTTGGGTGGCACCGCTTGTGGCCTGGTTTGATCTAAATGGTACTCCCTGTGCAACTGCAGATGCCTGCTACTCTGTGTAAGTATATTTCTGACCTTAATAAGTTTTTAACCTAACAGCAAAAGATACCTTGGGCCATTCGCACCGCTCCAACGACTGCGGTGCGAAAGAGCCCATTCAAAAAGGGCTTTTGGGCGATTCGCACCGCGGTCTGAATCGCTTGTGGTGCGAAACAACTAAAGGAGGGTCTTTAGTTGTTTCGCACTCCATCTACGAACACATCACACTTAGGGAAGTGTGATGTGTTCGTAGATGGATATTATGTTCTTGTCAGGCAATGCTCATTGTTTTGTGACAGTGATGAATGTGAGTCGTCGTGTATGCATAAGTTTTTATTTTGTTTTTTTTCTGTCGTTGTTGTATGTACCGTCGTATTAAGTTATGAGTTAATAAATATTTTCGAAAATTATTATTAACCACTGACATACACGGAAAAGTAGATGTACCTAACGCAATTTATGTATGTTCTTTGATTTTCATATGTCCCGGCTGACATAATGTATGATAGTTGTTAAGCTTAGTCATAGGTGTACCTTTAGACAGTTTGAAGAATCTAAAATCAGTGTTGGCCACTTACACGAAAAAGAAACAATGACATTATAGTTATCTTAGATTTAACTAATTACCGAAACTAGATAAAAACGTCAAGAACTAGTATATTGCGTGCATATTATATTCAACATTTAACTTAATTTATTCAAGCACTATAATTTGACATAAATAATTAAACTTTAAACTATGAAATTACAATTTTAGCAAAAGTCTCGAATTTAAATACAAATATTTGCAATGCTATGTGCAGTTTGTTGCCGCATTTTCTGTACTCCGCTTTGAAAGCGGGTCTAAACTTCATCATCATCATTGGGTCTTTTTTAGTCTCCACTGCAGGTCTAACTTAGCCATTAGTAAATTATTGACGTCAACAGTTCTTGTATAATGAGAGGTAACATTTACTTAATTATTCTCACTTAAACGATATATTCAATAATCTTACTTTGAATAAAATAATTTTGACTTTGGACTTAAAAGTATATTCACTTAGTGTTATGAAAACCATTTCTTTATTTTCAGGCCCGATGCAGATGACGAAAACGGCTGGTTCAGATTCATCCTAGCAAACTTTGAAAGGCACTACTTCGGTAATCGCACTCCGTTCGCTTTCAACCTAAGAGTGGCCTACTTCACCATCTATCCTGCGGTTAGAGCTGCTTTCAGAAGATTTGTGGAGGTTTTGAACAATATAGATGATGTTTTTATCGTACGTAACTATTTACCTCTCCGATGAATTTATCTCTTACTCTAATAATCGCTTTATCAAGAGGAATTAATTAATGTGTATTTTTATTGCTTTATTTGTTTCATATGACATCAGTACTTTTATCGTTTTGTCATAAACTTTTAGTCATTACTGTTACTGGTTTGTTCCTATTTTTTATTTTATTAATCTTACTTGTACTGCTTGAAGCAGAAGTTAACTTGCAATAGCCAAAAAAGATTGAAGTACCATAAAAATCATGGAACTTCATGTGTCTTTAAATTTTTCAGGTCAATTCTAGCGAAATTATTGAGTGGGTTAAAAACCCTATTCCTATAAATGAATATAGGCAGAAGTCTTGCAGAACTTTCTTGAACACTCTCTGCTCTCCAAACAATTGTGGACCTTTGCAGTCGGAACATAATCTGGTAAGTAGCGTCTTTTATGGACAACAAATAACAAAGACCATTGGAGTGATTACTTAGCAGATCATTATCAGCTCTTTTTAAGTCTCAGGAGAAGGAGCAGGAGCATGACCCTTCCTGTACTAACAGAGCCATACATTGGCCATAGCAGTTAGATGAGTTGGCCTACACTGTCCTCGCTGGTCAGACGGGAGAAGTCTTTTTGATGTATAAAGCTTTTTTTAGCTTGTGTGTCCTAAGTCGCCTTCTACAGCATCAACGGGAAAACTTGGAGTGGTTTTATCCTACTTTGTCGGGAATCAAACGGCACTAGATACATTTCATATGCGTCATGGAATGCTAGCAGCTTTGTCTATTGACATGATTTCTTAGGTTTTCGCCGATCCGGTTTCAAGGGTTATTCCGTACTCATCCCACAAATTCTAATCCCATGAATTTTAATGATTATTTTTTTCTTGACTCATCCTATTGCCCTTCTCAACTCAACCCTCGTATTTTAATCAATAAAATAATTAATATTTTTTTCTTGACTCATCCCACTTCTATTCTTAAGTCATCCCATTGAATTATAATATTTTTATTCCTTGCTCATCCTACTTCAGTTCCTTACTCATCCCATTGCAAACCAAGTAAAATGCAAACGGTCTGCGTGCGATGAAAGTCACTTGGTAGTTATAAATTTTTACCCGTGCAACCCAGAAGGAGGGAATATTTTTCGCGCGTACGTATGTATTTATGTATGTAAGTATGTTTGTTACATTGTTGCCTAAAAATCTTAACCGATTTTGAAGTGTAAGGTATTATTACATTCGTATTCTTCCCCAAAGTGTCAAAAGCCAATTAAAGACATAAATTGTCAAAAACAGCAGTCGAGTCATTTATTTTTCTTTAAATAGTGCAACTTGGTGCCTTATCTTTTCAACCACCATGGAAGATACAAACACAAAGAAGCTAATAAAACTTTTTTTTTCAGAACATCTACTGGATGCAAGCCTGCAACGTTTGCCCTCGAGTATATCCCTGGGTAGGCAACCCTCTAGGACAGTAATAAATTATAATTAAAGGGCTAAATTATTTATTTGCTACTAATTTACCTATTTGTCTAGAGATACCTTTATTTATTGTATACCTACACTGTGATAACGTGTCCAAACATATGCGGAAAATATAAGCTCGCTACTACTCATTGCATTTTTTTTATATTTTCATAATCATCGTCATCATCATCATCATCATCATGTCTTTATCTTTATTAGTCTCCACTGCAGGAGCACGACCCTCTCTGTCCTGCCAAGAGCAGTCAGAGGATTTGCCCTACACTCTCCACGCTGGCCAGACAGGTTGGAGAGGTCTCTTTGATGTTTATAAGCTTAGTTTAGCTTGATTTTCCTAAGTCGCCTTTTACGACATCCACAGGAAGATTTGGAGTGGTCCTATTCTTCTCTGCCGGGAACCACACGGCTTTTTCATAAACAATATGTTAATTAAATCCTGTAAGATCGTTTAAGGGGCTAACTCAGTTCTTCAATATAAACAACTTTTTCTAAGGGACTAATGCTAGGAATTCGAAAAAAACTTACATTTTCATTTATATTGCCCGACCCACTGATCACTTTAGTATGGAAATATATTTTTTTCTAATTTCCAAAAACTCCATATCATAAGATTGGGACTTTATGCGGAGTTGCATTTTTAAGGATCGGAACAATATTTAATTATATACAATTTAAGGTGTGTAACTCGGAACAAAAAAAAAATAATATTTGAAGAGCATACTTAGTGCTTAAAATGTATCCTGATGTAATTTTGTTACGTAGAGATATTTTTTTTAAATCGACAAACAAACAACTTGCCCGGCCGTCCGAACACTTTTGCGTTAGAATCAAAATAAATTTTCAATGCTGGTCGTTCTTAGAAAATTTGCTCATATAGACAGACTTAGTTACACCCGAATAATCAAAATAATCTTAACTAATGACCTTCTTAAATCTCAGACTGTCTTTGTCTTACTAGGTTATCTAGGCCGTAACAGAACGAGACATGAGAACATTTTTAGTTAAGATGCCTTTGAGTATTCGGGCGTTAGTTACTTCTTACAGGCTATGTCGAAGATAATTTTTCACACAGTATTAAACAACTTTCCTCTTGTACAAACCCTTAAAACCATTAGTTGGCTACATGATACCATATATTTTAATAAATAAGATGTAAATGATACCATGGTGGCATCATCTTCAACGTATCTACAATTTTCCATACGAATGGGAGTTGTACTCTAACTATACATAGATGGCGCTACCTGCGAAATAAATTTCATTTCATTTCATTTGTTATATTAAATAGACATTCATTTTAACAACTAACTAATTACTACTTAAATTCATTATAAAAAGCATTTTCGATTATTGCATAAAATCTTACAATTTCTTGCCTCCGTGGTCCAGTGGTTAAGGCGTTTGCCTTGTTAACCTGGGGGTCTTGGGTTCGATTCCCGCGGGAAGCATACTTTGTTAAGTTGCTCCCAGTTTGGTGAAGACATTGCAGGCATGAATCACCTGAAGATGATTCCGTGCTTCGGAAGGCACGTAAAGCCGGTGGTCCCAGCTGCCATCTGGTAGTCGTTAAAGGAACCACGTCAGAGGCCGACAGGCGGTTCCGAAAAACTCTGACACCAGGGTGTGCATGGTCGACTGACCGTGTCACCTACACGAAATGATGATGATGATGTTAAAAATAAATACGTACTATCCATTTTACGCTTGAAAACATTCTAATTAGTCTAGTTGACCAGCAGGTGTACAACGATTTGATTGTCACTTTAGCATCTATTACGGTTTTCATATCATAAATAAAAATAGTCATTCATACCGAAGCCGTAATGAATATTGAAGTTACCATGAAAATGATGTACACCGTAGCTGTCAAAAGTTAGCAAATAGGCCTGCAGTAGTGGACCCACTGCCATCTAACGATGGCTTTTTAAATCTTAGCTTGCCAGCAGGCCTATTTGCTAACTTATGACCGCTACGGTGTACATCATTTTCATGGTAACTTCAATATTCATTACGGCTTTGGTATGAATGGCTATTTTTATTTATGATATGAAAACCGTAAAGGATGCTAAAGTGACAATAAAATCGTTGTACACCGAGTTAGCAAATCGGCCTGCTGGGCGTTTGCCAGAGCAAGAGACATCTATCCTTGTAGCATTATAACATCTATGATGATACTTATGTCTTTAGTACAAAGTTAAATAAAAAATAATTTACAGTTTTCAAATGTTTATTTTACTCCATTTACATCAAGTAGTAATGTCATATTCAAATGGTAAATACAAGTCTTTGCATTGACTTCGTTACATATTATCCTACTGTTTACACCGATTAAGTACTAAGAATGATGTTTTTGGTTCACATACATTTACTGTAGGTTTTTTAGGCCATTACAAAATATTGAGACGTATATTTAAATAAAATTGTTCGTTTTATCGCTTTTATTGCTGTATTTTGTTTAAGAAATAAAAGCGACAAAATTGTATCAAAAGTAATTTTATTTAAATGAGTAACAGTTGCGAAATCACATGAAAACGTTATTGAGACCTACTCGTATGTTCGTTTTTACTTTGGACTTACATGTTTTATTATTCTTATATTATAACGTCAAAAGATCCAAATTTTGACATGAGTCTATCGATCAAGCTATAAGTATTCAAGAAATGACGATGCTTCTTCATTCAGCATCTTATAAACGACTTAATTTGGAGTAAGTTTGTATACTTTTACAAAATTTTATCATACTACCAATAAAATGGAGAACTAGAGACACTGTAATAAAAAAGTACTTTACAAAATCATGGAGTATTTACATCTGTAGTAAGATACAAAGACCTTAACACTATAAAAACTACGTTATCGAGTATTTTCTAAGAATTTAAGGAATAATGCTATCACAATATCTAATACAATAAGTTACTTAAGATTAAAAACTACATGAAGTATGTATTTACAAAACTATCAAGTAGACGGTTATCCACTTATAGCATTCTTACCTTTTCATATGTTAGATCGTAATAAACTTTGATTGGAACTAGAGGAGTAGATTTACCTAAACTACAATTTCTTTAAATTTAGGTAAATTTACGCAGGTCATTCCCATCATTTGTAATCACAAATGAAATTATATCCATGAGGTAGAAAATAAAACTTTATTTTACTAACTTTAAGTACTTGGAAAGTATGTACAATAGTTGTTATAAAAAGAAATATAATATCATAATTATATTAAAATTTAAATCTATCCATACTTAACTAATAACAGAAGCAGTATTTACAATTTTGTACATTGAAAAAATAAAATAAAATAAGTTAGTAATACTGTAAATATTTTTAAAGCTTATCATCAGAAAATAAGTTTTCGTAATACTAGATAACTAAATCAGTCTGTTACAAGAAATTACAAAGAATAAGCAGTTAAATAAATAAAAATCAATTTAAAAGATGAAACGATGAAAAAAAAAATATTTAAAAGGAACATTAAAAAAACTAAATTAAGTGAGAAATAAAATATTACTGGCAAGAGTTGACTGGTTGTATTTTAAGTAATAAGCATTTTTTTTTCTTTTGGCCCAAATATAGACAACATCTAAAAGTTAACAAACTACAGTATTCAAACACATTACTTACATACATTTCCATAGAAAAAGTAGTCAAAACAAACCAAATGCTGTTATCTAGGAATTTGAAGATAATTGTGTAGCACTTGTTTAGCCTCAAAGTTACGCTGTACGAAATTTCATAACTTGACTTTAAATTACATTATCCCGACTTAAAACTAAGACGATTTGGTGCTCAGGACGAATTGAAATGAAATATCAAGAACGATATTTATTATTCTAAATTACAAAGAAATTATCAAAGTAGGTATTAGGTAAAATACCAATCTGTAAATTTTGAATCAATACCTACACTGAACGATTAATTTCACTGAACGAAACAAAAATAAACGCAGAAGAAGCAATAGAAGATCTAATTACAGACATGATGGTCTTTCTTATACCGGCAAATTTCGCAGTGGACCTTACAGCACCAGACGAATTTACAGTTGCACTTCTCCTCGTGGTCTCTGACACGGGTCTGGTAACCGCGGCCGCAGCACAGCAGTCTGCACCCGTCCAGGCCTGCAGATGTCCTGTTGCAGGTTCGCCCTCGAGTGCCGAGGATGCCAATTCTGGAAAAGAAATTAATGAAAGTATAAATACAAGGATAATAGAAATAGGTCCCCACTTAAGGGATTTCTATTATTAGGGCAGTAATCATCATCATCATCTTGTCTTTGCCGCAGGAGCACGAACCTCTCTAGAGGTCTCTTCAATGTTTATAGCTTTGTTTAGCTTTTGTTTCCTTAGTCGACTTCTACGACATCCACGGGGAGACTTGGAGTTGTCCTATTCTAATCTGCCGGGAACCACCCGGCAATTATGAATAGGCATACTTTGAGTTTGTGTGAACCACTTTAGACCTCGTCGTTGCTTCCCATCAGGCAAAATAAAGATCAAACGCACTGAAATTATTCGTGACAATTTAGCACATTCACTGATTGCTATGGAGTTTCCTGAATTAATTGTACTGGTAGATTATCAGCAGTATATTTACCTAATGCTATGTGTGCTATATATACTATGACAGTATGATATATTCTGGGATCTAACCTTAACTAAACATCACATCTACTTAGATGATTGGTTAAAATATTTATTCTAAAAAACACTGCCAGCACATTTAAACTTAAAATTTATAATAACCGTATAAAGTACTACTGCAACATTGTGGTGGTTAGCTATACGAGCAAAAACAAATATCATTAAGTATCAGTATCAGTAGCACCACATCAAAAAATACAGTAGAGACTATTAAGATAAGATTAACGCATTTATATCTGATATTGGTTTACGGCCATATTAGCTTGGATTAGTTAATAGGATTTTGTATATTTCCTAAGAAATAAAGGTAAAAATTATTTATTTTCACAAACATCCCATCCCATCAGGACCATTTGACTGGTGTTTTCCTCCAGCATGTCTACCTTCTATTTGGCCAACGTATGTTTCTTTAAGCAGTGCATAGGAGAAGTTCTCCAAGAAGGATACTCTCCGGCTTATTTATTTGCACGCAATGATTGTATCCATTTTAATTATCTGACTGCATTTCTGATTGTATTCTTAGCAAAAAGTACACTTTAGAGTCATTTGCGTTCTGTTTTATTGTAATATGTGCGTTGCTCGACATTGCTCGCACATTGGGCTAATCTGTGACCTACATCTTGCAGGATGCTTGACAGTTATTTTTACAAGTATATTTCGAATTAATCTCCAGTAACATATCAAGATACTACCGGACAGCCAATGAGAAAGTAACTGTCACAGCCAGCCATCAGGATGTTAGACACATATCAAGACAGAACCACACCAGTTTACTAAGTGACATGGTATTGTATCGCCAAACATCAACATATTAGCAACATCACTTTATGTATAGAGATAAACATCATCATTAGGCAATGACATGTACTGTACAGGCGTACAGTACATGGGTATTAGCTTATATTGGGAAATTGAATTTCATATTACATACTGAAAAGCAACGATCAATAATATTGTAAATATTTTGTATTTATTTTCAGTATTAACTTACTCATCATTAGGTTCACAGTAATCTGGCGAATCTTCTAGATACACCAAATCAGTTTTATTCGGCTTCTTCATATCGGGATGCAGTGGTCGCAGTTTCCTTATGTTCTTTCCTCGTTTTCTTTCCACCACCTGAAATAAATTTTCGTATATATAGCAGATGGGTGAAGTTTCATTGGTTGGTATTGTTATCTATGTAAGGGTCATTTCATACTAGTGCGGAGTTGCAACTAATTAAAATTACCCTTTTACTGACAACGTAATCGATGCTCCTTTATATTTGGTAGTGAGCGCATCTCCAACAATTCTCTATTGCGGCAGACGTTGCCAGCATACGTATACTAAACAGGACCCTGTCATTCAATGACTGGCACTTTCAGATAGAATAGAAGAATAACAAGGAATCAAACACTTACACCCACCTTGACATGCGATGCGCCTTCGTATCTGGTAGTGAGCGCATCTCCAACGATCCTCAGTTGCGGCAAACGTCGCCAGCATACGCGCACCGAACAGGACCCTGACATTCCGTGACACTTGCAGACTCGCTGCATGCGGCTACGGACGGCCTGGAACACGTCTTATTTTAACTGACTATTCTCATTAAAATAAGCCTCCGTGGTCGAGGTCGTGGGTTCGAATTCAACGAGAAGCACTAATTTATTTAGATATTTCTAGTTTATTGCAGGCTTAAATCACGTCAATATCTGAAAGAAAGATGATTTCGTGTAGGAAGGCACGTTAAGCCGTGGGTCCTTTTCATGATCCTTTCGGTCTGGTTCCCCTGATAAAAGGTTACGGAAGTCAGACATCAGTTGCGCCATTTTAATAACCAGATCCTTCAAATCTGGGATCATGATTTAAAGCGTACCCAAGGCTCTGAAGCCTAGCGATTCAAGAAGCAACCGGGACACCACGCCTGATGATAATGATGATTCTCTTTAAGAATAAGATTAAACAGTGTTCGTAGAACTTATTGAAAGAAAGAAAGAAAAATAATTTATTTGGAGCCACAAAGTAATACATTCAGTTTAGTGTAATTACATTTTTATGTTCTGTAGAGTGAGGCACCAAAAAGGGGCCACTCAGCATAAAGCAGTGATGCAACTGACATCACGCCGCTGGTCTTCCATGACACCTTTTAAAAGAGAATTAGAGCGCTGCCGGGCATACTACTGGTATAAATCAGGGTTTAAGAGTATGAAAATGATAACCATAATGACAAACTTGACTTCGTAATTGGTACGTGTCGTCATTTCTCATATACATAGCATATGAGCGCTATGATGATCGATACCCTCTAATTTAACAACCGAAATAAAATTCGCAAGGTACGACTTGTAAATACATCAATCCACCAAAATCTTTTCTAGGACTGTGAATTCCGGACGATATGTTACAGTTTTGTAATAATATTAATAATTTCAAAATTGATAAAAGCATAAAACGTAAGAACGTAATAGGTACTTTAAAAGAAAGTTATTTACCCTTCGGCCAGCTTCGTGGTTGTGCAAGTTCATCAAGCCTTCATCAGTACTTTTGTCTTCTTTGGAATCCACGAAATCTCGGCTGTACATTTCACCATATCTTATATCCTGGAATCGCAAAAAGAATTGACTTTTAGATTGAGTAGTACGCTTACAGGGCTTTAGAAATATAATTTTTGCATCTATGATTTTTTCATTGATCATCTATTTTATTCTAAGAGCAAGAATACCATTCAAAAAATCAAGATAAAGTACCTCTTGACATATTCGAATCATCATTATAATAGATCATTACAATGTCTACCATCTTTTTCAAAAACCATCACTAAATTTTATATTATTAAAGTCAACAAACCATATCTTAGAAATCTTACCTTTACAAAAATCTCATAATTTACTCGTACACGGATAAGTGCCAATTTATAAGAAAGTTGGTTGGACCAATCAAAATCGGGAACACAACTTTGCGTTTCGTCCTTCTGAATGTAGAATTACTTCGAATGTATTACATACCTCGGAACATCCTCCCCACTGCCAATGCCTAGGTGTTCTCTTCCTCACTCTGACGTCACAGGAGCACTCGTTGAGTTCACCACGACTACAAGCTCTAGCCACAGCGTGGGCCAATGCTGCAGCCGATAGTGCGTGCACGAAAGCCGATTCTCGTGATTCTGAAAAATGAACATTCTTGATCAACCTTCTTCTTTTGAGTTGTAACTAAATTTATTAGTAATGGTCCGTTTTTCTTTATAAGCGTCTTATGTATGATGAAAATTATTATGATAATCAATATAAACCTAAGAGTTACAATATAAATATGAATATTAACAAAGCTTTGGAGATACACATTTACTATATCTTGCTATACTTTACAAACATTCAATTTCGAACATTTGATTTTAGAATTTCGTGTTTATTCTGGTATCCATTCTTAATCCTAAAATGATTCTCCTAAGTACGTTAAACATTCAGTTGAAAAAACTTAACCAAATTTAGCTATTTCTAAAATTCTGTCTATAAGTTCAACGACCAACAACTGACCAAACACAGAGACCTCTATTTCTATATCTTATTCCATATTTAGTTAAAACTCACCAAGTGGTCTAAAGGAATGAGGTGTCAAGTTATTCTGGTCTATAGTTTATACACATTGAGCACCTCAGTCAACACGTTCTAGCGTGATCGACATTTAAAAATAAACAATTCATGAAGGAATCCATGAAAAACGTCTTGAAGTAGACAATCTGTTATGAAATGTGCCGTGGGATCGAAGTCGAGATATTTTAAACTCTAGTAGCTAAGCTAAAATAACTGAAACAATCACGAATACTTCACGTAGAAATCGTTTGTATGTGGATGATTTATGATGATGATGAATTGAAATATCAAAAATCTTAATACCAGTATGAGCATTTGAAAAGAATGACTATCTGAGTAGATAGATAATAAATATAAAGCAATGAGGAGGTCGAAGGTTAGAGGTAAGAGACATCTTCCAAGATTTAAATTGCAATTTAAACACGTAACATGCAATACCTACTCAATGCTAAGATCATAAGCTTATTGAGTGTAAATAAGGCCGAAATGAAGCTTTGCCTACCTAACACCACAATAAATTTCATTTACAAAAGATTATTTTATTTTATATATACCTATCTCAGGCAGACACAGACTTATCGTACGGAATCGCACTTTCCTATGTTTTTGTCCTTTTATATCAGTCAGAACCGTCATTTACAAGCAAAAGAGAGACGAAATATGGCGGCACACATGTGGCACGCATCTATAGACTGTTTTGTCGCTTCCAGTTATGGAAAATGGTAAAAGCATAGGAAATGCCACTCCAAGCTGCAAGATGAAGCTCAACTCTTACAATTTTTTTTTTTAATTCACTAAGATAAACATTAAGTTATGGGTTGATTCATGCCACGAGTTACTGTAACTTTTCTTTTGTTTTGTAATGAGTTCAAGGATCCCATCCTAAAATATAAACGTAACAAGTAATTACCATATTTCGTAAGATCTAAGGGCTTATACGTTAGGATTTCCTTTGAACTGGAGCACTTTGAACAAGACATCCGTCAGCTTATTGTTTATTGATTCGGAACACAGTTCAACAGAAATTCGAGCAATAGACTTTTTGACTTGATGATAAACATGTCAAATGTTTGAAATGGTATAAGTCAAACAGATAATGTCTTCAGATTTGTTCTTGTACGTATACATGATGTAATAATATGACGAAATAATTTTTAAGAAGCATGATAGGGAACACCTTTCCTAATGGAACAATCTTTGATACGTGTATCAAAACGTTGCGGATAAAATGATAATAAACCTTTGCATACTACCTTACAGGCCTGTTCATGTAATGGCCACTGTCAAAGACCCTCTAAAGCACGGATCATCTTTTTATCAGACAATCTGGTGATCAGCCTGCATTTCCTAACAAAGCTAGAACAACAACACAAAGTTGTACGCGACTTCCGCTGAGAGAGCCGAACGCTGAAACCACTACACCACGAAAACTAATGATTTGGGGATATAACCTTAATAAATAATAATAATTTTCTTTATTGAGCCATAAAATACAATACAGTAAAGATGGTACATACAGGTAGTAGCAGTTTTCGTTAGTTGCATTATACTGAGTCCCTTGATCCAGCCAGTTACAAAACGGAGATACGTACAGACAGCATAACTTACTGTTTGGCTAATGGACTTAATTTCAGGGAGATACGTATTGATAGTATAACTTACTGCTTGCCTCATGGCCTTAATTTCACGGAGATACGTAAACACAGTATAGCTTACTTTTTGCTTCATGGCCTTAATTTCACGAAGATACGAACACACAGTACAACTTACTGAATTTAAGCACGCCGCCAAAAATGTCGGTCGAGTTCTCCACAGTAGTCGTGCTGCAGTTCCACCGACTGTGACGGAACTGATGCTGGCACTCTTCCACTGCCTGCATGGCCCCGGTCTGTAGAACCTGAAAGTCACAAGCATTTCATCAAAAGAATCATCATCAGGTCTTTTTAGTCTCCACTGCATAGCCATATATTAGATAGAGCAGTTAGAAGATTTGGCCTACAATCTCCATGCTATTCAGACGGGTTGGACGTCTCTTTGATGTTTATAAGCTTCATTTAGTTTGTGTTTCCTAAACCGCCTTCTACGACATCCACGGGAAGACTTGAAGTGGTGCTATTTCTTTCTGCCGGAAACCACACAGTAACATGAAAAGAATATGATTTCAAGATCATATCTAGATATTTCCTAGATAATTTGAGCTCTACAAACCTTGAACTGTTAAATTTGAGTAGATAGATTATATAATCTTTGTCCAGTAGTGGACTTTTGCGGCTGTGTACTCGATTTGTGCATTCAAATTACGTTTTTTATAAAGTTATTTATTTATTCTTTGCCTTGACATAAAAATATTAAAACTTCAATTTTAAAGTTTGTGATATGTTAAGCTAAAAAAGTTTAAAACCTATGTTACTCTGGACCAGGAGGGGATTGAATCAATAACTCACACATCTGTTCGGGCATTTAGAATTTATTTTTGAATAATCACTACATTACACACTGAACATGCAGAAACTATGGTTGGGCAGAACTTAAGTTCAACTTAAGTTTTAACTTCTATTTGGCAAGTTGTGTAAAAATAAACATTTTACATATTTTGTTAATTTTTTACAAGGTTGTTTCACATCAATTACCTACTTATATTTTCACCACTCTTTCCACTCTCAATAAAATAAATGTACCTCACAAAACTCCTTTCAATTTAACGACTCAAAGCAATAATTAAATCTTCCATCTCTTAATTGAATTGGAGTTGTATAGTCGAAGCTCGAGTAACAGCCTGGATTGAGCGCGAGACATTAATTGGAATCACTTTTATATCACCGGTTAAATCTTGAGGCTGGGCCCAAATGGCCTACAAAATTATTATGTTGGTAAGAAAAATTAAGAGAGGATCGAGCCGTAAAGAAAGCGTATCACGGTCAACCTTCGGGGCGCCATCTGGTGGGGCGTCCAGGATATCACTGGAAGGATGAAGTCGCCAAAGACCTGAAAGAGCTGGAAGTGTCCAACTGGTCAGATTTGGCACAGAATAGGGAAGAATGGCGCACTTTAATGTCGGAGGCCAAGATCCACTTCGGGTCGCTGAGCCAGCGAAGTAAGTAAGAAAAATTGCAACAGAAAAAAATAAAACCTAGCCCTTATCTTGTGGCCCTAAACACTGTCTACCCCGTTAGTGACACAGATTTGATAAGTATGTATGTTTTGAACCCCTTTTATATCAGCAAATGTACCATGTTGTGAACCCAAATAGATAGCCGAATCTCCAGTATACTCCAATGTTTTACCATAAAATCCCAGATGTAAATATTTCTAATGGTCAGTCGGGCTCTTTAGATTTTTTAAATTAAATTACTTGTTATCTATAACAATATCAACGTAGTAATAAGTTATTTTGCCAGTTGGTAATATGGAAGCGCCAAGTATACGTATATATGTAGGTGTTATAATATACGTGCAGTGCACTTTTCCACTCGTTCATCTGGAATCGTTGTAGCACCGTAGTAGTCAAAAGTTAGTAAATCGGCCTGCTGGTAACTACTCTGGTCCATAGACATAAGATAATCATACGTTGGACAAGTCATACGACTAAACAATGTTTTACTTTAATTGTCTCTTCATAATCGTAAAATGTTGTTTTATTACGACACTCATCTTAAATGGCCGTAGTAATTAGGACCATTTGATGGCCAATCAATTTGATTGCAGGTAACAATTGAATTTAATGATTGTCTGAGCTCATTCAATCGTTGTTTTAGTGCTTCGAGTACTTGAAACTCCTTGATGAATTATGTAAGGTGCACTTGTCTTTAAAATAAGAACAGTTATGAGATGGTATTTTTATTTATTTTTGATAATTAATAGATTTTTAATGTTTTTTCTTATTAGTCGATACCATGAGTTCCTTTTTTATTTTTTTTATTTCTTAGTACAGTTGCGGGCAGAGAAACCTGACCCACTACGAGAAGATTTCAAATTATAGGGGGCCAGGTTTATCTGCCCCCGATTATACTTAGGTGTGCCGGTTTCATATCGTCTCTTTCAAGGATGACGCTATTTCTCTTCTCTCTATTTCTCGTCTGAACAGCGCCGCAGCCGCACAAATTGTTGTTAGAGAGACCCCAACTAACACGGCTGTCTTGGCATCTTCCAACACTAGCCGGAAGTCTATTTAGCGACGTCCAACCTGCCTAGGGAAATTGAGCAACACCCGGTGGAAGTTTCTCAACAGGTGGAGAGTGTAGGCCAAATACGCTAATACCTCTTTTAGTGTCATCCTGAATCATTTTGTCAGAGAGCAGACACCGGCTAGAGTACCTCGTGGAGAGGCAAAAACAGCTGTAGCAGTAAATTCAAATTTACATGTTGACATCTACTTTACCAAAACTTGCCGAGTACCCCGAGATGGTAGAGTAGAAGGCTAGTGTACTCTACCACTTACTCTCCGCTTGTACCAGAGACTTATTGAGTTTTTTCTTAAGGTTACGTCTCCATACCTGAATCATTTTGTCGGAGAGCAGACATAGCTGTTTCTGTCTCTCTACGAGGTATTTCAGCCGATGGCAGTAATTTCAAATTTATATTACATCTTAAGTTTACGTCTCCATACCTGAATCATTTTATCGGAGAGCAGACACAGCTGTTTCTGTCTCTCCACGAGGTACTCGAGCCGATGGCAGTTCTCTTTGTGCAAGGCTGTGAAGGGTTCCAGCGAGGAGTTGCCAACTTGCGTCGGGTTTCGCGCCAGAGCCAGGTTCCTGAAAAAATAAAGTAAGAATATGAATGTTTATCGTCTACAAAGCCTAAAGATACAACACTCTTCCATTCATCGTCATCACCATCACGTTTATTTATGTCACCACTGCAGACACGTGACCATCTTTATACTACCAGAGCCATATATTAGACAGAGCAGTTACTTCCATTTATTGAATAAAAAGTTAAAGCAAAAAATAATATCTATTTAAATTTATTTTTTCCTTTTTATGTTTCTCATTTTAGTTTAAAATAAATAAGATGTTTGGTACCCATATACACGTATGTTTATATTTTGTATTTAGGTACTTATATTAATATATATACTAATAATTGTTTACCTAAGAATCCTATCTAACCAAAAAAATATCATCATCATTTTAATGCTCGTAGCACGAACTTAAAATATTTTAAAGAGTGGTGATTAATGATGAATATTGGTGAACAAAATAGAAGGATCTTAGAAAATAAAGCAAATCTGACATTTAAGTTGCTTTAAACATGTTTATGTTTTATAGACAATCTTTTAACAAATGTTTACATGCTAATAATAAATTATCCAATGGAAGAAATCATTAAATTCACTGAAAGTTTGAATACTTTGTTATAAAATCAATAACCAATATTCTCACATCAATCTCACAAAATAACAAACAAGCCCCCATCATGGATGTAAACAGGAATCTGCCCCCCATTTAAACAGGATGAATGCGCTTCCCCGATGCCACTGCCTCCTGCACGTGCAACACTCAAGGTCTCAACCCTTTACACATCCTCTCATGCTTGCAATTAAAACGAAAAACCGAGCAAAACAAAAATACCCGCGAACCGCCCGCCAGAAAGAGACGGCACGCCTCATTTACCCAAGCACTTTTTATTTCCACTTGCACTCAAGGGAGGTCGTCGGCCAATCAACGAACTGTACCGCGCCCGTTCTCATTGGCCGCTTTGAATAGAGAATGTTTTTTCAAAAAATGGAACAAAAGATTGAGGGTAGGTAATAGCGAGTTTTGTTTTCGAGTGGCATTTTCTCATTTGAGTGGCCGATGTAGAGCGGAACGGACGTATTTATAATTGTGGCCCGAGTATTATTTCCAAGGGTGCTTATTGCATAAGCATTTGCTGGGATGTTAAACATTGTTATTTTATTACGCGGAACTCACTGTGTGCTCGAGGTAAGCAGGGATTACAGAGCAAGCAAATTAGCGTTGTTTATGCCACTTCAGCAATCGTACCGCCTAGAATGTTATTTGCGAGGAAGTGCCCATTATTGAGAAGTGCGTACTTTGCGTCTGTACGTGCGTTTTTAAAACTTAGTTACATTTTTATAAATAAAATATGAAGTTGGTAAACCAGCAATTTGGAGATAGAGCAGAGCGGGGATATATTTTCTTTATTATTTGTATTCAGTTTATTTATGAATTAAAATTACGTTCTACAAGAACTGATACAAACCGAATTAGGTACATAATATCAAACATGAATCATCTTATATTGCACCTACTACGGATACCTTCAAACGTCGAACTCAAGAGTTGACCCCCATAATAAGAAGCTTTGTAAGCTTTAGACTTCGCGAGTCTTATACTCTCTGAACTATCAATAGCCGTAAGCACCATAGACCCCACAGAGCAGAGATTATGAGCGTAGCTCACACGAACAACATCCCGTGCTCTGTAACCCCAACCCCAACGGCGCTTAGTCCTTCATGTCAATTTCAGCCATTTTAAAGATTTTCCGGAATCTGAATTGACGAAATATTATATTTTACTATCACATCTGCTCAAAAAATTCCAAGAGAATAGTTTCAGAAATGCGACATGTAGAGGAGAACAGCTGAATAGTGGGAGAGACGGATATAAGAAGTTTTGCTCAAGCTCACACGGAGACGCTTCGCGCTTTTTGGTCCATCAAGAATAATATTGTTAGGGTTAAATTTAAAACTTTTGCTGGTCTAGTCAAGATGTATAGTGGGTTCAATTACTTAGATAATATATGTAATTATAGTCTCTATTACTTAATAGTTCTAATAATATGGCCATTAGTATACTTCTTTTACTACGTAAAAGTAATTAACTAAGAATTTATCACGCCTGGTTTAAAAATACTCAATATCTACTTATGTAACTCAGTCATTAAAAATATTTATCTACGCAATATCCTCTTATTGCCTCTCTTCATAAAAATGTTATTTTTATTAAATATAAAAATAAGAAAAACGTATGGAACTGGACAGATCTCAGAATCGTTTGTGTAAGTGGCGAACACTAGCTATAAAATTTTCAAGCTGCCTACATCTGACATAGCTTAACGACTACCATCAATGGTGACAGCCAGGACCAACGGCTTAAGGCTCGTACATGAGCTAATGACCTTCAGGATATAGGCCGAGTTTTGAACATTAGTGCCCCGTCAGAAAGTCAGCGGTCGACTGCCGCCCGTCGCCCGCGCGCATTCAAAATAATTAATAACATAAATTTAATATTAAAAAGAAGAATAATCTGTAAAATAAAAATTCCTCGGGAGAGTTTGTAGGTTGATTGGTATTGTATTGAACATAAAAATTGCGTGACTCTAAGACAAAGTTACGTTACGTAGTTAATGAATATTTGCAATAAAAGTCAATGTAGGTACTCGGTACTTTTTTTTTCTAAAAAACTATGAACTTTAGAAAAAAGTCCTCCTCAGCAAGTAAAGATTAAAAACCATTCTACATTATATGTTTTTTTTGGGTATTGTGCTTTATGTTTGACCATTTTTATAGAGGTTAAACATAGTCGAAATGGCCAAGGAGCACCCTTAACATACCTTCTGAACAAGGAGAAACTCGAGACATTTTGATGCCATTTGCGGTCCTCTATCCAAGTGGGAACTACGCCGGGGTTGCTTAACATGCGTTATCTAGTAATGCTCACGCCCAATCGACTATTGGGCTCCTAGAAAGCGTTGATGTGACGATATTAGACGTGTAACGATGCTGCATCCTTTATGCTGCTATGCACCTCATTTCTCAATCATATCATCTTGTCCACCTTTTTCATAGAAATGCAGCGGTACATCCCTATTCCACTTTCTACTCTTTCTACCATCTACTACTTATGATAAGAGCTTCAAAATTGATTTGCAAAATTTAGGCATCACAAATTAACAGGGCAAGTTAAATGAAAGCTTGTGAAAAAATAGAAAGAAATAAAAAAAAAAACTAAAAACACATACAACGCAGCAAGATGTTTTAAAAAATGTAACCGAAAACGGTGCATTATTTCGAGAAGCAATTGTTAACATTGAAATCCATACTTATGTTTGGCGCGCACAGTCCATAAGATTGTTAAATAAAGTCTGTTTGTTTTGTAACAGAAAGCGCGCAAACCTTAACTAATTATCAACAGAGCGCTAAGATTTTATAAATAGTTGCAATAGTAATATCAAACGACCGGAAATAGAGTAAAATAGCGGGATCCGATCCCATTTGATCTTAGTTTTTGATCCCACTTTAATTTTACTCATGCCATTTTTTTTTTTTTAATTTTGAAAGTATACTTTCTTTTTATTAAACGTAAAGTCACTACGTCTAAAATTTATTTAAGTTTATATGAAATTACAAGTTTCATCTGCAACATGCTTCGTCAGAACTAACAATCGTTTATCCGCAACATGCTACGTCTAAAATAAAAGTGAAACTGTGCGGTCATTATTTATTTCAGTGATTGGTATTATTTATAAAAAATTTAAACGCAATACTTAAACAACCGACAAACAAAAAAAAACAGTTATCCTAGATTTTCTACCCTCAGGGTAGTTTTCTTTTTTCAAATTTTTATGAGACCAATTTTGGGGTATATTCTTTGCTTAAAAAAAGGACTTCGCTGTAAAAAGTTGCGTGATCAACAGGGTTACACACGCAATTCTTGGTTCAAAGTTGTTTTCCAAAAACTATCGACTAAGATGAATCAAACCACACTGGCTAATATTGGGATCCAATGGGAGAAGGCAATGAAGGAAGGTTAGAATGTTGCTAACAATTTGTCAGTGTTGGTCAATTTGATTCTTGGTTTAAAGTTATATTCTAAAACGTTAATTGGTTTAAGTCACCGTAATCGTTAGTAGCTCATTAATTCATACTGCAAACAGTACCCTTTAATTAGTCCCTTGACACATGTGGCAAATTAACGATTAGTAGAGCCTTAGGGAAAGTAGTTATGAGCATACAAAGGGTGACATAGACATTAATGTGGCTAATATAAGTTATCAAAAAGCCGACAATTACGCAAAAAAAATCGGTCAAGTTTGAGTTGTGCTAAAGGTTTGGTACAAAAAATGTTTTTAGGTGATATGACTAAACAAATACAGCTTTCGGATTTTTTCCTTTACTTACTGGTACTTTTTTTGTCCAGTAAGTAAAGTGACAATTTGTCAGTGTTGGATCCTGATGGGGTTACACACGCGATTCTTGGTTTAAAGTTGTATTCTAAAATGTTAAGTGGTTTAAGTCACCGTAGCTGTTAGTAGCTCCTAAATAAATATATACGGACAAATCACACTGATTGAGATAGCCCCAAACTAAGGTCGAGACTTGTTTTACGGGATACCAACTCAACGATACTATATTTTATTACAAATACATATATAGATAAACATCCAAAATCCAGGTCAATCAGGAAAATATCGTTTTTAGGGTTCCGTAGTAAACAAGGAACCCTTATAGTTTCGCCATGTCTGTCTGTCTGTCTGACTGTCCGTCCGCGATTTTACTCAGAGACTATAAGTACTAGAAAGGTGTAATTTGGTATGGGTATGTATATTAATCTTGCCAAAAAAAAAGGTAGAAAAAAATCTTGAAAACAAATTTATTTTTGGGGTAGCTCCCATACAAGTAATTTTTTTTCTCTACTTACCCATCGTGTGGAGTATCGTTAGATAGGTGTTAAAAAAATATTGTGAGGTTGAGATCACCATTTTTCGATTTAGGGATCCGTTTCCGAAATATTTGGTTTTGAAGTGCAAATTTTTGTTAGAGGTAAGTGCCCCCCCCCCCCCCCCCCCTCTATCTGCTAAACGGTTATTTATATGGATGCGTAAAAAAAATTACAGCAGTGGTATATATACTGAAGTTGAAAGGAAAACTTTCAGAGCTGAGTACTAAGTGATGAAATGAAAACAGATGAAAAAAAAAGAAAAGTAAAAAAGAAAGAAATATAATATAATCATTAATCATACAAAGCCCTTCAGGCGAGTAGGCGACCTATACTGTTGAAAAGAGTTTCTTTCGGCATTTCTTCTCTGCAGTGGTCGGTTCCGAAATGCTAGTAGTCTTTAGCTTTTGAACAATAATGAGTAAATGCATAATATTTAATAAGATAATTTTAAATGTGATTTGACGTGAAAAAGTGCCTGCAAGGGCCTATTTTCTGAATAAACGTTTTGAATCTTTGAAGTGCAAACTAAAAAGTTATAGGCAACCAACTTATAAAATGTACTGGAAAATATAAAATTTCATAAAATTTTCATTGTTAGATGTTTTTGGTCGTTAAACTGTGAGGTGCGAGTGTGAACAGTGCGAACTCGAAGTTATCATTCGCAACTACGAAACCCTACACTGCGCGTGGAACGACACGCACTTGGCCGGTTTTTTCATCATGATATGACCGGGAATCAAACCAGGGACGCCTCGTGTCACAGGCTGGCAGATCACAACGCCACGGAGCTCGTCAAAATTGACAGATTATTTTTTAACTATAACAAAGATTAAAATATTTTTCTGCCTTAGCACTAGTTAATTTTGGAATCCAATGGGAATTAAGGTAATAAAGGAAGGTTAGAATGTTGCTAACAATTTGTCAGTGTTGGATACTGATGGGGTTACACACGCGATTCTTGGTTTAAAGTTATATTCTAAAACGTTAATTGGTTTAAGTCACCGTAATCGTTAGTAGCTCATTAATTCATACTGCAAACAGTACCCTTTAATTAGTCCCTTGACACATGTGGCAAATTAACGATTAGTAGAGCCTTGGGGAAAGTATTTTATTGTAGGTTATGATCATACAAAGGGTGACATGGACATTAATGTGGCTAATATAAGTTATCAAAAGCTGACAATTACGCAAAAAAAATCGGTCAAGTGTGAGTTATGCTAAAGGTTTGGCACAAAAAATGTTTTTAGGTGATATGACTAAACAAATGCAGCTTTCGGATTTTTTCCTTTACTTACTGGTACTTTGTGGCCTTTTTGTTATTTATGCTCAATCTCAAAATACTAGGTCATCGGGATTCGGGAAATAAAAATACGTATAAAATATTTGCAATATACGCAGCTGTATCTTATGAAGACGTTGAATTAGAAGTTTAATTTCTTTCACAGCTTCAAGAGACCACAATATTTGATATTTTTTTCAACTTGATACGTTCACGCCTATACCTACCTGAGGAGACAAAGGATAACCCTAAGCTAAAGGATAGTTTCTTTTCGTTCATCAGAGTAGAAACAAGTTATTTAAATTCCACTGATGGATAATAGTCTTCTTCCCTACCGTTTATCTCAATCTTTAATGGTACCTATCCTTCCAGATTTATACACGCGCATCATAGCTAAGGACGGCACCACTTCAACGCGAAATATTTTTATGTATATTCAGTAATCTTATAGAGAGAAAGCTCAGAACAAGTAAAATGAACAAAAAAATAAAAAGAACTGTAATTTTAGTAAAGTACACAAATATAACGCAATAAAACATAATTACTTCCCAAACATAATGCAATACTTTTTAAAGGTATTTACAGAGGTATGAGGCGAGGCAAAAAATCTAAAATCTTCAGTCAATATTGACTTGCATTTGAAGAACCGCTGGCCGCTTATCAACACGGAAATACTAGCACAAAATACCAATATTACAGAAAAAATATTTGTAATTGCTCCGTACACACACTGTAATAAGCAAAGCGTGTGTGGGCTTCTCTGACGTATGAAAAATGTAAAGATTATGTTTTCCATTGTGACTTACTCACTTAAGGCGCTCCTATAGTAACACTAGCGCCCAGCAATTAATTCTTTTAATCCTAAATTATATCGAATTTTAAAAATCTAACAAGTACATAACTAGTAAATTACTTGTAGTATTTTTGTATTAATTTTCACTAATATTCGTTTGATAAAATAAGAGAAAAACAGGTTAACGCCAAAAGTGGCCACTTTTGGCGTTAACCGATTTTTCTCTTTAAATATGGCACTAGAAAATTACTTGTAATAAACAAAAAATACTACAAGTAATTTAGTAGTTTTGTACTTGTTATATTTTTTAAATTTGATACAATTTATAATTTAAGGAATTTAATAGCTGGGTGGCGCTAGTGTTACTATAAGAGCGCCTTAAGCAGATTTTGGCCAAATCTGATCTACAGTCCACGACCTTATCCCTTGATGATTAAATATTTATGACACTTCGCTCAAACAAATAAAAAATCTTCTTGCCGCATGTCAGAGCAGGTCAAGGTTTTTTCAAAGAAAGAGCGAGTTAAGCTATTGTGGCAGTTGTACCGTTACTACACTCAATTTTCTCCTCTTTTTCGCGTATTTGTTACTATAAACTAATATATAACTAATAACTATACATATATTTTTTGTTAAATAGTTAAAAGCGCTTGATTTTGTCGATAAATAATATAATATAGAAAGTTGGTAAATACATTTGATAATTAATCGAAACTTCAGCATGTCTGAAAGGACGAACATAAAGAATTGCAAATTTATTAATAAAAGTACGCATTGTTATTTGTTCTGTAGAGACACCATTTGTGTCTCTACAGAACAAATAACAATAGAAACATGTATCTACTTATATTAGTTCTCTTCTCATGGAAACAAAGAGGTTAGTACATGGCTCACCTGATGATTAGCAATTATCAGAATTTAAGGAAACATGCAACAATTCTCTTTATGCTCGTTACCAACATTTATCCTAAAAGTGCATTACTGGATTTCGTCTCTCCATTTCTATAGCCTCGCTTCTTTGTAATACTAGTTTCTGTTTGAACTCAGAAAGCGGTAATAGATACTTTTACGTAAACAGTCGGCGATTTTATGGAAATTAAGAATGTTAACCCGTGCCCTGGGAGGGTTTGTAGTATTTGCTAATTTTGTTGCTGGTGGCAGGAAGAGTTAAGTACCTATGCATAGGCAAAACCTGATGGTCATGTTAACATATTCATTGCAAATATTTTACTTCTTGGTACTCATCCGGTAGA
Organism: Rhodophaea formosa; assembly: GCA_963082605.1. Taxonomy (NCBI): domain Eukaryota; kingdom Metazoa; phylum Arthropoda; class Insecta; order Lepidoptera; family Pyralidae; genus Rhodophaea; species Rhodophaea formosa. Next base: position 7,391,627 of record OY720226.1, read on the forward strand.
TACATTGTCTAGAATAACTAAATTGTTATTCTTTACTGTATCTAAGTAGTACCATAGATAATACTAACTCTATTCCTTGCCTTTGCTGTGTGGTTCCCGACAAAGTAAAATAGGACCATTCCAAGTCCTTTTCGTAAATGTCATGATGAAAAAACCTGATGATGATGATGACTCTAGTGGTAGTCATTTTTTTAAACCAGTACATATCGTCCGCCACTCGATCGCTGACAGTAGCAGAGTCGGCGCGAGGTAAAAGTCTTAAGAATTTGAACAATAACAGCTGACTAGTCAATTCCTAGCAAACGCTCAAACTAAACAGGCACTAGCGGATAATAAGGAAGCTTAAACAATCGACACGCTGCAGGTAGAGGCGATTTCACGGGCCGTCTCATCATAAAAGACCCGCTGAATCGCGTCGTTAGGACCCGTTTGCACAGCTTGAATGGAAGGTTTAAACATGGTTCAAACCAATTACGTTAGGTCTTTATCGAGTGTCTGTTATTTTTGTTTTGTTGGTACGCTCTGCAGACTCAACAGCTTTAGTAATAGTGGCCGACTTTCTTCATGATAGTCTGAGATACAAAAAATCGTACAGCTGCTTATTGATTTCATTTCCAGAATACCTGCCAACACGCTAAGCATAGCGCATAGGTTTATGGGGTTAGGATACGCTACCCTATAAGAAACACAGATCGTCCACTAGACCTCATGACCGCTGGCGGTAGCAGAGCCGGCACAAGATTAAAAACGTCGTCTGCCAGACTTCTCGACCGCTCACAGTAGCAGAGCCAACACGAGGTAAAAGTCTTAAGAATTTCAACAACAACAACTGACTAGTCAATTCCTAGCAAACGCTCAAACTAAGCTGGCACTAGCAGATAATAAGGAAGCTTAAACAATCGACACGCTGCAGGTAGAGGCGATTTCACAGTTCTTCTCATCATAAAAGACCCGCTGAATCGCATCGTTAGGACCCGTTTCACACAATTTGAATGGAATGTTCTAACCGGCTACGTTTAGAAGGTCTTTATCGAGTGTCTGTATTTTTGTTTCTTTGGTTTGATTGTTTGAAGGATAAGATTATTTAACCTAACACCATGTCTACATACATATCGCAAAAACCCTCCTTCTGGGTGGGGAAATCGGGTAAAAACGTGGTTTAATTCTAGTCTATGTAAATGAACCCTAAGGTGCGCTGAATCGCGTATTTAGTCACACCGTGTCTTGAGCATTTCTCCGCAAGGTATGAATGGATATTTCACCCCCGGGAAGTTTAGGTTACAGGATTGGCATCGTTCACAAGAAAGTTTTTGTCTAGTTTTAATGCCTACCGTTTAAATAGCAATCTTTAAAGAAAGAAAGTAATCAAGTCAGGGGTGTCATCCTCAACTGCCTGTCCAGTGGTTGCAGGTTTGACACCAAATATGCGCGCCCGGCCTCCATAATTGCTAGGGCTCATTCTATACATATCTTCCGACTTCGTGGCATCCTCACTCGTTATTCTATCAGAAACCATAATTCATCCATCCACCTTTCCCGTTTACCCGTCTATACAGTTAATTCCCTAGGTGTGCGACGTGCGGTAGACGGCTGGTCAAAAAACTAAAGCGAAATTTTAAAAAACAAGAAAGGAAACTCAAGTTCGGCATATTGCTATGGCATCGCCGCAAAACTGAGGAAGGTCCTGCTTCAAATTTTCTTGAACTATTCAAAAGGTACAAATGCTAGGCTATACTTAACTAACTGAGATATACTTAGCTGTCCACCTAATCATACACAGGTTCCTATTCGGTATACGTACATAGATGTCTATATTCAAAGGAGAATCATCATCATCAGGCCTTTTTTTAGACTCCACTGCGGGAGCACGGTCCTCTCTGTACTGCCAGAGCCATTATTTTAGCCAGAGCAGTCACAGGATTTGGCCTAAACTCTCCACGCTGGCCAGACGGGTTGGAGAGGATTCTTTGATGTTTATCAGCTTTGCTTAGCTTGTGTTTCCTAAGTTGCTTTCTACGACATCCACGGGAAGACTTGGAGGGTTCCCGGCTGAGTAGAATAGGACATTCTACTCTGCCGGGAACCCGGCTTATAAAGGAGAATACAAGACTCCATTCATACACTTTCTTTGCGTCTCATGAAAGCTTACGTCCTTTAGTTATTTCCGAATGCCTAGCAAAACCTGACGATCGTTGTTCACAGTAGATCTGCCGTGAAATCAGGTTCGTCTTGCTTTCGTGTTTTCTATGAGTTTCTATGGTACCGGCCAACGGTTCGAAGAAATGTATTATGAATAAGTATACTAAATTGATTATGGATTTATGTGTACTTCGTAAAATTTTGGGATGGTTTCTGTTACAATAAACATTTATAGTTATCATAATAACAAAACAATGATTTTTTTCGTATGTTAGTTGCTAAGATTAGTATGTCAGATTTTATAGGTGTTTTTTATACACCTATAATGTTTCATAATGTTATTCTGATATATTTAAATTACGACTTATTAAAAAACTTATTAAATTAAGAAATAAGATGTGTTTATTGGTCTCACAAAGACTAAATACTGCTGGTTTAAATCCTTCCCGCGTGGGTTAATTTCCAATATCATCATCATCATCATCATCATCAGGTCTTCTTTAGTCTCCACTGCAGGAACACGACCCTCTCTGCACTACCAGAGCCATATGTTAGCCAGAGCAGTCAGAGGATTTGGCCTACGCTCTCCACGCTGGCCAGACGGGTTGGAGAGGTCTTTTTGATGTTTATAAGCTTTGTTTAGCTTGAGTTTCCTTAGTCGCCTTTTACGACATCCACGGAAAGACTTGGAGTGGTCCTATTCTATTCTGCCGGGAACCACACGGCGTTCTTCCAATATCTTACATCTTAATTTAATAAGAGTACTAGCACACCAGTTTAAACTAGCAACCCCGTCAAAGTTACCTATCCTAGGTAGCAGTTCCCGGGCTCTCAAGGATGTAACAAGGAATACGCTCGAATGATGACCACTAGCGTATAAGTTTTACTTCCTGGAGTGCTGAAGAATATATGCGTAAATGAATTTCTACTATACTCTCTACTAATGAGGAGCCCGTGAGCTCTATTAGCGCTTACATATGTTAAGCAACCCCTGGTGCAGTCCCTACTTGGATGGGTGACCGCAAGTGGCATAAAAATATCTCGAGCTCCTCCGTGCTTCGGAAGGCACGTTACGCCGTTGGTCCCGGCTGTCATCGTTGATGGCAGTCGTTATGCTATGTCAGATGCCTTAAGGCAGCTTGAAAAATCTGACACCAGTGTTGGCCACTTACACATACGAAAAACAAAACAATGAATTTCTACATAATTATGTAAGGCTAATAAACGACCTCAAATAATTAAAATAAACCGGTGCGAATCAAACTCCTGCTATAAGGGTTCCGTACAAAGTTTTGTTTAGTTGCTCTGTGACTTGCTTTGTGTTAAATTTCTTAATTCTGTGGTATCGGTGAGTAGTAGTGAAGATTTTGATTCCGAATATCAATTTTGGTTAGGGAGGGGTCCTCTCTTCACTTGAATTTTGACGATGACATGTGCTATCATATCAGTCTTTTAATAAAAAAAACAAAAACCTTAAGCAAAACACAGATATAGTAAATAAATATATAGTATAGGGACATATCACACAAATTGAGCCAGCCCCACAGTAAGTTGTGAACTTGTGTTGCAGGATACTAACTCAACGATGTTATATTTTATACTAGATACTTATATAGATAAACATCCAAGACCCAGGTCAATCTGAAAAACATCGTTTTCCATCATGACCTGACCGGGGATCGAACCCGGGACCCCGTGTCGCAAGCCGGCGTGTTGACCGCTGCGCCACGGATGGAATACAGATCTGTAGAATCATAGCTGTAGCATTTCCCACCAGCTCGCGAAATCGTAACATGTGGTCTTGTGCTGAACCATTAACTCCAGAATGTGAAAAGGCAATGTCATACAATGGACTGCATAAATGTTGAACAGTTACATTCAAATAAAAAGTACACCTAACAGTTACTTCCTATTGCCATTACAGGGCATTACTTGCTGTAGTCTGGACAAATGAAATATATCACATAAAAATAAAGTCTGTGACTACTTTGTGTAACCATGATTTACGAATTTTAATTATGCACTTATTTGTATTTAATTAAAGTTGTAAAGCGTTCTGACTTATTTGCATAGATTTAAAAAAAAAATTCGTCTTGCTTATAAGTCATCAAGGCATATTTAACTCGAGCACAGAATAAACAATGACAGATACGTCGTATACATAGTATAATTTGTATTTTTAGGTTATTTTAGTTTTAATTCGTTTTATTTGTCTGTACTTCCTAGTATTCTAATATCACAGTTATCTCTTAATTTTAAACCAGTTATTAAGTTAAAAGCGTGAGATTTTATATACGGGTTCCGTCTCATACTACTCTCCTTTGCACTGATGATAGAGTAGGAATAATAGGGATTTTTTATGCGTTGAATCTCATCAGGATAGCTAATTTCATCAGGTAATTTTTCTTACTATTTGAGCTACACAAAATCAAACTAATCATCACATTTCATATAGCTATAACAAAATAAAATTCCTATATTAAGTGTAATGCCTTGATGACAAATAAGTAGCCGTGTAGTTCCCGGCAGAGTAGAATAGGACCACTCCAAGTCATCCCGTGGATGTCGTAAAAGGCGACTTAGGAAACACAAGCTAAACAAAGCTTATTAACATCAAAGATACCTCTCCAACCCGTCTGGCCAGCGTGGAGAGTGTAAGCCAAATCCTCTGACTACTCAGGCTAGTATATGGCTCTGGTAGTACAGAGAGGGTCGTGCTCCTGCAGTGGAGACTAGAAAGACCTGATGATGATGATGATGATGATGATTAAGTGTAAAAATTTTGACATTGTTGTTGCCAAACCCAAACTCGGAAAATAGTTTACTTTCTCACCTATATAAACTTTTGTTAGCACTGTCCACATTTGTCACAAACGCAACTCTTCATCGATACACTGAAATATACACTTTATCTTGTATGCTATAGAGTCCAAAGGAGATGTAAAGATAAGTTTGGGTGCATGTTTCTTAAAAAATTTCGTCACCGGACGTGCAACTACCGCCTTCCTGCTGATAACGATATGTAGGCTAATTACAAGTACTTGACAGGTACTTGAGATGCGCCAATGTCAGTTAAGTCAATAAGTTAACTCAACATCATCATCTTTATATCTTTTTTAGGCACCACTGCAGGAGCATGACCCTCACTGTACTACCAGAGCAGATATAAGTATTAGCGAAACCAGACAGAGGATTCGGCCTTCACTTACCACGCTGGTCAGGCACGTTGAAGACGTTTCTTTAATGTTTATAAACTTTGTTTAGCTTGTGTTTCCTAAGTCGCCTTCTGAGACATCCACGGAAAGAGTTGGAGTGGTCCTATTCTCCTGTACAGGGAACCACACGACAACTTCACATGAGTGGAGGGATTAGTAAAAATTATGCATAGGTTTATTTTTATTGATATCTTACCACTCCCTGCTTAGATAAGTTAAGATAAAATATATAGTTTAATACTGATTACTTTTTATGGAGATAAAAAGCTTAATCTATCGAAAAATAGATGAGTCTCTGTAACGCATTGACTAAGTTACTTTTGAACCACAGAGGTGAGGCTTGGATACCATGGGTTATATGTACTAAAAATACTGTTGGTTATACTAAAAATTATCCTTTTAAAATTTCATGGGGTTTTAGGTATGTAGCGATCACCTAAAAATATAATACCGTTGATATCAAACAACTAAGTACTCAATTAAGCACCAACTCAGTCTGTGTAATGTATCCCTGTCTAACTTCTGTTAAAACAACAAGGAGACCTCTCCAACGCGTCTGGCCAGCGTGGAGAGTGTAGGCCAAATCCACTGCCTGCTCTGGCTAATATATGGCTCAGGTAGTAAAGAGAGGTCGTGCTCCTGCGGTGGAGACTAAAAGGAGACCTGACGATAATAATGATGAACTTCTATTTAAACATGAATATGATACTATGCAAAACAGAGCTAAAATAAAGTTATATGTTATTCTCAACATAAAACATTCAAAAAGTTATAAAAACGTAACTTAATGCATATGTTCGTTACATTTAAAAAACGTTTCGTCAATAGATTACTACCGAAAATTATTGAAAGCTGTTAATTAAAGTCTGGCTACTAGTTAGGTGACGTAGCAGCAATAAAACGCACCCACCTGTCTATGAGTCACGGGCAGGTGACGAACAGGGGATTTTGATACCCTTCGTGAAATGTGAATGTGCGCAATTCGAGAGTTATGCAGTATTGAAATGCGTTTTGTTTTATGGTCGCATTATTCTTGGTTTTTTTTTTTTAGATTTCTAGCTGGTATTTTTTAAGTTTTTGCATAATATTCTTGACATATTTTACGTATATAGGAAGCAGGAAACAGAGTGACTTTAAATTATAATAAACGCGTAAAATTCTCTTCATTCCTCCGTGGCTCAGCAGTTTTGTTTTGTTTTCCCACTCGCGGTCACCCATCCAAGTGGGGACTGCGCTCGGTGCTCGCTGCTCTTCGGTGCAACGGTTAGCACGCCAATCTGTGACGTGAGTGGTTCCCGGGTTCGATTTCGGTCAGTTCATGATAGAAAACAGTATTTTCCATCGTATTATTTATAAAGATTCTTGAATGCTAATCAATAAAAGCCACTATTATAAAATAAAAAATCGTTGAGCTAGTATCCTACGTCACAAGTTTACAACTGTAAGCTAGCTAGCTAGGCAAGCTCAATATGTGTGATTTGTCCATATTTATTTATTTACTGTGGTGCTAACTTATGTGTAGTTTGTCATACATTTATTAGTTTATTTATTTTTTGTGCTAAATTATTTACTTATTATTTATTTATTTGTATATAGGCCACTTCTAAATTTAATTCAATCTTTCACATATACTATACGTACAAAGTACAGTCACATTCACATCTAATATAACCGTTACAACCGTCGCCAGGTAATCAAAACCAGCATTATAGCTCATAAAGCGAGCCAATAAACACTTTATTGAAAAAAGTTAAATCCTATGAGACCTTTACGGCCAGTAAAGACAATATTGGTCTACGGTAGTTTACTACCGAGTAGATAACAGAACAGTAAGAGCTGTTTTTCGTGGGTTGAATGGATTCTATAAGAATACATACACTACCAAAGATTTCCTGGTTCGCAAAATATTTTGGATATCTATACTATTCATGACATGAAAAATTATGATATTAGGGGTAAAAACAGAACCCTATTTATTTATTTATAATAATAATATAATAATAATATTTATTTATTGAAACTTACTATTACTGAAACTTCGATGTCCGTCTTTCTGTCTGTCTCTCACCAGGCTGTATCTCATAAACCGTGATAGCTAATCGGTTCAAATATTCATATTTTATACCGCTATAACTACAAATACTTAAAACAGAATAAATTAAATATTCAATAAATATCACTCACTCTCAAAAAATTCACGGTTGTTGAATAAACGTGAATTTTTATAAAGTACTTAGTAAATCAAAACTAAAAGTAAAGTCAATAGAAACGTTTAAACAAAATGTCATATAAAACACAATGGCCCGTTCCATCCTACCATCAAACCAGTACAGTCGGCGCATAAAGTTCGTACAATATTACCGCAGATATTTTATGAAATCGCATAATAAATAAAGCGACATATGTATGCCGAGTATTGTAAATCTCAAACTCAGACTGAGTAATAAACTTAAATTATAGCTCTTACTGTTTGTTATTACGCTTATTGTTATTCTTGGCCGTTATTGTTGTAATTAACGCGTTTAAATTGTTTTAGCTATCGTGTTAACGACGCTACTGTAAAATTAGTTTGGAACATCGGCAGGCATTAAAATCTAAATCAACTTATGACAATTTTTAGCAGTTTTTGACAATCTTACTCACTTTCATCTTCACATACTTCTTCTGTTTTATATTATGGCTTCCACCGAAATTTCAGTGATTCTGCCAATATCCAGTATAATGAGATACTAGGTATCGGTGTTGTACGGTAAAGTTTTTTCCAAGTAGCATCAAAAATAGCGTATGTTGTTTGATGCCTCGTGGGAGCTTCTGGCGGCAAATCTATACGAGTCCATTTATCAGTTCACTTTAACTATTTCACAAATTGTTCATAAGTACGAGCATTTATAAAACCAAATTACACCAATTTCATATTATAAAGTCCACTAAAATCAATTTGCAATTTGTCTAAGGCAAACGTTAACTGTACCCCTTGACTTCCCACCACAAAATCTCTTACTCACTTCATTATGTCCCATTAAACCAGCTGTCAAGAAGAAGAATGTATTTCGCGCTTTTATGTTTGTATATTTTTTTAATACCTTGTATATTCTTAGCCGCTTGATGGATTTTAACAATTAAAGACTCATTAGGTTTGTCTCAAAAATAATAAATAAATATAAATAAGTATATACGGACAAATCACACCGATTGACCTAGTCCCAAAGTAAGTTCTTAAGTAAGACTTGTGTTATGGGATACTAACTCAACGATACAATATTTTATAACAAATACATATATAGATATACATCCAAGACCCAGGCCAATCCAAAAAAGATCATTTTCCATCTTGACCTGACCGGGGATCGAACCCGGGACCATCCGTGTCACAGGCCGTACGTTTTCTTTTCTTTTTCTATAAAAGATATAAAACTATTATCGTTTTCTGTTAGCGTAAAGCAATGATGCTTTTATTACGTTGTCTTGTTTTAATAAATATATATCTGTATTACCAAATTACAAGGAGATTCTATAAGAATTCGGTACCAAAGATAGATATGTTGTACATTTAACAAAATGTAAGAAAAGGCTTATATGCGTTTTTCATAAGAATGAGTGATACCATTACACAGATCAATGACTTTAACATATAATAAAACCAATAAAAGTTGTTAAAACATTACCTCACTACAATAAAAAACGAATAAGTATAATTAAAGCGAAAAGTGATATACGGCTCCAATGCCACCAATTCTAGGAGTCAACGCCTCCCATTTAAATCACACTGATTTAACAACATTATAATTGGACAAGTGAAAAAATCATTTTGCGCCATCTTAATTCAAGCGTTGATTAATTTGCACATTAATTGTTGAATACAACCAATTTCCATTAAATGATGAATCATATTTTATTGAGTATTCATATCCAAAGATTTGTATCTGCTAGATAACGCACATCTAGTTTGAGTTTGTCTTTCACTAAATGCTTTAATGAACAATCATTTATATCCAGTCCAAAAATGCAAATAAGACATTATGTCGAGTAAAACAGAAGAAACACTTTTCATCAGTTATTTCATTATTGAAATAAAATGTAAGTATGACACGCTTGGTTCTCATGAACACATACTAGTAAAACCTCAAATGTCCTTCTCCTCATCCATTTGTTTTCTCGGTTGCATCCACAGCTGTAATACATCGGAACCCGGGGTCCGATATTTATAATAGTATTTATGCCCTAATATAATGTTATATGCGTTTTTTTATGCATTGACATTGCTATTCCGATATACTCTTATTAATAGAAAAAAGAAGATTTTAAAAAAATTCTACGCAGGCAGAACACTTTTATAATTTTGTATAATTTGGCGAAAATTAAATACCTGTGAAAATAAATCTGTTTGTTTGTGCCGGAAATCGAACCCCGCGCAACTTGTCATACCCCTGGTGATACATTAGTCCATGGGCAGCGATGATCACTTACCATCAGGTGACCCGCTTGCTCGTTTGCCGTCCTATGACATAAAAAAAATAACTTGTGCCCAACGACTTACACTGCGCCACGAAGCCCATCGCAATCAAACCTCAAACGTCATCTAGCCAAATAAACAGATCTTTGGTTCTTACAATATATCCTAAGTGCCGAAATGTTAGACGCATCGGAAAACATTTATCAAATGGTTCGAACTCAAGACCCGTAATTTTGCTGTCATTCGCGCTCACAAATTGATATTTATTGATGTACGTATGCGAAAATTACAAGTTTCTTTAGACTGTCTCAATAAATCCATTACTAACGAACGTATTCAATTATACCCCTTATTATTTTAGAGTTAAAGGCGAAATTTAATAACACATTTGGTAAACTTATTGATTTTTTTATGAAATTGGATTTAAGATGGTTATTTTGTAAAAGGTTGTTAATGACTCGGTGCAGAGAAAATTTAAGTCATAAATTACATTAACTATACTTAATTGATTTTGTGCCAATAAAACATTAGTAATCTGAAGTTTTAAAAAAATGTCCAGTCCTTTTCCTCTTCCTCCTTCCTTTTTAATCTTTCTTGGTTCCTTGATTGTTATTTAAGGTGCGCAGTTTAAGTACAAAATTTATATTAGGTAATTTTTTGTAAATCTTTGTCGTTGGAAAAATGGCCGGACCTCAATTGTATAATATGTTAAATGGTTTTTTGAATAGCATTATTCAATATATTCTTAAAATTGATTATGAATTATGACGCGGTGATTCGAAGTCACGGTGGTGTAGTTGGTAGCATACTTAGAGCGCAGATCTATGAATCGTGGCTTCGAATCCTACCTGTGGCGAATTCTTTTTCATCGCATATTTTCTAATAGATACATCTTGTAATAGAGCAAGTCTTTACTTTTACTACTTCGAATATATATTATCTTATTTATAGGTATATTCAGTACAAAATAACACGCTATTACTATTATTATCAGTATTTCAACTTATTTTTTTTATGAAACTACTATAAATCCAAAGCAACAAACTAGTCCCCATTCCCTCAAAGTACATTCAAGAACAGAAGTCTTACGCTGACACAATGGGCACCACTTTTTCTCAGCTGTCAAAAATATGATGGATGGCTCTTTACTGAGGATCGCATTTCATAATTTGTTTAGCGTCTATTCAGTTTGTTTGATTGTGGATCTCGATTAAATAGTTCTGCTTCTTTTATTAATAAGTTTTTATTGGTTTGAAATGTTTTCGTCGTGACTAACGATTTAATTTGTGACGATCTTTTGTTTGGATGAGTACGATTATAGGTGAACGAGATTGATGGCTTGAGAAGTTGATCATGTATTCTTAATCTCGTTTTTATCCATTATTGGTAAGATAGAGCCTAAGACCCCAAGACTCAAAGACCACGTTTATTATGTTGGTAAGCTGGTGAAAATCGGAATTAAAATAGTGATGGGTTGCTAGCCGCATTACTTGACCTTATTTCTTGGCTTCTACGGACTACGCGAGATATAAAACAGCTAGTACATTCTGCTTTTTTTTCTCAGACCAGAATAGAAGACGAAGAAAGAAAAAGACTTGATGATAGATAAAGAAAACCAAAAAAAAACTTTATTGTAAACATGCACAAAATAATAAAAACATCACCTTAGAATAACAAGTACTTACAATAAAACTATGTTCTCAGAAAAAAGTAATTAAGTTGTAAATAACTTTATACTATTAGATATGAAAATCAACTTAGTTTCTTTATAATAACCCATTAAAAAAATACTACTATCGTTTAATTCCTTTCTGAAACATTCCAACGAAATAGCAACATATGTTTTAAAACCTTTAATAAACCAAACTGTAAAGCAATTTCAGATAATTGCGTAGCTTTATGGTGAAAATAAACATGGAAGGACTGGTCTATAGCACCCATAAAATTAATAGGGTATTTCTAATAGCCTGAATGTTGGTTTTATTACAATGTTGTACTTGCTATTATTTTTAAGAAGCTCAATGGCCCAGTGAGCCTATGCATTAATTCATCATCATCAGGTCTTTGTTAGTTTCCACTATCCACCACGGAAGATCCATATTGATATTTGTGAAACTATACATTCCTGATGCGATATGTAATTGCAAAGTTATAAAACTGTTTTATGGTGACGGCAATTTGCTTTCATACAATTCTATTTGGATGGATTGCTGTTAAATTGAATGTCATATAGTTAAGTACATGCTATTTCTAACACTTCTTTATGACTTCAATTTTCATATGAAGAGTGGCTTTTAGCTCTTTAGTACGGGATACCTCAATAATTTTTTAGCTAAGAAACTAAAGCTTATGTGCTGATGGAGCCCATGGATCCAATGTTTTGACCACAAAAAGCTTAAATAAAATTAATAAAAATTTAAAAAAAAAATTTTTTTAACAAATCACACAGATTGAGCTAGCCCCAAAGTAAGTTCTTAAGAAAGACTTGTGTTATGGGATACTAACTCAACGATACTATATTTTATAACAAATACATATATAGATAAACATCCAAGACCCAGGTCAATCTGAAAAAGATCGTTTTTCATGTTGACCTGACCGGGGATCGAACCCGGGATCATCCGTGTCGCAGCCTGGCGTGTTGACCGCTGCGCCACCGAGCTCGTTATCAAATATTGTCAAAGAAAGAAAAAACCTGTCCAAATAGAAATCACCAAAAACCACTATTACAAAAAAACAGAAATAATCCATCTCTATCAAAAATCAGATCAATCATTGACATTTTTTTCAAAGTGCCTAATTTGATAGGAAGCGGTTACCTAATCTTATTCAAATGTCATTATATCAACAATAATTCAATGACGTGGAACTTGGTACAGTTGGACACAAAAATATTTAAAGCCTATAGAACTTCCCACGGTGGTACATGAAACTATACGGCTTAAGTGTACAATGTAATGGAACTACGTAAAATCGCCTTCAAAACTCTATTTAAGGTAAATATGAAAGTTATTATTCTGACTTTTATATCGCATTGTAAGCTTTATAAGACAGGTCACATTCATACATACTTGGGGATGAGTGAAGAAAAAAATAATGATTTATTTTTTGGTTAAATGTATGGGATGAGCTGAGAATGGAAATAAGATCAGTGAAAAAAAATAATAATCAAAAGTTCATGGGATGAGAATTTGCGGAATGAGTACGGAATAACTCACTTATTATAAATGTAATTACCTTAGCTATGTGGTTCCCGGCAGAGAGGACCACTCCAAGTCTTCCCGTGGTTGTGCTAAACTAACATTATAAACACTAAACCGACTTCTCCAACCCGTGTGGCCAGCGTATAGAGTGTATGCCAAATCCTCTGACTGCTCTGGCTAATATATGGCTCTAGTTGTACAGAGAGGGTCCTGTAGGTAGCGGAGATCAAGTAAGACCTTATTATGATGATGACCTTACGGCTTAGACAGAGCCTCAGAACAAAAGGTCTCGTTTAGCATATAAGTGGGCGTTTAGATGAAAAATCAAAATAGAGATAAGTTGCTAATCGCATTGCTTATTCATTTAGTAGGAAGTGCTCCGTGGCGCAATGGTAAACACGCAAGTCCTATATTTGAAGTACTCTAGGTTCGATTACCGGAGCAACCAAAACTTTTACCTCGTATAAGTTATCTGGAACAACAATGTGTTCGGTGGGAGCAACCTAATAAGAATTGGTAACAGGCAGGCGACCGGTTTAAACATTTCAAAATTGTAGAGCATGAACTATTAACATGTCACAAAGACGGACCCCGGATTGGGACGAACCACACAGCACTGAAGAACACTGAAAAAAGCGACTGGGACAGCGGTCAGAAGACTGAGTCTCCGCATTTTCGCTTTCCCAGTTGTACATTAAAAACTATTTAAAGTAGATTTTTAAGTAATTAAAAACAATTTAAAGTAAATTTAAATCTATTTAATATTCCACGGAGTAAATTTAAATCTATTTAAAGAATGTAAAAGACACTGCTGCACTCGCCTGTACAGAAATGCCATCAATCTTGGATGTCATTAGATAGTATTTGGTTTTTTAGTCAAATATTTGGTTTGGTTGAAAGCAGCCGGGCAGGTGGTTGCGTGCCGTGTGGTTCCCGGCAGAGAATAGGACCATTCCAAGTCTTCCCGTGGATGTCAACTTAGGGAACACAAGCTAAACAAACTTATGACAATCATAGAGACCTCTCCAACCCGTTTGGCCAGCATGGAGAGTGTAGGCCAAATCCTCTAACTGCTCCGGCTAATATGGCTCTGGTAGTACAGAAAGGCTCGTGCTTCTGCAGTGGAGACTAAAAATGCCTGATGATAATGATGTTGTTATAAACATCATCACCATTTTTACTGGCGAAAAATGATAGCGGCATTTTGGCTAATTTATGCTTCATCATCAGCCTATACTCGTCCACTGCTGGACATAGGCCTCCCCGATTGCACGCCATCATGATCTCCTCCAGCACCTGCTAGCCATCTTGCGCAAGTCATCACTCCACTAATTTATGCTTGCTACTACCTAACCCTTCATGAGTGAGTCCAACTTGTACTTGGCCAATTTTTTTTACCATCTGACAAATGAATCCTTTTCGACCCTAATTATACGTAATTATAGTTGTAATTCTGTAATTCCACACCAGCAATGTTAAACACATCGATTAACATTTTATTTTCTCTCGACTTAAGTGTACTGTATCTCAGCGGGTAATTTACCGATATTATACGGATATTATACAAGTTTTGTATTTTTAAGTAAGTAAATATGTTATTTAACTTATTCACAAGTGTTTGTTGAGACAAAGACCTTAATACTTTTAGTATAAATGTATTTTTTTAATTGACTATGTAGCTAGCTCCAAGTAAGCTTTCGCTACTTCACCGGACTTTTTGAGGTAAGAGCTAAGTGCCCCTTAACCTGTAAGGCAAACATCATACGCACAGGCCTCCAGGAAGGACAGACCTCGGCTTTGGGCGTTGCCTAGGTGCGCAAGGCTTGGAGAGACAGCAAACTCTCATATGCCAGGTGGGCCGCGATTTGCATGCATGGCCTGAAGGGCCGAACTGTGAAGGTGGAAACGTTTGTTTTTCATGCGTCTTTAACTTGAGTCCGCATAAAGGAAGCGGGGTTTTTGTTAAATATTGTGCCAATGAGGGTATTCTGAAATAATAGGCGGCAGCACAGTGGCGTAGGGTCCGGTAAGCTGTGATTGGGCCACAATGTGTCAGGTCATGTGGTCTCAACGCCTTAATCGTACGATTTGTTCTCAGAGACTCGCATAGATGGTGCCACTCGAAACTACACAACATTGTATTTACCGTATTATGAGAATATAAAAACATGATTCACAAAATATGTCTTATTAAAAATTAAAACAATATTTTAGGCATAATATTTTAAAATGACACCGTATGTTTAGTAAGTTAAAGGCTAACGCAGATTACCGCCATCTAGTATCGACTACCAAGCAACTCTCCTGCGCCATACATTCGCCTGCTTTTCGCAACCTTAATTTGGTCCAATATTTTTGTATGAGGCGGGCAGTCTATTACGTTAGTATTATATTGTCTTTGGTCAGGTGTAGCTGATTGTCAAATATTATCCAATGACAGCGGCTTATCGGGTTTGTGCTTCGAGCAACACGGCCTCCGTACCGGTTTGTGCTTCGAGGTAAAAAGCCGTGTTGCTCGAATGGTTTGTGGTGGGAAGTCAAAGGGTGCAGTTGAAGTTTGCCTTAGACAATTTTCTGAATTGATTTGAGTGGGCTTTATAATATGAAATTGGTGTAGTTTTGTGTTATAAATGACCGTGCTTCTATAGATGGACTTCTATAGATTTGCCACCAGAAGCTCCCACGAGGCATCAAAGAACATACGGCATCTTTGATGCTACTTGAAAAAAATTTACCGTACAACACTGATACTTAGTATCTCATTATACTGGACATTGGGAGAATCACTGAAATCTCGGTGCAAGCCGAATAAAACAGAAGAAGAAGAAGAAAATGCGGCTTGTTAAGGTCGATGCCTCAATGCTGCCATGTGGTGGTGAGCATTTCAGGAAAACCCTATTATCTATCTATAACAGGGGTCCCTGTGTCTGTGGTACACACAAAGGGGACCCCTGTTATAGATCGAGGTCAGTGAGGATATTTTCTACCACGGAAAAACAAAGTAAAGAGGTTTTCAAAATAATTTTTATGCATAACTTTTTACGGATGAAATCGGTCCAGGAGGGACCTCACTAAGGGGAACCCTTAGTATGTGGGACTCGTACTTAGCCGGTTTTATTATAACTTGGCAAAATATAATTAGCCCGAGTCGACACGCTAAGAAGAAGATTACGACTTGAGAATGCCTTAAATATCTAAAATCGTATCGTTTACGAATCACCGATTATCCAGTAAAAACACAAACTTTCCTTCTCATAATATTACTCTAGATTACCTACAATTTTATTATTTGACAAAGCCACTAAATTCACATCTAATTCAAGTCTCTCCCGTCATTATACTGCATTCTACATAACTGCAGGGCTCAATATTCTCAAGGTGTAATTTGTGAAGGCATCCCCATGCAACAAAAAACGCAGCCAGCCACCGTGTCCAATTGGAACTAGTGAAAAATGAACCTTTATTATCCTTACTAAATTATTGTAGGACCACCCTGTACCACGGGACGGGACGTTTTAGCTATAGGCAGGCAGGTGAGAAATAATAAAATTGTGCAAGCAGTTATTTGATTTCCATAACGAAACTTACTTAACAAATTATTACAAGATATGCAACGTAATATAAATAGGCGTGTGGTTCCCGGCAGAGTAAAATAGGAGCACTCCAAGACTTCCCGTGGATGTGGTTAAAGGCGACTAGGAAACACAAGCTAGAAAAAGCTAATATACATCAAAGAGACCTCTCCAACTCGTCTGGCCAGCGTGGAGAGCTCTGCTCTGGCTAATATTATGGCTAGTAGAAGAGAGAGGGTCTTTCTTCTGCAGTGTGGACTAAAAAAACTTTATGATGATGAAATATATTTTTTAAAGTTATAGGACGGCAAACGGGCAAGCGGGACCGAATTTGTAAATTTATGGAGAGTCAGGAGATGGAAGACCTAGTGGCTGAACCAAATATAATTGGAGCAATCAAAGCAGCAAGATTTTGGAGGCTAGGCTATGTGGAGAAGATGGAAGAGGATCGTGCAGTTAAGAGAGCGTACACTGGAGACCATCAGAAGATGGCCTGTGCGTTGCCCGAGGTACCGCTGGAAAGACGAAACATACAAAGACGTCAAAACCCTACAAGGTGACCTGTCGATTATGGTGCAGAGTAGGGAACTTTGGCATCTTCTGATGTTGAAGACCAAGATTTTCTTCGGGTTGTCGCCTATGCATGCAGTAAGTAATAACAAAATAAGTATCTCAATAAGCATTTAATAGATTACTCATGAATTCCCTTAATTGAGAGGAAACGTAAAAAAGAGAGTACAAATAATTTGTTATGAATTAGTGCCATTATCACTCCATATTTTGCTGAAGTAAGTTTACTTTGCAAGGTGGTTTTTTAACCACCTCTGTAAAAAAAATTAAAATACTTATATATATTTTTTATTTTTATGATAACTTCATACAAATATAAAAAAAACGCACCACAGTAGTCTAAAATCCACGTTTTTATTATACCAATAAAAAGTTTCTCAATAAAATGTTCTATCAAAAATGCGATTACACGGGCCCTTAAAGTCTCGTGGTAGGGGTGCGGGCAGACGTCGCAACTTTACGATTCGACTTTACTGCATCCCTGCATAGAAAAAATAAATTGAGTACGCCCCTCTGATAGTGTGAATTTTATGACGTACACTTTCGGCGGAAAATGGGAAGTTTTGAACGCATTATTTATTGCGATGTGAATTTGCTAGGGAATTTTGAGGAAGACTGTCGAAAGTCACGAAGAAATCAAGTTGTTCCAAGTCCCGAAAACAGTTTAATAACTGCCTGTTATGTCATACAGGCAGTTATTATCTCTATACTAGTGTTTTTGAATTTATTGGTGTCATGTTATGAAACTGCGACTACCACCACAAGACAACACCGCCAGTACTCCAGTCTCGCTGCGACCACGATGGGTGTAACCCCATAGAAACGTCAGCGGAAACAAATAAATATAAGGTTCGTGCTAAGTCCTGTATATATAAATAATTATTCATTGTTATCCTCTGACTACTCAAGCTAATATGTGGCTCTGGTAGTACAGAGAGGTTAGTGCTCCTGCAGTGGAGACTGGAAGGATCTGATGATTATGATGATGATGGTATCATTTTAAATACAAACTAATCCATTATTCAAAGAGATTTAGGACTACTTTTAATTAAATGAACATTTCACTTCTTGGAGAATTAAGGAAAGCTCAATAAATACGGTTGAAGAGATTGCAGCAGCGGTAAGGCCGACTTTTTGCATCATTTGTGATCTCACTGTTATTTTAAGGATTATTTGGGTCAATAAAGATTTTACTACATATCTAACTTTTAATGGATATATAACAGCGACACCTGCATAGAAAGAATTTATTTTAAATCTATGGATACCTGTCTTATGTCGCTGGTCACTTAACTTCAAAATCATTCCAAACAAATAGTATTGTCACGGCAATAAGTGTCGCTGACTTCGGTCGCATCAGCCAAACTTCGAACATTGTTTATTTTTTCTGTAGGTATGTTTTATATTTTCTTCTTTTTCTGTTTTATAAAATGGCTTCCTTCGAGTCAGTGATTCTGCCAATGTCCAGTAAATTGAGATACTAAGTATCGGTGTTGTACGGTAGAGTTGTAACTAGTAACTCGTGGTCGGGAGGTTATGGTGACAAGTCTATACGAGTTCATATAACAGTCCACTTTAACTATTTCACAAATTCTTCCATGAGCACAAGCATTTATAACACCAAACTACACCAATTTCATATTATAAAGTCCACCAAAATCAATTCGCAAAATCGTCCAAGGTGACCCCAACTGCACCCCTTGACTTCCCACCAAAAGCTCCTTATATTTTCTATTCTGATATACTCTTATTAATCAAAAAATAAAATACGGAAAAAATCCACACGAGCAAGATTTGAACCAACGATTTTTACTCGTACAAAGAGTAGCGATTGCTGGTCCATATCTTATTTCTAAATTTAATAAGAGAATAATGTTTATTTTC
Organism: Rhodophaea formosa; assembly: GCA_963082605.1. Taxonomy (NCBI): domain Eukaryota; kingdom Metazoa; phylum Arthropoda; class Insecta; order Lepidoptera; family Pyralidae; genus Rhodophaea; species Rhodophaea formosa. The sequence continues at coordinate 7,410,663 of OY720226.1, forward strand.
TGACTGCCGAAGTTGTCGACTTGTTCCATGATTTACAAGTTGTCTTCTCATCTGTTATAGTTGTCAAATAATGAAGGGACGATAAGACAACTCAACATAGGAAATGACCTTACCGTACTTTAAATAACATTCAGACATTTCCTATTACCACGCAAAGGAGGTCTTTACTCTACTTTACGGTACTCATTTTCTAACAGTTTATGAGAAATGTAGTGGCAAATGGACCAAATACGAATACCTTGTCTAATAAAGCTACAGCTTTACGGACTAGTAACTTGGTTATGACTTCATTCATGCCGAGTACAGTATTATTTTCTCTAAGACCTCTAACTGTACGCGTAGTCTATAGAATGTGTCACTCTACTTCAATTTTTACTTAAATAGTCGTTTGTCTGTGTATGAGTATACAAATCTATATGTAGATCTATATACGTGATCCTGACTAAGAACTAAAGCTATGTAATACTATGCATTTTGAAAATAATTTATTCACTAAAGAAGAAATGTTTTTCGGGAATAAATAAACTGTTAAAATTATACAGAACCCTTCATATGCATATCCACCTAACGCTTGGCTGGTTTTATTTATGCTGCTACAAAAATGAATAATATTTGCTTTAAAAAATAGCACAGAATTTAACTGTATTTCTATCAATTTTATTAGACCAGAATAATCAACTACCTACCTAATTTGTTTGTATATTTCAGAATTTTTTCAATGAATAGGCCAAGAGCTAAATACAAAAAGGCATAACTTATTTTATATATTGTACGTATTACGTATCAACAAACGCGTTCTTTCTACACGCTCGCTCGTCAATATTTAAACGCTTCTTTTCCTACCGACAAAATAGTTCATCAAAGTTGTCTACCTAAGTACCTATGAGTCCTATCGGTTTCCCCCACTAATAAAGCATTGATGAAACAAGTGTGGCTGTTTGGGGTGGTGTTATGACTTAGGGTTGGTTTACGATCAATTTCGTTTTATAAGTCCCGGGTAATATGCGTCTGGGGTTGAAAAATCTACTGCAATTTTTAAGGTGAGAAGTCTGTCATGTGAAAATGAAGCAACGAGTGCTATCTAAAGATACATACAGGGCGAAGGAAAAGGTACACCAAATTTTGACTCGGAACTCAAAATGTCTCAAAAAAGCATCCCTTATGAAAAAAAAAACAATAACTTTAGCTAAAAAATTTAAATATGAAAATTTTTGAAACAGCCTGCTTTTTGCCCAGATACGCTTACAGGAGCAAACAAAATCGTAAATGTGTACGCTGTTTCTCTGTTCATGACTATTATGAATGCCTATCAAAGAAAGAGACGTAAACCGAAGTATCATTATAAAACAGTTATTAACTAGAGTCCATTGTAATGACGTTATTTGTATACTGGGCCCTGTTAATTTGTATTTTCCATCTTTTTGCCCATTATCTAGATAAACTTGACTAACACGAAGGGACAAAAATGTGGTCAACATCTCAGCCACAGGAAGTCCTGGACATATATCCAGTCGTATTGGAAATCCTTGGATTGATTTCCAATACGACCGGTTGGAAGCGGCCTGCATCCATCTAATGTTCTTTAAATGTGAAAATATCTGCAGCTAATCCTCCAAATTTTAAAACTTTCACAGTGACGATATCTAAAAGACTTAATAAAACTTAGTTTTATTGTAATTTTGCTTCAAACATGGAGAGGCTAATGCTTGTGCCAACATAAACGAATTACAGATTGAGACTTCGTAGTAATGTTGGTCATAAAACCTGCAGCCGTATGTAGCCCGTCATCATTACAAGCTCGGAGTAAGTAATTAACTGCAAATATTTATGCAACTCACACGTGCACTGGGAGAGCACCGCAAGATTACATACGTCATTTGATGTCACTTTAAATGCATGCTTCATTATGACGTCTCGTTTGTAGTGCTCTCAGTTCATCTGTTATACGAAGCAATGCAATTCTACCCGTATTTATAGACATCTTATACATTTACAAATCTTTGAGATTTCCTTACACTTCCATGTCTACAAAATGAACTTTAAAACTTCAGCAATTCTAATCATCATCATCATCAGGCCTTTGTAAGTCTCCACTGCAGGAGCACGACCCTCTCTGTACTACCCAAGCCATTCAATACAATATCAATCAATATCAATAGCAATTCTAATAATTTTAATTAATTCGGTTTATTCAATTTTAATTTTTGGATTTGAATTAAACCAAGTCGCATTCTTATATGTTATTTACGAAAAGACTTTCATCGATTCTTTGTGTGCCGATTGTCATCAGTTTGGAGACTTAATATCTAAAAAATAGTACTTTCATAAATACATCTTTTTCACGTCACGTCTTTTTCCTTTGCGGGGTAGACAGAGCTCAGGTCTATAAGACACTAAAACCACGTTTAGCATAGTGTTGGCCGTGGAGATAGAAAACGGAATCAAAATAGTGATAGGTTGCTAGCCGAATCGCTTATTACCATGATTCCTTAGATTTTTGACCATTCCCTCGATCGGATTTTACGATCTCCGCGGGAAGAGAAGCAGCCGGTATATTCTGTTTTTTTTTTACTCCCAGACCAGCCTGGAAGGTACTCTCATGTTTCAGAAAAAGAAAAAGACCATGATATGGCAATGATAATTTTGCAGTGGGCTTACGGACTACGGGCTCTTAAGTTCCCAGGCTGCATTTATTTTGCAATTTTGTGGCGAGCCTGATTACTGTGGCCACGCCTTCTGGTCCTTTGCATAAAAGGTTAAATTGTTTATCGTGATTAACAAATTTCTTGTACTGCAGATGAAAATGTCTCGTTTTAAAGTTTCAAAGTCCAATATTTATATACCTAGTTTATATTTTTGGAAGTCTTGCCATAGTACAACGAAAAACATGTATGCATGTACTGCATTAGAATCACTTCTAATGCTACGGAAATAAAATGTTATACCTTTATTGCAGTAATAATAGATCATCATTTCGTGTAGGTGACACGGTCAGTCAACCATGCACACCCTGGTGTCAGAGTTCTTCGGAATCGCCTCTTGGCCTTTGACAAGAGATAGTATATAATAGATTGTAATGGTAGATGATATGTTTTTCATGCAGGTTACCAATTAAGAGATAGCAACAACATACTATTATTGTTTGTTGAAATACTACTGAGCCGATAATGGAGACTTCCTTGAACGCAATATTTTACAATGCAAATTAGCTTACAATCAATACATCACTTGAAACGAAAGAAAACGTGTTAACTACCTATAAGTGACAGAATCTGAAGCCTTAGATTAAGATGGCATTAAATAATAAATAATATGGCACAAAAACCTAAAACTGTACCGAAAAGATTTATTCCGTGGCCTCACAGAGCATTAATACGAAAAATAAAAATATTCATTCTCTACATATTTCCTTAAAAGAAGTTTATTATATAAAGTAAATAGAGTATGACAAATAGCCAGCCCCTTTTTCCTCCACCATTTATTCATTATTTTAGAGGTTTAATGCACTGGATTTGTCATCAATAAACAATGAGACTTTCTAAGCGTTTGACGAAAAATAAAGCCTGCTAATGGAGTCTGATCGGCTCACACAAAAAGGCCGTCCGTTCGATCGTCTTCCGACCCGCTGCTTTGAGGATTACTTCGGTTTGTGGAGAGCCTCTAATATTAAATAATTTATCATAAAAGAACCTTTTTAGATAAACTTGAAGATGTGACTTTGGATGTGCAGGAGTATTTTTTTTCTTTTTTGTTTTTCTATCACCCAATAGTAGTCTGTAAGAGACTGCTTAGGCGATAAGGCCACCAATTGTACAAATTTGTATCTTTTTGTGTATTTTAGTTTTCATTTCTGTATCATGGTCCAATAAAGTGTATTTACATTAACATTATTCAGCAGATAAGAGTCTGCCTCTTTGACTAACGCAAAAACTTATATTAATGAATGAATTATACTTATTACTTTTATTTTATAGTTGATTTACTATCCTACGACACAACTTACTGTGGGCTAGTTCAATCTGTGTGCTTTGTATTTATTTTATTGCATAAAAGACCTACCACACTAGTGGATGAGTAGAAACCGTTAAATAACCACATATAATAACCTACTTACTACTACTTGCGAGTCAAACTTTATTGATTGAAAGTAGTTAAATTGATCGGCTATTTTTCTTGCTCACTGTACTATATCAAGAATGAAATCAAGAATAAAATCAAGAATAAAAGAATTTATTTATTTATTGCACAAAAGATCTGCCACACTCTACGTAATGGATGGGTTACATGCGCCCGAAATCTTATTCATAGAAATTAGTTAAATTGAACAAATCGATCCGCTACTTTTCTCGCCTACTGTACCAATTTGTACCACAAAATTAATCAATGACACAAACAAGATTAGAAAGATAACATACTCATAACAACATCACGTTCTCATTAAAAACGCAATCTCCAAAATTGCCTCGACGTTTTAAATCGCACAGAACTTATTAACAAACAAAATTTATTGCCCCATCAACTATTTCTCATGACTATCTTCCAATCAGTACATTAAAATGATATCACTGTCAAAAATGACTTCCGGGCGGATCCCGTTTCGAGTAATATATTATCTTATTTGATAAATATGAAAACATGTTTAGTGAAGTCAGTTAGGTGAGACGTGAGAGTTTTATTAGTGTGTATCACAGAGCACGCAATTATGCTCGCGCGCAAGCCACAGTCACACCACACACATTCCCGCTGCTTTAGGATGGCTTTAGGGTTCGATTTTTGAAATTTCGCCGTTCGCAAACGAGCGGTTTTTCCATACAAAAATCATTTGGAGATGTGTGTCACACGTTCAAAAATAGTACCCCTGTGGTATGATATAAATGTAGGTCATCGTGGTGCAGTGGTTAATACGCTTAACCGCTTCACGAGGGGTTCCGCACTCGATCGATTCCCGGCGCGGGCAAATACTTGTACTTTATTTTTACAGGTATTTGTTTGTGGCTCTGGATCTATCCTAAGAATGGAACTTCTTCTTCTTCTTTTCGAGTCGATATGGTTATATTTATTTAAAAATCATATTGATTTTAACCAGTAGTTGGCCACGGCGATACCTTTGTCATTTGCTTCATTTAGGTCTTTAATACTGCATGTGGAGGGACAATTAGGACACGTCGTTAGGTGAGCCATAGTCAGAGGTAATTATTGGAGAAACCCCACCTTACTCGGTTTTCTTGGCATCTCCCTACACCAGCTCGGAGTCTGTTGAGGGACTTCCAAACTGCCCAGGGGAGATCGCTTCCTGGTGGGAGTTTCTCTAGAGAATGGAACTGATACCCATCATTGTACACAATTAATGCTCTTATAATACTGTCCTATGTCCAACAGTGGACGAGTATAGGCTGATGATGATGATACGAGGCGCAGTGGTTAATACGCCAACCTGCTACATGAGGGGTCCCGGGTCCCAGGTCATGATGGAAATATTTTTTTTTTGTTTTTATTGGGCTTTGATTTTATCGTTGAGTTCTGAGTTGTATCCTGCGACACAAGTTCACAATATACGATGGGGCCAGCTCGATCTGTTCCTATTAGACAATTGACACAGATTGAGCTAGCCATAGCTATTGATTGATCGAGAAATTAAGTCATACATACATAATTAAGTATCCGTCTTAATTTCATGATTAATCAATACCCATTGGTTCCGTTTATAATATAGTTAACTGGAGTATTTTTTAAGCTGCCGGAAAGTACCAGTAATTATATGAACTGACACGACAATCAATTTTGACTTTCACTTTTATTTTGCTTGTAAATTGACCAAGCATTACCAAACTTACTGCAAGTTAGGTAAGTTTTTTAATTTATAACTATTACAGAAACATAAAAGAAAGCAGGTATCTTTTCGCTAACTTATAAAAATATCAAGTTTGTTTTTAATTTACTTTACATAAAGATAGATGCGTATTAAATCATCTTCATCTTCAATCCGCTGAAGCGCTCGTGTGTATTTGATATGAAAATACACTTGAGCGCTTTAGCGGATGCAGCGGATGTGGATTTTTGCAATGCGGCCCGTCATAATGCAGAACGGGTGAATAAAGAATTATCTAGAGAAGGGCTTCTCAAAGGCCTGCAAACTGTCTCTATTCCCCATTCCTATATCCTGTTTCCTGCAAACTTAAATGCTTACAACATGAGATCTGCATACAATCATCATCATCGTAAATATCAGGTCTTTTTTTAAGTCTCCACTGCAGGAGCATGACCCTCTCTGCACTACCAGAGGCATATATTAGCCAGAGCAGTTAGAGGATTTACCCTACACTCTTCACGCTGGCCAGACAGGTTGGAGAGGTCGCTTTGATGTTTATAAGCTTTGTTTACCTTGTGTTTCCTTAGTTTCTTCTACGACATCCACGGGAAGACTTGGAGTGGTCCTATTCTACTCTGCCGGGAACCACACGGCTAACCCATAAACGAAAATACATTATCTGCACTAACATGCGAGAACAAGACCAAACCTACATAAAACTCCACGCTAGGCTTTCTATGCTGTAGCATACGATTTAAAATAATTTTATGCTAATTATTCATACACATATTATCGTATTAACTAAGAGTTAAACGAGAAAATAAAATTATTTGCACACCCATCGTGGGCAATACCCACGAGGCATATAGCTGGCATTTAGAGGAACGGCGATTTATTTGTTCTGATGTTAAATACCACACGTTATATTACATAAATATTACACGTAACACTTAAACATATATACAATACAATATAATGTTAAATAGTTTTAATATATATGTAAAAAATCATTTTATATACAAAATAATTTTAATAATTCGTGTACCTACTCATATATTCATATGCTTACAATTCATACGTTCTTACTGAGCGTATGAATTGTATGTAAGTATACCAAGAGTGGAGAGTGTAGGCCAAATCTTCTGACTGCTCTGGCAGTACAGAGAGGGTCGTGCTCCTGGAGTGGAGACTAATAAAGACCTGATGATGATGATGATGATGATACCAAGAGAATCTATTACCTTTTCAGATTTAATGTATAAAAATCATATAAATATGGAGGGACATACTAGATGGGTGTCTTTTTTTCTAAATTTAATATCCTTATAACATAAATTTAATACATATATAGACATAGGAGCTTGGGTATTAAAAAAAAACTATTATGTTCACTACGGGACTTACCGCGATTATTTTTGAGTTCTGTCTGATATTTCGACAACATTGCAACTGCCGTTGAGTACTGTCTGATATTTCGACAACATTGCAACTGCCGTTGAGTACTGTCTGATATTTCGACAACATCACAGACAGACTCTGTCTGTCTGTGAAAATGGCAGCTTCCGGCCGCGAAAGCTTAAAATCATATTTAAAAAACCATTAAATAACAAAGTGAGATGATGGATATTTTTGCGAAATGTTGGTTTGTATATTACACAACACACTATACATTAAGTTTGTTGGTATTCAGGTCTATTACAGATCACTAAATGTTAAAGTAATATACTTACCTATGCGATAAACTGTTTTATACATCTTGTCGCGCTCCGTGGCGCAGCGGTCAACACGCTTGCCTGCGACACGGGGATCCCGGGTTCGATCCCCGGTCAGGTCACTATGGAAAAAGATCTTTTTCATACTGACCTGGGTCTAAGATGTTTATCTATATAAGTATGTATTATAATATATTGTATCGTTGAGTTAGTATCCTGCGACACAAGTTCACAACTTACTGTGAGGCTAGCTCAATTTGTGTGATATGTCCCTAATTTATTTATTTATTATTAAACAAATATTAGTAGGCACTGCGTAGAACACACGAAACAAGTTGCAGGGAAACGCTAGTTCAAATTAAACCAAGACACAAATCAACAAGTCGTGAGAAGTATTGAGCAAGACTTGTACATAAGTCGTGATCCCAACGACGTAATTATTATCAATGGATAAAATAAATAAAGTTATTTATTACTTTGAAACACGGCAGAAGTCTTGCAATCCTAAGGGTTCGACGCAATAATACAGGTAGTTAATTGTTAGCCATTAACTATCAAACAGTGTCTAAAATATGTAAAGCAACATTTATTTTGAACTTGAGTAACTAAATTGAAATTAGAGATGCAAAATAAAAAAATTCTTTAAAAAAAATACCTAAAGAGTATTAGTGTCACTTTGATCCCACTCGACTTGACTCTTTGATCTATTTAGGCATTGAGGAAATCATCATTATCAGCCTATTGCAGTCCACTGCTGGACATAGGCCTCTCAAGGATACGCCACAGTGCACATACTATTCTAATTTTTTTATGTGTGATAAATAAATGTGAGTACCTATACTATTATACATTTGCTGAACATCTTACTCATAATACGCGGTTACAGTAGCAAGAGCTCAGTTGGAGCTCGCTACATAATCCTTTGAAATAATACATATATTTTTTTAAATTACTTCCGTATAATATACACGGAAACGCTAAGAAACACATTTTTAAATGTTTACTACGAATCTATAAGATGTATTTTTTCTAAACCAACATAATATGTAACAACCTTTGGTACCATTCTCACTTACCCTCACACAGTACACACACAGTGCTTTAAACTCCAGAATTGCGGGACAAAAACTCATAATCGCTCTTCACAGAGTATAATCGAACAAAACCGCATTATTTACTGTTAATCGCCACTGGTCGGTCACAATGGGTCCGGGATGGGTCCGTCACTTTGTCGGCGCCTTTTTTGTGCCATCATCTCTAATGTTGACCGGTTAGCGTGCTCGAGAAGTTTTGATAGTTTCCGGAACTTTAAAATGTCGACGTCTTTATTTTTAAGGTTTTTGTTGTACTTCCTAAGAATAATATTTTTTTTATGAGCAGTATGTTAATTATTACTATATTTATTTATAAGTATACCACATAAAAGGCATGTTTTAAACTGTTTAACTAAACTAAAGATTTAAAGACTAACCTAAACTAAAATACGTAGCTAAAACATTATATGTATGTTAATTGTATTAAACGACTTTTATTGTCCATTTTCAAGCTTATCTGGTTTTGATTAGTTTTGTAAATGCACTTTAACTTCTTTAGTATTCTAAGGCAACTCATACATTTAAATTTTACGAAAATACATTTATTTAATTTTTTTTTGTTCGTCAGCAATTGTTGAATGGACTTTAATTTTGTTTATCCTTGATATTGTTTTATTAAAATCCAAACTATTATACCTTGATCAAATATCAAGAGTATATCAACCGCTGGCATTTCGCAGCCACAATGAAAATGTTTTAAATCTTTTTTGTCCACTCAACGTCGGCACTACCTCACTGTGTCACAGATACAGATAGTTATAAATAAATACCCCATTCGGCTTGTTCACAGGTTTTTAAGCGGTCTTCAGACAAAAGATTTAACTTTTTTTATGAAACTTTTTGAAGGCAGCGACCTCTTAAAAATATTTTGCACAGATTTTTTTTTTGTTGTTTTTTTTAATTACACACATATATTAATACATATAAGTCCGAACTTACAAAACTCAAAGGCCACGTTTAGCATGTTAGTGGGCGTTAAGTTGGAACGGAATCAAAAGTAACGGGTTGCTAACCGCATCGCCTATTGACGTGATTTCTCTGATTTTCACCTAATCTGACTGGCTTTTACGGTCTGCGCGGGGAGATAAGCAGTTATTTGTTTCTGATTTTCAGCTTTCGTGGTCACAATCAATGGCAGCTGCAATTTTGTCGAAATATCAGACAGAACTCAAAAATAATCGCGGTAAGTCACGTAGTGAACATAATAGTTATTTCATCGTAAAAACCAAGACATAAATTGCAAATTGTCAGTCCGGTTCTTTAGATTTTTTTAAATTAAATTACTTGTTAATCTCTGGTTTCTTTATAGATAGTTGCCACCTACATCCTACAGAATTCTCAGTAACAGAATACCAAGTCTACTTCAAAGGCATCACATTCAAAAGGCAAACAAATTAATTAACACGTTAAGTTATCGCGATGACGTTAAGTACAAACCTGCTAACGGGTAACACTTTCGTAACTTAGACTCAAGTTACGCAGGACATGTTCCAATACTCAAGCTATGCTATTTATTGTATCTTAGATCTGAGCTCTATATTTTTTGAACTTAGACAAAATAGATCTTTCGGCCACAGAGCTCCCCTACACAAGCAGTTGCATCAGCCTTAATCTTATGAGTTTATGTACCTGATTCAAACTAATAGGTACAGCTATTCACAAATATTTCATGTAATAATAAACAAATTACGGAGTTCTCCGAAACATGCCAGCACATGTTTTGACCTTATTCGGAGGTCTTCCTTCGGGTAAATGTATCTCAAGATAGTATTAATTTTCAAAAATGTTATCTCAGGATCACTTATAACGCATTTTTGTTACTTTTCTCTATTTCACTTATAAACCTAAAAACCCGTTTTTTATCAAGAGAATACCATAATTTAATAAAACTAAGAACACGAACCTAATAATAGTCTTTCAGTCCTGAAACTTGTTTGCTTATTGATATAACCTTCTTCTATCTCATCTTAGATCTCTACCATAGATATCGGAATATGTGGTCTCTACACTTTAAAATATATATTAGTATATCAGTATAGCTTTTGCTGAAACACAAGCAGTCAATAGTAGAAAATTCAAACATTTTACAAGAAATGCAGACATGCAGGTTGGCACACCTTTTATACGACTAATTTTATTTTTATTTTACAGCTTATGCTGGAGAACTAGCAGATATTAATTTCAATGTTTATGAATTCTTTATGAAATTCAATCAACTGGGTTACTGCTAAACAAATCACAATGAAAATGCGCCAAATGCATCCAAAGTTTGAAAATTTGCCATTGTATTTATAATAAAAAAAATTATAAAAAAAATAATCATATGTATAAGATATGATTATTTTAAAAATAGTACTCTTTATTAATAAACCATACTTATTTTGTATGAAAAGAAAAAATAAAAGTTAAACTAAAACTACTATTTACAAATAAAATAGGCCTGGCAGGTCGTTACCCCGTTATTTTAAATAATAGAGTTAAATAAGCAAATTTGTGTTGATTCTGTATGCAAAATCCTTCTTATCCTTGATTTTCTGATATTTTAGTATCAAAGGCGTTTTAAATAGGCATATCTTTTAATAGAATAGGATCAGGCCATGTTTTTCCATAAATATGGATAACCAAGTGACTAATAGATAAAATACCAACACTTCCTTTGAAGGCATACATAGAAAAGGTTAGCGACCAGCAGGCGGCCAGTCGAAAAACTATTTTTATACATACACACAATCACGTCTTTTTTCCTTGCTGGGTCGACAGAGCCCAGGTCTATAAAACCTAAAGGCCACGTTAAGCATAAGCTACGGTAACCGCTTTCCATCAGGTGGGCTGTATGCCTGTTTGCCAACTTATTTGTATAAAAAAAAGCACGTTGGTGGGCTTTTAGGTGGAGAACGTAATCAAAAATCTATTTTCAAGCATTTTATAATATAAATAGTACACGCGATATGAATCAATCAAATATTACGTAAGCAGCGCAAGGGCGGAGGGGTCTAAGTTTGGCTTATTTTAATTGACATCGTAGAAGGAAGGACAGGGTCTGGAGGATGACGACAATAACATTGCGCAAAATAAACCAACATATTTTGTGAAAATTATACCAATGTTTACGCAAGCTAAGGGGGAAGACCTGCTATGACACCAATGTTTATTTAAGCTTGGGAGGAGGGGAAATTCTTTCCTAATTTTGCTGTCAAAGGGGGGGATGTAAAACAGATGATATACGCTTTAATGAGAGACATACTCTTTTTAAATAACCCTGTATAAATATTTTATATGGGATTTATTTTGCATTCACAATGCTATTTTACCTTATTTATTAAATAAAGAAAATAAGAAACAGTGAAAAAATTCCACGCGGGCAGGACTTGAACCTGCGTCTAGATCTCAGTACGATCTATGCGTTACCAATTACGCCACCGCGCTTCAAGCCCCGGCGCCGAATTCCTCCACCATATCCTATTCCTCTTACACGCATCAAGGCTTGCGTCACCCAACACAACTACCCCACTTTTACAAGTGCGGTATTTGATTTGAACTCATTTTGCAATGAATTTGAAAATCAACTAATGTGTAGGAAGCCATACAACAGTAACCCTGTATAAAATTAACAAATTATTTTTCTTGGAAGAAAGTTCTGACATGAAAAACATCTACGCGTGAACAAAACGACCTGCAAATATTGACAAGAATATTCAATAAAATTCCCAATACACACAACTTTACAGCATTCCTTTTGGTGATAATGACGAAGGGAAATACAATAAACCCTTCCATTGATATAGTTATTGTGCGACTTGTAAATTGGACCCCGCGATACGTGTGTTAAGTGGCCCTACGGTGGTCCCCATTCGCACCTCACTTTGACCCCGGTTCTGTGTTAAAATTCCAAAAATAAGCTCACCAAGAAAATACCCATATAATTTTTATCAAAGTCTTAAATTTTTAATTGCGAATATTGATTTTCGTGTGGATTCGCGAGGTTTTTACCTAAACCAATATTGGATACACATCAGAAGTGCAGTGATTATTACGTGCAATATTATCCAAAACATGAATGTGTAATATTTTATTCTTTATAGTGTGTCACAATAAACACAGTGAAATATGAACAACTTTTCCAAAAAGGCCAACGATAGAAGCATGTATTTGAGTGTTAGCATTGGCCCTTATGATGCGTTGTTCATATCGACAGGCTTAATGGATGAATTTCGCCGGTAGCAGCTATGTCTTATAGGAAAAGTTGTTCATACTGACGAGTAGCGTTGCCCCCTATAAAGGAATATCGATATAAAGGATCAAATCAATCAATCGAATACGCCTGCAATACTAAAGGTGCTTCTTGCGCGCTCTGAAGAAATCTATTCACGCCCTTTTTGAAAACACGCCGTTTTGGTTGGGATTTACATTGGTTGGTTATAGAGGGTACCCCTTTACGAGTTATTTCAATATTTCACCGTGTATACTGTATAGGATAGGGGAATACCTATACTCCTTTTATTTTATTACAATGTATGGTGCCGGACTTGGTGTTAGGCTCAACACCATACATGAAGAGATGTTGCTGCTTGCTGGGTTGAAGGTGGTGGTGTGGAGATACAAGATCACGTCACGGAGATAGTAGTTTATTGCTCTTGCTGGTTACATGGTGATGGCTTGGTGTGACGGATCCTTTCTCGATGGCAGTATCCACGATAGTCTCTCAGAGAGCCATCAATAATATCTCAATTAGAATGATAAATAATCAAGTTATTTATATTATAAAACGAGCTGACACGCGCCCTACATGATGAAGGCCGCGAGTCGCTAAATGTGCGAGGTAAGCTCGTACATGCTCCCAACTCCGGGAGATGAAAGCTCAATCGAGAAAGGATCACCACTACAAGATAAAGTTACAAAGTTACATAAGAAACGAAGAATAAAAAGCTGCAGCTCGCTGCAAGGACGCAGCGGGGTCTACGTCCAACTGGACACAGCTTTATTTTTATATTTGGGACCATTATGTATGGTGCCGGACTTGGTGTTAGGCCCAACACCATACATGAAGAGATGTTGCTGCTTGCTGGGTTGAAGGTGGTGGTGTGGAGATACAAGATCACGTCACGGAGATAGTAGTTTATTGCTCTTGCTGGTTACATGGTGATGGCTTGGTGTGACGGATCCTTTCTCGATGGCAGTATCCACGATAGTCTCTCAGAGAGCCATCAATAGTATCTCGGAGAACCATCAATAGTATCTCAATTAGAATGATAAATAATCAAGTTATTTATATTATAAAACGAGCTGACACGCGCCCTACATGATGAAGGCCGCGAGTCGCTAAATGTGCGAGGTAAGCTCGTACATGCTCCCAACTCCGGGAGATGAAAGCTCAATCGAGAAAGGATCACCACTAAAGTTACAAAGTTACATAAGAAACGAAAAATAAAATTGAATGAATATTAAAGAAGATAAGTGTGTGTATAAAAAAGTAAATGTTTCTTCGGCTGCTAGGGATGTAGGGTTCTGGCTGTTGTCCATTGATTGCTGCTGCGCTTCCTCTCGACCCGATCCACATGAGTTCCGCTGCTGTCTTCTTCACGATGTATGTAGTGGGATGAAGTGTGACTTGTAAGATGCTGAACAACCTTCAAGTCCAGTTTTGAATTCGTAGCTCATTATTCTGGTGATTGTTACTTAATTAAAATATTGTCTTTATTTTGCTTGACCTGATTGTACGTAGGTAAGCATTCGCTGCGGCGCTTGTTGGAATGTGCTAGCTTGCAGTTTGTTCTAGCACAATGACAAAGTGCAATGTAGATGTCGATGAACTGTCGAGGTCGCATCATAACAGGTATTGGTTTGCTCTAGATTTGCTATTTTATAATTATATTCCGTTTCACCCGCGACTTCGTCCGCGTGGAGTTCGGTTATTTGTTAAATAATAATAATAAAATATCCCTTCTTGAGTTTGAATACGAGTTGTTTTTAGTACTCATTCTGAGTATGTATCTTCATTCGATGTTTTGTACGGAAGCCTTGATATTATATGTCGGAATTCATCGTCGTAATTTGGTTAAGATACTGATGTAATTATGCTCATGCTCATGTCTCGCTAGATGACGAAGAATCGGCCCTATCGTCGGGGCGAACTTCATTGATTGCTACGCAATGCTGCTGTTTTTTCGCTATAAAGCAAAGATTCCACCTTCTTGCTTGACAAGGACTCCACTGCCTTCTTGCAGTGACCTCCAAATATATAAATATAGCTGTGTCCAGTCGGACGAAGACCACGCTGACTCCTTGCAGCGAGCTCCAAAAATATAGATATTGCTGTGTCCAGTTGGACGAAGATTCCACTGCCTTCTTGCAGTAAACTCCAAATATATTGATATAAGCTGTGTCCAGTTGGACGTAGACCCCGCTGCGTCCTTGCAGCGAGCTCCAAGTAATAAATATATACGCTGTGTCCAGTAGGACGAAGACTCCACTGCTCTCTTGCAGCGAGCTCCAAGTAATAAGTTTACTTCTTCTAGCTCAGTTTCGCTCAGATTCGTTCAGTTTTGCTCAGTTTCGCTCAGTTTTGCTCAGATTCGCTCAGTTTAGCTTAATTCAGCTCAGTTTATTGAGTTGTGCAGTCTAGGCTCTGCGTTACCGAGCATAGTTGTTTCTAGGTGCACCGCGGTGAAGCTGCTCGGTGCAAAGTCTAGCGAGACGTTGAGGATATGCCCCTACTGGTGAGGGAACATCAATGCTTGTTGTCATCATTATCTTCTTTCAATCTTGATTTCCAAAATATTGGTTGATTGTTCTTGCTTCCGACTTGAATTCCGACGTATTAGAATATCTAATTTATCTTGATAGCTTCATTTGTAGTTGTTGTACGGCGTCCTGTACATCCAGTAGATCGCTGATGCGCTCAGTGTGTCCGCATCCTTACGATATATGCGCCTTCTCAATTCGACTGGTGAGACCCGCTTGTGGGAGGCCAGTGAACCGATTCGCTATCGCAAAAAGGACATGCGGACAGTATCACAGATCCTGTGCAGGATCTGATCCGGCTCGAAGGACCATTATGTATGGTGCCGGACTTGGTGTTAGGCTCAACACCATACATGAAGAGATGTTGCTGCTTGCTGGGTTGAAGGTGGTGGTGTGGAGATACAAGATCACGTCACGGAGATAGTAGTTTATTGCTCTTGCTGGTTACATGGTGATGGCTTGGTGTGACGGATCCTTTCTCGATGGCAGTATCCACGATAGTCTCTCAGAGAGCCATCAATAATATCTCAATTAGAATGATAAATAATCAAGTTATTTATATTATAAAACGAGCTGACACGCGCCCTACATGATGAAGGCCGCGAGTCGCTAAATGTGCGAGGTAAGCTCGTACAACAAACTAATCAATTTTGTATCCCTTATACCAGACAGAGTCCATCAAGTCTACAATTATCTGTAATGGCATAGACAGATCTACAGGGTCATACATAAGACCTTAACGCCACACTTAGCTATTGGTATTAAATTAGTACCCTGGCTGGTTAGCTGGCTGCATAAAGGCTCCAAACAATGTCCCACTTCTTGTCTAGCTTTTTGTGTACTTGCTCCTGTACAGTACAGTACAGTGTACAGTGGCTGCATTCTGGGAGGAAAAATATAATAAACAAATTAATTGTTTTGCCACCGGAATAAAAAGAAGAAGAAGTACCAGGGCTGTTATTTTCACTATTAATGTATTAAGTGGCTTATTAGATACGAATGCACTAAAATTTCACTCTCGCCACGAGCCAGCACTTATCGAGTTTTTGCTATAATTGGACCATTGTTCGAGGTGTCAGTGCGAATGGCGTATTGTGTAAGAAGAGGTGATGCCATTTGGTTACCCGAGCCCTTTGCTATAAATTATAGGCAGGTTTACCGAGCTACGCAATAGGTTACAAGATGGCTAGAGCTAGACCACACAGACGGTAGGTAACTATGCTTTGGTCGTTAAGTTTTTGTCATGCATTTCCACCTGATTTGCATAACTTTCGATAGTATTTCGATATATGAAGGAAGTAGTCTCCAGAATTCTATTTAAATACTTTGTCAGCCTCCTTCACGCAGTGGTTCACACGCCAGCCTGCGACACGACGGGTTCGGGTTTGATCCTCGACCAGGTCATGGATACAATATTTTTCAGCTTGGCCTGGGTCTTGAATGTTTATCGATTTATGTATTCATTGCAAAATATAGTTCCGTTGAGTTAGTATGCATCGACAAAAGCACACAACTCACCGTGGGACTAGCTGTGTGCTTTGTCCATAGATATATTAATTTATTATTTAACTTTTTTCCGATTGTTTATCTAGCCAGGATATCTGTAGATTAGAATGCTTTTCCACATAAGAGGTGTGTTTTGCATAAATTGACTAATAATAAAGCTTCAAACTGCAAACAAAAAATCTTCTGGCCAAAAAATATAGTGACTTTGAAAGCAGCACCAGTTTCTTTCAGTGCCTTTTACGAGTTCCTAATACGTTACACAGGTTTCTTTGACTCTATTTTCCTCTGTTTACACACCTAACATGCAGCATTAGCCTCGCGAGCAAAATTATCATAAATTCAAATGCCAAGTGCTTCGCCATAAAACATGGTTTAAGGGTCTATCCACATATCCGGCGAGTACTTTGGCATTCGTTTCAAATAGTTTCAATAAGCGTCTCATTCGATGAAAAGATGTACGATAAGAGCATTACATTTTAATTTTTCAAAGACGGTTTGCAAACTAGGAAAGGAAAACAGTAGCAATCGATGTTAATGAAAATGGTCGCGTCGAATCCTAATCCTAACTTCCTAACTAATATTATAAATGCGAAAGTGAGTTTGTTTGTTAGTTTATTTTTTGTTACGCTTTCACAACATATGTTTAACAAATAAATATTGGGTCCTTACCTATGAATTGGCGTTTTTTTTCCGCTTTCCATTTTGTTCTAAATGACAATTATTTTCAGGTAAACACATTTTTTTTATTTCAACTTGTAAGTAGCCTATATTATCAATATTCTGCAAGCATTAAATTTTTGTTTATGTGTATTTGATTATTGGAAAATGCTCATGAAAAGAACTCGTTTCAAGTTTGTCCGTTTTAATAAAAAATGTAGCCATATTTCTATTATTTTTCTTACTTTTTGTAAATTTTAGAATGTCTAAATAAGGCTTAATGTTGTCCGTAACTACATCCAAAAATTTCAATTTTGTTGAATGTATCGAACCCGAATTAATACTAAAAACGGTAGTATAAAAAATTCACTTTGCTCAAAATGCTCTATATAGAAAACGCCAATTTCATAGGTAAGGACCTAATATATCTAGCCTTTGGTCTGTGCAAATGAACCCTAACCAATCCGTGATTATGCATACTTTGCTGCTGATCATACGAAATACATTGCAAGTGCTAACATTATAGACGATGTTGACGAGTTATGTAGACAATAGGCGATAGTTATATATGTAATTGTCAAATTACTTTAGAAAAGTCAACAGCAGTTATGTTTTCATTATTGAATGCTATAATATTTCTTTGTCTTCGTGAGTGTAAGTAGACAGTAGTAGAATCAACCTGCCTGGAGGCACCAGACATAGAATCTACATAATATACTCACATTATCATGATATGAGTATATAGCTATTTCACAACAACACATAAAAAAAGTTGATTTTGTTTTATGTGTAGGTGACAAATATTTTTAGCATTTTGTAAAAGATATTTGATAATGATTTTCGGATTATGCGAGAGAGATCTTCGTGTCCAAGTACGATTCGTACTTAGCCGCTTTTTTAATTGTTAAATCAAACAAATTTAAAGGATTTTACTAGTAGTAAGTAAAGAACTTGTATCGCAGGATATGGAATGTAATCCTCACATACTGTAAACACTGGAAATGTGCTGGCAAAATAAAAAAAAAAAGATATTTCATTTCATTTCATTTTATTTATTCGGTAACAAAAATATTTTGTGTTCGAAAATAGGACTTAAAGCTACTTAAACTTAGGTACGTATAAAATATGAGAAATACAATTTCAAAAATCATCTAAACTGTAACAACACTTTTCCACCAAGAGAGCTCTTAACTTTTTATTGAAGGCTGTGCTACTGCGCATTGTTTTTAATTCTACAGGCAATTTGTTAAACAGGAGCACTGTTTGGTAACGCACACTTTGTGTCGTTACCTTTAGCTTAGGTTGTAGTTCCGTCTTGAGATTCTTTCTTCGAGTTTTCTCTCTTTCCACCATCTCCGCTTCAGATTCATAAAGATGCCTTTGCTTGTGAAAGTTATTTAAAAGAACTAAGATGTACAAACTTGGCACTGTTAATATTTTTAGGCTTTTAAAATATGGTGCACAAGAATCCGTCGACGGAATCCTTACCATTATGCGAATAGCCCTTTTCTGAGCTATAAACGCTCTTTGAATATTATATTTATAGCTATTTCCCCAAAATTCTATGCTGTACCGCAACTTCGACTCGATTAACGCATAATAAATTGTCTTTAACTGTTCTATGGTAAGTTCATCTCGAAGGCTACGAAGTGCGTAGCAGGACGAACTAATTGAGTTTTCTACTGCTTCAAGTTCTAATTTCCAATTTAGGTCTTCATCTATATTTACTCCTAAAAATTTCACATTTTTAACATGACTGATATGTTCATTATAAAGATTTATCAACAACTTTTCTTTACTTCGTGAAGTTGTTCTAAAGAGTATAACATGACTTTTATTTATATTAAGTTCCAAATTATTAATGTCAAACCATTTTTTAAAAACTAATATTGTATTATTTGCCATTGTTTCTAATTCGGCTGTATTGGGTGCACTTAAAATAGCATTTGTGTCATCTGCGAATAGTATTAGATTAATTGTTGGAATTTCATTATATAAATAATTAATTATATCATGAATAAAAACAATAAATAAAATTGGACCTAATATCGAACCTTGTGGAACACCTCTATTCATTTGTTTAATTTTTGATTTGTAAATATTTTCCGTCAAGCCATCGCCGTTTGTACTTTTGACCTCAACAAACTGTCTTCTGTTGTTCAGGTACGATTTGAAGAGCATCAATTCTTTATTTCTTATACCGTAGTGCTCTAATTTTTGTATTAATATTTGGTGGTCAATGGTATCGAAGGCTGACGTCAGATCTAGAAAAAGACCAGCAACTCTCAGCTTATTATTTAATTTTTCATTTATGTCATTAATTAATACTTCAATGGCATTTTGTGCGCTCACACCATTTTGATAGCCAAATTGTCTCAGATTAATTACTTTATTTGAGTTGAGATGCGACAACAGTCTTATCTTCAATATTTTTTCAAAAATCTTCGAAAGGACAGGCAGCAAAGAAATTGGCCTATAGTTTTTTGGATCTAATTTAGATTTTTTTTTAAATATAGGTATGATTTTTGCGAGTTTTAGCTGGTCTGGAAAAATAGCGTTTTTCATGCAATCATTAAAAAAGGTTGCCAACGGTTCCGCTAATATATCTATATTTTCTTTGATTACTGAGATTGGTATGTGATCATAGCCGCATGACTTTTTATTGGACATTTTACGTACTATATTACTTATCTCTTTTGCATTTGTTCTCCAACAGCTCATGTTATTGGTTACCTTCTCCGTACTACTTTTTAGTATAGAAATCGCTTGTTCTAGGTTTCCCTGTGCATTATTACTACTATGGTCAAAAATTTCGCTAAAGATTTCTACGATTTCTTGGGGAGCAGATATCGTTTTTTGCTTCCATTTAACCTTAAGATTTTCTTGAGCTTTACATTTTTTCTTATTTGTAACCTTATTAACAACCTGCCAAATTCCTTTCGATGTGTTTTTTACTGCTTCTATTTCCGACTGTATCACTAACTTCCTAGCCTGTCTTAGAACTTTTCTGTATATTCTTATGTAATTCGATTTATAATGTATTAAAGTTTGATGACTTTTTCCATTGATTACATTTGTAATGACTCTTTTCATGCGACTCGACACTTTAATTCCTTTAGTTATCCATTTAAGCTTCTTGTTCTTACCTAAATTAATTCTCTTTTTAGTTGTTTTGTAGCATTTATCAAATAAATCTTTAAATGTTTTTAAGAATGAATTTAGCCCCAGATAGGACCAATTCACGTTCAAAAGTTTTTCCCTAAAAATTAGTCCATTTTTCCTATTGAAAGTTTTTGTTTCAACCATCAATCCCTGTTTATTTTGTTTATGTCCTTTAACCTCAATACTGACAGAAATTCCATTATGTCCGTCTGACAACCCATTATTATCTACGCTAATGTTGGTCAAATTTTCATGGTCTATATTCGTAATTATGTTATCAATGCATGACTCTCTTTCACATCTCCTAAAAGTTATTTCATTAACAAGATGCCTATAGTTAAAACATTTAAGAATATTAAGAAAATCGTTTTTAATTTTTTCATTTTTTAACATATTTATATTAAAATCCCCGCATATTACTGTCTGCTTAAAGGAAAAATGTTGTAAAAGTGTTTCAAGGCTTTGTAAGAACAAATGTGTTTTAGTGCCATTCTGATGACAACAAATTACATTAATACCAGTATCTAAATCTCTAAGTCCACAAATTTCAAAATAATCCAAATTACTTAATTTATTACAAAATTCCAATTCTTCCACTAATCTGCCTTTCTCAAACATTATTAATGTACCACCTCTTTTTTTTTGGGATCTAGCATAATATGTTCCTATTTCATAATTAGCAAAATTTAGACATTGAATAGATAAATTAGTCAGAAAGTGTTCACTAACACATACGAAATGGAATCTATTGGCAGATGACTCTAAATACAACTCAAATTGATCTTTTTTTGTATTTATACCGCATACATTTTGGTGAAAAATATTCAAATACTGACACTCAGTCCTACAATTAACATTTTTAATAGATTCGCTATCAGTTGATAAATCATTTTTATTTATAGGATTATCAAAATCTGTATTAACGAAAAAACTCTTTACTATCATTTAATGATGTTTGCTGAAACCGAGAATTGAGAGCAGTCTCCTTTGTATATGTATCATATTCTGCTTTATATTTAATATGCATAATAGCTCTCCATATTGATTTAGATGTGTCTAATTTATGAATGTTATATGCATCATCATGGAATAACATTTCAAAAAAACTAATATCACAATTTTGCAAACATGATGCTTTTATACAATTTTTTAAGGTGTCTGCATTTCCATTCTTTGATACTTCACCAATTATAATATTGGTGTTTGTTAAAGATTCAACTGCAGCTAGTAAGGTTGAATAATATCTATGGGGATTTTTATCCTTCGTACCCGCCAAAATTATGACAAAGTCCTGTTTTGTAAATTCACGACAGTCTTCTGCACAGCCATTTAGAATGTGGTCTATGGTTGCATAAGGTTTAAGTATAGATTTAACATTATATTTAGATCCCAAAAATTTTCCTATTATACGCCTAAGGTCTCTTCCATTTTCATCAGCATAGATCATTACATTATAACTCTGATTACGTAATGATTTTTTTTTTCCTATTGGAGAAGTCTCATTTTGTGTAAACTGTTTTGATAGCACTTGCACACTACTCCTTGATTTGGAGGGTCCAAAAATGTCAGCATCAACAGATTCTTCTAAATTTGCAAAATCAATTTTGTTTCTTAACAAACTGGACGAGTTTCTTTTTGTCTTTTTAATGGTACAAGGTGTTCTTTTTGCTTCAGAGTTACAGATCCTGGTCAATTGATCTATACGAGTATCGCGTTTCGCTATCTGCTTTTTCAGATCTTGTATTTCTGATAGCAAATTTACTATTTCCTGATCGGAACTGTCAACTCTTGCACTCAATAGTTTAATCTCATTACGTAATGTCTCTACTTCTACTACTTGCGTGATATTAGGACAACTCCTGTGCAGCTTAGTTTGTGTGTTGTCGTGAACATTCTCTTCTTCGTCCTCATCATTATCGTAATCTGAGATTGTTTTTGACAATTCCGCAAATGAGTTCTCAATTGGAACGTTTACAATAATTTTTTTTCTTTGTGTAATGTTATTTTCTTGCGATCCAGTTTCTTCAATTAAATTTTCGTCCTCCAAATGCGGTAAGCTTGTAATCAACTGTTTCGTATCACTTTGTTTATTTTTAAGTTCAGGTGAGTCTGTATCATTACTCTCACTTTCAGCACCCAACGAAGTAGATTGGATGACGCAGCCTGTAGCCTTTGGATCCGTTTTAGTGAAGATTTTTTTACTTTGCAGCACATTGTTTACTTCATCAGGGGGAGTGGTACTAGGTAAAATCTGATTTTCTTTCTCTTTAATATTTATTGTATCGTTAGGAGTGGGAGCTGGGGTGATTTGATAAGCCAACTCAGCCTTATTTTTACTTTTGCATGGAGTAGGTATTGATGTAGGTGGAGATATTGTGTCGACGGATAGCCTTGAGCTTTTTCTTGCTCCAGCATGTTTTAAACAAATTGCACATTTCCAATTAGACTTACGGTCTTTTGTCATGATGTCAAAAAGTTTTCGAGGATGAGTTGTACAATCAGCATGGTATGTTTTAGAGCAGACAGTACACTTTAGTAAGTCTCTTCTATGTATTGACTTTTCACATTTACTACAAAGCATGTTTTGTGGTGCCATTTTTATGTTTATAAGTAATAGGAAACTGAATTTGGTAAATATTTTCTTCACTGGTTTTTATGAAATAAGTAACGATAGTTAAACGATACTTATCGGCTATAACGCTGACTTCGTGGTACGGGGGCTCGGATGACGCAGCGCATCGACGGTTGCAGTCTTAGATGAGTCACGGAGTCACCTCGGCCAAGCGACGATCGTAGGAGTTGTCGTAGGTCAGGATCTCCGTCGAATTTTAAAATTTTAAAACTATTTTTGCTTGTAGTTTTTTTGTTACACTAGTGATTATAAAAATAATTGCACACTTTTTTAGGTAGTTATATACACTTTCATAATTACGTAGTTCATAACCGAAATAATAACTTTTTCTATGACTTTAAGGATAAACAAACGAACAGCGATTTAGTTAGATATGTGCCACTTAACGGCTCGGGCGACGAATGATACTTACTAAGCAATACCATATTTTATAATAAAATCATAATTATATTGATAAAATCCAAGACGTAGTCCGGTCTAAAAGTATTGTTTCTATTTCGGCCTGGCCGGCACCCTGTGATTTGAAATGCACTTCCAATAACACTGGGCCAAAAAAGTATTTTTTTTTTTTTAACAAATTATATTTACATTATTTAATCATGAATACAGAGATATATCTGAACATAATAAAATATTGGCTGAAAGCGATTAGATCCTCTTCTAAAGATAGTTTATTGTACACAGACCAATAAAGTTAACGATTGACACCTCCGATACAGAACTGACACCTGGGTCATTACGGAGGTCATAGCCCCTGGAACACTGAGGTACGATGATGGTAATGCACAATTTCACGGCCCACCCTAGGTTTGACGGCTGAGGGGTAAGGCACAAGCGACGAGCTATTTTGAACATGACTATTTTAGGCAACTTTGTTATAGGCGGCTTGTTAGTCATGTGTATGCATATTTGTGATTTTTACATCAATGTATTCAGGTCAATAATGGAGCTGAATTTTTGCAGATGCAGATGTTATTAACAACGATTGTGGTTTGCCAATATCTATTATTCCAATGTAAGTTCTTGTTCATTATATCCAGTTTTAAGTTTTTCTGTTTGATCAAAGAAGTACACTATTTCCGCGGCTTCATCCACGTAATTTATTGTCTATGTACTAGACTGACGTAAATATAAGCTATATCATCGTAAAATTTATGAAGTCATTTAATGCGAAGGAGTAACTTATATCTTCACATTCATAATAATTTTCGACTTTTAAAATAGTAAGTAGTTCAAGTTTTCAATGCTTCAAGTAACTAACATTCTAATTTTGAATTATTTTTGATATAAACTATATTTAAATAGAACCAAATAAATAGAATTTTGTAATTAAATGGCTTTTACCCGCGGCTTCGCTTGCGTTAAATATAAACTTTGAACCCCGTGTCACCCCTTATGTGCATATTAACGGTCATGATTATGATGCGCAAATCTGAACACTTAACACAGATGTTTTTGGTTAAAAGTTTAGTACAATACTAGTCACAAACAATTATATCCATAGATGTATGTAGCAGAAGTATCTTTTTTATATATTTGTTTTTGATTATAAAGTTATTCTGAGGGTTAATAAGTACGAATAGTTTCCTCCTTTCACTTGGGCCATCGGCTGACGTATGCGTCGTCACGACTCTCCGCCATCACTGACACAAGTACGTATTCCAAATAGCCCTTACGAAAGTTTGCGCACCCTGTGTCTGCGAGACAAACAGACGCCCTATATAAAACACACAAGTAACGGGGGTTGCCCCGCTTATCTCTTGTTATTTCATTGATATTTGCTAAGACTACAAAGTGCTTGTAAATTTGTAGATACAACTATTTAAAGAGGGGTCCAGTTTATCTTTTGTTATGGTACTGTTTGCTGTAGTTTATTATTTCAGTATAAGCACTATGCAGGAAGGTTATAAATTATAATATCTTTTTCTAACGAGTTTTTTCGGTATTCATATAATATGAATTACTTGTAAGATACATCGTGTTTTCATGCGATGGCCAAGTCATTCTATTCATTTAAAACATTAACCGACTTGGTATTACATGGATCTCACAACTTTTGACGGTAGAAGAACTGAGTTACGAGACTTGGTTTTTTACAAGAATTATTTTTGTCGGCATACAATATATGTAGGAATATCAGCTTACCACTCAGCCCCACTCTCCGACCCCTTCCTACTCACCACCGAAATAGAGTGCGTAGAGTAGGACTAGTTGCGATTACTGGTGACCGCCTGGCGGACCCGGTTAACCTGCACCCAGGATAGGTCCTCTGACACCGTAGGTTTCTGCCCATACGGCAAAATATGAGAGTTGCTGCTCTCTAAAGACTTTGCCATTGTTTCTCAGTTCGGCTCTTTAGGCCATGCATGCAAATCGCGGCCCATTAGTCATATGAGACTTTGCTGTCTCCAAGCCTTGCGCACCCAGGCAACGCCCAAAGCCGAGGTTCGTCCCTCCTGGGGGCCCTTTGGTGATGTTTGCCTTAAAAGTTGAGGGCAGTCTGCTCTCACCTTAAAAGTCCCGTGAAGTAGCAAAAACGCACTTGAAGCTAGCTACGTAGTCTTTTAAAAAAAATACCACTCAGACAATTCAAATGACTCACTCAATCACTTTGTTCGAATTGAAACGCGATGGGTTTACCTTCTTTTGTTTGGTAGTGCACATAGCCAGCTTCCACCTTCAACATCAAATCAGGTATATGGTACCATAATATTGAATTGACATCAGACTTACATACACAAACTTTCAGCTAAATTGGTTGACGATAAATGCTTTAAAATTTACAACAAACAAGGTAACAAATTGACTTCTTTTTTCTTCCTCACCTTATCCCATTCAGTATGTGGGATCGGGACAGATGTAAGCCTCCATTTTGCACTATCTCGAGCTTTTTCCTTACTTTCTTTTTTTCCATATCCTCCTTCACACACTCCACCAAAACAAATTAACTAACACGAAGGAAAATATCAAGTTACATAAAAGCTTGTTTAAAGCACTTAGACTAATTTTAATCCGTTAGTCAGGTCAATTAGTCGTATATAAATTTACCGTTTACAAGCTTGAAAAGCTAGTTAAAGAACTGACACACCCTTGACTTTCCGGTACTATACAGATCTCTACGTAAAGTAAGTACTACTTGTATTTTTAGCTGTCTATCCATAAGTACGTAGATTTCAGAGATTAACTCGTTCATTTTTATAGTCATGACTTATTTTTGGGGTTAACCGTGATTATACTAATGTTTTTTCTATTAATTCTTATCGCTTCTTTAGACACTAGGCTACTGAATTGCTTCTTCTTCTTATCGTGGCGGTGGCAAACCAATAATTTTTTCAATATATTTTTAACTCCCAGAATGCAACCACTTGGATGGCCTTAGTGTTAGTTGTCATCAGATCACCCAATGTACAGCAACAGGTGCACAAAGAGCAAGACAACAAGTGAGACATTGTTTGCAGGAGTTCACATTCGCACAACTCATCAAAGTATTTTTTTTTATAATAGAGCTCCTCGACCTCCGCACCAAAGCTGAAATTGCAACCGAGTCAGTTCTCAGATGTGGAGGAAAATTAATAAAAGTTTATCTACATGTTCAACGCTGGAGTGGTCGAAGGCAGTAGCTAGTTTTAAATAAATTAGATATCATGTGCCGGCCCATCAGCGGTACTTACGCCCGCGATCGGGGCAGCAATCATATTTCTTGTCAGAATTTCTATTAGTCCACTGCTGTTAGTAAACGATGTCGAGAAAGGTTTTATAATGGTCGAGTGCTTTGGCGAGTACAAAATCCAGTAACTTGGGGCGAGTGACCCAATTGACGGAAAAAATGTGGCCCATTACATTTAACTAGCTTCCATTTTAAAAACAATCATATTTGATTTCTCAGTGTCTCTTAGTCTTGCCTATCTCCACTTGTCAAAAGTAGGAGGGACTCAACTCGACAATTTTAATTAAAATGCTTTTTATTTACAAAAACTACAAAAATAAAGTTGTTTTCTATTCGATAACATAACCCGATCATCCACAAACTATCGCTGCCTCTTTCAAACTTTCAAACTCATGGGTTCAATTAACCGCAAAAGCCTTTCAGTGCCATTCTTTATGTATTTCATGCCTTCGCTATCTTGTTTTCTGATATGTCTTCAGTATGTAATGGTTTTGACTCGTTTTCTTTACACCTTTCTAGACTTCTAACTTATCAAAGTTTTTGCTTCTACCGACAAAATAATCTGATAACAAGAGTCAGATAAATTTTAGTGCACTGACTACTCATACTAAACTTGTACAAACTAATTCACCAAAGTATATTCGTTTAAAACGGATAAACCATGTCTGAAGATCGCTGTAACAACATTGATGGAGAAAAAAAGAATGTGGTGTTTTCGTTACAGGTAAGGTTACGGGAAGAAAGTTTTACACATTTTTTTATCTATACATATATTGAATCTCAAAAAGTCAATGAAATAACCACACGGCAAGACGGAAGATGAAAACCTCATTCTTAAACTCTATGAAAAAAATAGCAGCATTCTACGACCACTCACTACACACATAGAGGCTCTAGGTCGAATACGAATGGTATAATGCCTTATTAAACATTTTTATTATTCCACTTACGGCTATTCAATTTCTGACTACGCATCAGTCAAAACAAATTACACATCATTACAGATTACATATAATTAATAATATCATTTTTGCTACGTACTCAATGTAATGAAGAAATTTAAGCTGCATTATTAAACTTGATAAATAAGTACACCGTACGTTTTTACTCACAGTTTTTATGTAGATATTCTCAAACTAAGGTACATATAGATTTATTACAAATACTTACTAATTATACATACATACATACTATCACGTCTTTTTTCCTTGCGGGCAGACAGAGCCCAGGTCTGCAAACCCTAAGGCCACGTTTAGCATGTTGGTGGGCTTGCAGGCGAGAACGGAATCAAAATAGTGATGGGTTGCTAGCCGCATCGCCAATTGACATGATTCCTGACGCCCATTTCCTCGATCGGCTTTTACGATCTGCGCGGGAAGAGAAGCAGCTGGTAAATTCTACGTTTTTTCTTTTCTCCCAGTCTAGCGTGGAAGCGACTAATTGTAAACTGTCCTAAATAAGAATAAAGAAAATTAATACCCGGTTAGTACACCCAGACAGTTATTATAACTGTGTTATAAATATATTGACAAATCAGTATGGATTGACCTTAGGGTTTGACCGTTATTAAGTTGTGCCGTGTGGTTTCCAGCAAAGTAGAACAGGAGCACTCAAAGTCTTCTCGTAGATGTCGTAGAAGTCGACTAAGGAAACACAAGCTAATCAATGCTTATAAACTTCAAAGAGACCTCTCCAACCCGTCTGGCCAGCGTGAAAAGTGTAGGCCGTATCCTCCGATTGCTCTGGCTAATATATGGCTCTGGTGGTACAGCGAGGGACATGCTCCTGCAGTGGAGACTAAAAAAGATACGATGATTATTATTAAATTCAAATGCAGATGCCACATATTTGGTACATATAACTACATTTTTATATACACCTTTTACGAAATTCCAAGTCTCGCGAAACCCAGTTTGAGAAACTCTTGTTATATTCGGAAAGTGGCACAACAAAAAAGTTATATAAAATGAGGCAAACATTTTTATATTTTATTGTGTCTAGGAAAGTAATTTAAAACAGATAAACAGTCATTTAAATAATAATAGTGGTTTAATGGTGACGTATCTTTATCTCTACGATAGTGTTGAATAGACAGAATAGCCCAACACTTTTACTTTTAAGTGAATCGATTTGTAACCTTCCCTTGATTAACATAATGGAGTTCGGAAATACTTCGATAAACTATAGTGGGTAATTTTTAACACATTCAAAAATGTAGAGCCTATGGAGTTTTTTTTTTTTATTATACTGATTAATATCACTTTTTTAATATTGACTCGGTTTATTATTAAAATAATACTTAAAGGGGGTAGCATACAGTCAGTTTAGTTAATAAGGTTTTTTAGAAGAAAATTAATACACGACTCTTCTGCCAAAAAATATAGCCTTTGTTACTCGGGAAGGGAGTTGGGAGTTCCGTTGGGACATAAGAAGCAAAACCTTTAGACGGTGTGGTGACTTTAGATGGTATACATATTTAATAGGTATTCGCCATTATTGTTTTTGTTATTCAATAGCTGGTATATTTTCTCCCGAACCCGCATGGAAGACATATGAAATTTTCTATTGGTAGAGGTTAGATAGCATCTAGATATTGTAAGGGTTAATCATTTATATATTACTTGGATTGGTGACCGCAAGTGGCATAAAAATATCTCGAGCTCCTCCGTGCTTCGGAAGGCACGTTAAGCCGTTGGTCCCGGCTGTCATCGTTGATGGCAGTCGTTAAGCTATGTCAGATGCCTTAAGGCAGCTTGAAAAATCTGACACCAGTGTTGGCCACTTACACATACGAAAAACAAACAATTTATATATAAAAGATTTAATTATATATAAAGATCCAATAAGTCTATTTGGGTTGGTAGACTATTATCGGATGATTCTCAAAACAGAGAAACGCAGTAGGTCAACAAACCGAACGCAACAAGATACTTAGCTGTGTAGTCAAAACAATTGCATTTGCATGTCAGCTATACTAGGTTTTACTCATGCTGTTTCATGTACATGTTATTTCGTAATTTCA
Source organism: Rhodophaea formosa (assembly GCA_963082605.1). Lineage (NCBI taxonomy): Eukaryota > Metazoa > Arthropoda > Insecta > Lepidoptera > Pyralidae > Rhodophaea > Rhodophaea formosa. Next base: position 7,440,665 of record OY720226.1, read on the forward strand.
CTTTTTCAATTGAAAACTCATGGTCGCAAGTTTTAATGCAGCTGACATAAATTAAATATAAACATACCGATGTATAAATTAATCAAAAGCATGTTGTAATGTTTGTTACATTGATTTACTACTAGCCGGTTTGTTACTCAAAAACAACTGAAGTTGGTTGAAAATGGCGAAAAATAGAATACCTAATATACTGGAATTTTTTCATCATTGATAAACAAAACATATGATTTATATAACTTATCCATGTTAGAATCAAAACAATATTTCAAGGGTCTACGTATACTCCTATCGATGATTGAAAATTATCTTTGTTATGTTATATAATAATTTTTGTTTCTCTCTTTTTTATTACCATTTTCAACCCACTTTAGCTGTTTTTAAGTAACAAGCATTAAAGCATGTTTTTTTACGTTTATTAAGAAGGAAATTATATACTATATTTTGGAGTATAATCAAGTATGTGACTGGACTGAGGTAGAATTTTATATTATCAAAGCACTAACTAGTCTTTCGGATAATAATATAGACTAATAGTTATCAAAGTTAGTTAGTTGTAGTAGCAATTCATGTGATCCAAATTTTAATTAAAATCTATTCAATTCATTTCATAAAGACATAAACAGATGGACAGACATACCAACCGTTGACTTGCAATAAAACAGTACATAAATCTGCGCTGTCTGTCCATATGTCTTGTTCGTGTCTCAGAAACGCTTCATCTGCGCTCTTAATGAATGAATCGATCTGTCAAACATCCTGATTAACTGCTGCGCTAGAGGTAATTCTGGATTTGAGTGGTTGCGATTGGTAATAGATATTTTTGTTATTCCCCTATGCTCTACAATTTTGTAGTCAATGGTCTGTGGTTTTCGGTATCAAATGAGTAAGTTATATCAACTCGTATCTACCATATTTTCGCGGATTTTATATAAACACTATTCAGGGCAAGTGACCCGATACTATCTTAAAATTTTATACATATTACTGGAAACTATCACACGTTTCGATTTGGGTTTTAAAGTAGTAATTGCACCGCTTTTTGCTAGTTTGGAGCATTGGTTCTAATGTTTATTTTTTTATTTCAAGTTATACACATATAAATAGTATGTACGTAAATGTCTATTAATTTAAATAGATAAATTATAACATTACACACACAGCGACTAGGTCAATTTAACAAAGTTGTCGAGAAATATAACAAATATCCGTGACGCAGCGGTCAACACGCCAGCCTGTGACACGGATGGTCCCGGGTTCGATCCCCGGTCAGGTCAAGATGGAAAATGATCTTTTTCAGATTGACCTGAGTCTTGGATGTTTATCTATTTATGTAATTGTTATAAAATATAGTATCGTTGAGTTAGAATCCCATAACACAAGTCTAGAACTTACTTTGGGGCTAGCTCAATCTGTGTGATTTGTCCGTATATATTTATTTATTTTATTATTTATTTATACAAAAAATTTGTTTTTCCCCATCTCATTGAGTCAAAAAGGGGTGAGTTTAATGGCATAAGATATTACGTGACATTAGGCTAGCAGATAGTAAAGATTTGATGCCACCTTGGTACTCCTAGAGTATGGATGATGACTGGTGATGCTTCTTATATATCTCATGAATAGAATTTCATATAAGTGAGCTTTTAACAAGATGGCTGGCAGAAGCTGGATGCGAGCAGCCGAAGATAGATCTCGATGGCGTGCAATTGGGGAGGCCTATGTCCAGCAGCGGACGAATATAGGCTGATGATGATGATGATCAGGTTTTAACTTGTCTAAAATATTCTGTACCTATTCTTTTTTTACGGCTGTAAAGTCCAACTTTTAGTGCTGTAGACATGCCCTATATTCTACGGCTTTCATCGCTGAATAGCGGGGCTAATATGCAGAAAAAAAGCTGTAATCTTTAATCCCCGAGTAGTTTACAACGGTTTTCTTCTTCTTCTTTTCGTGCCTGCTAATGATTTACATTACTTTCAGTTTGTTAGAATTCGTAACCAGTCAGTACTAGTAACAGTATATTTAAAGTTTCATAAAAGCAACTTACAGTTCCACTTTTAAAACCTATAAAATTGTCACCTTCCGAAAACAGAACACGCTTACTTTATAGATTAAGCTTTTGGTCTCTGTTAGACCAAAAGCTTTTCGTCGTAGCGTCTTGCATAAATCATACAATCCTAAATGCTCCTCCTAAATAAATAAAGAGGTTTTTTCACCATCATCAGGTTTTTTTAGTCTCCACTGCAGGAGCACGACCCTCTCTATACTACCAGAGCCATATATTAGCCAGAGCAGTCAGAGGACTTGACCTACTCTCTCCGCGCTAGCCAGTCGGACTGGAGAGCATTGTTTAGCTTGTATTTCTTAAGTCGCTTTTTACGACATCCACAGGAAGACTTGAAGTGGTCCTATTCAACTCTGCTGGGAACCACACGGCAGCAAAACCTTAAATGACCCATGAAAGTCGTTAAAGCGAAAATTACTTATTCAAATGTGTCGCCATCCCTAGGCGTGACATCTCATTTAGGTCACCTACCAAGCTGAAGCACTGTGTCACGTCTAAATCGAGATTAACATTTCGCAGACTTGCAGCCCTCGGTGGGAAAGGATCGCTCGAGAGTTGCTTGGTAATATTTGCCAGCTGCACGCACTATCAGTTTTGGTAACCTTACACTGTTTGACGAGTAAGTTTAAATCACTAAGAGTTTGTTTGTTAAGTTTAAACGCGCTAATCTCAGAAACTATTAGAACAATTTCAAAAATTCTTTTACGGTTGGGTATATAGTAATAGATCGTTATTCCTGTGTAACGTAGGCTTTGTATGTACCACGGGCAAAGCCGGGGCTGACTATTCGGTGTATAAAACAATACTCCCGATGAATGAAAAGCGATTTATTTTAATAAAAGATTTTCATTACAGGATTTTTATAAAAACTAAGATAGTAGTATGACGATGGTTGTGCTCTTGCAATGGAGACTAGAAAGGACCTGATGATGATTATGATGATAGTAATTAATAAAAGTAACCACGGGAATATAAAATAGTCGAGTATTACAATGTTGCAATGGGAAAAAATCTATTTCACACAGCGGTTCCAGGGTTCCCAAACATAATATAGCAAGAAAAAAAGAGAGAAAAAAAAATCTTGATAAAAGGTATTTATTTTATTTATTTATAAGGTACGCCAACAGGTATGGTAGTTACCCAGAAACTTGTCCTAATATACTCTCGGAATATTTCAAATTAACGGTCACTAGATGACCGATTAACAATTAAAAGCTATTGAACCTGCGATCTAGCAGTTAAACTCTTAATTTTTTTTTTTGTTTTTTAAATAGAATTTGTGTGATTAAAAATAGAGTGGGATAAATAATTTGGTAGTCTAGCTATGTTACTCAATTTGGGTATCACGAGTGTTGCGTATAAACTAGTAAAATTAGAATTCCCAAAAAAACTCAGCGCCAACGTGAGAATTAAAAGAACAAACCCCATATTTTTTATTACAAGAAAGAGATAGAAGGCTTTGAACAACAAATACAGCCTGCTGCATCTCTTTCCGACAGAGGCGTGGTTCTTTTTAATAACACATAATAATTATAGGCCGCGATGAAGGCGAGGTAACTCTACCTGGTTTAATGTTGCCTTATGGCATTTCGTTCTCATGTTGATGTATGATGATGCGTGGCTTATTTTCAAGATTTATTCGCTTTTTAGTAATTCTCTGTTGCTCGCATCAAAGAGATCGTAAATTCACAGCTATATACTTCATGGATCAATTAAAAAGGTAAATAAATAAACCATTCGATAAAATAATATTTAAAAAATAATAATTTCCAGAAATAGCTTAAGTTCCAGTGAAATTTATTGATGGGGCAATAATTGTTATACTCTTCTATAACTTAATCTTCTCCACCATTTGCAATGTGTTGCCCCGAGTCACAATAAATACTAATTTCTAAATTGGGGGGCTATTGTAATCTACAACATAGTTCTAACTTCTTTAAATAATCTGGGTAATTAAAACCTGCCTTCTTATGTAGGTATATATACTTCAAAAAATGTCAAACAAGCTTATTTATTTGGCATAAATGTGATTGCAAAGTACTATCAAATTTAGTCAAGTATCACACATTTATCTGTTTCCAGCTTGCAAATATTCACGATTATAATAGAACTAGCTGTTACCCGCGGCTTTGCCCGCGTAATATATAGCCTATGTCCTTTTCGGTACCCTAACCTATGTGTATGCAAAATTTCATGATGATCCGTTCAGTAGATACGGCGTGAAAGCGTAACAAACAAACAAACTCACTTTCGCATTTATAATATTAGTTGGAATAATTTTGAAAATAGATAAGTATAATCCCCATTTCAGCCAGTGGGCCGGTATGCGACGAGGAACGCAGCGGGCTCCGAATGCTTGCACAGATTACAAAACGTCTTGAACGTAGCTATTATAACCAAACTTACGGGCCAGACGTCGGTTCACATGGAAATCGCAAAGTTAGGTTATCAATGTTTATAACCGAAAAATTCTCTACCACAATTTTTGTCTGCGAATGTTACACATTAAAAAAAATAATATGTATGGTTAGGCGTTTATTACAATATACCTAACGTTTTGACAATTTACAGTGTTCATGTTTGCAGGTGTCTACCTGCGACAATGGAATAAAATGTGCGCCTACATATATAATACAATTAACGTGATTAAACCGTATTAAAGTCATTTTATTTAAATTCTGTAACACAATTAGAGTACGAGAATGATTTAAAAGACTTGCTCTGTCTATGGCACTGAATAACTTGGCCAGAGCGTGTTTGAATGAGATTTCTTTTTGTCATACCGGTTTGCAAAGTTTTTAAAAATATTGCTTTATCTTCTATGAAAAATATTAATTTGGTTTTACTGCGTATGTATGCACAGAACGTTTTTCAAACGTCAATTTCGCGTTACCATCTTTAATACAAGAATTAACGAGTATGCCAGTTTATCCACTTTTTTATTTTCTCGTAATAAATATGTGTTTAGAGCTGTCAACTTACTTCCAAGTCATTTCAATAATTGAACATATCTAGTTATTCCTTTGTAGGAATAAAAATACTACCTACAGCTTTATTTTCATCGCATAATATAGGATAACATGTGTTAAAACTAAACTCTAAATAACTTACTACCAAACGATCATTCACCATCGGCTCGCGTAATACAATCCCCAAAAATAACCACAAACTCTCCATGTAAGTCTTCCCTAATCCCTTAACAAATATTCGCGAGCCCTTCGGAACTCTCTCAGACATTGTGCTCTTATAATTATATTGTAAACATGTTTTGTTCCAAATTAAGCCGGCTGCCTCAAGATATTAATTAAAAGTACATTGTTGTTCAGCTAGATACTGATACCAAGTGATGTTGTTATATTAAAGACGGGTATTAATAAATTTTAACGTCTTGTCTTGAATCGATAGGTATGAATTTTGATATAGATACTCTTAAAGGGTGACTCAGCCTATCAATATGAACTACTTTTTCTATAGGATGAATGCTGAAATTTCAAAAATAAATTAAAATTTTCACACAAAAGGGTTCAGCAAGAGTTCAAGGCAAAGAGTAGGAGAAAGTCAAAAGAAATTTCGAGTTCCCAGCATTGGTCCTATACAAAAAGTTGTTCATATTAAAGGTCTGGGTCAACCCTTTAAGGGAATATCAGACCAAACCAGTACTCCCAACAATAGTAACTATGATCACCTATCATCATCATCATCAGGTCTTTCTAGTCTCCACTGCAGGAGCACGACCATCTCTGTACTACCTGAGCCATATACTAGCCTGAGTAGTCAGAGGATTTGGCCTACACTCTCCACGCTGGCCAGACGGGTTGGAGAGGTCTCTTTGATGTTAATAAGCTTTGTTTAGCTTGTGTTTCCTAAGTCGCCTTTTACGACATCCACGGGATGACTTGGAGTGGTCCTATTCTACTCTGCCGGGAACCACACGCGCTATCAACTATGAAAGCCTAAAAATAACTTTTCATACAAGCCTGAAGTCTCACTGTTTATACTGAACTAACCATCTTCTTTTCAGGTCGGTGGCAAACCGCTATAAAAAAAATAGTTTCCAAATTTTGGCTATTTGGGTAGTATTGAATTAGTGACACTCTTACATATCTTAAGTATGATATTATACTTACATATCTTGACTCTTACATATATATATCATATCACTCGATATCTTACAAGTCGGATAAAAAACCAAGGCAAAAGGCATCTCTTGCCAAAAGGGTATAATGGAGGTAGCCGAAAGGCAGCTAAGCAGCAAAAAATGGAGTATTTACTAAGACTTATAGTTCTTCATAGTTGATAGTTCCTTATTACGCCACGGGGAACTTTAATTATATTCTACTAAAATATAGCACAAATGATGCTGCAAATAACAGAAACAGCAACACTAACAAGACAATTATCGACATTGAATAAAGTTTATCAGAGTTTAATTGAGGATTAAAATATGACTGAGGTTGGCTGCCAACGGTTTATAAATAAGATGAACGCTAGGGTTACACTGGTCGAGCAGTCGGGTGAGTAGAGTTAGCCAGTGAACGAACTTTTATTAGAGGTACATACAAACAAAATCACGGAAGGAGCTCTGAGAGCTGTAGACTCCGCAAGTCTTTCCTGTAACAACAGTTAAGGTCATATCGCAATGGTCATACTTTTTTTTTTAAAGATTGCAGCTATTGTACAGATGGAAGGAGACGCCTTGTATTGAATGTCCTGCGTTTTTTTACACAATTTTTCCGTCGCATAAATTACATATCATCATATGAAGGAACATTATTCATTTTACAATTGCATCATGTTTATAGCGTATGAAAAGGTTTACAGTCCTCTTGCTTTTACTCTACCACTGAATCAATGTGAACTAAAGTCGTCGCTAAATTAATGATCCCCATAATCTCCGCCTGGTTTACGATTGTTTCTCGAGATTTAATTACGATATTAAACTTATTTTCGCATTTGTGTGAGAAAATCAATTAACCACTACAAGCAGACTTCAAATTAAGCTGTTTAGGGTATTAACTTAATTATTTTAAGACTTTAGAGTGTATTTTAATAGTAATATCTTGGTAGAATTATTTCACAATCCCAACTATCCCAACTAATATTATAAATTTGAAAGTGAATTTGTTTGTTTGTTACGCTTTCTCGCCCTATCTACCAAACCGAACATCATAAAATTTTGCATACAATAAGGTCAGGGTACTGAGAAGGACATAGCCTATAAATCACGCGAGCAAAGCCGCGGGTAACAGCTAGTTGTATATATTGCGGAATATACACAACTAGCAATTTTCCCGTAACTTCGTCCGCGTAAATTATAACCAATGTCACACGCAGATACATTAGCTTTCCATATGTATAAAGAAGTTGGAAATCACAGTAATTTCGGAGCCTATTCAATGTAAACAAATAAACAAACAATCAAACATTCCCTCTTTATAATATTAGTATAGATAGGGTGACCGCAAGTGGCATAAAAATATCTCGAGCTCCTCCATGCTTCGGAAGGCACGTTAAGCCGTTGGTCCCGGCTGTCATCGTTGATAGCAGTCGTTAAGCTATGTCAGATGCCTTAAGGCAGCTTGAAAAATCTGACACCAGTGTTGGCCACTTACACATACGAAAAACAAACAAAACAAAAGTATAGATTACAGCGGCAGCGGTAACAAGATTTAAGGTCACTTTAAGCGAGAGTCAAAAAGGACATAGACCCTAATGACATGACCAACCAAAATAATAAATAGAGCCACGTTAAGCTTAAATTAAAAATTGAAAACAAAAAACACTGGCACATTGGTATATTTCGAAGGATTTTATTAACATCAGTGACTTGAAGACACAGTTGATAAATGAAGAGCCCGATGGCTCAGTGGGCGTGAGCATTATAACGCTTACGCATGTTAAACAACCCCAGGCGCAGTCTTCACTTGGATGGGTGACCGCAAATAGCATTAAAATATCTCTCTCTAGCTCTTCCGTACTTCTGAAGGCACGTTAAGTCATCGGTCTCGGTTGTTATCATTGATGGCAGTTATTAAGCTATGTCAGATGCCTTTAGGCAGCTTCAATAATCTGACACCAATGCTGGCCACTAACTGATAAGAAAAACAATCAAATCTAACAAGTTGTGACATATTAATGTTTCTTTGCTCAAAGAGGAGCACGAAAAAATCACAGAACCAAAAAATGCTCCGAATAAGGTGTAATGGTATTTTTATTTAAGGAAATTATCATATGTTTTATTCCATGTGTCCAAACGGTATTTACCCGAACCACATTTCAAGCAATAAAAATATTTATTAATTCATTCTAAGTAATCAGCAATTTATTTTTAAAGAAATAAAGGTACGTACTACGGTAGAAATGTTGCACGAGTAAAATGTGATTTTATTTTGTATATTCGTTTAATAATATTAGGTACATATGCGCACGAGGAATCCAATTTGCCACAATAGAGTATAAATTCCTTACACAATGTGACTGTTATTAAGGCAGATGCAGACGTTTGCACTTTTCGCGACTAGCAGCCAGGGTTGTCTCTAAAAATAAAGTTTAAGGTTTAATTTTAAGCATGAATTTTACGAGGTCCAGTAATGCCTACATTAAAAGTAAATATTTTTAAAGAAAACGGAATATCAATTTAAAAAATATTCTGCGAGGCCCTACATAACATTTTAGACTTTTATTTTTAGAATTTTTTTTTTACATTTTATAGTATATGTATGCGTAAAGCTTGGCTTAGTATACTTCTCAAAAACGTACACTTTTGGCTTAGCTAGAGCTTAGTTATTTAAAAGCAAAACACTGCGGTTTATTTTATTGAAGAGCAAATATTTGATAAAATAGAAAGTGTCACAAAAGAAGAAATGTACCGGCTTTAATTTAAAAATATGTGAAACTTAGAATGATTGAGTTTTTGACCTGCTGTACACGAAGTATATATAGATTTTTAACGGGGAACTAATAATCTTTTGAGACGCTGAACCATGTATGATGCTTATTTTTTTAATAAATTTGTCTCAACTTTGTAAATACCAGCAATATTCCAGCAATTTTATTCGGGTTAATTACGAGTATAACCTATTTCACCCGCAGATAAATAAGCTTCATAAAGGTGGAATAATTTTGATTATCGGTTCAGTAGTTTTGGAGCCTATTCAATGCAATCAAACAATCAAATTTTTCCCCTTAATTACTTTAGTAATAGATAATACAAATAAATATACGTATTATTAATGAACTTCATTTTATATGTACTATTAATTGTCTGTTTTCCAAATAAATAAAAATACAATACAATATTCATTAGCTTTTGTTTTTTTTTTAAACTATATTTGTGTCAACCCTGGCCCGCCACGATGCATTCTGTACCTTATCGGCCGTCAACAGTCGCGTCGCATGAGAATGTACTTGTATGAGTACATTCGGCAGTCGAGAGACGGCCACATATGTGGATGTGCCTTTATGATATTTTTATATTTTGTCTGATTACAAGGAATCAACTTTATGAATTGTCAAGAATGCTATATTCGAGTGTTCTAGTTACTTTTATAACGATTTCATGACTCTGTGTCTGTTGGTGTATGTATATTTTTAACTAGCTGTTACCTGCGGCTTCGTCCGCGCGATATATAGCCTATGTCCTTCTCAGTACCCCAATCTATGTGTATGCAAAATTTCATGATGATCGGTTCAGTAGGTTGGACGTGAAAGCGTAACAAACAAACAAACAAACTACCTTTCGCATTTATAATATTAGTTAGGATTAGGATGCATATACTGCACATTAAACTTAATCTTAATCACTACATAGCATGAAACAATGTCGCTTCCCGATGTCTGTCTGTTCCTATGATTAGATCTTTAAAACTACGCAGCGGAGTTTGATACATTTTTTTTGCAGATAGAGGGTTGTATGAGGAAGGTTTATATGTATAATACAAGCCCGGGTGCAGCTGGGGAGGGCAGCTAGTAAAATAAACTAAAACATGAAATCTGTCTTCGCCAAACTCCGCGAAAACAAAGGATAAAAGAATCCTTACGTTGTGGTGGGTGTTCTGACAATAAAAGTATCTAACACCCGAACACATTTTTACTCAGTACAAAACTACATACGTACATACTATCACGTCTTTTTCTTGCGGGGTAGACAAAGCCCAGGCCGTAAGAAAACAAAACTACGTTCTCTTTTAACTCAAAAACACGCCTTTAGCTTTCAAAACTCCTCTCTTTTACCAGTCTGATAAAATAAACACGCATTGAAGTAAAATATACAAGTTTGATATGATCAAGAAACTTTCTAGGGCTAAAACACTAATTAAGAGACACTGGCATAACTTACAAATAATCCGCCGGCTTGTTTAAGTAAAAACATACTTGCAAAATTAATGCAGACATGGACTTTTACACAAGGCCAGAATCGAAGCCAGGCCAATAGCCAGTGCACAAGCCAGTATTTTTTTTGGTTGGAATCCACGAATAAGCAATGCAACCCACTAACCTGGCTTAAAATTACCATTTTTTTCATTCTGTTGCATCAAAAAAAACTTTACTCTAATCTCTTTTCATTATAGTTAATGAGTAAATTCATTGAAATTATGTAAATAAAAAAATCGTTTTGCTAATGAAAAAGTGCGCGAAGCAATAACTTGACAGTCTATAATCATATTATGAACTGTCAAGTTATTTGCTAAATACGAAGCGAGAACTTTTGCATGTGCTTTTTAAAATTTGATTTGATTTAGGAGTTAAAGAATTAATTGCTGGGTGGTGTCTCGTATCGTCTGATACCACAGCGAAAACTATATTGTAGAGACGATCGACACCTAACGATACTTTCACTGTCCATCGCTATCCAATCAAGACAGACTTACACACATATATAGGTATATAATATCCCGCATGTGAATCAGCTCGACAAAATAAATAATTACTGGAAACTCTAAAAGCTTTTTGATATTGCCATACGAAGTCCAGTCGGCTGAAAACATTTGATTGGAAATGTCAATTTCCTTTTGAGTTTTCAGTGACAGTCTCATAAGACAAATGGTTTGTATTGACGGGCTAAATCACTCACAACGCTATGCCGAGGGCTACTACTACTAATTTACGTAAAAAAGAAGTTTCTCCCTTTATTATATAGGTTCATCCGGCTCCGACTACCGTCCACCGTCACGACGGACGTTAAAACCAAAGTAGGGCACACTGGCTTACTGGCCTAATCCGGCTAACTAGCGTGACTTGGCTACTGGCCTCGTGTAATAAACTCATAAAGAGGCGAATCAATATGCAAGCGATTATGTCTCCATGTAATCAGATAAAGGAGACTGTCCACTTGTTTACAAAAATAAAAAAGAACTGTTTTGTATTTATTTTTATTTAACACTAAAGGGCATTGGGTAAAAGTGGCCTGATTTTCAAAATTTGCGACCACCGTTCAAAGTTTACTCATTCGAAAGATCATATTAAGATGTTTATTTTCATCTATGGCCGTTTCTGTCTACAGTGTATCGGAGCCGAGATATCGGCATTCATAATTAAAAAATAAATTACAATAATGTCGTCTAGATAGACAAAACAGGATCTTTATTTTATTATTTTTTCGTGTAAATATTACTTGATTCTATGATTTATATTATTTATATATAAAATAAAAACAGTTACAGTGGGGTATGCGACATTCATAATTAATACAACAAACATTAATATATTATTTTTATTACGCAGAATTTGATGATATCCTACTTCAGGCACTCATGCATGTGTACTTATATATTTTTACGAAAAAATTGTTTCATATGGCATAAAATGACACGGAAGACATGATAAGTCTCACACATAGATTTTTTAAGCCATTCGAAGGTAACTGATATGTCAGATGTGGATTAGAGAATTTTCTATAACAAAAGACCGAGGGTGAATGTGATTCATAACTTTTAGTGCGTTAAGTAAACAAACAATGGGAAGTTCCTAGAAAGTTGAAAGGCCCGCTACCGGTCGCGTTCATCCAATCACAGCGCAGGGTTCATTTACCTGACTCGGTTAGGCTTTGAAAATCGAGCAGGGTGGAGTGGAGGGGTGAAGGAAAGAGGTGCAGGCGCAGGCAGGATTCACTTCCCGTTTAACCTTTGTGTTGAGTGTGTGCAAGTGCGTTATATACTTTTGATTACCACGACCTTTGCTTTGTTTTTGGACTCTCTCTTTATTATCTTATTTTGTGACCTGGCATTACTAACTGGACTAAGAGTTTGCTGTAGTGATTTGGACTTTAAAACAATATGGATGCAGATAGAGCATCGTGTGTTGGCTGCCATCGAAGTTTGAACCGCATTGGCGGCACTCGCAGGAGATCTATGGTGTTAACGGCTCAACTGATGGAGCAAAACCCATGTTTAATGGCATACTGCATTGAAGTTATTAACATTCTTGAGGTAAGTGATGACATTTCTTATATAATTATTAATTGTTTAACTTTCTTATTTACACTAATATTAAAAAACAGTTGGTTTGTTAAAACGTGATAAACTCAGGGACTGTTGTGTCAAACATTATTTCATGTAGGTACAATATCCCAGTGTCAATTATATTTTGTTTGAAGTACATATCTTAAAGCGATCTCACTCGTCACAAAGCCATTCCTAACTTATTGAAAACTGGCCACTGGTTATATTTTCCCCTTTACCTTGATTATCTTTTGAGTGTCAAAGAAGATTAGTACTTGTGTTTCTTCCGCTTGCTCCCAAACCGGCATAAATGCAATAAGATGCAGTACGTGCCACTTTTTTTAGTGATTACTATATGTTTGAGACTTGCTATATGTTCGTAAGTCAAGTAAAAGAGGAAATGATTTCATATTTACTAAAAAATAAATAATTAAATCAATTTACCCAGTTAGATTTATCTAGGTACTACGATGTGTTTTAATTATTTTTTACCTATATATGGAGCTAATACGTATACAAATATATTGATTAAGCCTATATTTTGTATTTTACAGTTTGGTGGCGATGAACGGATATGTCGACCATGCTTTTTTCGAGCTCAGCGCTATGTCTCAAGAGATCAACAAGCAGAAGTTGCACCAGACCTACTTGAACAACATGCAGATGATCAAGTATTAGAGCATGATTCATCGCAAGGAGGCAATACAGAGGAATCTGAATCAGATCTTATTATTAATGAAAATATGCGAGACCAACAAGTGCAAGTTAGTAGACCGCAAACGATTGAAGTTCCTGGATATTCCAGAGCACCACTTAATACACAGTTATGTATTTTTGCTGATTGCACCAACACCAATCTTCAACGAATTCATGTTGACATAAGAACCACAATTCTTCAAAATAAAGGATTTTACCTTCCACGGGGTACACGTGTATGTAGAGAGCATTCAGATTCAGGGTTTCAAGATATTGAAACAAGAACACGTCGTGTAATTGCAAGTTTCTCGTCGAAGCAAGTGAAAGACATGATGGATATTTTAAGAAATCGTAGTAATTTTTTAGATTTTGAGAGACTTTCTTCCATTAATAATGGAGTCTTTCATTATTACATTGGTTTCTCTAAGGAAAACTTTATGCGAATTCTTGAAGCAACCCCAAGTATCACACAACATCACAAAAAGGCTAAAACAGCCCTTGCAACAGTTCTTGCAAAACTTCACACCGGTGAATCAAATCAACGACTTTCTAGCGTATTCAAAATGACAAGAAAAACTTTTGAAAAAGTAATGCGAGAAGTGAGACAAGAATTAATGACAGAGTTTGTGCCACAGAATTTAGGCTATGATCATATTACAAGAGAAGAAGTCATATCACGTTGTCTGACTATCCCAAATGTATTATTTGGAAATCCAAATGCTCCTCTGAGTGAACGTAGAGCCATAATTATATTAGACGGGACTTATATATATTTACAAAAAAGCAGCAACTATTACTTTCAAAGAAAATCCTATAGTCTGCACAAGTTTCGTCATTTACTAAAACCCTTTTTAGTAGTATGCCCTGATGGTCATATAGTTGATATTTATGGTTTATATGAAGCTACTACTTCAGATGCTCGTATTTTGTCTGAGATTATGAGTAGTGAAACTGATACATTTCATTGGTATTTTCGTGAAAATGATGTACTCATTTTAGATAGAGGCTTCAGAGATTGCATTGATGAAGTGGAGTCATATGGATACAAAACGTACATGCCAGCCTCCAAAGACGTAAATGAAAGTCAGTTAAGTGTGCGACAAGCAAATGATTCTAGGAAAGTTACTATTTGCCGTTGGGTTGTAGAAACAGTAAATGGCAGATTAAAAAATCAGTTTCGCCAATTACGTCACCAATACTTTAATGTAGCTGCAAGGCATCTTTTCGACGAGATAAAAATTGCTGCGGCATTATTAAATGCTTTTGGCAAACCCCTAACCGACCACCGCTTGGTGAACGAAATCGTAAACAAAATAATTCAATGTGATGGTGACAGAAACAGGTTAAGTGAATATGTTATAGAAAATAATCTCAATCGTAGATGGGCTCGTTTTCAGTCTATTGATGCGGCTTTATTAGATTTTAATGATTTCCCAATATTAAGTATGGACGAGCTTATTATATATGCGTTGGGAACGTATCAAATTCTCCAAGCCCGCAGTTATTACGGGGAGCATGTAAAAAATGGTTCGTATATAATTGAAATATATAAGGAGCCCCACATAGAAGATTTTAGAGAGCAGAATTTGGATTGTCGGAATCCATGGCTACTTAGAGGAAAAATTCAATCAAGACACGTGACAAGCAGAATTTATTATGTTTATATTTTATTAGAAAGGGAACTAGAAGGAAGCAGCGCAATATTGGGCCATTATTGCTCATGTGTTGTCGGAAAACGGACTCTAGGCTGTTGCTCGCATGTAATGTCCATTATATGGTATTTGGGATGGGGTAGATACCAAGATAATCTATCTCCCCCAGCTCAGTTTTTAGACACAATAATACGACATGATCAAGAAAATGAAGTTTACGATGAACCGGAAAATAACTAAATTGTATAAATCGGAAAATAACTAATCTTGTAAACTAATAATAATGTAATATATTCATATTGATATTGTATGTGCCTATAATAAATGATTTGTTTGTGTGTATCTGTTGCATTTTATTTATCACTAGCAGTCCGCCCCGGCTTCGCTCGTGGTACCTACATAGCCTATTTCACTCCGGGATAATGTAGCTTTCGAATGGTGAAAGAATTTTTTAAATCAGTTCAGTCGTTTCTGAGATTACCCATTACAAACAAACAAACAAATCTTTCCTCTTTATAATATTAGTCTAGATTCCTATCCATAACGACATACTATACGCTTTAATCAAATCATTTTTGTTAAAAAATATTACATCTATATAGACGACTTACTTATTATTTGTCTTATTTTGATATTTGATATTTCGGCTCCGATATAGTTTACATCAATAATGTTTTGTATATTGTTATTCTCAACTATAAGGCTAATTAAAAATACTAGTTATATTAGTGGTCGCTGAAAAAAAAAATCATGCCAAGGCTCATACAAAATTACCCAAACCCCTTTATGTATATCTAGCACTAAGGCCATAATTAATTTTATTCACCTTCTTTACTTCACCATTTTTGTTCTTCTTCCATATATTTCTTAAATAATATTTTCAGGATTTTTCTCTTTCGGCTATTATTATAGGGTTGGTTCGGTAATATAGAAAAATATACCTACTATCACGTTTTTTCTCTTGCGGGGTAGACAGAGTCTATAAGACCTAAAGCCACGTTTAGCAAGGTGGTGAGATAGAAAACGAAATTCAAAATATGCAAATAATAGCCAATCATATATAATACAACGTGGAAGGGACATACCCGTGATAAATCAAACCACGATCTTTACTAGATCATTATAGTATACTGAAATTAAAATAACAGCCAAAAAGCAAAAATAAATTTCGGCATTTCCATACAAAAGTGTGCAGCCGCCCGTGTGATTTGTATGGGATTTTTTTTGTTATTTGACTGATAATTTAATTTCATTATACTAAAGTAATCTAGAGTAGCCCGTGGTTCGTTTTATTACAGATATGTCCCTTCCACTTTGTATATAGCTAGCAACTCATCGCTGTTACTTTACTAATATGTTGTTGAGGTGACTGCCCACCGCCCAAGTACGTCGGTATCCTCAAAGGCGGCATTTCGTTGCTATTTTTATGTTGGCAATACTAAAACGGTATTTACAGCTTTGTTTATATGCTTATGTGGATGCTGAATAGAGTTCTTCAGATCGCGAATGGTAGCCGACTGGAATTATGAAAGATATTTGTATTCTTTATTTACCATTCAGACTTTATGAGCTATCTAATTAACATTCTACGTTGGTTGTTACTTTTGATTTTCGCCGTTTTACCTGCGTTTTTTTTTAATGAAACATACATCGAGGCATCTGATTTCATTATTCCTAGCGGTCAGATAGTGACTTTAGGACCGCTCAGATAAAAATAAGGAAACGCTTCCGATGAAGATGAAATAACTTATATAGTATAAGATTCAAACCACAAGTAATGACGTGAGACTACAGAGCAAGAAAACTAAAACACAATATTTTTTTTCGACATTCATAACAGTTACAAAAACTTGTTAAGTTTTTTTTTGTAAGAAACCAAAATATGCTTGTAGTATTACTATAAATAGAACTATTTTCTAATCTTTGTAATCTGGCAAACAACCAACAATTTTTTTTTAATCGTGTCATTTAACGTAATATTCTTCTGTACTGTGACAATTTATCTTAATAGATTATAATGTAGTTAAGCTCTAACTTAAGCCGTGTGTTTCCAGTAGAGTAGAATAGGACCACTCCAAGTCTTCCTGTGGATGTCGTAGAAGGTGACTTAGGAAACACAATCTAAACAAAGCTTCTAAACATCACAGAAACCTCTCCAACCCGTCTGGCGCTTATGGCGATTATATCACGCGGGCGAAGCCGCGCGTAACAGCTGGTAGATTATAATGTAGTTAAGTTCTAACTTAATTGAGTAAGGGCATGGGTCAATAATAAAATATATAATCACAGGATATAGACATACCTTCAAAATGACCAATTCCTAAGCAGCCTTTCAACATAGCTGCATTGAGCCGTGTTCACATGCCCACATCAAAATGCCGTCGAGTCCGGAGGCAGTGCATAAAACCCTTTTAAAAACCAGTTGGCAATTGCACGCCGATTTTAAGTATATCGATGTTAGGGCCTTGTCTCACTGTCACCTACAAGGCAACTTATTCACATTCCCCTTATTCTCATTAAATATAAAGAAGCACTTAATACTACTTTTTAAATGGTACCACAGAATTACAGGGTATTAAATTTCGATAGTTTTAATTTAAAAACGCTATGCTTTAGTTAGGCAACAATGTGGAATGTCGGTGATAAGATCACACAGTGGGTAAAAATTAAAAAACTGAAGGTTCTTTTTCGGTTTCGGAAAGTTTAAGCGAAAAATTGAGTTTTAATTCGGCATAATCGGCCTTTTCTTCGGCCTCGCCAAAAACCGTGTCCTAGAGGACTATTTTTGATCTCGTGAACAAGAAGATTGATTTTCCATACTTATCACGTTTTCGAGCGATACATATTCAAAAATTGCCCTACTGCACCCGTAACATGTGGCCGCAATATATATCGTGCGATACAACTATCCACTTATTTTTTTAATGATGGAAAATAAGATGGCGATTGTTGATAAATTTAAAATAGTATTGGGTCTGTATTTTAACTTTTAGTAAAACGTGTTCGTGTCACCTGCTACTAATCTACATGCCTACGTTTTGTTCCACCATCTATGTGAAACAAAACCTGAACATACTATAATAATCGAAATTATAAGTTCTTTTAATTTTATTTATTATATTATGTTTAGGTTTTGATTCTTTTTGCGTTTCTAATCGTCTACATTGTGAAAGGGCCCTAAGCCCACTTACGCCTAAATGGTCGTATTTGTTGAACATAACGGGGGTTCTCGACATATGCGCATACAGTAGGAGTGACCAGCTACAGGGCTTTACTTTGACAGGTTTATAGTAATCGGTAGTGACGGGACAATTTTGTCGATATTTTATGACGGCTTCCTTGGCGCAGTGGTGGACTTCGTACGAGGGGCACCGGGTTCGATTTCCGGTACGGGTAAATGCTTTAACTTGAAATTTCACGGGCGTTTGTCCTCGGCTGTGGGGCTATCCAAGAAGGGACAACGACAGGCGAGACGAAGTCTTTAAAATAATTTTACTAATACAATACTAGCACATATGACGAAGTCGAGTGAGAAAACTATTTAAAGTAATAACCAATAATCCCAACATATATTCTCGACGCATGAGCGTATAATAGGTACAACACTGGCATAGACCACACTGCGCGAAAATTGCCTCTCATCAACGTTATTATTTAACCCCAATCGAAGTGTTTTTCATAATATAGTCGACAAAATTGCAGTTCTTACTACAATGTTGCTCAAGTTTACTCGCATATAGTCACCATATCGAACATATTCTTGAAATCAATTTACTTTGAATTGAACAAGTCTTTTTATTCCCAGTAACTACGGGGAGCTCGATATCCCAGTGGGCGAGCGTACTGGTATATATAAGTAGTAATTACATACATGTCGTGTGGTTCCCGGCAGAGTAGAATAGGACCATCCAAGTCTTTTCGTGGATGTCGTAGAAGGTGACTTAGGAAGCACAAGCTAAACAAAGCTTATAAACATCAAAGAGACCTCTTCAACCCGTCTGGCCAGCGTGAAGAGTGTAGGCCAAATCCTATTACTTCTCTGGCAATATGACTCTGGTAGTACAGAGAGGGTCGTGCTCCTGCAGTGGAGACTAAAAATACCTAATGATGATTACATATGTTAAGGCATTTCGAGCACAGCCCGCCCTTAGAGCGGAAAGTAACTTAAAATATCTGGAGATTATTTGTAGGTACTTCGAAAGGTAGGCATACTAGTATTAAGCTATTGGTTCTGGCTGTTTAAGGTGCATTTACATAGTCCCCTGGCATGTTTTATACCTATAAACCTTCTTCATGAATCACTCTATCTTTTGGTGAAAATTGCATAAATATCCGTGCAGTAGTTTTGGAGTTTATCGCGAACAGATAGACGCGGAAAAGGACTTTGTTTTACAATATGTAGGGATTAAGTTACTCTTACTTGTGGTGGATAGAACTGAAACACGTTTACATTAGTAAAAGAAACAGGATAAATACTGCCGTTGCATAAAAATATGAATGTCCCTATGGAAACCCGTCTTTACTCACGTTTTATTTCGTCGAATCCGCCGCCTAGTTTCGGTCTTATACAAAGACCATCATCGGGGCGAGTGATAGGGGTGGCGGCGCGACGGTTATGCTTTCCTCAAAGCACAAGAAGTGTCAAGTAGAGGGAAACGTGAGTAAAGTCGGGTTTCCATAATGAATTTATCTTGCGTTAGTTTTAATATTATGAATCTTCCTCTTAGGTAAAACAAACAAAGGGCAGTTTTGCGAAACAATACGCAAACAAGTGCTTTAGGTCCTACCTAATTAATAATGGAAAGTCCCAAGGAACCTCAAGTTTGTTATTTGTTTCCTTACGTTAACTGTCATAAATCTAGGGACGTTTTACTAGTTTGTTTGTTTTTCGTATGTGTAAGTGGCCAACACTGGTGTCAGATTTTTCAAGTAAGAATACCAATTTTTAACAGACCTCAAAAAAGACCATAAGTACCTATAATTTTTACCGATTTTGATGATTCTTATTTTGTTGGAAAGAATGTATTCCAACGGTGGTTTGGAAATGAAATGAAAAGAAATGAAATGAACTTTATTGCGTTAAATGTGGTACAGGTGATGAAATAGATAAGATACAAAGTCTCACACATTAGTCATCGCTGACATGCAATAGACCATATAAATGTCAATGAAATATTAGAATTTTAAATACATAAACAATAAAAGTATAAAAGTATAAAGTGATAAAGAAACCAGGATTTGATGATGACATCCCAGAGAAATCGAGGGGAACTTTCAACAATCGTAGGGGTGATCGTTTTGTTAATTTTTCATTGAGTATTTTAAAGTTTTACTTTTTATTTACTGTATGAAATCTGTTTTCTTTTTGTTAAAAATAATAATTTCTTCGTAGCCTTCTAAAAAGACCGGCCAAGTGCGTGTCGGGCCACGCGCAGTGTAGGGTTCCGTAGTTGCAAATGACAACTTTAAGTTCACACTAGAACCACACAGTTTAACGACCAAAAACATCTAACAATGAAAATTGTATGAAATTTTACATTTTCGAGTACATTTTATAAGTTGGAACTTTTTAGTTTGTACTTAGTACTAAGCTCTGATAATTTTCCTTTCAACTTCAGTATATATACTATTGCTGTAATTTTTTTCACGTATCCATATATAACCGTTTAGCAGATAGAGGGGGGAGACACTTACGTCTAACAAAAATATGCACTTTAAAATGAAATATTTCGGAAACAGATCCCTAAATCGAAAAATGGTGTTCTTAACCTCACAATATTTTTGAAAGACCTATTTAACAATACCCAACACGATGTGTTTGTATAGAAAAAAAAATATTACTCCCTCTTTACTTGTATGGGAGCTACCCTAAAAAAAATATTTTTCAAGATTTTTTTCTACCACTTTTTACCATGTTTAATATACATACCCATACCAAATTACAGCTTTCTAGTACTTATAGTCTCTTAGTAAAACCGCGGACGGACAGACAGACAGACATACAGACAGACATGGCGAAACTATAAGGGTTCCTTGTTTACTACGGAACCCTAAAAACGGGTGTAAGATGAGAAAGTCTATTTAAAGTTTATTTAAAGCAACCTCATCATAACTGAGATATGATAAATTAACAATTTCCATAGA
Organism: Rhodophaea formosa; assembly: GCA_963082605.1. Classification (NCBI taxonomy): domain Eukaryota; kingdom Metazoa; phylum Arthropoda; class Insecta; order Lepidoptera; family Pyralidae; genus Rhodophaea; species Rhodophaea formosa. The sequence goes on from OY720226.1 coordinate 7,461,661, forward strand.
CTCGGTAAGTGGTCGTCAACATTTTATTAATTTTCTCCGTAATTATAGAGGATGGTAAGCGGGTAGTTGCACGCACCTGCTTCATTTACGTATAATTACAAAATAGGTAAACGAACAGTACAATTTTTAAAAATTATTATTATTTTACTGATGACATTATTATAATTTAAATATTTTGTTTGTTGTATTGTATAGGATACATTTTTTATTCAAAAATATTTGGAGTATATTTTAAGGTGGTTTATTGCGAAACAGCTGCGATACCTATATATGTATTTAAAACCAGTCTGAAAATAATTTCCTATTCAACTAAAATGAACTTATAACAATGAGAATGAAAACAATAAAAGTAGAAGGAAACTTTTTAATCAACGTATCTAACCTAAACATTTTACCATCCCACGTCGAAGCAACTAAATTAAGTATTAAAATTCACGACAGGACCGCGTTAATAGTGGTTTTACAATAAATTGTGTTGATGCTATCTTCGTAATAACTTCTTCGGTAGCCCTCGACGAATGGCGTAGTCAAGATTAAACTCTGAGAGCAGATGCTTATTCTTGCCAAGTAAGATTCAGTTTGAGTTATGTTTTTGTATGAGATAATATAAAAAATATATCAGGAACATTTCTTTTAAATTTTACTACTCATTATGTTTTAATAATTTATTATATACCTTTGTATAAAAAAATTGTTTCTGTTGTACAAATGGCCCTTCCTTTTTAGTCTTGGCTACGCTCTTGTCCGCGTCTTGACAAAAAATTGATCGAAACCGAGTTCATGGGTGGCAGGGTAACTCTAAAAAGTGGTAATAAAACTTTTTTTTTATAGAACCAATTGAGATTGCCCGTATTTTAGAAGATACACTTTTATTCTAGTTTACAAATTTGCCACCAATAGAGTGCAGGTTATAGGTTATAAACTACAAATTGTATTTTGATTTTGCATTTATGCAACTACCTACTTACTTACCATTTTGGCATTGGTCTCTTTCTATTTTTATTCAAATCACTTGCACATTGAGTAGACTGTGGTTGTGTAATTCACATCATTTACCAAGGATACTTCCAAAGTCAACCGTTGGCCAAAACAAAATCTTAAGTTTATCCTGTTATGATAACTTACAAGGCCAAACAAAACACTTATTCCCACTAACTAAATAATAAATCATTGTAATCCAAAACCACATCTAAACATTTATAAGCCTCATATTCAAAATACATAAATCCCGTGAAATTATTATCGAAAAAAAGAATACCGGACCAAAACTGTTGACAAGCCCTGACATCATTTAAAATTAATGGAGGTAATGTTATTCGGCTACCAGGGTTGGTGGCCGCCATTTTACATTTTTGTCACGAAATAAAAAGTCCTAATACATCGTTTGGATCTTTCAACGTGTGAATTATACCTGTAATTAAATATTGGAATGTTTCCAAACATTCGTTGTAATTTTTATCGGATTGTTGTAGGAGTAACTGTTTTTAGATTGGATATAGAGCAATGAATTTCTTTGCGACTTCATATAAGTATATATCGAGTTGAGTTACGTAAACTTGTAGAGATGATATAATACATACATACATAATATTATCACGTCTTTTTCCCTTGCGGGGTAGGCTGAGCATCATCATCATCAGGTCTTTCCAGTCTCCACTGCAGGAGCACGACCCTCTCTGTACTACCAGAGCCATTTATTAGCTTGAGTAGTCAGAGGATTTGGCCTACACTCTCCACGCTGGCCAGACGGACTGGAGAGGTCTCTTTGATGTTAATAACCATTGTTTAGCTTGTGTTTCCTTAGTCGCCTTTTACGACATCCACGAGATGACTTGGATTGGTCCTATTCTACTCTGCCGGGAACCACACGGGTAGGCTGAGCCCTGGTCTGTAAAACCTTAAGGCCACGTTTAGCATGTTGGTTGGCTTTTAGGTGAGAACGGACTCAAAATAGTGATGGGTTGTTAGCCGCATCACCTATTGACATGATTCCCTCGATCGGCTTTTACTATCGGTGCGGGAAGATAAGCAGCTAGTTCATTGTACGCTTTTTCTTTCCCTAGATATTTCGTGACCCTACAAATATAACGATGTATTATATCATTCCACGCTGAATGATATAATACATCGTTATATTCTTAGGGTGTCCTGTGGTTGCCAACGCCGTGGTTGCGAAGCTGAATAAGTCTCTCTTTCTCTATCTTTCGCTCTCCGAGTGATTTCCCGGTTGCATCCTCAAGGCTAATGAAGCCCGGAATCCTCTTTCCGGTTTATTCTTCTCCACTTCGCATGATCTTCGGCATCTTTGGTAGTGCGACTAGTAGCACGCGTATCTGCCTTAACTCACAGCAGCAAGTCATCTTCTAGGGCTTTCCTCTTCTACCAGATCCAGGCGGAGACAACATAGCCAAATACATTTCTCTCCCATGTAATTTTCCGGTTTTTGCAAGACGTGACTGTACCAGCGTAGGCACAGTATACATAGAGACGAAGCTTATATGTATATAATATTCATTACAAATTTATATCTATCAACTGGCTGGTCGAGGTGTCCAATGACCAGAGGGCTGGTAGCTATTTCGCACAAAGAATAAGCATTGCTATTCAGCGTGGCAATGCTGCCAGTCTTCTGGGCACATTACCGCAGGGCAATGACCTGCGGGACATTTTTTATTTATAAGTAGGTTTTTTGTTTTTTATAGGTAAGTTTTGTTTTAGATAGAAATAATTTTTTTTTTAGGTTAATTTAGTTTTAATCAATTATGTTTAATTTTAAATAAATTAATACTGTATCAATAAAAAAAATTAGGTATCTATCAACTATGAGTAACGATTCATAACAAATTCATAACGATATATTTATAGGTACAAATATTTATCATTCTTGTTGTAAGTTACATGTTTTGTTTTTCGTGTGTGTAAGAACACTGTGCCAACACTGGTGTCAGATTTTTCAAGCTGCCTCAATGCATCTGACATAGCTTAACTTGCCTTCCAAAGCATGGAGGAGCTTGAGGTATTTTTATGGCACTTACGGTCACCCATCCAAGTGGGAACTGCGCCTGGGGTTGCTTAACATACGAAAGCGCTAATAATGCTCATGCCTACTAGGCCATCGGGCTCCTAGGCTGTAAAAAAATTTGATTACAATCTATAAAATAAACAATTCCTCTCATTCCAACGGCCGCCAATCTCGGTTAACCGCGCCGTATAATTTCTAAGCGCCATGAGCGCCCGCCCAACCGCAGAGCAACCACGGCTAAGATAACTTCCAACATATTATTTAGCAAATTCAATTCGTGTGCGGTAAAACTATGATGTTTTAACGGTTTCTTTTGCCCAATTACTAACTTAATGTTGATTTTCTAATTTAAACTATTTCAAAGCTAAATCAGGGTTTTGCATGTGTTATGTGGGACTAGGTATTTAATCTGAAAACAATCAGAATAAATATATATTTATAGGAACAAATATTTATCATTCCTTTGTTGTATGTTATGTAATGATCTATCAATAAAATTAAATTAAAATGCAAATCTATAAAATAAAGGATTCCTCTCATTCCAGCGGCCGCCAATCTCGGTAGACCGCGCCGTATAATTTCTAAGCGCCCGCCTGACCGCAGAGCGACCACGACAAAGATAACTTCCAGCTCCAATCCAACATATAAAATGTTAGCAAATTCAATCGTGTGTGGTAAAACTATGATGTTTTAGCGGTTTTTTTGCTCAATTATTAACATACAAACAATAATTTTATTGCGTTTATCTAAAGTAATTGCTTCTATCAACGCGATTGATGTATATTTCAGCTTTACCTAAATGTGAAAAATGTGTAATGATGATTTGTTACTTTTATGTTATAATTATAGATAATCTTGATATTGGCCATAGTTGTGGGTTGGAAATAGCTACAGTGATGGTTCCCATTCTCACAGGTTTCTCGGAAACTCAGGAATTCTGAGCGAAGTAAAAACACGCCGTACCGAGAACCGATGGTATCGGGTGTTTTACGCTATCGACAGAAAAGGGTGTGATGTTTTCCTTCTATTTTAAATAAATAACTAACTGCTGAGAAAGTATTTATCAGTATTTTTCTGTGCAGGTAATCAAACAAATCTACTAGCAGGCATACAACGGACTATCATATAAAACGCAACATATTGTAATTGTACATAAAAATTAAAATACCTATAACGTGTACCTAGAGAGACAATCTGCAAAAAAATACAAGATTATTTTCACACTATTCAAACGGCAACTCTATACCTATTATCTTCTTACTAATTAGCTCAGAATTAATAATAGTACTAACGTACTTAAAGTTAAGAATATTATTAATTCTCACTACATTTCACAATAATAATAAAAAAAACCCGGCGAAGTGCATTTCGGGCCACGCGGAGTGTAGGGTTCCGTAGTTGCACGTCATTTTATTAGTTTGTCAACTACGCTTTGGCTTGTTAACTGTGAGTCCTACTAAGTTTTGATTTTTTCCGTTATACCCTTAATTTTTATCCGTCCGTATATATTTATATGTATTTTATTTTATTTATATTGGAGGAACCCTAGAAAAATACTTTTTTAAACTTTACCTTACCACTTTGTCGACGTTTTTAATATATAACAACCTATATTCTCACACCAAACTACAACTTTCTTGTACTAATAGTAAGAGCTAAACCGTAGACAAACAGACGGACATGGCGATACTATTTGGGTCCCTTGTTTACTACAGAACCATAAAAATGCATAGCCCGACAAACGTTCAAGTATCATTGCCTGTGGGCTATCAAAAGATATAATTTTTAAAATAAAACATTAAACTTCAACACTATAATTATACTTAAATCATCTTATCAAGGTCATCTGATCATGTCAATAAAATAAGGTACAAAAGTACCGAAAGTAGAAAGCTTAACGGTTGGTTGACAATGATCAGCGGTTTTGGCGGCAAAAAGCAAAAACCTAATTACAGGAAAGTTGGACAATCTCTCCTTTTAAATTGTCTTGATTGAAATTACTTGACTCATCATCATCAGGTCTTTATTAGTCTCCACTGTAGTAGCACGACTCTCTCTGTACTGCCAGAGCAGTCAGAGGATTTGGCCTACACTCTCCACGCTGGCCAGACGGGTTGGAGAGGTCTCTTTGATGTTTATGAGCTTTGTTTAGCTTGAGTTTCCTAAGTCGCCTTTTACGACATCCACGGGAAGATTTGGAGTGGTCCTATTCTTCTCTGCCGGGAACCACACGGCACATTAAGTACTTGACTATTGAGTACTAAATTACTTGGTACACAGTCTTTAAAACTAAACTACGATTTTATTCGTACAGGCAAGTTAAAAGAACTTGAGGAGGAGGAAGAACTTTTTGATTGTCCCATAATGTTATTTTATCAGTGATTATGCCTGTTAAGTAGCCTCGGCGTTATTACCGCTCAGATTGGTGACAACCGGTGGTATAACCATCATCAATAAGAAAAACTTATAATATCTAACCATACATACTCTTCTTAATGGCGTACTTTTACTTTATCAATTACTAGCAATTTTCCCGCGACTTCGTCTTCTTTAATTATTGCCTATGTCACCCATAGATAAATTGGCATTGTAAGTGAAAGGATTTTGAAAATCGTTCCTAAAGTTTCGGAGCCTTTTCAATGCAAACAAACAAACTATCAAGTCTTTCCTCTTCATAATAATTGTTAAGATGTATTGCTTCAAAACTGTAATATTACGAGTAAAGTTCAAATCATTAAAATACTTCATTTTATTCGAAGAAATGCTATTAAATATATATATAAAAATATATATATATATTTAATAGCATTTCCTCGAATAAAATAAAGTATTTTTATGAATTGGGAAAAGGGAATTGATAGTTTGTTTGTTTAAATAAAGTATTTTGAAATGGAGAAATGCATTTTGATGCTTTAGTTTCTTATTATTATTTATTTTATTTTAAGTAACAGAAGTTTATCTAAAGTATGGCACTTTTTTATTTTTTTATTTAATTTAAGTAATTCAAATGTATATTTCATTTCGGGTCTCATGATAAGGTAAGAAACTAAATAATTTTAAAACGACTAACTACAACATAAATGCTTAATGCATCCACCAAAATTATACTAAATACCTTCAAAATTTAAATTATCATGGGGGAAGTAGAACTGCATATATTATGCGCTTCAATGGTGCATTAAAATAGTAGTCAACCATCTGAAAAGCATTATTTTATTATGCTTATTATACTAATAAAACAATCATATTTATTCACCGTATTCTCTCTATTTTAATGTGGATATTGATGCATCATCATCATCATCATTTTGTAAGGCAGGTCACCTACAGCAAGAACCCTTTACTTCTAATTTTAAATTCTTCAGCCATTCCTCAACTCTCGGAGTCAAGGAGTGAAGTTCGCTCAGTCCTTCGGGGAAGTGAAATTAATACGCTTAAATGTATTAAATTTGGTTAAAATTTTATATTAAATCAAAAGTAAGAAAATATGATAATAATATTATTATAAGATATATACTAGATTAATTCAATTTTTTGTAACTTAGCCATTGCCCTAAACATTTTAAAGTAAGTTCTCACACATCCCTTACAAATTATTGGATCTAGACATCTCAATCCACTAACGTTTTCTATAAATTGTCCATGATTGATTGAGTTCTGGGATAATTTTTTTTTACTGATTTGCTTATATTTTTTGGATGGTCTTCCATGTTAGCAGACCTATTGTCACTATTTTACATATTATAAAACAAAGTCCTTCGCCGCGTCTGTCTGTTCGCGATAAACTCCAAAACTACTCCACGGATTTTTATGCGGTTTTCACCAATAGATAGGGTCTTTCTTAGAGAAAGGAATGAATGGAAGGGAGAATTTTGCCCTTCTGAACGAAAATGCTCAATCTGGTACACAGATGGCTCAAAGACCAATCAAGGGACAGGAGCGGGCATTTTCTCCGAGAACAAACAACTGTTTCAGAGCATGGGTCAGTTCGCTACCGTATTCCAAGCGGAAACATATGCGATAACTGTTTGTGCTAAAATGAATTTGGATAAAGGGTTGAAAAATCATCATATCTACATTCTAAGTGACAGCCAGGCGACTCTCACGGCACTTAGCTCTGACAGAATCGTATCCGGATTGGTCTTGGATGGTGTGAATGCCTTAAATCAACTGGGCAGGCACAACATTCTGAGACTGGTTTGGGTGCCGGGTCACGTCGGGGTTGAGGGCAATGAGAGGGCTGATGAGCTGGCAAGGAGAGGATCGAATATACCATACATAGGGCCCGAACCTTTCTTAGGCCTTTCATACAACACAGTAACAACTGCAATAAATGCGCATGTCGACAGCAGACATCAACGTGAATGGACTAACCTGAGTGGACACACACACTCGAAGGAGACACTTGGTATGGACAACGCTAGGTGGTATAAAAGGATCTGCAAATATAGCAGAAAACAGTCAAGGATTCTTATGGGAGCCCTGACCGGTCATTTTAAGAACAACAGTCATCTATTCAAAATGAAAATCGTCGAAAGCCCACTATGTAGGGTATGTGAGGAATCGGAGGAAACAATGAGACACATTTTGTGTCGCTGTGACTCGTTGGCTGGTAAGCGGTTGGACCTCTTTGGATCAGCTTATCCTGATCTGGAGGACTACAGGCACTACGCACCAGGTGATATTCTGAAGCTCATGCAGTCCTTCTTCAGGAATCACCGTGTGGGTGAGTAAGGTATGGGGTAAGTACAAAATAACCCAAAGGTTAGACGTGCTTCCGATTTATAATCGGCCCCAATTAAGATAAGATAAGATAAGATAGAGAAAGTTTTAAGGCATAATACATGCCCGAGCGCAGCCGGAGAGGGCTGCTTGTAGAAGATAAAGCAATGTAGATATATACTTACTACTTATACTTAGTATTGGCAAGTCAGTCTAAGATGCTAAAAGATCTCCAAAGTTTCCAGATTCAAACAAACCATTTATTGAAGGAAAGCAAACGGCAACTGAAAATATTGGCTGAGAACTTGCGCTGATCTCAGTAACTTTTCATATAACTCGGTTTTTAGTTGTGTTTGAGTTTAAACCCGAACTGAGGTGAGTTTAAATTCAAAATGGCAGACTTGAGGCGATGATTGAGGTGCCTTTTGTCTTTAAAGTTTTGCAAATATACGTTCAATGGATAAAATGATGAGTATCAAAAACGAAACTTTATTTCCTAAATCTACCGTATCAATTATACAGCGTGATTCTGGATCTGTGGTCTATATATTTAAATTAATGAAGGAATCAGAATCCTTAAGGATGCGCTAGTCGGGAACTCGAACTCGTCAGCGCACGTGGCTAATTTGCGTGCTATTTCGCTGAGAAAGGGATAGACTCGATTTTGAACAATGCGAAACTATTTACACTGATGTATAAGCACATCGGAACTACAGTCTAGTGTGTGCAAACACAAATATTGTTGAAAATCTTAATCTTTGTCGTCTAAAAATTTGCGAGTATGCGTTTGGGAGAAGTGTTCTTGTGATAAAAAAGCTGAATGTTTTGATTAAAAGTAAAGTTATTTAATTTTTTTAATAACCAAACAACGCTTGTATGAATTTTGTTTTAGAGATTTTATACTCCTTCCGGTATTTAATTGTCCTTAAATTTGCATTAAAATTACGTATTGAAACGGAATGTTTTGAGACTCATAACTTTTAAAGTACTTATAATTTTACAATTATGATTCCATACAAGCATAGATAACGACAATACAAATCGATAGAATTAAAAACTTTAAACAGACAATACCGAACAACGGAGTCATCACCCTACAGAATTTGTATGGCGAAACACCTGACTAGCGCACCCTTAACGGAATACAGAAGTAGAAAAAAGGTAAAATAAAAAATACCCTCTATAGAAATCTGCCCAGCTGACCGGTGACTTTCTTTGGAAGGTAATTTTTTTTTTACCTTTTCTATAATGCTACTCATATAAATTCAAAGCAACCTCTTGACTCTAAGTAATCGACTTTGAAAGTTCACAATGAAACATCGCATAGTATACATTCTTGAAATGGAGAGACGGTCAAATATGCTATCGTGAATAAATTTCTTAGGTAGCATATTCAAAACATTAACTTAGAAAAGAACAAACTTATTTTAACAATTACTGCCATTATGGATCAATTTACCAACCTTTTGGAAGCCCTTCTATCCTATGATAATATATTTAATCTCTTTGGTACAGTATCTATTCTTGATTCCCAAAAAATTTTTAAACTCTTATAATAATAATATTTGTGGGCTGAAAATAAAAGCGTTTTTAACAGCCAAAATTATTCCTATGTACTCAAGCGAGCAAGCGTTAGAAAGTAAACTCCTAAAAACATCCACGTCAGAATTAATTCATAACCAGAATAACAATCTCGAGTCGGACATAACTTCCCGGACAAACATGCGTAATCTTACCGTAACAAGTATGCACTTAGTCCCTATCGGAGCATGCACCCCATGCACCCCCGTTCGACAACAGCGGCGGGTAACGCATGCAAATCGCCCGGGGTGAAATATACGGCCAATAAATAAACAGCCCAAAGGGGTGAAATTAAATATTCATACGGTAGTGATGGGCTTGTTGTCGATAGGGTTATATGATGTAGCACATGATACCTGCGTTAACAATGTTACTTTTTTTCTATACAGGGTTATATTTATAGGTGTTCTTATGCAATTACAATGCTATTCTAATAAACTCTTATTAAATGAGCTTAATAAGATATGGGAAAATATCACGTGGGCAGGATTCGAAGGTAGCCTATCTTATTTCTTATTTTTTATCCCATTTTAATTTAATAAAAGTCTTTCTTTATTTTATAATGTATCTGTTGACTCTATTTAAATTTTATAATTTAATAAGAGTCAACAGAGCTATTTTAACAATCTGTAAACTTTTTTTACGAGGAACACACACAAAAAAGGTTGTAAAATACTTCACTAACGTAAAACTTAAACCTAAGCTACATTTTAGTTTAGCTTATGGCTACTTGACTACGATATTATTTGATTTGCAATACCAAGTATTTCTACCTATTCTCTTTTCCGATTTCTAAGCACCTCCTGCAGTCTATAAAATTCAACATTTAATGGCACTACAACTATTGCAAAATTGTTACGAAATCATTCGGTAGCATTAAAAAAACTTTTCAGTTTCTATACCTTATATCCGCTTAAGATCCTCTTTATATCGATATCATATTAGTTAGAGACGCAAGCATTTTAATATTGAATTTATCGACAAAAGTGCGTGCAAGAACCGTACATCACTAAGACGGTCCAATATCGTAATAGGCAGGCTAAAGAGCGAAGCGACTTGTATAACATCACCAAATTAGCCAATGTGCACTAGCCCTCGGGCGGTTGTAGGGTTGCCGCGGGAACATATAAATGTGGTTTTAGAAATTATTTTATATTTATAGTTTGCTATTTATGTAATTTGTCCGTCATTACCTTCTTCTTACTTTACCTTATTTCACTTTTTTATGTTAAGTGTCTTGGAGTTATTAAAATTGTAGATTCCTTAAAACTTAGCGCATAATGAAAGTTCAATCATCATCATCAAATTTAAGAGCTGGGCTCTTGTCGGTGGAGCTTATTCCATTCCTCTCTTTCTTCCGCCAGTTGTTTCACTTCTCTGTAAGTAGCAACATTAAGTTTTTCTTTTATTTATTTCATGAAGGTGTGTCTCGGCCTTCCCGGTCCCCTTTTTCCTTCTATGTAATAAAATAAATAAAAGTTCAATAATGAAAGTTCAATAAAATGTTAAATTATCATGTTAATTTCTTTTACAGGATTTATGCGGGTGATTCTGAATAACCTTGCAATGTTAATAATGTAATCAGACCTCCTAATCTATTCTAATTAATATTATAAACCTGAAGACTTTTTTGTTTGTTTGGTTGGACGCGCTAATCTCAAGAACTACTGGACCGATTTCAAAAATTCTTTTACCATTGGATAAGTATGAAATTGACAATACCTAAATGACATACGCTAAGTTTGTACCACGGGCGAAGCCAGGGTAGACTGCTAGTAGAATATAAATACGCAACAATTGAAGTCAAATAAAAATAGAATTGGAATGCCCATAGAAATTTAACTAACTAATTGGTGAATATGTATGGGACGTCCAATCTTTTTAATATTATTTTTCATTTTATCTTTCTTTCGGATCTATATTCTATCAAGGATTCTGATTCCGTCCTTGAAATATTGCCAAGTTGTTCCAAATCGCCTTCATAGAAACCGAAGAGTAGGATATTTGCATTTCCAGACATAATTGTAGCCATATTCCAGCCGTGTGGTTCCCGGCAGAGAAGAATAGGACTACTCCAAATCTTCCAGTGGATGTCGTAAAAGGCGAATTAGGGAACTCAAGCTAAACAAAGCTTATAAACATCAAAGAGACCTCTCCAACCCGTCTGGCCAGCGTGGAGAGTGTAGGCCAAATCCTCTGCTTTGGCAGTACAGAGAGGGTCGTGCTCCTGTAGTGGAGACTGATAGGGACCTGATGATGATGATGATGACATAATAGTAACTATGCTAGCATAGAAAATTTTAAAGGTTATCGATTATCGATATCTCGGTATACTCGGTATCTGTATACCGAGATATCTTAATATCGATAATCCATACTCCTACAAGGAAGACGAAAGTTTAGGATATGAACAGGGAAAATGTGGCTTGCTTGTGTCAAAGACCTTATTTAAAGTTTTAATTACTACTGTGATTAAAAATAACGATCTCAAAACCCTCTTAAAAGTGAATGTTGCAAACATTGCAAAGGGTAAACATTTTAATTGTAATTTAAGTAGGTACTTTAAAAGGTAACGCACATAAATTTGACATAACGAACGGCGACCGAAATACCCACTTCTTAAATGTCAACAAATTGATCCGGCCCATTATAATTGACAAAACAAACTTGTCAAGTGCTAGCTGGACATACTGAGGATTCCGTAGTAAGACGAAAAACATATTTTTTGAAGACAGTGTTTTATTTATATTTATTTTGTCATTAATTCGTCTGTAACTGATTCCCACTAGTATGTATAAACATACCCTGTAAAAAAATAAGTGCATTTATTTGCCTAATGTAAATCAGGACCTTATTACTCAGACTTCGAAGTCCGTCCGTTATACCGTATAACAACTAATATAAAACCAGAATAAAATAAATAGTTAAGGGTAAACAAACGTGATTTTTTGCTGATAGTCTAATATTGTATAGTACGGAACTATAAATGTTTTTTTTTTGTTTCTACTCGACGTATTATGGATCGATTATATCCCTGTCACAGAGTCCCATGGATGAAAGGACAGAGGTCGGAAACTTACGGGTTACTTCGGGTTGCCGTTGTCAAAGAGATGCCGTTTGTATCCTTTGGATACAGATCCCTAAAAATAATTCTCAAAGTTTTATTGCAATCACCAAACTAATTAACATAAAAATATATATCGTCAGACCTTCATTAAAGTTATCTTCTGAATGAAATATTAGGGTAGATTGAAATACGAATCACCTTTAGCAGTGATAAGTAAATCACAATTAAATATCACTTTATTTCGAGTGCCATCAGTATTAATAAAAGCACTATCTATTGAATAGTTGATTGAGGAAATTGTTAAAGTACCTACCTACTTGTGATCTTTTGTCAATTTATGACGTTCAAATACAAAATGTATATTAACAATAATAGCGTTGCCTATTTTAGAGCTGTTAGAGGCAAAACTTTCTAATAACTATGATATGGTTATCATTTTTTAAACATGACAATGATTGAATGAATGCGTCAATCTTTGAAAATATCCAACTTGCTCTCATTTCTTAGCATTTATGAGCCGAGAAAAATATATTTGTGGTGTCAGTTCGAGTAATTTTTTCTAGCTACACTGACATAAATTAATATACGAAAATTTAAAGCAATTGTGTAGATTCAGAATTCATCGACTTCCTAGAAAGTTGTGAAATAAATATTTTTTTAAACACATGAATTCTTTGGTGGACTGACTAGAGATTTTTTTTAAGTTTATTAAAAAGAGGGAACTTGTGGGAACCCTGTGATTTTACCCAACGACATGTAAATGCCTCGTGACGCCTTTATAAATGATTTTATCCAGCGTGTTTTGTGTGAAATATTACGATGGCAAATTGAATTGGACGCAATCTGGCCGAGAGATAGGCCGTCGCATGTGTTCTAAACATAATAGGGTTATTATACAAATCATGGGGTGACGTTGGTCCAAACATTTGGAACGCTCGTATGAACGAGTTCTTTGAAATGGCGTATTAAAATATACGTTTTGTTACAATGTTTGTCGGGTTTTGTCAGTGCACGTGTTTCATGTCAAATTGTCAGATTGTACACTTTTTGTGATCGTGTTGGTGTGTATTACACTGTGCTCGTTATAACATGTTGGATTTAAATGGTTTCTGATAACACATAAATGGTATTATTCTGTAATATTTCTAACATGACACCTGAATCCATAAATAAATACTTAAAGTGATTTTGTCCAACCTGGCAATAGTTTAATAATGGAATCAGAATCTTTTATAAAAATAAACCATAAATAAATAGAATAACTATACATAGGCAAGAAAAAAGGTAGAGAATTAAAAAATATTTGGGTATCCCCTGTAAATTTGACCACCTGATTAGAGAATTTGTACGAAAGGTCAATTTATATTCTTAATAAAATTGTTAGGTTATTCAGAATTACCTGTATATAGCCTGGGGCTCTAGCTCAATCTGTGTAGTTTTCCCACACAACAAAGCCATGTCATACTTTTATTTAACATTTCTTATACATACTGTGATGGCTACAAAAAAATTTAAATAACAATTAATATTACCAGAATCAGTAACAACCCTAAATAAATTTATATACAGCATTTAAATAAATTAGGCATTCGATAAGGGACTGTCTACACGAGCTAGCATTGACAGCCGTACGTATATCGCGTTCACCTCTGCTCTTCGTGAACCATGGTAAAAGGCCACGGGTAAATTACTAGTAGAGACTTAAATATAGGTGCAAAGATTAAAAATAACTGTTTAACGGGTTTTAAAACATTGTTAGTTAACTATTTTCGTAAAATCTAAATGAAAAATAACACTTCTTTTGCACTCAGTGACATACGATGTAGCACAGATAAATAAGAAAAGACAATAATTAAAATTGATGATAGAAATTTAAAGACGAGTTTACGAATTTTTCAATATTGTAAGGTAAAGTAACGATCATGAAATCCAATAATAACAAGCACTTCTACATTAAAATCTTGGCATACGTCGTGCTGACCTCTGTACGTTATGAACTATGACAGGCCACGGATAAATACCAAATCGAGACTTGAAAATCACACACACACATCATGGGTTTTATGGGGATACTTATAAGCATTTTTCGAGGTACAGTGCTGCCCCCACCAAAATGATATCTGTAACCTTCAAAATTGATATCTGTGTCTTCTTCCAAATGATTTATTTCAAGTGAGATAAAACTGTCCAGGTAGTAAAGGGATTGTAAATTATTTAAGGTTTTTTTTCTAGCTTTTTATGTCCCACTGCTGGGCAAAAGCCTCCCTGACTGGGTCCCATACGATGGACATAGAAAAAGAGAAATACCAAAAATAAGGTGGTCAGATGATATAAGGTTATTTGATATTTACTGGAAGGATTTAGAGTTATACTTATTTATAATCATGAAATCCCAGAAATACTTAACTTTCTGTCGTAGATTAAATAATTTAATTGTATCCTTGTCTTCAGAGTTCGGAGTTTACTTAAACTGAAATGTTTAGGAACATTTCAGTTTCTTGGACCGAATTGTTCTGTCTGAACAGATAGTTGTAGGCAGGCCACGCATTTATTACGAGGGTCCTCACAATCCAAAAATAACAACTAACTGACAATGAAATCAAAAATACGTATGTACGGATAAATGAGGTAGACATTCAATAGCACACTACAGAACAATATAGAAAGTACTTTACAGGCTGTAAAAGTTCTAAAAGAGTTAATAAACCCTAGTGAAAATGAATTACACTAAACAATGTCAACAATAGTAATTCGGTGTGTAAACGTATCCATACGTTCTGAATGTTATCTGATCAACTCAATGGTACAATAAGTGGTAAAATAATTAGCTGAATGCGGGATCTATTGCTTCCGGCAGCTTTGTGGCCAAATTAAATCGAAATTGGGCCACTAGAGCTTTAAGCCTTTATTACCCGACTGCTAAGAAGGGTAATGCGTGTCGGGAGTATATTGTCCGTTTGTAAATTTCTTTCTAAACTCGTATCTTTGAAACGACTGGATGAATTCGACAATTCAGGTATTGTTAGGTTCATCTTAAAAAAACATATTTCATTCTCTTTAAAGATTTCTCCTTTTAAAAGAAACGTAATAAATGAGAACTTTTTAAATATTGTCAGGAAAACTGATATGGTTCAATAGTATAAGTCATAGTCAAAGCTCAAAAGACGAAGGGTATTGCGGCGCAATCTATTAAAAACAGACAGCTAATTTGTTTAATTTGCACATGTCATATTCGAAGCAATTAATATTCACCTCAGCACAATTATATTCTTTAGGAAATTCTTCCCGAATTTGATAAGAAGCAAGGCATAGAGCATCATTACAAAACATTTTATAAGGACTTCTAATTGCGCGAGTTCAACTTGCATCTGCCCGGCTTATTCATTCTTATTATTCAACGAGAATACTTTTTCCTATAGGACTATTAACAATCTCTAAGTTAAACCGATTTCAATGAATATTTGTGAAAATAAAACAAATATTTAAACATTTGAAACTCTTTTTTGAGACAAATTCTTAAGTACTGTAAAAATTCATGACTTAGTTTTTCAACGTTAAGGAGTTCTTAAGACCATCACCTATTAAATAGCGATATTCCTGCGAATTCGTCCGCGTAAATCAAATTAAATATGCGCCTATGTCAGACGCAGAAAGTCCTGACAGGGTAATGAAAACAGGGAATAAGACGTTTAGGTGGCTACAATTCTACTTAAACAGTTTAAGGTACATAAAAGACCCATCTTTATCAATCTTAACGCAGAATGCATTGAGATTGTTATAGATGTCTTTAAAAAAATAGTTTTGATAAAACTATTGGTCACTAACGTAAACCAAAATATAAGAAAGTCTGTTATTTCCTCGTAACCAGAATTCCAATTGCAAGTAAGTACATCAAACTGAAAATCTACTCGAAACAATGTAAAAGCATAGTAAAAGGTTAAATTAAAACGGTACGGAACCCAGACGACAGCTGGTGGTCTATTAGTTACCCATTTTATGAGACAAATACTACCCTGGGATCTTCAGGACGAGACAAAATGAGATAATATTTTAAGGATAGTCTGGTGTTAACTTAATGAAATTGAAAGAAATTATTATATTCTTCATTTGGGAGGTTAATGTTTAAACATTCACAACCTCTTTTTTGAGACAAATTCTTAAGTAATATAAGATTTCGTGACTTACTCTTTCAACGTTGAAGAGTTCTAAAAAAACTTACCTGTATACAAAATAGCAATTTTCCCGCGAGTTTGTTTGCGTAAATAAAGCTTTCTTAAAACCATCAGATTTAGCAAAATTAGTATTAAAGTTAGGAATTGGATTATAAACAAACCAATGGCCACCTATAAGAATGATGACAGCTGAAAAAATTTCCAAGTAAGAACTTATGACTGTATTTTGATCAGGTTTAAACAATGAATGCTCGTCTAAATCACTATTTTGTAGTGGTATGCCAATTATGTCATTGCTTTCTCTATTTCACGAATAAGATATTCCTTTACCGGAAGCAGGAAATATATCTATATCGAGAGTACTACAGTTGAGGGCAATTTTATACAGCCACATAAGCTGCTTATAACCTGGACTAAACTAATAGTTTGTTTGAGACCTAATGCCTACAAATAACGACTAAAAGTGTATTATTTAACTATTTTACGGGACATGAAGAGATAAAATTAACCATATTTTAAGGATAATAGTAAGGAATGAATGTGTTTAGACAAGCTGTTAGGGTTAATTTAACTAGTTTCAGCGCTACATTGTAACGAAATGTCTCTGTTAGTTAATATTAGTATGCAAATGGAATTAATGCAGTTTTCTTATTGCTATGGGCATGTTCTTCCTATATAGGTTCTGCATCGTTAGTGCCTGTGTTTAAAGACTCTGATGTTAGCTCAAGAAAGAAATTTATATCGTCTGATTCTGCCTCAAATTACCCTTATTTATAACAGAAGCTCACTGTAGCTGCAATTCGAGTATAAATTTATTTATCACAATCAATTTAAAGCTCCTCTAAAAATGATTGGTAGACTATGTCTTTAATTATTGAATTATAAAAAATTCTATACATGGTTATAAAAAAGTTCTATGGTTCAAATTTGTATAAATGTTAATTATAATGTTAAAATTTTCAGTAATAGCTTGCCAGGTTCCTAATTATTAAATTTTGGTAAAACTGTGGGCTAAATTTATAATGTGAAATCTTGTAAACTATATTATTATTTTAATATTAGTTTTAGTTTAAAATCTTAGTTTATAATGTGACCAGTTCTAGAGCTGTTTGATATTTCTTTTCCTCAACGACAAATCGCTGGATTATTATCATAAAATTCATACTTAACTTATACCTTGTGATATACTGTGAATGACATGTAAGTGAATAAACGGTAAACCAGTCAGCAATATACGATTTTAAGCTTTCGCGGTCACAATCACTTTTATTATTACTAATCACACCAGACAAATCTCAAAAACAATCGCGGTAAGTCCCGTAGTGATGATAATACAGACAGCAAAATATTTGTTAGGAATAAAATAGTTTCCGAGTTTACACTAACAGACAAACATTTAAGAGAACGGTACCTAAACGACAGCCGGCCCTCTATTCTGTACGTACTTTATGGCAGTTTCACACAAACAGGACCGCTGGTCGGATTGACCTCATATTTTAAGACAATTGGCGGACAGTCCATGGAGTTGTTTAATTAAAATATTTTGGAAACATTCCTTTTGTAAACAAAGATAAACAGTATGTTTCTTCAAATAATAATGAACCAATGGTTTTAGAGCTGTTTGATATACCTATTCTGTTGTTCCTTGGAGACGCTATCCGCTCGCTTTATTCTAAATCCTAAATACATAGATCTCACCGGAACAGTATTTTTTCATGATTGGAAAGTATGTAGTATGTCGCTATACATACATATTATTACGTCATTATCCCTTGTGGTATAGGCCGGGCTCAAGGTCATATATACAACCCAAAGGCCACGTTTAGCGTGTTGTGGAATCGAAATAGTGATAGGTTGCTAGCCGCATCGCCTATTGACGTGATTCCTTTTTTTATTAATTATTGAATTAGGCATTTGTCTCCCATCTCACCTCACCAACGGTCTACCCGGGAAGAAAAGCCACTGGTATACTTATTCTGGTTATTCTTTTTCTCCCAAACCAGCAGGAAGAATGTCCTCATATGTATATTTATTAGACAGATGCTCTAAAACCTAAGATTAAGTTCAGGATGGAGGCCGGGGGTCTTTCCTATCTGGATACAAATTAAATATTTTAAATTTACAACACAATAACAAATAACAAGAAATTCGTAACAGTAAAATTGTTACAGATGTGGAGCTGCTTGGAACTCTTTCCTGTCTCAAAAAACATAAAAACCGACTCCGAACCGACAAGTAGAAGAAATATCACTTAAATAATAATTAAAGTCGTCACGGAAACGGGACGCGATTCCCGGTAAAATGATTTTGAAAAATCACCATTTGAAAGTTTCATTCTTCGGAAGTATACCATAGGCTACTTTCGCACTGTTCCCTAAGTTGGCCTGTGCCTAGTTCAATTAAAGAAGATTTTTTAACCCGTTTTATACTTTTTAAATATGTACGGACAAACATACAAATATACACTTAGGTAATGAAAGTTCGCACAAGTGTTAAGAAGCGGGTATAAACTAACATGAATATATAACATCCTTTTTTTAAAATTGGTTAAAAGTGAAAACGTGAAAAGTGTACACGAGCCAAAAGAAGAAAATCGTAACAGGAAAATTGTTAAGAATGTCGATGTTTGGAACTCTTTCCTCTCTCAAAAAAAAAACATAAAGAACCGAATCATAAGTAGAGGAAATATCATTTAAATAATATTTAAAGTCGTAAGGGAAACGGGACGCTATTCCCGGTAAAATGATTTGGTTTCGGTCCGTTTGTAGTTAATGAGGCGTTTATACATGTGCTTACGTTTGTCTAAACATGCTTTTGCTATTTTTGGTATTGCCTATAATAATGTCTTTTCGGTTGACTTGCATCTACCACTAAAATAAGTAACCTAATATTTTTTTATGAATCAAACTTGCCCGAACACGCAAACTCAAATAATGCTTATTTACTCTTGCCTTAAAAATTCCTTAATTGTACGATTTGGGAAATAGTGACGCGCGGGGAGGGAATTCCATTTCTTAGCAGTAATTTCTATCTTCTATTTATCTCAAGTAAGACGAGCTCCGTGGCGCAGCGGTCAACACGCCAGCCTGCGACACGGGGGTCCCAGGTTTGATCCCCGGTCAGGTCATGATGGAAAACGATCTTTTTCATAATGACCTGGGTCTTGGATGTTTATCTATATAAGTATATGTCATAAAATATAGTATCGTTGAGTTAGTATCCTGCGACACAAGTTCACAACTTACTGTGGGGCTAGCTCAATTTGTGTGATATGTCCCTATATATTTATTTATTTTTATTTATTTATAGTAAAGCGACCATAGATGTTACCGTATATACAAAAAAAAACATGTCATCGCTGGTATGGCACCCAATTAGTGACATGTTAAGTGTAGTAGATGTTCCTGGGTGATGATTAAACTTGCCAAATCTTCCACCGTCTAATCAAACTATTTAAAAATTGAGGTAAACACTCACCTACGATTATTTGTTGTTTTTCGTACGTGTAAGTGGCCAACACTGGTGTCAGTTTTTTTAACCTACGATAAGCTAGGGTGATATAGAAAATAGGAAAGATTAGTCTTCTTTCTTAGTTTACCTCGATTCTACACGTCGATTTTTCACCATATCCCATTCGTCTTACGACTGCATTAGGGCTTGCGTATTTAATTTAACTCACTTTACATTTATTCATTACTAGTTGTTACCCGCGGCTTCGCCCGCATGATATATAACCTATGTCCTTCTCAGTACCCTAACCTATGTATATGCAAAATTTCATGACAATCGGTTCAGTAGATACGGCGTGAAAGCGTAACAAATAAACAAACTCACTTTCGCATTTCTAATATTAGTTAGGAAGTTAGGATTAGGATAATATTCAGTTCATCAAGAAGTAGTATATATTTTAATTAATTAAAATATTACCAAAGATTTATGTTTAATTTAATTTCGCTAACTTAAAACAACTTCCCGCTACGTTTTCTTTGTTCTGTTATCAAAAATTAAAACACTAATGATCTCATTTCCGAAACGCCTGAAGTCAATTCTGCGAAAGATATCGCAGGTTACTTAAAAACAAAACAAACTTGTATTTGCTTTATTCATAATTAGACTGGCCTAATTATTTTTATTTATTTTTCGTTTCAAGTCAAACAGTGATGCAATTGATCCAAAATCTAGTTAGTAACCTAAGTGTCAGGGGTGCCATCCTCAACTGCATATCCAGTGGTTGTACCGTTGTACGTATGGCATCGTGTACGCCCGCCCGGCCTCCAGAGCAGCTACTCTCTACTCCCCATTCCATCCTAGCAAGTAGCATCCCAAATACCTTTATCCTGTTCCCCCAGTCCAACAAACTCCTGCCATATCCTTGCCTAAAAACAGTTTTGATGGTCAGCAGTGTTGAAACCAATATAAGCCAAAGTAACTGCGCTCACCAACCCGTTCGCCAAGCGTAGTGTGTATGCCCCCAAATATGGAAATCCTTGGTGGAAGCTTATATCCTGCAGTGGACTTCTTACGGCTGAAATGATGATGATAGCAACCTCAATCTCCAGAATCATTTTTTTTGTAATCCTATTTTCATGAATATATTTTTTCTGTATAGAATCATGTGACAGTATTTGATCGTTGTAAAATATCACGAAAGCCAAATAACTGGTGATGGAAGAATCAAAAGAATGGAGAAACTGGAGGCTTCTTCACTCAGCTTATTCTACGAGCAGGGTCTGACTGTTATGCTAAGCTACAGACTCGAATAGAGTCGGCTGGGACAGCAATCAACTCGGACCGCGGTTCTAGTTACTGGAACCCTCGGCCTAGCTAAAGCAGGCATACGGACATCAGCCATTATGATATTTTTTTTTATTACCATTCCACATATTTTACGTGGCTTTACAAAAAACGTATCTCAGCAAATACTACATATATTTTGAATAGCCGGTATCCAGGGCATTACAAATCCCTCATTGTTCAAATAAAATCACCAAGCCAGCCTCTTTACACTCTGTCGATAAGAACTAGCATGTAACTTACTATTTTTCCTCCGTGTTCGCCACATAGGAGAAGATGGAGATCTAAGTGAAAATAATTCCAAACTTTCTATTTAGGTAAAGTAAAATAAACGGACATCAACCGATACAAACAATGCATCAATCTCCTCCGGGCCACATAAACCGCGCATTTACGTATTCTTACTAATAAAAAGTCTTAATAAGGCGAAGCAATTTGGCGTTATGGCTCATAAACCCTATAAGCGTATTAATTAGTTTTGCTTTTGGAAGGTGTGGGCAAAAGTGAAGTGTGGGCGTGGGCGTGGACAACCTAGTGGCTTTGCGTAAGCTTTTACTGGACTGGGAATCATCATCATCATTTCGTGTAGGTGACACGGTCAATCGACCATGCACGCCCTGGTGTCAAAGTTCTTCGGAACCGCCTCTCGGTCTCTGACGTGGTTCCTTTAGCGACTATCAGATGGCAGCCGGGACCAATGGCTTAACGTACCTTCCGAAGCACGGAATCATCTTTCTTATCAGACAATCAGGTGATTCATGCCTGCAATGTCCTAACCAAACTGGAAACAACTTAACAAAGTATGCTTCCCGTGGGAATCGAACCCACGACCCCCGAGTCAACAAGGCAAACGCCTTAACCACTGGACCACGGAGGCTGGTGGAATTAGTAGTTTTGATGCCGTTTTGGCTTAGTTCTGGTCATTCAAATGGGTAAAAAAAAAGGTATCATCGTCATAATCAGTTCAGTCTCCACCGCAGGAGCACGACCCTCTCTGACTACCAAAGCCAGAGATATTAGCCTGAACAGTCAGAGGATTTGGCCTACACTCTCCACGCTGGCCAGACGGGTTGGAAAGGTCTTTTTAATGTTAAAAGCTTTGTTTAGTAAAAGGTATCACTATCATCACTATAAAGTATAAAACGAAGTCGCTTCCCGCTGTCTGTCTGACCCTATGTATACTTAGATCTTTAAAACTACGCAACGGATTTTGATGCGGTCTTTTTAATAGTTAGATAGATTCAAGAGGAAAGTTTATATGTATATACATGAGGGCTGGTAGTATCTTATAATTCAAAGGAATTCTAATTTTTTATATTGAAATCGAAATTCTTTAGTAGCGTTGCGCGATTTTCGTAGATTTGCGTCATACGTCACTATAGAGTCATTTTTGCTTCTATCGGCAGTGCTACGATTTATTTTGTAGGGAAATCTTTTTTGGTTTCTTTAATCAGGCCACCTGTTTTTAGATTTTTCAACGGGGCCTTAAGGTCTTTAGACCTGGGCTCTATCTACCCCGCGAAGAATAGGAAGTGACGGTGTGGCCCTCTTTCGGGTTTATTAATGATTTTAACAATTTAAAAAGGGTGAACATTACAGACATACGTATATCTCAAAACAAATGTTAGAGTTAAGATTCTCCAAAGATTAAAAAAATTCGTGTTTCTGAATTCATACTTCTATGAGAATCTCCTTACAAACTTCCGAATACAATATTATTCAAAATTAGCAGTCCATCCCGTCTTCGTCCGTGGTACATACATAGCCTATGACACTAAGGGATAAGGTAAGTACCTATACAATGGTGATTTTTTTTCTTGAAATCAGTCCAGCTGTTCCTGACATTTGCACATTTAAACAAATAAACAAATTCTTTAGATTTATAAAATTAGTATAGATTCGAAAAAAAATTGTATCCTTTCCATATGCGCGATCCTCACACATGCTTAATTTTATGAGTTGATGTCTTGTACTGTTTGTGCCTTTCTCGTGAACTGTCAATGAAATCCTCCAGCTTTGAAGTTAACTAAAGAAGCAAAGCAGCCAGCAGTTAAACTTATTTATACCCACAGTTAGTGCGCAAATAACTTTCATCCCTTTTTACTTGTTTCACCTTGTAGAGCAATCGTAGAGTTCGCCCGTTTGTAAAATAAATAAACATCTTTAGTAAAGAGAGCAATTTACTTAAGTGCTTATAATATTAATTATAAGTAAGATTATATTGCGATCTCCGTGACGCAGTGGTTAACTCGTCACGACACGAGTGGTCCAGGGTTCGATCCCCGTCAGGTCAAGATGGAAAACGATCTTTTTCAGATGGGCCTGGGTCTTGGATGTTTATCTGTTAGTATCTTTAATAAAGTAATAAATAATAAAGTATCGTTGAGTAATTATCTGACGACCCAAGTTAACAACTTACTGTGTGTGGGGCTAGCTCAATCTGTATAATATGACCCTATATATTTTTTATTAATTATTCCTCACATACATATTCCTAAATATCAACTCTATTTAACCAACTCCCGAAAAATAAGGTGCCACATCAACGGGCATAACTTTAACGGTTTGATTAGATGAAGAGATTTTCTTGTTTTTTCGGTCGTTTTATAAAAATAAAGTGTGAATCTGACTCACATTTGGCCTGCTTTATTTGTTACTTATTGCGTACCTTACCTACTTAGGAGTTAAGTTTTAGGTGAATTATTTTATGAAAAGTTTTTAAGTCTGTTGGGTCATGTGGGTCTATTCTTAAAGTCGAATTAAACCACTTACCTACCTAGTTAATATAAGCTAGTTGTATCTTATGGATTTTCTTGCAGCTAAACACCGCATATTGTAGAATTAACTGCATGGAATAAGAATAATATCCGGGTAATATCGGTCCAGTTATGTAAATCATATAAATCACAGTTTGTATTTAGACCACATGTCAAACAAAAATGTTGAGTACAAAGCGAATGTAAACAAAACATTATTTATGTGGGGGAAGACTATTTTTAGATAGGCCAAGATTGCAGTGAAGCCGAAACTTGGCGGTTTTTTAATATGACATAGATTTTGATTCACTTAGTTTTTTTTTTTTAAGTTTTTCTTTTGCTGAAATTACAACTTTTACTAGTAAGTACTATTGGAACACGAAAATCACTCCTATGCTAAATGCTATGCATTTGCGAATGTAAGTAGATAAGTAATGTTGATATCTACCTAATTATTTTAAGGGTTCCGTATCCAAAGGGTACACGGGAACCTATTTACGAGACTTCGACGAGCTCCGTAGCGCAGCGGTCATCACGCCTGCCTGCGACACGGATGGTCCCGGGTTCGATCCCCGCCCCGGTCAGGTCAAGATGGAAAACGATCTTTTTCAGATTGACCTGGGTCTTGGATGTTTATCTATATATGTATTTGTTATAAAATATAGTATCGTTGAGTTAGTATCCTATAACACAAGTCTTTTATTAGAACTTACTTTGGGGCTAGCTCAATCTGTGTGATTTGTCCGTATATATTTATTTTTTTTATTTTTATTTTTATTTTTTCGATGTCTGTCAGTCTGTCTATCTGTCACCAGGCTGTATTTCATAAACCGTTATAGCTAGACCGTTGAAATTTTTACAGATTATGTATTTCTATTTGCCGTTATAACAACAAATACCAAAACAGAATAAAACAAATATTAATTACCCATACAACAAAAATATTATTTGTCGCATTTGATATTCTAATAATGTAATGTAGATAATTGTACGGAATCGTTCATGCGCGAGTCTGACTCGCACTTGGCCGATTTTTTGTAGTTTTCGTAGGAGTTAAGTTTTAGGTGAATTATTTTATGACAAGTTTTTAAGTCTGTTGGGTCATGTACCCACATGACCCAACAGACTTAAAAACTTTAAGACTAGACCCCTATTCTTAAAGTCGAATTAAACCACTTCCTGCGTGTCCTACCATCTGCACACGCGAGGACCTTTACAATGCTACTAGTAGAGCTGTGTCAGTGGCAATGTTCTGGTCGACACAAATATAATTCACCCGAGTCGACACGCTAAGAAGAAGAAGAACCACTTCCTGACATTAGGCCAAAACTTGGTTTACTTGGATATCGTCGTTGCAAATGCAATATTTTTGTACCATAGTGCTGGCGTGACGATAGAGTTAGAAGGTGAAGTGCCAATGGGAACTCTTAATTCAAACCAGATAAAGTCAAAGTCAAAATATTTTCATCGTAAGATATTTCAAAGTCATTTAGTGAACGTTAACTTTTTTACATATTGTTGATTACAAGTTAATTATTGATGACGACAATAATTTACTTACAGCTAAGTTTAATAAACTCATAATGTGTGACCTCAATTGATTTGTGTTTGCAAGCAATTTTCTGTATAAAGTCGCTCATAATTAAAATGTCACAATAATGTTTTTAAAAAACTTATTATGTGAGTACATAATAATTTCTTTACCAAACATTATGCACATTTCGCCAAGTACTAAGAGTAACGTAGATTTAATCTTTTAGGAACATATCATAATAGTACTTTATGTAACTGGTAAAAATAGACCTTAAAAATACTACTGTGAGATTCATAAAAAGATCACATGAGTATTTTAAGGCCTAATTCCGAACAGTTGCGTTGCATACAATTATTTATCTTCACACAAAAGTGTCTAAAATTTTTCAGAAACTGTACTTCTTTTTCATACTTCATTCTCTAGTAACAAATTGGTGATTACGTATATTTGCTGCCCCGTAGAGATTTTTGGATAGAGTACCTACACACCTACTGCTTCATCATAATGATTCACTTTTTATTACGAATAAATCTATTTCGCAATGACAACAATTTAAAGTCATATTAACAGTGCGTGTAATTTACGTACTACGTTAAGTACGTACTACCTTTAGCGTTGTTTTTTTTTTAATTATTTGATCAAAATTCCTCGTCTTCTGAAGAAATTCATCTTAATCGAATAACGATATCGTAATAAAAATACATACAATATTACCTACGGCCAGATACAATATAATAATTATTATAAAATTAATTGATGTAATGATGGTTATTATGACCACTTTCTGAAAGCATTTTAGAGACTTTATGGCGTGTGTGTATGTATAGAACATAAAAGTAGGTAGACCGTTATAGACTTCGGCTGCCAAACCCAGCACTGCCTGTCAGAAGATGTCATGACGCTGACAAGAGTATTGTCTTCACTGTCGGTTTGTCCATGTTAATAGGTCCATGGCATGATCTACTTTCAGTTAAGTAAGCAGCATTTGAATGGTAGAAAAAACATAAAACGAAGGAAGGATCGAAGAGTACCTATCTCAAATACGTTTTACAAATTCTTCTATAAGCATTTTAGTTTCTAAGCTAAAAAGCATATTGATGTATTTCTGGTATTGCTGGCAGCATTGCCAAATGGAATGGCAATACTTCCAGCCCTTTGTCACGGGATACCTCCCACCAGTAATTTTATGTTTAGTTAGGTTTATTGATAAACAGATTGTTTTAATATATTAACCAATTTTTATGTAATTTTTAAAACATAGACTAAGACAAATTCTTCTATTTTACTTCAATAAACTTTGTGTAACTTTAAGATATGCTAGGTAGGTAGTAACATCAACTTAGTAGGGCTATAAAATCAAATCAAAAGGTACATTTATCTTTTTATGTGTCATTGGAAATAACAGAACGCAAAAAAAAACATACGTACTTATTTAACCGAAGATATTTGGAAACCTCAAAACAGGAAAAACAAAAGCTCAATTCTAACGATTTTTTACACATTACACACATTATTACAACAACATTGTTCTTATTATGTAAATATTTAGATACTAATTTCTTACTCTACCTTTATATGCTAGTTGCTCTACCAATATATATTTATGTTACTTCATTAGTTTTCATTAATCAAAATGAACTAACGGGCTTCTGATGACCACCGATGAACTGTTAGCTTGCAATTACTTCACAAGAGAGAAGCAAAAACATATTACTTTGACACGGCCGTAAAGTTAAGCAATTTATAATTTGCGTATAAAGCACAGTTTATTGCAACTTATTGCAAAGTAAGTATTACTGGAAATAAGTTGTCAAATAATTAGTTCATCGAAATGTAAATAAAAAAACAGTATGTCTAATCACTTTTTCCGAACAGGTCTTAACGAAAGCGGTTGGCGGCTGTTTTAATCGTAGGTTAAGTATTTGCTTATAAAATAACAAGACTTTAAATTTTATAAATTACTCATGGTTAAAAAAGAAAACTTACCACCAATTCCCCATAACTGCTTCAATCAGCATAAGTAGAGACCACAAAACTTTCCAAAAAAGCTTCATAGTGCTCAAAAAGTAACTTCGATGGTCACCAAAGATTCACTACTTTCAAAGTTTACTCCAAATTCACTACACAAGACACCGCAAAAAGATACCTCAATTTCAAAAAGTCATAACAAATCGTAATCAAAAACAAAACACTAAACAATAACCACAAAACCGAACAACAACATAACAATGTAATCACAAAACATTTCCAAACTGCAGGCCGAAAATAAATACGAAAAAGAAAAACTTTTAAAACAAACTTTCGTGAAAGTTGTAGTCTTTGGACCTTCGGATTTTAAAAACAAAACTCATGACAGGGATTTAAAAATCGAAGGTGGTTTAAAAGGAGAGTAATTTACGTTTTTTCAAATACGAAAAAAGAATTCAGTGGTTTGGGCAGACGCCGCGTCCGAGACCCGTGCGCATGGGAACACAAAACCAGACTGACTTGCCAAGCCGTTTGTAAGTATTCCATAGGATTCGCTGGTAAGGGGAAGGGTCGCAGCAACGGAGGGCGTGTAGATGCATGCACTGCAAGTCCTTCAAGCCCTTACCACGAGTAACGACAGCCTAAAGACTTCAAATTGTCGTACGAAATGTCAAGAAGTCAGTTCTCAGGATCTGGTTTTGAGCCTACATAAAACTCACATTTTGTGAAGCGAAAACATGTAGTACTAGAAATTAAGGTAACATTTGCTCGCATAGCCCATCAATTGTGGACTTATGTCAAGGTGGTTAATGCGCAGAAATATTATCGTTTATTTTCAAATTGATTTGCTCGGGATTAAAGATGATGTTGTCATAAATGTTGAGATAAATTTATTTAAGAAGGATATAACATCGAAGCGTTTAGGATCTGATATGGTTTTTACTCCCACTTCTGATTTAAATTCTTTGATATTGTTGACACACGATTTCATAAAAAATAATACAGGTGTTGATCAAATTCTTTGGATTTTTTCGTAATTATTATTCATAATCATATCTGACTTGTGAATGATATTAGTGTACCTAAATCTGAGTAATTGTTTGGTCAAAATAGAAAATATTTATATGTCACATGATTAATTATTGGAATATTTATATAAACAAAATAATAGCATAATTAAAATGTATGTATATATGGCATATTAAAATGATTTTACTAATAGACGTGCAATATTATTAAAGAAATGCTGTAAAATAACAAAGAAATAATAATTCTAGAATAAGTTTACTAAAATAGTTAAACCCTAAGTTCTTATTTAAACCTGATTTATAAACGAATAGGATAAAGATATAATTACACCCTCTTAACTTCATAAAGATCCATAGAAATAGAAAAACTTATTGCTCGTTGAATGACGTTAAACGTCATTGCCCGCGACTTCTTCTAATCACGATATACAATACAACTTTTTCATGTTCAAAATCATTAAGCTTTGCCTTTATCTCAGTTCTTAAATTCGATCTTTGGTATCTAAGTTTAAAACGAATTGATTCTCAATAAAAAATAGGCCTATAATGAGGTCTAGGTATCTGTATCTTTTTTAAAATTAAAACATAAATGCCATCTTTTAAAAGTTTTTAACATTTAAAAGATGGCATTAATTATGTATATAATTTAAAAAACTGGGATTTTTTTCAAACAATCAGGTAAACCCACCCAAATGATGATAAACATCTTACTTCATGTTATCTTTCGCTAATTAAAATTTGTGCCAGAAATTCTTTTTATTTTTCATATTAATTAAGTATTAACGTTACCTAATCATGATGATTTATGGAAAAAGTCATAGGTGACCTGATCTGACTTGACCCACTACCTCATACTTTGAGAAACTTGCCCTTGGCACTGAGAATTTTATTGTATATCTTTAAATTTGTAAACTAATAATATTAATGCGATTGGGGTGGCTAATTTCTGGGCTGCGACAATTTAATGTTTTTGCCATCGAAACGCTAAGAAGAAGAACTAATAATATTAGGTATGCAAGCTAACGTTAAAACTTGGTTAGTACCATTATCCGATCTTTAAATTTCAATATCAGCTTAAAAAAGGTCATAATATTAGCAGCTGTTATAATGTTACTGTTAAATAGTAGTTAAAGTTTAGTTTGAAAACATTTTAAGCTTGACTCACCTTTCACCTCCACCAAATTTTAATTAAGCAAATATCATTAAGGAATCATATCCCTCCATCAAAATACCAATCTACACAATGACATCTCCCTTTGTAAAAGTTAAAAGTTCCGCCTTATAACTAATTTTGAATAAGAACACAAAAAACCCTTGTGGAGAGTTAAAAAAACCACGACAATGGGGTTTACCTGGCCGCCATCTTGTTCCCCTGTTTACGATAGCCGTAAAAATGTAATTGCAGAAGATCAAACATCCCGACTAGGTTTAGAAATCATAAGGGATCGCCTAAACTCGCCCTTATATGTAAAGTAATAGGGATGAGATTGTTTGGGAAACATTGTTTGTCCAGGGTGCAACGGAACACATCTGTAGTGGATTTATGGAATTTTGAACCTTATGAGTGATAGCTGAGATGAGAATAAGTTGTGAAGATGATTTAACGTTTTACTATTGCAAATGAAAAGCAATTCGTTTGCCATTCCAAATTTTACTTATGCGATACCCGACAGGGTTCATATTGTACCTACGTAATATAATTACAGTGCAGTGACATTATTGTAAGAACTGATGTAATGTACAATGTGTACAATACGAATTGCAATAAAGAAATTGAAATTGAAAATTGATATTTGAATACAAGTAGGTATGTAACTCATCAGATATATTAAATTATATTATCATAATACCTACTGTCAATTAAAAAGCCTAAATGGATATGAAAAAAGTCTTTATTAACCTAATTATTCAATAGACATTCTTTTATCTTTACTGAATCAGCTGTATTTTTAGTACGAGATGTAGCAACAAGAGCGCAAACAGTCAATTGCCGCCAATCTACGGATCGCGACAATGTGGATTGTTCTATTACCGTATTACCTCATTGGCACGATTGTGTACGACACATTAACACATCCTTGAAGAATAGAAACGATGTAAGTTTTAATAGATCTACATTTAACTTCTTTCCGTCCTATCATAATTTTAGTTTTGATTTACCTATTTCTCTTGTTACTATTTGAATAAAAATATTTTCATTTTGTTATTTTATTTCATGTCAATTGTTAAGAAGTTTATGAGATTTCCAGTTAGTGGCAACTCTTACACAGCTGACATTAATTTTACTAAATTAGACTAAATTAATTTTACTTATATAATTTTTTTAACTTAATTTTAACGTATTATCTCTACTTTATTTATTTATTTCTGTTTCCTTTTCTTGACTGATGTTGTTTACTCCCTTTTATGTCTACTTTTATATATTGAAATTATCTCTACTTTAGTTTAAACACTGAGTGTGACACATGTTAGAAATTTTGAAGTTAGATAAAATTCCATAAATTCGGTACGAAATCAAATAACTGATAGAAATCATATTAATTTTCTAGAGAGAGAGAGACTTCTAGTGTGCTTGCTTTGCTTCAAAATAACCGTTACTCTTAACTATGTAAATATATTGTTAAAGATAACGAGTGCTTTGAAGTAAAGTGAAGAAAACAAATAGAACAACTAGAAGAAAATAAGTATATATAAACAAATCGTCTGACTTTGGGGTTATTTCTACAATCTAACGCCAGTTAAGCGACACATTTATAAAGAAAACTGACATCTTATTCAAAAACTTAAAGCAACGCAACTTCAACTCGACCCAAACTTCTGATAATTCCATAATAATAAAGTATCCTTAGGGTAACTATACAAAAAGGAAGTACCTTCTTAACGTGTATAATATTCGGCTAATCCCACATCCGTATACAAACCAACAACAGTTAGCAAATAAAAAAACTTGTTCAATTGTCAAAGTAAATTGAACAAGGGAGCATCTTAACAAATTGTCTTCTATTATCAAAACTTTCAACTTCGACAATGAAGTATATCCAATAGTTTTTAAATGCAACAAAGACTTTATTTTCAAAATTGTACTCTATATCTATTCTAATAAAGCACTGAATATGAAATACATTTTTAGCGAATACCAATTAGGTTTGATATCAGAACAGCTTCTAAACGACTGCCAAACAATAACATAAAGGAATCGATACAGCGAGATACAAATGAATAATCTATAAATGCCTTAAACACATTTATCAAGAGTTCAAAATATGGTAGAGTCGCTACAATTTATTTTTTATCATTAATGCGTTATTCAATTAAATGGTATCTGTTGGCAAAAAAGAAACACAAACACATAGTAAAGAATTAAATACTATATCATTATAATAACCTAATTAAAATTGCTTGGGGTTGTGAATAAACCTGACCACTTAATTTAGGACATTCACATTTCTTTCCTCCATGGTTTGGGAGAAAAAAAACATAAAATATACCAGTTGCTTTTCTACCCGCGCAGACCGTACAAGCCGATCAAGGGAAAATCTAAGAAATCACGTTATAGGCGATGCGGCTAGCAATCCATCACTATTTTGACTCCGGTTTCCGACTTAACGACCACTAATACGCTAAACGTGGCCTTTGGGTTTTATAACCTTAATCTCTGTCTACCCTTAGTCTTGATAATATGTTTGTATGTATTCACAGTTCTGGATGCTAAAGATGCCTTATTATAACAAATATCTTTTTTGTCGTGTCTATAATCACTTGTCATTTAATAATACACCTAGTCAAGTGTCAGCTTTTTCACGACCAAAGTGAACATCAAACAAAATTAACCCTTTCTTGTTCAAATTTTAACTAGGTAATATTATTAGCCAGCCATACTTTTGCTCTGAATCTTTTGTCTTGCGAAGGTACATTGATTTACACTTTTTGCCTTCAGAATTCACAGTTTCAAAATAAACAGTTGCACACCTGGGACACTACTGCTAATAAACGTTTATTGCGTCTCTGTTATATAACAAAAAACCCTGAAGACACAATGTTCAAATGCTGCAAAATATATTATTATAGAAAGCCCTTTCTTCGCATTTGTACATCTGTGTCCAAACTTAATACGATCCTGTTATTAGGAGAATAATAAGTCGGCATATTCCATACTCAGCCCGTTTTTGCGATAGCATCTCGCTATTTTTATTTTATTCATAGAGACAATCTTTATTCTTTTGTTTACTTCGATTCCATTCTTCGCTGAGACACAGTACAGATGGGAGCTCGCGCAGTAGGTACCGTGAGTGGCATCTCTGCCTCTCTGGCAGTGATTTAATCTGTGGTTAATTGACAAATTAATGGCGTGTTTGATTTATTGATTCCGTATAGGGTTTTTAGTTTTTACAGTCTGTTTGACAGATTTTAATGTAATATTGTCGGTATGTTCAGATCAAGAGTTTG
Source organism: Rhodophaea formosa (assembly GCA_963082605.1). Taxonomy (NCBI): domain Eukaryota; kingdom Metazoa; phylum Arthropoda; class Insecta; order Lepidoptera; family Pyralidae; genus Rhodophaea; species Rhodophaea formosa. Next base: position 7,494,751 of record OY720226.1, read on the forward strand.
AAGTCCCAATCCTGATCCCAAATAATATTATAAATGCGAAAGTGAGTTTGTTTGTTACGCTTTCACGCCCCATCTACTGAACCTAGCATCATGAAATTTTCCATAACTCATTTCACGAACCACAAGGATTCCTATTTACAATTTTGTTACGGAACTCCAAAGCAGAAGAAACAGACGTAGAACGGAAACGGCGTCGTTTAGTAAATAGTTTTGAAGTCGTACGGACGGACGGACGAACTCCGTGGCCCGAATAAAAACACTCTCAGATAAACTATACTTTACTGTAAACTGATTGTACTTAGTATTGGGGCGCATTATCGATGTTTTGATGTCGATGAAATTTATTTAGACGGATGGATGCTGTATTTTTGTTCGGTAAATTATTACGTAAGTCAGACTATGATAGATGTAAAAGTAAAAAATAAGCTAATAGCTTATTATTTTCATAGTTAGATTTGATGTATCACGATCGCTTTATATACTGTTTCACATTCACTACACGTGTGCACTACAGTGCTGCGTTCTCTCAGGATTTTCTAGATTCGATCAACTAGCTAATAGCTACTTGCTATACCACTTGTTCGTTTTAATGTGGTTTTAATTGTTATTTTCAAGGTTAAGTACAATCGAAGGCAGAAAACTTAACCCCTACAATTTGAAATCTGATTGTAACGGGGTCAGGTTTATCTGCCCCGAATGCACATGTTTGTTATTCGTGCTCCTAGTGGTATTAGTAAAGGTATTTTTGCAATAAAATAATTCGTATTTTATCGATACAACCTTTGAACCTCGATATTCAAAAAGCACGTTACTAGCGTCTAAAATACTGGCTTGTTTCACCACTCGATCATAGACGTGTTTTCCCATCACTCCGCAACTCAACAGTGCATCTTTATAAAACCGCAGGTACAGCGCTGGCTCTAGCCTGGTGCTCGGGTACCATGTAGACATGGCGCCCCGTAGTTTTTTTTATATATAATATAATAAAAATAAAAAATAAGTTTATTTCAAAAAGAATTTTACCCTTTACACTTCGTGAACATGTAAACAGTTACATATTTGTATTGATACAATTTTTTTTTACACTAACACAATCAACAACATATTGATTTTGAGTACTAGAGATTCACAACTACATGACAATTTTATCATAGGTATCTAGATTGAGTTTACAATATGATATGATAGATAGGAATTTATACTAACATTAGAAATTGGAAATATTTGGTGGTTTTATTGTTTGCGTTGTATAGTATCCCGAAACTACGGGACCGTTTTTTTCAATTCTCTTACCTATAGCAGATAGCTCATTTATCTGCTGGTGACAAAGGCTATAATTTACGCGGACAAAGTCACAGAAAACTTGCTAATATCATATAAAATGTATATTTTTTCCGAGGTTTGCCAAATGGAATGTCCTTTTTTATATATTATTTGACGTTTTACCAAAGTATTCTTTCACTAAATACTTATTGTAAGTGAGCCCCTTTAACATGCATTTGTATTGTTATAGTTAAGTCTGTTTTTTATTGTTTCTTAAATTATGGATGGTTTAAAAATAACATTGAGCCACTGCAACAAGATAAGTACGCATTACTAGACTCAGGAGACAACATTCCTCTTCACCACCCATGAGCCCACCAATTTTTAGGTTGAGGGCCCGAAGCATTTACAAATTGTTTTAACCAAAGAGAAACGGACTATTCCACTCAATATAAGTTTACTGACACCCCTGTTCCAAAATACAACTACTGCGCCCCCTAACTGCCTGCGCCCTGGGCGACACACGGCCTTTCCCATTGCTAAAGTCGGCCATTCGCGGGTAAACTCAGCCGCAGTTATTGTACATTTACTGCTCATTAATATGTTTAGTCTATAAACCTGGAACAATTTACGACCGTAATAAAAGTGTGTTTGGGGGATTTTCATTTGTCTATTTTGCTACTTTTTCCACGTAGCTGGAGAAAATGTTTCGAGAAATTACTGTTTTTTTTCTGTACCTTAGCTTTTCTATAAATGTATATTTTTAGCAGTTATCACCGACAAGTTTCAGTCTTTTCAGGACTCTTTTTTTTAAATATTATTTCTTACCTACTTGTTCTCCTTCACTACTAATTGTATAGAAATATGGATTTGAACCCAAGATGAATTGCGAATTGATGAGTTTTACTGAGTCTCACCCAACACAACTTCTATTGCAAACGTCTGTCAATCAATAAGGGATTCTCTAATATTGTATTTCTTTCCTAATCAAACAAAGACAACCTTTTGTACTGGTAGTGCACCTAAATCAATCAAGTAAATATGTAAATAATGCATGCATTCAGCTCAATTCAATATCCATTTACGGGGTATTGTATATCGCCTTTGTTTTAGTTGCACGCAACCCGATCCAAAATGGCGGGCAGAAACGTCATGGAAACAATATGGCGGCTGGCGGTTATTGTTTGAATAGACTGAGGTTATGCTTTCGACGTGTAAGCTTGGAAATACATCCCTGGTTGGCAAACATCCTTTGGTGTTGTAAGTTGTTTTGCTAATATGTGTACAATTTTAACATTATTTTAACGTGAAGAAAGAAGAAAGTATATGTAGTACTAAGAATCACCTTGATGATGACGTTCTCGACACCAGCAGTTTTTGGAAATTAGAGCAGCAGAACTATGTAACTAATCACTGTGCAATGGACGACGTGTAACAAAATACAGAACATATGTGAAAAAAAAGTTGCAATGTCACATTTTCAGGCAAGTCCATTTACTCCGCCATCCTGTCCGGAGCAGACACATATGACGTCACATATGTCGCTTTTGTACGGGTGATATGAGAAGTTTGTTTAGCAGCTATGAATGTTATTGTATATTATATATATAGTTCATTGGAATGATTTCATAATAAAAGTTGTTATTTATTAAGGGGAAATATATATTTTTTTAGGGTTCCGTAGTAAACTAGGAACCCTTATAGTTTCGCCATGTCTGTCTGTCTGTGCGTCCGCGGTTTTACTCAGAGATTATAAGTACTAGAGAGCTGAAATTTGATATGGGTATGTATATTAATCCCATGATTAATATACATACCCAGGCAACCAACTTATAAAATGTACTCAAAAATGTAAAATTTCATACATTTTCATTGTTACATGTTTATAGTCGTTAAACTGTGAGGTGCGAGTGTGAACAGTGTGAACTCAAAGTTGTCATTCGCAACTACGGAACCCTATACACTGCGCGTGGCTCGACACGCACTTGGCTGGTTTTTTTTGTATTTATACTTTTAAAATTGACCTGCCTAAATATTTTTTAAACAAACTTAACGTAATAATTTCAAATTTAAAGTTTGCTTAGCAGTCTTTATTAGGTACTTAGATGCTTACAACGCAGTCGATATCTACGGATTTTAAAAATTAACACATCATGCATTTTGCTATTTAACAGAACTATTTTAACGCTACTGAGAAGTAAGGGTATACTATAGTCATACCTTAGATATAGTCAAAGAGTTATAAGTACATTGGGTTTTGTCCTAAATGTTATGTTGCTTTTTAATACGAGTTATTATTAGGGATACTTCCGGTGAGTGATACAACCAGTAACTTTGTATTCATAGTATACTTTGTTATATTTTTGATGCATGTTTAGTTCCTCTAAGTAACTATACTTATTTCATAATTCGTTGACTCAGTCAAAATCCTTGTATAGTAGGTACCTATGTATGTGGGATGGGAGAATGATGGACTTCAAGGAAATCCTGATTAACACTTCAAAAATATATTATCTTACAATTTGAAATGTAATCGTCTTACATCTTAGCGGATGGCGTGCGAGTCACAATCTCGCTTGTCTGACATTCTTTATTTAAAACATTCATCTTCTTTCTCATAATTCCCCTCAAACCCTTAGAATATGACGTAAAAAAATAAATGCAATGGAAGAATATATTTACTTTATCTTGTTTATAACAAAATATCCTTAGAATATGGTGTAGGTATATTAAGAGCACCGGACAATCTAAACTTTTGGGCCATTAAGATCCTCCAGACTTGTGCCACCTCGTCCTAAACTTAGTACAATATGGTAGTTGGTACCTGTCGCGTTATCTGGGCGCACGTGAGCAGAGTCGGCGGTAATAAGAAGTCAATATTAGCTGGGCGGGCGGGTTTGAGCTAGACAAGTATGGACGCTACTTCTTTTGTATTATTTACTAGTTACACTGACTGACATTTGAGAGAAAGGTAGACAATCTAAACTTCAGCTGGACTATTAAGGTCTTCCAGACTAGTGCCACCTCGTCCTAAACTTAGCACAATATGGTAGTTGGTACCTGTCGCGTTATCTGTGCGCACGTGAGCAGAGTCGGCGGTAATAAGAAGTCAATATTAGCTGGGCGGGCGGGTTTGAGCAAGACAAGTATGGACGCTACTTCTTTGTATTATTACTAGTTACACTGAGTGACATTTGCGAGAAAGGTAGACAATCTAAACTTTAGCTGGACTATTAAGATCCTACAAATATGAGCCACGTCGTCCTAAACTTAGCACAATATGGTAGTTAGTACCTGTCGCGTTATCTGTGCGCACGTGAGCAGAGTCGGCGGTAATAAGTCAACATTAGCTGGGCGGGCGGGTTTGGGCCCTCCAAGTATGGACGCTACTTCTTTACAATTTACTTATAAATTATACTAACTGACACATTTGAGGGAAAGGATGCATTGTTCTAACATAAATTGTTCTAACTTTTTACATACAGGGTGAAGTTTTGATCGTTTTGGACTCGTGATTCAAACCGTTGATTTGGACACCTTTTCCTAGGGGACCAATGCTGGAAACTAAATTTATTTTTGACATGGTCATACAAATTGTTAGAGCGACAAAAAAAATATTATAGTAATGTAAAATTTTTACCAGTTTCCAGCTTTGGTTTATTTTTTTATCGACGGGAAAAGTTGTAGTTGAATTGGTTGACATAAAATACTTATATAAAGCCGTCTCCACACTGCGAGGCGCTCGGGGCCACCGGATAACAGCGCGCGTGTACACAACGCCAATTAGAGCGCGCCCCGAGCGTACCGACGCTGGGGACGAGTCGTGTATCGGGGTTGTTGGGATATGCGGATTTGGAGGCAAATAGTTACCACCGGAGGATAAACAAGGTTATTTTTAAAATTAAAGTTTTGGGACTTGCTTTTTAAGGTAAACTATAAGAAAATAGGGTATATTTTCTGTGTACTGGATAAAATTAGGTAACTACATCAAATAATTGGACTGTAGTACAAATTAACTTCGAAGTATAGAAATAGTCTAGACACCAGGGGTGTCTCATAAAACTCATTGCCATTACAAACTGCCATGGACGAGCGTGAGTGGTGATGATATGATAAGCCCTGCACCTCTTTGCCTTAATGGCCCTGTTGTCCGGTCAACCGAACTACGGAAAAATATTATTTTTCTTTTCATTTCGAGCCATTAACTGTCCCACTGCTGGGCAAAGGCCTCCCTCCATTTTTTCCATTCGGTGCGATCTAGAGCAAAATTTTTCCAGTATTATTTTTCATAGTAAAGTTTTTTCAGTTGTCCTTTTGACCGGACCAAGGAAGATTTGGGTTAAAAAATCAGTCAATAAAAGTTAGGATGGAGCTATTTTAAAGTTCATTGTGACTTTGTATAGGTAGTCAAACAGCAAAGAGCTTTGCTTTTGGGAGTTGCTATGCTATTGCTAAATTCGGAATTCAGCAACTAAAACTTCATAGTAATCATCGTGTTTACTTACAAGATGCGCTAATCAAGCCGAAGGGGTAAGTTACTGCGGAAACATCATACATGGCAAAAATTTTGATCGTTTTGGATCGATGTGTCGTGCATTGTTCCCATAGGAAAAGTTGTTCATATTGACGAGCTGAAACACCCCTTAAGGTTCCAACACGATAAAATTTCGCCATGTATAAAACCCTTTATTTCCAACTAAAAACGAAAGCTACTAAATCATGCGTTTAGTACTGCATCCCATTTTCGTTCCATCTCCTGCTGATTGCTGCGACAAACTGCCTGGAGTCGTGCCAACTGGAGTAATGTATGTAAGGTCTCAATATTAACGGAATAGAGTGCAGCTCGTAAAGAAAGTTGTTTATCGATCTTGGAGACAAGGCCTTGCTGTGAATAAATAGACTAACAAATTATTATAACTATATTATGAAAGGGTCAGACGTGAAAGAATACCGCAGGTTACCTAGTCAACGCTTTCATGGTACCCGTATGCTTGATTGCGCCTTTCAACATTTCCTGGGATACCAGCTTTTTCCTGTCACTTCCTACTTTAAGTTTTCTACTCTATGTCTACCTACTCTACATAAGTAATTATAGGTAGGTACTTAACTTAATCACAGACGATAACCTTCGTTAGACTGCCAACCTCGTTCAAAAATATTTGACCAACATAAGAACTGCTACAAGATAGACGTCATAGTTAGATGACGGTGCCACTTGTCTTTAGATGGCGTTAATCCGCATTATGCCGTGAGGTTCCCGGCAGAGTACCTAGAATAAAACCACTTGCCGTGGATGGCGTAGAAGGCGACTTAGGAAAAGCTAAACAAAGCTGATAAACATAAAAGAGACCTCTACAAACCGTCTGGCGAGCGTGGAGAGTGTAGGTCAAATCTTCTGACTGCTCTGACTAATTGTGGCTCTGGTAGTACAGAGAGGGTCATGCTCCTGCAGTGGAAACTAAAAAAGACCCGATGATGATAATGATGACGATAGTAAATACAAAGTTGTGACGCTACCAGTGGTGCCATCTATGTGCCAGAAAAAAACGTCTTCGTCCGGCCATAATCGTAATAACTGACTATAATATAAGTATTTTTTTTAGCTTATTATGTGCCACTGCTGGGCAAAAGCCTCCCCTTTATTTCTCCAAGTGTCTCTGTCCCTAGCCTTCTCCTTCCAGTCACTCTCATAACATGGTAGTATAATTCATCCGACTACCTTGTTTTGGGTCTTCCTCTCTTACTTTTTCCGTTGGTCGGATTCCAAAAGGTAGCGATATGGGCCCCATCTTTCCTGATGCATACGGCAGACGTGATCACGTGACCCGCCTAGCCCCACTTTAGATTACCTGACATTTTTCCAACATCTACCACGTTTGTAATGGAGCGTAGGTTTGTATTTTTTACTCGGTCTGTCAGTTTGATACTCAACATGCTACGCTCCATTGCTCGTTGGCAAACCTGCAGTTTGAGTCTCTGCCTTTTATTTAGAGCCCAAGTTTGTGCACCGTAGGTTTAAATGGGCAAGATACACATAACGAGAAGCTTTTTTTACTGTAATAATAATTGTATATGTTATACTATAGGTATTTTTATGCATTTACAATGTTTAAGTATAATTGTATACACAGTAGTGATTATGGCATGGTCCGACCCTTTGCACATTTCCACCCAAATTTCAAATCCAACCCTATTTGAAACAGTTTTTTTTTTAATTCCCAGCATTGATCCCATAGGAAAAGCTGTTCATATTGATGGCCTGAGTCAGTCTTTTAAGGGAATGTCGAGGTCAAGTTACTTACACGCTGTATACCTATGTACTAGTTATATGGAACTTCAAATTAAGCACCACACCATACACCTTTTGAGAAGGACTTTTAGGTACCTTTATCATTCCCCATGCAGTCGCACGTTCAAACCAGAAAATGCACAAAAAATTTTTTACCAGGTACAAGTACATATTCTATCGAAGTTAGCCTCCAGTCCATGTCTATAAGCCAGTCCAGTCTATATGTCTGTCTTTGTAGCCGAAATCATAATGGGCATGTTGACTAAAATTTTTTTCATGTTGCTATGTAAAGACCTGCCAAAAATAAACACAATAGTGACAGAAATACATTTCTAAACAAAAAACTCTTTCAGTTATAAAAGTTTTAAAGACACATGTTTTTAGACGTAAATTTTTAGACGTGAAAATGCGCCGCTGAAATGCCTACATATTTGTGACGTCATAAGCTTGTATTTTGTATGGGTGGCGTGAGAACTTTGTTTGGTAACTATACGAAATATTTCGTTTATGGTAATCGTTTCATAATAAAAGTTGCTATAAATTTTGCAGACTAAAATACAGTATAATTGTAATTAAAGATTTTCATACTTTAAAAAATGGTCCTATTTACCCAACTTTAAAGAAGCTTTAAGATCACTTAACGAATCGATATCAAATTAAAAGTGTTCTTTATAGTGTTTTTAGATAGAAATTAGTCTCATTAGAAACAAATTTTATATAATCTTAACATTAGGCAACTACCGTATTAGCTAATGAACCTAAGTTTCAAGTATATAATTCTAGGTCGTAGACTTTTCTGATTCTTCTGACCAATTTAAACATTTTCCTCCTATTCGAACGTTCAAAGCGGAAAATTGTTGAGAACAAATGCACATACGAGTATAAAATTTCAACGCAGTCGATGTCCGCCGTCCGGCCGTCTGTCCGTCTGTCAATATTGGCGCAGATAACGTGTAAACGCGCCGACGAGGCACTAAACTATGACAAATATGATGCGCGCCATAGTAAGGGCGGGTTAACACTGGCTCTTTCAAAGTAAATTGTCTAAAAACGGCGTTTTCTTTTACATTTTGTTCATAAACAACTCGAGCTGTGTGATTCCCGGCAGAGTAAAATAAGTCCATCCACTCCAAGTCTTCCCGTGGATGGCGTAGAAGGCGACTTAGGAAACACACGCTGAACAAAGTTTATAAACCTCAAAGAGACCTCTTTAACTATTTTGGCCAGCGTGGAGAGTAAAGGCCAAATCCTCTGACTGCTCTGGTAATAATGGGTCTGGTAGTACAGAAAGGGTCGTGCTCCTGCAGTGGAGACTTAAAAAGATCTGATGATGATGATAACAACCCAAAGCCATAATGGAGGTGTTGGTTGGTTGGGTTTGGTATGAGAACTTAGTTGTAGTGTAGCTGTAGGTAGGTATAGTAAGTTCAATTTGTATGGAAACATCTGATGTGCATCGGATGACATTAAACATCATATTTTTTTCTTTGTAAGTAAGTAGTTTTAAATTATTATTGTTAAATAATTTAAAAAAAAATCAGTAGGTAACCTATTCAAATCACCTACGATAGGTAGCGGACTCGGGCTCGAAAGCGTTACCGCTCTGATGATGAAGATGATGAATTTTGAAAGAAAAACCTTGAACAGTTTTAACGTACTCTACCAGTGTCCGTAGGGTACGTTAAAATTCTATATAACTATCTTCATTAGCGAATATTAGTGTAAAAGGCGATGAAGGGACGCGCATGTGGTGCATTGTTACTTACCTTTATCTTGAGCACTCCTACGTTTTCTTTTTTTATCAATATTAAGAACTTAAGGCGCTGTAATTCACGCACTGCCGTAAAACGTCTATTTTTTCGTCGCGCAGTTAGCCTTATTTTTAATAGAATACTAGCATGAAAAAAATATGAAGTACAGTTCAAAGGTCAAACTAAATGATTACATCAAAATATTTTCAAAAAATTATTTAAAACCTAGGAAAATAAAATGGCAAAAAGCTATATCTAGAAAAGGTTTCGTCGCGAATTACTTGATATGTTCAGCGACAACTACCATTTTTTTACATCTATAAAAAGTAAAACTTACTGAGCAAAATGGATACCTAAAAATATTACAATATTTGGTTATAATTAAGGAATGATTAAATTAAAACCGACAAAAAGCGGCCGAAATGACAGATACGGGTTCGAACTGAGATCGCCTACCGGCATCACAACTTTTAACCGTATTTTATAACCAGTACGTACTATTATAGCGCGATTACCATTACGTGCTATTATTATTAGGTGTTACAGCGCCTTAAGTGCATTATTTTAATAACTATCGCTACAGCGCAAGAAGTGTTTGAAAATACTGGCTTTTTTACTACTTACTTAGGTGTTTCGGAGTTCTAAAAGATTTTCGTATCAATGTTTTCAGTTGCAATGTATAATAGGCTAGTTGCCTAAATTTGATTAATAGATAAACAATATACCTTATTATACATTACACATGAGAAAAATATTATTTTTAATAAATATATTGATTTTCAACTTGTATTTCACATTTAAAGAAATGACATTAAATTTCTCCCGAAAACGCTTAAAACTGTCATGGCGTCTTGTGTGACGTCACCCCGTGCGAAACACAGCTGTTTGTGTATGGCGATTGTAAATGTTTTGTGATTAAAAATGAATCCTTCGTATTACAAGTACTATATGGTGCCCCAGGGGGAGAGCAGAAGCATTAAAATACCAAACAAATTATTTATATTTGTCCCAAGCAACAAGACATGCGGAAAATATGGAAAAAACACTTGTAAGGAGGAATGATGCACATTGTTTATCAACAAATTTAGAATATATTAGTGTGAAGATCATTTTCATTTAAGTATATTTAACAAAATGTAATTCAGCGAAAACATAATTATAACAACACAGATGAATTTTGCTTGGACATATTTTACACTTCTCAGTACATAGTTTACCCTCTCGCTTAACTTGCAGATCAACAACAAACAACATCATCTCCATAAAAATCTCGTGGTGGCCCTGAAATTGAGTTTATTCATTTAAGTACATTAATCTTTTAACAGGGTAACAAAAAGCCACGTTAGTCAATTTAAGATTGGCTAGTATTATTGCCTATAACATGATTTCTGAGATATTTATCCGTACCTAGGATTGACTTTTACAATCTGTGCGTTAAAGTAAGCAGCTGGTACATACATTCTATAGTTATTTTTGTTACTAGATAAGCTCATGTTTATCTAGGAACAAATACAAAGTAAAACAGAAATGATATTTTTAATAACTTTCATAAGTTATTAAAAATATCATTTCTGTTTTGCTTTGTATTTTTAACCTCAAAATATATCAAAACTGTGGTCAAAACATAATCAATAAATTAACACATATATTAAGGTATCAAGACTGAGAAATTGGGTTTTTAGCTTATTATAGTTTTATCACATGTATACTTACATTGAAGTTTTAACATTGCGAAATTCCAATGAACAAAAGTAGCTGTTTGATGCTAAAATTTTGCCAATTTTGAGCAAGTTATTGCTATTTCCTTTCATAAATCTAGATTCCATGGTGTTCTCTCACAGTATAATACTTTAAATAACTTAATAAAGGTGACGACAAAAGATAAAACCGTAAAATAATAGCTTGTAACACACTTTTCTATGAAAATGTCAACAACAACAATTATGTTTTCCACAGGGTGACGTAACGCTTTGTGATTGGTGTTCCCGGTCACATGACCTGATGCCTTTATTTTCATAATTTGTTTTATGAAAATATCAACAATCGTAAATTATTTTGTTGAATAGATTGATTTTTCCTTATCTACATATCATAATTATTTTTTACACACCTTAATCCAACCCATTTGTTCTTAGTGGATACATGCCTATCACGTTTATCATATTCCCATATCGACCCAAGTCGGCCGCTAAACGGTACACCTAATCCGAATTTTGAAGCATTAATACGAACAACAATACATGGATGAGAAAGCGCATGGCTAAACACACACCGTCCACTTACGATATGTTTGTATGTCTCAGACTAAGGAGAAATTAAGACGCCACGCGGCTAAGGCATTGTGGTCCCAACCAACCTCTAATTCGTAGGATATTTCCTGTTGCAGAGATGGCACTATTGGTAGCGCCACCCGGTAGTAGACACCCAGTAGGTATTTACCATAACTAAGTTTAGGCTAACACGGATTAACGCCATCCATGAAAGAAAGAAACAAATTCCTATATTTATTTGGCGAATAGGTAATATCAAAAGCGTGACGCGTACCTTAAGTTGTAGGATGCGTTAATTTGGTCTAATATTTTTATGTAGGTACGTTTGTATACTTATTGTCTTTAGCAAAGGCATTACAAGGGCATTACGTATATTACTTCTGTGGCTAAGGTCCCGGTGACTTTAAATTTAAAGAAACTATTACAGACCCTACGACTTGATGTCGATATTGTTTCTTTAAATGATTTATCAACTAGAAATCCATAGGATTTGATCCATATGTAAAGGAGGACCTATATACTTATATGCCATTGTCACAGACATGTATGACACGCAGTAAATATACCGACGATCGATTTACCTTTATTTATTCGTAGGGTTGACTTAGCTCCTTAATATTAACAAGTTTTCCCGTTAGAGCAATGGTAGCTATGCTGCACCTCGAAGATAAGTTGACATTCTCAAACTAATCGTCCAGCCGGCTAAACACTTGTAAAAAAAGAAGAAATGTTTTTTGAGATCATTTTGATTGGTCTTATACCTAGTAGGTACCAACCAACCCAGAAAAAGTCGTTCAAATTTCATATACTTAAAACATACATTAACAACAGCAAATAAAGTAAGCACTCTTCATATCGAGGAGCGCCGTCTTTATTTTTTTGTATGACATGTTTGTCTGTCCGTTTGCTTTGTCGATAATGCAGGCGACGAGCGGGGTCATGGAATACGCTCACCTTTCCGATTTGTTTTTTCTTTTTATTCGTTTTTCTTGTAGGCATGATATTGGACATGACATGACATACTAAGGTAGTAAGGTACAGGCGGTAGATACCTACTGATCAAAAAATAACTAATTCTATCTATAATTGAACTATGTTTTTGTCGGTGGAGTACTTTCCATGTCTCTCAGATCTCAGCCATTCTCTTAACATCCTATGCTACAACTCCTGCCTTTTATTTCATCCAAATATGTCTTTGGTCTACCTTTCCCTCTCCTCGCCTCAATTTTTTGTCATTTGACATTGTCACGTAATAACTAATAAGATACCTAATTTTCCTCTACCTAAAGGCTTTGATACCAACATAAGTTCATGACCGCTATCCAACTACTCATAATTATCAAAGAGCACTGTATTCTCCTTACTTTTAATATACCGTCCATCCAACGCTATTTTTTGATAAAAAGGATAATTAACCAGGTAGGTAATAAGTGTTAAGAGATAAATACACGGATGCGCACTTTCATGGTGAACGTAATCATATACCTTCTAATTTGACAAATTTTGCAATTTTCCAACTGCCCCTCCATTATACGCTTCTTATCCGGATGTAAGAAATTGAATATTTATGGTCTCCAATAAAATACGCCACTGTAGGATTACAGATTGCAATCTCACTTAGTTTTTGAGATATGCGGGGACAAACATACAAATAAGTATGGTCAGGTATCATAACTTTTTTAACCGACTGACCCACCAAGAAGGAGGATAATGTTTTTGCGCGAAGATATATGTATTTCAGTTTGTCAGTTTAAGAGTCCCACGTAAAGCCGAAATCCCATACAAACGTAGTTTGGTTTTAGTTTTACAACAGTTAAGCCAATCTCAACCAAATTTCGTACATATGACTGAATAAGGCATATTAATGTTTATAATCAGATTTCAATTTTAAAAACAATAAGTACCTATACAAAATTACAGAGAGTATAATTTACGTATCGAAAACTTCTATTTGGGAACTGAAAAACTCCGACACTTTTCATACAAATTACCGGGCAGGCCGAATGCATTGCATGAAAATGACGTAAAGACGTCATTTTAGTCATTTCAAAAGAAATAAATTAAATGTAAGAGTTGTGAGGATTTATAATAAGTAATAACATACAAAATAATACTCAAACGCTTAATTTATTATCACAAGAACAACAACACCTTACGAGTTAACAGTAGTTTAAATACTTACATTATGTACTTATCAATGTAAATATTTACATACTTACAACTACGTAACCTGTTCAATAATAATCAAATCAAACTGGGTTTTTAATCACCGAAACCATTATTCGAGCCTCGAAATATTTTTATATTAAACTTAAGAAAAAACAACAGCAAAGTACACATCAGATTCGCGAATAGAGGGATCCGTACAACAAAAAAAAAGAGTGGGATCGCGCACCGAGGATTCTGCGTTGACTTACAAATTTAATTTTTTCTCAGAATCAAAAGACCGCAGATTTAAATGTTATATTAATTTCAACTTAGCACGCGTTCCTGAGTAAATGGTCTTGGCAGACAGATAGACGGATAATCGAAAAATAAGGGTTCCTTTTTACTTTTTAAGGTATGGAACCCTAAAATAGATGTAAGTTTAGATCATTATTCATACAAAGCAAAATAATTGACAATGAAGTTAGTTTGATCCGTACACATACACGAACACCACAAACACTAATCCATTACTATTTTTCACATCGAGTAATGAAAACCCATACACTACACAAATAAATCCCATGGCCCAACGGAGCGTGGCCTTCCAAACAGGCAATGCTGGCAGAATCTTAGAGACCCTGCTCAGAAGAACTAATAATATCTTTTCTAAGAAATAAAACAGAAAAAATGTCTTGTCTGTGATACTACCAGTGTAATACGACAGGGAAAAATAATGGCAGTACTGTAGTAGCATCACGGACAGGTAAAATTTTCTGTAGTAGGTACTATTGAAAATTGTTATTCAGAGACTGATCACAGTTATATCAAAATTGAGAAAACAAAACACAATTGGATAAAACAATTGTAAATTTCTGGAGTGTGAAGAACGAAATTCTATTAGTTGTTTAAAACACATTTTTGCCTTCATTTTCGCTTTGTTGGACTCTGGGCCTTAAGGGTGCGCTAGTCAGGTGTTTCGCCATACAAATTCTGTAGGGTGATGACTCCGTTGTTCGGTATCGTCTGTTTAAAGTTTTTAATTGTATCGATTTGTTTTGTCGTTATCTATGCTTGTATGGAATCATAATTGTAAAATTATAAGTACTTTAAAAGTTATGAGTCTCAAAACATTCCGTTTTACAACGTAATTTTAACGCAACTTTGGGCACAATTAAATACCGGAAGGAGTATAAAATCTCTAAAACTAAATCCATACAAGCATAGTTTGGTTATTAAAAAATATAAATTATTTTACTTTTGATAAAAACATTCAGCTGTTTTATCACAAGAACACTTCTCCCAAACGCATACTCGCAAATTTTTAGACGACGACGATTTAGATTTTCAACAACATTTGTGTTTGCACACACTAGACTGTTGTTCCGATGTGCTTATACATCAGTGTAAATAGTTCCGCACTATTCAAAACCGAGTCTATCCCTTTCTCAGCGAAATAGCACGCATTTTAGCCACGTGCGCTGACGAGTTCGAGTTCCCGACTAGCGCATCCTTAATTCCCCTAATTACTATCTACCCCGATGATTTTATTGGTTGCTATGCAGCAACCAATAAAATCATCAACATCGACTTACTCCATTAACAAATTTAGCTGTGGTAAAGCTACGCTACTGACTGGCGAAATTCACTTTGCTAGTAGCATGAATGGGCCGGCTCGTCGAAGGAAGTACTACTCTCACAGAAAATCGACGTTTTAGTAGCTTTACCGTTTCTACGCTTCGTTCGGTGAGCGAGAGAGCCGGAGGCTCTTCCCTTTCCTCTCTGGGGAAACCCCCCCCTTTCACACCCATGGTGTTGCAGTTCTCCATGGGCAGCGGTGATCACTTGCCATCAGGCGACCCGCTTGCTCGTTTGCTGTCCTTTTCAAGGCAGTGGTAAATATATAGCCACCAAAAATTGAACCCTATGCCCCTGAGATAAAGTCCAAAAACAATGAATTTTGAATATACCTACAGTACTACAATTTTTATAAGTTACGCCGATGTACCTGCGCAGAAATCAAATTTTTGCGTGGCGTGAAAATATCCGGCCGCTATTTGTTGATGTTTACGCGCCATGCGGCGTCTCGGCCACTCTCGGCAGTCGTACAAGTATTGTGAGCGAGACAGCACGAGTCCTGCTGTTTTTGGATTTCAAATCTTATGTAGTAACAACAAGTTCGTTATTTCATTGATGTTTTCATTCGGTTTGAGTCGGCGGTAGGTTGCGCTATTCTGCGCCATCGAATAATACCGATGCGACTTATTAATGTGGTACTGCCTTGTAAAGGGAAATAAACGAAATAAAGGTCCAGTGACAAAACCCAGCAGCTAATCGAGTATGATAACAGTGTCGGTAATCTCCATCTCTCAGCTGGCGTGGTACAGCCCCGCTAGGACGTCCTGCAGGGCGCGTAAGAAGGGGAGAGTAGACGAGAAGCCTCCTGCCTTCTCCGTTTATAGCTACCAAAAATTGAACCTTATGCCCCGGAGATAAGGTCCAAAAACAATGACTTTTGAATATACCTACTGCCTTGTAAAGGGAAATAAACTAAATATAGGTCCAGTGACAAAACCCAGCAGCTAATCGAGTATGATAACAGTATCGGTAATCTCCATCTTCTCGGTGTGTCAGCTGGCGTGGTACAGCCCCGCTAGGGCGTCCTGCAGGGCGCGCAGGCAGGGGAGAGTAGACGAGTAGCCTCCTGCCTTCTCTGTTTCGTTCTCGGTCCTGGAAAATAAATACTTTGGTAAGTATGGGCGAAGACAGTATATTACCAAGGTGGTATCATCAACGATTATCGATAATACTAACATTAGACTGCCTACCTAATACAAAAATATTGGTCAAAACTAAGGCCTGCCATAAGCACGTAAAACGTAGGCGTTTATTTTAGTTACCACTAGCAGTTACCCGCGACTTCGTCCGCGGTGACTTCAGGTTTGGAATGCGGGGATTATAAAATATGACGCTACAAAGCGGTAAACTAAACATATACCCCGATTTACCCCCTTGGAGGTTTAATTTCGGGAAACTATTAAAAATGTTGCTCATTATTTTTGCCGTTCTCAAATCACACGAAATTTCATACAAAGTTTCATATAAATTTTAATCCTCTATTTCACCCCCTTAGGGGATGAGTTTTGGAAAATCCTTCCTTAGTGGATGCTTACGTCATAAGAGGAATACGTGAGCAAAATTTCAAATTTCTAGCGCTATAAATTATATAAATTTCTAGCCTGCGCGTGATCTTTGATAATTGCCCATTTTTTTAAGTATTAAAATTAATATAGTATGTTATCCTTAATATATAGACATATGCCATCGCGGACATTTTTGTAGACCTAAATAAGATACACAATTCCACCATACATTGTTTTGTTATATCTCAAAGGGTTTAAACAGCGTTTTCGTTGAAAGCTCCCAAACGGCTCATTTTTTTACGACACCTCCAACAAATATCGTTTGTTTATACAAAAATATATATAAAAACTTAACAAACTATATACTAAAACCTTCCTCGAGAACCACGCTATCCATTGGAGAAAACCGCATAAAAATCGGTTCGGTAGTTTTGGAGTTTATCGCGAACAGACAGACAGACAGACAGACAGACAGACAGACGCGGCGGGGGACTTTGTTTTATAATATGTAGTGATAACTGCAGGTGCTGCAATGCACTTTTCAACTCGTCACTAGATGGCATTTGACCTGGTTAGTCTAAATTTGCTACAAATTTCATTGCATCTTAGATTGACTGTACATACTTACATAGTATCACGTCTTTATCCCTTACGGGGTAGACAGAGCCTAAGGCCGTAACATCGACAGGCCACGTTTAGCATATTGATCGGCTCAAAGATGGAATACGGAATCAAAATAGTAATGGGTTGCTAGCTGCACCGCTTATTTACATCCTTAGATTGTACTGTATATACCATATACTCACTTTACATGCTTCAAATATCCCTGATTGACAATATCCTGTATAGATGGTGGGTCAGGCCCGCAGCGGTCGGGGATTGGTGGCGGTTCATATCGATATAGTGGGCCCTCTTCGATGACTGGAATGTGCTGGGTGGCCGAACCACGCGTGAACTTCACGCCCGTTGAGAATTGAGTGACCTGTGAAAGGAATTTTAATTCTAAGTTACATACATAATGTCACGTCTTCTTCGCTGACGGGGTAGACACAACCCAGGTCTATGAAACCTAAAGGCCACGTTTAGCATGTTTGTGGATAGGTGGAAAACATAATCAAAATAGTGATGGGTTGCTAGCCGTAACGCCTATCGAGAGGTCTCTGTGATGTTTATAAGCTTTGTTTAGCTTGTGTTCCTTAAATCGCCTTGTACGACATCATTGAGAAGACTTGGAAAGATCCTATTCTACTCTGCCGGGAACCACACGGATAACTAAACTAACAAATGCACACAATTTTTTTTATTTATTATATAATTAGGCATTTATCACCCATCTCACCTGATGGTAAGTGACGGTGAAGACGAGGATGTTACATGCCTATCCAAGAGATACCCATTTATTCAACTTTTGAATGTCCCAGGACTGTACTTGTCTGGGAATATAGACGCAGGCAGTTCATTCAACACCTTAGCTACTCGAACCAAAAAGGAACTGTCGAAGGAATTGGTTTTTATCGAGGCAGCAAAGGGTCTATGTCCAGCAAGCAAATTTTCAACCTATCCAAACTCTGGTAATGTAGTCTAGAAAGAAATCAAAAAAAAAAGAAGATTACCTTAGGTACTGCAGGCACTGCCTCTTCCTGTTTACTGGCAATAGTCTGAGCGAAGGTGTTGAGGATATCTTTAGCATCTCCTTCTGCAAACATGAGTTCATCGATCAATGCTTCTTTCTCCCTGATCTTCTGTTTCTTTGCTTCCTGTAAAAATAATAATGTAGTTTTATATAAAAAAAATCTGTCATCGATAAGGGTCAATTCACACCGAGACGCGACGCGACGCGACGATACTCAAAGAGGCCAATGATTTCGCGCTGCACCGCGCGTCGTTGCGAGACGCATCGCAACGTCGCGAGGCGCATCTTAAAATCGTAGCAGGACGACGCCTCGCTGCGCTGCACCGCGAGACGCAGCACCGCTCTTGCACGCCGCGCGTCCGGCGATGCACCGCTGCGTCACGATACGTCGCGCTACGCCGCGAGGCACCTCGAGGCGCAGTGCTGCGTGGTGCAACGTAATCTGAATTTTCACAATGTAATGTGTATCTTTTCGTGTAGTGTATAAAGTATATTCTGAGTCGCTCTATGAAAAATGTGCGCGCAGCGTCGCGTCTCGGTGTGAACTGACCCTAAGAAACCTATGATTACCATTTATTTTAAGGGTAATTAAATAATATCACTGGTACTGGCAGATCAATTATGATACCTCTGGTGTTGCAAATATTTTTTTATGAATAATTTGAGTGTGTTTGACCCCTATCTTAGTAGCATATGTGATAATTCATGTTACAGTCATAATAATACAAGGTATTTTCATTAAATCATGAACCTGTTGTAAATCATGAACATGAGAGGAGGTTTTGTGCCTGCCTTATGCCTCCGAGCAATTGCCTACCATTCCTTACGTTTACTAAACACAGTGTTGAGCAATCCATTATCACATCCAGCAAAATCAGTATACCTCTTATGGAGGTGTATAACGTTGCTAAGATAAATTTTATACTAGAGGTCCCCCATGAGGCTGGCATAGTCACATCAAGTGCACTGAAGCCTCGAAAAAAAATTGATTGAAAAAAAAAAAATGAACCTGTTCAATGCGAGCCACCTCAGCACGACGGAGCTCTTCCATCTGTTTCTCAATCTCAAGGATTTCTTCCAACTCTAACTCTTCTTGGCCTGGAAAATATATTTTCATTGGGTTATTATACAAACCAATTTTACTTATTTAAATTTAAAAACTTTTACTGCAATTTAAAGGATAGAATACATAAATAACATTATATAATAGAGGATCTGTTTTTTGGAAGCAGCCCTCAAGAATACAAACCTATTTTAGCTTTATTCTTCATAATGATTTCTCTATTCTCCTTTTTATACTGTTCTATCCTCTTGTTAGTGTTTACCACATCAATATTATTTGTCAAATTGAATATTATAGTTTCAATTTCTTCCAGATAATCATTATATTCCCGCAAAGTGGCGAAGTCTTCTTCTTTCTTGTTGTAATCTTTGAGGACTCTTTTACGAATATCTATTTCTTTCTCTACCATCGGGTCTTCAAACAGCTGCACACGGAAATTGCTTCTCCTCAATGGCACATTGCATTCTGGACAAGATCCTGATCCTGAAAGGGATATATGTATAAATAAGGGTGAGTTCAGGGCTGTACCTAGAGCCGAATTTGAGGTAGGGGAGCAATGGTTACAGGTAGAGCCGAAGAAACAAAAATATCATAACTGATCTGCCCTCGAAGCTCTGGACTCCTGCATCAATCACTATGACCTCTACCTCTACAATTTTTGTTTGTCTCTATCTATGAACAACCAATTATGGCCGCACCAACCATATTGGCGTCGCTACTGTGCCTAGTGTACCCCCTTAAATCATAATAATTTATTTTAGTTTTTGATATTTTAGGGTAGGCCATTGCCCCACAATGCCTCCCTCTGGCTACAGCCATAGGTGAGTTAATACATACATATTATCAAGTGTGTTTGCCTTACCGGGTAGACGGAGCCCAAGGCAATTTGGATCTTCCAAAGGCCTCATTTAGAGTGTTGATGGGCAAGTAGGTGAAAACGGAATATAAATATTAATGGGTGGCTAGCCGCATCACCTATTAAAATTATTCATAAGGTTAGGCCTTGACCGACTTTTGGCAGGGTAAGTCAACTCCAAATAAACAGGATATCATACCTTGGGCAAGTCCCAATGGCAACCTCAGACAATTGACAGCAAAAAAATGTGTCATGGATGCCTGGTTACTGGTTTTTTAGGACTATTTGGTCTGTTATTCCACAAACTCATATTGCAAGAAGAAGAAAATAGAAAGAATTTTAAGTAGCTTAATAATCATATTGGTAATATGTAACTAGGAATTTTACCCAATCTTCATATAATAAAAATTAGTATTTACATGATTCTGACATCATCATCATCATGCAGTCGCCCATCAACACTGGATCGTGTAGAGGTTTAATGGTTTTATGTTATTCTTAATTGTTTTTGTGTCGTTTTGTATAATATTGTGTTATGGGTTCTTATCTGAGATTCTTATCCATGGTTATTTATGTATGTCATATGTGTTATTGTGTTAGGCGCTACTGGCATTGGTGCGTCGTTGATGTCACTATAGGTGACGGCTGAAAATCAGTGCTGGCCATCTTTTTGTTCAGCGTAACACTGAGCCGCCACCTTTTGTAGTGCACAATGCTTAATTTTGTACTGTTTTTTGTTTGTTTTTCTCTTTTAGTTTTTGTGTTCTACAATAAATAATATTTCATTTCATTTCATCATTTCAGCCGCAAGAAGTCCGCTGCTGGACATAGGTCTCTTTCAAGGTTCAAATCACCGGTTGAAAGTGGCTTGCATCCAGCGTTTCCCTGCGACTTTAGTCAGTTAGTCCGACCACCTGGTCGAAGGGTACCTGCGCATGCCGGTACGTGGTCGCCAGTCAAGAACCTTTCTGCCCCATTGGCATTTGTGCATTGTTCTTCGTGCTATGTGCCTGTTTCTGACAGTCCATAAATATTTAATACAAACTATTTTCTGTATTACTAATTACTACAGCGGCACTTACCTTTTAAAAACAGCAAATCAACACAACTTTCGCATAAAGTGTGGCCGCACACGTTGACCATCAACTTCAAAGAAGGGTTTCTATATTTGGTGGTTTTACACCGCGGACAAGCTTGGTCATCCATCGTGGCTCTAGCGAAAGAAATTAGGTGAGACCGAAACTCTTTGAAATATTATTACCAACGTTTATAAACTCAAACAAAACAAAAAAGCGAATATCGAAGCGTTTGTGAAGTGAATTCGGACATGACAGCAATATTTGACATTGACATTAGATTGTTTTCTTCATCCACTAGGCGAGAGCATCACTGCTGCATCCTGCTGCCTGCCTGCATCACTAAAAAAAGCCTACACACCTTGCCATAACATCCTGTGTTCAGTCCGTACCGAATGTCAGTACCGAAAACTATTTTCCAAAAAGCACTAATCATAAGCCCGTAACACACGTTCCGATTTGGCAGGACGCCGACCGTCGAAACCGACCAAATCGGACCGTGTGTAGAGCAGTCGGTCCAACATAATTATTATTAACGGTCGGATGTGGTTGGCTCTCCGACGTGGTCGTTCCTACCATCTGCCAAATCGGTGCGTGTGGAAGGATGTTTCGACGGTCGGTCCGACAAAGTGTTGCCATTATAGCCGATTTTTCGCCACATCGCTGACGACATTTTTTTTCATTTGGTAGCTTAATTCTATAACCAACATTTTAACCTACTTATTATTGTCATCGTTGATGGCAGTCGTTAAGCTATGTCAGATGCCTTAAGGCAGCTTGAAAAATCTGACACCAGTGTTGGCCACTTACACATACGAAAAACAAACAACAAACCTACTTATTATAACTAAAATTAAATACTTCAATTCTTTTTAAAAACTGAACTTTTCATATCCATTTACAATGTAATCCTTTAAAATGTAGCGAATTCTGTAACAGGTGACATAGACACTCACACAGACAGTCAGATGCAGTGTTGCCAACTAACTTATCAACTTTATAGCTAGATCTGACTTTTTTCCCATATCAGGCAGAAACAATTTTATAGCGTTGTAGCGAAATCCTTTAGCTACTATTATTAATTTTTGTCATAACAACTTACCACGTTATTACATGCATTTCATGGTTATTCAGTTAATATTTACGTGTATTTACATGACCTCCATTAGTTCATTAGATTTTCCCCAGAGTAGGGGTAACTTAGATTGTAGATACTATTTGTAGAATTGGCAACACTGATCGGGTGCTCGTCGGACGATATCGTCGGAACGTGTGTGTGTAGGCTTGCAGGATGGTTGGTTTTCGACGGTATTGTCGGCTCCTGCCTAATCGGAGCGTGTGCGGGTTGGTTACGGGCTATAGGCCTGCATATTGACAGCTGTGCAGCTGTCATACAAGTTTGACATTGTGGATTGGAATCGAAAACAGTCCAACTATTTTTATTGTACAAATCATAAAGTTGTAAATTCATGTTTTGCTTTTATTTGCTCTTTAAATAGTGTATAATTTTGTGAAAAACTAGTAGCGAACTATGAATTTAGCTTTAAGGCAAGCCCTAAGAAGGCAAACATTTAGACTATGTGAAAGAAATGTGTACAAATGTTTACCCAAACAACTGCCCGTAACCTCAACTTACAATGTTACACAATTTCGAAATTATTGCCAAGAACCTACAGAAGCAAGAAAACTTCCGCCTCTCATGGAGTTTCCGCCGGTCGTATGGCCTTCTTTTATAAAATTTATTAAGAATTGGATGTTTGCAAATTTTATTATTCGCCCTTATTTTGAACAAGAATTCAGCCTCGGCGATTTTATAGAAGCCTCTAAGCACGCTGTTCAGGTATGTTTTATTATTTATGATGTAAATTTTACATAAACTTTAAGCCGAAGTCATTTTAGTGTAATGCCTTTAACTAGAATGATTAATGAAACTAATGTGTATTGTGTCATAAAGCCTTGCGGCTCTATACCTGCTAGGCATCGGCCGCGACTCTCGTGTTCTTAATGCAATATAAAAAAAAAATTCATTAAATTATTCTTGATAGTGACAATTTCTTATAAGATTTTTTATTTGTATACATAAAAAAGATCACATTTGTTAGCACTAGTTTGCTATATTGAATGATATGTCCAATATTGTCCATAATACAACCTACCACATAATTGCACTTGACAAGATCACAAACTCTCAAGCAGGTTGTTTCAGATGCTCTACAAAGGAGCGACTTCAAGGCACTGGAAGGCCTCGTGGAGAAAGATGCCATTGCCGCGTTAAAGACTGCTGTATCACAGCTCTCTGTGTCTCAGAGACAGCTTTTGGCTGTAGAGAAAGAGGATATTTTCTATGCCTTCCCTTACCAGGTAAGCTTTAGGCCTTTGTTCTCTGTGTGCTCCCATTTTGTTAATGTATCTCTCAATTCGTTTTTGAACTACATCACGTACAGTCTTTTTAGATCTAGAAGACCTTATGGCTACATTTATGTAACTCAGTCCTCAGATTTTTGCTCATTCCCTTGGACGGCTTTTACGATCTGTACGCGAACAGATGCAGCTGGTACATTCTATATTTTTTTCTGTTTTTGTATTAAATCAAAATAAATTTAAAGTGGTTCTTGTTTTGCATGTGTCGTAAAATGTGTGACAAAGTTTTAAAGATGTTTCAAATATGTATAGGTAAATAGGATAGTGTAACAAATAACTGCATCAAACAATAAGATCAACTTCTTAAAAGTTTGTTTTTACATCTTAGTGCATTTAAATGCTTATTTTACTTGTACCTTGAAAATCCCTAAATTGTATTTTATAGTCAAGTAATTTATAACATTACTCTAAATTTGTCACATACTGTGAGAAAGCAAATGTCCTAGTTTATTTTATATTTTATTCTAAGGATAGACATGTGAAGGTCATCAAACAAATATGTTAAGTGGCCTTGATCTCTTCTTTATCTTTGTTATTTTTTTTACCACAAGCAACAAGTCATTTTGAGGTTAATGATTGGTTACATAAAATGACAAAAATGAAAAGGAATTTATCAAACTTGACTTATCTAGTTAAGTGGGAAGAACACACCCATTTTAAAGCAGAGATTAAATTAAGAATAAATCAAATATACCCAACATCTGAAGTATACCTTTAAAATCACAGTCTTTAAGATGTGATCTTATTATTTACAGGGGTACAATTTTTGAAATTTCGCCGTTCGCCAACAAGCCATTTCCATACAAAAATCCTTCAAAGACGAGTGGTCACACATAAAAAAAAATAGTACTCCATTTCTCTTTCTTCTTCATAAAGTACAAGATGTGACGACAGTACTATACATGGCGTGTTGCAGCCCGTCCATATGATCAACTTTTCCTATGGGACTACTGCTTACTGCTACCGTGGGCTATTTTCCACACATAGACCGCATATTTGGGCCCATTGTGTGTGAACAGAAGGTGTCCATTTCGCCATGTACATAATTGCGATATTTAAAAAGATTGTATACTCTTTTCTAAAAGCTAACAGACCCAGGATTTATTCAAAATATACATACCAAACTAGAAATTTCCCCTGCGACTTCGTCCGCGTAAATTATATCCTATGTCACCCACGATAAATTAGCTTTCTACATATAGGTAAAAGAATTTTGTAAATCGGTTCATTAGTTTTAGAGCCTATTCAATGCAAACAAACAAATCTTTACTGTTTATAATATTAGTGTATCAAATAATCTTACAGGTAGGAGTAATGTTCGACGAGTCAGACAAGCGCTGGGTGGAGATCACCATGTGCTACCACGTTCTGAAGGGGCTCAAGCAGATGCAGGAGACTGGTGACCTACCGCCTGTTTCACTAGGGTGAGTTAAACTAAAATCATCATCATCATCATCTCAGGCCCAAGTCCACTTCGTATTAGCGAAACGACGTCAATATGGCAAACGCACCTTTAACTCAAGATCTTAAAGCTCATTTTTTCTGAGATTCGGAAGCGCGAAATTCGCAGACTTGCGTATATGAGCATTAAGGTCACAGCACACTTATCAACTCGTAAACGGAACGTAAACGTATCAACTCCAGCAGCTCAGTATTCTTTGTATGAAACTGCCTACTGCAACGCACACTATTCGGATTCGTAACGTAAACGCCTCGCCTCGAGACCAGCTTACGAACCGCTTTGCTGGTCGGTCAACTAGTGGTCCCCGCGCTTGCGGCTCGTCGTCCGCGCGCTTACGCCTCCGTATTCCCCTATGGGAAAGAGGCGTGATAATATGTATGTATGTTTGTATTCGAGCTGGGGTACTATTTTTGAACGTGTGACACTCGTCTTCGAGCGATTTTTGTATGGATAAATCGTTCGAAGACGAGTGTCACGCGTTCAAAAATAGTACCTCTGACGTCTCTCCGTTTTCGTTCGAGTTGACCGCGAGTCGACGTACCGAAGCTGAGCCGGTTTGGTTATGTGCCTACGTCAGGTTGACGCCTGGTTAACCGCGCGGCGAAAGGCGATACGGTGTCGATCCCTTTCCGAGTTGATAAGTGTGCGGTGACCTTTACTCTGTTAAGTTAGGGTACGCGCACATTATGCCGCATGCCGGGCCGCATCGCAAAAATCCACATGCTCTTCACCTGTGGCTTCCGCGGATTCTTCTTCTTAGCGTTTCGATGGCAAAAATATTAAATTGTCGCAGCCCAGAAATTAGCCACCCCAATCGCGTTGTCGGTGGCATCCATTAGGTCCTGCTGCGTGCAGTTGTTCGGGCACGCAGAGCACGAGGTCAGGTGGGCCATTGTTTGCAACGCACCACACAAACAGCTCACGTCTGTGCCATCAGAAATCCTCCATCTCGACATATTTTCTTTGCTCCGACCGACCTGTGTCCGAAGTTTATTTAAAGACTTCCAAGTTAGCCATGGTAGTTTATGCCCAGGAGGAAGGTTCTCCTCAGGTGGAACAAATGGGTTTGGCAGAGAGACTCGTTCACTCCATAGCTTGCACCTAGCTTTTGATGGCTCCATGGACAAAGGCTCAACACACTTGGTAAAACTGTAGCGACTTTTGAGCCTTGGTAGGGGTATGCCCGCGGATTGAAGTGGAAGCGGATTTTTGCGATGCGGCCCGGCATAATGAGCACATACCTTTAAAATGTGCGCATACCTTTGAAGGTGCCATTGCCATATTAACATCGTTTCGCTTCGCTTCGACTCTGCGCTAGTATGATTTCGACCCTTGACCATGATCTGATTGATCACAATTTAATATTCTTTTTCAGTGTCCAACCAGAATACCAAGACAAAATCTTCATCCTAAACTACAGATTCATCCGAGAGTTCACCAAAGGTGTCGAGGACACTTGGTGGGTGAACATAGTCAACCACTTCCAACCGCAGACCCTGGCTAGAAAGTAGATTTATGCAGACCCTGAGTCCTACACGTATGCCGGCTTGAATGTGTGGCAGCCTAAGTGTACCAGTCATAGTAAGGAGTTATTGAATTAAATGCAGATTTAAATTGTTCGTAGTTTGTTTTATTTAACATTTATATATAGGATTTTTTTTTAATATTTGTAAATTATTTAGAAAGCTTAAAGTTGTTATAATATATATAAAAAATATTTATTGTATGTAGGTAAAACATAACTTTCGTTGATATCTTGACTTAAGTCTTATTGCACTATTTCGTACATGGCGAAATTACTATGTAGCTCCGTGGCGCAGCGGTCTACACGCCTGCCTGCAACACGGATGGTCACAGGTTCGATTCCTGATCAGGTCAAGATGGAAAATGATCTTTTTCAGATTGACCCGGGTCTTGGATGTTTATCTATATAAGTAGGTATCTATTATAAAATATAGTATCGTTGAGTTAGTATCCCATAACATAACACAAGTCTCGAACTTACTTTGGGGCTAGCTCAATCTGTGTGATTTGTCCGTATATATTTATTTATTAATTTGATCTGCCCCTAATACGTTATAACCTCTTTTTTCGTCAATACAGTCCTAAAAACACATACAATAGTAAATTTTTAATGAGACAGGGATCCATACATTCGAGGGTATTCTTTACTCTTTTATCACTCTTTAAATTTCTTTGGCTTAAACAATCTCAGGATAAAGACGAGCAACCAATATAGGATAACAAATCGTGACATAAATGTTCCAACCACATTAAATGACTCTCAGTTCTTCTTGCATGATACTCTCCTCTCAAATTCTCAGTTGTTTCAGTCAATCTATTCATCAAAATGCAGAACAATACTCCTCATACTGCTTAATTAATTCCTTTAAGTCATTCAGGAGTGCTTGTGTATCACCTGGAAAAAAGGAATAGAATTTAATACTCTAGTCGATCAAATCAGTATAGCCGCCAAACTGGGTATTTGAGAGAACCCAAATTTTCAATAGCATATCCTATCAGTACTTAAATTATGATCCCCACAGGCCAACATCATCTTGGGTGTTTTTTTTTTTTTTTATAAGCCTCTTTATTTCCATAAAAGTAATTTTTTTACATTATTAGTTGTTTATTGATTTGTTTTTATGTAATGGATCCCCATTGGGTAGAAGCCTCCTCTTCCATCATTTTCTGTCCTGGGCGGTGTCAATCCAGTTTATTCCTGCAATGTATTATGGCTTCCACCGAGGCTTCGGTGATTCTGCCAACGTCATGGTTAGAAGAGACACAGAAAAAATATATATATGCTCGGTATTTGATTAGGTGTACAAACCGGTTGGAGGATCATAAAATGATCTTTTTTCTACCCCCCATTGAACTTTTATAGGCTTCTGCTTTTTCATTGAGTTTTCTACATCTGGAAAAGATAATATAAATTAAATAATATTTTTAGTGCTCTGTTCTGCATATTTGGACTTGAGAAGCAAATGAGGCATACCTCCATGAACTTTATCAAACAAACTGCTTATATCCAAATTATCCCTCAATCTCGTACACAACGAGTTCACATACTGGCTTCCACCGGGCACTATCCTAGCAGAATCTCCAGTTTTCAACTCGTACGTCTCATCAATAGTAGTTGAGCATTCTATCTGTAGCACTTCATATGCAGCTTGTGATGACTGTGTGGAGTAAGCTATTAACAGGTTTTTGTGGACATTGTATGGTTCCACTGAGCTTATTGATGAGTAAACTTTGGGGTTTGTAGTTCTGAAATGACAACAATTGGATACTTGACTATAAAAATTTTCGTGTCGCTATGTAAAGACCTGCCAAAAATAAACACAATAGTGACCGAAATACATTTCTAATCAAAAGCTCTTTCAGATATAGAAGTTTTAAAGACACATATTTTTAGACGTGAAAACGCACTGCTGAAATGCCTACATATTTGTGACGTCACAACTTTGTATTTTGTATGGGCGGCGTGAGAACTTTGTTTGGTAGCTATACGAAATATTACGTTTGTGGTAATGGTTTCATAATAAAAGTAGCTATAAATTTAGCGGACTACAATACAGTATAATTGTAATTTAAGATTTTCATACTTTTAAAAATGGTCTTATTTACCCAACTTTAAAGAAGCTTTAAGAACACTTAACGAATCGATATCAAATTAAAAGTGTTTTTTATAGTGTTTTTAGATAGAAATTAGTATCATTGTAAACAAATTTTATATAATCTTAACATTAGGCAAATACCGAATTTTAATGAATGTAGACTTTGACTGTATGCATACACACAGCCTGCACAGCTCTCCAATGTCCAATTTAATTCACCTAAGTAGACTATGCCTATTCTTGAGGAGACACAAAACAAGACAAAGACACCTATCAAAAAATTCAAGAGACTTTCTCATAATTTATAGAAAGTATAAAAATAAATTGCATTTTATAATGCTCGGTTTTCATATGTGTAAGTGGCCAAATCTGGTGTCAGTTTTGAAAAGCGGACTAAAGCTTAATTTACTATAAGGAATAATGCTGTAAGACTTCCTCATGTAACAAAAATTAAATTATGTTAGTACATAATATTGCCTTTGTAGATATTGTTTCTATCTATCTATACCAACCTGTCTAAGTTAATTCTGCACATATTCATAATAAGAACACATAGGTCTGGTTGGCATTTGTACACATTCTATAGAAGGATTGCATTTTATAATGCTCGGTTTTCATATGTGTAAGTGGCCAAATCTGGTGTCAGTTTTGACAAGCGGACTAAAGCTTAATTTACTATAAGGAATAATGCTGTAAGACTGCCCCATGTAACAAAATTAAACTAGTACATAATATTGCCTTTGTAGATATTGTTTCTATTTATCTATACCAACCTGTCTAAGTTAATTCTGCACATATCCATAATAAGAACACATAGGTCCGGTTGGCATTTGTACACATTCTCTAGAAGGTAGTTCTCAGTGACGCAGTGGTCTAAAGAGATGTCCTCTGTGGGACAATCTGTCCCTAACATGCATTTAGTGTTGACTAACTCGCAACCATGTCCAGCGTAGAATATGAAACCTAAAAGCAACAGTTTTAAATATGACTAATTTTACATTCATATAAAATTCATTTAAGAGTCCCACGTAAAGCCGCAATCCCATACAAACGTAGTTTAGAACGTAGCGAGTACAAGTTTTCCATACCAAAACTTCAACTCGCTGTAATTTTGTATAGGTACTGTTTTTAAAATTGAAATCTAATTATAAACATCAATATGCCTTATCCGGTCGTATGTACGAAATTTGGTTGAGATTGGCTTATCTGTTGTAAAACTAAAACGAAACTACGTTTGTATGGGATTGCGGTTTTACGTGGGACTCTTAAGAACTAAATAGCCATACATAATTCTTGACTTAAGGCCACAACTTAGTAAGTAGACTTATCTACTATTAAGCCTTAGCTTAATATTAAGCTTTCAGTAACAGCTGATAATTATCATTTAAACAAGGGAACTCACCTGCCTAAATGTATACTTACAGTAAGTATCATTTGGTATCAATTCAAAAGTCCTAGCCAAAATATCTCTCAAAACACTACTGCTAGTATTCTTGATCATGACTACTATAAAACCTAGGCTTTTCAAATTTGATGACAAAGAATCACAATCTATGGATGGTGTTGCCAATTTAGACAAATGATGATATTTATCATTAGCCATGAGTATGGCAACCTTAGCACGCGGACGATAGTAAATAACGGTGTTCATGACGTCCTGGGCAGCTGATAGGAGCTGACGGAAAGTTTTCACGGAGCACCCTCTCCTGTATAACATCTTCATGAGGACTTCCCCTGGGGCCCCAGAGTCGTCTAATGAAATCCTGTAATGATTTAAGATTATACAGGTTCTTCTTAGTGTTTCAATGGCAAAAAAATTAAATTGTTGTGGCCCAGAAATTTGCCACCCCAATTGCATTGTCGGTGGCATCCATTAGGTCCTGCTGTCCTAGTCATTATAAGTACAGTTTATATTATAACTTACTAGCCGTTACCTGCAGCTTCGCCCGCGTAATATATAGCCTATGTCCTTCTCTGTACCCTAACCTATGTGTATGCAAAATTTCATGATGATCGGTTCAGTAGATACGGCGTGAAAGCGTAACAAACAAAGAAACAAACTCACTTTCGCATTTATAATATTAGTTAGGATTTTCACATATCTTTTTTGAAAAAGAAATTTGATCTACTGTTCTCAAGTTTCATTTCATTACATACTTAGTCCACTTGCTATGTGTTGAAAATACCAATAAAGGCAGTAAAAAGAAAAAAATCATATTCATTCTATTCATCTCTAACAGTGGGGTCCCGAGGACTTTCAAGTTCTGATGGCTCCGCATCTTCAAATTATTGTTAAAGAATGCACTTCTAGTGGTTTGAGCCTCTCAATAAGAAGTGGTATACTGTTTTATGTATCGTTTAATACTATTGTTAATTCTGTGGTAACGTCCCAAGAAATGTAACAGGAAAACCAGATAAAAACTTACTTTATATTCGCTAATTTGGCTATAACCTCACATTGATCTTTACTCAATTTCAGTGCACTTTGGTACTCCGCAAATGGCATCGCCTTCAAGTGAGTATCTTGACCCTCCTGATACGACATCGTCATAAATAGAAATAAATTTAAGGAAACTAAATTGTGTTATGGTGTCAAAAATATGTAAACATTGATGCATGCACTGCACCAACCTCACCAACATTGTGACCAACGATGACAATGACAGTTTTGTTATTAATGACATTGACGTACAAAGTTTTTTTATAGATGATTATCTCACTTTTTCAAGCTCATTCGGCCTGTCATTTTCATTTATATAGTTATTTATATTCTTTATTGCACAAATTAAAACAAAAATGTATAAACGGTGGACTTAATGCCATATGGACAATTGAGTGTGGGCGATACTTCGAGCAACACGGCCTTCGTACCGGACGGGCGATAGGATAGAGCGAAATTGATAAATAAATAATATAAACAGTAAACATGATATAAATTGAATATATAAATATACACATGCATAAATACATACATAAACATAAGGATAACAGTAATAACTTTTCTATCATCATCATCATCATCAGCTTTCCATAACCCACTGCTGGGCATAAGCCTCTCTTTGTCTGCGCCATCCCTCTCCATCACTAACCCATTCGGCATATGCATAAAAATAAATAGCCCATTAGCCGAAAAAAAATCACTTCTATTTTATATCTTCAATTTAAAAAAAACTCAAATGACAGCCTGCGTCAAGCGTCAACCAAACAGGGTAGGAGTTCTTAGTGATTATATGCTCTTTGGGAGTTCTTGGCGGGAATTTGAGCGGACTACACGGTGTCTGTTTTGGATTGTTTCGCAAATTTATTCTAGTGGACTTTATAATGTGAAATTGGTATTATTTTGTGTTATAAATGCCCATATTTATAAACAATGTGTAGAATAACTAAAATAGACTGTCATTGTGCGGCTGTAGTAAGATTTACATAGCGTGCTGGTGGTTGTCCACCTTGCTGCGTCATCAATGATGAAACCGATGCGGATTCGCGAAGAGTTGTCGCCAGGGGCTCCGTGAAAACAACGAAATAAATTACACCATCATTT
The DNA here is from genome assembly GCA_963082605.1 of Rhodophaea formosa. Classification (NCBI taxonomy): domain Eukaryota; kingdom Metazoa; phylum Arthropoda; class Insecta; order Lepidoptera; family Pyralidae; genus Rhodophaea; species Rhodophaea formosa. The sequence continues at coordinate 7,527,284 of OY720226.1, forward strand.
CGTTGACAAACAAGAAGAAGAACTCGCGAACTGGCGAAATAAATGAAAAAAGGCTCTAAAGGACTTGTATCCAGGGCCGTAAAACAATACTATAAAAAAAACAGGGTAAAATTGTAACTGTCAGCTAAAACGTCAAAAGTCAAGTCAAGTCAAAACTGTCAAAACGAAAATGGCCATCGGTGTTGATTCTTCGAAATGGAAACCTAGAAGTATATTAGGAACTCCTGCTGCAAAGTTTAGGAATTATCTTGCAGTAGGTGTTATCTCGATTGGAATAATAAGCGGTCTTCTATTTCAGTAAGTTCAACTTTATAGCTTTACTGTAATGCAGTGTCATATAAAGCTATTAAAACTAACAACAATTCTTGTTTTAGTTATCTCCCCGCTACATTTAACCTCCGCAAGGCGTCTGAAGTTTTATACGAAGATCCTATTGCAGAGGTGGAGAGGAGGCAGCTGATTGCTAGCGGATTGTTATATAGATCGAAGCAGAGCATTTTGAAACATATGGAGGAACAAAAGAGACTAGACCGCCCTGATGTATAACAAGTTATGAGTGTAGATAATCCTAGTAGGTAATGTAGATAATATGTTTGTCAAATATGTTTGAATAAAAATGTATTAAATCACTAAAATAGTTTAATTTGTCTTCTACCATTCCAGCACGCAGATAGTGACAAGCAAGTACTTCTCGGGTAATAGTGGAATGGATGAAAGTTTGTCGGACTTCCAGGAGAAGAAAAAAATTGCTGCCCCAAAGGCTACAAAGCCAAAACCTAAGACCAAAAAGGCATTAAAAAGACCAAAAGGACAGAAAGACATAAGAACAGTATTAAAATCGAAGAAAAGTGAACTACTGGCATACTCAAAAGACTTTGATAATGTTTGTAAACAAGCTGGCATAGATGTAGATCCAGAACAGTTACAGCTGGCTATTGCCCTGTCTAAATCTGTAGAATCATCAACCAGCGAGTCTCAACCTTCTCAAGAAAGTTCACAAGATAGAACAGCTAAAATACGGTCAACGTTGCAGGAATATGGATTCACAGTGCCCGAAATAAAGATCTCAAGTACCAATAGAAAGTTAAAAAAGCATAGGAAGAACTATAAATTGCTTTTGCAATCCGAGGCTGAAAGACAGCAAAATATTGCCGACAAATATTCCCAGGTCTTATTACAAAACATTCATCACACTTGCTCTCCCAAAAAAGATGTTAAATCCAATCATTATAAAACAAATCTTTTCTACTTAACTACAAATGTGCCTTATGACAAAATAAGGGATAACAATTTATATTATTTGGAAAGCTTGCCACTAGAGAAATCATCATGTATAGGTAGTCTTTTGAAAGACTGGTCAGAAATACCTGGTCGGCCAACTAGTCCCAAACTAAGTGAAGATTTCACAATGGATGTCAGTGAAATATTGTGTTCACAAGAAGAAATAAATATTTTATTGAGTGGATCACTGAAGACTGCTAAAAATCTAATAAGAAACAAGTTAAAAGTGTGTACAGACAATAGAGATAGAAACGTAGAAATTGTTAAAGTTAGTGGAAAATGTGATAAATATGATTCAGTTTCTACTTCAAGTCCTATTCTTACTGAAGATGTGGAAGTAGAATGTGAAAATAATAAATCATCACCAAGGAAAGTAAGTTCTGAAACAGGAAGAAGTTGTTCTCCTGACATGTTTGATGATGAACCTTCTACTTATAATGATGAAGAAGTTAATGTAAATATGCATGTATCTCCTATTAATATTTATAATAAAGAAGGAGCTTACAAAAGTATAATACTACCTACTTCTATAGAAACAGATCATCTTGTATCCTGCCACAGTCAACTTTCACAGAATGTAACAAAAAGGAAATCCAATGATGTTATGGAGTTGACTGAATGTGTGGGTGTGAATCCTAGTTCTAGTATTACAATAATAACAGATAAAACAAAGAGGAAAAGTAATGACTTTATGGACCTAACAAAATGTGTCATACAAGAAATAGTTCATACAGAAAATAATATTGACCTTACACAGAACTCTGATGAAAATGATTCTGAAGAAAAACGCACTGAGGATATGAAAATAAATGACTTAACACAATCTTCAAGTTCTAATGATACCTTGCCGTTAGTTCATGTAAGTGGAAAAAATAATGATTCCTTAGAGGATACCATAGTTTTAGATGAATCTGAAATTAATGTTATTAATAGGTCTTCAGGACAAGAAGATGTATTGATAGAAGCAACACCAGCTGAAGATAGTTATAATGAAGTTATTTGTAATTCAACTAAAATGCCTCTGAAGAAAAGTATAAATATAGAAGAGTCTTCAAATGATTCTTTCTTTGAAGACTTTGTGTATAATCATTCACATAGTCCAGATCAGAATCATACAGCTGGAAAATGTATTCCATACATGAATGACAATGACTGTAAAATTGATTTAACTCAAAGCCCAGAACAAAAATGTGAAGTAATAAACCAATCAGTATCTCAGATTGAAAATAAAGATAATACTGTAGTGAAATTTACTGAAATAATAGAACAATATTCTAAAATAGAAAAGTCTGTGCCTGGGTTTGAAGATAACTGTGAAATAGATCTGACTCAAAGTTCGAAAGAAAATTATGATTCTAACACTGATATAGACTTGACTCAAAGTCCTGAAAAACAAGATATAAACAAAAGTTTTGAATCTGAATTGAACGAAAAAGATCATGCTGAAATAGATTCGGCTCAAAGTTCAAGTGGACCTGAAAATGTTAATATTAAATTTTTTGAACACAAACTTGAATTATTCAATAAAAGTAGTCTTGGCAAACAGTGTGATATGTCAATAGACTATGATGAACTTTCTACAAGCAATGTCTCCTCTAGCTTAAATAAAAGAAGTATTTATCAGACAGCTAAATTAGATTCCTATTCATTAAACAAGTCTTTAATTAGTACTGATGAAAATTCTGAAAAAGTTGACACAACACATACAAGTCAAGAATCTGAAGTTTTTGAATTATCAGATAGAGAATTAAATTATTCAATGAATAAAAGTAGATATGATGATTGTTTTGAGGTGAATTTTGGAGGCATATCTGTTGTAGATAACAATAGGTCAAAAAGAAACAGTGCTTTAGACAATGAAGAAGTTTTACAAGATCATGGAAGTAATCAATATACTAGTGATAGTTTTTTACCAGAAGTTAGTGTCAAAAATCATGTAATAGCAAAGGAATTGCCCAATTCAGGACTTTCGCCTATCAAAAATGATGCAATAAATAATTTAATCGAAACTCCGAGTAATAATAAATCAGCTATCAAGAAAAATACTAATTATGATATTGTTAAAACTCCTGGCAATAGAGAATATGTAATCAAGACTGATCAAGTTACTCCAATGGGCGATTATATTGCGATGTCCACACCTGAGCGAAATAAGGAGTTGGAGAAATACGGGTTGAAGCCTCTCAAAAGGAAAAGGGGTTTGTGTTTTTATTTAATTCAAACATTTACATACTACAGTCCGAATTAAACTTAATGGCGGCTCGGATATTAGCTGCTCACTGCGTAGTACGCGCCCCGCCTCCCCGCGCAGACCTAATATTGTGTACTGTGCATCAGTGCTATAAAGTTTGATTCGGACTGTACTATATCTAATATAAAGGAAAATCTACATATAAATCTATCTGGAAGTTTGTAATTTACATTGAATTTAAAATGATAATTCATGTAAATTTTTGTTTCAGTTAGGTATCTAGATAAGATACCTAACTTAAACAAAAATTTACCATTACCATGGCGTGACTAGTATCAGTTAAGTACACACCGGAAAATCAAAACTAAGCATTCTAGTATAGTATTTTTGTTTAATTTCCCATTTATGTTTTTTACTTATTCTACTTTTAGCTATACAGCTTCTAACCCACATCTACAATCAAACCCATCCACTAGTAGAGCCATGCACCTCTGAAGTCGAATCGCCTACAAAAAAACGCAAGACTGAACTTAGTCAACCACTAATATCCCCAACAAAATCTCCAAGGAAAAATATAGGAACAACAATGCCTGGAAAAATAATAGGAACGAAACTCATTGCTGTAAATGAGAAGTCACCAACAAAAAAACAGAGTCCAAGAAAAAAAATAGTGTCTCAAAAAAGCAATGTAGAAATAAATTATGAAATAAACGAGACTATTTACGAAGTGACAAATGAGAGAGTTGAAATAAAAAATATAGAATGTGGAGAAGATGAGTGGGTGTTCCAGAAAAGGGAAAAAGCAAAGGTAATAAAATTGGCAGAAATTTCCACTGCCTGAACGCTTCTGTCAGATTTCAAGCCTAATAGTCTGAATGAAATAAAAAACAAATTTTACCACTTTGGAAGCGCACCTTTGAGAATAAATGGGTTTATCCGCTATCTAGTATCGAGTGGCAAAGCCATACATTCGCCACCTTAATTTGGTCCAATATTTTTGTATAAGGTTTGCAGTCATTTATTACGTTCGTATTAGTCTTTGGTTTACGAACTTCAGTCATGTATAGACACCCTGCACGTAAAGGTTTGAAGAAAAAATAACTTTTTAGTTTCCTTTCCATGATGGGGAGCATGTACGGGACACTTAATTTTTTATTTTTGTATAAAAATCGTAAAGCGGTTTACAGAATACACCTATCAAGTTTTCACTGTGTAGTATGATTGGTTCGAAAAAATAAAATTGCCTGTGACATACGTACTACAGACAGACGGACATGCATGACGAATCTATCAGGGTTCCGTTTTTGTCATTCGGCTACGGAACCCTAAAAATACCTGATGATGATAAAGAATAACATTTTGTTTAAATTTCAGTTACACTCATGCCGAGTGCCGTTACACATAGCCTTCCACAACTATGTGTCGTGTCGTCGGGGCCTGCGGGAAGCCATATTGCGCTACGAGCCGGTGGAAATTGACGTCATACATAAGGAGTTGGCGGCCAGTGGACACAGATATGACCCTAAGGTTATTATGGCATTATTTAGGGATCTTCTTTTGTGTTAATATACAAGGCAACCAATACTGACTGATCTATCAACACACAGCTCAAACCACTTAACGGATGGCACTGAAATTTGGCACTATAAAGTGGCAATGGGCGGAGCACATAACGCGCAGAGCCGATGGCCGATGGGGTATAAAGTTTCCCGAATGTCGACCACGCACCGGCAAGCGCAACGTAGGTCACCCACAGATCAGGTGGTCGGACGACCAAGGTGGCAGTAAAGCGCTGAATAAAGGCCGCTTCCAACCGGTCGTATTGGAAATGGTTAATAGAGGCCATGTCCAATGGACTTCTTGCAGCTGTGATGATGATAATTATTATGAAAGTAAATAACAAACGCGGGCAAAAGCTCATTAATATATAATTTATTTTTCGGCCTCTTTGTCGCAGTTGTTGACACGCCAGCCTGCTACTCTAGAGGTACCATGTTCGATTCCAGGAGCGGACAAATACTTAAACAGTCCGAATCAAACTATGGCGGAATATATATATATATATATCAAACTCGGAACATCGCGCGAGTCTTAGCGCAGTACACAATATTAGGTTCAGAGGGCGCGCACGGGGAGGCGGGGCGCGTACTGCGCAGTGACCAGCTACTATCCGAGCCGCCATAAAATTTGATTCGGACTGTACTAATCATTTTTCAGATCTATTTGTCTAAGTTGTACTTTCATTTGTACCTAGTACTTTATAAAACAAATCTATATCATCTTTGTTTGTTTCGTGTAAGTGGCTAACACTTTTTATCCTATTTCAGGACCTTCTCAAGTTTTTGGACAAGAAATGCATAACGGTGAAGACTGTCGATAACAACGCTAGAAATAACAGAAAATGATATCAATATATAATTATGGATAGCTTAGATAATGTAAATAAAACATATTTAATTTTTAGATTTTTTTATTTTCCTTTCTCTGTTATTTCAGTCGGACGTCGATCGGATTTAATTTCATTACAACATATCATATCATTATGAAATAAATATGCACAAAGAAAACAAAAGAATACAACTTAATATACATTGATTCATATGCTTATTATTGATACACAGAGTGTGGAAATTGACCCACGATACATCCAATGCTGGGAACTCGAATTTTTTAAACTTTTCCATGCCAATGCCTGCGCCGCTGAACACTTGTATGAAAATGTCGAATTTTTATTGTGAGTTCACAGCATTGATCCTATAAGAAATGTTGTTTATATTGACTGGCTGAGTCACCGACTGAAGTATGTCGTGTGTCAATTAATACGCTGTATATAATAAACGTAATATACTCGTAAGAGTACGAGATAGAAATAGTGTACAGTACTACCACTTTTATAAGTTACACCGATGTACCTGCGCAGAAATCAAATTTTTGCATGACGCTAAAATATCTGTTTGCTATTGGCTGATGAGTACGCACCATGCTTCGTCTCGGCCATTCTCGGCATGCGTACTAGTATTGTGAGCGAAATTGCAATAGTCCTACTGCTTTTGGATTTAAATCTTTCTTTTCTTTCTTCTTTTTAATTATGGCTTCTACCGAGATTTCAGTGATAGTGATTCTGTCAATGTCCAGTATAATGAGATACTAAGTATCGGTGTTGTACGGTATGTGGCATCAAAGATGGCGTATGTTCTTTGGCAGCCTCGTGGGAGCTTTTGGCGACAAATCTATACGAGTCCATTTAACAGTCTACTTTAACTATTTCACAAATTGTTCTCGAGCACGAGCATTTATAACACCAAACTACACCAATTTCATATTATAAAGTCCACTTAAATCAATTTGCAAAATTGTATAAGGCAAACGACAACTGAACCCCTTGACTTCCCACCAAAAACTCCGATTTAAATCTTATGTTGTAGCAATAAGTTCGTTATTTCACTGACGTTCTCTGTCGAGCCAAGTCGGCGGTCGGTTGCGCTACTCTGCGCCATCGAACAATGCCGATGTAACTTATAAACGTGGTACTACTGTACGGTACGCGTGACTTATATCACGAAATTTGACGAGTAATTTTTGGATTTATTCAAGTACAAATCCTACAGATCTAGTCATGTCACAACAACATAAGGCACCACTGCCTTTAATATTAAACAAAATACAAAATGTACAACACTTAGTTATATTTCTAAAGCTTAGCTTAGACATCTGTGGCATGAGAACAATATCTAAGTACTTCGTTTTGGTCATATTTAGTGTTATCCTGACAATTGCTACATTGAACGCTGCTATACCAATGTCGCAGTCTCCTTTATTAACGATGGGGACGTAGTCCTAATCTAAAACATCGAGCTATACAGACACCAGTGAAATTTTTAGCACCCCTAAGTGATCTCTAGCTATACGGGGGATACAGCCCACCAACATGCTAGGTAAGCTGGATATTATAGTCGAGGTTCCTATAGACACGAGTTGTAGTCTACAATACACGAGTGCTTATATTAAACCGGTGTATATAATTAGCAGCTTACTATGTATGAGTATCATCGAGGTTTTTCATTACATTGCGATTACCAATTGCTATAGTATTGTAATTGGTGTTAAGAAAAGGGTCTGATTGGTAAAATACAACGTTACGATTCAAGTTACGATTCAAGTTACGATACGGATTCATAATATATGTATTGAAAATTACGTTTTAAATTGTGTGTAGTTGTATTAAGAAAATATTTCATCAATATTCTTTGCACATCCAAGCTAAGCTATAGAATAAGAATCACAGAAGCTATCGTCATTTCTTCAACAAGCCCGCTTGCTGTATCACTTGCCTAGTAGCATTGTTGATGTGTCGGAATCTGTCGGGACCTAGCTGGATACCGCCGTACCTGAAAATCAAGGTTGGTAACGTGAAGAGTGATTCAAATGTAATCATCATCGGGGTTCTATTTTTGAACCTGTGACCACTCGTCTTCGAACAATTTTTGTATGAAAAAACTGCATGTTTGCAAATTTCAAAAATTGTAACCCAGGTCTTCTTTGGTCTCCACTGCAGGAGCATGATGAGCTGTACTTGTTTGTTTTTCGTATGTGTAAGTGGCCAACACTGGTGTCAGATTTTTCAAGCTGCCTTAAGACATCTGACTACTAAAGCCATATATTAGTCATAGTAGTCAGAGGATTTAGCCTATACTCTTCACGCTGGCCAGACGCGGAAAACTAATGGTCAAAAATATTTAATTAGGCATAATACCAAAATACTGAGTTCTCTCAGGCAGTTTTTAATTGTTGAAGTACTAATAATAAAAAAGCTAATGTGAGTTTGCTTGTTTGGGACCCTTACACGCCGTAACTACCGAACTGATCATCATGAATTATGCATACAAATTCTCTGGAGTACAAAGAAGGACATAGGGTATATTTCATCCCAGAAAAACAAACTGTTCTCCAAGGGACCGTCATTGACAGAACCGCAAGCAATGGCTTAACTATACATTTTGATGCATTTAACAGTTTTTATTAAACAAGGAAAGACCATCATCTGTCACTAGTCTTGCCTGCTATTTTAAACCAAAGTCCGGCCTATGAAACTTTATCATCATCATTTCAGCTGCAAGAATTCCACTGCTAGACATAGGCCTCTCCTAAGGATTTCCATTCCATCCTCGGTAGCCATTGCGGTAATGCTTAGCAAAGCTGACAAAAACCCACCAACCAGGTGGTTGGTGTTGGTACCCACTCTAGGAACAAGATCTTATCCTTACGAGCCATCGACATGAAAAGAAGAAGGGATAATAATGCCAAACCTTACCATCTAGAGACTACAACTAAAGTATTCTTCTGATCCAGTATCTGTAGTAAATGCAGCATTCTCCCTCCAGCGTGTGTCTCCCCATCATCATCACAGTCTTGCAGCATGCTTGTGCCTTTTGGGGTACTCCTTTCAATTCTATAGGCATACATGTTGTGTGTGGCATTCAGTATTTTCTTGTTCTGCTTCAGTTTTGCTATGACCGCACTGTAATTACAAATTATTTATTTGTTGATCATATCAACATATTTGTAGATCATGAATCATGATAACCTCATAAGTTCTCATAACAAGAAGTTTTGCCAAATGAGATCAGAATACATAGTTATGAACATAAGCCTGTATTCCTTCAAACTATTTGCAGTAGTACTGTAATATGCCGGTAGATGGTGCTATAATTTATGCAAAGGTGAAATCTTCAAGGTCATTGAGCAATGTATACCCCTTAAAGGAATTAAGGGAAATATACCTGATACATGAAATATAAAAAGTCACACAGTACTATTAAATGTTTCATTAGTATGGGTTTTCAGAGAATTTTGTGTTGTAGAAAAACTTTTTAGAGCAATATGACATTCTATACTGATACTGACTTGACATCCTCTATGCTGTGCACCTCTGCAGCATGACCTTGGAAGGAACTCTTCCTGTCTATGATGACTTCTCCATGTATGATTGGAGGGCAGTTGATTTCTAACTGTAAAGAGAAACAAGGTTTTGTAAGTTATTTATGAGTATTATTTTCAAGTAAATCTAGAACTTTTTTGGCTAGCAGCAACCAGAGCACAACATGATACATCTGACTTTAAGGTCATTCACTATACAAATTGATTATTTAAATTTATGTATAAAGTAGCAGCCCATCCCAGCTTCGCCCATGGTACACATCTATGGGACTCAGGGATTGTGTACCTATCCAACGCTTAATTTTTTTTAAATCAGTCCAGTAGTTTCTGAGATTTATATATTAGTATAGATTTAAATTTATGTAAATTAATATTTTTGTTTAGTTAAATTGGCGAGACAATATGCAAACTTACCCTACGCAATGTGTTTTTATAGTGAATGAAACGAGCTCCATGGCTCAGCGGTCAACATGCCTGCCTGCGACACGGATGGTCCCGGGGTCGATCCCCGGTCAGGTCAAGATGGAAAATTATCTTTTTCAGATTGATCTGGGTCTTGGATGTTTATCTATATAAGTATCTATTGTATAATATAGTATCGTTGAGTTAGTATCCCATAACACAAGTCTTGAACTTACTTTGGGGCTAGCTCAATCTGTGTGATTTGTCCGTATATATTTATTTAAATTTATATATAAACAAAATATTTAAAACACTGGTTAAAATCTTGAAAGAAAAATAACCTACCTGTGAAAAGTCTATACTTTCTATAGCAGGTTTGGGTTTCTTCACAGGCTCAGGTGATTTCATTTTCATTAAGGTTTCTCTTATTTTTTCTACCCATTGGTATATTACAGTCTCTCCTACATTTTCTCTGAAAAGATTATACATACATACATAGTATCACGTCTTTTTCCCTTGCGGGGTAGACAGAGCCCAGGTCTATAAGACCTAAAGCCACAAAAGAAGAAAAAAAAAGAAAAAGATTATACAACTTTTTTTAATGTAGTAACAACAAGCAATAACTCAGCAACAAAATCTGGTCATAGTACCTAAACGTTAATTTATTTAATAATAATAAGTCTATTATTTCACTCTATTGGGGAAATTAATTTGTGGTTCAATCACTACAAAGCAAAAGAAGAAAAAACATAATAATGCAAACAACAAAGGATATACACTGTGGCGCTACATATATAAAATAAATAATGTAAAAGAAACCATTTTGACTTGAAAAGAAGAGGAATTCATTTATACTTCTTTTACATAGATTTATTGGTATACGAGAATTTGCAAAAATAATTAGGGAATGAAACAAATCTACCAAAACCAATTATTTCTTCTCAGGCCTTTGGTTCAAATTTAACAATAATTATCTATTATTTTTACTACACATACAAGTACACTTCATCCAAAGCATTGTGGAGTTTTTCCTTCGCCTTCCTGTCCATCCAAGGCGCAGACAGTTCATATTTAGGCGGCGAATGGCCCGGGTAGTCCGGAGGCATAGTCACATACAACATCGCTTCCTTTTTACTTTCCTCTATCCTAATGCAGTACGATCTCGAAATATCACTTTCTGTGGTCCAATCATCACCGTATATTGCACTCAATGCTTCAACTTCTTCAGCCTAAAGAAAATAAAATATTAAAACACCACGATCATGAAGTTCCCAAACAAGACACAGTCTTAGATATCTTTTACTTACCTGTTTTGTTAAATTATCTGACTCCATTTGTAGGCAGTTAATGTAGCTTGTTTTGTTTGGTTTTGTCAACGGTACAGGGCACAGCTTTTTATTTAATGGTCTAAAATTAAAATAATATATCAAACTTTCCACTGCACTTTTGCTCAAAACCTACCACGACTTTGACAGTAATTAGTAAGACATTGACAACTTGTACTTGACGTTCATGTTTGTCAATGCCAAACATTATGCCTTTTTTTACATGTCTTTTACGGCTTTTACACGTGAATAATTTAGCCAGTTTCAAGAGCATGGAGATAACCACTGAATAAAGATGTTTCTATTCTATTCTATATAATGTGCTAAGAGTAAGTAAAATGACGGTGTATTCCATTGACGGTGCATGCCTGATAAATATATCTCACTACAGCCACTCTTAAGTATATTGTTATCTATTCACAAACGTAATTATATAGGTTTTAGTTTTGGAGAGGGTTCAAGAAATAAACCGAATAAAGTGCATGAGAGCCAAGCCGTTCAGCTATTCTGAATGCGATACCTACTTAGATGACATGGACCTAGGAATAATATATCCATGTTAGATAATCGACAGTGGCGGTAGGTAGTGGAGAGGGCGACTCTATTTATACATTTATTGTAGTTTTTATTAATGTATTGCACTCTTCACTCCATATTTTATTATTATTAATGGTATGTATCTAATACCTAGCATTTCGGGGTTGGTTTGAACAACAGATCTGTATATTTTTTCTTGAACCTCCAAAATCTTGCAACTGGCCAACGCTCATGTAGCAAATAAATAAATATATACGGATAAACCACACAGATTGAGCTAGCCCCAAAGTAAGTTCGAGACTTGTGTTATGGGATACTAACTCAACGATAGAATATTTTATAACAAATACATAAATAGATAAACATCCAAGACCCAGGTCAATCAGAAAAAGATAGTTTTCATCTTGACCTGACCGGGGGTCGAACCCGGGACCATCCGTGTCGCAGCCTGGCGTGTTGACCGCTGCGCCACGGAGCTCGTAAATAAGTATAACAGTTACAAATTCTGTGAAAATTTCAAGTCTCTACCTTTACAGTTAGGTAGGTACCTACTGAATTTAATAGATAGACTTGACATTTTATTTTTAAGTATGTTTTACGGCCCTGGATACAAGTCCTTTAGAGCCTTTCTTCATTTATTTCGCCAGTTGGCGAGTTCTTCTTGGTTGTCAACGAAATGATGGTGTAATTCATTTCGTTGTTTTCACGGAGCCCCTGGCGACAACTCTTCGCGAATCCACTGGTTTCATCATTGACGACGCAGCAAGGCGAACAACCACCAGCCCGCTATGTAAATCTCACTACAGCCGCACAATGACAGTCTATTTTAGTTATTCTACACATTGTTCATAAATATGGGCATTTATAACACAAAATAACACCAATTTTACATTATAAAGTCCACTAGAATCAATTTGCGAAACAATCCAAAACAGACACCGTGAAGTCCGCTAAAATTCCCGCCAAGAACTCCATAGACTTGACATTTTCACTAGGAAAGTCGTTTTTTTTTAAATCTATGAATATAGTACTATTACCTACCTACTGATTATATCTACCTACTGAAATACAGTTCTGTGACAGACGGACGGACATCGGAGGCTCAGTAATATAGAGTCCCGTTTTTACCCTATGGGTACGGAACCCTAAATAGACGCTGTAATTAGGTAGATATTAATCAAGTGGCAGCATAGAGTTATATAATACTAGATAGTTCGATTTTATTGAATAGATTTTGTTACCTTCCCTTTTTTTGGGTTTACGTTGTAAAATCGTGTTTTTTATTTATTATGGCTTTTACCTGCGTAGTTACTTGTCTGAAACATATTTATGAACAGCAATTCTTACAAGAAATTGCATTTCCTTGAATGTTTATAAATTCAAGGTGTGCAATAAAGTCATGAGCTGTAATTTGTCAAATCATACGATGTTTGAATTTACCTCTGAAAGGGCTGAATTTCCATCTGAAAGTGATGTCAAACCAATATTTAGCGGCTGTGGCGGAATATTAGAAATTACCCAGTTTCCGGCCGCGCATTTCCATAATACACATGTAAGCTTGGAATTTGCATATGAGCAGTTGAATATTACGCACGAAACCATGAATAAAGGGATGAGGGTGACGTTACGTGCTTAGGTATATTAATTTAACTCATAAATACATACATACATACATACGGGGAAGACAGAGCCTAAGTTCATAATGTCCAATCCAAAAGCCTCGTTAGTATATTTATGGGCGTATATAAGTGGAAAACGAAATTAAAATAGTGATGGGTTGCTACCCGGATCGCCTATTGATATGATTTCTTAGATTTTGACCCATTCCCTCGACCGACTTTTACGGTCTGGGTGGAAAACAAGCAGCCGGCACATTCTACGTTTTGTTTTGTTTTCTCCCGCATGGATGATAAGATTATTCAACTCGATTTACGAAAACCGCTTTTGCGGATTCCCAGATACTTCCTCATCAACGAGCGGATAATCGGATGCATATTTACCTACCTCACGTCTACTTCACGTCTTTATCCCTTGCGGGGTAGATAGAGCCCAACGTCATTAGACTCAAAGGGCACACTTAGCGTAATATTGGTTGGAAAGGTGTAAAGCGAATTGAAAATAGCGATGGGTTGCTAGTAGCATCACCTGCTAACGTGATTCTTGTGATTTTCGCCCATTCCCTTGACCGACTTTTACGATATGCATGGGAGGAAAAGCAGTTGGTATATTCTATGTTTTAACTTTTCTCCCAAACCAGCATGGAATTCTCTAACACAAATATAAACTAAAAGTTAGTTTTTGGTCTAGAAAAATACAATAACTACCTCCATTAGCTCCATAGCGAAACTAATGATTCTGTCTATAACCTGTTTTGAAGAAGGTAGCTTGGGGTTCGGGAAAGGACAAGGGTACCTTTAATCACGGAAAAGTACTGTAACCCCTAAGAGTCGCCTGGAAGCGCATGTCTCCAATGCGCTTCCAGGCGACTCTTAAAGATCGACATTTACTTGAGCGGAAACGCGGCAGACTGAATTTAACTGAAACTAAGTAGATGAAATTGTGCAATCGAATGACCACCTTGAGAGAAAAGAAAAAAATCTACTAATCATCATTGAAATGATGATCATGATCTACTTATAAATAAGTAGTACCTACTTAGTCCTAGAGTACCTACGTATAGTAATTGAGAATATTTGTAATTTTTAAATAGGTATGGGTATTTTGGATGGGGCCTTTTGTGTGAAATTATCTCCAACATCTAGCTTTATTTTCGACACTTCACTTCATACGGCTGTGATCTAGGAATTGTAATTGAGATTAAGTAACTAAGGTAATCTTTCTTAAGGCGCTGTCATTCAGGCGCTTCCGTAAAACGTCCATTTTTTCGTCGCGCAGTTAGCCTTATTTTTCATGGAATACTAGCATAAAAAAAATATTAAGTACAGTTTAAAGATCAAATTATATGATTACATCAAAATATTTTCAAAAAAGTATTTTAAACCTAGGAAAATTAAATAGCGAATAGCTATATCCAGAAAAGGTTTCGTCGCGAATTACTCGATATTTTCAGCGACAACTACCAACTTTTTTACATCTATAAAAAGTATAACTAAATGAGCCAAAGAGATACCTAAAAATGTTACAATAGGTATTTGGTTATAATTACTGAATTATCAAATTAAAACTGAATCAAAACTACCGAAATGACAGACACAGGTTTGATTTGAGATCGTCTACCGGTATTGCCACTTTCAATCTTATTTCATTAGTAGTACGTACTATTATTAGTAGGTGTTACAGCGCCTTAGCCGCTAAAAGAAAACACAGTTTGTTTCATTTGGTTTATTGTGCTGTTTATTACCTAAACAACTAATTGCATAACTAAGTTCATAAGTTCTATTACTTATACGTACCTACTATTTACAACTTAAAAGAATCCTCTAATAAATGATGCTAAGTATTTTTTTAAATTGTCAGGTAGGTAAGCTCATATAGGTAATTTGTTACTCAGTCTAGCTAAGTGGAACTTGGGCACTTACCCAGACCGATCGATTTTGATGAGCTATTGATCAAATAAACGCACAGATATATGCATATATCTACATTGGTAATTTCGAATTAGAATAGGTCAATTTTGGTATTCTGTATCCCTATTTACTGACTATTGACAATATGACTACCAAACAACTGATAAATGGCCACTTTGTTATTTACCATTTATTCACATAGAAATATTATTTTTAATTTTATTTTCAATCAGATAAAACTTCGAAAGTAAAAAGTCGTGCAGTTCACAGCCAACCAAGGTTTTATTTTTATTTATTTATTCATTTGCATCAGGCAAACGATTACTGAAAAATACCTATTGAGATATTAACTCTACTCTGCAACTTTTAAACAATTGAATCCGTTGTTCCTTGAATTAGGTATGGCACTAAAACTCTGGTGGCTGATAAAGAATGTTCAAAGCGGCAGACATAGTTATATAACTATCATTAAAGGATTTCAGTACCTACTCTACTTAAATATCACAGAATCATACTAAGTTACATTAAGTATGGAGCACTAGTTATCTACAACTCCTGTATTATTATTAATATAAACGATTTTACATTTTAACTAATTACAATAAATTATCTTAAATAAATTATATTAGTGACATGGAATGCATAGTTTACAGCAAAATATTTACTAGACACCTATTTACTTTATTGTAGTAACTATTATGGACACAAAAATATTTATGGCATCTTTATTATCCAGACTGTTCTATTAGAAAAATGTCTTTTGTTAATACAAAGCAATAGGATATTTACATGTAGCTATTGAATAAAACTTTTAAAGAGTCCGCATCGCTCAACTAACCATACCAAATCGCCGTCGCTTTAATGTCTGTTGCTGCTTTCATACGCCTGATTATATTTGAGCATACGAAAACGGCATTGGTTTTTAAATTGTGCACATTTATGGCTGGTATTTCGAAGACTTATGGCCGCTCGCAATCATCAGCATCGTTTCCTTATCCTGACAAAGACAGGAGGAATGATATTTCAATTTCCCGCCTTTATTTCTGACGTAGCGGACTCCGAAAAGCAGTCGTTTGAGACCCCACTCTGCACTGAACAAAAACTAGCTGGAGAAGATCTGTTGCTCGAATTCTTTTCTTGACTCTGGAAGTCTATCATACTGCCACTGGGTTGCCGGAGAAAATTCTGGAAACCAATCGGGTCTGAGCGTATTTTTTCAGGTTTCTTCAAAAGTTCTTCTATTGAGTAGGGGTTTTTCTTCTTCTCTTTTTCATTTGAAGTTTTCGGTTCATCAACGTCAGGTCTGTCCGTACTGTCATCGCTAGCTTCGACAGAAATATGTTCAGAGTTCTCTGATTTTACTTCGTCTGAGTTTATTCTGTTTAGGAGATCGTTATGAAGATTTAGAGCGTAGGGAGAAAAGTTTTTCGCGTCGTGGTACGGCATCATGATTCTTTGCCATGGAGAGATTGGGTATGGCTTTAGGAGGCCTTGAGCTTGAACTTGATTGGCGAGGAGCCAAGATGTGGTCAATCTCCTGTCGTAGAGAGCTGGGTCCTGTGGTGGGGGCACTCGAACGGCCGAGTGCGCAAAGTATGATGCACTTTGCGGCACTGCAGTGGGGGGTAGCGAGTTCTTCATGGACATGTATTCCATGACGTTGGGCGGCAGCTCCGGTTGAGGATATGGTTCTGTAAAGAAAATAATAAAGGTTAGTTCAGGTTGAATTTGGAAAAAAAACCTTATCTAACAGAAGAAAGAGTTTTATTGGACATTTGATAGATTGCCTTAAATAATAATAAGTATATTGGCAAATAAATGCAGGCAGACAGACAAAACACACAAATTGAGCTAACCCTACGGCAAGTTATAAACTTGTGTCGTAGGATACTAATAGGTAACTCAACGATAGTATATTTTTAAAAGATACTTTATATATAGAAACGTCAAAGACCCAGGTCAATCAGAAAAAGATCGTGTTTCCATCATGACCTGGACCATCATGAGACTGGCGCGGTACTTATTGCGCGACGGAAACTAGCATACATTGGAAGGTAAATAATGAGGAAAGCTATAAAATTGTCTTAAAATCTAGTGATAAACCGTTATCTTCAAACTTTCATAAAACACCGGGACTTTCACTATTTTACTGACAGAACGAGACGTATCGTATACTAAAGTTTGAAGAAGACCACGCACGACAAATTTTGCTGTATTATGTAAATACGTATTTACTATCCGCTTGCTCATTCTATTTTTTTTAAGCTTTTATTCCCCAACACGAAGTATTTTCAAACATCTGTAAACACCTACTCGTAGCCAGCTGTTTGGCGTACATCAATAACGAATAACATGAAATTCCACCGGACAGCTAACCTAATTAGTGGAAGGACAATTCACATATGTTGTACTGCCAACCTCACATCAACGGCCACCACACATGACTTTAAAATATTCCTTATTTCAAAGCGGTCAAGTGTTGTTGTATTTTACGAATCTATTAGACATGTCAAGACGCCCCCTGATATAATCAGAATCGGGTAAATAATGGCCATTGTTGGGTTTTATTACTATAAATAAACTAGTGATCCGCTCTGACTCATACATACTTAGTAAATACTAAGTAGGTTGATGCCTTAAAATAATAAACAAAATCTTTTATTTGCATTTTCAGAGATCAAGCATTCACGGCACTTGCTCTAGTCCGCTATACTAACGTGACGATGCTTAAATCACAAGAATTGTTTGGCAGTAAATGATAATTGTGGAGTTTTAATCTTGGTCAGTGGTGTTATTTTCAACTGCCTAAGCAGTGGTTGCAGATATCTATGGCATCAGGAACGCGCGCCCTGCCTCCCGAGCTGGTATTATCATCACCAATCCTTATATTTCCCTTATTAAAAAAAAAAAAAACGGTTCCAATGGGCAGCAGCGTTGGAACCGAGATAAGCCAAGCAAACTGCATTCACCAACGCGACTGCCCAGAGTCGCGAGTATGGCAATATAATAAACATCCTTGAGTGGTAAGCCTCTGTCCAGCAGTGGACTTCTTGTGGCTGAGACACCATTTGTTGGCACAACTGGCATAAAATATCTCGAGCTCCTCCGTGCCTTGGAAGGCACGTTAAGCCGTTCGTCCGGTGTCATTATTATCTGGCAGTCTGACCACTTACACAGATATAACAAACAAAAAATAAATTGAGTCACTCTACCGAACTCCATACATAAATGTTAGCACACAACTGACGACAAATGTCGCTTCGACTACGATTTAGTAGTAATTAATTAAAAGAACAACACAATAATTTCCTTCCTCGGGTGCCGACACCTGTCTACTATCAAGAATGTGCGTCCGGCACTACTGAGGTACCGACACATCAAATGTACGTACATTTCAAAGGTGTATAACTAAATATATTTTTTGATTAAACTTACGTGAGATACTAACATTATTAATATGTAAAATACGGGTCACTCACGTATGAAGTCAGCTACAGGCTGAGATGTTTCGACCTCATCCGGAGGTCTTCCTCAGCTCACCTTGAGGAAGACCTCCGGATGAGGTTGAAACATGTCGGCCTGTAGCTGACTTCATACGTGAGTGACCCGTATTCTACAAATTAATAACTAAATATAATTTAAGGTAAAATAAGTAGTACTGTTTTAAGCTTAGGGGCAATGCAAATTAATAACAAGTAATCATAGATTAAAGATGATATTAAAGAAAAGAAATAATAGCTCAATAGGCTTATATGTATAATAAATAATTTTACTTGTCCGACTTAGAGTTACTGAGATTTGTGCGTGCGGACCAACATACATAAATAGGTACACTTATAAAATTAGCCACATATACAAAACTCATGTATTTCTGACAATATTACATACATACGAGTCAAATTGATAACCCCCTATTTTTGAAGTCAGTTGAAAAGTCCTAAAGCATTCCATTAATCTGAGTATGTGTACCCATACACCTGGTAGGCGCACACCATTTAGTGTAAATTTACGCCCATACCTCGATTTTATAGCTATGTCGCTATTCGCTCGGAACTATAAAAATGTAATCTTAATTGGACAAATTAGGAACACATGAAGTAAACTATGTCGATCAAAATATTAGTTAGTGTAATTGATGCTTATTAGCGATTTGTTTGGGCAGGTGAAATGGAAATTACGACCTAATAACTAAAAAACAAAGAAACCCGGGTAAGTTTGGGCGTTGGATTGATCAAATTTGATGTACTTAATTCTAGAAATGCCGTCATGGCCGGTTAATTTTGGGCCAACGACAACCTAGATATTTTATATCCGAAAAATTACGTAGCTACGTAGACATCTCTAATCTGATAAATAAAGAAATAATCATCATCATCACCAGATCCTTTTTAGTCTCCACTGCAGGAGCACGACCCTCTCAGAACTACCAGAGCCATAATTAGCCTGGGCAGTTAGAGGATATAGCATACACTCTCCACGCTGGCCAGACGGGTGGGAGAGGTAAGTGAAGTAAGAAAGAAATAATATTGTATTGCAAATCTCTCTTATAAAGGTACCTATGTTATTTTATCAAATATCAAGATCTTAACCACTTAAATCAGGTTAATTATAAAACAACTTGCCAATAGGTAAGCAAAGCTATAGGTACTTTCAGCTAATATTGGCAATATTAGCTGAAAGTACCTATAGCTTATGCAATCGTTATAATGTTTAAGTTTGTACTCGAAAGAAATATAGATACCTACCTAGATTTCCTCTTTTTCCTATCACTAAAGCCCCGTCACTATCATTGAGACTATCACACACACTTAATCACGGAAATAAAGATTCTAAAAAGCAGTGGTGAAAAAATTACCGACATTAAAAATATAACCTACTAGCAAATTTCTCGTGATTCCGTCCGCGTATATAATAGGCCTATGTTTTACTTTAAGCTAATATAAACTGATCTTATACTTAGTTCATTATATGTATTGGGAGAGACCTGGCGACCCGTAACACAGGATCTTCGGAGCCTAGCATGGGCACTAGTTCTCCTCAATTCTCATTTTGCAAAAACTAGTACTATACAGTAGTACTAATTCTGTACAGCCAAGGCTATTGTTTTTTTATTTTTATTGTGGAGAAAAATAAAGAAATTGATTGATTGATTGATTGATATGTCACCCGCAAATAAATTCCCTTTATATTCTGATATCTATGGTATAGATCACAGAATTTTGAAAATCGGGCCAGTTGTTTTGAAGCCTATTCAATGCATACAAACAAACAATCAAATCTTACCTGTTTATAATATTATCAGTATAGATTAGACATCAACGAGCTCTCTTGGAAAAGACTTTACGGTCAGATAACTAATATTACCTAAATTTTCTGACATCAACGAACCCTCTTGGAAATTACATGACGGTCGGAAAATTTAAGTTTTAGATAACTAATATTATAAAGAGAAATCTTTATAATATAAATAAATAAATAAATATACACGGACAAATCACACAGATTGAGCTAGCCCCAAAGTAAGTTCGAGACATGTGTTACGGGATACTCACTCAACGATACTATATTTTATAATAGATACTTATATAGATAAACATCCAAGACCCAGGTCAATCTGAAAAAGAACATTTTCCATCTTGACCTGACTGGGGATCGAACCCGGGACCATCCGTGTCGCAGGCAGGCGTGTTGACCGCTGCGCCACGGAGCTTGGCAAAATATTATAATATTATAAAGAGGAATCTTTATAATATGTGAATAGATAATAAGTTGCCATGTAGTTCCCGGCAGAGTAGAATAGGACCACTCCAAGTCTCCCCGTGGATGTCGTAGAAGTCGACTAAGGAAACACAAGCTAAACAAAGCTATAAACATCAAAGAGACCCTCCAACCTGTCTGACCAGCGTGGAGAGTGTAAGCCAAATCCTCTGACTGCCCTGGCTAATATATGGCTCTGGTGGTACAGAGAGGGTTGTGATCCTGCAGTGGAGAAAAGGCATAATAAGTTTAGTCTTACCATGTCCACTTCTGGGTTCCTCGTCACTCCAAGCTAGGCCGCTGTTCCTCAGGATCCTATTCACCGAAGACACCGAGGGAATGGAGTGGGGCTCGCACACTCTAGCGCTGAGCAGTCTCTCACGGATCTCCCACGCAAACATGCCTGGGTTCTCCTGCTTCAGTCGGAGAATCTTCTTCACTACGGTCGGGGTGGCAACTTGCTGGAAAGAAAAATATAATGTACTAGCTGTTACCGCGTAATATATAGCCTATGTCCTTCTCCGTACCCTAACCTATGTGTATGCAAAATTTCATGATGATCGGTTCAGTAGATACGGCGTGAAAGCGTAACAAACAAACAAACAAATAAACAAATAAACAAACAAACAAACTCACTTTCGCATTTATAATATTAGTTGGGAGTTGGGATTCTAAGTCATGTATTTCGAGGTCGTTGCCGTGTGGTTCACGGCAGAGTAGTATAGGACCACTCTAAGTCTGCCCGTGGATGTCGTAGAAGTCGACTTAGGAAACACAAGCTAAATAAAAGTAAATAAACATCAAAGAGACCTCTCCAACCCGTATGACCAGCGTGGAGAGTGTAGGCCAAATCCTTTCCTAGGTCGCAATCTACGACATCCACGGGAAGACTTGGAGTAGTTTTATTTTACTCCGCTGGGAACCATCAGGCATAATATTAAAAAGTAGTAAACAAAAAAAAATTAAGTTTGGGAAAATATTCAGACAGCCTATTCACAAAATCCATCAAACATTTGATGAAACGGTAGCAAATCAGATACCGACCACTCGAGTGGGAAGTAATGAGGAAAGCTGTGGGCCCGAACAAGTGTAGGTTCCGTAGTTGCGAATGACAACTTTGAGTTCACACTGTTTACACTCGCACCTCACAGTTTAACGACCAAAAACATCTAACAGTGAAAATTGTATGAAGTTTTACATTTTCCAGTACATTTTATAAGTTGGTTGCCTAAAACTTTTTAGTTTGCACTTAATACTCAGCTCTGATAGTATTCCTTTCAACTTCAGTATATATACTACAGCTGTAAATTTTTTTCACGTAAAATTACAGCTGTATTGCCATATATAACCGTTTAGCAGATAGAGGGGGGGGGGGGGGGGGACACTTAGCTCTAACAAAAAATTTCACTTTAAAACCAAATATTTCGGAAACGGATCTCTAAATCGAAAAATGGTGTTCTCACTCAACCTCACAATATTTTTTAAAGACCTTTTTAACGATACCCCACACGATGGGTAAGTAGAGAAAAAAAAAATACTCCCCCACTTTACTTGTATGGGTTTTTCAAGATTTTTTTCTACCACTTTTTTGCCAAGATTATTATACATACCCATACCACAACCGTACCACCGTAGTAAACTAGGAACCCTTATAGGGTTTCTAGTTTACTACAGACCCTAAAAATGGTATTATCCAGTTTGATAAAAATATTCAGGCAGCCTATTCACAAAATACATCAAACATTTGATGAAACGGTAGCGAATCAGATACCGGCCACTCGAATTCGTAGTAATAAGGAAAGCCGCGGGCCCGAACAAGTCTTGTTTTCATAGAGATTTTTTCATAATCGTAAAATCGGGCTGACGCAACGCCGAACACACAAAGTGTTTTATACTAATCTAAAATTAATACTGTATAAATAGACACAAAAAAAAACTGTTTTAGTTAGGTAAAATCCACAAAATCCATCAAACATTTGATGAAACGGTAGCGAATCAGATACCGACCACTCGAATTGGTAGTAATGAGGAAAGCCGCGGGCCCGAACAAGTCATTACGGGCCGCAGGTGACCGTTCACACGGACTTTCATTTCGCTGATAGAGACAAGATAGAGGGCAATAAAAAATTCCTACAATAATAGGTACTCGTGTTTGTTTGAACAATCTACTGTTAAATTACGTGTTCACGAATATTAAACAGGCAGGTTAATTTTCAATTTGTTGATATATTTTTTGTAGTGGCTAGTTCTAACTTAATACTTTAAAATAATCTACAAAAATAGTGATCATACGAAGATGCTCTCGGATAATACATTATTATTTTAAAGTAAAAACTGATTTATGTGCTTAGAAAACTTTTTGGGTGAACAAAAATTATAAAACAAGCGTTCAACAACTGAACGCTGTGTTCTTTTTGAGTGAACAAATTACTTAGTATTCACTTTTATCGACAGTCCCCAAAGACTGCCCGGCGTGTTTTTTTAATCCATATTCGTGAGTTCTTAGGTCAGATAGGTAGGAACCTGAATGTACTCGCTGTCCCTATACTAACTACTTATTAAATTTACTGTTTGTGGGATGCAAAGTCATAGTATTTCTTTTTATCCCATCCTATGCAGTCACAATTTACATAGTACAATGAATTTCATATTTCCTCGTAACTACCATGTTTTTAATTAATACTACCTTGACGTGACTTAACAATTTCTATGAACACTGTAATCTAATAATCCACACGCAACAAAAGAATTTCGTACATTTATTAATCCAAAATCATAGCAAATTCTCTTCCAACTATTAAAAATTCAAAACCCCGTGAAATATGCTTGAAAATATTATGACAGGTTCTTTTCTTAGAGCATCAAAAATAATTATAGTTCCGGTGCACCCACGAATTAAAAATAAAACGGCTCTAAAGAACGATTTCCTTCGCCAAAGAGAACGAAAAAAAAGGTAAAAAAAAAGAAAATGGCGCTAAAATTGAGCGTCACGATCAATAGGATATCGATTGAGCGTCTAATGGCGTAATTATTGGTTCCCGTTAAAATTGACGCCTTCTGGCGGGTACGGGTCCCTGCGCACACCTATCCCGAAGGCTACTATTTACACATTAACTCTGACAGAATACTTACAAGAACTGTAATTATTTTTAAAACCACACATGCGTGAGGAAGCTAGGTTAGAGGCAAAAAATTGATTATCCGTAATGGATTTTTAACCTCGGGCCATGATAATTGTTTAGTAGCTCATTGATTCTATCAAACAGATGCTTGCGGATGGAATCGCAAAAAATCTTCTTTTTGGATTTTAACACTTTGTAAATTGCTCCCATTATGTTAAAAAATCCTACGTTGCTTATCTACTTAAGGGGGAACAGTAGGCACAGTAGCGACGCCAATCATTTTATTCCTAATACTTTACAAATGGAAAGGAATTCAAGAATATAAACAATACAAGCCTTAGTAAATAACCTAAAGTATTTTTTGAATCATGTTTATTACTATCGGAATCAGTGAGAATTATGAGAATCTGATTACCGCCAAAAACGGCCGTTTTTGGCGGTTATCACTTTTTCTCTCAATGACTGATTCTCATAATATCAAAACATGATTCCAAAAATACTTCAGGTTATTTACTAAGGCTTGTATTGTTTATATTCTTGAATTTCTTTCTATTTGTAAAGTATTAGGAATAAAATGATTGGCGTCGCTACTGTGCCTACTGTTCCCCCTTAATTCTATCTACTATCTCTGACATCACTAAATCATTCATATGACAATCTAAATTAAATGTGTTACTTACTCTTGGATAGGCATGTAACATCTTCGTCTTCATCGTCACTTACCATCAGGTGAGACGGGAGACAAATGAATATTGCAAATGAATAATGCCTAATTCAATAATTAATAAAAAAAAGAAATTATGCAATGATGCAGGGCCGTGTTAACCTGGGGGTGCTGTGCACCGCACCCCCAGGTTTTCCTAGAAAGGTCGAAAATGTACCTCTCCCCCTGGTAGTATCCCACCCTCGCGCTACAGAGTTCAGTTCAAAGGGCGATCAGAGGCGCCACCAAAGGCTGGCAGAGGGCACCTACAGAATTGCAGTGGGGAAACCCCTCCCCGTCGTCGCGCATCCATAGAGTGGAGAAATATAACCGATATTATATACGGTATGGTATACGGTACTGTATACGAAACGAAAAGCATTACAAGCAGAATTTAAAAGGCAAATAGGCAGCAGGAGTAAATTTGATAATGCCCAATCGGTCACTTGCTCTTTTAGGTAAAACTGGAATCTGCGCATACTTTTTATTTTTCCATACAGAGAAAAAGCTTTGATCCAATCTTTGACATGTTTAACATAGCAGTCTACCAGAAGTTGCATAACATCCTCAATTGACAGGTACATAAAAACCTCTGCATTGTGCTATATACAGACATGATCCAGTCAGGCCTTCCTCTTGACTTCGCGATATTCATGCTAACGTACTTTTTAAATACGCGTATTTATAAATTTAAACGAGTAAAAACAGTTCAAATCCACATAATAACGAGGTGAAATACGAACAAAACGCTGGTCATACAGTAGCGAGCGAGACATTCTCGCGTCACGGCCGCAGCGCGCGATGCGTTCCGTTCTCCGCGCGACGCTTTTTGCAGTGCGCGCATCAATCATACCCTGACACATCCAATATCGGTTTTTGCGCGCGCCGCTACGCGAGATGCCGCAAGATGGCGTTAACTGTCCACAAACGCGTGCACGATTAGCGTTTCTTATTACCGATTTCTATTAGACTTTCCACCTTCCTGATGGGGTGAAAGATAATTTGCTGGGGCGTGAGACCGTTGTCGTAATGACGGATTGATTCGATATTAATTCGAGTGAGGAAGAGATGACGTTTCTACAGTTAATATTAAGTTAATGGGGTACGCAGGTGCATTCGGTGGCTGCCTAGGAGTTGACATGTTTTTTGCGCGGTAATAAATGGATCAAAACACGATCATTATGACCAGAAATGGAACTGACGTCTGTTTAAGCTTGTAAGGTAATCGATTTAACGTTAAAATAGATTTATGATGAATAATGTCCCAAAAAATACAAAGAAATTCTGTTCATCATCAGGCTTTCAAATAAATTCCATAATGTAGAGATAGACATGGGCTTCGATGTTTCTATAACATATAAAATACTTATTTAGGTAGTCGAAGTTATTCGATTGCATGAAACCCGTGTTGTCACGTAACTACCCCAGCTTGTTAGATATCTCGTCAATGCAGTGGAAACTCCTTAGTCGTATCTATCATAATTTTAACAACCGCTGAGATAAATCAACAAGTTCGATTTTGAACTTTCTACTAACTACATTAATATTTTGGCACCGAAAAATATTGTATACCTATATTAACAATACCTATACTAGGTAAGTAGGCCATTCTATTACCATTTTAACTATAAGCATAAAGACACATGTAAACTACTGAAATATTGTGGTAAAGACAAAATTTAAGTACCTACTTACACTTTTCATTATACATTTATAACAACAATAAAAGTACCTGAACGAGCTAAGTAAGCTTTTACCTGTCTCGTTTGCGTCTTGACAGTCCGTAAAAAACAAGTGAGCTGGCTGTAGCAAACGCATCTTCTATCACAAATAAAAAGCTAATGTTTTCTCGTGATGAAAGACATTAGGACGACATGAGACGAGCTTAATGGTGCTGAGCTGTAGTCCACTTCCTACTTCATTTCATTAATTTTGCACGCTCCCTTTATGGACGGTGTTGCGTAATGTAGATTCTGATACGTAATCTCGATTAGGTTCTATAATCCGACTTTACAATATATATATACAAAGCTGCCACTACTTACGCGTACTTACTTATACAACATAGGTACTTACATACTATCACGTCTTTTTCCCTTGCGGGGTAGAGCCCTGCAGGCCTATTTGCTAACTTTTGACAACTACGGTGTACATCATTTTCATGGTAACTTTAATATTCATTACAGCTTCGGTATGAATGACTATTTTTATTTATGATATGAAAGCCGTAATGGATGCTAAAGTGACAATCAAATCGTTGTACACCGAGTTAGCAAATCGGCCAGCTGGTCTATAAAACCTTAGGCCACATTTAACAATTTGGTGGGCTTGTAGGTGAGAAACAAAATCAAAATAGTGATGAGTTGCTAGCCGCATCCCTATTGAAGTGATTCCTGATGCCCATTCCCTTGATCTTTTATGATCTGCGCGGGAAGAAAATCAGCTGGTACATTCTAAGTTTTTTCTTTTCTTCCAGACCAGCGTGAAAATCAATATAAGTAAGTAATAGTAATTCAAATAAGGTAAATGTTTTTTACCCAAACTCTCATTCCAATCTTGATTTCTTTCTGTATTCGCCATGTTCATGAGTTAACTGTTAGACAAAGCTTAGGATTGTTATGTTAATTGTGTATTAGATATCATTATATTAATTTTTTTTTTCGTTTTTTTTTCTTAAATTAATTAAATGAAAATACTTCGATGGTGATTTTATGCCGGAATCACGAATTCATGGGATAGAGCAGTTGGAACTACACAAACGTAATCTATATTAATATTATAAAGTCTACATTTACCCCTGTTCTAAGTTAAAACTTTCCCAATTAGAAAAAAATCGTACCTATTTATGCCGCACGCATGTAAAGTAAAAAGTTGGCGTCACTTGTGATGTCTTCTGTGCCCGGTCCTTATTATTCCTAGGTCCATGAGAACAACTCGTATAAATAAATCAATCAAAACATGGCAGTCTCCATTTTTGTCAAACTGGTAGTTGTGCTTAAATAAACGATGAATATGCATTTAAAATTTAAAGACTTATCAAGATAATTTGTAACAAAGAGATAAACACAAACGTTAATTTTTTTTCAACACACTTGCTCATAAAGTGGCTCTATGGTCACTGCAATTAGGCACAGAATGACACCCATAGTCAAACTGTGACTTTTTCATTGCTATAACTCACTAGTGAGTTATAGATTTTTTTTTTAATTTTATTGGTTGAGTTGCTTTGTTCTTAAAAAAGTTTTTATTAAAAAAAGATCGTGTTCAATAGAACAAATAAATTAATGTTCCTATTGCTTGCTCATTTCAAGCAACTTCTTATTTAAATAGATACTTTTAACTCGTACGTGTTTAATAAATAAAACTTTCACTCAAATATAACTTTTGTTTTCTCTGTAATAAAAGAAAACTTTAAATTCCCCATTTTGTACGTGGCAGAATAGGAGCAAATCCTTTGCGCGGAAAATAAAAAAAAAATCTCATCCCTTTAGTCTGTGGCCGATCGCAATGCGCGCGCATAGGAAAACTGTTTAATTTTTCCCGCCATAGCGAAACATTTTTCACAACTCGTTTTCACTATTGAAATTATAGTTATTTATTAATTAAAATGTCTACAAGTACTAGTTACGAAGAAAATTATTTATGTTGTACACCGCCCGATATAAGATGTGAAGCCCTTAACGTTATGGAAAGTTTACTACCTGAAAACTCCAAGGAAAAATATCTATTAGCGTACCAAAATTTCATAAAATGGCAAAACAGCAAGAATACGCAGTGTTTTTCAGAAAATGTGTTCATGGCGTACTTTAAAGAATTATCTTCTAAGTACAAACCTAGCTCTTTGTGGTGTTTATACTCAATGTTAAAAAGTACAGTCCGAACAAAGAATGGAGTGGACTTAAAAACATACTCTAATTTGTCAGCTTATCTAAAGAGACCATCCGATGGATTTAGAAGCAAGAAATCAAAGGTTTTATCGTCTGACGATATAGAAAAATTTATAAAAGATGCTCCAGATAACCAATATCTGGCTACTAAGGTTAGTTAAATTAATTTTAAATATCTACGCGTCTTCAGCCTGTGTTGTATGTTGAACTTAATAATTATTGTTTCTTTTTTTTTCAGGTTGCTTTAATATTTGGTGTAACTGGTGCCTGTAGGATACAAGAATTAACAAATATAACCGGAAAAAAACATAGAAAACCATGGACAGATGCTTTTAGTGAAGATACCTATCACGAAAAATAAAATACCGAGGTCATTCACCATACACGGTCCATTCTATGAAATTGTTAAGAAGTATGAAAGTTTGCGGTCACCAAAAGCAAAAACTGACCGTTTCTTTCTAAATTACCAGAATGGTAAATGTACCTGTCAGCCTATAGGTATAAACAAATTTGGTTCTATGCCTAAAGAAATCGCAAAGTTTTTAGGTTTAGCAGATGCTGAGAGCTACACTGGACATAGTTTCAGAAGAACTTCAGCTACATTGCTGGCTAATTCAGGAGCTGATATAATGACTTTGAAGCGTCATGGTGGGTGGCGATCTAGCAATGTAGCAGAATCATACGTAGAAGATTCCATACAAAACAAGAAGGAAATTTGTGCAAAAATCACAAAAAGAATTAAACTTGATTCTGAGGCGCTTCCTACTGACGAAACACCAAGTACATCCAATGATTGGATTTCACCTACCTACACGAATAATGAGCCATCTCAAATTACAATAGAACATGAAAGTATTTCAATAAATAATCTATCTGATGAGACCGCTATGCCATCAAAAACAGTTAATTATAATTTTACTAACTGCACATTTACTAATTGTTTCTCTAAATAAACTTTTTATCTACTAAATAAAATGAGTTTTTATTGTTATTTTATTCACAAGTGTGTTGAAAAACGTAGTATGATACACGTGTGTATTGATGATTACCGTCCTTGGCTCTCTTAAGACCCTCGCCTGCGGCTCAGGTCTCAATGGCGCCTCGGCGGTAATCACCAATGTTACACACTAGTACCATAATGTACTATTAAATTATATCAAGCACTGCTTATCTAGAAATGTAAACCTTCAGTATCTTTCTACGTCAAAGGAGATAACACCTCTGTCACAGAATCTTGACCAAAATCTAAAAAAAAACTTTGATTCCAAAAATCGAACGATAGCGTTATTCGTATAATTAGTCGTGTTCGACACAATCAGAGGACACATCGTCGTCATTTGTAACTGTAATGTGCTGGTCAAGTCGGGTCATGGGAGCGGTGCACACCTGTCAACCGTTGTTAACCTATCGCTGCTCTTATCTGGGGGCTTAATAACCCGCAATAGGGATGACAATTGCGGTTCGGCATTTGAAAAAATGCGTAATTATTAGGTTGGATTTTGGGATTGAAATTGTCTTTGAATAACAGAACTTGTAGGTGGGTTTAGGTACCTAACTGTCTACTCTATCGTGAATTTGGTCGAGCTCCGTGGCGCAGCGGTCAACACGCTAGCCTGCGACACGGGGGTCCCGGGTTCGATCCCCGGTCAGGTCACTATGGAAAAAGATCTTTTTCATATTGACCTGGGTCTTGGATGTTTATCTATATAAGTATATATTATAAAATATAGTATCGTTGAGTTAGTATCCTGCGACACAAGTTCACAACTTACTGTGGGGCTAGCTCAATTTGTGTGATATGTCCCTATATATTTATTATTTATTATTTTATTAATTTAATTAGGTTGAATTTTGGGATTAAAATTGTCTTTGAATAATAGTATGTAGATGGGTTGAGTAACTAATACTATACTCGATCGTAAATTTTAGTTTCCTGAATTTTGGGGTTAAAATTGTCTTTGAATAACAGAACTTTTTGGTACCTAACTATATACTCCATCGCAAAAATATTCACTTTTCGAAAATTTCATTTTTGTGTCTAGTTAAGTGCATTTCGATGGTTAGTTTTTTATGATTCTAAAAAGACATAACAAATGTAATGGCAGCACCGACGAATTTCCGCTGCTGCAGTAGCAGTTATACTTATAATAAAATTATTGTATTAAAGTTTAAGTATACAAGTACTTAGCCACTGTCTTGTTTTATGATGGTTTTATTATCGACTCAGTGTTATTACGACAGATTTATGATTACCAGTAGCCATACCTATTCTAGCCTAAGACATTACGTAGGTTTACTCGTCTATAGGTTTTCTATTAAAACTCTACAATAATATACAATAAATTTAAAAAAAAAAAACTTTGATTTCATTCACCGTACTAACATATCGTTTTACAGTGGCCATCATTCAATACAAGTTCGACACATTTACTTTGTTTTTTAGCTACAAGAATAACGTTTAAAAACAAACAGCAAAGTAAGCTGATGGTTAGTCAAATAAATAAATGAGCAAGTAATAAAATATATTTTTTTATCTTTACGTCTTATCCCTTGTGGGGTAGACAAAGCCCAAGGTCACAAAAGGCCACGTTTAACGTGTTATTGAGCCTAAAGGTGGAAAGTTGAATCAACATAGTGATGTATCGCCAAATGACGTTGTTTAATTCGACGCTAGAAAAAAAACCGCTCGCTGCTTAATTGTTTCTCTTTTTCTGCCAAACCAGCATGTAAGGGTTACTCGCAGTACAGTTCATCGCGCGGAAAATCTCTGACATACATGTCTCACTCGCTTTTATCCCTCGGAATCAATTTGATCCACTTTTGCTCTCGATCCCATGGCTCAGGAGTCAACAGCATACATCCGGAAGTCGCCGGCTTCAAGGCCGGGGACGAGATTTTTGCAAAACTGCAGGATGCGGCCGTCCCTTCAAGTAATTAAGGTTTTTGCGTCCTGATAAAGCTACGTTTTCACACAACGCCTGTGTTCCTGTAGGTAGGATATTATGAGCTTCATGCATGGTTGCGAAGCTATCTATCTCAGCTCGTTGTTTCCACAACAGCTGATCGGTATTAAGTAAAATTTATAAGTGAAGCTGTGAAACGTAACGGCCCATTTTCAGAGAGATATCTCGACTGTTTTAGTCTTTTGACTGTTTCCACGAGCGCTATGTAAGATTATGAAGCGATATTTATAGATTTTTTCTTCGCACTCCCAGTAACCATGAATTGCATTTCCCTAGGATAATGTGAGTTACAGGTAGAAACATTAGGAGAAAAATATTACTGTTTGACGAAGATACCAATAAAAATGGCATTTTAACGGTTTCTACTAGCTCATAAGGTAATAAGCCTAAAAAAATTTTATGGGCCAATACTGGAAACAAAAAAAAATATTGAATTTTCATTTAATAAAAAGTGTTCTTTTATATTTTCTGACCACGACGTCTGTCCAAGAGTGCTCGTTGATGTCTAATGTTATGAATAAGAAAAAATAGCGTGTAATTAAGAAACGAGTATAGCTTTGGTGGAAACACAGCCTTATAAAGTTTTTGCGCCCAGATTATACCCGTTTTGATCGGAAATAGGTCGTTAAGGCTAGATGAAAAATGTGGAGATCACTTCGCTGACCTATACTGAGGTATTTGCAATGAAAATGATCGAGCTTTAAAAGTTGTTATGTGTGTTATTCATATTATGGTGTTTTCTATATATTTATATAGTTAACAGAAGAAATTAACTGACTGATCGATCAACTCGCTGCTGAACCTGAATAGTTAATGGATAACCCATTGCGGGTTAAAACTATTTATTAAACCTGATACATTTTAAAATCATACATGTTTGCATATCATCATCATCAGGTCTTTATTAGTCTCCACTGCAGGACCACGACCCTCATATGTTTGTTACCCTGTTTGCATATACGTAATGTAAATTACATTGTATTATAATCATAAATGTATTATAAATCAGTTCTTCAGAATAAAGTTCTGTCATAATAGTAGATCCCGGACTCCCGAGTTGGAGATTAGAATTTAATTTTTCTCAATGACTAGTTCTACATATATACCAATTAATCACGCCTTGTTGTAGCCCTTGGCCATAAGAATCAAAGTTGAGGTTAAGCGTGTTGACCGCTCCGTGGCGCAGCGGTCAACACGCCTGCCTGCGACACGGATGGTCCCGGGTTTGATCCCCGGTCAGGTCAAGATGGAAAACGATCTTTTTCAGATTGACCTGGGTCTTGGATGTTTATCTATATATGTATTTGTTATAAAATATAGTATCGTTGAGTTAGTATCCCATAACACAAGTCTTTCATTAGAACTTACTTTGGGGCTAGCTCAATCTGTGTGATTTGTCCGTATATATTTATTATTTATTTATTATTATTGTATAGGTGGAAATTTGGGTTCTAAATAGTGATGGGGTTGCTAGCCGCAACTGTTAATGACATGATGTCTTAGATAACTATTCACCTACCTACCTATGGAAGAAAGCAGCTGTTACATTGTGTGTTACGTTTTTCTCTCATTCTTCTTTCCAGCCCAGCATAGAAGAAGTTGTGTTCGCAATTTATAACAACTAGAACCTCGGTATAATATGACATAGGCAAATTCATCATCGCCACACCGGATTTTCGCATCTTAAGCGGGATTAGCGTCGCTAGCGGCCTTTATGGCGGTCTCTGGATTACCCTGTCAATATTATTACTCGCCTCTTAATACCGTAAAGCTGCTTCATAAAACATATTGGAAATTATTGTCGATACGTCCGTTTTATCTCTCTGGTGTTGGCGGCGAGGTAAAGATATGGAAGCGACAAGTGGAACTACTCCTTTTTGTATAGATTGCTATTTGTTTGAAACAGATTTTTGACATTAATATGTTATATTTTGTTTCTGTAAGGGAACTATAATCTTATGACTCTATATATTGCCGTGTGGTTTCAGGCAGACTAGAATAGGACCACTGCAAGTTTTCCTGTAAATGCCACAGAACGTTGTTTAAGAAACTCGAGCTAAACAAAGCTTATAAAAATCAGAGAGACCTCTCCAAGCCGGCCAGCGTCGAGAGTGTAGGCCAAATCCTCAGTTGTATAGAGAGGGTCATGCTCCTGCAGTGGAGACTAAAAAAGACCTGATGATGATGAATCTCATGACATGATTCGGCGCAAGTTATCAATGAGTCTTTTGAGCTACAAAAAAGAATGCTTTTAACTAATCTTAGTTATTAGAGGTACGTAGCATAGTTCCTTTAACTATTTATAAAAAGTCACAAGTTGTTATCACGTAGGAAAAACCCCATCAAATTACAAAGTAAAACATCTGCCACACAAAAATGTATCCGACTTGTCGTTTCCAGTGTTTTGCATCCATGGCTCCGTCCTCTTTATTTCCTTGCTGGAAACAGCATTGTGCGCTATCCGTATTTATTGGGACGTCTCACTTCACAAGATAGGGATTAGCGTAATAAAGCCATAAAGTAAGGGAAATATGCGCGTGCGCAGTTTTGCAACTCTATCGGGTGAGTATGGCCGAAAACCGGCCGAATAGTATCTTTACCATTAAGCATTTAGATTGTTACTATTAAAAAATTTTGGGTAGAGACATTATTAGTAAAGAACTTGATTTATAATGTTGATACCTAGTGTTGATTAGTTTTAACCAGAAAGTAGATTTTGATAGTACGAATAAGAAAGGTCTGACTCTACATTTGACGATTTTATTTTTACTATTTATACATAAGTTGGTATCGATTCCAAACAACGGGAAAAGAAATATACTAGTAATATACTATAATAGGTGGGAAGTCAAGGGGACAGTTGGGGTTTGCCTTATATGATTTTGCAGATTAATGTTAGTGGACTTTAATATGAATATGGTGGAGTTCGATGTTTTAAATACTCGTGCTCATGAACAATTTGTGAAATAGTTATAGTGGACTTTAATTATAGACCGTCCGTACTAGATTTGTTACCAGAAGCTCTCATAAAGCAAAATAAGGTACTGTGCCATCTTTGAACGCTGGTGGTACATTTTTAGGATTCTGTACCCAAAAGGTAAAAATAGGACCTACTGAGTCTCTAATTTCCGTCCGTCCGTCCGTCCGTCAATGGGCTGTATCCATTGAACCGTAAAAGGTGGAAGTCTCTAATATACTTAAAGCCACTATGGTAAGAAGTAATTAAAATCAATTACATTGTTGTTTTTTGAGCGTTTTCTGGGGTTAAGTATGGTGGTATGGAACCCCTCGTATACGCTTCCGACTCGCACTAGCCGGTTATATATAAATTGGGTAAATTAAATTAAATTAAATAAGCCTTTATTACTGTTCCTTTACAATTAATTCTCTACACTAACTATATTACACTAGTTTCTGGAACAGCTTGTCCTTCGACAAAGGCCTCCTCCAACGTTTTCCATACTTCACGATCCTTTGCCACCCTTATCCATGCTCGCCCAGCAGTTCTTTTGATATCGTCCTCCCAGCGTGTCGTTTGCCGTCCTGGACTCCTTTTACTGTCCCTTGGATACCATTCTGTGATAATTTTGGTCCATTTCTCCTTGTCTTCTCTTAGCATGTGACCAGTCCATTTCCATTTCAGTGTCTTGTATATCTTATTGGCTTCTTTGAATTTGGTTATACCTTTTATATCTTTTAATCTAACCTTTATAATAAATTGGGTAACTATGTGTTAAATAAAAGCCAGTAAGTATACGTATTCCATACTTAAAATACGTTGCTACATAACGAAACGTAAGGCAGGTAAATAAATTAATGTAAAATACCAAGTCACGATAAAATCGTTAAACAAAACAAGCCGCTTATGTCCCTACACTACAGATAAAAACATTTAGGGCACCGCTTTATAATTAAAAAGCAGTAACAGACACGTAGCTGATTTAAAAACAAACATTCGGCGGTGTTGCTTGCGTCATTAAAGCGCACTGACATGGTATTGCCAGCATAGAATATTCTATTTTACAGCGTTCCTGTTGGACAGAGCTGTTAATGTCGATTTAGCATGTCATGCATGCCTTACCGATGGCTATCGTGTTTTCAATAATAAACGAATATATTAAGCAATTTAAATTCATAGCACATATATCACTATGTACAATCGTGTTTTAAACGGCAATGATTTTCTCGAATTCGGCGTTAATTTATTCGGAAAATGTGTTACGTTTGGAAGGAATTTTATCAGTTGTAATATGCTGCTTAGATTGGCATTCAAATCAAGATCTGGGTGGCAAATAAGTAAGTAGGTAAATTTTTTCTTAGATTAGACCACCTTAGTTTTAGGCGTCGATTATTATGAAACATTTATATTTTTAACAAAGTTTTTTCGCGGTATCGTCTGCGTACCAAAATTAAAGCACTTCTGTATTCTGAGATAATAGCTTATTTAACCCGCCACTAATGTAGC
Organism: Rhodophaea formosa; assembly: GCA_963082605.1. Lineage (NCBI taxonomy): Eukaryota > Metazoa > Arthropoda > Insecta > Lepidoptera > Pyralidae > Rhodophaea > Rhodophaea formosa. The sequence goes on from OY720226.1 coordinate 7,563,381, forward strand.
CTTTTATATCCGAGCTCTTTTCTGAAATCGGTTCAGAATCTTTTAATTTTATCTATCATAAACAAACAAAAATCAAAACTTTCATTATTAGAATAGTAGGTATATAAATTTACCAATTAGTTAACGATTGCTGCTCGCTCGAAGTACTCTACTCGAAGTAGAGCAAGCAAGCAGAATAATTTATGTTTCGCTGTCGGAACAATAAAAGAGACGTACCTTTTATAGTTTTTATTTTATTTGTTGTTGATCGCAAAAAGAAAAGAACGTATCATCTTCATCAGACAATTTAATAGAGGTCATATGTAAATTAAATAAAATTTCCCAAGCCAGGAATTCAGAGATTTGTATTGAAGATATCCCAAAAGAGCGTGCTACCCACACAGGTAAATACTCATCCCCTTATAGTGTTGTGGTCATGACTTCATCGATGTTTTATCGACAATGACAAAAAATAAAATGGAAATTGTCGATCTCAGCGAGGCAATGGTGGACCACAACTATCTTACTCTTATGCTATCGATAACCGTGCCAGAAGACTAGTTGGCACCACCCTAGACCTCCTCGTTACTTCCCATCAGGCAAGTTAGGGGTCAAACGTACTCAATCGTAAGGTGTTGTTTTTGAAAAGCAAAATCAGTGTTTCTACCAATAAACAGGCGGAATATTAAGTGATCTTACGATCTTTTTCTGTGCATAGGCGCAGATAACAACAGGATAGGTACTTTTTTAACCCTTTTTTATAATTGCTAACAACTGTAACTAACAGTGGCTATACCAGTCGTTGCAGGTACAATTTGGGTACAAGCCTCCTTTTATCTTGCCATCCTACCCTATCCCTGGCATTTGCGGTCCAATAGTTTTCAGTTACATTATTTGTTGGGAACTATCTCTTTACCAAGCTGTTCCGTATTTGGATAAATGCCTTCAATCTTCAACTTCCTTCATTTCTAATATCAATAGAAAGGAGAATACGAAAAATAAAACTGTCGATATCGATAGTGCCTAATTACGCACATCTCGATAAGGTTACCCTCGATATTAACATGATATTAAGATAAACGCCACTACGGGGCGGATATTAGGGCGACATGACACGTCCTGATGCCATTTAATTGGGTCGCGTGTACGGTCGCCTTTATTTGTGTAATTGTAAACTGCGCGTTTGGCCGATCGGTAGTTGACTCAGATTAAATTAAGATAAAACTTTTGTTATTTAAAATGTATGTTTTCAATTTTTTACAAAACTTATTTCTAAACGATGATTTATCAAATATTGCGCAAAATGTTTGTAGAATGAGAAGTCACACTGTATGCACTACAAAATATAGTTATTTAGTCACACAAACGTTTAATTTTCATAGCATGTCTTTACGCCTGTGTTCCCTTAAAATAATCGTGAAATAAACCTGTAAAATTCTTTGAGCTCATTCGCAAGTGCGCGCTATGTTCCTAATTGGTCATAATACCTTTTCAAAGGCAACTTGTAAAGGATATTCCGTGGCGAATCACAACTTTGTAGGATTGTCGTACAATATAACGTCAAATGAAAGGTGTGGTTATAGTTTTATTGTTCAAGAAAATGTATTGTTTAATGAGAAACTATGAATATTTTCAGACAGTTTCCTTATTTGCTATATATACCATTGTGGAAGAATGATAATTCATTTTACTATTGCGTACAGATGCTACTCGTATGAATTAGTGACACACTTGGGATAGATGTTTTAATTCTTAAATTCTCCTTTATCTTTTCTGCTATTATGTGGTGGCGGCACATCATGTCAGTTTCTTCCACTACAATCAATCGATTGCGTGTAACATTCTCTGTTACATTATAGTATCGTTGAGTTAGTATTCTGCGACACAAGTTCACAACTTACTCGACATAAGTCCCTATATATTTATTTATTTTAATTTCTGAACAGGTGTAAACAGGAGCGTACTTCCAAAATAAACTAATAACAAAAAAATAAGAAAAACATCAAACCTCGTGCCAATAATTAAGCTCGCAAACCAATACAAAACCGCGCTAAATTACAATAAAATTCGGTGTGAAAGTGGTCAATAGTGCACCGCCCATCGTAAAGGGCGGTGGGCTCTGTGCCCACTAATTATGGACATTAGGCCATAAACGCTGGCCATCGATCATAAAGGCCATAACTCGTGCCGTAAAATCCGGAGAGGGTTCGACGCAAAATGTACAGATGACGCAGATGATCCGCAATACGCAATTGGTGCGTTCATCAAGCGCAATGAGAGCATTTCAAAAATTGTATAATTTGTATTGTATTGTTTTGTAGTATGTACTACATATAAAAAAAACTACTCTAGATTTAGGAATAAAGTCATGTACGATTAATTAATAATAAATAAAATACTTCGTTTAATTGTAAAATCACATATTTATCTAAAGTTTGTTAAATGGAACTTCAATGTAACAAATAATAATGATTATCTGTGTAATAGAATAAACATAAATCTGAAATAAGAGCAGAAGGGAAACTCCATATTGTGGTTAAAATAGTTTTCAATCAAGTAAGTACAAAAAAGCTGTTCCTTTTGGTTTGCTTCTTTTACTAAAACTTATTGATTGAAATTTATTGAAACTGAATAATTTTGCTTTTTGTAACTTACATTTACAATATCTTAGATATTTTGTACTGTATAGTTTTCCAAATAAAATAAAATAAATCAAATACTAAAACACATTTTCGTCGTATCATTTACACATTGCGCGAATTGAACATTTTGCGTCAATTTCTCGGGAATAGTGTTCCGACATGCAAATAATATCTGTGAAAATTCCCGCGATTTACGCTCATTGGATTGTGGGGTTTGATTTAGCCGAGGAAATATAAAATTGTTAGTCGGCTCGGCTCTCCGTCCGTACGGTAGCGGTTTACGATTACTACTTATTCGTGCATTCCTATCTCATATCTTACAAGCTACATTACGGTGATGAAAAAATATTTTCTTTTATCCATCAGATAAATAATTAATGTTATAATTATATCATCATCAGGTCTTGTTTTGGTCTTCACTGCAGGAGCACGATGCTCTCTGACTACCAGTGCCAGATATTAATCAGAGCAGTCAGAGGATTTGGCTTAGACTGCCACGCTGGCCAGACGGGTTGGAGAGGTCTCTTTGATGTTTGACAAGCTTTGTTTAGCTTATGTTCCCTAGGACACCTTTTCACTTCAATTCACGGGAAGACTTGGAGTGTTCCGTTTCAACTCTGCCAGGAACCACACGACAGATAATTATATAACAATGTAAAATACAATGTTAAATATTATATAACAATGTTAACCGATATCCAATTCTTTCAGAAGTAGTTGCTTGAAAGAGTACCTATACAAAAGAGGTGACTCTCACCGCCCGTCAATATGTACAACTATTCCTATGGGACAAATGCTGAGACTTTAAAATTTTTCGAATTTCCTGTATTAGTTCCATAGGGAAAGTTGTTCACATTGACGGACAGCGTCGTCTCTTTATGGATTGGAGAACTTTTTATTAACATATCGTATATCCAACATCCTCATATTTTCACAAAGTAGGATTATGTTTTAGCTAAGTAGGTTTATCATACAGATAGTGGCTTAGCTCGAGTTAATATGAAAAAGTGAGAGACTGAAATATCATTTTGATTAACAAGAAATGAAATGTTGTATGAAGTCTTGAGTTTATTAATTTAGGTCTCTCGATCACTAAATAGATATTCTTATTGGTAGTTCGTTCCTAATTTTCCGATTTCTTGAAAACAAAAATTAATAACTAAAAACGTAAATCAAGCAGTATCTTTTACTAGGGCCATAAAATTCCCCGGAGAATATGAGATAAACTAAAAACATTCGTGCCAAACAACAGTTAACGGTTAATTTTAACGAATAGGAAACGTAGCGATTACAACTTCAATTACAACAAAATGGAAGCCAAACCGGCCGAAATTAAAAATAAATGCTTCTGAAGTGATCGACTATTATTTTAGAAAAAGCGTGTCTTATTGAGATGATTGCTGCACGCGTGTAAAGGAACGTTTTATCGGTTTTTCGCTAACCTGCTATGGCTTTAACGGTAAATATTTCGTAGAAAAATTACGTTTCTTTTCCGTGTGTTCCCACACTAGCCATTGGTTTTGGTCTCTTTATGGTAGGCGATTTAGTACGCTTCACTTTGTTTTGAAAAGCATTAGGTACGATAGTAGGTTTATATGTATGTACATTTTTCACGCGAAAATTGTTGCTTGGTAATAATATTGTAGAATTTTACGTCGATAACTGTTGACGGTGCGCTGCGCGTTAACGTTAATTTGATGAAAATGTAAATATACATTATTTGTAGACATATTTACTAAATAAAATAATAAACAAAATTATTTATCATTATTTGCATTGTAACTTCGTAAGACCCAATTATTTTCGCTCTTACCTTACAGTAACACCTTTCACATATATATTACTAGCTGTTACCTGCGGCTTCGCCCGCGTGATTTATAGCCTATGTCCTTCTCAGTACCCTAACCTATGTGTATGCAAAATTTCATGACGATCGGTTCAGCAGATACGGCGGGAAAGCGTAACAAACAAACAAAGAAAGAAGTCCTTTTTATCTGTATATATATTACAATTTCGTTATACATATTTTTATTTATTCATATTAAAGCAAACATTACATCATTTTTAGGATTCCGTAGTAAACTAGGAACCCTTATAGTTTCACCATGTCTGTCTGTCTGTCCGTCCGCGGTTTTACTCAGAGACTGTAAGTACTAGAAAGCTGTAATTTGGTATGGGTATGTATATTAATCATGCCAAAAAAGTGGTAGATAAAAACCTTGAAAAAAAATTTTTTTTGGGTTGCTCTCATACAAGTAAAGAGGGAGTAATATTTTTTTTCTATACAAACCCATCGTGTTGGGTATCGTTAATTAGATCTTTGAAAAATATAGTGAGATTGAGAACACCATTTTTCAATTTATGGATCCGTTTCCGAAATATTTGGTTTAAAAGCAAATTTTTGTTAGAGGTAAGTGATATCCCCCCCTCTATCTGCTAAACGGTTATATATGGATACGTGAAAAATTTACAGCAGTACTATATATACTGAAGTTGAAAGAAAAACTATCAGAGCTGAGTATTTAGTACGAACTAAAAAGTTATAGACAACCAACTTATAAAATGTACTCGAAAATGTAAAATTTCCAACAATTTTCATTGTTAGATGTTTTTGGTCGTTAAACTATGTGGTTCGAGTGTGAACAGTGTGAACTCAAAGTTGTCATTCGCAACCACGGAGACCTACACTGCGCGTGGCCCGACACGCAGTTGGCTGGTTTTTTTATTTCTTTTTTATAAAGGAATACTTTACTAACGCACACAGGAACATTATCTACTAAGAAATTTCAATAGTCCTTCATTTAGGTATTAGGAAAGGTACTTTCGAAAAAATAAAAGCACAAAGAACTAAGATTATTAGTTTTTATCAGTCACGTTATTGCGTTTTACCCCTATGTCTTGCCTGATGGGAAGCAACATAGAGGTCTAGGGTGGTACATGCAAACTCAAATAATCCCTATTCATTGTTTCATTCATTCATTTCATCATTCTTGCCTTGAAAATCCCTAACTTGTAAGTATGAAAATCCCTATATTGTGGGGAGGGAATCGTCACAGCTCTAATTGCCTCACAGATCGTCTATTTCTGTTTCTTTTGCACCTGTACTTGAAAATATTTTTTTGTAACAATGCTGTCGTCTGCGTATCAAACAATAGCGATTTAGCAGACTGTTAAAGTGTAGCAGAAAAAGCGTTACGGAAGGAATAGGTCAATCAGTCCTTCACCTGACCAAAAATAATTTATGGAATTACTTAGTAAATTCCTACTCAAACTTCTAAGGATTCTCTAATTTTTTCCCCCTGTTTTAGCTCACTGGCGCCTTACTCACGTCTAATTGTTCCATTCCAACCATAATAATAAACGAATAATATGGAAGATTTTTAAAAACGTTTTCTTTTAAATATTCCTTAAAATTGCTGCAAAATGACGATAATTTGTGTGATCTCCGATCGTAACCATGAAAAATTACAAATTATTTTTAATTAGTTATTTTACGGGCAAAATAAAGCATCTCATCGTCCTACAAGGAAAAAACGGTTATTTGTGTGTCGATAAATAAAAAAACCGCTGTCTTAATTGTTTGCCAAAATTGGGTCCGCTAATTCAAGGTGCCTCCATGATATGGTCGTAGCCTTTGGAATCCAATCGAAGGTCCATGAATTGGCCAATCAAACAATTTGACACGACCGTTTATGCATTCAAATTTACCTTTAATTAAACAGAAACCATAGTATAGTAAAGGTTCGATCGTGGTGCAATAATAATAAATGTTCCATCGGTATGCGAGTTTCATTTTATTAGACAATTTTTGAGGCACGTGAGAAAGTAAAAATTAATGATCACGATATGTCCATCAGAGAAAAGGACTTGTCCTTCTCTCTCAGATGGATAGGTCTTGTAAGCCGAATGCTCAAATATAGTATCAACAAGAGTCAAAATCAAGTGTAATCCTATTTGTAGGGTCGAACAAAAAACTGAAAAATCTAGTCACGAATAGATAATGACGTACAAGCAAACACATGTTCAAATATAAGCACATAAAGTAACATAAATATGAGGTAAAGTAAGATATCAACTGTAATTAGTACGTTGGGTACACAATTGGTAAGTGTCTACTTCGGTCTGGAATGATCATTTCGTAGTTAATTATTTACTTTTGTCACGTAATATTTCTTCCTCTTTAGTTTATTGTAACCTTATGCCAAAGCTAAGCTAAGTGTAGGCCTCTAGCATAAATAAGTATATTAATTATTATTGACTTAACATTTTTCACTGCTAAGCATTGTCACGCATTCGGTGTTTAGGTTATTGTAAGTATTAGTTTATTAAATTCAAAGATATTTTATACTTAGCCTTACTACTTGTGAGTTAACATAAAAAGTACCTATTAACTACAGATTTTTAATTTCTCTCGAGATAGATTAAAAAATCACAATAGAAATCGTGGGAATGAATCCAATATGTTGCAGAAGTTACATAACCCGGGCAGTTCCGTCTTCAGTGATATCACTGTCAAATCCATAGAATCGATACGATTATACCGAGCAATCGAGTGGACGATTATTCGAGTTGATTAGTGGTCAATTACGCGTTCCCATAACAGCTCCAATAAAAGTTTTCGGTGATTTGGAAGTATTTTGTTGTAATCAATGTGTCGGCATCCGTTTGAGAGACCAGTGGTTTTATTGGCGGGGCGAATTGGTGAGGTCGGCGGGTACCCGGGGCTCCATACCAGCTCGGAGCCTTTTTAGGACTACGTTCACATTGAGCTCTATCAAATACTTACTAGAATTAATATCTTTGAAAATACATACTAGAAACTAGTTGGAAATACTTTTGTCTCGTACGATATTATATTTTCTATAGGTAGCTAGGTAATTCTGTTTTCTATAGGAGCAAATGTATAGGTATATCTCAACTTAATGTATTTGACATGATCTTAAATCGAGGCTTTTAAAAAATCTATATAAACATGTAAATTCTCTGAAGGGGTAACTCAGCCCATTAATATGAACAACTTTTACTGCGCATCAAAAAACTTGAATTTTTTTTTAATATTTCATAGAAAAGTGTTTGAATTAGAGTTCTCAGTATTGGTTCCATAGGAAAAGCTGATCTTATTGACGGTCTGACTCACCTCTTTCAGGGAATGTCAAGGGTCAGTTTACACGGTGTATAACAGTAAACGTTAATCAGAAAAAACAACAAGTTTGAATTTCGTAAATCACGTTATATGTCTTATCAAAAAACTTTGCTATACGGAACCCCCACAGTCAGCGTGTGAGCTCCGGGCGTGGGCGTGACGAAACGCCAGCTCAAGAAGCCGAAAGCGCAGGCGCACATTTATAGTTTATAATTACTGATCGCCGCGTGACCTGCCGATTGCGCTCCGAAGCTGGCTCCAGTGAACGTTGGATCATTGCTTTTATAATTATTGAATTAGTTTGGTCTAGCTTTGGCTTCATTAGGATAAGTTGTTTGCATAAAACTATTTTTTTTAATGCAGAAATTAAACCGTCGAAAAGTGAAAAATCATCACTTGTTTTCTACCCTTAGGGTTGTTTTTTTTTTTCAAATTTAAATGAAACAAACTGCATGGTATACCCTTTTCATTAAAAAAATAAATATCATAATCAAACGACTCTGTAAAAAATGTGTAGTCATTCATAAAAAAATATGCGTCGACTTGATAACCTCCTCCTTTTTTTCTGGTTCAAATAGAATGAAGACTGTATTTCTTTTAAAAACCGTCTACTAAAAAGTCTCCGTACCTTAGTCTTACTGCCACCAATGGAGCCAGGCCTGATAGAGCCTGTTTCGTAGAATCTCGTTAGGATCTTGGAGACGCATCCATGGGACACTAGCAGTTGCCGGCTGATGTCGCAAGGCCGCACGCCCATTATGGCCAGTTCCACGATCCTCTTGCGGACCACGTCTGGTAGGGGTCGGCCGTTGACGAACACTCCCCCCAGTTGGTTGACGCCCGCTTGACCTGGGGAAAGGACAATTTTTAATTAACAAAATGTAAAATAAACTGAAAATAAAGTATTATTTCCAGAAGTGTCAGTTTTAAATTTATCTAAAATGTACACACACACTAACTTGATTGAAATGGTAACTCGTAGCACAGCTACAACGCTCGTAGCAGCTACGCTTTGTCTACAATTTGTATTGTATGACGACATCTCGTACAGGATAATGTCATAATTATGCACTCTCAACTACCACCGAGGTTGAAGTGTGAAGCTAAATAGCTAAGAGTCAGATGCTTTTAAACCTTCGAGCAACACGGAAGGGAGTAGCCATACGCTGCATTCCCCTCTGTCAAGGTACAAGCAAAATTAGGCATATGCATGTCTATGTGTTAGTTGTGTGTGACTCATCTGTACACAAAATTTTTTTTCTTTTTTATGTCATTTTTTGTGACAATGTCATAATTACTATCAAGTGACAGTTTAAGTTTTGTATGTAGGTGTGCGGAACTAAACTTGTGTGCACATTTCCCCCCGCAAAAAACGCCAGAAAAATTGTCATAGTAAATTGTCGCTTTGCCCACTCCCTCCGTCCGGTACGAAGGCCGTGTTGCTCGAAGTTTTAAACAGCTTGAAATATCTGAAACCAGATTTTGTTTTCTGAATAATGGGTGCATTTGACCTCTTCATAATCATCTTGTCTAATGAGGCAACGATGACACACGATGAGGTCTCTGGTGTTACAGGCAAACTCAAATAATGCCTATTTACTCTTGCCTTGAAAATCCCAAAAGTCGGGAAACAGCGACGCGGGAGGGAATTTCATTCATTCGGGGTTTGCGTAATGAAGGAGTAGTGTTGAGCTCTTACACGTAAAAAAACAAAGGACATAAAATGAGAACAAATATACCCCCGTGAGATATAGTCGTTAAAGGAACCACGTCAGAGGCCGAGAGGCGGTTCCGAAGAACTCTGATACCAGGGTGTGCATGGTCGACTGATCGTGTCACCTACGCGAAATGATGATGATGATGATGATTAGAATACGTAACTACGGGTTACACTTCCATTCTGGTCTGGGAGTAAAGAAAAACGTAGAATATACCAACTGCTAGTCATCACGCGCAGATCGTAAAAGCCGGTTCAAGGGAATGGGCGAAACCTTAGAAATAATTTCACGCAAAGTGGCTAGCAACCCATCACTATTTTGATTCCGCTTTTCACCTACTCGCCAACCAACACGCTAAATAAAACTTTTGGGTCTTATGCCTTGGGCTCTGTCTACCTCGTAAGGGATAACAAACGTGATAATATGTATGAAAGTTCACTTCCATTCATAATCCTTGTTTGTTAGTGACTCGTAAAATCACATTTCAATTCAAGATTCAAGTTGCCTTCCGCGTTGTGTCCACACACATAAAGTAATCCATTTTTTACTAAAGTTGACAGTCCCTCTGATTACCGTCTGTCTCAATCATACAAACACATTGAGTTATTTTAGCAACGGACAACACACACCTGCCTCATCAGCTAATATTTATTTGATTGCCAAATTTTGAACCATTCACTTCTACCTGCACCCTGTTTGGAAAAAATATCTTTGAGATCGGAGATATTACGAATTTATTGTTTTGCTCGTAATTAAGGACTAATGAGATATCGTTGTGGTTTTATTATCTATTTCTTGGATATCAATAGTGATTTCTCGTAAAAGTTGATTTTATTTTACATGCATCGCTACTTATTGATGATAAAATTCATATGATAAAATATGGATCTATTTTGAAACTACACAGTTATTAAAAAAATACAAATTAATTAATTTAAACAAACTGTAAAGAAAGTAATTTTTTTAAATAATCCTGTTCTATATATGCGTATAGTCCATAAAGTATTTTAGTATTACTCATGTAGCTTTATATGGTTCCTTGCAGGTACCTCGAGATCTTTGAACTTTAGTTAGTTTTAATTAATTAAAGAAAAATCTACGGAAGTGTCGGCTACTAACACATACAATTCTCCAAGATTGAGAAAAAGAAAATGAGTTTCTCAGATGCAGCCTTAAACGCATTAAATCGCGCGCCAAAATAAAACCTTTATTGAACTTCAGGCTGTCTTTAACGGCTACCGTTACCGTTGTCAATTATCAAGCCATAAAACAATCGTCAAGCGGCGACCGATTTATTACCTTAATGCTATAAAATTAGCGTTCTAATTTGTTCGTAGAAATTTGTGTTTATGACGTTTCTTTAAGGAGACGCGCCGCTCTCAACACTACGATTTCACGGCTATTGTAAAGAAGACCGCCGCTGACTCCGTCGATGCAAATTACTTTCCTTGCTTTACGATGCTCTCTCAGACGGCTGTCGTAATGTACGATGGATTGCTATCGAAAATATAACTCTAAAGCTATACTTGAAATGCCTAAATCCCTTGCAGCTGGTGGAATGTCATTAAGAGTGGCAGGCTTGGATCACATCTATCAGGACACCGGTGCGAGCTATGAGCTTCTCTTGGTTCTGGGAATCAGTTAAGTGTCAATCATAGGCCGATCGAATAATTCATTTATCGGAGAAACTCGGAGACTTCATTTCATGGGAATACGTAAACTGAGAACCTTCTTGGAGGAGAGTAATTATAATTACATGTAATTCAAATTAATTTAACAAACAAAGATTTTATAAAATACAGCGTGTAAATTGGTCCCATCGGTAAAGTTGTTCATTTGCGGTCTGAGTCACTCCTTTAGAGAATGCCAGAATAAAATAAATATATCAGGGGGCTCCCATACAACAAACATTATTTTTTTGCCGTTTTGCTCAATAAGTAGTCTAATGTTGTACCTATAGATAATGGCACGGAACCCTTCGAGTGCGAGTTCGACTCGACTTGGCCGATTATTTTTAGTATATTTAACGAAAGAAAAGTTATTAAATATATCTCATTTGTTTTTCTGTTTTTCTACATGAATACGCGGGTGAAGCCATGGAAGATTGCTAGTAATGTACAGCAGTAAAGTAAAACGTAAAGTTTTTTAGGCTATCCCACTTTATCTGGGGTCGGCACAGCATGCCAAATTCTTCCACCTCATTCTCTCGCTGGTCAAAGTCTCTGTTACACATTTCTTACACATGTTCTCTTTTACTTGTAAACGGATTATGTGATGTTTTAATAAATAATAAATATATAAATAATAATAAATATACACGGACAAATCACCACAGATTGAGCTAGCCCCAAAGTAAATTCATTTGTGTTATGGGATACTAACTCAACGATACTATAATTTATAACAAATACATATATAGATAACAATAAATAATCAAAGGTATAATATAAATGTGTAAAAATATGTCGAGTATTAGAAAATTGCAAATGCGTTCAATTAATGATGAAATAGAAGTAAAGTTGCCGTGTGGTTCCCGCTAGAGTAGAAGAGGACCACTCTTAGTCTTCCCGTATATGTCGTAGAAGGCGACTTAGGAAATACAAGATGAACATTAAAGAGTCTTCCACAACCCGTCTGGCCACCGTGGAGAGTGAAGGCCAAATCTTTTGACTGCTCTGGCTTATATATGTCTCTGGTAGTACAGGGAGGGTCGTGCTCCTGCAGTGGAGTCTAAAAAAGTCCTGATGAAGAAGATGAAGATATATTCTGCCGTTCATACAAATTTTGGACCAAGTTAAGGCCTTTGACTATAGGTTAAGGCCTGCTATAAGTTGCACAAAATGCAGTAACAGTGCTGCAGTGCACTTTTCCACTGAGCACTAGATTTCAAGAGTTGATCATTTACTAAGTATTAAGGATTAGGCGGCATATCAAGTCAGATCAAGGGTGAAATAAGTCTTAAGACTTATTGCTTTTGTATCCTGTCAATCAGACATTGGATAGGGCTGCGTGTTACACCAGCTAACGTATCGAAAAGAATGAAGAATTAATTAATTTTACTCTTATTTTGATGCGTGGTAAGCAATATCGATATTAACACTCTAGTACAACACAAGTTCGCGACACACCAGTAGAAAATTGCCGTGTCGACCTGTCCCAAACAGGAGATATGAAAAACCTCCCTCTTAAAATACCACTCGGTACTTCCACGGTTCAAACTTAATTTGATGTTTCCAATTCTGTAAGAGTCCTTTTGCTGACACTATAGGTTTCGGATGAATGGCAATTTGTATGGAAACTTGGGTTTTGTTAATCCGAAGACCATAGTCCTTTATAGGAATTAACTTTTAAGTTCTTAATTGCAACAGACCTTCATCTCCAATCGTCTGTTCCAAATATATGCAATATCGGTTACCTTTCCGTCAGTAGCAGCTACAGTATTAAAAATGTAACATATTCGGATTCCCTAAGCTCAGTTATGAAACGTAGTGAGTGGAGCGTTCATTTCTACTGCAAGCAACAAATTATGTATCTGTCGTGGCCATATCGTAGAATCGATTACTTTATGAAGTGATTGTCAATTTCATGAAATGGTCGCATTTCATGAAATGTTTTACTGTCTATTGGCCAGTCCGGTACGGAGGCCGTGTTGCTCGAAGATTGGCCACATCATGATATAGATTGGGCAGATCAATGACAACATATCGTTTAACGATACTCGTATGTGCAGCCAAACGCGTGGCTTTCTCATGAAATGGTCAAGATTGTTTGATCATATCGTAAAATAGTTTCTTTAATTACCGGTAGAGGCGCTACAAACGCTTTGTTTGTTTTGTTTACGTGGAAAGATGGCGGCCGTCGGCGAAAACCGCAGTGAAAAAGAGAACATTATGTTGTGTAATGATGAAGAAATTGAAAATATAAGAATTTACGGTGATAAAAATACAAAATGTTCTTAACATATTCTGAATTTTTGTTAATTATATTTCCTGGACACCCTATTTTACGAACCGGCCAAACGTGAATGACAATATCGTTAAACGTGGACGATTCAATGATCTGATCAAATTAAGTTGGCCACATCATAAAATGCCACCATTTCATGAAAATGTCAATCGTTTCATGAAAAGATCAATTCTACGATATGGCCACGACATATCTACCTCAGGTATCTACGAATACCTACACGTCAATTTGTATAGCGCTTTGTCTAGCTCATGAAATTCACTCGATATTCATTGTGTAGTGTACCATAGAAAGTACTGTAGGTACATAATATAATATCTCAATGCCGCTCATCACATGGGGCTGAATGTAAAATATATCATAAACAAGATAAGTTTAATAAGATGAAGGTAATGGAAACTAAAAATACGTACTTTTACCCAGATTTACGACAAATAATATGAATATGCACGTTCATAAAGTTTGGCGATTATTCTACAAAACTTGAATGCTCATTAAATTCCTGGCCGAAGACGCGACCAACATTGCCTTTCTAAGAACCAACTTTGTAGTGTCCCTACGGCCAAACACGTATTTTGTTGAAACGTTCGTGGAACGGTCTTAAATCCGCGGATTGCTCGCGTCGGATAGCCATATCGCTAATACGCTTCCAGTTTTACAATCCGAGGGCCGTAAATGTAATTTTTTTTTGTTGTTCGCGAATATCGCCCGTATATCGTGCAAGTTATTGCGTCTTTTACAGCTTGTGACGGATTTTACAACGCCGCGGGTATGCGCGCCCGGGTGCCAGTTTTTAGCTCCTGTTACTCACAGTACTATAGTTAATTTGGATTTAATCTCTTTTTATAGCTTTTTTAAGTGAGGTTTCGATACGGGACGTGTAGAGTAAAAGTGTATATGGATTGCTTCGATTTCTGAAAATCGATTGAAAATGCAAAGTCTAGAGTCATTGCTTTATCATGAAGTACTTACATCTTCACTGTACAAAAATATTTTCCATTTTTCTACAAAAATTTACATTTTTTGTACAGGTTCTACAGTTGATCTACATTTGTGGAAATGATATTTTAATTGAGCAAACTTGGATCAAAATCTATAAAAAATTGGATACGGTCTTTAATCACGAAAACGGTCAAAACGTACTGATGTGGAAATGGTAGAGGAAAAAATCATCATCAAGATCCTTCGAGCAATATGGCCTCCGTACCGAACGGAGGGAGTGGGCAAAGCGACAATTTACTTTTACAATTTTTCTGGCGTTTTTTGCGGGGGTAAATGTGCACACAAGTTTAGTTCCGGACAACTACTTACAAAACTTAAACTGTCACTTGATAGTAATTATGAAATTGTCACAAAAAAACGACATAAAAAAGAAACAATAATTTGTGTACAGATGAGTCACAAACATCTAACACATAGACATGCATATGCCTAATTTGGCTTGTACCTTGACACAGGGGAAGGCAGCGTATGGCTACTCCCTCCCGGTACGGAAGGTCGTGTTGGTCGAAGTCAAGATCAGTTCATAAAGATTTATAAAATTCGTGGTTGACTAAAAAGGTTTTAAGTTAACCAAAGAACAGAAAAATTATAAAAAAATATCAAATAATCACAAATGTCAACATGACATTTTTATTTGTTTACATTATACCTCAGATTAATAACTAAAGCAAACTTTGACATTGGCAAAATCATCGTTTAGGCTAAAAACGATGGAGCCGTAAACCTAAACAAAGAAAGAAAGAATAACTAAAGCAATATACGCACCTGAGATATGTAAGCACACAGACGACTGGGTTGTGTTGTCTGTGTGTAAGCACCAAATATTACTGACGAGATTTTTATCAAAAGATGGACAGGTGTCGATGTGAAGAATACGCGGCAGCAGTGAAGAAGGTGCGGTTTTACACCGTGGGCACTCTCCGGCCTGACATCATTGACAATTACGATAGTAAGTAGTCTTGAACAAAACAGCTCAAAACCAATTCCCGAACGGACACCGTCAGTGTTGTGTGCAAAAACCTGTGTGATAAAAGATACAGAAAGATGGTAGACCGACACGGTTGCCCTTGACAGCTCAACATACACCGCCGCAGTCTCTTCAGTTATTCTGTAAAAATGGCAGCTGCAATGTTATCGAAATATCAGACGCAACTCAAAAATAATCGCGGTAAGTTCCGTAGTGGACATAATAGCTCAAAACCAAATGTTTTATGGAACATATGCCATGTGTTTCCCGGCAGAGTAGAATAGGACCACTCCAAGCCTTCCCGTGGATGTCGTAAAAGGCAACTTAGGAAACACAAGCTAAACAAAACTTATAAACATTAAAGAGACCTGCAACCCATTAGGCCAGCGTGGAGAGTGTAGGCCAAATCCTCTGACTGCTCTGGCTAATATGTGGTTCTGGTAGTACAGAGAGGGTTGTGCTCCTCTACTGTAGACTAACAAAGACCTGATGATGATGAAGGAACACAGCACTGCACAGCAGCGGAAACACCACGGCGCAGCAAGGTAGTTTTATTTAAAGCAGGAGCGGCGATGGGGTGCCACGAACGGTGCTTGATTTTACCGTATTGTGTTATGTACTACTCTCCTTGCAAACTCTAGAAGCCCATTCCGATTTACAAGCCTTAACTGTAAAAATACACGTCTGCGTTCTAATACCTATCAACTTGCGAGGTAGTAAAATTTCAGGTAATTGGACTGTCATGTCTAAGACTTAAGCTAGGTAAAATAAGCAATATAACTGGCAGAAAGCTTCCGCTCGCATAATCCATTGTGTACACAACCGCGAAGGCTCTGCAGATTTTATAGTCCGCATAAACAGTTTAGCACTCTCTGCTTGTTAATTCTAACTGGTAGGTTCCGGGTTCGACCGTTCACTTTACTTTTTTTAACTTTCGCGCTTTGAACATATAATTATATATATAAACAGGACTTAAGATGACACCGCAAGTACTCCAGTCTCGCGAAACACGCGACCACGATGGATGTAACTCCATTGAAACGTCAGCGAAAACATATAAATCAGGGCTTCGTTCTAAGTCCTATTTCTATACATAATTAACGTTCCCTTCATCGTTCTTATAATGCTCTGAGGCAGGATGAAGTGACTCTATCAGTTTCAGCCGCATTAAAACATTTTGAAGAAAGTAAACAGTTTAGCTCTCGCTGCTGAAGGCTTGTAAATCCTAACTGGTAGGTTCCGGGATTGATCGTTCCTTCGCCTTTTTAAAAATTTTGAACATTATCCTATCTATCCTAATCCTAACTATCCCAACTTTTGGTAAGTTATAATTATATATGCGAAAGTGAGTTTGTATATTTGTTTGTTACCTCTTCACGCTTTAAACTTGTTTTAAGCATTGTAAACTTTTTTTTCTTATTCAAGAACTTCCATTCTGTTTTGGGAGAAAAGGAAACATATATAATAAACCATCTGCCTTTCTTCTCACGCAAACCGTAAAAAACGGTTAAGGGATTGGGCGAATATCTAAGGAATCACGTCAATAGGCGGTATGGCTAGCAACCCATCATTATTTTGATTCCATTTTCCACCTTAACTCACTAACACGCTGAACGCAGCCTTTGGGTTTTATGACCATGGGTTCTGTCTACCCCGCAAGGGATAAAGACTAGATAATATATATGTATGGATTACAAAAATGAATATTTTTGATACCCTATAGTAAAAAAACACCGGCTAAGTGCGTGTCCGGCCACGCGCAGTGTAGGGTTCCGTAGTTGCGAATGACAACTTTGAGTTCACACTGTTCACACTCGCACATCCCATTTTGGTGCTCTTAATGGTCAATCTGAAAAAGATCATTTTTGATTTGACCTGACCATTGAATCGAGCACGAGCACTTTAAAACCAAATATTTCGGAAACGGATTACTCCATCTTTACTTGTATGGGAGATATCCAAAAAAAATTTTTTATCAAGATTTTTTGTTTACCGCTTTTTAAACATGATTAATATACATACCCATACCAAATTACAGCTTTCTAGTACTTATTGTCTAATCTAAAACCGCGGACGGACAGACAGATATGGCGAAACTATAAGGGTTCCTAGTTTACCACGGTACCCTAAAAATTAGGCTATCCTTTAACTTTTTAATTTTCCTTAAACATTATCTTTTTATTATAGTCCTGATTAAGGTCACAATTTCATTAATTTAAACATCTTTTTCGTAGGAACTGGTTACAAGGTTGTCTGGAAGAAACAAGGGATAAGTCTTTGCGACATGAAGTTCTCCAAGCCTTACGCCTTGAAGATCCTGGACCCCAAGGACCTGCCTGAGAACCAGCTGTCTAAGGAGGCTCGCAAGGTCGAGCAGATGTGGTGTCCTTACATGAGCCCTTACCAACTCGTTACTGAGTAAAATTTTATTTGCGCGCCTTACAAGACTTTCCAGTTTCGTCACTGTATCCTCTATATTTTTCATAAGGTCAAAAAGTAAATTTCATGTTTATCTATATAAGTATATATTATAAAATTAAGTATCGTTGAGTTAGTATCCTGCGTCACAAGATCACAACTGACTGTAGGGCTAGCTCAATTTGTGTGATATGTCCTATATATTTATTTATTATTTTAGGTAATAAATAAATTACTTATTTATCATTTTCATGATGATCATTATTTTAAATCCTATACGTCTTATTTTATATAGCTTTCGAAGTCAAAGAGTGAAGTTCGCTCAGTCCTCCGGGAAAACGATGTAGTGGGCACTCTTCGCCAATATGCCGCAAAGTTTGGTCTGCTGCCCCACAGTCACACCTTGGAGAGTCCCTAAGTCCCCATGGTGATTGGATCCTCCGTATCCCATCATCATTATCATAATAATCAAAATGATCATGATGAATAAGTAAATTGGCAGCATCATTGGAATAAAATAATAATTATCGTAGATAATAAAGTTAAATCCCTCAAATTATTTTCTAGTTTATTTTTATACTTACATTTCTTAATTAATGGCGAAGTTTGGTTTATACCAACGGTTTAGACAATAATAAAAAAATACAAATTATTAGTGTATCAAAACCTATAAGATTCAAACTTCTTGATTATGCATTTAAGCATTCTAGAATAAATGAAAGGTACGAGTAACATTCAGAAGATGAAGAAGGTACATCTTCAGTCCATAATCATATATAATAAATCTTGTAGCAATATACTTAGGTATTTGCTTTTTGTGTTTTTGTTATTCTTTGATTTAATAAACCATACTTATCAAATGACTTTGTTTTATTTTATTAATAGTATAAAAACTTTAATTAGAAAAATTTGAGCAAGTAAATGTTACACATTGTTTATTTTTAATTTTTAATATTTTAAATATCCTGATTTGTCGTCAGTCAACTTTGTGAGCGACATCGAGTTCTCCATACATAAATTAAAAAATAATAAAATTAAGTTTACGATATAAATGGTAACATAGTTGTAAACACCGAACTAGAAAATCAAATGTGAAGTTTTAGATTCGTTTGATAGTCCGTGATAGAGCCGCCACTGCTGATAGTAATGTGGATAAGCCGACGCCGCACAACTACGTCATCTCTAGACATGGTGATTTATTTATCGTTTAGGACCCTTAGAGGGGTGATTTAGCCTGTCAATATCAACAAGTTTTCCTATGGAAGCAATAATGTGAACTCAAATTTTTTGACATTCCCATCGGCTTAATATTTTTGTAAGGAAAATTTAAAAAAAAATGAGTTCTTAGCATTGTTCCCATAGAAAACGTTCACACCGACGGGCTCCATCACTCCTTTAGGGTCCAAAACGATCAAAATTTCGTTATATATATATATATCATTATTTTAGCCGAAAATAAGAGAAGTCCACTGCAGCACACCTATATCCAACAGTGTACTTCTTGTGGCCTCTTCTAGGTATTAGGTTGCAAGTGGCCTGCATCCAGCATTTCCCTGCGACCTTGGTCAGTAGGTTCAAGCACTTGATCAGACGACCTAAGGTAATGGAAATAGTTAGATCCCCCTAACCAAGAGTTGCCATTCGAAAACATTTCTGCTCCATCGGCCATATCTATATAGGTCGTGAATGGAATAAATTGTGTAAACATAACATAAAAATTCCATCTGACTTTCCCAGGTTTAAACAAGTGGCTAAAACAAAAGACTATGGCATTAAGGCTTTTTTTTTAAATATGTAACATGTTAAAAAGAGCCTTGACGCCATAGTCTTTTGTGTCACTCACGTACAAACGATATCAGGTTTTGGGGTACTGAGCGATATGTATTGATCAGGAATAGGTATAGGGGTAACTTTACTAGATCAGTAGATTTTAGCATCATCACCATCATCTCAACTGCGAAATACCATTCCCCAAGGCATTTCATCATGGGGTTGTTTTGCCATACAATCAACGCTTTCAGAGTTGGTGAGATCAGTACATTTATAGCTATTTGAACAATTTCTCTTTTCAAACGAGTATATTGTTTTCGAATACATATATTACGTATGTAAATATGTTTATATGTAAGTATCTATACGAGTTTCTTTATTTCATTGCTTTAACGGATTTGGACGTATTGTTAGAACAATTACACCCTCCCGAGCCCTCAGACTCAGGCTAAGGCATAAGACGACAAACCAAACTTCCGAGAATAACAACTTTCTTAAACAACAACATCCCAAAGTAACTATTGCGAAATAGTCAACTTCTAAAAATTATAAATTACCAACGCGTGTCAAAAGCTATAGTTTGTGTCAAAGCTGTAGTGTTTTTATTCCAAAACGCCTTATCTTTTTATCGCTCTTTACAAGATTTTAAAATTCACTTTAATTTTTTCGATATTCTGTAGGTATCTGTGTGTATCGCAGTGTGGACATGTCGATACTATATTCATTAATATGAATATAGTATCGACATGTCCACACTGCGCCAACGTCACGCGTTCGACGAGTCGATAAGTTAATTTGGCGTCAAAAGCCCGCCACGCAGCGCCTCGTCGCCGATTAAACATAAAAAAATCGTTTACCGACCGCCTGTCGTCCGCAGACCTTCGGACCAGATCTGACGATAGCGTAGGTGTCTGTTCAGCATAAATTTATATAAAACTGACATTGATTATTAAAAATTAGATGTTGATTTGACCACCACGAGTCCTAGATGATGAGTGATGACCATATCAATTCATTGAGAGAAAATTTCGGTTGTAAAACAATTAAGTTTCATTGGATTGGTGAAGATGACACAGAATTAGTCGGAGAAAGTTTTTTTGGAGAAGATAACGGTTATTTGGCTGCAGTTTGCAGTTTTTGTGTGGTAATTGAAAGCAAGTTATTGTTTTAATTATGTTTCATTATTTTCAATACATTTGCTTAAAATACGGTTCTTATGACATCGAAATCTGTATCGTAATGGTGTATTTTACGGCACTTGTGCTTTTTACTTTACACCAATCACAACCGCTCAATAGCCCAATGCCACAGATGCAAAATTTAAAAATTTTCATAGAATCCGAGCAAAGAGTTTCAAGTTCAGCATGAAAACTTTTTTCTGATTCGTGAGATGTGATTTTTTAACCGACTTCGAAAAGGAGAAGGTTATCAATGTACCTTTTTGGAGAAAATAAACCTGAGTAAATGTACCTCATTATTATAAATGTATTTTTACAAACTGCTTTAGTTCCTAACTTTTATAAATTCCTTATTTGCTGAACTTCAATCTTGTTTTAGTTTAAGGTAATCGCAAATGTATTGAAAAACGTCGTATAATACTCGTTCGGTAAACTGTCTTTTATAGTCGTCGGTTTATTATAAGCACTCGGCTTCGCCTCGTGCCTATAAACACCTCGGCTATAATATCAAGCTTACCGTACTTGTATCATAATGTACTATTAAATTTAAGTCTTGATAATTTATATTTGATGTAATTTCCTTGGTTGAGGGAATGGGCTAACATAGCGACCCATCTCTATTTTTCCAACACCTACACATACTAAACGTGGCCTTTGAATCATATGCCTTGACGCAAGTTAGTTTAACATACTTAACTCGGCGTTCGTCGCATCCCTATAAGCTACATACATACTCGCTATGGGTAAAATATACCCAGATATAAAACTAGATACTTGTCAAAAGTAATTGCTAATTGGCTTGTTTCTTTATTTTATATTTATGAAATGATACCTAAAGATTTAATTAATACCAAAAAAACTTAATTATATGGTTTATTTTGAATTGGAAAAAAAATTCTACAAGAGATCAAAAATCTCAATTCATTCTAACAACTTACACACCATATTGTGAGTATGGGTGAAAATCACCCATACTCACTTTGCATGTCCACAACTCACCAATGAGTCGCGCCAACTCAACCTCCCGATGGGAGACGACGCTCAAGGACGTGACTCGAAGGTACTCAAAAGCGCGTCACACTGTGGTTAGTCAGTTAAAAAATATAGTCAACTGTTTGTAGCTCTGGGTAAAATTTACCCAAAGCGAGCAACGCCGAGTTAAAAAAGTTTAGTTAAATCACAAACATGGTAAAAAAAATAGTTAAGTACGTTTTTAGTTTAGTGTCATTTTTTGTCCCCCTTGTCTTATATGCTTAGTAGTGAAACCAAAACAAACAAATTTGTAGTAAATTACAGCGAAGGAAGTCATTTTTGCAGTTAAATCACATTTCGTTTTCAAATGTTTTTTCTAACATATAAATTGATGAGATGTTGGATTTACCTAAGATAGCTTCCTATTGCACTTATTAACCCAAAGCCTAAAAAATTGGCCGAAACTGTCAACCTGATTATTACTAACGGTAGCCATTCCTATAAAAATCCATTTAATAGCGCCATTTAATTTTATTATAGAATAATCGTAACTCATCACGAATATAACAAAGTACCATGAAACCAGAATTTGTCAGGTCGCCATCGTAAACAGATGTTTATCGAATCTACGAAGAAACACGGAAACGTCGTGTGCGACCGAAATCATATCGAAACCATCAAATATTTCTTCTATGCTCCGATATCATCACGTTTACAAAATCACCAGATATTATTATAAAAATGAAATTTTATTGTCGATAATGAAATCGGCGAGTCGCCCAACCCTATAGCGCCGTGCCATAGAGTTTAAAATAAAATAGAAGTGTAGAAAAACAAGAGCTAGTTTTTAATAAGGTGATTCGATGTCGGGAGATGTTAATAAGTAAGTAATGTAGTTAAGCATGTATAATGTATTAGATAATGAGTGCGTTTGACGCGGGTGGGCCGGCATTTCGATACGGATCCGATACTATCTCAACGAGATTCGTTTCTCGATTTTCTTAATTACTGTTAATGTCTTTGGACGCGGCAAAGACTAATGATATGCAGTGAGACCATTTTCGACGAGATCCAAGAAGGAATAGAGTGGGTGAGTCCGTGGGTCTGAATAGATTGCTACTGAATTCTGATTTAACTAGAAACTAGGAGCACTTTTTATCTCGTATGTATTAACGAAGATATCAATGTTTCTCTCATAAAATCGACTCATCAGTCATCATCAGTTTAGCGGTAGAGTTTTTTTTTCTAAACCTTTTCCGTCATATGCCAGTTGTTTCACTACTTTAAAAGTAATTCCTACTTTATTTAATTCATAAATGTTTTTCTCGGAATTCCTCTTTCCTTGTTTTTGAAGGGAGGTACTTTAAAATGTATAAAATACAGTTTTGAAGTGAACTTTTAGTGATGGGGAAATTTTTTTAAACTCGCGACTGGTCACGTGAGCGACAGATTCGTCAGATTGAATATTCGTAAGACGGACATGTGACGTGATCGAAAAACAACGTTAATATTCAAGTTTTCAGTTCTGCCGGCACTCCTAGAGTGCAAACCGTAGTATTTTTTTAAAATTTAGTAAGGTACGTTGCAATTCAACCTTTTGTTTTATTTTAATTAGCTGCTTTTTTATATTGTTACTGATACACAATAAATTCGGTGCCACGGGATTTCCAAAACCTCTTCAAATAGTCCAAATACGTCGGTCATGGAACACTTAATGGGTCTATAATTTGTAGGTCTATAAAATGGTCCCGCAGCTTCTACTCTATGGCACTGGGAGCATTCTTTGAAACGCTTATGATTTCGATGCGTGAGGCGGCCGGGCGCGATAAGGCATCGCATACGAACCGTTTAAGTTAATTAAGATTTGGTCGCGTAAGGTAGCTCCTTGGGTTACAATGCATAGCAGATAGGACAGTTCGGTGGCGATTCAAAGAAATTGGAGTTATGCATGTTTTCACCTCTTGATGGCGGGAGGTTTGATATGACGATAACAAGTTTGTGTTTTCAATATCCAAAAGTAAATTTTAATTTATAAGCATTATAAAATTTTCTTTATAGCGTGTAACTTGACCCTCGATATTCCCATAAAGGGGTGACTCAGACCATCAATATGAACAACTTTTCCTATGGGATCAAAGCAGGAATCTCGAAATTTATTTCGACATTTTCATATAATAGTGTTTTGTCGCCCGGGCAATTAGTATGGAAAAGTCAACATTTTTTTGAGTTCCCAGAATTGGTCTCATACAAAAAGTTTCATATTGACGGTCTGAGTCGCCACATTAAGGGAATGTCGAGAGTCCAGTTCATCATCATCATTATATATTTAAGAACTTTGTTCTTGTCGGTGGAGTATTTTCCATCTTTCCCTATCCGCTATCTCTTTGACCTCTTTGTACGAATCGACTTTTGCCTTCTCTTTTATTTCGTCTGTGAATGCTCTCCTTGGCCTTCCTTTTCATCAGAGAGTCAAGTTGCCCACTGTATAACTGATGATGTGATATAAGTTCAATGAGAAAACTAGACACACACGAGTGTATCCAGAGGCCATCGTATAGTGCAATCGAGACGACTTCTTGCGCAAGTAATTTCGGATGAGGCTGAAACATGTAGACCTACGAGAAAAATACATGAGTAACCTGTATTTTACATACTTATTAATAATGCTATTTTGTTCAATATTTATACCTATCACAACCAAAATAATTTACCTGTATGCGGCATCTTGATCTGGTCCCAGATCTGAAAATAAGGAAAATTCCAATTAATAACTAAAATCCATTAACTCGAACAATAAAGTCCCAATTTTTATTCGAACCATAAACAATGAAATCTCGAAGCGCAATCAGCGCTGCCAACCAAAATTATTATGACGTGACATCTATATCGGCCATTTTCTTTTCCCGCCTTCGTGTACAAAAGGCCACAATCCAACTGTGACATTCTGGCATGAAAACCACGGTCATGATTACAGCTAGCCATTACCCCGCGATAACGCGCTTAAATAATAATTTATTCAAATTAAAAATACTTATCAAAATGTGATGCGGTACTAAATCAGGAATTAAGTGAGCCGGTGCGTGCCCCGGCGAAAATCGATCGTATCAGTACTACGATCACCGTGAAAATCCAAAAAATGAATAAAAAAGCAGTGCTTACACGCGAATATCAGTTTAAAATGCGTGGCGTCTTGGTCAGGTTGACACTTCGGCCACGGACTTTAGTAATAACGTACTTGAGCGCGGTGTGATAGGAAACTACACTATGGAGTAAAAGTACCTACCTAATACGTTTTTAGGCTACGATTGGAATAGTTTGGAAATAGATTATTGACATTGAAAGGCTTTATAAAAGGAGAGGTTGACCTTTTTACATTGTTGACGTACAAAGATTGTAAAGATGCTTTTTGCTTTGCAAAAGCTTAATATTAGATTCGTGTGGAAATATTAAAAAAAAACTCTGAAGTAAGTACCTACCTTATAAAATCAAAGAACAAAGTTGACAAAGCAAGTATTACAACATAACAAAAAAAAATATTGAAAAGATTTTTAATAAAAATAGATTTCAGGATCAACTTTTAAATAAGTAGTTTTAAATATCTTCACTATTATTATCAATAAAATGTCATCGTAGCCCGGCAATTTTCATTAGCTTAAATATTTAAACGGTAAACTTGCTTATAATAAGGGATCATTTTTTGTCCCAAATAAGTGTGACTGAGCTTTAAGATCCTGTCCTGATAACAAGCTTCCTGTTTTGCATAACTACAGAAGGAATTACCAAAGAACCGACGTCGATAAAAAGAGTAATAAGATAATTTAAGTATTGAAAATGGAGTGACCTTGTAAAGTCGAGAGTGCAGATGGTGCAGAACCTCAAATGCTCCGCGTTAGGAGGCTTGCAATAAGTTTGATGAAACGCAGCAGAGATCGACAGCAGGCATCACTAGTTTGGACGGAATTAACCGAACTGTTATGCCAGTCTTGTCATTAAATATGTTTAAAAATCAAATGTCATTTTATACTATAGATTAAAAAAGAATAATTTTTTATAATGGTTTTATACCAAATCAGAACGTGAACTACTATATTACACTAGTAATAGGATCTTCTTCGTTGTTTGTGCTCAGGTTAGAGTAATGAACAATGCCATAAAATAATTTAATTTAAATCAAAAATAACTCTTTCAATTTTTTATTACGTATATTTTTATTTTTTTACAAATATAATTTTAGAAAATCATTTTCATATTGCAACTTATAATAA
This sequence comes from Rhodophaea formosa, assembly GCA_963082605.1. Classification (NCBI taxonomy): domain Eukaryota; kingdom Metazoa; phylum Arthropoda; class Insecta; order Lepidoptera; family Pyralidae; genus Rhodophaea; species Rhodophaea formosa. Next base: position 7,589,401 of record OY720226.1, read on the forward strand.
CGTTCGGATTTATTTGTTATTCTCTACAGCTAATGTGTGAGTGAGTGAAGCTGCTCAAAAAGTGAACTGTGTATGGTGAACGGAATCAAAAATAAATGTGATTTATTATTTAATAGCACGGGAAATTGCAAAATATTTATAACCGTATTACAAAATAAAACATAACCAAGGTAAACTTTTACAAAGTAAACCAGCGTTAAGATTTATTATTTGTGTAGGAAACTTATTTCCGACGTAACTATTTATATCTTTTTTTTTTACAAGAAATATCCTCTACAAATGTTTCGTAAATAAGTTTCTGCTCAGTGGGGGGCGGAACAAGGCAAAATGACATGTTACGAACTCTGCTCTAAAAAAATAAAAAATTACCAAGTGAGAGTCGGGCTCGCCCATGAAGGGAAAGAATTATTTAGAATTAATGGAATTTAACACACAACCGCAACACAGTTTTTTTACTAGTGCGGAGAGTAGCCGTCATTACCTGCTGTTACTATCATAATCTACGTATCTACATTGGAAATGTTATGTTGCAGATACAAAAAAATATATTTTTATTTGATTTTTTTGTTAAGTTAGTACTTGTACTGCTACTTTATGATATTCCTGTAAGATTAGTTAGTAATTCTGTTGTAACATCTAGACAATGTTATATAAAGCAATAAATAAATAATTTAAAAAAAATCTATCAAATTTTCGAGAAAAGAAAATTTTAGAGGACGCAATTCCTCATGGGCACATCCTTTCTGGTATGCACTAATAATTAAGATATTATATTATTCAGCATTTTACTGCCTGCCTGTATGTAACCTTCAATTACCTATGAGATTTCGACCTAAAATATATCAAAATCACTTTAATCCATTACCAGTGCAGTCAAAAGCGTATAAAACAATATTTAATAACCAAATCCACCCCATTGAATATTAAGACTACAGCTAGGGGTGAACAGGGCGAGCGTATCGAAATACTGGCGATTAGCATAACGTCGTACAAAACGCTTAAATTACGGTGTTTGGCCGACACGCCACGGACGGGCTTTATGGCTTCGGATAAATGTGTTACAAATCAGCTCACTACATTTTTTAACTTAGGTAATTTTTATTACGAAAATAGTGAAGATCTAGCTAGGGCCCGCGACTTCGTTCTAATGGGTCACATAGAAAAGTATAGCACTAATAATACTCGTACCTCTCCAACCCGTCTGGCCAGCGTGGAGAGTGTAGGCCAAATCCTCTGACTGCTCTGACAGTACAGAGAGGGTGATGCTCCTGCAGTGGAGACTAATAAGGACCTGATGATGAATAATACTCGTACAATACTGCTAATAGTATAGGGGTAGTACACTTTCGGACGGCGCTTTATGGCTTCGGATAAATGTGTTACAAATAAGCTAACTCGCATTTTTAACTTAATTTTTATTATGAAAATAGTAAAGTACTAGCTGGGGCCCACGACTTCATTCATATAATGAGCCACATAGAAAAGTATGGCACCTATAATACTCGTACAATAGTATAGGGGTAGTATACTTTCGGACGGCGCTTTATGGCTTCGGATAAATGTGTTACAAATTAGCTAACTCACATTTTTAACTTAATTTTTATTATAAAAATAGTAAAGTACTAGCTGAGGCCCGCGACTTCTTTCTTACAATGAGCCACATAGAAAAGTATAGCACTAATAATACTGCCAGGGATGGTATACTTTTATATGTGGCCCAATGTACATTATGACTCCGGCGTATTACCTAATATAAATAGGAAGTTAAGAAATACTGTGTGTTAGGGTAAACACCGTTGTCCATCAAATCATCAAATCAGCCTGTCAAAATGAAAAATGTTCCCATAGGACCAATGCTGGGAACTCGAAACGAAACTACATTTTCAAGTGTTCGGTCGACCCGCCAATTTGTATGAAAAGTGTCAGGAAAATATTGGAAATCCTCGGGGGAGGCCTGTGTCCAGTAGAGGACTTCTTGCGGCTGAAATGATGATGATGATGATGTCAGGAAAAGTTGCACATTTTAACGGGCTGATTTGATGGTTTGAGGGAAATCGGTGTTTACACTAACACCCTGTATTTCTTAACACAGTTTATGCAAATTATAGCTTAGTTCTGCATCAAGAGATTCAAATCATCGATTTTTATACTACAACAAAAAATGGTCATCAGGCTGAACCACTTTTGCTAAATCGTAATTTTTATAATATTTCTTATAGCTTATTTAGATATGGATCATTTAAATAAATTTAAATATATACGGACAAATCACACAGATTGAGCTAGCCCCAAAGTAATTTCTTATGAAAGACTTGTGTTATGGGATACTAACTCAACGATAGAATATTTTATAACAAATACATATATAGATAAACATCCAAGACCCAGGTCAATCTGAAAAAGATCGTTTTCCATCTTGACCTGACCGGGAATCGAACCCGGGACCATCCGTGTCGCAGGCAGGCGTGATGACCGCTGCGCCACGGAGCTCGACGATTATGGTTCTGCATCAGGTGTTCCATTTCCAAAATTAATTAAACCTAATATGTTGTCCACGATTAAACAGCTATATGACAAATTTAAATCCGTCCACTATTTCCGGAGATTAGCGTGTACAAACAGACGAACAATAGACACTTTTTTTTAAATTCTTCCTCTATGTCTCCCCTTTTTTTTTGGATAGTAAAATATTAACACATTTTTTTTTATTAAATGTGATGTTTTATTACATAATATATTCATACATGCAAAAGTATATTTAATAAAACATCACATATTTTTTATATTAATATGTTATATTTTGTGATGTTTTCAACAAACTTCGTACATACCTAACTTCATTTCGGTATTTGCATCAAAGGTATTAGCACTTAAGATTTTATACCTATCTCTCTTTCATCTGAGCGAGCGATAATCTTGCTACAAGTACCTATTGGGTAATGTTTCAAGCAAACAAGAATTCAACAATTAAGTAGTAGTAACCTTCTTATTCTGAAGTTTTAATTAACAGCAAATGTACGGTAAACCATTTTAACCCAATTAAACGATGGTCGATAAATATTAACGTACAGTACTTAAAGTCCAATAAGCAGAGTCAAGCAAGTCTAGTGAAAGATTATTCGATAAATCTTTTAAATTATAAGCCTCACTCAAATGTTGGCCATGATCACATACTATAAAACAATATATGTAAAAATCTCTTCCATGTCTTAGAGAAAAGCAAAAACATATGATATACTATGATTTTCTTCCCGCGCAGACCGTAAAGCCGGCAAAGGGATTGGGCGAAAATCAAATGAATTCACGTTATAGATGCGGCTAAACCCATTACTTTATTGATTCCGCTTCCCACTAAAACGCTAAACGTGGCCTTTGGGTTTTATGTTCTTGGGTCCTGTCCCCCCCGCAAGGGATAAAGACGTGATAATATGTATGTATAAATAAATAAATATATACGGACGATTGAGCTAGTGCCAAAATTTGTTCAAGACTTGTGTTATGGATATTAACTCAACGATACTATATTTTACAATAGATTCTTATATAGATAAATATGTGTGTAAAACAACAAAGTAACAAACATATTAAGTTCGTCCTGTGAGTTCTGACACGTTCTTTAATATTCAGACGAGGAAACAAACAATAAATCACTGATATGCTTCTAATAATTTCCGAGTTGGCGTCAACATCATTGTTTTTTGTTTTACCATCAATAATGTAGTTGTCACTTAATGACTCTATTTTGACCCTGATTGGTGTTAAAGCCTTGGCACTAACAATTATATAGTAAGTAATAAAATCTTACTGACACGATATTCAAACAGCAATGTGTGTGAAATGAGTTTCAGATTTAAAATCGATTTTTTTTATAATCAAGACAATAAAAAAATGAAGTGTTTGAATTTTTTTTTTATGTCATAGCACGGCAAACGAGCAAGCGGGTCACCTGATGGTAAGTGATCACCGTTGCCCATGGACAACTGCAACACCAGGGGTGTTACAAGAGCGTTGCCGGCCTTTATTTTCCCTCCCCAGAGGGGGAGGGGGTGATGGGCCTCCGGCTCTCTCACTCACCGAACGAAGCATAGAAGCGGTAAAACTACTACTCAAACGTCGATTTTCTGTGAGAGTGTGGTACTTCCCCGGACGAGCCGGCCCATTTATGCTACTAGCAAAAGTGAATTTTGCCGATAGCAAGGCTCTACCACAAATAAATTAGGCCTTTTGTTACTCATGGTATAATAAAACTGAATGCTTCAACGCACTTGGATTTATGCGACCAAATCCGGCCAAATCAACGTTAGGTGTTATAATGAAAGTCACATACAACTTTATATACGTACATGAACCATAAAAACACACTTATTTTTATCAGTTATATAAAAGCTTGTTACTAAAATCTCTATCTCAAGTGCTTCTCATTTTTCATGTTGTTTTTGTTATATGTGTTACTACATACCAATGACATATAAATACTTTTATCTAAGTACACAAATAGTTTTATGTACGTACATAAACAGATACCAAAATTGAGATATTAAGTAGTAAGTGTACATCTCAATTACAGTATCACTTAATTTAATTCAAGTCAAGACTAAGTGTGACGGATGGCGAGTTTTGGCACCAAAATGTAACCGGAGTTACTGATTACGTGCGTGAGTCACCTGTACATCGCATTTTGTTCCGGTTATCGTTATTAACATTATGTTGATTTTGAGTAATACTCAAAATCAACATAATGTTAATAACTTATTAATATTTTTTACATCGTATCTGTTCTCGAAAAAAATATTCAATTAGGTACTTTTTTTTTCATGCATGCCTTATGAACAATGGCCAAAGGTATATTATTTTTCTTCCAACTACGCTACTATTCTATCATAACTGCACTACATATCCAGCACAAAGCGGAACTTTGCTGCACTAAGAGTAAAAAAAAACTAAACAGTGCAGTAAAGGATTTTCATACATTTTTGCTGCTCTAGTGCAGCAAAAATGTATGGAAATCCTTTACTGCACTGTTTAATTTTGTTTTTTAATCGCGGGACAATAGTTGTCACATGTCATAAACAACGTTGGCCAACCTAACGGCCGTATGGAGTTTACAAAGGAAAGTGTGTATTGCCTTGCCTTAAAAAAAATACTGGCCATAAAAAAAAAGGCGGGAATGTAAACAACAAATTTTTTACTTTTGTAATTTGTCTTCAGTTTTATTTTTCACCTACTTTTATTGCAGTAGTTGAAAGAAAAGCAGATTATGCACCTCGCATTAAGTAAGTTATATTGCACTCGTGCTTTTTAGAGCCCTCGCTAGCGCTCGGGCTCCAAATTAACACTCGTGCAGCAATAACTCACTTTCTGCTCAGTGCAACAATCTACTATTAAGAAATTATAAGATTTCTGGACCTACTGAGAATCTAATAGTATATTTGTCCAAGAATTTATATCATCATCATATCCCTTTTTTTAGTCTCCGCAGTTCTAGTCTCTGCAGGAGCGTATCCCTCTCTGTACTACCAGAGCCATATAATTATAAGCCAGAACTCTGGCTAGACGGGATGGAGAGGTTTCTTTGATGTTTATAAGCTTTGTTTAGCTAGTGTTTCCTTAGTCGCCTTCTACAACATCCACAGGTAGACTTGGAGTGGTTCTTTTCTATAAGAATATTCTTAATATCTTATATTTTAAAGAAATATTATGACTTGAACAATGAATTCTTATTATCTTCAATCTCAAGCGTGATTTTGAGCGAGCTTTCGCGCCAAAAAGCTTTTGCGTGGCGCGTGTTGCGTGTTAGTCATAATTTGTGCATATTTTACAGCGGCCAGCGTTTCATGCGCCGCTTTGTAAGCAAACCCACCGGGTTACACTTTTTTAATTTGAGTACCATTCAAAAGAGGAAGTTGAAGTAAACAGAGGTAAATGGAATCAATTTTTAACCGTCGCTTGCGAATGGTTTTTACCCGACTGATCACTGACCCACCCAGAAAGAGGGTTATGTTTTTCAAGCGTAGGTATGTATGTGCGTCTGTATGTATTTAATAATGTAAGTTTCTTTAAATTACTCTATAAATTATATATGTCTAGATTTCGACGCATACGTATGTAGGTATGTAAATATGTAAGTAAGTATGAGATGTAACTACGCATGCATGGTGTGTTTTTTTATTGCACCATAACTTCTAAAGGCTTCAACGGATATGGCCGTATGGGTCACGATAAGATATTTACACCCTCCTAAATGACATAGGCTATATTTTTTTAATCCCTTATTTTTAAAGGCTTATTTTCAAGTTTGTTACACGGAACGTTGTTGGAGAATCACTAAGCAATACAACCGTTAAAACTTAAACTTTTTTAATACCGTGAACAAACATTATTGAACCTCCTTTACTTCGCACAAAAATGAGTTAATTAACCGCAAAAACTGTAAAAATCGAACAAAAACGTTAATCCTTATCAGTTCTGGTTACAGCGCGCGTCAGCGTCTAAAGACCACACGAGATATCTTAACCGACAGGGCTGAATTATACGCTCCTCTTAAAAATAAATGTGTTCCACAGACAGGATGCTAAGCTGTTCCGTATACATTTTATTTGATGTAGTTTAGGAGTTCCGTGGTAACCAAGAAGGTTTTGGTTCGTCGTCTCAGCTGCAAGGAGTCTACTGCTGGCCATAGGCCTCCAAGGCTTTCCATCATAGGTGATTGCCATACTCACCACGCTTGACTAACGGGTTGGTGAGCGCAGTATGTTAGGCTTATCTCGGCTCCGACGCTGCTGCCCATCGAAACCATTTTTTTAGCGAGGGAAGGGTAGGTATTTGTTAGACTAGGGGAACGGGACAAAGTTATTTGGAATGCTATTTGCTTGGATGGATTGGGAATGAGAAAATAGCAGCTTGAGGCTAAGTACTACGAGACGGCCTCTGTGGTGCAGTGGTTAACGCGCTAGCCTGCTCTACATGAGGGACTATTTTGACTCTGCGCGGGCAAATATTTTTACTTTACTTATCAGAGGAATTTGTACGCGGTTCTGCAGCTACATACTCGTAAGGAGTAGGCGCCAAACACACAAGATCGTCCGATAAAAGATTGATGAAGATTTTATTTAGAAAATAAGACTTTTCAGGCACTTTTTCACATCATTTCATATTTTAAATAACTCTAATTTACTTAGATATATGTTAATACATAATTTTGTTGGAAATGTTATGCTAGAGATCGAGTGTGCAATAGCAAATAGATATTAAAACAATAGGTTCAAAGAATTCGAGCAGACCAGTCCTCCATTGAAAAGGTCAGAAAGCCTATCAGCAAATTAGAAATCCCAAATCGAAACATTTCGGACCAAGAGAACCCTACAAAAAGCAAAAGGCCCCATCCAGTGGCGATCGCTGGTAAAAAACAAACTATTGAATTGATTAGCATATAGCGACGCCTCCGGACCCCCCACACAACGCACTCAATTAAGCCACTTGTCTTTTCGCGCTCGCCGTGTGCGACCGCCCTTATCTAGATCCCACCGGTAACTTTATTTTATGCTAAATTTTGTGCTAGGCTTTTTATTTTCCTTTTGCATGTTATGACTTTTCCTTGATTTTTTATTTTTGTGGTTTCAATGTCACGTTTTTGTCTATTACGGGTTAGACAGACCTAGTTTTTGTGTCCTAGTAGCGTAGCTAGTACTGCACCAGTAACTATATTTTATGCAAAATGTTGTCCTAGGCTTTTATTTTCATTTTGCATTTTATGACTTTTGTTGATTTTTTTTTTATTTTCGTGGTCGTCTTTATCTATTAAGGGTTAGACAGACCTAATTTAGTTAAATAGTTTTTGTGTCCTAGAATACTTGGCTAGTACTGCACCAGTGATTTGATGCAAATTTTTGTGCTCGGCTATTATTTTCATCCATTTTATGACTTTTTTTTAAATTAAGTGTTTACAGTGTCACGTCTTTGTCTACAACAGATTAGACGGATCTAGTTTAGTTAGATGAATTTTCTGTCCTATGGAAGCCTTGGATAGTACGGTAATTTTATTTTCAGCACAATTTTGTGCTAAGCTTACTTTTTTTCCTTTTGCATATACTACATACCTTCTTCTACGTTATCTAGATTCCATCAGTATCTTTATTTTGGGTCATTTTTAGACGTTTTATCTCTGTTTGTTTATTTTATACGAATAACTTATTTCATGTTTTTGTCAATTACGGGTTACATAGACATACTTACCTAGTTTCTGGGTCCTAAAAACCCTAGGTTTGATTATCCTTATCTAGACACTACTTGTATTTTTAAAAACCGGTCAAGTGTGAGTCAAACTCGCGCAATGAGGGTTCCGTACAATATGCTTCGTGAACACACACACAATGTGCAAAAAATGTTTTATTCAATTGACTAGCGCCATCTAGTGGTGTTTTAGTGAACTATTTCCCTAGATGAACTTATTATTGTGAGTTTACCTCTTAATTTTCAAGTGATAGAATTCTTATTATTTTTCCTGTAATCTTCAAGGAATGAACTATATTTTGTAATTTTTTCAAAATTTTCGGCCCAGTAGTTTCGGAGATCAGGGGGTCAAATTTTGCCTTCTTTCGTGAATAAAATCAAAAGTATTGATTTTACCCGAACAAAAAAAAATATTTTTGAGATCCTCATGATGAGCCCTTTCATTTGATATATGACACAGTAAGGTTTGCAAAACTTTTTTTTTAATTTTGTAATTGGGCCCCTGAAAATGACACATATTTCAAAAAAATCTTTATTTACTTTGCACATCCGTGTTTGGGTCATAGGATTACACCATCTTACCAAATTTCACATAATTTGGTTCAGTAGATACGGAGAAAATCGGCTGTGACAGACGGACGGACGGACAGACAGACGCTCGAGTGATCCTATAAGGGTTCCGTTTTTCAACTTTTGTACGGAACCCTAAAAATGTTTACAAAAGACCCCAATTTAAATAATTTATCATAACAATATCATCTCTTTATTCATTTAGGAAAAAAAACATTAAAATAATATTTATACTAAAAGTTACGACCGAGTACCACCCATTGTTATAGTTTCGTGTGGTCCTATTAATAGTTTTTATTTGTTGAAACCTGTAAGTATTCTTCAAATAAAATAAAATTCATTTTCTATTTAATTTTTTAATTATAAAAGTTCAATAAATATTTAATGAGAAAGATTAAACTGCTAAGCGTAATGAAACATTAATAGTGTGTCTGTCTGTGTGTTTAAACGCGATATTTCTTGGTGTTTGTCACCATTTAACCGACTTAACGGATAAATATATCTTCATTACCTTGAAACTGGTTACGGGAACTAAGATCGGCAGACCGTGGATGACTGTTACACCGATACGATACCGAATATAAGATTTTAAAATTCGATCATCATCATCATCAGGTCTTTTTTAGTCTCCACTGCAGAAGCACGATGCTCTCTGTTCCACCATAGCCATATATTAGCCAGAGTAGTCCGAGGATTTGGCCTACACTCTCCACGCTGGCGAGGCGGGTTGGAAAGGTCTCTTTGACGTTTATAAGCTTGGTTTAGCTTGTGTTTTCTAAGTCGCATCGACATCCACGGGAAGACGTAGAGTGGTTTTGTTCTACCCTGCTAAAAATTCGATCATCATTATGTATTACGGTTACTGGATATTTTAACGTTGATTGGTATGTAAATTACAGGCTTTAAGATAACAGAATGGCTTAATGTTTATCTTGATAAATTGGCAACGTATAATGTGGTTTTTAACACATCGTTAGACGTTTTGATACATTTAATATAGTGCTACTTTTAGGAAATTCCAGCTAATTTATGTACCTGGTGAATATTATAACATTTTATCCCCGTTTTCAGCCCTTCCAGTCCACCTTAGATCAGCTGTTCTTGTAACTTCATTATACTTACACATGTTGGTGCTTCCCATAGATGTCGTTGGTGTATATAAATACAGCGTGTTATTGTACCCTCTAAAATAAGATTTATGCGGGAAATTAAAAACAAATGTATTTTTTTTCTTCAGTTTTTCTTTTAGAATTCTATTCATATACATATATCAATTAGAAGCTTAATTTTAACTAAATGACATCGCACCGTCTAAGTTACCGCCAAATGAAATGAAATGAAAAAATAAATGAAATATTATTCAAATTTGGAATCATTTGTCTCTTCTTGAACGTTATATTTTTTATTATTCGCAAAATCGACATACTACTGGCGTTTCGGAAAGACCACTGCTGAGAAGAATACGCCGAAAGAAACAGTTCAGTGTTGGTCCTTATCCCTTGGCCCCATTACAGCTCAGTGTGAGTGGCAGCGTGTTCAAAGCGCATGTCGAGATAAAGATAGCGACACCGGCGTCCGCGCATTTGCATCACGCCACACAGAGAGACCACCCTCCACAGCCTTCACGTTGCTATTTGTTCTAATACACACTTTTTTGGACGAAGGACTTACTTATTTTTTATTTTATGTTTTAGTGGCTGGTATTAGATTTTTAATACACTTATTAGCCGTGTGATTCCTGGCAGAGTAAAATAGGATCACTACAGGTCTTCCCGTGGATGTAGTAGAAGTCGTGTCGTAGAAACACAAGCTAAACAAAGCTTATGAACATCAAATATCGTTTTCAACAGGCGGGTTGAAGAGGATATTTGATGTTGGCCAGCGTGGAGAGTGTAGGCTAAATCCTCTGACTGCTCTGGCTAATATATGGCTCTGGTAGTACAGAGAGTCGTGCTCCTGCAGTGGAGACTAAGAAGACCTTATGATGGTGTTGATTGGCCGCAGAGCAAGAAATTTCAACGAAGTATCGCGAGCGTATAGACATTCCTTTCTCTGTGTTAATGTCATAACGGTGTTGGAAGTATGTGGCAGCATTTCAATCCTCCCTCCCGAGTGACACAAGCTATACCTAGTTGTTGGCAGGGTGGTCGTGTTTATATTTTAAGTACTTCGAAATTACTTGTTAAAAAATATTTAAAAATCTACAAACCCGTGAAACGTCGTAAATGTATTCATTTTATGCCATAATCACTGCGAAATACGGTGACGTTAAAATACGTTTATATACCACGCAGCCACGAAATAAAAAGTAAAGAGTAATTAAAGCTAGGCTCATATTCTGTACTAAAAGCATTGTTTGTCGGACACGGTCAGGGCTGCCAGCGATTCATATTTATAGGACATTTTTTGGTTAGAAACAAAACGCGTCATGGTTAAGACCAGAAGATCCAAAGGCGCTTTGTTTTTGGTGTCGTTAGTCTCTGTCTACTCCAGGGTCCATAGGGTCCCATTCGGTCTTATTGGGTCCAATTGGGTACTGTATGGTCCTTCTATACCCGGGAGGTCCCGTTTATCCCCATTAGGTATCATTGGGTCCCATTGGGTCCTATCAGTATCTCAGAGTTTTTTTGTGTCCCATCTGTCTGTCCTTTAGGGGTTTGATCAAGACCCATTGGGTTCCAATTAAATACCATCGGGTACCATCCACTGAGACAAGAACCACCAAAAGAGAAAAAAATATTCGCATGGTTCAAAAAGGAAACTTGTCGGCCCAGGCAAACCTGACAACGCTCACTGGCAGTAGAAATTAAGTCGCCGGGACTGACCTGCAGGCCGATTGGCTAACTCGGTGTACAACGATTTGATTGTCACTTAAACATCCATTGCGGTTTTCATATCTTAAATAAAAATAGTCATTCATACCGAAGCCGTAATGAATATTGAAGTTACCATGAAAATGATGTACACCGTCAAAAGTTAGCAAATAGGCCTGCTAGCCTGAATTAAAGCTTGTTGCCTATAATTCTGAGCCTATAATAGAGCAAATTGGAGAAGCACTGTGGAATCCCTCTGCCTCTGCCCATATTATATTTATTTGTTAGTTGTAAGTTGCGTACACCCGTCACGTCATCATGGGTCCCAACGGAAGACCAGCGTTGGCCTTATAACCAACATATGCTGAGTAGGGACCTATTTGAAGACGTACAAATTGTCAAACAATTGTGTTCATTGTACAATGTTTTATGTTCTGTACTGTATGTTTTCAAATAAATCATTCATTCATTATCTAAGACATAGAACATTAAGTCAAGTCAATAAAGTTTAGTAAGAAGAAGTAGCGGTAAGTAATCTAGAAAAGTAGAATAATAAATAGATGATTAATGTTGTTTTTTTTTTTGGTAACCCTATAAAGCCGGACACGGCGAAAAATGGCAGAACCGCATTAGCATTTTCGTGTCACATGAAATACCGCGGTTTTAGTTTCAAAAATTAATGAGTTCGCGAAAATTTGCATTTTAGGGTTCCGTGGATTAAGTTATTTTGGACAGCGGAGTTCAATGTCAAAAGTTAACTTTTTTATAAACTTCATTTGGCTGTGTTCAATAGCTTACTGGCTTTAGGCAGTTCAGTTATATAAATTTGACCGAGTCATATTTATGCATGAATTGTTTAAATATAATAAATATATAGGGACAAATCACACAAATTGAGCTTACCCCACAGTGAGTAAACTTGTCGTAGGATGCTAACTTATCGATACTATGTTTTAGATATACTCGTATAAGTATCCTCAATATTGATGAACATTGCAGAGCAGGGAATGCCTTGGAGCTCGCGAGCTTAAATTGAAGTTCCTTGATCTGTGAGAAACATCCAAGACCCAGGCCAATCTGAAAAAGATCGCTTTCCATCATGAGCTGGCCGGGGAACGGAAATGGGTTCAACCGTGTCACAGACTGACGTGTTAGCCACTGCACCACGGAAGCCGTCAATTATGAACCGTCGTACTGTAATATAATTCTGTGAATATTATGATACGAGTATTTATAGATATATTATTAGAGATGACCTCAGTGGCTCAGGGGTACGGCAAATGCCTTTGAAGCGCAGGATCTTGGGTTCAATCCCCGGCTAGGTTAAGATAGAAATATTTTTCTGATTATCCTGGGTCATGATGTTCATATATTAAAGTGTTTATCATAAAATATTGTATCGTTGAGTAAGTCGACACAAGTTAAACTTACTGTGGGGCTAGCTTAATCTGTATAAAAGGTACGTTATTATTTGTATATTCATGTATTATTAATGCGAAAGAGAGTTTGTTTGTCCGTTTTTTACGTTGAACTAAATCGATCATCCTGAAATTTTGCATACGCGTTGTCTAGGAGACAAAGAAGGATATACATATATGGATATTACTTCCATGCTGATTTCGGAGAAAAGGAAAAACATAGAATATACCAGCTGCTTTTCTTCCCGCGCAGACCATAAAAGCCGGTCAAGGGATAGGGCGAACATCTAAGGAATCACGTAATAGGCGATGCGGCTAGCAACCCATCACTATTTTGATTCCGCTTTCCACCTTAACGCCCACTAACACGCTGAACGTGGCCTTTGAGTTTCATGACTTTGGGCTCTGTCTACACCACAAGAGATAAAGACGAGATAACATGTATGTATGTATGTACATATATGGACTACTGCTAATCCTGGGTAAAGTTGTCAAGATGATCTGATCTATTTTTTCCGTTAAAGGTACCTTGCACAATACGCACTTCGCATACGAATATTAATATAGCCCTGACAACAGACAGAGAAGAACATACAGACTATTGCTAGTCCTGGAGAAAGTTGTTCAAGTCATGGTTTGATCTATTTTTTCTTCTTATGCACTTAGTATATGTCGTATCTTACTTGATACGACATGATGCCTTCTTTAAAAACATACTGGAGGGTAAGGTAAAAGGAAAGAAAGGTCCAGGGAGACCAAGGAAAAGTTTTGTTGACCAACTAAAGAAGAAGGCTGGTGTCATGTCGTATCAAGAACTAAAGTCTAAAGCAGAAGATAGAGAAGTTTGGCGCATACTCCATCGACAAGAGCTATAAAGCTCTTAAATAAGAAGAAGAAGAATGCACTTAGTATACAAATATTATTATAGTAAAGACTATGCTACAAAAGCCGTTATACTAGTGTTTTTGTTCTGGCGGAATCCGATCAGTGGCCGTGCTTGTAGTTTGGACTTCCTGTTGCTGATGTGCGAGTGACAAGGCAAACAAACATGACGTATAGGTACTTACTTAATCTACAATATTTATAAGTACATTTGTAAATAGTTTTTTTTGTCAAAGCAGTATGCTGTTTTATATTTACTTAGGTAGTATTTGCACTTTGAGTTAAATTATTTTGTGTGCAACCAGTTCATGCAAACTATTGCGGACGCCTTCATCAATTCAATATCTTAGGTAGTTTTTAGTATTCAGAAAAGCAACCTTCTTTTGCCCAAAAGAAGGTTGTTTTCCTTTCTGACTACTTTCAAACGCTTAATATATCTGAGAGCTGATAACTATTTAGAACAGCTTTAGCATTTATCTAATTGAAACGGACACGCATTGCTCTAGGTATTAGTACAACATTTTTCACCTCACTCACGAAATTTTCATTTGTTTTACCCACAACATTATAATACAACAGTACTAAAACTATTTAAATTGCATTAAAAGCGTACCTATCAGCAGCATTTTCAGGCTTTGCATTCCTAAAGTTTGATACGGTACACGCGCTTGCTTCGAATTTAAAAAAGAATAACATTAGTTGTTTTCATTTGACCTAGTTTTATAATTAGGAAGTAGGTGTACAAAATGTCACATCGTAAATTTTTATTTTGACACTATCCGATGACAGAATATGCATTTAAACAAACACTGTAAGTACTTAAGAACATGCATTATTTTCGAATTAACATTAACAATGTAATGTACCACACTGTAATGGAATTTGCTAACCAAAATTTGCATTTCGTTAGTTTACAAGTAAGATTTACAGCAGCTTATGATTATGAAACATTTGAAATAGAATTAACACAGATATAAACATACTTAAGTCAAAAACACAGATTAGTTTCAGCCTATTCAATAGGCTATGATTGTAGATGATAATGTATGTTGATTTCGGTAGGTATACCTTAAAAATATTTATTTATTTAAACTTTATTGCACAATTAAAAAAAAATGTGTACAAAAGGTGGACTTAATGCCATATGGCATTCTCTCCTACCTTTGGACCAAAAAGAAAATTAAAATGGGTGGTGGGTGGTGCGATAAAGTGCCAAAATAAAAAAAACAGTGTCATAATATAAATACGTTAAAAAAATAATCAATTGGTTGTAGGTAAGACTAAAAAGGATCAGGGTGTCTTCCTAAACTGCCTGTACGATGGTTGCAGACTTAGATTAATAATTGGTTCGGAGCGCGGACCAATTATTAATCTAAGGTTGCAGATATGGCATTGAGTACGCGCACCCGCCCTCCCGAGCTGTTACTCTCTTATTCCCAATATTTGATGAGATGATAATAATGTCGAAGAATGAAAAAAAAGATGAAGTCTGCAAAAGCGTTCTGTTTTAATAATCCCATTTTGTTTGACTGACGTGCGGATTGGGACAATATCACGCGCGTGTCAATTCACATTCGCCCTGAGGAATACCTTCGGATGAGGTCGAAACATGTCGGCCAGTAGCTGATTATTTACGTAAGTAACCCGTAGTTACGTATTTTAATGACATAGTGTTAATCTTTTCTAGCCTTTTTCTAGCGGATCCCAGACCCCAAAGCACTCCAGTTAAGGAAGAAACCGAAAAAATAACACTTGGGTAGAATGCAAAGAAATGTCTTCATCCACGTTCACTGTCGTCAAAAACATGTCAGGAATTCAACGCAGCATAACTCCGCTAAAATGCTCCTTCGCGATACATTAACGAACGTCGTTATTTACGATCGTGTAATTTGATCGAATCGATCGAAATACCCCCCCGGCCCTTCATTACCAATCATACAAACAAGTAATATTAAATTATTTACCGCCACCTGCAATCTTTTAGCTTTCGGACGTATCCCAACGAAATAAAATCTTTTTCGTCATCATTGAGGGTTAACTCGATCGTGACTTGAAACAATGGGATGATTTTGGAAATTAAAGAGGTAAGTATGGTGTAATTGTAATTTGGAGAGCAATTACGGACTCTTTTGGCAAATTGAGTCTCCTTGGTTAATATTACGATATAGTATCATTCAGTTTTAGTGGCCTAATAGCAAGGAAATCTACGGATATTTCAGCATTTAGATATTTAAGTGCGTAGCTAAGTAAGTAATAACTAGGAATAGTCATAATTTAGCCTTTATGGCAGGGCAGTTTATAAGGTGTCATGTTGCAAGAACTATTTATCTTCTGCTTGCAGAAGTAAACGTAGAAAATTGGTGATATTAACGAATTAGTTATTGATATTATCTTGGACTTCGGCAGGACTCTTTTATTTTCCTAACTTAAGGTTCTAACCAAGTCGCTGTCTGTACTATTATATTACACAACTGCTATCAAAAGGAGTGTCACGTTTTCGAAGTCTGTTTGTCAGTATGACGGGTGGTGTAAGTAATGTATATGTATATATTCCAAATGTCTGAACAGATTTATTGTAAAATATTGTAAGTTCTGCGCTTTCGTATTTTTTTCTTCAAAATAAAAGATAATCATTAATAACAATGATGTTTGCAGTGTGGAGATTTTGGATAAGAAAACCTACGATTTTTTGTATATGTAAGGATCTATTTCCTGTGTAGGAAATACCACCAATTAAGAAATTAAGTTTTTTTATATTTAGTAAGCATTATTGAAAGAAATAAATTCTTATCAAGTTTGGTCACCTAGGTATTGTTTAGAAGAAATTAAAAAAAAAACATAATAATTTCCACTTTATTAACACTAGAAGTGAGAATCAAGAGTATTGCTACCTTTTAAAGTAAAAGTGTTTTGACTTAATTCTTATATGGAACTTATTACTTTAACAAGTACATGTTAGCGCTACTTAACATTCATCAGGCAAGATGGATGGCTAAATTTTGCTTTGAGTTCATTATCACCCATAACATTACCATAATAAGTCGGAGCCCGAGCAGCCTTCGGGATATGACATTCCGCGACGTGGACAAAAAGTGTGAGGGTTTGTTCGCAAATTAGCACCCGAAAATATCAGGGATGCCATTCATCATTCAATTCTATAAAAGAACAAGAAGGCATGGTTTAAAATTGTTATGGATATAGGTAATGGGGGATGTGAGGAAGCAGAAGAGAATACTCATATTTTGTGTCCCTGTCACTCGTTGGCTGGAAAGCCTTTGGACCTCTTCGAATCAGCTTATCTCGAGCTACAGTACTACAGGCACTACGCATAAGATGATATTCTTAAGCTCATACAGTCCTTTTTCAGAATTCACCATATGTGTGAGTAGGGTATGGGGTGAGTACAAAATAACGTGCTTCCATTTTTTAATCGACCTCCATGAAGATGAGATAAATATGCATATAAAAACTAGCGGTCCTGCAACTTCGTCTGCTTGGAACAGTGAGTTATTAAAATATTTTTTTAATAACTCACTGTTCCAAGCAGAGCTGAGAGCCTGAGAAATGTCATAGGCATTAGCCTGTGGCCTTTTCTCAGGCTCTAGACTATCTCTGCACCAAATTTTATTTAATTCGTATGAATAGTTTTGGCGTGACAGACAGACAGTCAGAGATACTTTCGCATTTATAATATAAGTATGGCTATGGCTAGGATGGATATACCTGGATAGCTATATTTGAATGATAATAAAGTAGTTCTGCCAGCCCTGAAAAGAGCTAATCACCCCTCCGTTCACAAATTCACGCCTCAGCGTATCAATGAGCCGCATGGCCCATCGCACCTAATTTGCCGAATTACAGCCCACTTGGAGGTGCCAAAATTGCCTGTTTAACACCTGGAGACTCGTTTACAGTGGTTTGAACACACGCGACTGGAAACTATTTGAAAATGTACCTATAGTACTGTAGCAGGGAGGTTGGACTGAAACCCCATACAATTTTTTAATTTTTTTGATTTGACATGGCCAGTTTTTATGAGACTTAAAAAAAATGTTAAATAACTTTATAAAATGACTGATGTAATGAAAACTGGCCAAGTCAAATCTAACCTACTACCTACCATTAGAACTTGGCACTTTAGATATCAATTCTTTTTGCGGCGAAGTCCACAGCCAAGCATAATTTTTGTATTGAACTTGGCTCTCCTTTTTACATTTATGTTTTTGGTGGGATCTACTCTACTGTACCCACTGCAGAGTGAGTATGCAAAGGTATTTTTAATCCAGAAATAAGAATAATACTGGGATTACTCATTCTTAGCAATTTAGGAGCTACGGTGCTATGGACAGACACGGCAAACTTATAATACCCCTTATTGCGACGAGCGTTAAAAAACATAAAACAAATCACACAACTACATATGGAAAAATGACACAACTGAGCTAACACTAAAAAAACCCTACAGTAAGTTGTGAACTTGCTGCGCAGGATAATAACTCAGCAATACTATATTTTATAATAGATACTTATATAGATAAACATCCAAGATTAAGACCTATCTTAAAATGACCGTTCTCCATGATGACCTGACCGTCACTTGGCCTGGCACGAGTGGCCCCAGGTTCGGGGATCGAACCCGGGACCACTCGTGATTTCATCTACGTAGTATTTTGGTAAATACTTTATTTCCATTTTCTTCTAAATCACAAGCAATTTTCCGTTAAATAGCATCCAGCCGAGTTTTATAATTTCAGCCACCTTTTTGCAGCACAGTAGCGTTTCGTTCACAGTTACCATTGTCATTTGCTGGCTTGGGAAAATCTTAAACTTACAAACAATATAATTCGCGTAGATCCACTTCAAATTAAACACCCGGAGAGATAAAAGATACTGCATGTGTGTCTGTGTGTGGGACAAGGTGAAAACAGAAGCGTACGTAAGAAAGCTTCGTATTTAAAGAACCTATATCAATGAAAACTACAACAAGGGAAGACAATAACTTCGAAAAAAATACCCCCATACGGTGTCATATGATTGAAAATGTTAATTTTTTTTTCGTATTGTAGCATTGGTCCGACGAGCTGTGTTACCCTTTTAAACATCGGACGGGGTTTTATTACCCAATATGTTTTTTTATTATTAAAACTAGCGTGAGATATAGACATTATTAAAATAAGTAACAACGGGTTACTCACGTAAATAGTCAGCTACTGGCCGACATGTTTCGACACGATGTCCCAATCAGTGCGGATCAAGACGACATCGTGCGCGCGTCTCAATTCACATTCGCCCTGAGGATGAACTCCGGATGAGGTCGAAACATGTCGGCCAGTAGCTGACTATTTACGTGAGTAGCCCGTTGTTACTTATGCCAATAAGTATAGTTTAATACGAGCTTACTGACAAATTAAATTAAAATTTTTACGACTTTTGAAATGAAGGGCATTCCAGATTTGCACATTTCGTTCAATCATAACTTGCATAAACGAAATGTGCTGCTCTGGATACTTATTCAACTTAACTAACGCTCACGCCTTTGACTCGGCCCTGCAATCACGACAAAATAAAACTCTGCTCCATTGTAATAAGATGTATAAATACTAAATAGACGCTAGTTTCCTATTATGCCGGAGTCCCACGGTGGGGAGCCAGCGTGACCGACGCGCCACTTCGCGTTACACACATTACTCTTAATGGTTATTCAGATTTTTACTTCTGTTAAACAATTGGCTGGAATACACATTGTATTGTATGTGCTTGTGTGATTTCATGCTTTAACTACATAGATAGAGACTTTTTGCTGGCGTTTTACATAAATAAAACAGCTATTAGTTGTTGCTAAGTAGGAATCGTTTAGAATCAAATGAAAAATTATATTATTAGTCAAGGACTTCTATTGTAAATGTTAGCACTAGGTTTTGTCAAGGACTTACTAAGCAATTATCCTTTCGTAACCTGAAAAGTTTACATTTGCGAGTATTAAGCTAGGTCATGGTCAGCAAGTGTGTCAAGTTTAAACGTAATCATATAATTGTCTAACATAAGCAACATTCAGGAAATTTGTTTTACATTTTACCAAGTATATTTAACTAGATACTGTAGAATGTCCGTGAAAAAAATTAATGGGATATTTTTAACTGCATCTATATTTCTAATTTAAGCTAACTCAGTGCCTCTTCTAATTATCTTACTGGATACTAGACAAATGACTGAGTTATAAATAAACTACTTAAATATAGTATTAACAACTTTTGAATATATTGTTCGGAAAAAAAGGTGATTTATAGTTATACAATTTCATTTGATTTCATTTCGAGCCATTAACTGTCCCACTGCTGGGCAAAGGCCTCCCTCTAATTTTTCCATTCGGTCCAATCTAGAGCTAATTTTTTCCAGTTGTCGTGGAACTTGTCGATTTCATCTCGCCATTTACAATACAAATTAATTAATAAACCCTGTCCGTTACTTAAAGGGGTGACTCGGCCTGTCAATCAATATTCACTACTTTTCCTATGGGACTAATGCTGGAAATTCGAAAACAAATTAACAGAGACGTGTTTCGCAGATTGGGCAATTTGTAAGAAAAGGGTAGGTGTTTTTTTTCGAATTTCAGTTTTAGTACCATAGCAAAAGTTTTAAATTTTGACGGGCTGCGTCGCCCCTTTAAAGATCGGACAAGGTTTTATAAGGTATTTTTTTTTATAAATACTAACCTATCTCTATATTAAAAAGAAAGTTACTTGCAATTTTTCTCAAGTAATATATTCTGAGTGGGTGTTGATTCCCATTAAATTTTATTGCCAAATCCATTACCGAGTTTAAATCCAAGTACTAGAAATAACGGGTCTAAATTACTATTATATGAAATAGGGCAGCAATTTTCCACTTGAAAGAAAGCAATTCAAACATTTAGACATTAAAAAGTATTTAAAAGGCCGACCTCTAAATTAGGGCTCGTAAAAAGTTTGTAAAAAGGAAATCAAAGTAATGGCGGCGAATAGCTTAACGCCTTCGTCGCACGCATGCTTCTATGTCGTAGGCCAGTGTATCACATGACAGATTTGCAATTATTGAAATTTCCTTGTTTAGGGTTGCGTACCCAAAAGGTAAAAACGGAACCCTATTCACGAGACTTCGATGTCCGTCTGTCTGTCACCGGGCTGTATCTCATAACCCGTGTCAGTAACAGTTGACATTTTCACAGATGATGTATTTCTGTTGCTGCTATAAGAAGAAATACTAAAAACAGATATTGTTTTTGTTATTTCTCCATACAACAAACGCGAATTTATTGAGGTTTTTTTTTGCTTGTAAACGTAAGTCTTGAAATATTCACAGAACATTGAGTTGTGTTTTCAATTAAAAAAATTAAATAAAATAAATATTTAAGGGGAGCTCCCATACAATAAACATGTTTTTTGCCGTTTTTGGTCGATAGTTTAAGTTGTATAATGGTACGGAACCCTTCATGCGCGAGTCCGACTCGCACTTGGCCCATTTTAAAAGTTATTTATCTATGGTTCTGGAGCTAATCAAGCAGGGTTGATGACAGACAGGTGGCCTGTGTAAAAAAATCTGATTTAATAATAATAAATACTGATTCAATGTTTCGGCTCCGGCGAACTAGAGTTGTGAATATCACCCTAACTCTTGGGCGAGTTCTCAGTTCAGCCTTTCAGGCTATGCATGCAAATCGCGGCCCATCAAGCATATGATAGTTTGCTGTGTCTTTAAGCCTTGCGCACATAGGCAACGCCCAAAGCCAAGGTCCGTCCCTCCTGGTGGCCCTTTGTTGATGTTCGTCTTACAGGTGAAGGCACTCTGCCCTTACCTCAAAAGTCCGATGAAGTAGAGAAAGTTAAAAAGCTAGCTACACAAAAAAAATCTTGGTTGCGAAGGAGGACATTATAATGTCAAGTAAGTCGTTATTGAATACCTATGCACGTGTAATGTTCTTCGTAGATGTCTTTTGTTCTTTTGTCATGTGAGTGTTGGCACAAGTGGCCTCTCAGACTCATGCTAAATATTGTCTCGGAATGAAATATTGCACTGCATTGATACGCCGTTGTTGGCAAATTAACTGTACCGTGGAAAACAAATAGCGTTGGATCAATAAGTATGGTAATTAAAAACGTTTTACTTGGAATGTGAAACTTGTAGGTAGAAACGATCACAGCGATTCTTAGTATAAATGTCGTATGATACAACAATTTTACTCACACAAAAACTAGATAATCATTGAAATTTCCTGAAGAAAATAATGCTATGAGTAGATAAGCGACCGCCTGTAAAAACTTGAGACTAATCATTTTACAGAATGACGATGGAACTAATAATAGAAAGCAGATTTCTTCCTCTGTAGCAGTAGGTCTATCACGCAGGAAAAAAGTAATTATCCTTAAGATAAAGGAGAATGAGGCGTGTACTTTTCTTTCCTGCAATTCCGGAGTGTTAGACAGGTGACTAGGTGTAATATATTTGCTTAATCTGATTACAGCAAAAATAATTATAATTATTAGCGGTCCCAAGTAGTGCATCTGTACCAACAGTGTAGCGCTGAAATCCACCAAATACCATATAATACAAACGTAATAGACAGCCAACCTCATACGAAAATATTGGACGAAATACAGGTATGTGAATGTATGGCGCTCTGTTCAAGCTAACGCAACGTAAGTTTAAGCTAGTCTGCAAGTTCCTTTCCACTCGATACTGACGGTAATCTCCGTGAGCTTAAACTCACTAAAACTAGGGTGTAATTTTAAAATATTATGCCAAAAATAATGTTCTAATTTTTAATAAGATATTTTTTGTTAATAATGCTTTAATAATCTTATAATATAGTAGATAACATGTTGTATAGCAACGAGTGGCACCATTTATGTGAGTCCGTTGAGAACAAATCGTACGATTTAGGGGTTGGGACCACATGACTCCATGGAAACTACGGGACTCTATGGGACTACTATGGGAATATTATGGGAAAATGGAGCTCAGTGTTTTCCCCGAAATAAGTTTGAGAAACATGTAACCGAGAAAACACTAAGAAAATTATGCTTATTCTAATAGCTGCCTATAGACTCTGAATCAGAATCAGAAATCTTTATTTGCATAATACAGAACAAAAGGTGTTATGACAATTTTTAAGTATCATGTAATTATACGCCATAATAGTACTGCATGTAAATTTTATGTACTTAAGTATATTATTTTAAGCCAAGATTAGTTTAATTTTAAATTCAATTGATTGACTGATGATGAAAGAGAGATGGTCGCATGAGTAATTCTACAACTCGTCCCACATGCCTACGGCCCATTTGGGACAAATTGCAGAAAATTACAATTTTATAATATTTTCACGCTGTAACTTGCCCCATTAAGTATTTTTTTGAGAGCTGAGGGTGCAACTGGGAACACTCTGGTTGAGAAGGAAAACAAACGAAAAACGATATAAAACAAACAAAAAGATTTTTCTTCTCTAGATTTTCGCCTTGGTACATGTTCAGTGTATTTTTTACGTAACTAAGAAATTAGTACACGACCTAAAATATTATTGGAACCTCATTAATTTACTATCTATTCTTTTTCTTAACTAGTGTATACTTTTTTTGAAGCAACTAGATTTAATTAGCAAGTTATTGGCTTGCCTACTTAAAACATTTGCACAGTGACGAATTTTCAACATAACATAAATGTTTGAATAAATATTTGTGTGGTAAACCGACGGCCGTTGAACTGTAAGGTATATTTTGTTATTTAATACTCGTTTTTTTCCGCGATTTCCTTTGCGTTATTTTTAGCGTATATGGTATTCTGATGTTTAAACTTGAAATTTTATCAAAATCCTTCCGTAGTTTTAGCGTGAAGGAATATAAACGTCTTCACATCCATACCTACAAACTTTCATTTTATAAGTAAGTTACAATAACCTATAAACACCCAAAAAAATCTTGAAAGTTGATAAAAAACAATATTACATAAGTTGGGTAAATTGTATGCTAAAAAATAAGAAAAAATATAAATCTTACCTAATGTTTCTTGAAATATTCAGTTTACAGCTGATATCTTCGCGAAAAGTCTCTTCATTCTACAAAATCTAATCAGGAAAAAATCACTTGAGTCCTTAAAACTAAACCGAAAGTCCAATAACTATAGCAACCGAAATAGTTCAATTAAAAAAAAGTAACCGTAACACTGGCGATCACAATTTAAAATAAAAACCGAGTCGCGATTTGAAAACCGTTCGAAGTTTAAAGCGCGGGCGAACGAGCTTGTAAGCTCTGCGATGCGTGGAGTGGTTGTAACTCGCACGCTGAGCCGAGCGTGTCGGCTTCCCGGCTCCGCCTACCACGGAATGGAACGGAGGGGACGATACACCTCTTAGCCTTTTCACACTTCCCTCATACCTACTAGAACCACCACTCCTACTTGACCTGCCCTGCCTCTTTAACTTCAAACAAATAGCGATACCCTCAGAGATGTTTGTACATTTCTTAAAGCTCTTACTTCGTTGGGCGGTGTCTAATTCCAATATGCGCTTAGTTTATGCAAATATAGACTTTATTTAAATGTGAAATGGAGGGTTAGGATGTATTGGTAACGTGGTGGTAAGGTTCTGGTATTTCGCGGGGCGGATGCTAAGGACTGTTAAATAGATAAGATAATGCAGATGTATAGCGTTATCTATAGGCAGGAAGGGAAAAAATGGCGGTAATAGAAAACTTAATTTACAAGTTAGAATGGTCGATTATTTACTTCTTTAATTGGGACATATAAATTGTATCGATTTATAATTAATCAACTTGCAAAAAAGTATACATTCATGAATTTACCTATATTCGTGTTATGCTGAACTTAAAATATAATTACTTTGTCATTGAAATTAAGTAGAGTTAAATTTTTATCCGTTATATAACTCATTATCATTACCTCAGTCGCAAGAAGCCCATTGCTGGATAAAGGCTTTCTCTAAGGATTTCCAATACGGCCTGTTAAAAGCGGACTGCATCCAGCGTCTTCCCGCGACCATGGTCAGGTCGTCCGACCGCCTGGTCGGTGGCTGTCCGACACTGCGCTTATACCGGTACATGGTCGCCATTCAAGAACGTTCCTATTAGTTTTTCACGATCAGGGCTACTTCAAAGAGCTAATCCTCTGTGCTATGCTGGACAGCTTCGTTCGTCTACGGATCTCCTCGTTTCTGATTCGATCTTGCAGAAAAGCACCGAGTATAGTTCTCTCCTTAGATCTTTGAGCAAAGTGGTGTACCAAATTATATTTAATTTTAAGTTAAAAGAACGAGAAGAAATTCTATTTTAAAACTATCTGTCTCATTATCAAGTTTGAAGAATCCGTTTTTAACGGTCAAGTTTAGCCGATAATAACTCTCTGATAATATCAACATTAGTATATCGAGTAAGGTAAATAAGTAATAGCTATAGCGAAGTGTGCTCATCGTCATGGGACACGCCCGTCTGTCTGTCTGTTTATTTTGGACTTAATGCATGAGATTAAGGCGAGGTGAGTTCACACACTAGGCGCTAGTGTGTGAACTCACCTCGCCTTAAGGCAATTTTAATATTTTTATAAGGACTAATCTTAATCTTATTAAATATGGTAATAAGATAAAGTGAAAAATAAAAAAAATATTTGCAACTTTTGTGCATCATGAGTTAAAACAAATAGACACTAATAATTTTGCAAATAGGACATATTTAAAAATACAATTTATCCCCTCGTAACATACAAGTCTTTTGGGTGAATGCTATTTTTTATTTAAAATTTTTCACCAATACACGCGAAAGAGCAAACATTTTGTTTCAAGTCTGGTGAACTATTTTTTGTCATTGAAAAAGCTATTAACGCATCCCTTAAGTTAATTTCATTACCTTTTTAGGGTTCCGTAGTAAACTAGGAACCCTTATAGTTTCGCCATGTCTGTCTGTCTGTCTGTCTGTCTGTCTGTCTGTCTGTCTGTCTGTCTGTCTGTCTGTCTGTCTGTCTGTCTGTCTGTCTGTCTGTCCGTCCGCGGTTTTACTCAGAGACTATAAGTACTAGAAAGCTGTAATTTGGTATGAGTGTGTATATTAATCATGGCAAAAAAGTCATAGAATAAAATCTTGAAAAAAAATTTTTTTTTTGGGTAGCTCCCATACAAGTAAAGTGGAGGAGTATTTTTTTTTTCTCTATTTACCCATCGTGTGGGGTATCGTTAAAAAGGTCTTTGAAAAATATTGTGAGGTTGAGAACACCATTTTTCGATTTAGGGATCCGTTTCCGAAATATTTGGTTTTAAAGTGCAAAATTTTGTTAGAGGTACGTGTGCCCCCCCTCTATCTGCTAAACGGTTATATATGGATACGTGAAAAAAATTACAGCTGTAGTATATATACTGAAGTTGAAAGGAAAACTATCAGAGCTAGGTACTAAGTGCAAACTAAAAAGTTATAGGCAACCAACTTATAAAATGTACTGGAAAATGTAAAATTTCATACAAGCTTCATTGTTAGATGTTTTTGGTAGGTTTTTGGTTGCGAGTGTAAACAGTGTGAACTCAAAGTTATCATTCGCAACTACGGAACCCTACACTGCGCGTGGCCCGACACGCACTTGGCCGGTTTTTGTTAATCAAGGTTAAGAACTGGTAAATCAGTCCTCAACATAACTTTCGAAAGACTATAGTGAATACTAAAAGCAAGAAATATCCTATACCCGCTCTCACCTGTCACTTGCGTTAATATTATCTACACTGTACAGGACACAGTTGACATCCGTTCTGCTATTTAAACAGGGGACGCGGTTATTACCTAGCCCTCAGACGGCTATTCCGAACTATTTACTGCTAAAGCGTGTTACTGGGCGTATTATCAGTATTACTGTTATTAGGAGCATATAAGATACCATTACCTGTGTTCACATTCGCATCGGTAATTAGGAGGTTTCGCTATGATTCACTAAGGTACTTAAGGTGGTATCTTGGTACTGCAATCCATAGTTTTAATAGGTTTATTCGAATGAGACTTTTGTACTGTGATCGAGTTCTTCATAGACTTTGAGTGTTGCTGTTGTTCGTGTGTGCAAATGACCAACACTTAGTAACACATCAACATCTTAATTATCGGTATAGTAGCGTTGCGTCAGGAGATAATCGAGAGGAAATGGAGGTATTTAATGCTACTTGGTACTAAAAGTCCAAGCGATGATCACACAGAGGGTTGCTTATCATGAGAAGGAGCTAAATGCAGGGCCCTAGCTGACGTATTGAACTCGATGAGATAGTTTCATCTGTTCTAAATAGACTTTCAGTGTTGCTGCTTTCCGTTTGTGTCAATGGTAAATACTGGTTCTCAAGCTGCCTAAAGGTATCTGACATGCATCATTATCAAAGACATTATAATCTTTTATTCGTGTCATTCCAAGTCACACTTCTAAATAGATACAATTTAGCAACTTACACAGTGTTGGCCACTTACACACACGAAAAACCAAAAACAAACATTTTGCAAATTGTTTTTTTTCTTTTTTTTGAAAATTTGTCATTCGTTGCCATGTAATCCAAATGATTGGTATGACGTGATGCTTTTCAAAAAAGCACTAACTATTATTTGTTTTGCATAGCATGCCATACTCACTCAACTTAACAAAAACTATGTGTTTCAAATGTGACCTGGAGGAAAGGGTTCAAAATTAAAATACGTGTTATTTTTTATCAGATGCAACAAATATTTATTGAAACTTTTTCTGTCGCCAACGGACACTGGACACGACAACCGTTTCAGAAACGTAAAAAAATTGCAGTGTCTTATAATTAGAGACATTTTCGTGGATTCCAGGTGCTAGCAATTAGTATTTGTGTCTCCGTTTGTCTCTATCTGGCAATCTGGGTTCGCACCCGACCGGCCACCCTTCAATTATGGGGGAATTACTGGACATTGTAGGCCACCGCTTAAACTGTGGACTTGAGGTAATTGTTTCGTTTTATATAACATTTATTTAATTAATAAAAAAAACTTTACTGTTTACTTACTTAAATATCAGGTACAACATTTTAATTAAAAAAATACGACTGTACAAAAAAACTATACTATTTTTAACCTTATTTATACTTATAAGGTTGATGTTAGGAAATGAGATTATTTTCTTATCTTTTATTAATCTCTGTCTGATATTCTGTGTTCTCACTTGTATTTATGGTACTGGAAACAAGAGATTTTTATGGCTCAATAATTTCGATTCGCATCGGACCGGACCATATAAGATATCAGAATATTAGGGGACCGGACACAATCTCTCATCAGGAAGGAACTTTTGAAAATTTTGATAAGTTATAAATTGTAGGTATTTTTTTTTTATTCTTTAGATATGATATTTTTAATGTTTTATTATATATATAGATATCTTTAATTACCATCTATCATTATATACTACCATGCTTTGTGCTACTTCAAATTATTTTGTTAAAGTTATAAAAAATTTGGTGCTAAAAATACTCTTAGTACGTTTTAAAAAAATGTTAGCTCAGTCGATTTTAAAATGCCATTTTTAAAGGTGACCTATGTCCAATTTTAAAGCATTGAAAAACTAAATTTTTTCTCAATTACAGTTTAAGTCCAAAGTTTATGAGCTTATGTTGGTAAAATTTGAAAAAAAAAAAGTCACACGCATCTGCCTTCCGTCCCGACTAGCAATTACAACGAAAATAACGAAAAATATAGCCATTTTTACAACTTTCTTTCACGAGCACCCTCAGCCACGCTTTACGTCATGAATTACTCAAATAATGTATTGTTTTGAACGATGGATATTGAAGAATATTTTCAAAAATTCTTATTGCTACTTTCGGTGCTTGAAGTGGAACTAACGCCGTTACCAAAATTGTCAACAGGTATTGGATGATTTCTTTTTATTTTATTAGGGTTTTTATTGCATACATTATAGGTACCTACCTACATTTTAAATATATAGTACACATAGATATAGAAAAATATTACGGCATTCAGTAAAAGATAGATGTTGCATTACTTGGAAGAGTATTTTTTTAATGCTTTATTAAGCATAAAAGCAGAAATCAAAACAGATTTTCTTTTTCAAAATATGGCTTTATTTTATAGAAGTCATGTTTCTACTTAATCAAAAAATATATATTAATAATAATTTGACTTATAAAATCAGTTATTAATCAAAAAAAGAAAACGATTTATTATAAATCTTCATGAAAATTCAGTCAAATCACTGTTATTATCTCATTGACAAAACGTATCTAATACGCCATTAGAACGAGATAGATATCACAAGCATACCGATTAGAAAAGGACAGCAGTATGTCTGTCGCATCCGCCGGGGAGGCGGGACCGAATAGATAACTTTCGACGTGACATCCACGAGCTTATTCATTCGGAGAGAAAAAGCTCCGTTCGCTAATAGCTTTGATACGGTTGAGGCGTTTTTTAGCATTCATAAATTGTATTTAATTATGCGAGCTTTTTAACAATTTACATAGCAGACATGTCCGTTTATCAATATTAGCAAACAATTTTTAAACTCTAGGTATGTGAAAGTTGAAAATGTTTATTTGATGAAACAAAATATATTTGTTGTTAATATTTCTATTCACTTTATCAACTTGAGAAACACAGTATTTATGTGTATTATTTACTGATTTGTAAGCGAACTAAGAATATCAAATTCGGTTTAATTTTTAAAACTTAATAGAACTTTTAACTATATCAAAAATAATTCAATACATTTTAATAAAAAAAAACTAGTTAAAATATATTTTTAGATCAATATGAAATCAGAGATACTTGACTAATCTTAATTTCAGCTTTAATAGTTGATTTTGAAATTTGTAAGCTTTTATAAAAACACCTGATTACTCTTAGACGGTATTATTTTTTCTAGGCAAGTTTTTACGTAGACACGTGCCTCGGGGCGGTAGTAAAGGACATTTCTCATCATGGGACACCTTTCGAAGCCTGCGCGTCTAATTGATTATAAATTACATAGTATGATAAAGGCACGGCATAAATTTAGAGTAATGAAGTGGACAGTTTTTGTGACTATTTGGCTGGGGCAAACAGTTTCGACTATGAGAAGAAAGTCGTTTGTAATTTTTACATCATTTTGTTTAGCAAAGAACCTCAATGCTTTTATAATTTTACTACTTATACTTGTAAAGCTTACAAAATAATTTTGAAAGCTTAAGAAGTATAAGTGCTTAATTTTATCAAGAGACGGTACCAAAAATAAGACAAACTCTAGATTCTGTGAAAAAAAAATTCATTGTGTGTACTAAAAAATTGTCGACATTATCAGCTATTTGTTTAACTAGAGCTTCTTAAACATGAATATAAATGGAGTTATTTAAAGCTTTGTAAAGTACGATTCAAAATCATTTGCGTCAATTGAACATTTTCTCGGTTGGTTCGCTACATTCATGCTGCATTATTATTCTTCATAGCGTTTCAATGGCAAAAACATTAAATTGTCGCAGACCAGAAATTAGCCACCTCAATCGCGTTGTTGGTGGCATCCATTAGGTCCTGCTGCGTGCAGTTGTTCGGGCACGCAGAGCACGAGGTCAGGTGGGCCATTGTTTGCAACGCACCACACAAACAGCTCAAGTTTGTGCCATCAGAAAAACTCCATCTGGACATATTTTCTTTGCTCCGACCAACCTGTGTCCGAAGTCTATTTAATTATTATTTAGCAAAGTTTTTAAGCCCGGACACCGGTTAGATGTAAAACTAAGTTCTGATACAAATATCATTTAAAACAAAACTGGTTTGCCAAAAACCAAAAAATAAAGCAATTGCCTTATCTCGAGTATTTTTTTGAATCCTTAAGGATTCAAACGATAGTCACACATATAAAATACTCATTTCTAGAGCAGTTGTGTAAAAAGAAAAGGTTGGAATAGTGATAAATTATCTAACACTACTCACAGTTTCATTATCTCATACTAAGTAACAAACATTCCACCAACTAAGAGTATTATAACAAGACCAGTTTGTCATACCAAGTCAAAACGATAAATGTATGTAACGCGACCGATAAAAAACTCACGAACGATAAT
The DNA here is from genome assembly GCA_963082605.1 of Rhodophaea formosa. Taxonomy (NCBI): domain Eukaryota; kingdom Metazoa; phylum Arthropoda; class Insecta; order Lepidoptera; family Pyralidae; genus Rhodophaea; species Rhodophaea formosa. Next base: position 7,620,387 of record OY720226.1, read on the forward strand.
TTTTAATGATACAAAATTAAACATCGTATTAGTTAATTCATTATCATTAAAATTGTACAGGTGCTTCGTTTTTAGTTCTCAAACAATTTATTAAACATATCATTCTCGAAATGTGGCAAAAAATACACGTTTTCTTCACTTCTCGTAATCTGTTTAATCTCGGTTAAATCTGAACCTCGGTTATCCGAACCATGGAATGGTATGGCCACCTGTCAACTTGGCATTTGGACCATTTTAATTTGTCTTTTTGAGTAGATTACAAGATTATTAGCGCTGGATTTGTAGTAATTTCACTTTCCCTTACGCTTGCGAATAATTTAAGCTTTGGCTTTTTATAGAAATTATATACAATGCTACGGAGAAGAACATGTTATATATATATCACGTGGGTGAAACCGCGGGCAACAGCTTGCTTTTTTTATAAAAAAAACACACTTATAACTACATCTTAGATACTTCCTAGAAGAAACCATTGTTTTTATTCTTGAGTCAACACACCCAACAACGCTGGGAGGACTTCCCCTTTTGTTCCCAAAGGCTTTGTTTTCGACTGTTTCATTTTAATAATATACTTTTGTATTATTGACCTGGGTCTTGGATGTTTATATATATATATGTACCTACTTGTTATAAAATTTAGTATCGCTGAGCTTTGACTGTACAGGCTGACTGGTAAATCACGTATCATACTTAAGGACATTGTAAATCATGATCTCGTGTAACGTTAAAAAATATAAAACCAACAAAATACTTACTAACACTAAAGAAAAAAATAATCAAACTAGTGCACAAAGTCTCGGAATGTTTGGACACCGCGCGGTCGCTACGCAAATCCAGCTAGACGGCCCGCGGCCGACTCGCCACGCGCGATTGCCCACACTTCCTTTTGTTATTGGATAATTTGGTCAACTTTTAAGCACATATTTTTTATATATATTTGAAACGAGAATCGTGTACTAAGTGGCCTCTTTCAATATGATAGGTGATTTACCAGTCAGCCTGTATACTCGCTGACTTAGTTTCCCATAACACAAGTCTCGAACTTACTTTGGGGCTATCTCAATCTGTGTGATTTGTCTGTATATATTTATTTATCAAACAGAGTCAAAACCCGGATTCCGCAGGATGGTCTGCCCGATCGTAAGCCAATATAAAGTACAATTTAAAATAAGTTTAATAGCATTAAAATAATGTATAGCTCTTAGTTAAAAAATCACGGCGAGTGGCTCACTGAAGAAGCACCTTTCTCCAGTTTTGACGATCGTTATTTCGTCAAATTACGGCATTTCCCAATCAGCGCGAGTAATTACGAAATCGGTGCGTTTTCGTTACCCACGTATGTGGACTTTTGTTTCGCGTTTGTGTTGGCCGGAAGTTGGCTCCTGATTGAGCTTTGTGCTCTTATTACGTGTTGGCATTTACTTTATTATGCTAACTAGATAGCAATTAAGTATATGTATTGTCAAAATAACGTATTTATCTTATTCAATTCAATCATACAAATAGAGATAGGATTATTCTGACCAACAAATCCTAACTCCTAACTAATATTAATGCGAAAATGAGTTTTTTTGTTTGTTTGTACGGCTTCACTTGTTTGTAGATACGGCTTTTTTGTTAGGGTACTGAGAAGGACATTGGCTATATATCTCGCGGGCGAAGCCGCAGGTGACAGCTAGTTAGATATATTAACGTTAATATATAAAACACGTAATTCAAAACATGAATATTCATATGAGTATCATATCCTAGAGTACGTTTACTTTTTGTAAGCTCAAATGTTAAAAATATAAACTGAAAATCCTAGTTAACCTTCAACTATGTGAACTTCTGTAAAATACATCGTTTTAATCACAGACGTAAATATAATTAAGTAATTTGAAGTTTTGATTATTGGCGCAGATTCTTCCAAAGGAGTCATAGCAATAAGATTCCTATTGCCTTCAACTCACGTAGTCATCCCCTGGTTCCTGTTTGAGTAAGTGGCTCCTAATGATCCTAATGATACAGGCAATGTTTAAAGGAAGCTATTGGACGTGACTTTACAACTATATTATTTTTTACTTTTGCAAATAAGTACTGTATTTTTTTAATTAAAATCATACATGTGCATTAGTGTCTATTTGTTTCCGATAGGATAAAAAAACTGTTAAAATAAATGCTTTTTTGGGAAAAATACGAAGGCCTGTTCGTGTGTGATGAAAATATTGGGCTATGCAAGACCCAGACCAATAATTAATAATCAGATAATCAAGTGTCTATTTTTTATGTAATATTTAATTTTTCCTATAAAATGTATGGGATAATGTGAATTATGTTCTATTATAAACGTTTGCTATTATATTGATAATTACGTTTATAAACAGCACTTAGCATGGACCTTTTATTTATTAGTTTCTGCTGATGACCTTTCAATGGAGTAACATTCATCGTGCGTGGTCGAATAAAAGGTTCGTGCTAAGTTCTGTTTATACATTTATTTTGGAAGACTTTATAAAGTACTGCTTATAGCCATCCAGCTGACTATCAGATTTCTATTGCTCTCCAAAGTAGAGCTTAAGATAAAAATAAAATTGTAAATCATCGTGCCTCGTGCTTACGTTTTACATAATTTCAAATAACCGCCAATTTATGCTTTTCAGCGGGTTCACGTCGATCGCGTACTCCAACCGGCGGCTATGGTGAAGTAATAACACCTAATTATACTGTACAAGTATTTAATTATACTGATCATGTTTACAATGTACGTGTTGCTTATAGGTACTTACCTTCATCGGGACATCGATCTTCACCTGACCGCTGATTCGACGAAACACCAATTCCGATAAAGGTTGACACACAATGCATATTGAATTAGGTAACTTAACAGCTTTATCGTTTCCCATTCAAGTTTCTATTTGTTTAAAATAATAATTACCTTTATTTCTATAAGTAGCTCTCACTGAATGGCTCGCCCGGGTATATATTATACCTAAAAATAAACTTTCCTCTTAAATTAGACGAGCTCCGTGGCGCAGAGGTCAACACGCCTGCCTGCGACAGGGATGATCCCGGGTTCGATCCCCGATCAGGTCAAGATGGAAAATGATCTTTTTCAGCTTGACCTGGGTCTGTTAATCTATATAAGTATCTATTATAAAATATAGTATCGTTGAGTTCATATCCCATAACACAAGTCTCGAACTTACTTTGGGGCTAGCTCAATCTGTACGATTTGTCCGTATATATTTATTTATTTAATTACTCTGCCTGTACGAAAAACCCACATCGAAATTCGTTGCGTAGTTTTAAAGATCTAATACACAGGAACAGCAAACCGACAGCGGGAAGTGATTTTATTTTATACTAGCAGTTACCCGCGACTTCGTCCGCGGTGACTTCAGGTTTGAAATGCGGGGATTATAAAATATGACGCTACAAAGCGGTAAACTAAACATATACCCCGATTTACCCCCTTAGACGTTTAATTTCGGGAAACTATTAAAAATGTTACTCATTATTTTTGCCGTTTCAATTCACACGAAATTTCATACAAATAAGTCCAAGGAATAAAAAGTTTCATATAAACTTTAATCCTCTATTTCACCCCCTTAGGGGATGACTTTTGAAAAATCCTTCCTTCTTTTGAAAATTTCAAAAGAAGGAATCAACTTTTGAAAATTTCAAATTCTAAGGGTTTGGCCTGCGCATGATCTTTGATAATTGCCCATTTTTTAAAGTATTAAAATGAATATAGTATTTTATCCTTAATATATAGACATATGCCATCGCGGACTTTTCTGTAGACCTAAATAAGATACAAAATTCCACCATACATTGTTTTGTTATATCCCAAAGGGTTTAAACAGCGTTTTCGTTGAAAGCTCCCAAACGGCTCATTTTTTTACGACACCTCCAACAAATATCGTTGGTATATACAAAAATGTATACAAAAACTTAACAAACTATATACTAAAACCTTCCTCGAGAACCACGCTATCCATTGAAGAAAACCGCATGAAAATCGGTTCGGTAGTTTTGGAGTTTATCGCGAACAGACAGACAGACCGACAGACAGACAGACAGACAGACGCGGCGGGGGACTTTGTTTTATAATATGTAGTGTTGGTATATACAAAAATGTATACAAAAACTTAACAAACTATATACTATAACCTTCCTCGACAACCACGCTATCCATTGGAGAAAACCGCATGAAAATCGGTTCGGTAGTTTTGGAGTTTATCGCGAACAGACAGACAGACGCGGCGGGGGACTTTGTTTTATAATATGTAGTGATAGTGATAGTGACTATGTAGTGATGATATTACGTATGTATATCAAAATAAAATGAGATATTAAGCTTGAAATTTCGAAAATGCTTTTTACGGACATTAAAATATTGTTTTGTGAAATAGTATTCGCTAACGCATTGATATCTGCCCAATATTGTTTTTTTATTTTTAGGCACATTTCTGCTAATTTTGCTTAAGTATTAGAAGCTTTCACACTAGACAGAGTCAACCCTGAACAGACCTGACTTTACCTAGAAACTAGACTTTACCTAGACCTAGAAACTATGGTCGGCAATCCCGATTAAATCATGAGTTTTTTACACATAATGTATTTATCTCACGTTAGCTTCAACGATTTTTAAACGATTTCAGCTGATAAGTAGATACATGCTCTCTCAACGTGGGTGGTAGAGTTCGCGTGTAAGATCACTAATTCATTCATCATATTCCAGGGCGACAGGATATTACTTAGTGAACCAGGCAGCCTAAACAAGCTTTTAGGACAAATTAAATACATGGGGCGTCGAAGTCAAAGCAAAATACAGCATTTTTACCCGACTGATCCACCCAGAATGTAGGGTAATGTTTTTCGCTCGTATGTAGGTATGTATGAAAATATGTATGTAAGTATGATTGTTTTATTGTTGCCTCCTGTAGCCTTACATGCCAGAGTACCATGGGCTATGTGTTGTCATCAAAAAAATTAATAGGTACTTATAGTGGACGTAAGCTATCAAAAGTTTAAAAATGGTCTTGCCCACCAATCTTCAAAGGAGCACCAAGACAACGAATGGATATAAAGTTAAAAGTGTATAAAACTGTATTTTTAGATATATAAAATCTCAACATCAGGCCAATACCGTAGGGTCGATAAGCGATAACAAGATTATTAATACTCTTTATAAGATTTAATAATCTCTCATTATTAGAGTAAACCTTTAATGAGTTTAAGAATTGCTAAAGTTCGATCAGTCTGAGTAATGTTCGCTACCTTGATGGGTCCGTCAAAATTTGAAAAAAGAAGTATTTAAGGCAAAAAAACTCACTCATATTTTTACAAAAATATTGTTGGAGACTAGCGTCTATCGAAGGTTAAGCCTGGGTAACAGTACTCCAATGCTCTCACAGTAAAAGTTGTGTGATTTGGATTTTAAGATTTCAACCTTTTATTAATAAGTACTTTGACTATATTTAATGTAGGTAACTTTGATCACTTTTAATTCTCATATTTGAGTTCACAATTTTCACAAAAAATAAAAAAATATTGAAGTTAGTAATTTATTTATGGTTAAATTTAGGCCGCATCCAAAGCAGAGTGCAGAAGAACGGCAACAAACTGCACAGCCACACAGCATTTTCTCCAAGTGACGTAAACTCTACTCTATTTTGTTAACCTCAAAAAGTACTTAGATATGTAAACTGAGTTTACATTGTTCTAATTAAATATTACTAGTAAAAAATGATTCGATACAAATATGTCATATTATTGAATTTTAAAGTTTTATTAATATTTATTTTTTTATGAAATGGGGCGGCAAATGAGCAAGCGGGTCACCTGATGGTAAGTGATCACCGCTGCCCATGGACTAATGCAACACCAGGGGTGTGACAAGAGCGTTGCCGGCCTTTTTTCCCTCCCCAGAGATCGTAGGATGGACCTTCGTCTCTCTCATCCTCCGAACGAAGCATAGAAGCGGTAAAGCTACTACTCAAACGTCGATTTTCTGTGAGAGTACTTCCTCGGATGAGCTGGCCCATCATGCTACTAGCAAAAGGAATTTCGCCGGTAGCGTGGCTCCACCACAACTAAATTCAATTTAAAAATTTGGATGTGGCATGAACTCGCCTTTAGAACAATCTCTTCATTTCTCGTCCACATGTCCGGGGACACGCGTCAGGGTGCTCCCCACCTGCCCGGCACGAGCCGCGCAATTTCTCAAAACGCCCGTAATGCCACCAATTACTGGCGGACACCGGTGGCTTGATGCTTTCATTTAGATATTTCGAAATAACCTCTTAAATGTGAAGTGAAAAAACTAACATGATATACCTTTATAGATATTATAAAATATGTAACAACGGGTAAACTAGGTACGTGAAAGGTACTGGCCGACATGTTCCATCCAATCCGCACCATGCGGATTGGAACGACATCAGGCGCGCGCTGATTTATATTCGTCCTGAAGAAGATCTTCGAATGAGGTTAAAACATATCGCCCTGTAGCTGATTTTGTACGTGATTAACTCATTGTTACATATTTTAATAATACATACAAATAATACTTTGTGATAATCTACGTGATAATGACGAAATTGAAATGATAATAAACAGATTGCGGTATTTATCGGCTACTTTTATTCTGTAGGTACAGGAAATTTTGTAATGATGCCGCAAATGGGTGACTGAAAAATTGGTGCTGTACTATTTTCAGCTGGACTAGACTTCATATTGCAACGTAACAATGCGCACTCTTAACAATAAACATTTTTAATTACATTTGTGACAAGACGAAGAGGATTCACAAATCTATATTAGACATCGCAACACCCTTCCAGGGTTCATGTACCTTCACTAACATATATTATTTCACCACCTGTTATAATGTTCATGTACATGTAGCGAGAAATAAAGAAATAAAGAAATATTAACACCACTGTAATCAAAGGGTGCGTATTGTTTGATATAATAACAAATTATATATTTTCATTTCAATAAAGTTCAAAAGATATAACGTTTACTTGATATAGTTATTACTGTTTATATTCTTAAAAGCTATAATATTCATAAAATTTTCAATTCGAAAGCCATAAACTCATTTATTATAACGTTTATGAACACTAAACATCACCTGTCATACAACTCGTTTAGTATAAATGCCATTAAATATAACAATCAAAACGAATACTATTTAAAATATATATCAATAAAAATCTAGATCAATCAAATTGATTATGAGAAACGAGCGACGACCTTAGGTGCGATAGTGACTGGTTTGGATACGCAACTTGGTAACAAAAGGTAGGTTAGGTTATGGTTAGACATAGACTACCATATGAGCGAGCGAGCGAAGCGAGCGAGCAATGGCTGGGTGCGAAAGTGACTGGTAACAAAAGGTAGGTTAGGTTATGGTTACACATAGACCATCGCATGAGCGAGCGAGCGAAGCGAGCGAGCAACGACTGGGTGCAAAAGCGACTGGTTTGGATACGCGACTTGGTAACTGAAGGTAGGTTAGGTTATGGTTACACATAGACCAGGATATGAGCGAGCGAGCGAAGCGAGCGAGCGACGACTGGGTGCGAAAGCAACTGGTAACAGAAGGTAGGTTAGGTTATGGTTACACATAGACCACCATATGAGCGAGCGAGCGAAGCGAGCGAGCGACGACTGGATGCGAAAGCAACTGGTAACAGTAGGTAGGTTAGGTTATGGTTACACATAGACCACCATATGAGCGAGCGAGCGACGACTGAGTGCGAAAGCGACTGGTTTGGATACGCGACTTGGTAGCAGAAGGTAGGTTAGGTTATGGTTACACATAGACCACTACATGAGCGAGCGAGCGAAGCGAGCGAGCGACGACTGGGTGCGAAAGCGACTTAGTCACAGAATGTAGATTAGGATCTTCTATCACTTAATTTATATAACCAATGATTATTATGCTTAATAATAAGTATATATTACGTTTATTATATGTAACAACAAATCGATATGTTAAATTTTATAACGATAAAACTGTATACGATAGGTGTGTTATGTTAAATAATTGTTATAACAAAAGATTTTATTTTTTTCAAAATTATTTCTGATTTTTATCTTGATTGATAATTATACTTACCAAAATTATATATTTCGTTGGTATAAATCTTAAAACATATATATTTTGTGTTTATATGTTATATTACTTACCCGTAATCAAATATTAAATCAATGCACGCGTTGCATGTCAGAAAACAGATGTAATCTGTGCCAAGGGTCACCGGTCAAAGTGTCACTTGAAGCGTGTAAACGCCCTAAATCAGATCATGCGCCGCGTTAGGGCGCGCGCGCGCTTTCGACTAGAAAATCCCTGACTTTTCACACGCGAAACTGTCAGTCATACGTTTGGGGCGTGTTCGGTGTCTGTTAGTTGCGCATCTTTGTCGGAAAGAGGTTATGAGACAAATGGTACTTAAGGTGTCAATATGTCAAAAAATACGACCATAAGTGCTTTAATTTGACAAAGTTTATTCATTGTAGGTAATTATTTAACTTTTGAAACGGCAGTTTTATTGAATTAAATTATACACATTTCACTAATAGGTAGCTGTTTTTTATTCTTACGTCATTTTATTGACATCTACAATAATCTACATGTCTTAAGACCTGTAGTTAGTACCTCTGGTTGGTACCACTCCATTTAACTGCCAAATTGTGTTCTGGTTAATACTACTTACTAGTAATGGGAGATTGAAGCCGTGTGACAGTGTTAACGTCTGTACATCGTCATATAGACAGGCATGGTTTCACCCATCAGGGCCCATAAAGAACAATATTATCATAATAAGAAATTATTGTATCCAAATTTAAGAAATAATAATAGTCGAAGGTGAGTAGTTTTCAAATCAGGCAGGTTCGATATGGTGTTAATATAAGGTGTTTGAATCAAAAAAAATCAAGAATTTCAATAGTGAAAATGGATCATTATCACCAGCATGTAATCCAGTGATTGCCAAATCAAACCGCGTCTCCCGGAGAGGAACAATATTTGACTCTGTTAGTGTAGTGTGTTCTGGGTCAGATCCCTTAATAAAAACTTTATTTGGGTAGTGAAATTATTAAAAATATTAGTGCAACTGCCACCACAAGATGACATCGTTGTACTCCTTGTGACTAAAATGTCCTTTTCCACTCTCATTTGACAGATTGTTGTAAGTATTGTACCTACACGTTATAGGTGCTATGACTATCTGCGATAGCTTCGTAATTCAAAATCTAATTCTGTTGAAAAAAATTCTTGAGGATTTTCTTATCTTAAATCAAAGCAACATAGTTTTGTAGCACTCAGATCAACTACACTTTAATAAAAACCTTAAACATTTTGACACCATAATCCATAACTTCTCGCCATATCCAGCATCTAATCAACTTTTACAAATCATAAATCGCGGATAACATCTTATTTCCTCGATGTTTGCTGTAAACGTCGGTAGTAATCGAACATAATCAATGTAGCAGCGAGTCGCATCGTAAATTCGCTGCTTTTTATCGGCCGCCATCCATCAGGGCCGATATATCGCGCCGCGGCGAAATTACCGAATTTTGTCTCGTTCACGTCTCGTTGCTCGTTCTAAGCAAAAAATCTGCTGCTCGACCGGTTATGTCTGCGAAATTTTATGGTAATATGGCGGATCTGTACCTATACACATGTAAGTACAGTAGGGAGATAAAATTAGCACAATCTTTACTCTTATTTAATTAAGAAATAAGATATGGGGAAAATTCTGAGGACAGAAAATCCTGCCCGCGTGGGTTTTTATTTCTTAATTAAAAAAAAAAACCGGCCAAATGCGTGTCGGGCCACGCGCTGTGTAGGGTTCTGTAGTTGCGAATGACAACTTTGAGTTCACACTGTTTACACTCGCACCTCACAGTTTAACGACCAAAAACATCTAACAATGAAAATTGTATGAAATTTTACATTTTCCAGTACACTTTATAAGTTGGTTGCCTATAACTTTTTAGTTTGCACTTAGTACTCAGCTCTGATAGTTTTCCTTTCAACTTCAGTATATATACTACCGCTGTAATTTTGTTCACGTATTCATATATAACCGTTTAGCAGATAGAGAAGGGGACACTTACCTCTAACAAAAATTTGCAACTTTACTACTTTACTAGTACGGGAGCTACGTTAAAAAAAAATTTTTTTCAAGATTTTTTTTTCCACCACTTTTTTGCCATGATTAATATACATACCCATACCAAATTACAGCTTTCTAGTACTTATAGTCTCTGAGTAAAACCGCGGACGGTCGGTAATCTGTGAGGTGCGAGTATGAACAGTGTAAACTCAAAGTAGTCATTCGCAACTACGGAACCCTACACTGCGCGTGGCCCGACACGCACTTGGCCGGTTTTTTTATCAATGAATTCCCTTTACAGCGTTAAATACTTTTATTGAAAGGGCATGCTCAATCAGGATTTTTACTACGATTTTTTAATAATAATTCGAGCAGCTGATTTGGACGGATATCATCTCTTTATAAAATATTGTCACAACATTAACTTCCAACATCACATCGCTGTTATGTTACGCGCTATACCTAACCGACTACGTCTACCTACTTAATTTATTCAACTAAGTACAGGTAACTACATATCGTAACCACCACAAGATGACACTGCAGTGTCTCCTGTCGACCACGATGGATGTCCATTGAAACGTCAATGGAAACAAATAAATAAAAGGTTTCTTCTTAGTCCCATTTATTTGCTTAATAGCATGTAACGGAGCCTCCCCGTGAGACGCATTGAAGTCTTCAGTACGTCTGTTCGGTTGGTAACCCAGTCGGTAACGCAGAATAGGCGAATCCTTTCACTATGTAATGGCAACAGATAACTAGCCACTACAGCTCGAAAGAAGGAGATAGGTACACTCACTAACTTGTGTTTTCAAAAAATTTCGTGAGGTGACCGTACCTACGTGCACAAGACAACACGCTTGGCGGCAGCTACCCGCGGGCCTGTGTAATTTGTCTTTTATTAAAACAAAATGCACCAAAATTTGACTTAATCGCTTGCACATCAGCCCAATTGGCGTCATTATGTCCCTTATCTTTAGCAACAAGTTAGGTGATTTGATTGACGCCAACGTTGCAACCTTCTTTGCTTTTCATTAAATCCATTTTCAAATTTATGGCCCAATAAATTTAAATTCTGACATGATAACATCTTTCTTAGGCTGCGGCATCTCGGTAGCCAGTTCGAACAGTTACGGGGAATTTATTCTGAAAACCGGGAAGTAATTACGAATACTTTCAAAAACAGAAACATTAGCCGAAGTTGTTCTAAAGAAGCAATTGGGAAGCCGTATGGGGTGGCCACCCTGTATGATTAGTTGATAATTTGGGCATGTTGGCAACACTTGGCCCGCGGCGGTGCGTGCACGCGACCGGCGCGCGCCATTACAAACATGCGATACGAAGAAAAAAAGTATCTCGTCTGCCCAATGATCGATTAAATCGCTTTGGGCCTCGATGCGATTGTAGTAATTCTAGGATCGGACCCAATCATCCTTTCGTAGCCTTGTATTACGGCTATTATTGCACCTATCAATTTCGAACGTGTTGTCGATATAGCTATGCTATGATTTTCGGTTAAAAAATGATTGATATTTTTAATGCTTGATGGTTAGAGAACACAAATACTTATTGCGACGATGTGTTATCTATATCACTACATATTATAAAACAAAGTCCCCCGCCGCGTCTGTCTGTCTGTTTGTTCGCGATAAACTCCAAAACTACTGAACCGATTTTGATGCGGTTTTCTTCAATGGACAGCGTGGTTCTCGAGGAAGGTTTTAGTATATAGATTGTTAAGTTTTTGTATATACCTACAAACGATATTTGTTGGAGGTGTCGTAAAAAAATGAGCCGTTTGGGAGCTTTCAACGAAAACGCTATCTAAACCCTTTGAGATATAACAAAACAATGTATCGTGGAATTATGTATTCTATTTAGGTCTACAGAAAAGTCCGCGATGGCATATGTCTATATATTAAGGATAACATACTATATTCATTTTAATACTTTAAAAAATGGGCAATTATCAAAGATCACGCGCAGGCCAAACCCTTAGAGCTAGAAATTTGAAATTTTGCTCACGTATTCCTCTTATGACATAAGCATCCACTAAGGAAGGATTTTTCAAAAGTCAACCCCTAAGGGGGTGAAATAGAGGATTAAAGTTTATATGAAACTTTTTATTCCTTGGACATATTTGTATGAAATTTCGTGTGAATTGAGAACGGCAAAAATAATGAGTAACATTTTTAATAGTTTCCCGAAATTAAACCTCTAAGGGGGTAAATCGGGGTATATGTTTAGTTTACCGCTTTGTAGCGTCATATTTTATAATCCCCGCATTCCAAACCTGAAGTCACCGCGGACGAAGTCGCGGGTAACTGCTAGTTAATATTATAAAGAAGAAAGATTTGATTGTTTGTCCATTTGTTTGTTTTGAATAGGCTCTGAAACTACTGGACCGATTTCCTAAATTCTTTCACCTGAAAGCTAATTTATCTTTTAGGGTGACTTAGGCTATAATTGACGTGGACGATATAAAAGTCGCAGGCAAATTGATAATAAAAAAATATTTACTTTATAAAGCTTTTTTTATTAGTCATTTGTCTCCCGTCTCACCTGATGGTAAGTGACGATGAAGACGAGGATGTTACATGACTATCCAAGAGATATCCACTTATTCTACTTTTACATTAGTACGCATCATTAAATGAAAATTCAATCATCTCTCTATTTTGTCATGTAGGTATTACGTGTCTCCATATGACATTTTGACAGAACCGCACAAGCTAAACTCATGGGAGAGCATACTTAATTGCTTAGATTAATTCCCGCTAAGATCCAAGAAACGCTGGCTTCTTGATGCTTAACATGATATTCGTGCCGATATAAGAACGCCAAAATCGTTCACAGTGAAGGAGGAAAAAATCTGATAACGGATCCTAGACAGAAACCGGAGGATGTAACCGCAGAGAGCAAGATATACTTAGTATGTTGATGTTAGTTAGATCTTGTTAGTCTTATCCTTGGTATCCATGCATTTACGCACCTCGAGAGCTCTTCATATCCGGATATCCATCCGGGATAAAAGAAGCAGTAAAATTAATTTAATAACTTGTTTCAATGTTGCCAGCTTCCCTGTAACAATTGTCCTGGGTTCGGTTTCCGGGATGCGCAAAAATTGGTCCGCTGGGCCGAGCCCCTCGCATGATGACAAATAATGTTTTCACACATGCTCTTTTTTCGTTTCTTCTTTCGCTAAACCAATTATTTTAGGTTTTTGGTGTGTCCAAAAGTTTGAGATTTATAAGACTATTTGGTTAAAAGAGTAGTTGAAGGAGTAAATATGAAGGTGAGAAAACGCCGATAAGGTGTCAAAATGAGTATTAAAAAAAATAATTCCAATATTTTATAATGAACGATGGATACTGTAAAGTGATAATGAAGAAACATCTAATGAGCCCAAACGCGACGAGTTTATCTTCTTTAGTTTAGAAGTGCCGACTCTCGACTCCATCATTAGATCAGTAAGATTGCATTGTCATTTGACGCCCGGGTATACAAAATGTCAGCTTAAATGATTAGGTTAGCTAATAAATAAATAACGGAGGAGTCGGACGACCTGATAAAGATCGCATAAAGGCGTTGGATGCAGGCCGCTTCCAACCAGTAGTATTGAAAAACCTTGGGGGAAGCCTATGTTCAGCAGTGGACTTCATGTGGCTGAGATGATGATGATGAAGTAAATAAAAAATAATCAGAATCGGACTACGCTGTAAAAAGTTATGCCTTGACGACGCCGTCCGTACATAAAAAAATATATGGGTCAACTTGATAAACTCCTTCGTTTTTCGTCGGTTGAAAATTAGTGTATCAATACTAGCCATCTAGCTAAGCGTGGCATTGTCTCATAGTCTAACGCTGTGTTCACCGCGAGATTGAAAATTGATCCTCTATCCTAAACTACTTTAAAGATCTGGCCACAACAGGTTACGCAATTTGGCAGGCGCATCATTACGTCATGCGTTTGACCACAAGCAAAAAGTAGAGCGGCGTGACTACCGTCCTCTGACCACGGGGCAATTTAGCTGGCTGCTATAACGGGGCAATTTCGAGGACTGTTCGATAATGCCGGGGCGAAGATCCGGCCAATTGGGGCAAATTGGAGTGTCAGTTGCAGAGTTTGATGCTATTGAACTTGTAGTGCCGTTTTTAAACGGAAATCTTACTTTAATTAGCATGGAGCATCGTCCTTGTGTTTTCGGTGACTTGATTACTTTATTTGGCAGATAAAAAAACTGTAATAGTATGTGTACTTAGTTACTGTTGTGGTAGAGCCACGCTACCGGCAAAATTCACTTTTGCTAGTATCATAAATGAGTCGGCTCGTCCGGGGAAGTACCACACTCTCACATAAAATCGACGTTGGAGTAGTTGCTTTACCGCTTCTATGCTTCGTTCGGTCAGTGAGAGAGCCAGAGGCCCATCCCCTCTGGAGAAAGAAACATAAAGGCCGGCATCGCTCTTGTAACAGTCCTTTTGTTACAGTTGTCCATGGGCAGCGGTGATCACTTACCATCAGGTGACCCGCTTACTCGTTTGACGTCCTATGACACAAAAAAAATCTCGTTAATTTTTGGTCATTCCTGGCTAGCTGAATACTTAATTATCTATAAGGAGCTCATTTTTTCCAAATTTTATTTCATTAGAGTGCAGGCTCCATATTCAAATTGGTCAAAATTCGTAGTAGTAGTATTACCAGACTCATGTCTGGTCATTTTCATCGACCATTATTTACTTCCGACGAAGGACATTGCATTACCTAGAAACAACACTGAATGACTGTAGAGGCGGATTCCCCGAAATTATTCATCTAACCAATATAGATAGCACACAAGTAAGTATTTTTTATTTCGATCGCTAATCAATTAAGTAGGCACATTTATTTTTTAATTTCGGTCACATGACTTTCGATCAAACAAAGTGACGACTTGAAATTTTTACCCTCTTCGATACTTTCGTTAACACCTGTAGATCTCGCGTTTGATAATTCGTTTCTAATAGGGTATGCTTTATTTCATTTGAAATATCCGTCCTCGACAACACACTTTTAGGATAAAACAATTGATTTTGTTTTCATTTTTAGGGTTCCGTAGTAAACTAGGAACCCTTATAGTTTCGCCATGTCTGTCTGTCTGTCTGTCTGTCTGTCTGTCTGTCCGTCCGCGGTTTTACTCAGAGACTATAAGTACTAGAAAGCTGTAATTTGGTATGAGTGTGTATATTAATCATGGCAAAAAAGTCATAGAATAAAATCTTGAAAAAAATTTTTTTTTTGGGTAGCTCCCATACAAGTAAAGTGGAGGAGTATTTTTTTTTTCTCTATTTACCCATCGTGTGGGGTATCGTTAAAAAGGTCTTTAAAAAATATTGTGAGGTTGAGAACACCATTTTTCGATTTAGGGATTCGTTTCCGAAATATTTGGTTTTAAAGTGCAAAATTTTGTTAGAGGTACGTGTCCCCCCCCTCTATCTGCTAAACGGTTATATATGGATACGTGAAAAAAATTACAGCTGTAGTATATATACTGAAGTTGAAAGGAAAACTATCAGAGCTAGGTACTAAGTGCAAACTAAAAAGTTATAGGCAACCAACTTATAAAATGTACTGGAAAATGTAAAATTTCATACAAGCTTCATTGTAAGATGTTTTTGGTAGGTTTTTGGTCGTTAAACTGTGAGGTGCGAGTGTAAACAGTGTGAACTCAAAGTTATCATTCGCAACTACGGAACCCTACACTGCGCGTGGCCCGACACGCACTTGGCCGGTTTTTTATTTCATTCACCACACAGACGAAGAACATGTTAAAAGTTTATGATGCTATCCCAAATGACATCAAAACCTTATTACGTTCGTACTATTATTGGTTCTGCGATACAAGATTCAATACAATTTATCAGCCTAAAGAGAAACGTTACCTTGTCACTTTTTTTAATTATTTCTCATTAGCTGTGCCCGCGGCTTCGTCCGCGTGGTAAAAAGTAACCTATGTCTTTTCTCAGGCTCTAGACTATCTGTGTACCAAATTTCATTTAAATCGATTCAGTAGTTTTAGCATGAAAGTGAGACAGACAATGTTACTTTCGCATTTATAATATTAGAATGCTGCCAGTCTTCTGGGCACATTACCGCAGGACAATGACCTGCTAGACATTTTCTATTTATAGGTTAGTTTTATTTCTAGGTAGGTTTTATTTATAGGCAATTTTATTTTATAGGTAGGTTTGATTGTTAATTTTTATAAGTACAATAGATTAATGTCTATATTTTGCAAATCTAAAACTAAAAACCAACCTGTTAAATGAACAACTTTTCCTATAAGACCAATACAGTTTCTAATGCAGTAATTTGTGGCCGTAGCGGCTCCCCAGGCTTAATTTAAGAAGTAAAAACTGTCTCCCTTGCAGCTCATACTTTTGTTAATGTCACTAAACAACATTTTCCTCACACTTAAAGGCTGGCTTCCTGGAACTGACAACAGTGTAGTCTAAAAATAACTGGAAAGAGAAAGACCCACTCGTTTGAGGTATTGAGGGTTCCGTACTACATTTACTTACTTACTTTAAAACTTATATACGATTATAATCTTTCGCAGTTTCAAACTTATACCTAGATGTGTATTCTGGGTTTTGCTTCAGTTTTCCTGATTTTTTCCTATTTAGGCGTTTCGTGAGAAAAGACATAGGTATAGTGAAATAAAGATAAATTACTGTGCCGAAACTATGTCAAGTTGCTAGCAGCATACATAAAATACATCATACCTCTTTCCCATGGGGTTAGGGCGAGACTATGGATCTCCACTTGTTACGACCCTACCTCTTTCGCTTACAAACCTTCTCTACAAACCTTTTGCTTTATCTACATCTAATACTCTTTTCGTGCATGCTCGCCGATTTCCTACTTCTGACTTTTTCTCTCACAAGAACGATTGTAGTTTGGTCACGATACGTTCGTTGAGATCGGCACTTACTGTCTATTCCCACCACATCTGCTCTAAGTATATATCCTTCGTAAGTCTCCTTTCATCCATCCTCTTTTTATGTCCAAACAATCATAAAATTCAATTCTAAATTTTGACACTATTTCGTCTTTACTCGACGGTGTGTAAAATCCACCAAACTCACTCCACAAAAACTTCTAAGTGCTCGTATTTCAACAGAATTTATTCTGCTTTCATCTTCTTTCTCCATACCCAACTTTCACAACCATTCATCAGAGTGACTGCAGCAACACTCCATTATGTACAGCCAGACGTGACTTATCAGACGCTTTTCTGCTCTTCATAAAGGAATGCAGCAACCCATTCACTATAGAAATGCTTAAATGGTTGATAAGGTAGGAGTAGCCTCCAAGAAATAGAAAATATCTTGTTGATGAAAGGAAAAGAAAAACATTTTGGTCACAACAAAGATCATTAATATGCGTAAACTTGACGCTTTTCTCAAAATTGGATGAGCGAATAAACACAAATGCTCGTAACGGTTTCATATTCTCAATTTTAAGAAACAGAACCCTAAAATAGAAAACTACCCGACTATCGGGTCCCTAAAAAGAGCTACGTGACCAATAAGGGGCAGTGCGGACGGCGCAGCGTACGGCCGCACATTCGTTACATAATCTGAATGCCGAGACACCGTTGGCCATAGCTATCAATTATACCCTATAGGGTGACCGGTATAAATAAATTTACCGCTTATTAAAACACTTCAAATTTCGCCACCGAAATCATTTGGTACGGAGAACCTTTACACGGAACGATTTGAGGACAAATCACAGACTGGAATAGTTCGATGGATGGTAGTTTACTGTTTTTAATAATGTAAGTACTTATAAAATTTGCTGGGTTGATTGTCAATGGAAAAATTAAGGATTTCTCGTGCGCAAAACGTAAAAGAATATATGAAAACGAACATCACTATCACTACATATTACAAAACAATTTATATACAACAACTCAGTTCGTAAAACGACAGATTTTGATAGAGTTGCGGGATAAAGTGATTCAAGAGGACGGTTTATATGTGTAATACATGCTCGGGCGCAGCCGGGGAAGACTGCTAGTTTAAACTAAAGAAATTTGTGAATCTGTCACTACCAGTTCCCGCTATTTTACATAGGTCCTTTGATCTTGCGATCATATACATTGTTTAACACAAGTAAGCATTATTATAATAAGAAACAAAGGTTATAAAAACAATAATTACCATCTTAAATAGCCCATGTCGCCTCTTAGTCACCTTTCATTACATTTTATCACTCGCCGTCGACTGTAGACACGTCTTCGTCCATGTTGTTATGCGAGCCATGTGTTTTTAATTACCTTTGAAAATGATCGGCCTGCCAATAAATTACCAATTTCATACATAATTGATATAGGTCTTAAGATAAAAACATATATCTTTAATAAGTTCCAGTTAAGGAAACCTACGAATACTTACTTTTTGTCCATAGCGTGCAAGTTTACCCAACAAGACAATACCCACTAATTGACGATCGAGAAACTACACTTTGCATAAGCTATTTAAAAATGCTCGGACATCAAAGGGTACCACTAAGACATATTTGTATTACCATCAAATATCTTAAAGGTTTTAATAATCTACATTTATTTACATTTTATATAACGATTAGAAACAAATATTAATAGTACTACAGCTATATTAATAACGATACTTATAACTTTACAAGTTTTTTCCTTTTCTTGTTCCTCTATTAGGATTTTGAGTCGGCTGTCATGATAATTCTGCAATAAGCACTGTTTGGAAATCAGATTATTATTGAGATGATTATATGAACGGTAAAATAAGGCAGTATCCTTATCCTGATAATAAAATAACATAAGGAGAGAAGAATATTCCTCAACCCTATAAGATGGACAAATTATGAGGTAAAATAAAATTAAAGAACATGAATCATGTTATAGGGAATAGAAAAAACTCTCCATTAGAAAACGTTGTGTTGTGTAAACGCCATTGAATAAATTACTTGAGGCCAGTTGATACGCCGTTCCTTCTCAATTGGACATCGCTCGCTTTTTACTCGCACGGTCTTCCGTAATCGGCGTCCGGCAAAAATCTAGATAATAAAATAACAAAAAGAGAAAGGATTCCCTAACTTTGTGAGACGTAAGTACCGGCACATGCATTATGCTTAAAAAGAGGTTCCAATCAACTGCAGAGTTTTAGTAAAAGCTTGTTTTTGAATAAAGATTATTATTATTATAAGTACAACTTAAAAGGCAATAAGAGTGAATGACAATTTTATCTTAAGTGTGTGATGGAAAATAGAAAATAACTCACCATTAGAAAATGTCGTGTCGTGTTAACGCCCTTATATAAATTTCTTGAGGCCAGTTGACACGGTGTTCCTTCTCAATCGGACATCATTATCATCATCAGGTCTTTTCCGTCTCCACTGCAGGAGCAGGACCCTCTCTGTACTACCGGAGCAGGCAGAGGATTCGGATTCAATCGGACATCCCTCGCTTTTTACCCGCACGATCCTCTGCCCTCCACAATCGGCGCCCGGCAAAAATCTTGATAATAAAAGGAGAGAAGATTCAGTAACCTTGTGTTATATTACTTATAATATTATAAGGCAATAGAAGTGAATGACAATGTTATCTAAAGTAAGCGTGTGATAGAAAATAGAAAACACTCTCCATTAGATAACGTCGTGTCGTATAAATGCCTTCAAATAAATCTCTTGAGGCCAGTTGACACGGCGTTCCTTCTCAATCGGACATCGCTCGCTTTTTACTCGCACGGTCCTCCGCAATCGGCGCACGCAAAAAGGACCGAATCAAAATTCCGCAGCCCCATCTTTTATTTATACACCCGTTCCGACTAACAGGCGTAATTTTTTCCGGTAAACAATCAGTTTTGTCCGAAAAATGCTGAAGAAGACATAAAAAGGTCGCCCGTTTGTCGGCCGCTTTCGCTTCTTGTTCGGCTCGCATAATGTCGGCGCTATCTTAGGATCGGTTTAGTTTGTCTCCGTTACTTTTTGGTATAAGAACAATATGAATGTAATGCATGAAATCATTACGAAGTACAATCAAATTCATATGAATATCATCTATAGATGTAGTCTATATAGTGAAACCGGGGTCAATTGAGTTTAAATTTCAAACTTAATTGTATTACTTTTAATGATCTTTGCCTTAACTCCAATAGGTATTTGTCTAGGGAATGTGTCTCTATTGCCTAGAGAAAACATGAGGAAGTCTGTCGTGTGATACTAGTATGTAATAGTACCTATCTTCTTTGTAGTTTGTGGTTCGCTACTTCTGTGTTCTGTCTACGAGTATTGATATGATGATGCTGTAATATGATTTCGCTAAGTTATCACGGTCAGCCGACAGCTTGACGCCAACCCTCCTATGGTAACTTCAGAACCGAGGACAAATAGAGGATTGAATCTGGTGCCCCTCGTGTAGCAGGCTGACATATTAACCACTGTGCATCGGAGGCTGACGAATTCTTCTTCTTCATTTTCTGTTTTACTTCTACAGTCGCTAGTTTCATTCATAGACGAGCTCCGTGGCGCAGCGGTTACCACGCCAGCCTGCGACACGGGGGTCCCGGGTTCGATCCCCGGTCAGGTCATGATGGAAAACGATCTTTTTCAGATTGACCTGGGTCTTGGATGTTTATCTATATATGTATTTGTTATAAAATATAGTACGTTGAGTTAGTATCCCATAACACAAGTCTTTCTTAAGAACTTACTTTGGGGCTAGCTCAATCTGTGTGATTTGTCCGTATATATTTATTTATTTATTCATAAAAGTAGATAGATCCTTTTAATAATTAAGTCTTGACTCTTAATATACTTAATCGTATGATCGTGGATGTTCCAAATGATAATCTACAAAAAATTTAAAGATTTCAATCCACACTGAAAAATAAACTATTACAAACAGTCCTTTACTTCCGTGGTTGTCTAACACGACGAGAAAAATTCAAATGTCATCGTCCTCCATCATTAAGTAAAATCGTCTCGGTAATTGTCTTGCTATTCCGTCCTCTATCAGGCCGTCTCCTTGCGTCTGGAAAATAAATGAAAATTTTATTAAACGAATGTCGGATAAGCTCTACATCAGTAATATTCATGAAAGAAAACTTACACTCGTGCACAGGAGTGAATACCTTAGCCTATCTATGCGTAAGTTTGTAAAACTTTTATAAATAAAATGGGAGAGACCTCCGCAATCAAACAAACCATATGAAAAATTACTTCATTAATAATACCTACTGCAAATAGGCATAAAATGTCTCAGCATGTTCGCGGACAATCTCGCTCCTCATCCGCATTAAAACCCGAGTTTTTGCTATCGATATTACCACGGCATTTCGCAAGAACTATTCACAGTCATTACTGTATTATGCCCTTTCGAAACACCAATCAGGAGCGCCAGCAACGGCGCACTTTTTACTTCATTTTCGAGATGACACTTCATACATTTTTCATACAACGGACGCGGTAAAACCTACTCCACCACAATACTGTTATCTTTAATTACTGTCAATTTGAACTCTATTGCTATTAACAGAAGGATTGGTTGACTGTAATAATATTTGTTAGCAATTAAACCACAGAAGCTCGCGTCATTAGGGCCCATGGCAATATTCCACGGTGTTTCTTGCCGGCAAACCGGTGCCTGGTGCCATGGTAATGCCGGGACAAGTAATATGATATCGTTATTGGTATTTTGATGAGCTCACAATGCGTGCTGATTGTTTCCGTGGGTGGTTTATGAAGGAGCTAAGTTTGAAGTAAATTGAATGAAGAGAACCTATACATTCTGATAATGTGAAAATATATTTAGGGGGAAGGCTTATAACTACCGAATGTCTAATTCATTCGCTAACGAATAAAATACAAAGTGGAAGGGATATATATACCCTTTAAGGCTTTACTAGATCATAATAGTATAATGAAATTAAAATACCAGCCAAGACACCAAAAAAAAATTGACGTTCCCGTTCCCGTTTCGACAAATCGCCCGCGCGGCTGCACACTTTTGGATGAAAATGACGAAATTTATTTTGTGTTTTGGCTGTTATTTGAATTTCATTATACTATAGTGATCAAGTATAGAACGTGGTTCGATTTATTACGAGTATGTCCCTTCCATGTTGTATAAAGCTAATTTTGCTTGAATTTCGTAGTGAGATGAGAAATTCAAAATTTAATAGAATGGGTATCTCTTGGATAGGCATATAACATCCTCGTCTTGTCTCGATAGGAGACAAATGCCTAATTCAATAATTAATGAAAAAAATACAAAAGTACACGACACTTAAAAAAACGTCCCGGTGTGTCCACTGTCTAATACTAGGTAACATTTCACGCATTTCACACAGTAAATTGTCAAGGACAACACTATGGAATTGCTTAGACATTACGTTATTTTCGTAACTACCAAAATAACAAAATGACTAATTGGAAGTTCTTGAAGACGATATCGTGTTGTTGACTTCTCGCAACTTATACATGATAGTAAAGTGCTGTAGCCATTGACTTGGAATTAAGAAAGGGAATAAAAAGGGCCAAGTTACATGCTGTACCAACCACTTATTAAATGCTACATGTTTTGCTTATAAATTTTCGGATGTCAGACAAGGCACGCGCAAAATCGTCAAGTTAGATCACCTTACAGCAGGTCGATCATTACGGTATTAGTTCCGGATGCTACCCAGTGTGGAAACGGACTTTTAGAGAAACCTTTAAACTTTATGTAGATACCTGTTATAATTTAAGATATATTTATCAAAAAACAAAAACCGACTTCAACCCTATCGATCTGCTTTAATAAGCATAAGAAAAAATGTAAATAAGTGTAATCCGAACGGCAAACCTGTAAATTTTATTTGGTTTTTGTGTATTTTTTTAAAAAGCGCTCTACACATTTCGATTAAAATTTAATGGGACCATCTGTAAAGTATTATCTATTGAACAGAGAAAGAATTTCTTAAATCGGTTAAGGCGTCTTAGAGAAATCGGGGAACATACATTAAAAAAAAATAACATTACGACGAATTGAGAACCTCCTCCTTTTTTTGAAGTCGGTTAAAAATAAGAAACTAAGAAGAAGAAGTGTATTGATAACCTCTGTGGCTTACTGTTTAAGCCTTTGTCTTTGACTCGCAAGATTTGATCCCTGGTGAGGTCAAGATGGATATCAAACTTTTTCAAATCGGCCTGGGTTTTAGATTTTTATTATCATCATCATCATCATCAGGTCTTTATTAGTCTCCACTGCAGGAGCACGACCCTCTCTGTACTGCCAGAGCAGTCAGAGGATTTGGCCTACACTCTCCACGCTGGCCAGACGGGTTGGAGAGGTCTCTTTGATGTTTATAAGCTTTGTTTAGCTTGAGTTTCCTAAGTCGCCTTTTACGACATCCACAGGATGATTTGGAGTGGTCCTACTCTTCTCTTGATTTTTATTATAAAATATAGTAATTATCTTTGAGTTATTATTCCACGACACAAGTTCAAAACTTAGTGTGCTTGCTCAATCTTTGTTATCATCTATGAGCGAACTTCTTATTATTTAACTTATAACGCGCACGTCATTTCTATTTCTAGCCATATTATATATTTTTTTCATTCTTTTGAGATAAACTAAAAATCTTTGTATTAGACTTTTTGATCCGCAATTGACAGTGTTCAATGTGAAACTGTAAATCGGTTCGGTTTCGCAGCGTAACTGTTTTATGAGAGATTTTTTTTCTACGTACGCTAAAGTTATGGAACAAACTCACTGCCATGGTTTTCCCGAGACACTTCAACATGGAATACTTCAAAAAGGGCGTGAAAATATTTCTTCAGGGTCAGCAATGCGCGAGTGGCATCCCTGATGCTGTAGGCATTCAAGGCTACGATAACCACTTTCTATCAGATGGGCCTTATGCCTGTTTGCCTACCTATTTGTATAAAAAACCTACTTAACCCATCATGATGTGTACCTTCATGTGATTTTTCACATTCGGAAACTGTATAAAAGTTACACATCCGAAAGCAGAGAGACGTTTTTTTTTTTAAATCTATGTCCGAAAGTGTCATGTCGTTTTAAAACCAACTCTATACATTGCACTGCGCGCTACTACTCCAAACAATTAATTGAATGATCGATTGGATGATTCCCGCGCATTTCCTTATTAAAGGGAAACAATTTTACTTAAGGCGACGCATCACTCTCGGCTCTTTAATTTAGCGGCCACCGTTTAGGACTTTTTTCAAACAATCTCTGGTAATTGTATGGCGGGAACATGCAGAGGCTGCCTAACAATGTTTATGGGCTGCTGAATACTTCGAGCAACACGGCCTCCGTACCGGACGGAGGGAGTGGGCAAAGCGACAATTTACTATGACAATTTTTCTGGCATTTTTTGCGGGGGGAAATGTGCACACAAGTTTAGTTCCGCACACCTACATACAAAACTTAAACTGTCACTTGATAGTAATTATGACATTGTCACAAAAAATGACATAAAAAAGAAAAAATAATTTGTGTACAGATGAGTCACACACAACTAACACATAGACATGCATGCCTAATTTTGGCTTGTACCTTGACAGAGGGGAATGCAGCGTATGGCTACTCCCTTCCGTGTTGCTCGAAGGCTGAATATGTTAATGCGATCACATTTGAATACAAGCTTTTGATTTACGAGCATTAGGCTCGAGTTATTTCAATGTCAAGAATTAAAATGTCCAGTCTATATATTGATGAGCCTGATGCCCCAGTGGGCGTGTGCATTATTAGCGTTTCTGCATGTTAAGCAACCCTGAGCTCAGTCTCCACTTGGATTGATCGCAAGTCGTATAAAATATAATTAAAAATATCTGCTCTTTCAATAATACATATTACGTATATAAGATAAACGTTCAAGGCACAGGCTACTTGCGTTTTTTTTAAAGAAACGATAGTTGACGAGCTCTGTGGCGCAGTGGTCAACACGGCGTACGGCACGGGTGGTCCCGGGTTCGATCCCCGGTCAGGTCAAGATGAAAAATGATCCTTTTCTGATTGATCTAGGTCTTGGATGTTTATCTATATAAGTATCTATATAAAATATAGTATCGTTGAGTTAGTATTCCATAACACAAGTCTCGAACTTACATTGGGGCTAGCTTAATCTGTGTGATTCGTCCGTATATATTTATTATTATTTTCTATTATTATATACAAACGAATCCTCATCATTTAAAATGTAATATACACCATATTCTCACGTCACACAATCCAAATATTCTCACAATTTATTAGCAGACTAAAACTAATTATCAGATAGCAACAAGGGTTCAACAGTTCCTACATTTATTATCAAACGCCGATCGGATTATGAGCCTCAATAACGGTCGCCTGCAATCCAAATCATCCACTCTACTAGTCTTTGATTGACAATTTTTCGCTGACAAAAAATAAAATTAACTAGAATCAACAGCACGAAAGTTCCGTACAATATTGTTTTAGATAAACTTGACGAAACGTGTTGTTTTTATGTTTAACTTTTAAAAATTTAATACTTTTAGATTATTTGTAATAAAAAAATTAATAAGATTTAAAGTTACATTTTTACCATAAGGTACATTCACAAACAGAATAAAGACATAGAAATAAGATAATAAATGCTAAATTTGCAATCCGTTTCCTCCCCAACAATAAAACAATAAGATTGTTTTTGGCTTTTTAAACATGCAGACTAACTCTTTACAAACTAATTTCAGGTTCTCCGCTTTTTCATTAACACGTACGAGAAGCCCGATGGCCTAGTGGGCAAAAGCATTACTTCCGTATGTTAAGCAACCCCGGGCGCAGTCCCACTTTGATGATGACCGCAAGTGACATAAAAAATATCTCGAGCTCCTCCGTGCTTCGGAAGGCGCGTTAAGCCGTTGGTCCCGGCTGTCATAATTGATGGCAGTCGTTAAGCTATGCCAGATGCCTACAGGCAGCTTGAAAATCTGACATTAGTGTTAGCCACTTACACACACGAAAAACAAACAATTAAAACGTAGATTATAGCATCAGAGGGCAGAACCCAAAAAGCTCGGGCGCCACTCAGCGCCACGCGACCAAATTAACTTTATGTAATCCCGCTATCTCCGGGTGCATTCGCCAGCTCAAGTGCGTTTTTATAATAGTTAATTCGGATTAGATAATGTCCCACGGGTGGGCTTTGGGGTGGTCGGGGTCGCACCCCGCCGCGCCGCCGACAGGTTGAAGGGATCATGTCGTAGTTGAGGGTTATTGCGGAGGGATGATTTAGGTTTTATTGTGTTTAGATATCGGCAGGGGTAAGTGTTGATGTTTTGGGATTTTGACTGCGCTTTTGAGTGTTTGCGTGATGTGTCAACACTTATTAAATATATTGTTTTTGATTTGTTCTTCCTGCTACATACATTTAGTATTGAATGCCATTATTAATTTTATATAGATGACTTACTTAAGTTATAAGCAGAGAATGCCTTAGTTAGGGATCATTTGCCTCTGGTTACAAGATAAAAACCTAAATAATAAATCTTCTTTCTTTCTTCTTTCTGGTCTTTGTTAGTCTCCATTGCAGACCCTCTCTATACTATACCAGAACCATATATTAGACAGGGCAGTCAGAGGATTTGGCCTACACTCTCCACGCTGGCCAGACGGGTTGGAGATGTCTTTTTGATGTTTATAGCTTTGTTTAGCTTGTGTTTCCTTAGTCGACTTCTACGACATCCACGGGAAGACTTGGAGTGGTCCTATTCTACTCTGCCAGGAACCACACGGCACAAAAAAATTATAAATAGGTATCTGTAAAAATAGGTAAATCTAAAGCATACAAGAACCTACCCTACGACCCAGTTTAATAATGTTTTAGGATGTTGATGTGATTGCAAAGATTGCAGTGCTTCTGGCATGTTTGCAAAAATAGTATTGCATGTAGGAGCAATAATCTTCGACACTGTAATGCTTGCTTTTACTCTGAAAAGCGCAAGCGTGCTACCTTCACGGTACTAGGGTTAGTAGCAGTGCCACTGAAAAAAGGAAAGAATATTTATTTTCCATTACAATCAGATAAGTTCAGATTGAGGGATGGAATGGAGCCTAAACTAGGTTAGACCTGTATTTTGGGCCTCCAGGACACCCGCCCACGGCGCAAAGATTTTTCGTATTGGGTATTTTTTTTTTTGTTTATTCCTACAAAGTACGGGATATTACACGTGCCCACAGTAAATGTAATGAATATTGAGGGCCATAAAGTCAAGCTTAATTTTATTGAATCAAATTACCGAAATGTTACTTATTATGTCGTCAATTTGAGCTGTACCAACTGTACAATGTTTCGGCTGCAACTGGAATATAGGCTTGGGGATAGGACTTAATACTTGGGCTTTAATTAAACTTACAAACATATTATCACGTCTTTATCCCTTGCAGGGTAGACAGAGCCCAAGGTCATAAAACTCAACGCTAAACGTGACCATTGGGCTTTATGACTCATTGACAATGCTATTCTGATATACTCTTATTTTTACATTAGATATTTTTCTCCATACAGTCTTAGATAATTGACTTAAAGTCACTTTAGCTCGCTGGGTATTATCAAAAGTTAAACTTATACCCATTAAGTGTGTTTGCTGAAGCGGCAGTATTATATTACATAAATAAAATCATACATACTATCACGTCTTTTTCCCTTCTGGGGTAGACAGAGCCCAGGTCTATAACACCTTAAGGCCACGTTTAGCATGTTGGTGGGCTTGTAGGTGGGAGAACGGAATCAAAATAGTGATGGGTTGCTAGCCGCATCGCATATTGATATGATTCCTGAAGCCCATTCCCTCGATCGGCTTTTAGGATCTGCGCGGGAAGAGAAGGGCAGCTGGTACATTCTACGTTTTTTCTTTTCTCCCAGACCAGCGTGGAAAGTATTATATTACGTATATTAAAGTAATAAGTATTTTTTCAATCTAGGTATACAGCGTGTGACATGACCTTCAACACATCCTGAAAGGGGTGACTCAGCCCGTCAATATGAACAACTTTTGCTATGGAATCAAATTATGGAACTAAAGTGTTCAGCCGCTCAGGCAAAATGCATGTAAAAGTTAAAAAAAAATCGTGTTTCTAGCATTGATCTCATAGCAAAAGTTCTGCATATTGACGGGCTGAGTCACCCTTAAAGGGTATGTCGAGGGTCATGTTACACGCTGTATATGAGTACCTAGTTGATACCTATGCTTATTTTCATAGACCACATTAAGTAGGGAAATCGGAAGATCAAGACTATAATAAATAATGGTGGGCACTATGCATATCTCTAGGTACTCGTAGCAGTTGTTAGCATACGTCAATTGATGTTCTAACTATTCAAAAAGTTAATGACCTGTGGATGCTTTTAGAATTTGTCAAAAGCATTAGTATCAGTATTTCGAAATCTGCCATACATAAAGCACTTACGCTCCTAGCCTAAACATCCTTCATCGGTGTTTGGGCACCTTGCACACAATAACTCGCATTACGCCATTACTGACAAGGCTCTGTCATTACCACACACCGACACGACGTAAGTATCCAGCGCCTTGTAATCTAAACTTTATGAGCTCTATTTACTGCTTTTTGGGACCAACGTGAGGATTCTGAGACGGACAAGCCTTAAAATGTTTCATTTTGGAGTTTGACGGCAGCGGCCAGTATTGCGCATTTTCTATATATTGTTTTTTGGACAAATCACACAGATTGAGCTAGCCCCAAAGTAAGTTCGAGACTTGTGTTATGGGATACTAATTCAACGATACTATATTTTATAATAGATACTTAAGTATAGATACTTAAGTATATGAAACTACTAATTTTACGTATGCCCTAAATACAAAGAAGCATTCCAAATATACTGCAATATATCTTTATCAAGATATCATATTTTTGAGTAGAGGATACCGCGACACAACTTACTGTAGGTATGGCTAGCTCAACCTGTCTGATTCTTTCCTATAATGTATGCATCTATTTTTATGAATCTAACATGTCAACCCTGAACTCTCAGCCTAAATGTATGAATCATACATAAAATCAGATCCAAATTACTTAAAGTGCTGCAAAATTATATACTTATTAATAGTACCGTCCTTCCCGCAGAGACATTATTAATGCAACCATTAGCTCTGTTCACCCCGTTAGTGATAAGATGTGACAATGCGTCTAACATTTCTCCCCTGATTTATGTGGTTTGCACCCAAACCTGCACATTCGCCGAGTTAATTATACGCACATTTGCGCGGCTCGTACAACAATGGCGCGAGACACAGTTGTCAACACATCTGTTGGCGCATCAACACCATTAAACTGCTGGTAATATGGCCAGTGTTACTAGACCTATTAGATGTTACTGAGGTCTATCAGTTTTAAATTGGTCCTTCAATATTTTTTAATTTCGACAGCACGGCAAATTATAGTTTTCTTTTTTATATGATTAGTATCAGCCCTTTCTCAAACGAGCGTGCTCCGGGTTGCATCCTCAGTTGGAAAGCATTGGAGCCCAGGATGCGCATTCCCGCAATGATTGATATCAGCATTGTCGTTAAATGCCTATGTCCATAGGCAAAATAGGCATTTCGTCGCACCAACTGCCTATTTTGCGAGTATAGGTATTTTCTTCATATCTCACAAATCCTTACTAACGAACGATAAAAATCCCAGTCTGAAATCAAAACACCTTCATTACACGTAGTTATAACTAACTACGTATAATGAAGCATAAATTTTACAATAAAATGAAGCATAAATCTTCATCTCTTAAATTATTCTCAAACTTCATTTCGTTAAATAACTACATATAACTTTTAAAAAATTGTATAGCACAGAAACAATATATTGTAGATACTCTGATTGATTATAGTAAATAGAATCGCAAGTCACTTGGTGCACGAAGGTGTCCAGATCATTGGTCGTATAGGTTTATTAACTGTAGAAAGCTCAGCACTGGCCAAACGACTTGTCACACATAAATAATCACTTAATTGGCTGGTACATCACAACATTGCGGTTGCTTACACCCCACTGTTAGGGGTCGCAAGTTGGCAAACATAATATAGAGTGTGATATTTCTGTGAAAATATATTTTCGTTCAGCAAATTGTTATGAGCTTCATTCGCTCTACGGGCATGAATTATTTATTAAAGTCACTTTTTCAGTGCAATCAAATTGTTACCCATATTTTTTCTGGTATTTTAAAACGGTCTACCAAGTGCCTCTTCGATATGACGTATTTATATCGAGGAGTCGACTCTTAGTAGATTCCATAAACTCTATGAAATTCGTGCGAACAGATATTCATTCACAAAAATAAATTTAATTTTATTTATTTTTTATACAAATTTCCTTAATTATAAATTAAACTAAATAACTATAGTATTTATTTACAAAAGGGAGAGCCAATAATAGGATGAAAAAAAAAACAAGAAATAAAATATATATGCACATTTTATTTATTGTAGCCTTCACGACTACCGTTAGCCAGATAAGATTCTATAAAGAGCTTCTGATCTTTTTGAAGATGCTTTTCAATACAACTGACATAGCTGTAAGGTAGTTTAATAAAATACAGATTAATAAATAATGTATCATAATACTAATTAAAGCAGAAATGAAAAAGTTTAACTGTAAAAGTATAAGTAGCCTGCCATTTATTACCTATGTCACCGCTTATAATTTCGTAAAAATCATAGATTAAAAAAATCGTATTCCTGCTTCTATGGTAAAAAACATAGATAAAAAAACGAAAAATACTTATTTAATTAGAAGCTTCATCCATACTATCGCAGCCAACCAATGTTTGTCCAATATTTGATTACAATAAGGACCATTATCAAAACGGCACAAGAAGGGTGAGGCATTGAGGGCCATATTGCGTATTTATAACAAACAAGCATAATCTGCGGTTTATCCATTACCGTTCCTACTACTCGTGGTCGAAATTATACCTACCAATTAGACGGTTTGGTGCGGTTTTTAAAATTAGGTCAAATGATAAAACCACATACATCGATAACAGTTTCAATTTTGATGCAGGTGTTGAAATAAACGGTTTCAAAAAATAATACCTAAATGAGTCATTATTTTAAAAAAACATAATACCATACCAAGTAATAGTTTTAAATTTGTAGCTATTAAAAAATGCCGATAACATTTAAGTAAAGTCATGAAAGTCATCAGATACATAACGTTATTTACCAATCTAAGGAAAGGAATTATTTAAAAAATTGATAATTAAGTAGAAATGGTAGAGCAGAACCTACACTTTGCAAAATGTTGGAGAGCGCAAACAACATTGCTCGACTCTACACACTAGGCGTTATGAAAACCTCAAACAAAATTCAAATAATAATGCATTGTTAAACATATTTTTAGTAAAGCTAACTTTATATTGTGCGTTTGGTTCCCGGCAGTGTAGAATAGAACCACTCTAAGTCTTCCCGTGGATGTCTTAGCAGGTGGCTTAGGAAACACAAGCTAAAAAAAGCAATAAAAAAAAACATCAAACTGACCTCTCCAACCCAACTGGCAAGCGTGGAGAGTGTAGGCGAAATATTCTCTGACTGCTCTGGCAAATATATGGCTCTGGTAGTACAGATAGGGTCGTGATCCTGCAGTGGATACTAAAAAAGACCTGAAGATGAACTTTAAATAACTTGGTCACACTTTCTACTAGCATTGATAAAGCGTAGGTTAGTAAAAAACCTTACCTAACTACATGTCGCTATGCCGTTTTTCTACGAAACAGTTCTCACAAACATCAACAATATACCCCCACAGTGTGAGAACGACCGAAATTCGCCAAAAAACTGACCCACTGATATAAAAAAGTAAATTCCTGCCTACTAACCTGCGTGGGGAAGCGACATAAATTAAAAACAAAAACAAAAGACTGGCTGGTTGGTAAATTAGAAGCGAGACGATTTGAATCACCGTATAACTGAATTACTGGGAGCTGGTAGCGCCCCCTGCTGCGGCGGCTGCGGCGGCACAGGTCGAAACATAAACTGTCGAACAGGTGCTGAGAGGAGATATCATTCTGTATTTTCAAACCGTAATGTACCTACTTTCTTGCAATCTACATAAAAAGCAAACCAAGTGACTCATTGACGAGTCACTCAGGTTTGCCTTTTATATATTTTATCAACGCACAACCAAAACTACTGTACTTACCCAGAAACTTGAAACTTATTTACTTACAGGGGTTCCTTTTATAATAGAAGCACTATGAAAGGATTTTTAGAAAATCAACCCGTGAGGGGGTTAAAAAGAGAGTTAGGTTACGCAAACGAAGTCGCGGGAAAATTGCTAGTTTCTTTATATCTAACTCTCTCTCTCATCTAAGCCCAGGCTATTTATGATTTTTTCTACAACTCGCGACAAAAGTCACCATTTCTACAATTGCCAATCTGCCATCTTTCATTTTTAAAGGAAAAAGTTAGGTATTTAATCATAAGTCATAACGTTCCTACCTGGTTCTTGGCGGGAATTTTAGCGGACTACACGGTGTTTGTTTTGGATTGTTGTACAAATTGTTTCTAGTGGACTTTATAATGTGAAATCGGTGTAATTTAGTGTTATAAAGGCCCATGTTCAAGAACAATGTGTGGGATAACTAAAATAAACAGTCATGGTACAGCTGTAGTGAGATTTACATAGCGGGCTGGTGGTTGTCCACCTTGCTGCGTTGGCTATGATTAAACCAGTGGATTCGTGAAGGATTGTCGCCAGGGGCTCCATAGAATCAACGAAATGAATTTCTACCATTATTTCGTTGAAGAAAACTCGAATAAGCGCGGAAAACTTCTTACTTGATACTGGCTAAATACGTAATGCGTGAAAGCCATAACAAAAAAAAAACGTTCCTACCTACTTAGTACTCAATTTCAAACTATAGTCTACCTCAGTAGATTTTGCAAAATATATGAAATTCCTTTACTTTGATTTTATGCATTTGTGTTTTAATGAAATAAATTTTGAAAACTTTTTGTCACCACTCATAATAGGTCAAATGTTTAAAATTAAAAATAAAACTATTGGTAAGTACTCTGAAATTCAGTTTTATTCATGCAAATCATAAGTACGTAAATGTACACTTACGTCATAACAAAATTATGATTTAGACCTACTAACAACCCCTCTGTTTTGATTATAAAAATAATTTATTCCTTTATTTTACAACCGGAGTCCCGAAATCAGATACGATTAAAAACTAAATGATTTATAATGGAAGGTCACACCAGAGCGTGAAAAGGCTTTTACTATCGTGTATTTTATTCACGCAACACCACAATATGCGTGACTTTGTAAAAAATCTTGAATGGAAATCTTGTAAATTTTAATACTATTTTATGCGTTGAATGCTAAAAGAAATAGAAAATATTTTTTTATGTAAGTATTTATGTTGTAATATTATCGAGTGCTTGTGTTTTTGTTTGTCTTATGATGAAGTCAATATAAATATTGATGATGTCATGTCTCTTCCAAGCTGGTCTGGGAGAAAAAAAAACGTGTACCAGCTGCTTCTCTTCCCGCGCAGACTGTAAAAGCCGGTCGAGGGAATGGGGAAAATCTAAAGCAAGGCTAATAACCCATCACTATTTGGATTTCGTTTTCCAACCATACGATATGCCCTAAAATACCAACACGCTAAATGGGGGCCTGTGGTCCTATGCTGTTAGGTTAGATAATATGTATGTCATGCTATAAATATCGACGTAAGCTATCACCAAATGAGTTAGAAGACTCGTTGATGATGAAACGTACACAGCAGGATGGCTTCAAAGCCTCGAATACCGCCGATTAGTAGCAAGTCTGTACATTTGGCAGGCTGTATTTCGTCCGATCCATGAGTTCTGAGTTCTGAGTTCCATGATTTAATTTCACCTGCACCAAATCACCATCGGACGACGCGGCATGGCAGGGATTCCATCAATATGTGGTCGATATTATGTTCAGCGCACCTCTAGATTCGATTCTTTGTTCATTCTGCAAACCACTAAGGAATGGAACTCCTTCCCCACGTCTTTGTTTCCCAATTCGTACTATTAGGGATTTTCAAGGCAAGTGTGAATAGGCATTATTTGAGTTAGCGTGTATCACCCTAGACCTTATCGTTGCCACCCATCAGGCAAGATAGGGGTCAAACGCAATCAATTAAATAAATAAATATAAATACTTAAATAAATAAATATATACGGACAAATCACACAGATTGAGCTAGCCCCAAAGTAAGTTCGAGACTTGTGTTATGGGATACTAACTCAACGATACTATATTTTATAATAGATTCTTATATAGATAAATATCCAAGACCCAGGTCAATCTGAAAAAGATCGTTTTCCATCTTAACCTGACCGGGGATCGAATCCGGGACCATCCGTGTCGCAGACAGGCGTGTTGACCGCTGCGCCACGGAGCTCGTCAATTAATTTATAAAAAAGTAATTTTAGCATGCCTAGTTTACGCAAAAATCACTTTAGTCTTTTGGCACCTCCACATATCAGTGCCATATGAACTTCAAGTCAATAATCCAACATACTTTAACGACTCATCCTCATTTATTCATGTTCGTCACTTGTTTAAGCTATTAAATTCTATCTTCGCTTGCATTCTCAGCTATGATCCTTTCAGTTCATGATCCGTAGAAGATATCATACCTTGTGATAGAACTTAAATTGACCTTCTAATAGCACACATTTCAACTATGAAATAAAACCACCAACCAATTAAAAGCTTATCTCATTCAGACACAGCTACACGCAGTAGCTGCAAAAAGCCCCGCGGGTCCCAACGACCCCAAGCCGCGCCCAGCGTGGGGCCGGTACATTGTCATGTTGATTTTATGTCTTCGCTGATGTCTTTATAGACGTCATTAGCGCTACGTTTAGTGATTTTGATGCTGATTGTATCTTTTCTTATTGTTTTGGGGTAATTTGATGTGAAGGACGTTTTATTTTCTGACGTCGGACAATAGCTAGCTGAAATCATAATTGCCGAGATACGGTATTGTTCGTATTTCATTTTATTTGGCATATATTTAAAATTTGTAGTAACAAATTTCCTAAACTACTGTTTTTTTTTAAATCGCCAAGTCTCCTTAGATTTGGCGATTTAAAAAACAGTAGTTTTTTTTTAAATCGCCAAATCTAAGGAGATCAATACTTCATCTATACTTATTTATACTATCTATACTTAAATTATAAAGAGGTTTGATTTAATTGTTTGTTTGCATCGACTAGGCTCCGAAACTAGTGGACCGATTTTCAGAGTTCTTTAACCTAACGAACGTTATAACTTATATGCGGGTGACATAGGCTATAATTTACGAGAACGAAGTCGCGGGAAAATTGCTACCCACCTAATATTTTATAGGTTCGAACAAATATATTTGCTTAATAGATATACCTAAGTCAATGTTTATTGAAATAAAATAATACATACATAAAAAAATAATTCATATTTTATGTTTGGACTGACTTATCAAAGTTTACTTAGAATCTTCTAATTCATTAACCTTCCCAGCGAAAATTAAGGTGATTGCATTTAGGTACAACGCCTACACGATATTAAAGTTGTTAAGTCACAAGACGATGCTTTTGCGCAGATTTTAAAATGCGAATAGGATTTTATGTAGGACCCTTGTGTTCATGCCACAAATCTGAATCTAAATCTAAAATTTTATTTATGAACTAATCTTCGCTCAGTCTCTATCTCAACAATATCAATTACACAGATAACCCGTCCTCCTCAAATATCCTTAAACCGAGTAAGATAACGAATGGTCAAAGATCGGGGCATTCCGCACTCCATAACCGCTGGTGTACGAAACCCGAAAACAAAAAATGTGTCGCCAATCGCTATCTCGGAAGGCATCAACACTTCCAAATTGAAAGATGCCGACTCCTTACCGTCAAAATTTATTAGCCCTAAGATTTACACACCATTTAACGAAAGATAGAGTAGTGAACCGATAAGAAGACAATAGACTGGCCAAAGTGTTTTTTTTTTTTTTATTTCTGTTGCGTGTTTCCGGATAGGTTTAAATTTTTAAGGTTAACTATAATTCACATAACAATAGAGCACTAACATTTATTTTCATAATTCAAATAGTTACTGGTGATACGAGTAGGTACCTAAATACGTGAAGATATATTTACTAGCTATGATTTATTTTTTATGTCATAGGACGGCAAAAGAGCAAGCGGGTCACCTGATGGTAAGTGATCACCCAGCCAGTCAGTGTATGCATGACACACTTTCTGTTCAAAATTTTAGAGCAATGCTTTTGAATTACTATTTTTGGCAGGAATAACTTTATATGTAGGTATTACTGCTAGCTGCTGACAAACATTTTTTTTTACTTTGCAAGCCAAATATCCGGAACGATTAAGGACTTGAAATTTCAGAAAGATGATTTTTTTTAATTTTGCGGGCTTCAAACACATTATTTTTAATATTAACAGGACTTTTACTTTACTTGCGTCGAGAAATCAAAGACATGTTAACAAAAAGTCACATGAAAACAACAAAACAGTAGCACCTGTACAAAAAGTGAACTCAGTGAGAAATTCTTCAAATTCTACGACAAAAGGGGTAAGTCTGATCGATTAATGTAATCTGGAGAAATTTGATCGAAGCTGAAGATTTTGAATACTAAAAACAAATCCAAACAATCGGTTCCTCATATTCATATGTTAATCATATGTTTTGAAAATTTATTTATTATTTAAATGGATGCAGTTTAATTTTAAAAGTTAGTACTTATAGGTACTTACTAGACTTTAAAATTATAATATTTTATACCGGTAATTGAATTTCATAGTCAGTTTCCCAAAAAAAAACTATTATCAGTTACAATAGAGAAATACCTAAATATTCAGCATTTTACTTCCTAGAGTACTTAATATCGGAAATATCTTTTGAATGAACCGACGACCGACGGTAAGTATTTCAGCTGAAAACCCTTACCTAATAAGTAGGTAAAATAACTTTTAAGTAGGTACTTTTCGTAAATCTTTTGCTTGAAAAAGTTTGCTATTGCGATAATGCCGCCTTTTGTAAATCTGTTTTGTTTCTTGTTTTTATATTAATGTCCCTTATATGTGCAATAAAAAATTATAATAAATAAATAAAAAAAATGAAATAAGCGTCTACGTACGCTATCACTCGCGAAGGATCATGGAATTCGAGTAGAAGTACCCGGGAAAGAGTTAAACACGGCTAGCCTTAGATCTTATCGACATTAGCAATTGATCCCTGTCAGTAACTCGCTTGAAAATTAAATGCTTCAAGGTGAGTGTCAAGTGTTTTCTATATTTTATTGCTCTAGTTTTTAGAAAAAAATGTGGGAAGAATGTTTGGATACAAAACAAGGAATGCTTGGAACATGCTTCGCGACGTGGAATAAATTTTAGTTTTTATATAATCATTGAAACGGCAGTACAACAAACAAAGAATTTAACCAATTTGGTCCTGAAATATCTTTGTTGTTGGATTGAAAGATTAGATTGTAAAATAAAATCAAACTTACAGAGCCGAGTATGCGCTTTTCATCATATTAACTAGATGAAACCCAAAAGCTAGTCATTGTTTATTTGTTTTTTTCGTATGTGTAAGTGGCCAGCACTGGTGTCAGATTTTTCAAGCTGCCTGACATAGCGGGACCAACGGTGCCTTCCGAAGCTCGAAGGAGCTCGAGATACATTTATGCCACTTGCGGTCCCTTTTCATTGTAAGTACTTATTTGCCTTAAGAGTGAAATTTACTGAAGAGCATGTACCTTTTTTGGTGTAAATGATTAACTTAACAATAAGGTTTAACCGATAAGAAAACAAGGAACTGCAAAGCTTCACTTATAAACACTCCCGACTGTGCAAAGCGCCTTTGTTATTTGTTGAGCAGTGAATCTCCTCAAAATCTTTGCGTATAATAATGGTACTAATGGAAAATATAGACTAGTTTGCCAGGTAACTCTTACGGGTACCCAGAATGCTTTGACTGTTAAGCCTGAACTGATAACGTATATGAAGTCTATTTTTTTATTTAACCTATTATGTACCACTGCTGGGCAAAGGTCTCTCCCATTTCCTTCCACTTGTCCCTATCCTTTGCTGTCTTTGACCAGTTACGCTGGAATGCGTCAAGGTCATCTCTCCAACGCGTTTTAGGCCTGCCCCTACGACGCCGACCACCTTCAGGGAAAATAACTAACTAAATTAATAACTTAACTAAAATGGGCCTAGGCGGGTCATGTTAGTAGAATGGCTCCCGAAAAATGGGCGAATAGGGTAACTCAGTGGACACCTGAAGTCAAAAATAGTAATAATTAATCTAGACAATTGCCTAGGTAGAACATGTACCTATAATTTGAGTTTTCGCCAACAGTGGTCGTTTTTGACAAAAACACTAAGAAAAGCTTTACGTTCTCACTTTGAATCGTATGCAGATGTTCATAAAGTATTTTGAAGGGTTAATGACTCCTAGATCAAAATTTTTAATGATGTCTCCGTTTTCTTTCAAATTATTTATTTAAAATGAGGGCAGCATCAGAATCCGAAAACGTCATGTATTGTCTTAACCTTTAAGTCACCACTAATAGTGAATAGCTGAAAATACATACCTCGTAGATACCTATCAAGCTAAATACTCAATTTTAATTAACAATGTAACAAACATTGTTTGTCAAAACAACAAATGCCATAAATTCCTTAAAACAACTACCAACATTGCATATCAAAATGTTATTAAAGCATTACAATTCAAACAGAGGTCCGATTACGTATGATTTACCGCTGAATTAGATGTGACTTGCTGTTTATTGGCAACAGAAGTTAATAGGAATAACGGCGTGCTTCCGGGAACGGCGATCGCTATCGATATCGCTAAATTAATAATCTTTATGGTTCCTAAGGAATATACATGATTTCCAACCAATTTTTTTTTTCTTTTAATCTTCAAGTCACTACTAATAGTGAATAGTTGATAATGAACATATACCTTGTAGATACCTATCAAGCTACATACTCGATTTTAATTAACAATGTTTCGTCAAATGCCATAAATTCCTAAAAACAACTGCCTACATTGCATATTAAAATGTTATTATGCATTCCAATTCAAACAGAGGTCCGATTACGTATGATTTACAGCCGAATTAGATGTAACTGGCTGTTTATTGGCAATAGAAGTTAATAGGAATGGCGGCGTGCTTTCGGGAACGGCGATCGCTATCGGACAATTCCGAAAGGAAGTGGACGTAAATGGCGCGCTCGGGCTTGTGAATCGATTATGGAACCATAGACTTGCAGACGATTAGAAGTGACGAGTAGTAAAAGTAGTTTTTGACAAGTGAAAGATTTTTTTAATTAGTTTAGCAGTTTTCGATTTTATCTATTACAAACAAACACACAAACCTTTTCTTGGCATAATATTAGTTTAGAAGTGTAGATGTTCTATTTTTCTGAGTACTGTTGCCACTACAAATCTTATGAGGCTCGTCAGATGAAAATTTTAACTGATTATGAAAATACGTCTGTACGTGGTGGAATGCAGCTTTCTGATTATTAAGATTTGATTTAAAAGCATATCACCCGATCGACTATATACAATCGAATTGATTAGTAAATCAAGTACAGGAATTTTTAACTTACTTTGTAGGTACCATGCCGTGTCTAAAACTTGTGTAGATGCTTTCATTGGAAACTCCACAGGTGCAAGCTCTACACACGAGCCGCACGTCACGAAACCACATACTGCTTTTGATAAGCTCTTGATGTAATAACTAACATGAATTAAATACGTAAGACAAGGTTTATATTTTGAACAATGAAAAAATAGAGGTTCTCAAGTCAACGCGTACATATATTTTTTATTCTATGTATGACCACGTATAACTTTTAAGCGGGTAGTCCAATTTTGATACTTCTTTTTTAGGGTTCCGTAGTAAACTAGGAACTCTTATAGTTTCGCCATGTCTGTCTGTCTGTATGTCCGTCCGCGGTTTTACTCAGACTATAAGTACTAGAAAGCTGTAATTTGGTATGGGTATGTATATAAATCATGGCAAAAAGTGGTAGAAAAAAATCTTGAAAAAAATTTTTTTTACGGTAGTTCCCATACAAGTAAAGTGGGGGAGTAATTTTTTTTCTCTACTTACCCATCGTGTGGGGTATCGTTAAAAAGGTCTTTGAAAAATATTGTGAGGTTAAGAACATCAGTTGGGAATCCATTTCCGAAATATTTGGTTTTAGAGTGAAAATTTTTGTTAGAGGTAGGTGTGTGTGTGTGTGTGTGTGTCCTCTATCTGCTGAACGGTTATATATGGATACGTGAAAAAAATTACAGCAATACAATTTTCATTGTTAGATGTTTTTGGTCGTTAAACTGTGAGGTGCGAGTGTAAACAGTGTGAACTCAAAGTTGTTATTCGCAACTACGGAACCCTACACTGCGCGTGGCCCGACACGCACTTGGCCGGTTTTTTATTGGAAAGAATGGGTCTCCATGTTTGTCTCATACAAATTTGGAAAGAAAAATTCAACCCTTAAGGGTAGAATTTTTCGCATTGCAGTTTATTTCGGCGGTTTAATATTTTTTTTATATATTACATGTACCTATTTTGAAAAAAACATACATGTAAAAAACTCATTCAATACATTGTTATCGTTACATAAAATTATAACGATACTTATATATAAATGTAACGATAAAGAAATGTAACTGTGATTTATTTAGCTGTAAAAGTGAAATAAATGAAAATGAAAAAAATGAAATGAAAATTTTAGGCAATGTAGACTTCTATGAATAGAATGCACAAAAGCAAAAAAAACTCATGCGCAACTCTTTATAATGTAAATATCAGTTTTCCAAGTGTGGAAGTTAAATTTTGAATAAATAAGTTTAACGTAGTTATTTGCAGTGAAAGTAAAATTTAACTTTTCTTTCTTTCTCTTAAATAAAAAACTAGGCTCTTATCGGTATCATTTTGATTAAATAAACACACAATCATTATTCACCTGCAGATAAATTTGCTTTCTATAGGTGAAAGTATTTTGAAAATCAGTCTAGAAGTTTCGGGGCATATTTAATGCGAATAGTCAAATCTTCCACTTTGTTATATTAGTATAGTCATTACTAATATGATGAAGCCACTCTATAATATGACAGAGTACAAATAACATCATGTATCAATGTTTTATTTAAAATAATGCGGCCATGAATATTGATCAACTATGGTATGTGATAGTAAGAAACACTAGTGTTTCCCAACGCCAAGCGCCACAAAATATCATACATTTCTTTTTTTATCTATCTCTCAAAAATGATTGACACTCAAGGCAAACCACATTCACCGCAGATCACAAACCTCAGAATATTATATTACTTACCTACTAACCTATGTATGTAGAAATTGCATAAAGGTAAGGTTACTTGAAATCAAAATTTATAACAATAACAAAGACGGACAAAAATTAAAGCGATGATGTTTAAGCGTAAAGTAAATGATGCTTATATTATAGTCGAATCGTCCCGGGTTCAAACCTAGTTTGGCTCGACTCATACTCGTATATCTGAGCAAGTAGTCCAATCTGACCATAGAAACATGGGAAATTACATTTTTAAAAGCTATTCCTATTTATTTGATAACTAGCTTTTGCCTGCGGCTTCGCTCGCGTTAAGAAGTAGAATATTGATCAAAATCCTTTCTTAGCGGATGCCTACGTCATAACATCTACCTGCATGCCAAATTTCAGCCCGATCCGTCCATTGGTTTGGGCTGTGTGTTGATAGATCACTATGTCAGTCAGTCAGTCACCTTTGAGTTATATATATTTAGATTAATACTCACTTCTAAATAGTATTAGATAAAGTAGTAAAATTTTTCAAATAAATATTGAATTATGTTTTCTTATGTTTTCGCGATTGTTACACATTTAAATAAAATTATTTTAATACGGTTTTAATTAATTTTATTTAAATAATAATTTAATTAATTTTATTTATTAATAAAATAATTCAATATTTAAAACCGTATTAAAATAATTTTATTTAAATATTGAATTATTTTATTAATTAGGTGGGTATTAAATTGAGACATGAATTTGTACATATGGTCATCCGCCATAAAACTTCGTTAAAATATCTCTAGAAAAATCATAAATTATTACTCACTTATTAGAATATTATGAAGTTGCGTTTATTGCGCCACAAAGGCCTTTAACTTCTGTAAGTCCCATTTCTTAGATCGAATGCTTAATGATGTACCTAAACAACAGTACCTACTAACCGATCGATTTACGAAAACAGGAAGATTAAATTAAGCCATTTAATCAAGTCATTCAAGTAGGTACAGGTGAAAAAACACTAAAAGCAATAAAACTAAAACTCCCGCCCGATCATCCCCAAAAGCAACCCCTAAACGTCTCGTTAGGACCCTCGACATCTAATCGCCCTGATTAATTCGGCTGATAACGCTGACCGCAGGATAAAATGGTTTATTTGTCGTAATTTAAACGTATCTGAGTTAATTTTTCATTTTTTCATAATTGGGTTGTTATTGGAGCTATTGAATCAAATGATTTGTTCTTTTAATGATAGGGAACTGATAAGGCTATCTTTATAGGTTTACACAATTTGTATGCATTGAAAGTTTGAAAAAGACTCCTCTTTGTAATTGAACGTCTGTGGAAAAAGAATATCAAACAAAGCAAACTTTATCTTTTTGGGACCAATTTCGAAATCGCAAATACATCCATACATTTTTAACCGACTTCAAAAAAAGGAGGAGGTTTACAATTCGTCGTAATTTTTTTTTTATGTATGTTCCCGATTTCTCGAAGACGCCTGGACCGATTTCAGAAATTCTTTTTTTGTTCGAGAGGTAATACTTTACAGATCCCATTAAATTTTTATCGAAATATGTATATGAAAAAATACACAAAAAAAAAATTACAGGTATGCCGTTTGGATTTTCTATCTTTTGCATATTAACAAAAAAATTGATAGGGTTGAATCAGTTTTTGTTTTTTTTTTAATATCTTAAATTATAAGCATTTGAAGTGGGGGCGAAATGTGTGCTTGACCGCCACAAAGGGAAGATCTTCCCGCTGGGCTAGGTGTGCGCTCAGGAAACCGTATACAGCTTCGACCGAATTTTGTCAGAGTTCTACAAGTATTTATATGTCAGACCGAAGAGTGTATCTATAAAAGATTGTACAATTAGTAAACTTTTTACTGTGTTTGTATTTATTTGAATGTTATATTGTAACAATTGTTGACGAACCAAATAAATAAAATAAAAATAAAAGAAACTCTGTTTACGCGTTTCTAAACCGTTCAGCACCATCTTGTGAGAAGTGTTGTAATTGTTTTGATATAGGTTGCCATCTTTAACAGTTTAGTCTTCTTATAGTATCTTTTGGAGAATCTAGAGGTTGTCACATCTTCAATTAATCTTGTAACAGCTCACAACAAGGATTTTTTGGCACGTGGCCATAATGGGATCTAAACGCTGCCATTGCCGTCATCTTGTAAAGCGTCACTTGATAGCTCGAATTGATGTTTGTTGCGGATATTTCGTACTTTTATTTATGGATAAAACTATTAGCTTGTTGTCCTAATTACACTCGTAATTACATACACATTTTAATGTCAGCCATGTGCCAAATGATCCTTGTGGAACTGTACCTTCGAGCAACACGCCTTCCGTAGCCGTATTGCTCGAAGAACTGTACACACATTGAAGAAGTTTTTACGGGAAGATTTTTCTATTTTGTCTATTCATGACCAAACCTACCATTGAATTTTATTTAGTTTTACTTT
The DNA here is from genome assembly GCA_963082605.1 of Rhodophaea formosa. Taxonomy (NCBI): domain Eukaryota; kingdom Metazoa; phylum Arthropoda; class Insecta; order Lepidoptera; family Pyralidae; genus Rhodophaea; species Rhodophaea formosa. The sequence goes on from OY720226.1 coordinate 7,664,362, forward strand.
ATAACAGTAAGCTGTCAGCATTAATACTTTTATAAAGACAGTAGTTAGAATATTTATCACACATTTGATCAGAAATGGAGAATCATGCAATCTCTCCATTTAAATGAAAATCATCTATAAGGTAAAAGTACGAAGGTTGCAAACAAAACAAAAATAGATTTTCAAACTGAACGTGACCCTAATTCGTGATGTACACGCTACAGTTTGAGTTTATTTAGATTTCTAACACTTACATAACACACTCTAAGGTATTTGAGATGCTCTACAAACGAATTACATTAACAATAGGTAAGATAGGAATCTTAATCAAAAACACATGAAATAATCTCTTTGTGCTTCTTATACCAAATAAAATAATTTTTAATTAAAAGTAAGTACACATTATTTTTACAGAAAAGTATTGGCAACAATTATATATTTTACAGAAATGTATTGGCAACAATTATATATTTGAACCGTTTGGGGTTGAAACTCTAGGGCCGTGGGGACCCTCGGCACATAAATTATTCAATGCCATCGCCAAAAAATTAATAGAGGTGTCTCATGACCAGAGGGCTGGCTTATATTTTGGCCAAAAGATTAGCATTGCCATACAACGTGGCAATGCTGCAAGCCTTCTGGGCACGCTACCACGGGGCAACGAGCTGCCAGGCCTATTTTATTTGTAAATAGTAGTTTTAGTTTAACTTTTATTTTTTCTGTAAAAATAATGTGTACTTACTTTTAATATAATAATTTTAACAGATTACAAGTTGGAAATATATTTATTTCGGAAGAATTGGTTCACTTCAACAAATATTATGTATCTATGTATCTAAAATATTTTAACACCTTGTGACCTTGTCATTGATATGCACTACAGCAGTTGGATAAACATCGAGAATTGTAGCACTACATACGAAGTTATATTAATTTGTGCGTTTGTCTGATTGTAATGATCAGACAATCAGAAAAACCAATTCAATTAAGAACTTTTTATTTCTAGTTATATTTCAAGTTTGATATCATGCCTTAAAATAACTTAAATAACACGGTCTTCTGCATACTTGATAATATTGAAATAAGGGAAAGATATTACTTTACTTTATAATAAAAATTGAATTTAAACAAGTGGATGCGGGAAAAAGTACTACTGAAGTAAAACTGATACTGGTGTATTCTTCTCATGTCTCTGTAAAGGCAGATGAATTGAAAGTTTCTGTATAATTATATTAATAAGATAGCAAAAATATTAAAGAAAATGTACAGTGTAGAGTCCATAAAATTAGTAATAATTTTATATTTATTAATAAGTTTTGTGACAAAAGCGGAAACAGCACGGATTTTAGCAATATTTGCAACACCACTAGTCAGCCATCAAGTGGACTTTCGACCCTTTACTCAAGGACTGGCCAAGCGCGGTCACCAAGTGTATGTAGTTACTGCTAAACCAGTATTTGCTAAAGGAGAAGCACCAGATAATCTAATAGAAATTGACGTACATGACGCCATGCATACAACGTGGAGTGGCGTTCTGATTGATAGACAAAAGAGGAATTTGTTTAATGCAGAAGAAGCGGTGTATTGGCTACAACGTGCTCTCTTTGAAAAACTCTTGACAATAGATGAGGTAACAAGACTACTAAAAGAGAAATTTGATCTTTTATTCATAGAAGTCTCTTCTCGCTTTAACTGAAATACTAAAAATTTTTTCAGTTCTGATCAGTTCCGCAGGACGCACGACAGGTATTTATGAAACTGTAGGTGGTCCTGAACACCCGATGGTTAACCCTTCGTATACTCGTCGAAAAATATATAATATCACCATTTGGGAAGAACTAAGTGAATTATTTTATGACATAAATATCAGATACATGCATGAAGTGACTGAAAGAATTGAAGATGAAATATTAAAGGACATAAATATGCCTTCATTAAATCAACTACGTGATAATGTTGACACACTTTTCCTAAATTACAATTTTATTTTGGACAATAATCAACCTGTGCCACCTGGTGTTGTTTACTTTGGAGGCTCTAGAGAAGTAAAAGCGGAAGAGTTACCAGAGGTAAGCGAAGAAATATAAACCACAGTTAATCTTCTTTAGAAACCATCTTGAATAGCAACCGCCTGCAACTATGTCATTCATTGATCATCTTGAGATAATAGACACCTAATGTTAAAACGACCTCAAAATCGCAAAAATCCAGTAGACCCATAGTTAACCTGTCATTCTGATTATCATCATTAAGGCTTCATGCAATTGAAATGATAAGGATTTAATTTATTATTAGATTTTCAGTCCTTACTGCTGGATGATTCAGTTCATAATAGTAAAATGCAATGAAAATGGTGATACTTTTAATTTGATACCGATACGGATTCGTTATCTCCTTACCTTTGTCTATTACAGGATTTAAAATACTCTATGGACTCCTTCAACACTGGGGTGATCTACGTCAGCTTCAGTACGAGTACACAATCCCGCTTCTTTAAGCCACACGTCGTCCCGATGTTGATGAGAGTATTCTCTCGGCTGCCCTACAACGTGCTCATGAAATGGCCGGAGGAGATAGAGGGATGGAGTCCAAATGTTAGAGTACAGAAGTGGTTTCCTCAAGTTGATGTTTTGGGTAAGTCCAGTGTAGTCCAATCTAAAGGACAGTTTAAAAATAGATCTGATTATGATCAAAACGCTACGATTAGTCTTATTAATTTAATGTTCTGTTAGAATAAAGTGAAAGGTTTTTTTTACCCATATATTCAACTTTTAAATAATACTAGTGATTTCTATCTAAGAGTATCTTGTATTTAAAAATATCTATATATTGGTTGCCTGTTTCGTTTGTGTATTAAATGAATTTTAGAATCTCCATAATCTGTCTCGTGTGGTCTCTAGATTTAAGAGTACATATTACATTTTATCCCTTTTATTAAATATATCTGAATTCACGCAAGCAACTACTTACACAACAAGCGGGCATGAAAAGACAAACAGTAGTGAATTAACAGGTGTTGGAATGGAAACGCACAAATTAATTTAACTCCGAGTGCATGTAACTTTGACTTCCACAAAGTAACGCCTGAATCTTTATAGGTCATCCAAACACGAAATTGTACATAACTCAAGCAGGCCTGCAGTCTACTCTAGAAGCGATATCCTCCGAGGTGCCCGTCACCGGGGTGCCCATGTGGCTGGACCAGTTCCTCAACGCCGAGAAGTTCGCATACTACGGCATCGGCAGCAGGCTGGACATCAACACGGTGGCAGAGGCAGATCTGGAGGAGATTATACGAAATACTATCTCAAATCAGAGGTTAGTTTCCAAAGAAAGTATTCCTAACGGACTAAGTACTTAGTACGTAATATTTCTGATAATGTTTCCAGCTACGGTCGCAACGTAGCCAAACTCCGTTCTCTTCTAAGAGACCAGCGAATGCCCCCTCTGCAGAGCGCCATCTGGTGGACAGAGTACATAATGAAACATGGCTCCCGGCATCTGCGTGCTCCAGCGGCTAACACGACCTGGTTTGAATACTTCCAGTTGGATCTTGTTATTATTTTATTCTCATTTTTCATTGTAACCCTGACTATTTTCTACATTTCGGTTAAGAAGTTTGTTAGGTTTGTTTCTGGAGTTTGCGATGGCAATACCTTGATTGCAAATAAAGAACCCAGTGCTGAGGTTGTAAAACGTCACTAAAACCAATAGGCTAGTTTCCTATAAAAATATAATTTGTCCGTCAGTTAGAATAACCAAAAAATAATGGACACCTATCAATTGAACAAAGAATTACAAAGATATACCTAGGCAATTTAAATTCTACATGACGTCACAGTTTTATGTTGTGGTAAAGCCACGCTACTGGCAAATTCGCTTTTGCTAGTAGCATGAATGGGCCGCTCGTCCAGGGAAGTACCACACTCTCACAGAAAATCGACGTTCGAGTAGTAGCTTTACCGCTTCTATGCTTCGTTCGGTGAGTGAGAGAACCGGGGGCCGGGGAGGAGGAGGAAAAATAAAGGCCGGCAACGCTCTTGTACCCCTGGAGCTGTAGTTGTCCATGGGCAGCGGTGATCACTTACCACTAGGTGAACCGCTTGCTCGTTTGCCGTCCTATGACTTAAAAAAAACAGTTTTGTACATTCTTAAGCAAACTTTGACGACACAAGCCACTCATGAACTTTGATGCGCTGTATCTTTATAATTTATTGTTTATAGTCCTCAGACTGCTCTGACTAATATATGGCTCTAGTAGTTAGTGAGGGTCATACTCCTGCAGTGGAGGCTAAAAAGAACTGATAATGAACATAGTGAATACTGGTAAACTGCAAAAATGCAATTACCTGTGGTGTTGTCCACGTTAAGCGCTACGCAAATGTGTATCATCAGTTTTTGTAGCATTGCACAATGATCTCGTAACACGTGGAAGTCGAGATTTTACTGACGCCGGCGGGTGTAGGCTGATATTATAGAGACTGACATTCAGTTTCGACTAGTCGCACTAATTTGATCACGTAGGAAGGGAAGATAAAAATCTACTGACGCCGGCGGGTGTAGAATATGCTAGACAGAGAAGACTGTTATAAAATTGCGACTAATCGCAAATTTATAATTGCATGAATATGATTTCGGATTACGTGCAGAACCCATAGTGCGCGAATTCGACTCTCACTTTGCTTTTTAAAATATTTACATATATTTTCGGCACAAGTATATCCATAGCAAATCTATACTTCTATACTAATTTTTTTATTTTATTAAAATTATAAAAGGAAAGATTCGGTTGTTTGTTTGCATTGAATAGGCGCCGAAACTACTGGAACTATTTCAAAATGCTTTTACAAGAAAGCTAATTTATCTGCGGGTGACATTGGCTATAATTTAAAATTACTATATTGTGGGTAAATTGTTAGTCTAATATAAGTACGCTAAATAATAAAACGCGATCGCATAATACATAGCTGGTGTTATATTGTCCATAACTTAATGTTGCTACGAGTAACCCGTTAGCACACTTCCTTCTATTTAATATCGTAGATCATCTGCGGATAAGTTGTCTACTTTATTGGTAAGAGGTAAGGTATATAATCCATTGATTTTTACTACAATCATCCCAGTACTTGCTGGTATACTTTCTGTTTATTATACAATTTAGTATTACACACAATGATTTAATATGCACCGTATGTGCATTGTGCATAAATATACAGTGTATAAATAAAGTCTCGATATTTCCTTAAAGGGGTGACTCAGGCCGTCATTAGGAACAACTTTTCTTACGGGACCAATGCTGGGAACTCGTTTTTTTTTATACTTACACCAATGACATTATAATACTAACGTAATAGACTGCCAACCTCATAGAAAAATATTGGACCAAATGAAGGTGGCGAAAAGCAGGCGAATGTATGACGCTGCAAAGTTCGCAGATCGAAACTAGTCGGCGAAACTGACTAAATTAATGCGAATAACTTGAGTAAAACCGCGATTCTATAATCAATTTATCTCGCATAAAATAGAACCCTATCACTGTAGTAAGGAGTTTGATTTGATTTTGTATCAAAAACTTGAAATATCTAACACCTGAGTTGGCCACTTTCACATAAAAACAATAAAAAAAAAACAATTATCGTATTTTTTTCTCTGGACACAGGATGATTTAAGAACTGCTCATTCATTTCCATATTTAGAATAAGGAGATTCATAGCTCGAGCTTCGTCTCAACGACACGAGTTGCAATCCTGAAAGGTGACACATGTAAATTATCGATCATAAATTTGTCTCAGTGAAGGAAACTATCGGAAGAATAACTTGCACAATCGCACAATCAAATAAAAGCTGCGCAAAAATCTTAACCATCTAAACATTAACATTTGACATGTCTATTCTTTTCATATCATAAGATTGACAAATATATTTGGTTGACTTTTGTAACTACTAAGGACAAAAGACTATGAATGTCTAATAAAACTCTGTAAGTTAATTATCTTTACCTTAGTTAGACATTAGGAAATCCAAGGCGTGACAGACCGACGTGTGTACGCATTAAATGTTATACTTAATAGCTATGAAATTGTTTAGAATTGTTCTTTCGTCGCACGGCCTTGCCGCTACATATTACACCATGTGTAGAAATTACAAATATTGCACTTGACAGGCTTTATTATGAGAATAGAGGAAAAAATAGTAAACGTGTGGTCAGAGCGGGAGATTCGCGTAATTAGGCGCTTAGATAATATTAAGCCTAGATAGATTCTATTAGCCTAAAGGTATAGAAACGCACAAAAGCATTTAATTGGCCAGTTTTTTAATCATTAAATAAAGGCATGACGGTGTCTAGAGAGTATATAGTCAAAGATTAGGCACCCGGTTCGAATCTCATGACCCCTCTCCACAATCGCCGATGATCGGCTGCCATCGGGACTTTTCATTGTTCATCGCTGATTTGGATAGGAAACTCTCAAGAGCTTCGGTGAGTTACACAGCAATGTACAGTGTATCGTCGCGATGACTGCCGATCATCGACGATTCTATAGAGAAGGCATAATGCAGATCTACATACGTACCTCGAAGTCATATCACTGATTCAGGGTAACGCCCACCTGGAAACCTACTCCTTAGGTACATCATCAGGTATTTTCTAGTCTCCACTGTAAGAGCACGAGCCTCTCTGACTATACAGAGAGGCTCGTGCTCTTACAGTAGAGACTAGAGCTATATGGTAGCTAGAGCAGTCAGAGGATTTGGCCTTCACTCCCCACGCTGGCTAGACTGGTTGGAGAGGTTTCTTTGATGTTTATAAGCTTTGTTTAGGTTGTGTTTCTTAAGTCGCCTTCTACGACATCCACGGGAAGACTTTGAATGGTCCTATTCTACTCTGTCTATAATTAACACAATCAGTAATATGAGTACATGTTGTCGGTAGATACTATTTGTTCTCTAATAGTATTACTATGAATAATAATGATTATCAAACATATACGAAAATAAGAAATGTCTTAAAGAAAAGTTGAAATATTTAATTTTATCCAAGTCAACTATTAATATAGGTACCTACGAATACAATATAAAACCACGTATCTTGTATAGATTCTGATGTATATAAGGGCGCATAAAACTTTTGATTTGCGACCTTTTTGTCAAGTTAAGCAAACTCTTTCTTGAATGGAAACCAAACTTTGAGTTAAAAATTAAAAACCGAATAGGTACAAATTCGGTTTAAATGTTGATTACCCAAGATTTTCGATACATAAATAAATACGAGGTCTGCAAAGTCATTTTTGTTGAACTAATTATAAAACTAAAGCGTTTTACAAAATTATATAGCCACTAAAAGTTTGCAATACTTAACAAATTTCTGACAAAACCGAATATAATGTGTGAATAATATGTTATACGCAAGCTTAGTATTTGTTAAGAGAATAGCAAGTGCATATCATACTTGCAATCATGAAAACGCTTACGAAACGATAGTAGTGATGAAACTGCTTTGAAACTGTAAATAGTAGGAAGCAAATATCACAATTATTTTATTACATGCATTGCTTCAGAACTGATTAAAGGTTAGTGATCGCTGTCATTAAGATTATACAGTTGCAATAAATGACAGCCATACATTTTGATTATTATGGCATCTTTTATTATTAGTTACAAATAAGTGAATACAAAAGCAAACTTAGTGGAGTCAATAACGTCTAACGCCAAGTACGAGTAGTTACCACGCTAGTTCGCTACACGAGGGGCTGTCTGCTCGATTCTCATAAAATTACTGCCATCCTTATTAATATTATAAATGCGAAAGTGAGTTTGTTTGTTTGTTACGCTTTCACGCCATAGCTACTAAACTGATTATCATGAAATTAGGAACGTAGCATGCATACACATAGGTTAGGGTACTGAGAAGGACATAGGCTATATATCACGTGGGTGAAAGTGCAAGTAACAGTTAGTATAGCATAAGAAACAAAGTTTATAACCTTCATAACCTTATTTATTTCGTTCTTTTAGTATTAATGAAATTCATCTACAATTTAAAGGAAATTAAAAATTTAAAGCACCTACCTGTTTAAGAGCTAAGGTGGAACAGTATAACAAACATTGATAGGAATAATTCGATCTGTTTTATATATATAATTATAACACGCACATTTTCTTCAAACTCGTTGAAGTCTTTTTCTTGGCTACGATTTTGTACTTCGTAGCCCAGTGCTACGAAAAAAAAAATTTACTATACCTTCAAATTTAAACTTTTTGAGTAACTACATGAATCTTCCAAGCTGGACTGGGAGAAAAGAAAAAACGTAGAATGTACCAGCTGCTTCTCTTCCCGCGCAGATCGTTAAAGCCGATCGAAGGAATGGGCGTCAGGAATTATGTCAATAGGCGATGCAGCTAGCAACCCGTCACTTTTTTGATTCCGTTCTCACCTACAATCCCCACCAACATGCTAAACTTGGCCTTCAGGTTTTACAGACCTGGTCTCTGTCTACCCCGCAAGGGAAAAAGATAGTAGTATGTATGTATGTACATGAAAACCTAAGCTTTTAGAAGGTCTAATACAGTCGTCTCGACACAGACTATTTTTGGAATATAATAGTTCATCTTCATAAAATTTTATACCTTAATGCGGAAGACATAATAACTACTAATCGTGTTGCAATTTTAATAAGGGTTTGTCTACGTTGGTCATGTTAAATTATGCTTATTCAAGCATATAAATAAGTACAACTAGAACTAGTAATTTTGAGGTCTGAACTCACCATTCTAAGATGCTGTTTGGGAGAAAAGAAAAAATATAGAATATACCAGCTGCTTTTCTTCTCGCGCAGACCGTTAAAGCCGGCCAAGGGATTGGGCCAAAATGTAGGCGATGTTGTGGCCCATCACCATTTTGATTCCGCTTTTCACCTTTACACCCGCTAACATGCTAAACGGAGCCTTTAGGTCTAATGCTCGGGTTGTATCTACGTAAGGGAAACAACCGAGTTTGACAAATACACATACATGTTCTTTTCTTCGTGATATTTTTATATTACGCAAAATTTTGAGATAATTCAGTTACTGGTTTTTTTTTCTAAATTGCAGAATACTCACGATGTTCAAAGACCCACTAGTTATATAAATCCAGCTATACGTCAGCCAAACATAAAATAATGGCTGAACTAGGAAACAATCATAGTATTTCGCCCTGCATGTTAGAATACGGGTTTATTTGTATGTCAGTAAGCAGCGATTTTAATCACCATTGTGCAATGAGCTATAGTACAGAAAGAGTTATTAAGCTGAGTGCACAAATATTCTTGGACGTGAGTATATTAGTTCTAAAACCAAGGTTTGTATTCCAAATGCATTTAATTTTTCATATGTTGAAGTGCGTCTTTTCCTCCATGTTTGATTGATCGTAATTTCCTGAAAAATTTGCAAGAAACTATGAGTATATAGTTTTTTTGCAAACGTGCGTTATTTTAAAAAGTCCATAGAATCTCTGTTCCTAAGCTAACTCGGTACATAACCAGAGACGCTTTGAAATTTAAAGTTATTCTCGAGCTCCGTGGCGCAGTGGTTACCACGCCAGCCTGCGACACGGAGGTCCCGGGTTCGATCCCCGGTCAGGTCAAGATGGAAAACGATCTTTTACAGATTGACCTGGGTCTTGGATGTTTATCTATATATGTATCTATTATAAAATATAGTATCGTTGAGTTAGTATCCCATAACACAAGTTTCGAACTTACTTTGGGGCTAGCTTAATCTGTGTGATTTGTCCGTCAAAGCTTTTTCGATACGATAAATAAAATACTAAGCATATTTTGACGAAACATGTTCTTGTAATATTTTACGTTTACTTTAAAATTAAAAACCATATTAAATAAGAATGCAGATTTCATTTGAATTTATGGTTATAGGTTTTGATTTGAAACTCTTCTTTAAACATTTTATTTAGAGAAAAAGATAAAATAATTAAAAACACTCCTGGTGTTTTTAATTATTTTATCTTTTTCTCTAAGTATACAATTAGTATGTGTAACTTGTAGACTGTATTTTTGACAAAGTTTACTTTTTACTTACAATCATCTTTATCACTTTTACAACCAAACTCGATTATTACGCTTTTGAAATTTGAAGTTGCTAACTAACATGATAGCTACTCAGTATATACGCAGCCTTACATAATGACTTGTAGTATGCATATTGACCAGGTGTCAACATTTTGACACGCTAGGCAAAGTTGCGGTAGACGCAAAACGGTGTGGATGTTACACAGCGTGACTACGGCTTTTGAGGGGTCAACGATTGCACTTATAGACATTTTGAGCAGTGACAATAAGTCACAAATTATCATAAGCTATTAGGTGTGTCAATTCATAAATTAATACATACATACTGTCACGTCTTTTTCCCTTGCGCGGCAGACAGAGCTCAAGGTCTATAAGACCTAAAGCCACGTTAGCTTGATAGCGCGGGCGTGGAGATGGAAAACGGAAATGGGTTGCTAGCCGCATCGCCTATTACCATGATTCCTTAGATTTTCGTCCATTCCCTCGATCGACTTTTACGATGTGCCCCGGAAGAGAAGCAGCTGTAGTTACATACAGCAGGTACATGTAGGTACATTCTATTTTATACTCCCAGACCAGCGTGGAAGTAAGTCATTAGTGAAACATGCCAATTACAAGATTTTTTATTAAAGAGCTCACAAAGATTTTTTTTTACCCTACGCAAAAGTTGTATATTATTATATTAAGTAACGTTAGTCTAATATAACTACGACTGTTGATAATAGCAACGTGAAGCTTTAGCTTTAGCCCATATTCTATCTACAGCCATATAAATATGATATTTTCTTTGTTTGGAGTGGTTATCACGCCAGCCTACGACACGAATGGTCCAGGGTTCGATCCTCGATCACGTCGTGATGAAAAATTATATTTTATCTACTTATATAAGTATCTATTAAAAAAATAGTATCGTTAATTTAGTATTCTACGACGACACATTCACAACTCTGTGGGGCTAGCTCAGTTTGTTCCTGTATATTGCTTTATTTACGGATTGATATATATTTTTTTTAAAGAGATACTTGACATATATCAGCCTAAAAATGAAATAGACCATATTTGGTCCAAAACCATAACAATTTTCCGAAAAAACACCTAAAATATTAATTCATTCGGAGCAGACCCATTTATTATACACTCTGTAAATCTGTCACCTAGCCATATTCTCGAAAGTAGCTTATCGATTTTGTATATATGTATGAAGATCATTTTGTTTTCATATCTCGACCTATTTTCCTTGGAAAATTTTATTGTATTTTCGGAAGTACAGATATGTACTTCCGAAAATACAATAAAATTACGAAAAAGAGCAACTCTTGCCACACGGCTTAGGTCCGAAAGAGTTACTTAAATAATTATTTAAAGATAAAAAATTTTGATTAGCATATATATTGTAATACTATTACCCGCGACTTCAACTGCGTTAACTTCAGCTCTGGACGCAAAGATTATTCATATTCATTTATTCGCTCACATGTACAGCATAAAGATAACAAAATATAATTTGCAGTTTGACATGTACCCAGTTTGGGTGTGGCGATTTATTAATTACAAATTGAAATAAGGTATAGATAAAATTATTAAAACATGACGATGATATGATTTTTAGCAAATGAAATTTCATCTAAATCAATCAGCCGTTTCAATGGATTTGAGTTAGTAGGATGGTGTGAAAACTTGAGAAAAGAAGTCTCAAGAAATAGCGGTGCAAACTCAAGAAGGGATACAAAGAAACCAATGTGTTTATGAAATCAATAACCTGCAATATTTCATGCATCTCCGCTAACTTTTATTGAGTAACAAACATCCAAATTTACAAACTTTCGCTTTTATAATATTAGTAGGAGTTTAAGGTAACTAATATTTGACCCAGAAAAAATCTTTCGATTTTGGGTATGGCTCTCCATGAATAATAACTTAAGCAAACCATTTAAAGGTTATAAATACTGTAATTACAGATGCAAATTGAATTTAGTTATATCCGATTTGAAATTCAAAAGTTTATGTAACTGTTCTAATCGGCGCCTGCGAACTAATGCTGCTTTTCCACCAGATAATATTCACAAATCAGTTTCAAACAAGATAAGGCTTTTTTCATCATCATCATCAGGTCTTTTTAAGTGTCCACTGCAGAAGCACGACTGTCTCTGTACTACCAGATCCATATACATATTAGCCAGAGCAGTCAGACGCTGGCCAGACGGTTGGAGAGGTCTCTTTGATGTTTATAACTTATAAACATCAAAGAGACCTCTCCAACCGTCTGGCCAATATATTATATATAAGCTTTGTTTAGCTTGCCTTTCCTAAGTCGCCTTCTACGACATCCACGGTGAGACTTGGAGTGGTCCTATTCTACTCTGCCGGGAACCACACGGCACAAGACCTTTTTGAGACAAGCTTTTCCGTTTTTTTTTTTGTGTTTGACGGCAAACGAGCAGACAAGCCACCTGATCGAAAGTGGTCACCGTTGCCCATAGACCTCTGCAACACCAGAGGAGGTACTGATGCGTCGCCGACTCTTAAGATACCTGTGAACATACCTTTTGAAGAACCCTCATAGCATGCAGGGAAAACTACGGGAGCAAGCCCATTCCACAATCTTTGTGTACGAGGGAAAAACCAACTATAAATAAATCCCTCAGCAATACAACTTAAGTGATTCAATTTTTCACTTTAAATTGTTAACAAAAGTTCATAAATTAATTCAAAGGAATATCTATGGCCTCACAATTTTTTTTTAATGATATGTACGTTTTCATTCAAATAACTTTTTTTTCAAATGGGGGTAGCACTACATCCCATAATATTCATGTATCTCCTTAATATCTGTATCATGCAAACAACTAGACTCTTTCAACGGGAGGTTTTTTTGGCTTACAAAATCAAAAGTTCTTGAAAAATATGTGGTAGAAAAGCAGCCTTATTTACGACTCGATCAATGAAAGGGATCAATTCTGTCGCAAGTGGTAGCGGAAGTGTTCCCGTTTCTAGGACAGGCCAGTTAGACTGCCCTTGCCCTTATATAATCCCCTTAAGTAAGTTTTCCATGAAAGGTGTACTTGTGTAACTTATTTTTTTTTTTTATATACTATACGGACAAATCACAGATTGAGCTAGCCCCAAAATAAGTTTGAGACTTTTTGTTACGGGTACTCATTATCATCAGGTTTTTTTAGTCTCCACTGCAGGAGCATGACCCACCCCATGTATCATCCCAAAAAAAGTACTGTTCTATATCCTACGATAGACATAATACAAACGGAGTCATGAGTGAAAGCTAATTGTTATATTGTGAATTTATAATGTTTTACCTGACACTGAATGAATATAAGCCGTTTAGCAGCATCTTTTTTATACATATTGAATAACCTTTTGAGTTAGAATTAATGTAACGATTTTAGAAAGAACACTAAAAAATATTCCTTTTAAAGCATTTATCTTTCTGTCATAATCATACTTAAAGATATGATTTATTAAATGATCGATAGAAAACAAGACGCCTGGAGCACCGCAAAGTGTGCATGAGTAATTGCCAAGACCCGTTCTCCCGTTGTAGCGGAAGTCTATATTTTCCGGGAAAAGTTCGGTTTCTAACAACATTATTACGCCTTTTAAATAGCGTATGTGTTTGAGTATGTGGTAAATGTGGTAATAAACTTATTAAGTAAATAAATGGCTGGATATGTTTTAAATTACATCTTAATTAGCACTGTTAAGAAAGTTATCTAGGAACGAACATAATAAAAATGTGTATTCGACCCCACTCGATTTACGGACATCGCTCGCTTTTTTCGCTCGCTCAATGAATAGGCTATTACGTTAAATTAATAAACCTATTTACAAGTTACTAATAAAGCATTTAGTTTTGTTTTTATAATCACATTTACAAGTATAATTGATTAAATCTTTGATAAAAAATACAAGAGTAGTTACCAAGACCCTTTTTGCCGGTTCGCGGAAGTCTTACTATTTTCCAGGAAAAACCAGCTTTCTAACAACATTTTTACTCCTTTTCGAATTTCTCATGTATGTACTAGTGTATGTGGTAATAAACATAATAAATAAATTACTAGTTATAGCTCTAATAAACATCCTGTTGGATTTTCTAATACTCGACCTTTAACACTTGATTTTCCAATAATACACATGGGTATGAGTATTTTATTCATGTTTTCTTATTATTATTATTTTTTATGTCATAGGTCGGCAAACGAGCAAGCGGGTCACCTGATGGTAAGTGATCGCCACCGCCCATGGACAACTGCAACACCAGGGGTGTCACAGGAGTGTTGCCGGCCTTTTTTTCCCTCCCCAGAAGGGAGAGGGAGATGGGCCTCTGGCTCTGAGGCCTGATGGAACGAAGCATAGCATCGGTAAAGCTACTACTCAAATTTTCAGTGAGAGTTTGGTACTTCCCCGGACGAGCCGGCCTATTCATGCTACTAGCAAAAGTGATTTTCGCCGGTAGCGAGGCTCTAACACAATGAAAAATTATTAAAGTCTATTGAGTTTTTTTTTTACTTTGATTACCCAATCTAATAATACTTCACATTTAGCAAAGCATGAAAAATAATTAACTAGCAAATTTTTTTCTTTTACTTATTTCTGACATCTCTTTTTCAATATACGAGTGCACAATAAAAGAAGTTAAATGATTACAGGTTCATATATGTTTGTAAGCTCCTAAGCCTGGACCAGATTTAGATGTATGCATTATCTTTATAAACTTAGATGTATGCATTATATTTTGACGAGCTCCGTGGCGCAGCGGTCAACACGCCAGCCTGCGACATGGATGGTCCCGGGTTCGATCCCCGGTCAGGTCAATATGGAAAATGATCTTTTTCAGATTGACCTGGGTCTTGGATGTTTATCTATATAAGTATCTATTATAAAATATAGTATCGTTGAGTTAGTATCCCATAACACAAGTCTCGAACTTACTTTGGGGCTAACTCAATCTGTGTGATTTGTCCATATACATTTATACATTTATTTATTTTTAACCTTACATCATCCCGACTGTTGGATTTTTCGTTAAAAGCAATTTGGTTCGAAAATCTCGAAAGATCCCGTGTCAGCGGGAACGACAATATGTATCCCTGTAGGTACCTATGTTTTGAAACATTAAATCGTTTGTCCCATTTCTTATCGCTAGTCCAGATGCTGAGATTTGGTAATCTGATATGAGTATCGGTCTGGCCACTAACACAATCTTTTACAGTACGGTTATTTATATCTAAGAAATATATAAATAAATAAATATATCTAAGCATAAATGTCTAGAACCTTTTGCAAACAAATTGAGCGCTACATCATAGACATCGGCTTGGAATTAAAACATTACAAAACAGGTATATCTAGTATTTACGTGAGTTCATTCCTCTCACAGGATTGCATCAGAGCAGCACGATCCTTCACACACTTGCTTATCTGTGTGGCGTATGTTACAATTAGATGCCTAGGGTTTGAAAACATCTGTGTCTGTCACCATGTATGTATAGATTTACATATATATGTCTATATATACAACATACATAACGAAAATTTTGACAGGATACATACTTTTAACATAAGCGGATAAATCGTATGGCACAAATATGAGGAATTAGGTAAAATAAGTTACACGCAGTGATAACCTTTTCAGAATTGCCTCAAGGTTAAATACATTACACTTTTATATTTCGGCATAAATGATTTACCCATTACGATTGATACCCTACTATTTTTTAATTGCCTTGGAGTAGATTTCTAGTGTAACCCAAAGGATTTTTGGACCGCTGGGAGTTTGCCTTCTTTATTATTAGTATTAGTGTATTTTGTTCATTGGTAGGCCTTAGCCTTAGCCGCTGCTTGTTTTCATTTTGGGAAATCTGTATATTGCTTGTAGTGTGTTTGTACCCCTCGGCGCCCCTATACACTTGCTGCCCTGAGCTACAACCTCTTAGACTCTTGACCATTGAGTAAATACGCCATGATGCTTACACGGGAGGCATCAGTGCAGCAAACCATCATATCTGATCGTGTAATGCACCAATTACTGCTATTTAAATGAGCAGTTGGCTTACGCAAGCGCATATTGCTCAATCGAACATTACATTTATTGGATCAAAGTTTTGCACTGTGAAATCACTATGTAGGCGATTTGGGTCGATGTAGTTTAGTTTCGTTTTATTACCACTTTTATCCTTGGGCTTTGTCTTAAGAAT
Organism: Rhodophaea formosa; assembly: GCA_963082605.1. NCBI lineage: Eukaryota > Metazoa > Arthropoda > Insecta > Lepidoptera > Pyralidae > Rhodophaea > Rhodophaea formosa. Next base: position 7,680,617 of record OY720226.1, read on the forward strand.
TACTGTGTTATTACTGTGTAATGTTTATGGCTCTCAACAGTTACTTGAGTCTTTCGATTTTGTCCTACTTGTATCGGTTTATTTTGAATTTCTTCATCATAATTGAACAATTTTAAAGGTACGGTAAGGTACTTATGTTTTCTTACTCAACATTTTAGAGGAGCCCGGTGGTCCAGTGGGTGTGAGCTCTGTGAGCGCTTACGTATGTTAAGCAACCCCTGGTGCAGTCCCTACTTGGATGGGTGACCGCAAGTGGCATAAAAATATCTCGGGCTCCTCCGTGCTTCGGAAGGCACGTTAAGCCGTTGGTCCCGGCTGTCATCGTTGATGGCAGTCGTTAAGCTATGTCAGATGCCATAAGGCAGCTTGAAAAATCTGACACCAGTGTTGGCCACTTACACATACGAAAAACAAACTCAACATTTTAAGTTTTAGAGGCTATTCCAGTTGATTTTGAACCCTCTCGAAATAATTATTTCGGATTCAGGGTAGCTAATAGAATACAAATAAGAACGAATATAATAAAAATTGGGCTTCCAATTGAATAACTAATATTTTTTAAAAATTACAACATTTTCACCCCATTCGTCTTAAGGGTTTCTTTATTCCTTAGCTTATATAGTGCTATTGTAAGTAAGCTGATTTTGTTTTTGCATATTTTGGGATACGCAAACATTAGTAAATTCATGCCATTTGATCTTATTACGATTGTTACTCTAATTTTGAATGTAATTCATTTCAATTATTTTATGTAGGTAGATATATACTTTCTTGGAATGAGATGTTTATCCATCTTATTTGTTGTGCTCTTATTCTACTAGTGAAAGTGCAAGTCTAATTTTATTATCATCATTTATCTCTGTAGTTTCCATTTGTTTCATTACGCAATTAAAATATATTGCTCTTCGCTTTGCTACTTTCCTTTTCTTTACATATTTCGCAATTTGCAGTACAACTGGGACAAATAGTATAATAAACAATATATTTATAAGAAACTAAAGAAATTAAATGATTAAGAGAAGATCGGTTGATAAAGAATTGCAATCATGAAGAATATATATATCACGACCATTGGATATGAAAACCCCGAAAAAGTTAATTCCTTAGATGTAAATGTAATAAATTATTAGATAGATATCTAGAAAGGGACCTAGCAGAGATGGATGGTCTGTCTAAAGACGTGACGGGTGTGTCAAAGGTAAGCTAAGGATATGTGGAAAACTACAGTAGTATGCTGTCCGTTTTTTAGACAAATAAGGTGAAGGGTAATCAAAGAAACATGAACATTTAAAACTCTTTTTGATTAATCAGCCTCAACTCAGAGCAACTTGCTCTGAAAATACGTTACATACATAAAAACAAAGCATACATAAGCTAAACAAATAATAACAGATCATTATTATCTACAACTGATACCGCGCATTGTGATCAATGCTATGCGGACACAACAGAGCCCTGAAGCCTCCAGGCGCCTCAGCACTGCCAGGGCAGGCTCTACCCGACGATCACAACCTTACAAACGTGAGCGAACAGCTCCAAACGAATTTGCAAATATATACACTACGAATACTAAAAGATCACAACTTTTTACTTAGCCTATAAGGTACTGGTGTGAACATTAAGGAACTAAAGCTTGGCTCAGTGCCAACCGTGGTGATGGTGTTCCTCTTCTTTCTTAAGGTAGATAGGTACGTGCACCTTGACAGGGTAGGGCACCTCCTTGACGAGAGGGAATGGCACCTCCTTGTAGACTGGGTAAGGCTTGTCGATGGGGACCTTCACTTCATAAGGCACCTTCTTCTCGACGGTGTAAGGGATCTTCTTGTATACGTCATAAGGTTTAGGCACTGGTACCTTAACTGGAACTGGGTAGGGCTTCTCAACCTCAACCTTGTAGGGCTTGTCAACGGGGACCTTGACTTCGTAGGGCACGGGCTTGTGCACGGTCACTGGGTAAGGCTTCTCCACCGGCACGGGGTAGGGTTTAGGCACGTAAACGTTGTAAGGCTTGTCGACGGGAACTTTGACTTCATAAGGCACCTTCTTGATGACTTCGTAGGGCTGGGGCACCTTAACTTCGAACTTGACGGGGTAGGGCACCTTCTTCTCGACGGTGTAGGGCTGAGGTACGGGCACCTTGACTTCGTAAGGCACTTTCTTCTCAACGGTGTAAGGAGTGGGCACTTTCACTTTGACCTCGTAGGGCTTGTCGACGGGGACCTTAACTTCGTAGGGAACCTTCTTCTCTACAGTGTAAGGTTCAGGCACGTAGACAGGGTATTTGACGTACTCCTTGACGGTGACGGGGACCTTCTTTTCGACGGTGTAGGGCTGGGGCACGGGCACCTTGACTTCATAGGGCACTTTCTTTTCAACGGTGTAAGGGACGTGTTTCTCGACGGTGTAAGGTACGGGGACCTTCTTGATTACTTCTACGTGCTTGAAGTGTTCGTGGTGGTGGTTGTGTTCTTCGCCACCGCTAATGGGCTTCCAGTCGCCTCCTCCGTAACTGCCATAGCTGCTGAACTCACCGCCACCGTGGCCTCCAAGACTCAGGCCCTCAGAGCCACCGAAGCTGTGTCCACCGTCGCCGCCACCGATGCTGTAGCCGCCCTCAGATCCGCCGAAGCTGTGTCCCTCGTCACCGCCACCGTAGCCGCCGCCATAACCACCGCCGCCGTAACCGCCGCCGCCGCCGCCGTAGGAGCCGAGATCGTAAATTCCTCTCTTCTCCTGTTTTTTGTTATCCTCGGCCGCCGCCTGCTTGGGTGCGCCTTTCTCCTCACTGGCAAAGGCCACCACGGCCAATGAAGCCACCAAAACAACCTGGTGACAAAGATACATTGCTAAGTAAAAGTTATTTACATGACATCGAACTGGAACTAGACTTAATCGGGCCTAGAATACAAAGTGCACTTTCTAACGCGAGCTGGGAAACGATCAGCGTAGACGTAATCCCCACGCTCTATTGTCTCTAATAACAACAAAGTTATCTTTTCCGTGGTAATAAGTTAATTATTTTTATGTTTTGTTAATTATCTCGTTAACGAATTTAAGTTGAATAAGTTTAAGTAGCGGATTTATTTCCGCCTTTCTCGGCGTTAGCTATTTCTAACTAGATCGAGTTATTACTTGCGAGACGAGTTTGTGGAAGTATTTCGTAACAGACGTACCGATACTTGCGCAACCGTGATGCCGTGATACGATCTTACACGAATTGCAGCTATCTCGATATTAATCGCAAAACAATTCAATAAACAATCATAACTGACTACTTTTACGCCCCCGTAGCATTTGCGAACAAAAGAATTGAAATTTTGAAATGTTTGGTAACTGTTTTAACACTTGATCCAAATTCAATCCAATATGATGATAATGTTTTAAATTTTGAACATGCCATTTATGAGAACGTTATGAAATCTTCAAAAGATTATCAAACTATTACAGTAAAGTATTTTATCCGTCATAAGTCATAATGTACGATTGTAGTCTTTTTTCCATATGCTTACATAAAAGTAGCACAATGGCTAACAAAAGTACGCGTTCAAAATCACGTAAAAATCTTCTACACTATGACATAGTAGAGAAGTTAGATAGCAAAAATATCTTAAAATACGGAAGCCACCTAAACGCATTTTAAACACTGAGTTTATCCAATACAAACTATTTTAATGATCGTCGTGACTCAGAAACATGGATTTGCAAATGAAGTGCAATTGTGAACGCCTTCAGCACACATTGTTGTTGCAATTAACCCAGATTCGAGCGGAAACAATTACAAGTTTCGGCTGAGATAAGACTCTTATTAATTACGACATATTGGAGTGAAAGTCCAAGTAGATTAATATTATTATTTTTTAAGTGTTTGCTAGGATATCTCTATGAAAGTTTTATTTTATTAATTTGTTAAATCTTTATGGTACAAATACGATTTACGATTACGATTAAGACACAATAGGTGGATTTTTTTCCTTATATAGGACGGCAAACGAGCAAGCGGGTCACCTGATGGTAAGTGATCTCCGCTGCCTGGATTTAATAACAACATGTTCTAACAGTCAACCTTTGGATTATGCAGAGAATTTAAGGCGGTTTAGTTTTCCTATCCTTAAAATCCTATGACATCATCCCGTTTTGTATGAGATGAACGATTTGTTTAAGAATAAGACTACATAATTTAATGCCTAAGAAATCGTTGTACATCTAATTTCATACCGCCTCAGCTTCAGCAAGATTGAAAAGAAAAAAAAAGTGTTGACACCTAAAATGACATTAGGTATTCCCTTCAAATATATTTAGTTAAATCTCTATAAAAGCTGTTTATGTGGTGACATTGTTTTATTGAGATCAAAATTTAGAGTTCCCTACCTATACACCTACTTTTTTCAAAGTAAATAAATACGTCTTGCATTAGAAAAAAATCTAGAATTACGGCTTGTTACTTCCTGACTTCGAAAACACATTATGCATTCTTCTCGCGTCTGTTACGGAGGTAGTGTAACAGATTCATACAAACAGTCAGAATTCTAAGTATTTGTAAGATCAGTGCCGGATCGGCTCGTGACTATTATGTAAATTGTTTAGAAATCAATGTTTTGAATTTCTAATGCTTAATCTTTTACCATAGTTCTGTTGTTTAAGTATTATATTTAGTATTGTGTTGGTCACTTTCGACTAACGTACTATAGATATATTATTTTTTGTTTTAATTGTTATAACTTATATTATACATTTTTGAAGTTTTACTTAGAAATAGAGTAATATCGTTATTTGGAGAGATTTCCTAGATAATTTAATAATATTTTTTGATAATCTATACTAATATTACAAAGCTGGAAATTTTGTTTGTTTGGTTGTAAGTTCTAAACTCAAAAACTTCTTGACCTATTCCAAAAATTATTTCATCGCTGGGTAGTTACGTTATTCCTTAGTGCCATAAGCTAGGTATATACCACTGGCGAAGTCAGGGCAGACTGCTAGTATTAAATATTATTGCAAAAAAAATTGTGTCTATCCAATTTTTTTAAACGCCTACATATCGAAAATGGGGACCTGTAATTTTTCTCTTTTGGCAAGTATTTTTTAGAAAATGAGATCTTTTTTTTATATTTGTGTCTATCCAATTTTTTAAACGCCTACATATCGAAAATGGGGATCTGTAATTTTTCTCTTTTGGCAAGTATTTTTTAGAAAATAAGATCTTTTTTTTTATATAACTGTAATAAAACTAAAACTTACACTAAAATGCAAATATTTTACTTAAACGTCTAAAAACTATACCGACAAAATTAATTGTAGTCTATTGCCTATAATTAGATACTATTAAGATGATTTTTTTTAATCACTATTTTTTTCTAATTTAGATAAATAATATAATTAAGTCCTAAACATACAGCCAACATAGCCTATATAACCGATTATCTGCCTCGACGTAAAACTATAACATCGTAACCCGTACTACATGCTACACACTCACGACGCGCTTTCCTGGAAGCATCATTAAGTGCGATTAACCGCATATAACGACGCATTACGGTATTATGCCACATCACTATACGCAACATGTTACGCATGCGCTGGTATTTGCTCATGTGTCTATTAAATATTTAACCGAGTGTATCATAATTCATAAGATAGTTGTGGTTTTCAGTTTTAATCCTGAAAATATTATAAATGCGATAGTAACTCTCTCTGTTTGTATCGTTTTCACGCCAAAACTACTGAATCTATTTAAATTGGTACACAGATAGTCTAGAGCCTCAGAAAGGACAAAGGCTAGTCTTTAATTCTAAAAAAAAGGCTTCCCAGTTTAGTCCACGCAGAAGTCAAGGGCACGTCTAATTTGAGACCGAAATACGGACATTGTAGGCGGGCTTTCCCGGCTTTTCTCGTCTGTCTTTTCGTATCGCAAGATGGCTAAGAAAAAGTTTTTTAAGTTCTATAATCTATGACAGAAAAATCTCTTTACTTCATGTGAAATCTTTTGTCTTATAAAACCTTTGATTTTCAATGGATTTTCAATAAATGTTTAAACAGACTTGTTAGGGGACGTCTAGTAAAATTATTTTACTATGTTAACATTGCATTCAAACCCGAACTTAAAATTTCGATTTTATAAATAAGTACTACATTTGACAAATGTTTTTCATTAAAAAATATAATATTTGGTATATTTGTTATTATTTTTAAGTTTTTGTTTAATTTCATAAACACAATTGTAGTTGGCAATAGTTTGAAAATAAAAGCCAAATTTATTGTTGCACCTAATTTGTAACTATTGTCTATTGTTTCATTTTTGGGGTAATAAAGATTACTACGTAATCGGTTCCGTCTTCCTACACACGGTAATTTCCCGCCAGATGGCGGTAATTTTCGTAACTTTCTCGTTTTGAACTTAGAAAGTGAAAAGAAAATTACATTAGTAAAACCAGTTTGAGAGCGAGAAAATTAAATGTTTAGATGTAAACAAACTCGGAATTATAGGACATTGATCCCTTTAACTCGATGACGCATACAAACTTTTTGCTATCGAAGAATGAAACTTTTGATTTTTTAAAATTGATAGCTAATTAGTCTCGCTTGGGTTTTAATTTCATATTATTCTAAATAAATCACTTTCCGATGCATTATATGATATTCAACGCTAAAAATCACGTCCATCTAAATATATCTATCTATTAACGCGAAGAATGGACAAACAAACACGCACTTTTGACTTTATAAATATTAGCATAAACCGATAACGAATAGATTATTAAAAATAAGACCTAATGAAAATACTGGCCGTCACAAAAAGAGTCGCACTTCCCAAAAAAGAAAAATTCGTTCGGTTTTCGAAAATGGCGCGCTCCACTTTTTGACACATCACTGCACTGCACTCAACTCACCAAGAACTTCATGTTGCTGCGTGTCTCCGTCCAATGCCGAAGACTGGTTGTGTGTGGAGTCCATGTAACCATCATGTTATATACCGTCCCTCCCACTGCCAGCTGAGATCAGCATGAAGGGTGAACGTTTGCCTCCGATAATGACATGTATTAATTGTACACTTGCATTTAGTTGCATTATCTGGATCGATCTTCGGATGGCCAAAAATATCGATTACCTGGTCACCTACTTTTGTTACATATATCGTATCGTTGGACTCAATCATATGGCCCTTACGTATATAAACTTATCTAACATAGATGTAACAGTAATAATATTTCAAATGACATAGCTTTGACATCTAACATAATAGAGTTAATGAGTAACCTGAGTGAGTAACCCATTTAATTTGTTTCATTGTGATGTTTGGATTAAACTCTTATGTATGTTTAATAGCTGTAAAAAAACTACCTGTTTGTTTAGTCCACAAAAGGAGTGGAGCCTCCTGGTACAAGAATAGTTTTGCTTAGAGGTAGGTTCTAATTTGCTAGCCACTTGTACACATTTGTTTGATATGGAAATAATTTTTCCAAGCAAGACGGCATCCGTGGCGCAGTGGTAAGCATGCCAGCCGGCTACACATTACGGCAAATACATTGTCAGAGGTATTTTCCACTTAGGTACGTAGCCGTCAGGCAGGCGTCTGGCTGTAAAAACTATGCCAAATCATATGACAGCATGAATGATGTCACAATAGTGGACTCTGGGCTACACGCGTAACAACTGGGATGTCACCCGAAAAACACTCAGATGAGATAGACCGAGCCGAGCGAGCATCTATCAAAGATGCTTCCATTGGTTTTGGAGAAAAGAAAAAACATATTTTATACTTGCTGCTTTTCTTTCTTCACAGATCGTAAACGCCGATTAAAGAAATGGGCTTTTTTTTAATAATCGTGCTCTAACTGATGCAGTCTAAGTACCAAGCAATCTCTATATTTATTAGCTTCTTTTTTCGTTATGTTTGTACATATATCATGTTTGTAAGTATACATACAAGTCTAATAAATACATACATGTATTAAAGGTTATGCGGAGGGAAGAGAGCCATATTACTAGAAAAGTTCTGGATACGAATTTTACAGGCAACGATAATAGAGGAAGGCCTAAGAAAAGATGGATGGAGTGTGTGAAGGAGGATATAGAGAAAAAGAAGGTAACGAGATGGCTCTAGGTAAAGCAAAATGGAAAAAGCTTACATGCTGTCCCGACTCCCGACCCCACATAAAGTGAGATAAGGTGATGACGAAGAACAAGAACAAATATAGGGTCCTCACTCGCACTAGCCGCATCGCCTCTTAAATGTGCTTGAAATATTCGCCTGTTCCCTCGACCAACTTTAACAATCTGTGCGGATGAAAAGTAGCTGTGCTTTCTATGTATTTTTCAATAACTATTTTTTTTTCGATCTTCTTTCCCATCCTTTGCATCCTCAGCTGTGATGCGGAGTCAGGTCACTGAGTCCACTATTATGATAGCATTCAACTTTGCTCTATCTTTCCTTGAAGTGACAACATTTGTGAGAAGAATGTACCTAACATTCTTCTCATTCATCTCCATATTATTTAAGAGCTAAGCTCTTGTTGGTAGAGTAATTTCCAGATTTTCCTATCCTCACATTTATTCTTTAGTAACCTAAGTAAAGTATTTATTTATTTTCTTTATTTAAGTTTAATTGCCTTAGTTGATAAAAATACATATTTCTGGGACCCACCTAGTAAGCTTAGAAAAAGTCTGTGGCAGGGGGATATTTATTCTAATTAAATTAAGAAATAGCATATGGTAAAAAACCACGAAGACAGGATTCAAACAAGCAGTCTGTGTACGCCGAAAGAATAGCATTATGGATGCATAAACAAACCTATACAATTATTCGCTTATTCTATTTTTCTGTTTATATATTCCCCAAAAGGTTGACCGGGATATACTGCTTTTAGCATAAAGTCTACCTATTTTTCCTAAAGCATTTAAGGGTCGATAAAGTTTTAAGTAAATAAATTCATGGCTTAATATGTTTTGGCATAGTTTTAACGGCCGGCCGCCTGCCTGACGCCAACTAGTCTTAGGTAGCTCGAGAACCGTAGAAATTAACCTGCGACAATGAAATATACAAATATTTGTCCGCGCCCTGAATAGAATCCAGTGGTCCTCTTGTAACAGGCGCCAGCCTGCTAACCACTGCGCCACGGAGGCCGTCAACTTTTTCATTTACGACTAGCTATTTCCAGCGATTTTGTCCGCATGTGTTTCGGTATTTATCATGCAAACTATCGGGGCTGTCGGATCGCATCTCAGGTTAACGTGAAACCGGAAACGCGCAGAAGACAGAGAGTTTAATCATCATCAATAGCTATACATATGTAAAAAAAAACGGGTCACTCACGTGCGACTTTGGCGGGATTGCCGACTATAGTTTCGGGCTCAGTTCCTCGGGCTCGGTTTCTCAGGAGTCGATTTTCAAGGCGAGTTCGGGATGCGCGACGCCGAAGTATCATCAATAGTTTTTGCAACACTCGTCCATTATTGCCATTTATAGGTAAATTTTTGGTACCTTAGATTGATTTTCATACGGACCCCTATATCCCATCTCAGTTGTTTTAAAATGGTTTCTGATATTGGTATTTTTTTTAAATTAGGCCGATGTTTTATCCGTTTATAAACAAATTAACAAATCTTTTCTCTTTATATTATAAGTCTAGAGGAGCTAGGAATGCATCTTAGCTAGCTTAAGTTTCAAAGAATAAATTAATCCCACTTCTTCATTGTATTATCATAAGGTGCAGTAAATTATTAGCCAATCGAGCTCCGAAATATATTTATATTCACAAACATATCATAAAAATGCACATAAAAGCACTCACGTCCATATTTTAGAACGAACGGCGAATTCAATGCTAACTTACGCAATCGATTCACTGATTGGATTCACTTTGTACGATCTTAAGGCGCTTAGACCAGCCAACTAGCGCCACCCCTCATTTTATTTCTTTTAATACTAAATAGGATCAGATTGAAAAAATCTACGTAAGTACTACATTAGTAAATGACTCGTTTTTGGTATTACTTTTCATTAATTTGCATTTGGTAAATAAAGAGAACTACTCATTACCGCCAAAAGCAGTCACTTTTGGCGGTAATGAGTAGATCTCTCATTCTGAAATGATGATATTGATGAAACGTTATACTAAAAATACTATAAATAATTTACTAGCGAAGTAGATTTTTTTTCAATTTGTTCTCATTTATTTAAATAACGGGTGTCACAAGTTTCGCTGATGTAAGCCTCTTAATTCTGCTCTCGTTTGCTCAAAAACCTTTCATTCATACATTTCGTTTAGTTATGAGTCAGCATTATTACATTCATAGCGAAAGTGAGGAATATAAGACGAGTGAAACCGAATTTGAAACAAGATATGATTGCATGAATTGTTTCAATGACAACCAGGTTATGTGACCTACTTATGAGACCCGTATTTCTTTTTGTTTTTTTTTCCAAACCTTTACACGACCGAACTTACCTTTCCAATACTTACCGATCATTTTATCGTAAATACTTTTCAAGACACCGTGTCATAAAGAGGGTCCTGAAACGCCGATATTTCACTCCATAAAGAAGCGTATTAACCACAAACGCTATATAGCCAAAATAATGCGGTGAAGTAAAAAGCACTTGTGTGGTAAATTATTTGTTAATTTTATTCGGCAGAGTTCTTTGTTTTAACAAATTTAGAAAATATTTTGAAACTATGAACACTTTGCTTTACAAGCGTCAGTAATATGATAAATTACATGTTATAAATAAATAAATATAAATATATGGGGACATATCACACAAATTGAGCTAGCCCCACATTAAGTTGTGAACTTGTGTCGCAGGATACTAACTCAACGATACTATATTTTATAACATATATAAATAAACATCCAAGACTCAGGTCATTCTGAAAAAGATCGTTTTCCATCATGACCTGACCGGGGATCAAACCCGGGACCCCCGTGTCGCAAGCTGGCGTATTGACCGCTGCGCCACGGAGCTCGACGACATTTTGTAACAATATTGTACTATTTTAATAGATTTAATAGCGGATTACTTTATTTAAATATAGTAAAATATAAAAACTTTTAATATTTATTTTAAAAAAAAGCCTGTACATGAATTTATCGATGCCGCTCGGGATATATACGAGCTCCGTGGCGCAGTGGATCAACACGCCGGCCTGTGGCATGGATGGTCCCGGGTTCGGTCCCCGTTTTGTCATGATCAACTTAGCTCACTTGAATCTCAATGTTTTATCATGTGTTACTCAGTACTTCATTAATTTTTTTAGTACGTTTACATATTATTCGTAGGTTTTACTATTAATTTACTCTCTAAACTCCGTCATGCCTTTATTTCAATGATTAAAAACTGGCCAAAGTTTTCAATTCTTGTGTGCGTGACAGCCTTGTGTTAGCACATGCGTCATGTCAACTTATGCCATCAAATCGGTAACTATGTGTTTGCATAATTGTCTATGTGTTGGACACTATTACTCTATGCTTTTATGCTAATAGAGTCTGTCTAGACTTTATATTTTATAAGACTTTAAGTCATAAATATTTTTTAATTATAAAAGGCCCATACCTATTATAAAAAAAATAAAAAAAAACCTATTATAATTAAAAAAGGGTAATACTGCCGTTTTTGACTATATACTTTCTAGACACCGTCATGACTTTATATCAATTGATTAATATACAATTGAATTATATGATTAAAAAACTGGCCAAATTTTTCAATGCTTGTGTGCGTGACAGCTTTGTGTTAGCACATGCGTCATGTCAACTTATGCTATCAAATCGGTACGGTAGCTATGCGTTTGCATCATTGTCTATGAGTTGGACACTATTATTCTATGCTTTTAGGCTAATAGAGTCTGTCTAGACTTTATATTATATAAGGCTTTAGGTCTTTAATATTTTTTAATTTTAATAAGTATGAGTAATCATGACTTTATATCAATGATTAAAAAACTGGCCAATTTTTTTATGCTTGTGTTGTGTGCGTGACAGTTTGTTTTATCTCACGCGCGTCCTGTCAATTTATGCCCTCAAAATCCGTCAAATTGGTAGCTGTATGTGTGCGCGACCGATTATGCGCTGGACACAATTATTTTCTACACTTTTAGGCTTATTAGCCTTATCTAACTAAGATTGCCGTGTTGTCCCCGGCAGAGTAGAATAGGACCACTCGCAAGTCTTCCCGAGGATGTCGGAGAAGGCAACTAAGGAAACACATGCTAAACTAAGTTAATAGACATCAAAGAGACCTCTTCAACCCGCCTGGCCAGCGTGGAAAGTGTAGGCAAAATCCTTTGACTTGTAACGATGCGCATGGATAACCTTCATGCTGCATCTTGCTTTTCACCTCATTTCCCAATCATCATCATCCTGTCCACTTTTATTTCGAAATTCATTTTAAATTCCAAATTAAATTCCGAATTCCATTTTCAAATCTTCTTCACAGTCCTTCCTCATCACTCATTTGATTCCATTCAATTCCTTGGTCGTGATCTCCACAAACTACGAAGAAGATACTATTTAGTGATCTCTCGACCCTAGCTTACAGGCACTCGCCTATAATAAATATTATTTTACTAATTGTATTCACTACTACTACTGTGTAACGCCTGTGTGAAACTTATTAAAATCCGTTATCTGAGTTGTGTTGTGTTCTCTCTCTCCGCTGAGCATTAATACCTTCATTCATATTCATGTTCGGCCTACTCTAACTAGCAGGGTGAGTAGGACCCGACAGACTGATCTGGCTCATTATGACTTAGATAGAATGTCATGCTCCTGCATTGGAGACTAAAAAGAGACCTGTTAATGATTTGATAATTAGCAATTCATGCAACAATGAGCTTATTTTCAACATGCAAGTATTGTATACAATAATTGAGCATATTGAACTAAAATGCAAGGCTACAATCATTCTCACGGGCGCCGGATTTCCGATGCCGGTTACGTATTAAGAGTACATTTTAATAATCTGTTCACATACACTACTTACAGCTATTAACATGGGAAATATATGGCAGTACATTAACTTTCCCTTTTAATTCGTCTATTAATTTATCGACGATTTGGATTCGTAAATCTAAATGGCTAAGTAAGTATTAATGGATTAGATGCTTATGATTGTAAAGTTGAGCGTGTAGAGCGGTAATATCTGAATAAAAGTATTGCTGTTTTTGCGTAAAGTAGAAAAACATCGTACTTGGTAGGTACTTCAATTCCTGTTTTATTTAAGATCTTTTTCATACCACTGCTCTTAAAAAAATATTATAACCCGAATTGATTTCTCGGCAATATACTGCAAGAAAAAAGGTTCTGGTACAGATTACAATCAAGTTGAGAGAATTCTTTAGTCAAACTTGCACAAAAATATCAAGAGTTCAGTTGCACCTTTAGATTAAAGTTAATCACAATAGTGGTCCATTTCCTGTGGTACTTTCGCAACCAGGGTAATGTATGATGCAAGTTAAGTAGGGAAGTACCTCTATAGGTATCACAACAGTTATGTCTATAAAGTATCTAAGGAACTATTTTAGCTTTTGACCGCGGTATTGTTTTCAGTATAATATGTACCTATGTTTTGATTTTGGGACCGATTGCAAATCGGAAGTACGCACGTCTCACCTTTGCATTACTTCGTACTTAACCCATACCTTACTCACACACACGGTGATTTCTGAAGAGGGATTACAAGAGCTTCAGAGTATTGCCTTGTTATATTTTGGCCCTAATTACAAATATTGGTGTCACATAATTACAAAAACATAATTACATCAATTCGTCTCGAACACGCCCACTCTTCTAGCTGCAGACTTGTGGCGCCGTAATCTCGAAATTATTTTGTTGTACTTTCTACATTTTTGATCCATTATTGGTTACGTCATACGTCACACATACATAATACATGTACGCTCTAAATTTCGAAATTCGTCATGATAAGCATTTTGGACGTCCTCAAATTCAAATTACAGAATTTTTAAATTTGTGTTCTAGCTTTATCAGCCTCTTTTAGAGAATTTGTCGAAAATGTTGTTCGATCTAGAGCCTACCGACAAAAATTTGCTAGTCAAATTTTTCGTTGTTACCTATGACAAAATGTGAAAGTTTTGAAAACAAAAATAAAGAACTTAAATTAAAAGTACATTTGTTTTATTCCTGTACTGACAAAACTTTATTACGACTTATGTTATGGATGATTGGGTCAGATTTTTATTGTGAGACCAAAAACCTGTTATCAAAATTTCATAACACTGTTTTGCAGACGCTTTGAATGTCTAGATAGGAATCATGCAGCGTCTAGGTTAAGATATGACCTTGGCTACACAGAGTGCTGGCTAATTCTCACGTTTCACGTCTATTTAATTAATGACACGACGGCACAATGGTCGACGACAGTAATAGAGAATGAAAGCCCACATTTATTGAAGAAAGCCCAACTTGATTATAAGTATGAATATCCTCACTTCCTAGCAAATATTATAAATGCGAAAGTGAGTTTGTTTGTGTGTTGGTTTGTTTGTTTGTTACGCTTTCACGTCTTATCTTATGAACCGATCATCATGAAATTTTGCATACACATAGGTTAGAGTACTGAAAAGGACATAGACTATATATATCACGCGGGCGAAGCCGCGGGTAACAGCTAGTTTTTTTTAATAAAGTTGACGAAAAAATTCATCATCATTCAAGCTTATTTCCGGTGCATCTTCAGCTGTTACACTTCACACCAAGGGGTCCGCTGCCTACCTAGGTCATATGACAAGGTTATTGGTTTTTTACACAGAACGACTGCCGTCTCACCTCCACAATCCAAAGGATAGACTAGAACCAACCCTAGGATAATTTTAAACAAACGCTAGAAAGCGTTCGGGAACCACAGCTTAACGAGCCTTCCGATTCAGATCAGACAGATTCGAATCATCTTTCTATCAGGTGATTCAAGCCTGCAATTTTCTTAACCAGACTGGGATTTGAGGACACGACCTCCAGGTCATTAGACAAATGCCTTGACCACTGAACCATCGACGCTGTCTAAACTAGACGAAAAAATCAATTGGAAGTATTTTAAATTATTTTTTAATGTTGTGTTTTCTAGGTTTTTATTTTTATCTTTGTTTTTTTTTTGTAGAAATTCATTAGACAATACATGGAGAGCATAATATTATCTTTTATTCCTTAGCCAAACCGGAAGCAGTATATCTGAAAAGAAAAGAAATCGCGTATTCTGATCACAACATATAGAGCTAAATGAATGTAAAACGAAAAAGAGTAAACAATGTGTGTGTGCGAAGACAGGTAATAATATGTTGCATACACTGACGTCTAATACACTGGAACGCTGGACTGATAAAAAAGAACAAATAACAACTAAATGTAATCCAAACTGTCATTCACACAGACATCATTTATTTTACTTCTGTGCTCTCAAAAACTCTTTCTTCGTGAAAAAAGAGTCATTGTTGATCTAAGATATATGAGTGTTTTCATCGTCATAATCAATAAAGTACCTATAAGCATTTTGCCGCCGTGTGATTCCCGGCAGAGTAGAATAGTGCTTTTCTAAGTCTTCCATGGATGTCGTAGAAGGCGACTTTGGAAACACAACCTAAACAAACCTTATTAACATCAAAGAGCCCTCTCCAACCCGTCTGGCCAGCAAGTGTAGGCTCAATCCTCTGACTGCTTTGGCTCTGGTAGTCAGAGAGAGTCGTGCTCCTGCATTAGAGACAAAAAGACTTAATGATTTTGAATTTCAAACCCTTGGTTTCGGTACAAACAATGTAGTGTAGGAGGCCAATTTCATTAGCTGCTTAGAAACACGCTCTTCGACTGGTGCCACGTGCATGCTGAAATGTCATTTATAATATTTGATGAGCTCCGTGGGTCCATGGCGCAGCTGTCAACACGCCTGCCTACGACACGGATCGTACCGGGTTCGGTCCCTGGTCAGGTAAAGATGGAAAATGATCTTTTTCAAATTGACCTTGGATGTTTATGTATATAGGTATCTGTTATAAAATATAGTGCTAGTAGTAGTGTCTAGTATCCCATAAAACAAGTTTCGAAATTACTTTAGGGCTATCTCAATTGTGCCGTAATTCGTCCGTTAATATTTATTTAATAATTCAGTCTAATGAATCAGAATGATTCAGGTCAATGGCTAAATATATGAGTAGACAGTAGAACAAGAGCCTAGTTATCGGGAAGTTTGCTCGCAATGACGCGCTTATGTAATGTTCGTTGAGTAGTTTGATGATAGGCGGCAGCGGATTAATTTCTACACGCTTTTTATGGCTACATGCAGATAAATGTAAAACTAGCTTTATCTATACAGTTTGTTACCTTGACCCTCAACATACCCTTATAAGGATGACTCAGCCCGTCAATAAATAACTTTTGCTATGGGATCAATGATGGGAACTCAAATTTCTCGACCTTTTCATACAAAAGTGTTCGCCGCCATAAAATGTATGAGAAAGTAAAGGAAAAATTTAGAGCTTTAAAAACGCTACCGTACAAGCACTAAGCCCAAACCCTAAGATGTTGGTGGCCCGCGAACTCAGGCACTTCGAACGAGTCGTAGATTGAAGCCATCACTCGCAGCAAAGCACATTGTAATGTAACTTGATTAATTAATTGATGTTATTTATTACACCTCTCGAGTAGAAAGAGAAAATATTCTTAAGTATTGCTAAACCACTATACTTGCCACTAAGTAATAGACTATCTTTGAATGCAATAATTACAAATGTAAATAAATTATCTTTTACTTTTAAAATGGGGTATGTATGTACTATTTTACCGGCATTGCCGTCCAGAGCTTCGGATTCGTCAGGAGTCTATTTTCAAGGCGATTGCTTACCTTAATATATTTTAACCGACTTCAAAATAGGAGGAGGTTCTCAATTTGACTGTATGTTTGTTGCGTGAGTATACTTGGCTAAATATGAATGAATATTAATGATTTATCTTTGATTGATTTGCCTTTATTCTTTTATTTTTAAGTTTCATGGCTAATTATACTCCAGAGGAGGTCCCATAAAATAAGTATGGCTAAGCTTATTTTATAATTGTCATATGTGAAAAAAAAGAAGAATAACATATACCTACGTCCAATAAGTGGTATTTAAACAGTTAAAATATCCTTATGATAGACAAGTCTAATGAGTCGTAAACAAAAATTATAGGCATTATAGACACGGAGCTGGTTAAATGTGAATAATAACAGACATATATTAGAATTAGATGTCGTAATAAAGATTGATAGCGCATTACACAAGCAAAGATTATTTAACACTAGTTTTATAGTTTGCTTGTAAAACCGAAGATGATTTAAAGCTAATATAAAAACTTTGCTAAAACAATGATGGCAGAATAGATTCCTGTTTGAATCTGAGGTATCAGATAAATAGGTGATGCGCCAAGCAACCCGTCACTATTTTGATCCCTGTTCCTCTAATCAAGGTAAAAAGACGTAATTAGCATGTAAAAAGTTAGAGACTAACACTGGAGACGTATTTTTCACACCCTACTAATAAGAAAAGCAAGTGTAATATACCAGTGAAATAATAAAATATAATTACGAGAATCCAAAGTATGATTCCCCTTTCATGTGTTGCAATTGTAACAAAACAAAGATATTACAAATGTGACGCTTGTCACATTTTTAATATCCCTGCCCTGGCCAAACCGCAAAAGCAAGTACATCGGTAGGTACTTACGTACATTTATTTACGTTCGGACGTATTATTATGAAAAATGTAGTCTATGCCATCATAAATGCAAAGTATTATCCAATTAATTACCTACACTGACATAGTAATACGCATTTCAGTTTTTGTATCTTCTGTAATTTTGTGATTTGTATGAATTTACGCTAAATGGTATTTCTATACACTCATTGATTTGTGATATAGTGATTAAAGTTTACGGATCCAGACACAGACAGATTCATCAATAACTATAAAACCTGTTCTACAACTTGAGACCCGATGACTTTTAGCGATTGTACCTAGTAGTTGTCTTATGATATGGCAAAACGCAGACTCAAGCATTTGCAATATTACTGAAACCATAAGGTGGTACCTATAGCAAGTTTCTTTGAATCAAGAGCGGATAAGCACAATTTACGGCCTGATCAAGATAAAGAACTATTTTTTTCATATATTTTATTGTAAAATATAGAATGGCTTTAAGGGGGCACCCTAGGTACAGTAGCGACGCCAATCGTTTTATTCCTAATACTTTCCAAATAAGTACTAGGGTACTGAGAAGGACGTATATAGCCTATGTCCTTCTCAGTACCCTAACCTATGTGTATGCAAAATTTCATGACGATCAGTTCAGTAGATACGGCGTGAAAGCGTAACAAACAAACAAACAAATTCATTTTCGCATTTATAATATTAGTTAGGATTAGGATAGGATAGTTAGGATTAGGATTAGTTGGGATTTACTATATAATGCTTATATGATTTACATTCTTGAATTTCTTTCTGTTTCTAAAGTATTAGGAATAAAATGATTGGCGTCGCTACTGTGCCTAGTGTGCGGCCTACGGCACAAGTTCTCAACTTACTTTGTAGCTAGTTCAATCTGAGTGATTTGTCCCTATATATTTAGGTAGGTACCAGATAGACAGAGTTTAAAGTCACTAGGCCAAAGGCCAGGTTTAGCAGCCTGAGAGATGTACTATGCTTTAGGTATTCCCCACATGAAAAGTATCTCAAGCATAGAACGTCTTGTGTAACTACAGCGAGTGTGCGAAACGCACACCACATGGAACTAAAATAAAATAATTACAAAATAGTTTTGTTTCTGCAGCGCGTAACGCTAGGCTTTCACCGAAAATCAAGCTCAAGGTGTTTGAGAGCGCTGCAATATTTTGTGGTCATTAGCCTGGACGCTTAATGACAACGTCGGAACATCTGCCTGGTTACATGATTTCAGATGGAGTGAGGAATTTCTGAAACTTTGGACTGGATATTGTATTATGTATTTAACTTAACTGTTAGTAAATTATTGACTTAAATAATACTTAATATTGATTTCCATTCCCCGTTGTATCACCAAACACCACACTAACTACATCGCGTCGTTTCATGATTTTATGGCATAATTCAAGTAATTAACATAGCATTAAGCATAACATGAATATTACGTGCCTGTTAACGCGGTAGCGTAGCACTTCATGAAAAATAGATGAGCTGCGATGTCTGTGATAAGCTTTATGATAAGTAGCCAGTATGTTGTATGTCGATTCTTTTACATACAGACATACTCCTTTTCATACGTACATAGTATGTATATCTCCTAGTCTTTCCCAAAAGAGGACAAAAAAATTACAAAATAGTTATGTTTCTGCACCGCGTAACGCTAGGCTTTCACCGAAAACCAAGCTCAAGGTGCTTGAGAGCGCTGCAATGTTTTGTGGTCGTTAGCCTGCGCGCCTAATGACAACGTCGGAACATCTGCCTGGTTACATGATTTCAGATGGAATGATAAATTCCTGAAACTTTGAACTAGATAATAAATATTTTCGACGTCAATTCTGACTGACGCTCATAATAGCTTCGTCCTTTTCAATTCTGTTGGGTAGTCTGTTGGTAATAATAATAATAAATAGTAATAATAATAAATAGATCGTTTATTTTTCTCTCCAAATATTCGCTAGGTTACACAAGATTTGCATCACAGTTTGCATGGCAGCATATTACCTAAAATAAGTGGAGAGAACTGGTGCCTGAGATAGGTAGGTTAGACCCACCTGTATTACAGGTCACCAGGCTCATTCCGCCCTTATGATAGATATTATGGTACAACGGGACGCAGGCACGTAACGTGCGAGCAATAAAGAGGGAGGAAGAGAAAGCTATACTAATTTATTTTAATTTGATGGACTATCAGCTATTAAAATTGTTAAGAACAATTAATATCTTAAGACGGGCGTAGATATATGTAATGTGGAGGTGTAGGTGATTGTGTAGTGTTTAAAGAGTAAGTGTAAAATTTGTAAGTATAAGGTTTGTGAAGGTATGCTATGAGAAGAGGTAAAAGTTTAAAGGTGGAAAGCGTTACGAGATTATTTTGAGAAGGTTTTCAGTGGATTCGTAGTCAAGAGAAGATAACCATTTAGTGAGAGTCATTTTGCAGAGGTTTCTTGGCATTGGGTATATATTGAGAATTTTATTGGCTTTGTTATAAAGGTAAGTTGGTAATAATAGCTGCCTTCTTCTCAGTCGGTGTCCCATTCTATGTAATCATCTTGGGAAGAACTAGGAGTTAGCTTTACTGTGTATTTGTGTGTATTTATGTGAAAGAACCGATAAACAACACTGGCGGCTTCTCATGGCGCTTATCACAGTGAATCGTATAGCTCATCTATATTTCATGAATTGCTACCGCGTTAACAGGCGCGTTATATTCATGTTATGCATAATGATATGTTAATTACTTGAATTATGCCATAAAATCATGGAACAACTCGATGCAGTGAGTGTGGTGTGTGGTGGGTGATACAACGTTAAATGCAAATCAGATGAAGTTATTAATAGAATTCTATGGCTTATTTTGTTAGCATAATACAATATACAAGTAAACTCATACAACCTGTGAAAGAGTAAATTTGTGAGATCTCAATCACCCAACATATCTATAATCAAAAGTAATAATAAAAGAACAAAACTAGTAGATTATCTTTAGTTTATATACACTTTGATTACCGTTATATTATTTAAAAAATCACATAAGTCTTGTTAATCTAATCCAGGCGTTAAAAGAAAAGAAAAATATTTTATTGGATGCGGCAACTGGGCAACAGGCAACAGTCCGAGTTGATTGCAGTCCCAGTTTCCGGAACCGTCATAAACCAGTGACCAAATTTATCTTCTTTTTACTTTTTAAAAATGTATTTTACAAGTCTTTCTCCAAGATTATTCTACTCGTATTCTAACAATACATATGAACTTCTAATGACCCTAATGGTAATGACCCAGAGCGCGCGAGCGCAGTCTATCTGATGCTGTTACCTCTTACTTTCGAGAGGCTAACCGAACCCGAAACAGTTCACCTTGGCATCTGTGCATAATGCATAATACATTATTACTTAATTGAGTGGTATTTGATAGACCCAATGATAACGACAATCGCTAAGTCAAATAGAAAAATAATCGTGGCTTTACATTCAAAGAGTGATTCTCCATTCACATGAAATTTTTTCTATACTTTTTCATTCTCTCAGGCTTTTATTTCAGGAGAACTGGACAATTACACTGTAAAAAAATATTCTAATTCTATAATAGGAACTTCTTCTTATCGTGTCTTGTCTATGATTCATATTAAGGTATATAGCATTCATGCATTGAGATATAACTTTAGAGAAGACACCGCAAATCCTTACTTTGTCCCGTTCAACTGTGGCCATCGCGCCACAACTCACTCAGTCGGTAGTTAGCTCTTTCGCTTGTGGTAGTTCCCACGATGAATAAACAAAAACTTGGTAAAAATCATAAAAATGCATTGGTGTATATGAAGTTATTGCAGTAATAACTTATCGAACACTACACAGTGCAAAGGAACAAATTTTCATCAGCAAATACATTATTTTTCACAAAAAAAGTCAATATAATTACGTCCCGCCATTTTGCATTATGGTGACATGCTGCTATGGAAACGCGTGAGAGTAGCACACAGGAGTAGCAAATATAGCGCTGAGGTATTGAGTTATGTATGATTGGACGCTTCGTTATTGCTTTAGCGCTGCAGCGCTTAAATTTTAAATTTCGAGGAATGGAACAATGCCAATACAATAAGGTAGCCCCTCTACTACTATATCTCAATGCATTCATGTAAGTATTTGGCTGAGCTTAAGCTGTAGCTTCATTTAGGTTCTTATAGGTACGAATACATATCGCTATTAAAATTGAAAAGGAAGCGA
Organism: Rhodophaea formosa; assembly: GCA_963082605.1. Taxonomy (NCBI): domain Eukaryota; kingdom Metazoa; phylum Arthropoda; class Insecta; order Lepidoptera; family Pyralidae; genus Rhodophaea; species Rhodophaea formosa. The sequence continues at coordinate 7,702,536 of OY720226.1, forward strand.
TTCAAATGCCAATATTTATTTATTTTTATTTTAGACTTTAATGCCATATCTATTACGCGACGCCCGCGCCCGTGAAGCCGTAGTACTTATTCGCGTCTAGTAGGTATTTGTTTTGGCCACTAAAAAAGAGAATAAACGAATTTTTAATTTTAGCCATATAAGTAAATTAAATTATTTGGCTTGGCGATAACTATGTATTTATAAACTGTTTGGTTTGCCTATCTAAGATACTATATACCCTCAGACATCCATTTGATTCATATTTTTATTCATATATACGACACTACTTTTACCTTCCTTTTTTAGCTTATATAAGGACTTAACAAAATTAGCTGAAGCGGTTTTCCATTACACTGATCAATTTTCCTTCGTGAACTTCGTGAACTGTAAAAATAGACCTGTGTGTGCGATCAAGTATCAGAAAAAAAATCCATAGCTTGAGGCGGTCTTACGGGCAATCAACTGGGGCGTGGTGACATGGGCTCAGGCAATGGACAACCTCTTCTAACGAGCTATCCAAAAAAGAGACCCGCAAACGCCTGTACGGAACAATCCTCACAAAGATACTCGTGCCCAAGCAAAATCAAAATTTGACAATCATATTTTGCGATTCTCCATAGCGGAATATGGGGAGCTGTATGAACTATGGACTGAATAACATATTAGTATAGCAGCTATTTAATAACATTAATTTACTTATTCTCACGCAACTCTTGAAGATTAATTTACTTGAAATTTATAATACTATGCGTCATTGATCATCAGCATCACATGAGCACATTCTTCGATATCTATCGCGATACAAAATAAATCTGTTAATGATAAAAAAATGTGTAAGCCGTAAACCGCAACTATCACGAGTTTGTAGAGATGCCGACAAAATTCCAACAGCCTTTGACCCACAGTGGAATTGGTATAAAAGTTTTAATTTTCAACGTCCTTCCTCATAAAATCCATACTTAAATACCTTTTAATACGGGTCGCCGATCGGCCGAGTTAATTTCGACTCATTATATTTTATAACCGATACTTTTAATTACAAACTCTTACAAACTGTATATGATGTAACGCATTTTTATTTTACTTTTCGGGCGCAGTCGCCTATCGCCTAATTATGCTTATGCAACTCATGTAATTATGCAATGTGAGTGTTCCGAACTACTTATATGTATACTTATCTATCTAATTTACTGCGAAGCGATCTAACTTGTTAAATTTCAATTAGTCTTTCAAAATTATTTCAATAAGTACCTGTATGAAACATAATGTTTGAAATAAGGAAATTGTTTTGTGAAAAATAGTTTGTAATTGTTTGGTAATAACATAGCAAATGTTATTTACACAATAAAAAGAATGATGATTAATACTACGCGTAGCTAATAATTATATACCTATCAGTGATAAGCTACTACTAAGACAGTGGCCTCAATAGCTCATAATATAATTTAGGTGTACCTAAGGGATTTTCGTGGGAGTTGGTAGCTCAATCTGCCGATTCAAGAACGGGCATTTTTTATCGATCACTACCTGCTTCCGGTGGATGGAAAACATCAGACAATCTTTCCATACAATGACATTTAAAATAGTCTAGATCGTAAGTATCTTTATTTTTGTTTAAATTGAAGTTCTCCTAAAACGATTTTGCAAATTGATTTAATTGAGCTTTATAATATGAAACTGGCGTAATTTAGTGTTATCAATGCCCGCTCACATGAACAATGTGTGAAATAGTTAAAGTAGACTGTCATTATGTAGATATTGTACTAGTATAGATTTGTGGCCAGAAGCTCGCATAAATCAATTAAAGGACCTACGCTATCATTGATTACTACCTGATAACTGTATACCGTACAATACTGATACTTTGCATCTCTATAAAGCTCTTTAAAAGCCGGCAGATAAGAATAGGCCCACTCCAAGCCTTCCCGTAGATGTTGTAGAAGGCAACTTAGAAACCACAAGGTAAAGAAAGCTTATAACATCAAACAGACCTCTCCAACCCGTCTGACCAGCATGGAGAGTGTAGGCCAAATCTTCTGACTGCTCGGGCTAATACTACCAGAGTTATAGGTAGTACAGAGAGGGTAGTGCTCCTGCAGTAGAGACTTAAAGGAAACCTGATGATGATGATGACGTATCTTTTTGTTTCTTAAAGAAAGGAATTAAATTTTAATATCTGCAATCAAGTACCTAGATTGAAGATATGAAGTGCGTATATGTAACAATGCTATTATCTTATGCCCATTGAGTCACATCTAATTGTCGGCCATCGGCCACGTAACACATAATCACCTGCGCCTGCAAATCCATCGTTTATGTAAGACGTGCATAATAGAATTGTTAGTCTTCAGACACAATGTATTGAAAAGGAGCAGTCAAGCCTAACTACAGGACCACCTTCGTGTGGAAAGTCCCTGGAGATGATAATCAAAGCAATATTATACTTTTAATGGAGTGCATACGGACGGGATCCGTTTTAAACTCTATCATCATCATCAAATTAAGAAGCTGGGATTGTCAGTTGAGCTCTTCCTATTCTTCTCTTTCTTCCGCTAGCAAGTTTCTATAGTCAGCCGCCTGCTTGACACATACTCACCTTGTGAATAGATTCCGCTTTGCATGTGATTTTTAAGCTAGATAATTACTAGTGGCTCTGTGATCAGACCGCGCTAATCTAATGACTGTATAATTTCCAAAAATTTAGACCACAAAATGTTATGTAATTTTCGAACTCGATTGAGAAATACGACCTGTAAAGGAGAACAGCCAGACACCTAGCTATACTATGTTGCTTATTCGTAGCACCTATACTACTTGTACTATTATGTATTCTGTGCCTATACGAAGAAATTTTTAGCGAGACGCTTTGCTTGCGGTTCGCGCTTGCTCGGCAATAATTCTATATCGACTATAGGGAAAAAACATTTAAGTTCGTTGCCTTGAGTGTTTAAAAAATACATTCATACTACAAGATATATAAGAGCATACATTCATGCATACATACAATAGTATCACGTTTTATACCTTAGGGGGTAAACAGAGCCTAAGGCTATAAGACCGAATGACCACGTTTAGCATGTTGATCGGCCTAAAGATGGATACGGAATCAAAATACATGGTGACGGGTTGCTAGCCGCACCGCCTATTTACATCCTTAGATTTGCACCCATTACCTCGGTCATGCCTCGGTCGCTTTCTACGGCCTGCGCGGGGAGAGAAGCAGCTGGTACATTCTACCATTTTTATTTTCTCCCAGACCAGCCTGAAAGAATATGTTTTTTAATTATAAAATTTCACGAATATGAAGGGAGGAAGAGAAAATTAGCCATGTAGGCTGTCAGTAGTGTTGTGGACATGAGGTTTTGCGTAATCCGATAAGCCGTACCGCTGCCGATTTAATGAAAATATTATCTGTGAATGGCCAATTACCGCAGATCGGTATCTATTTGTTTACGTATTCGAGAACATTAGCTACTACATAACTGGTTTCTGATGTAGGTAATTACTTTATTAAGCATTCACAATACTATACTGCTACTTTCTCATCCCCAATCCATTTGAGCAAATAGCATACCTTTATCTCGTTCCCCCAGTCCAACAAACTCCTACCATTCCCGGTTTCGATGGGCAGCAGCGTTGGAACCGATATAGGCCAAACAAACTCCCCTCATCAACCAGTATGCCAAGCGTGGTGAGTATGGCAAAAATTCCTCCAATGATAAAGATCCTGGGGGGGGGGGGCCTTTTCTCTGTAATGATTACGACTGTAATGATGAACGCTATATCATCATCATCAGGTCTTTGATAGTCTCCACTGCAGGAGCACGACCCTCTTTGTCCACCAGAGCCATAATTAGCCAGGGCAGTCGGAGGATTTGGCCTACACTCTCCACGCTGGCCAGACGAGTTGGGAATTTACTATCATTGTCTTGTTTATTAAACAGCTGAAGAAAGCATTCACGCGTTCATTCTACCGAAGAAATTTAATATTATAATATATGGTTGAGATATTTGACGTGCAGGTTTGAAGCGAGGTAGCTCAGTTGGACAGAGACATAAGGTCGCCAATTCAATTCAAGCAAGACCGATCCGTGTAAGAAGTTTTTCACCCTACCTTAATTATTTATTTGAATACCTATATTACGCAGGTCTCCTCCTTCAAATATTAATGCCAAGGATTACCGTTAATTTGTGATCCACAAATTAACAGTAATGTAAATGTAACATTTCCAATTAATTTTATTCAAGAAATAAAAAATATGTGAAAAATCCACAAGGGCTGGACTTTTTCCCACATCTTATTTCTTTTTGTTTTCTTATTATTCTTAATAAGATTATATTCAGAATAGCATTGTGCATAATAACACCTATAAAATATTGAGATGAATTTTGCCTGAATATTACATAAACAAAAACTTTGTGAGTGCCTTTGCTAAACCATACGATAATTATAGACTTCACTGTACATCATATTATTACAAATTATGTAAGGTACAGATATGCTCTAATTCTCTTCGCCACAATAAGTTTATGTTGTATTTATATTAAAATCATTTTATTAAAAAAAACATGAACTAGCTGTGCTTAAGAAGGTAGACAGCTACGTCAGATGAATTTATGGAGCTTGATACTATTCCGAAAATTCGAGAACATAAATCTGACACCGCCATTCACACAAAAGAAAAACATCAAACACATAACCAACTAGAAAGATACAATAGTCTTTGACTTAAAAAAATCATTATATATATATATATTTATATATTTTTTAAGTCATATATATATATGTATATATATATAAATATATCAAGACATGAGATTATTGGGAAAACATAGGTAAATGTTTCTCCTTATCGATTCAAAATGGTTTCAATTAAAACGTGCAAAGTAGTAAAATATACGTGACCTGTCTGTACCGTCGATATTTTATACTATTATCTCTATTTTGCTCGTAACATCTGCCGCTTCCGGCGACCCAGTTCCAGCAAAAGTGGAACTAATTCGAGATGGCAACACTCAACCTTCAAACCGCGATCTACGGCAAGCTCCCTACAGGGTGCTTAAATTCGCAGTTACATCAACTTTCAACTTTTCGTACTAACACAGAATACCTACATAATAGTACAAGGCACTAATTTTTGATATCCATGAGCGTTCGTTCACGATTTTGCATTCGTTTTTTGAATGTAAGATACCATATTATGAGCTATTTTGTATGTAGTAATCGTAAATATATTTATCTATATTATACTAATATTATTAAGCTGAAGAGTTTGTTTCTATGGTTGAACGCACTAATCTCAGTAATTCCTGGATAGATTTCAAAAATTCTTACACCGGTGGATAGGTACGTTGTCCCTGAAAGTGCATGTAGCCTGTATCGTCCACATTGCGAAGCTGAACGAACACATTTGTGTGTAATGAAACGCATTCTAACACGTGTGCAGCGTCCATACTATCGTTAATAGTATGTTGCAGCTTATGTTAAGGAATGTGTGTCCTGTACGGCTGTAAGTGGGAAATAAAGCCTGTAACTACCTCCTTGCGAATCTCCACATTTGCTTGTAACGAATCGTATTTTAGACACATGTGAAGCATCCATACTATCATTAATAGTGTTGCAGCTTTTGGTAAAGACCGTGTATCACCCTGTGTAGCTGTAAGTGGGGAATAAAGTCTGTAACTACCGTCTTTGCGAAGTTACACATTTGCGTGAAACGCAACGCATTCCAGACACGCGTCATGCGTTTGCACTATTGTTTATTATATCTTGCGGCTTAGGGTAAACCTTGCTCTGGATTTTAATGTACATAATTAAGAAATTAATTTGTCACAGTGGCCGCCTGTTAGTACTCAGCGTAGAGACAAGGAACGAAAAGAACAATCAATAGAAGCAAATACATTTACATCTAAGTATTTAGTGAGTACTTCCAGAACTTTTTTCGGGATGAAAGGTACTTACCAGTTCTTTTCGGGGCCTCAAATTAGCTCCATACTACATTTCGCCTAAATAGGTCAGTAATCGAAACGTGAAGGTAACAGACAGAGGTAGATACTATTGGTTGAAAGTGTATGTTAAATAGATATCTCTCTCTCTCTCTCACCAAAATAAAACTTTGCCATTTATGGCAAATTAAAAATTAAACAACCTGAAAATTTTATTTGCTACAGCTCACTATGTAATCTTGTCAGAAACACATCTCATTTGCATTCTAACTTCTAATTTATGCTATACCTAACTGACAGTGCAACTCTGGTAACCTTCCGAAATTTTGGTGTATTTTCAAAAGATCTCAGATAAAACATTACTTTGAATTATCCTTAAATTCAATTAGGTACTTAAAGATATTTATTAAAATTAGTTGGAAGAATCTCTTTGACCTGGCGAAAGTAAGAAAATGTAGGATAAAGCATAATAAAAAGATATCTTTTCGATGTCTGTCTGTCCCTATGTATGCTTAAATCTTTAAAACTACACAACAGATTTTGATGGGTTTTTTTTAAATAGATAGAGTGATTCAAGAGCAAGGTATAAATGCTTAAAACATGCCCGGGTGCAGCCGGCAGGTGTGGATGTGAATCAGCTACTCTAGCACTTTCCTTACCTTACCATACTGCGAATTTTTTTTATGTCATAGGACGGCAATCGAGCACGCGGGTCACCTGATGGTAAGTGATCACCGTTGCCCATGGACTAATGTAAGACCAGAGGTATGACAAGAGCGTTGTCGGCCTTTTATTTTTCCCTCCCCAGAAGAGAGGTGGGATGGGCCTCCAGCACTCTCACTCACCGAACGAAGCATAGAAGCTGTAAAGCTGCTACTCAAACGTCGATTTTCTGTGAGAATGTGGTACTTCCTCAGATGAGCCGGCCCATTCATGCTACCAGCTAAAGTGATTTTCACCGGTAGCGTGGCTCTACCACATACAGAGCGTCTACTAGTTTCTACCGCGTGCTCTACCAATATAGGTTACTCTACCATATTTACTAGTGACGACGTGGCGTTCTAACTCTATTAACCAAATTCAAAATCATTAAACATCTACTTTACATTACATACTGGTAGAATAATCCAAATTAGTAGAGTAGTTGTTTGTTTGTTTGTTTGATATAACAAAACAAAAAGTAAGTAGAGTAGGAAGCTAGTGTACTCTACCACCAACTGCACCCATGTAACGTAGGTTTAGCAGCATGTTTGGGAAAAATCTCGATGTAGTACAGATGAAATAGAAAACAAAATAACTATGAACAAGTAGAATTAGTTAAGTATTTTGAGAATTCCTATTCCTCAACTACCCTTCCTAATTTTAAATACTTATCCAAAATAATGAAATAAAATTATGGTTTAAAATTTGGGACACTCGGGTTTTTGTGAAAAATCGAAATCCATCTAGCCCTTTGGAAGATAACAAAAATTATAGTAAGTTGATGACAATTAATAGGTGAATTCGGAAGGTACCAACTCGCTCGCAGTCACAAGTTAAGAATAACCCGCAAAATACACACATACTTAATACAGCCCTACCTTCAACTTTGATTTTATGCTACGGATACACATGCTAGTTTTGAGCATGCTTGTTTGTGTCCCGCACATGACCTGCACACGCGTATACTTAAAATAAGCATGCTTGTTTGCGGTTGCGGTATGCAGCGGTATACTCAAAAACTACCCTTCCCCCTTCCAGCCCCGCTTCAAAAAGCATACTCAATAATCGACCCGTGATAGATTTTTTAACATGCTACTAAGTAGCGAAATACGAAGTAGCATGCTCAAAACTCGATCGCGGGTCTTTGAGCATGCTACTTAGTGCTTACTTGCTTTTAGTGTTTATCCATAGTTGTTAACACGTGCTTCTAAGTAACTCGTGCTCAAAACTAGCACGAAAGCGTGCTACTAAGTAGCATGTGTATCCGTCCTACGAAAGCAGCGAAGGAAAAAGTAGAAATGAAATCAATCAACGCTATATGGAGTCTACGTTCATGTACGTCAATCAATCGACGGTGGAGTAGGTACCTACCTATATAAGCACAGCTCTAGGCCGTGCTCGACACAATGTCTTTGAAGCGGCGCCGCACCAATCACAGCGCGGGGCCAGGGGTGGCGGAAACTTTGCGAGGAAATTCAATTAAACTTGAGCGCCCGCCCTTATCTGATGACTCCGTGGAGAGGCCTGCTACGTAACGAGATGCTGTAGGGCTGGTGGGGACTTGACAGATATTGCATAATATTGAATGGCAATTTTTATTGGCCGTTTTTTAAACATAGATGTAGCTTAATAATCGTTATATTACAGTGTTTGACACATAGTCATAAGTATATAGGTATACTTGGTAATGATTGATTTACTCTATAAGGATAGGAGTTAGGTCACTCTTCTTTAATCTTTTTATGTGTTTGAGTGGCTAGTACAAGCGTTCTAAAGTGTATATAGTCCCTGACTCCTGATTGATTGCGATTTTCCAAGTGGTTTGCTTGAAAAGTTTCAATTTTATTATGGATGGTAGATCTCCAAGAAGAGACCTTTTGATAGCAAGCTTCTCCCAACCTTTATAACGTAGATGTTGACCACCATGCTTCCGTTTGCCCATTTCTGAGTAAAATACTGCTATAGGCAAATGGTCCACTCCACCAAAGCTACCGTTGTGTTGGTCTAAAGTGTAGTCATTCATTAAAAGCTTTCTAAAACAAACTAGACGATAACTAATAATCCTTTCGTGTTTACATAAAGCTGCAGGCATTATTCCATCCATCAGTCTCTACAAAGTCTCAAGATTCCAAGCTGGCAGCCCTACGTCTCGGCCAATAACGTGTAAATCCCCATCCCTCTGAAGCGAAGCGTCAAGCGCGACTCGTAACCGCTAAGCCGACCTGTGACGTTATCTCACCCCACTTAAGGTTGCCAATCCTCACCAGTGTACCTCGCAAGGACCTCTACACAACTCCCGAAACAATCTTCAACTAATAATAAACTTTATTACAACGAAGTAAAGAAGAAAATTGAGTTTGGCGACGGTTGATGGTAATTTTGGGAGGTATAATCAAGGGATTCGCTGTCACGTGACGATAGCCTTCAACGGATTTTCGGAAGGAATTGTGTCGGTTCCAATAAGGCAAGGCGTTTTAGGTAAAGGCTTTTGGAGCGCGCTTAATAAAATATGGAAGAACGGTTCATGTAATACAGATAAATAGAAAAGGTAAACCCACAAATGGAGTAACCAATTTATACAAATGCAAAAGGGATACAATGATGGATGAAGGAAGAAGGTAGATATATTATATACTATACAAGGTGTAATCGAATTCATTGGCCCGTAAAATGTTAATGTTTAGATACATGTAAAATCATTTCTTGCATTAACACTTAATCTCTGGTACAATTAAGTACAATTTTAAAAAAATGTTCCAAATTGCACCCTTTCATATAGCATAATCTCAGTGGTAACGAATGGGGATTGCTAATATCTATTTCTGTTACCTACTGACCTTTTCGAAATATTTCCTGAAATAAATGCAGTAGATAAATAAGAAACCTACATCTCCTAAATCAATGCCACAACGTATTATTTAAAACTTTCTGGAAAATTATGATTTTAGATTTTAGGGTTAAGTTTAATGTAACCTTCAAGGTTGGGAGCAGCAAATGCAGAAGAAACAACCAGCACGGCGTGATGCTGAATATTCAACAACCTCGTTCAACTCACAATATTTGTATTTTCTTTTATTATCATGCCTACTTTTATTTTAAACAGTATTTTTCTATACTTAAAATGGAATTCGAATAATAAAGTTATCTAACCAACCAGTTATGTTTGAAGCTGATCCAACGGAACAGCTGGTCCATTTACCAACAGTCGTAAAATCTTTAGCAGGCAAATGCATTAACGGCACAGCATAATCTAGACCAGCATAACACCAGTTATTAGAGTAGAATAACTTCCCTCTGACGCAACTATTAAATTCGGCCATTGATTGTAAATTATGATAGATGATGCTCAACGTATGACTATATGTAGTTTGGAAAATAGACCTGTATTTGCCTTATTCCTCATTTGAATTGCATAGAGATTAAGTGATGGATCAATATTCAAACAATATCCAATATATAATACCAATGTAGGTATATAGAAAAACGTTTAACGCATTTGCGCGTCTTGTTTTAGGGGAAACTACCAGGAGTACTGGAGACTAACATGGACTGAAGTAGGAGCACTAATTTTAGATAAGATTTCAAATTAAATAAAACGGTAAACGGCTAAAAATATGCGTGTACAACTTTGATTTTTTGTGTTTGTATGTAAAGAATAATCCCAAACCCAACTGGATCTAATTTGAAATTTATTCTTTAACCACAGTAAAGCTACATTTACAGGGTGGGTAACATAGGCAAATCTTTTTTGTAGACAACGTCGCGGGAAAAGTTAGTAAGTATTTAATATATAGAAAGTAGGAGCACTCAGAGTGAGAGAAAGACTCAAACTCGATGTGCGCCTGACAGACAATAAGCGTTGTCTAGCCTTTTACAAATCTATGAATACGGCCGATATCTATACATGACGGCGTATAAATAATCGTAATGCTTTATATAATGGTTTTGGTACCTAATTGTTATAATTAGGTATTCATATTTTTGTTAGACAATTCAGGAAATAAGACTTTTTATTTATTTTTTGTTAAGTACTCGTATCTTCCTATTGGTAGTCATCTCTGCTCAAAACCTGGAAGACAATCCTTTTAGATCAATATTTTTTTGTTGATTTTTAAAAATATGATATACTTCTTGTCGACTCTTTGTTATCTGTATTTTTATCCCCTCAATTAATGATTTTTCATCATCATCATCATCAACATAATGGTCTACGAAGCTTAGGTTAGAAATCGAAACTGAATTGCGAATTTAACTCCCATGACGCTCTCGTTCCTTGATTTCCCTCTCCTTAGGGAATACCATAAGGGACAAAATTACTGCTGAACTGATAAGCCAATAACTTAGTATAACTAGTGTCTACATTTAAAAAATTTCTATGTGATTTCTGTGGATTTCGATTCAACGTCATTACCTCCATATAATTAAAACTCGATAAACCATTACCAGTAGCGTAGCACTTAAAATTTTCGTAATGAAAAATCTACTTTCATACTATTGACCGCGGCAACATTTAATTCAGTATTTATCGCTGCCTCCCATTTGCCATAGTGTCAATGCAAAACCGCAGATAGGTATAAAGTACAATGAATTTATTAATACCGAAATCCAATATTAAATTCGGACGCCAGTTTCCCCAAAAGAGGATTTCATTCGAAAAACCGTATTGCTAAGCCTCGATTCACTTTAAAACGTTATAACTTATAATTCTATTAATCGAAATTGTACTTTAAATTTATAGCGATAAGATTCAAATTTTCGTGTTATGATGTGATGTTGTGCCTTTTGGAATGGGATTAGAAGTTGCGGGAAAAATGGGAAAACGGTGACAGGGCTGAGAGCCGTGATAGCGCGCTGAAAGCGTGGTGACTGAAACAGGGCTGTCAATTTATTTCTTTGAGATAAATTATTATTTGACACGTTTATCTTTATACTCGTCTAATTCTTTCTAAGTGGGTGAAAACCTATATTGCAGAGTAGGGAAAGAGGACCACCTAAAGAAAGATAGAACGATCTGTTTTTCTCCTACCTTATATGTATATAGGTAGGTCATAGAAGTATGAATAACGAAATTTTTTTTTTTAATCTATGAGGTAGGTACATTAGTAGATATTAGGTACCTACTAGCATACAGGTAATACTAGCATGTGATAAATATAACATTATTTCACACAAATCGGTGACTTACGGTCAATGTACTTATTTAAGATGTGTTTTTGTGCTTATTTATAAATGACTAGCTGTTACCCGTGGCTTCACCCGCGTAATATATAGCCTATGTCCTTCTCGATACCCTAACCTATGTGTATGCAAAAGTTCATGATGATCGGTTCAGTAGATACGGCGTGAAAGCGTAACAAACAAACAAATAAACAAACAAACTCACTTTCGCATTTATAATATTAGTTGGGAAGTTGGGATTAGGTAGTGTACTAGTAATTTTTAACAATAGCAATACGTCATTTCCACTATTATTTTATGAGACCGATCCCTTGCATACTTACGCATACGCGCGCTCTGACTCATCATCAAGTCATCCAAACAAGTAGCATCCCAAATACTCGATCCTTCCCTCGCTTTAAAAACGGTTTCGATGACGAGCAGGAATAGAAATAACCGAACAAACTGTGCTCACCAACCTGTCCGCCAAGCGTGGTGAGCATAGCAAAAAATGAGTTCTTGCGGCTGAGATATGATGTAGATGATTTCATAGAGAGATATAATTTTACCTTAGAAATTGCAATCAAAACATGCACAACTTACTTAACTTTTGTCTCCATGCACTTTAATAGAGTAGGTTTATAAACAGAAAACTCGTTCGATACTTATCTCTTTTAACTGTTTTTTCCAAGTAAAATGTACTGGCTGTTACTACATGTTACTTAATGTATTACTTAATATAGGATAATCTCAACATCTAAGAAGTGGATGATGTAATTTAAATAAAACCGCTAATCGCGTATCTACTCCTCTGGTAGCTTCATCAACTTTAATATCTACTGAAATCCTACTTATATGTATCTTATCTTATCTTCATTGGGGCCGATTATAAATCGGAAGCACGTCTAACCTTTGGGTTATTTTGTACTTACCCCATGCCTTACTCACTCACACGGTACTTATATGTAGATATAACAACTATAACTTCTTCATCAGGTCTTTTTTAGTCTCCACTGCAGGAACACGACCCTCTCTGTACTATCAGAGCCATTTATTAGCTAGAGCAGTCGGAGGATTTGGCCTACGCTCTCCACGCTGGCCGGACGGGTTGGAGAGGTCTCTTTGATGTTTTTATGCTTTGTTTTAATTGTATCTATCAATACGTTCTTTATATTTTTTTTGGAAAGACGAAAAATAATCACTTTTATTAACTATTTATATTATTTATTTATACCTATTTATTTTCATGTTTTTCACGACAGCTACAAGTTTACTCTAGAAGTACCTACACAACGTGTACCTATTTGAAAGGTAAATAAATACCTATGTACGGACAAATCACACAGATTGAGCTATCCCCAAAGTTCATAAGTAATACTTGTGTTATGGGATACAAACTCAAGGATACTATATTTTATAACAAATAAATATATAGATAAACATCCAAAGCCCAGGTCAATCTGAAAAAGATCATTTTTCATCTTGACCTGACCGGGGATCGAACCTGGGACCATCCGTGTCACATAAGGTATAATTTATAACTTACTACACACCTTTCAGTAATAAATTGTTTGCATGCTATGTGCAATAAAGCATTGATGAGATTTATGAATAGAATAGAATAGAAAAATCTAGATTCAGTTATTTTCAAATGGTACACTAACACACAATAACAATAGTTAACATAAAGTTAGTACAGTTCACCAATTTCGTAAAAATAAAAATAGAAAATTAAACAGTTATATTAAAAGCCACTGAAAGTGAGTTCCACTCAGCATACATTGCTGACTGTCATATATAACAGTCGGCAATACTGGTCTTCCGTGGAATCTTCAATAGTAGGTACCTATAGATGAGTCCGTAGTTCTGTAGTATCTTTTACTTACTGTTACTATACCAGTCACGCAATACTCAACCGCTGAAATGGCAGGATCCTTTCAACGGTTGTGTTGCGATGATACATATTCCAAATATGCCTGTCTGTAATGCCTGTCTACAAATACATACATAGCGAAGTTTGATCGTATTGGACCCGTAAAGGGGTGATACAGCCCGTCGATATGATCAACTTTTCCTATGGGAACATTGCAGGGAACTCTAAAAACATTGATATTCCCTCATAATAATATAAAGTCTTTGTATTTTAAGGATCCAAAACACAGAGATGTAGTATTATTCTGATATCTATGATCCAAAATGATCACAATTTCACCATGTATATGATACAAGGAAACTAAGTGAATATACCTAAGGGAAAATAAATTACTTGTGGTGAATAGCAGCCCTGAGGCCACAGGCTGTATCAAGCGCTCCAGTGGAAAAATTAAAAAAGAAAGCGCGCCATATTGGCCCCGCAAGTTCAATTAACGCGCGGGCCGCTCGTGACGTCACTCAGCGGGATTTATACCGCACACGGGCACACTTCGTTCCTTTATTATTTTCAATTATGGCGCTTTGCCATTGTTTGCCGTACGTTCGGGTACCTAATACTAAATTCCCATCCCCTGCAGAATCTCAGAATAGATGGAATGGAACCGCTGGACGATGTTTATCAACTGTCGCCATTTTGTTTTTTTCCAAAAAGCAAGATGGCGATAAGTAGTTTGTTACGCGATATAAACGGTGTTGAGGAAATCATGCTATCGCTCAGCTTACTGTTAACTGGTAACCGCCTACACCCAAGCCAGGATAAGCACTTCTGGCAGAAGATAAGAAATGCTGTTCTTCAAAGGCTTTCGCCATAGTTCCGATAGCTAGCCGATCTGAGAGGCTACGCATGCAATCCCGGCTTTGCGGCAGACTTTGCTGCCTCTCCAAGCCTTGCGCATATAGCCGACGCCCAAATGCGAGGTCCATTCCTCCTAGAAGCCTCATGTTGATGTTGCCAATACCGGTTGAGGGCACTCTGACCTCGCTTCAAACTTAGAGGCTTCAAACGAAATACTCCACAGTAAAACCAATGAAACAATGAAAGCGTACTAAGTTAGGTCAAGAATCCATGCTAACGGAGCAGTTGAGACAAGACGGCCACTTGGCGCATTTGAAAATAGCTAATTAGCCATCTCGGGGCCCCGACTTCGGTTCCCCGCGAGGGACCTAAGGTACCAAATTATGGGCTCCGGTTTCCGGTCTTTTGTGTCCACCGGACCCACAACACGTTTCCCGCTTAGTAAGTACCTTGTAGGGTGGAGAGTGTAGGCCAAATCCTCTAACTGCTCTGGCAGTACAGAGAGGGTCGTGCTCCTTAAGTGGAAACTAAAAAAAGATCTGATGATGATGATGTATTTACATATAAAACCGGCCAAGAGCGTGTCAGGCCACGCGCAGTGTAGGGTTCCGTAGTTGCGAATGACAACTTTGAGTTCACACTGGTCACACTCGCACCTCACAGTTTAACGACCGAAAACATCTAACAATGAAAATTGTATGAATTTTTGCATTTTCGAGTACATTTTATAAGTTGGTTGCCCATAACTTTTTAGTTTGTACTTAGTACTCAGCTCTGATAGTTTTCCTTTCAACTTCAGTATATATACTACTGCTGTAATTTTTTTCATGTAACCATATTTAACCGTTTAGAAGATAGAGGGGGGGGGACACTTACCTCTAACATAATTTGCACTTTAAAACCAAATATTTCGGAAACGGATCCCTAAATTGAAAAATGATGTTCTATACCTCACAATATTTTCCAAAGACCTTTTTAACGATACCCCACACGATGGGTTAGTAGAGAAAAAAAAATTACTCCCCCACTTTACTTTATGGGAGCTACCCTAAAAAAAATTTCCCTAAATCGAAAAAAAGTGTTCTCAACCTCACAATATTTTTTTTAGACCTATTTAACAAATTTGTAAAGAAAAAAATATTACTCCCTCGTTTTTTTTTTATAAGAGCTACCCTAAAAAATTTTTTTTCAAGATTTTTTTCTACCACTTTTTCAGCATGAATAATGTACATATCCATACCAAATTACAGCTTTCTAGTACTTATAGTCTCTGAGTAAAATCGCGGACGGACAGACAGACAGACAAACATGGCGAAACTACAAGGGTTCCTAGTTTACTACGGAACCCTAAAAACCAAGATAGACATAATTTTAAAGTACATCATAAAAAGAGCTAACGGTAATGGTATGCTACGCTAATGGTTATTTATTTATTTATAACACTTTATTGCACATTTAAAACAGATTACAAAAGAAAAAATGCATAGAAAAAGAAATGTACAAAAGGCGGCCTTACCGCACAGCAATCTCTTCCAGACTACCTTTGGGTATTTGAAAATGAGAGAGAATATAATAGGTGCAATAAGAAAGAGATAGATAGCATTAACATAAATAATTCAATTATTATACTTACATAAATATATAAATAAATAAATATAAATAAATATATACGGACAAAGCACACAGATTGAGCTAGCCCCAAAGTAAGTTCTTAAGAAAGACTTGTGTTATGGGATACTAACTCAACGATACTATATTTTATAACAAATACATATATAGATAAACATCCAAGACCCAGGTCAATCTGAAAAAGATCGTTTTCCATCATGACCTGACCGGGGATCGAACCCGGGACCCCCGCGTCGCAGACTGGCGTGGTAACCGCTGCGCCACGGAGCTCGTCAAATATACATACATACACTTATAATATAGCATATAAAATAATGTAATACAAATGGGCGAACAACAAGATGGAAATACAAAAAATATGGAATTATAAAGAAGAAAGAAAATTTGATTTGACTTGCGATTTAAAACTGGCTAGGTTATGGGATAATATGACCACGTACCATCAAGCGCAGCATCGGACAGCCACCGACCATGTGGTCGAACGACCTAAACCTGACCAAGGTAGCAGAGAAACGCTAGCTGGATGCAGGCCGCTTCCAACCGGTCATTGGAAATTCTTACCTATGTCTAACTGTTAACTTCTTGCGGCTAAAAAACATGTACAAACAAAATACTAGGTATATCCATGGTTGTTTTTTACGTCAACGATATTGATTATATGACACGCCGGGGATAGAAATGAATCTAATGACTCCTCACAGTTCAAAACTGGTCTAACTGTTTAGGCTACAGGATAGAAAATTGGAACAGACATGCATAATCACTTAGATAAATACTAATACGCCTGAAAAACATTACCCTCTGGGTGGGTCTGTCTGTCGGATAAAACCCAGGAAACTTCGACTTTACGTGTTATTGGCTAAATACGTCATGCGTAAATGCAACACAATAAAAAACACTTGTCAATGACGTGTCAATGTCAATGTCAATTCGCCTCATCCTTATGTAGGTTACTGTCAGTCAGTGACGTAAAAGGTAAAATGTAAACTTGTCTTGTTTTGGGTTTTATTGTTGTAAAGTTTACTTTTAAAAATAAATTATTTCGTACGCAAAGCAGTATAAAACATTCATTAGCCTATTTTTTTCACCAAATACCTATTTACTTAATAATCATACACCGTAAAGTCTAAAGTTACAGTGAGATCTCTGGCCGGCCGGTGTAATCAAGTTCTTACCAACACAATGAGTAAAAAAGCCCCTAATAAAAAACAAAATGATAGAAAAGTACAAAAAAATGCTTCGACATCATCATCATCATTTTTTCCGGTATTTATGAAGTTATTTACCTATATATTATTATAAAAGTAACCTAAAAACATTATACTTGCAGTGTCACTCTTTATAAAAAGAAGTTGCATATGTATGTACCTATATTTGTGAAGAGTATATATATTTTCTTTAAAAGTTATCTAGACTTACATGAAAAGGTTTTGAAAGCATAAAACTTAAATAAAATTAATATTTACAAATTAAAAAGGCAGAATTAATACCAATTGGGCTATTTGTAACTATTAGGTATTACATGAATTCTTTGTTACTAAAATCAGAAAAACTATATTTCAGATTGGAAAAATATTTTTTCTATCAGCGATCCTGTCAGCACTAGCTTCTTTCTATGTGTACAAGATTCTCAGCACCCCTCCAGACCTGCCCCCATTGGAGTTGGACCAGTGGTGGGGACCATACCCTATTGATCAGCAGCGAGACCTCTCAATCAGACCGTTTGAAATTGAGTTTTCTGATATTGTAAGTTATTATTGTTTACTTTGATAAAGACGTAATGCTATAGATATATTTTTGAATTCTCTCGCCACAGCTGGGCTGGTGATGGAGACCTGGGTAATGTATTTTGGCCCTCATTCATATAACTAAGTAATTAGGTTTGCTTGGTTTTTGTTTTAAATTAACCTTAAGCCCTTTTTATAGCCTGATAGGATCCTCTATATTAAATCTTCCCAATGATTTAAAATTGGCACAGGCTACCACATTCCGCAAGATAAAGAAATTTTAATTGGTTTACCTACTTTTAAAACAGACTAACAAGAATTAATTTGAAAGAAATATAAGTAACACAATAGATAAGGACAAATTAAACAAACTGAGCTAGCCCCACACTAGTTTGTCAACTTGTGGGATACTACTCAATATAAACATTCAAGACCCAGGCCAAAGAGAAAAAGATTCTGTTCCATCATGACCTGACTGGGGATGAACCTGGGACCACTTGTGGTGCAGGCTAGCGTATTGACTGCTGCGCCAAGAGAGAATGTCTGAACACAAACATGTTGTCTAATCCAGTTGGCAGATAAGAAAAGAAACATGAAACGGAGTGTGAGTGCAGCCCCACCACCAAGGGGGCTCAGGGGCTAAGGCAAGAGAATCGCGACGAATTTATCGTCGTGCCACCTATTTTCCATATTCTCTTAGTATGTGTCTTCACACGGCGATGTTATCGCCTACCGAATAGAATATTAATTATGTAAGATAGGAGCGCGGACTCGTCGCGACTCTTTCGCTCGTGGAGGCGAATCCTTATAGGCGTACTACATCTTCCGATATTGTCTCTGACGAAAACGGACGCCGCTTTGCGTAAGTCACGTAAAGAGACATTAAGGTATTGCGGCGGCCCTCTCGTCAGAGACTGAATATCGGAAGATGTAACAAGAGCTTTAGTTCCCACTTAACTAATTGGATTTGTCAAGAAACGTCTAATTTATTTTGACTTTTTGAAAAATTGCAGATAATAAATGACCTCCGAGAGCGCCTTCTACATCGCCGTCCGTTCGTGCCGCCGCTAGAAAACGCCGGTTTTACATACGGCTTCAACTCCAACTTCCTGACGCAAGTGCTGGACTACTGGCAGAACAAATATGGCTTCAAAGACAGCGAGCGCTACCTCAACCAATACCCGCACTTCAAGACCAATATTCAAGGGCTGGATGTGCATTATGTCCATGTGAAACCGAGAAATGCTGAGAATGTAAAGGTTAGTACAATAGGACATATTACTGAAAGCTGTGCCTCCAGAGTGCACCACTAGCACCTGCAGTAAAAAAGGTTTGACACTGACATGTATGTACTAGTCAATGTCAAAGTCACAATTAATTTGTAAAATTATACATTTATCCTTTATTAATTTGATTTTAAATAACTCCTATGACTATGAGTATTAAAATATAAAAATGCAAATGTGCTGCGTATTCGGATGTAAAATAAAGGCAATTTATTGCGAGTTTGACATACTTGTCAATGTCATACATTTGTTTACTGTCTCTGCTAATGCTGCCCTCTGGCGGGAGAACATTGCAGTCTTATCTCCTATTAGTAAAATGTGATACATAAAAGACCGCCAATCTGAAAAAGATTATTTTCCATTATAACTTGGCCGGGGATATCCCGGGTTCGATACATAGGTTGCCATATTAAAAATTAGCATGTTTGATATCAAGTATATCAACTATACTTTGTGAAATGTAGAATGGCTTCCATCCGAGAATCCGAGGCAGCATGACTTACCTTACTATACATAATACATACAGACCGAATCAAAGTCTACGGCCGCTCGGATATTAGCTGCGTGCTGCGCAGTACGCGACCCACTCTCCCTGCGCGCGACCCGCTGAGCCTATGTATTGTGTACTGCGCATCGACTCGCGCGATGTTTCGAGCCGCCATAAAGTTTGATTCAGACTGTACCTACATTTAAAATAACAGTGGAAATTGACATATCACATCCTGTATTTTATTTCAAACATACATATTAATTTCATCTCCCAAACCAGCATGGAAGGAATGTTTTATTTCCTTGCTCAAAAGATGATCATTGTGTAATATTTTCAGGTTGTGCCCTTGCTGATGTTGCATGGCTGGCCTGGTTCGGTGCGCGAGTTCTACGAGATGATCCCATTGCTGAGCAAGCCTCGCCCGGAGTTCAAGTTCGTGTTTGAGCTGATCATCCCTAGCTTGCCAGGATTCGGGTTCTCTCAGGTAAGTACGATTTTCCACCATTCACTCCAAGACAAGTAATGGATGTGGGGAAGAAGGCAGCCAAACTTAAATGGGACTGGGCGGGCCATGTCTGTAGGATGCACCTAGAAAGATGGGCGAAAATAACAACGGAATGGGTTCCTTTGGGCTGGCGTCGGAACCGAGGACGCCCAAGAACAAGATGGGCAGAGGACACGAAAAAAATTGGGAAATAATCGCCAAGGACAGAGAGCTATGGCGGACTAGAGGGGAGGCCTTTGCCCAGCATTGGAACATTATAGGCTAATAAAAAAATATGGTCTCGAATGGTGACCGCGTACCGGCAAGCGCAGCGTATTACACCGACAGACCAGGGTGGTCGGACGACCGGACCAAGGTCGCAGGGAAACGCTAGATGAAGGCTCCAACTGATAATTTTGATAATCCTTAGGAGCAGCCTTATGTCTTCTTGCGGTTGAAATGATGATGATAGCTTGTGTATAGTAAAACTGATATAGATACTCATAGTGCACTTCTCACCCAAGCGTATATCCTATAGTGCCTTGAAGCCTGGGGTCTGCTTTTATGACAGCATGTTAGATATGATTTCGCAATTTTTTCACAATTTATCTCCTACTCGACACCAACACTTGCGTACCTCAACTCCCACACTTCATAAGAGACATCATCTCATCCTCAAGAAGTACACTACTGGTTACCAATACGGTACCAATGGAAGCAGCCTGCATCCAGCGTCTTCCTGCGATCTTGGTTAGGTCGTCCGACCACCTGTACGCCTATTTGCTAACTTTTGACAACTACGGTGTATATAATTTTTATGGCAACTTCAATATTCATTACGGCTTCCATTCAGTCATTCATACAATGACTATTTTTATTTAAATGTGATGTTAAAGTGACAATCAAGACGTTGTACACCGAATTAGCAAATAGGCCTGCTGGTCGGTTGATGTCCAAGTCTCGACGAAGTTTGCTTTTCATGAGAACACAGAATTACTCTGTTCCATGATGTTGTGAAGTACTTAACTGGAAATGATTATCATTTGCTTCGGAAGACTATTAATATATAGGTAGTAAAACTAGTATAGTAGTCTTGGTATTAAAGCTCCGACACATGCTCCCCTTAGCCGTTTGGTTCGCGGGAGAGTAGAATAGGACCACTCCAAGTCTTCCCGTGGATGTCGTAGAAGGCAACTTAGGAAAAACAAGGTAAAGCAAAGCTTATAAACATCAAAGAGAGCTCTCCAACCAATCTAGCCAGCATGTAGGCCAAATCCTCTGACTGTTCTGGCCAATATATGGTTCTGGAAGTACAGAGAGAGTCGTGCTCCTGAAGTGGAGTCTAAAAAAGACCTGATGATGATTACGATGCCATGCACGCCCAGGTTAAAGAGAGAACATACGTCCGGATCCTTGCAGGCCCCCGTCCGGCCCGGCTTCGGTCCCTTAGAAGCCGCAGTAGTAATCCGCAACCTCATGCACCGTGTCGGACACACCAGCTACTACGTGCACGGCGGGGACTTCGGCCGGATGATCGGCGCTACCATAGCCACAGTGTTCCCGCAAGAAGTGCTCGGATTCCACACGAACAATCCAGTGATCATGTCTCATCCACTCGCCAATATATACACCGTCTTAGGTAAGTTAGAGAACCTAATAATTATGAAAAAAAAGTTATAGTCAACCATTGAGATATAACTACTAGAGATGACACCGCAACTCCTTACTTTGTCCCGTTCAACTGTGGCCATCGCGCCACAACTCACTCAGTCAGTTGTTAGCTCTTTCACTTGTAGTACTTCCCACGATTAATAAACAAAACTTGGTAAAAATCATAAAAAGTGCTTTGGTTGTATTGAGTTATTGCAGTAATAACTTATCGAACACTGTACAGTGCAAAGGAACAAATTTTCATCAGCAAGTACATTATTTATACAAAAATAGACAATATAATTACCTCCCGCCATTTTGCATTATGTTGACATGTTGTTATGGAAACGCGTGAGAGTAGCAAATACAGCGCTGAGATATTGAGTTATGTATGATTGGACGGTTCGTTATTGTTTTAGCACTGCAGCGCTTATATTTTAAATTTCGAGGAATGGAACAATGTTAATTTATAATTATAACGTAGGTCCTCTAGTATTATATCTCAATGAGTCAACCTCATATTGGACACTACAAGCACAGCGGGGACGGGATCGGCGCTACCATGGCCATATTGTTTGCGCAAAAAGTGCTCGGGTTCCACACAAACAATCCAGTGATGATTTCTCATCCACTCGCCAACATATACACTATCTTAGGTAAGCTCTTTTTAAAATTGTGGTCATTTATGAACACTGGCCACAGTGTTAAGGATGCTCGAGTTCTATACCAAAAATCCAGTCATCATGTCTCATCCACCTGCCACCGTATACACCTTCTTAGGATGGCAATATTAAGCGGGGTCTTCGGATTGATCGCCGCTTCCATGGCCACAAATGCCACAATGTTCTCACAAGAGGGGCGTTGGGTTCATTGCTAGCAAGGGGGGTTGAGGTGGTGATGAAGTAGGTACGCAACATTTTGCAAAATACACTTACATTTTTTTTTAAATGATACCCATGTTTCCATAAACTTAGGGGGAGAACTTTCCTTACTTTTGCTGATAAGAAGAGCGAGAGGGTTAAAAATAGCTAATTTTCTGCTTACATAATGCTTGAATGGTATTTAGCGAGAATGATTAGATTTTCCCCCAGCCTGATTGTAGCCTGTTTTAAACCTAACCTGAATAAACTAAATATGGATTTTTTTTCTAAATTGTCTAAGTAGAATTAATGGATATCTCTTTGATAGGCATGTAACATCCTCGTCTTCATCGTCACTTACCTATAATAAAGTGAGATGGGAGACGAAGCCTAATTCAATACATAATAAAAAACTATAAACTGACAGGTGCCCTGTGGCCGAGCCTGGTGGTGGAACCGGAGCTGGAATACCGCATGTACCCGCTCAGCAAGCAGCTGGCCATGATGGTGGAGGAGTCGGGCTACTTGCACATACAGGCGACCAAACCTGACACAGTTGGTAAGTCTTATACCCTGTTCATATTTAATTTTAGTAGCCGTTCCCCTGTCCTGCTGTCTGTTTGTATGCTTTTAGGGTTTTTACCTCAAAAGGTAAAAAAGGAACCCTTATAGAATCACTTGGTTGACCGTCAGTCTGTCAAAAGCCTTTTTATTTTGTAATCCCTAGTACGAGCAAAAATTTTGCATAGCCAAGTGAATTGAATTCATCGACGATGAATTCAATTCACTTGGCTATGCAAAATTTTTGGCGGCCGCTCCTTAAGTGCACTCGTGCATTGCACTACCAGATTTTTATGTATTTATTTCCCAATTTTTATTCGACACAAATATTATTTATCCATCAGTACCTATGTAACTTAAAATTTTACAGACTGAGGAAATATGAAAATATTTTCAAACAAGCTTGATCTTTATCACCTAAAATTTAAGACTCATTTTAGCTAAACCAAAAATTGGGCGAGCGCTTTCAAAGTGCGCACGAACCGTCTCCATAGAAACTATATGCAATGAGACAGAAATGCCCCGGCAGGTGAAACGGAAGATGATCCGTACTCAATGTATGAGAAAAATTGAAAAATTAGGACGGCGCACGAGTCCCGAATACTCCCGAACGGGCTCGCTCGGGCGGCATCGGCCGGGGTGTCTCGCTCGCTCGTTGAAGATTTTTGTTGCGAAGGCGTGTCCTTGACCTTACTCAGTTTGTTTGTTTTATTTTGCACCTGTGACATGGTGTGATAGATAACGCGCGCGAAATTACCTAATAATTAATTCTAGTTATGGTTGTCTACTTTGTGTGTGCTTCAAAGTGTAGTGGTTAAAAGTGGCTTTAAAGTGTGTTGTTAATGGGATTAGGTATTTGAACAAGAACTAAAAAAGAAAATAGGCTATGGCTTATTTAATAGGTATGCCGCCTAATCTGTATTTTTGAAATCATCTCGAGCTTTTCAACCTGAATTAATTACCTAAACCAATGGTAAGTAAAGATGATGAGATATTTCACTGCATGCATACATAAGTACCTGCCTACTATACCTACTTTTTATTCAGAAATGGGTTTACAACATGCATTAATATTAACGCAAGAATTGAACCTAGAGAAACTAATTATGTATGTACAAATATTATTAGGTAGGTGCATAGGGGTAGTCGACTATAAACACTGCTTTTGAGAGACAGTAGGTAAGCAGATGAACCACCACTCCTTGAAGTCACGAGCCGCCACTGTAGTCCTTGAAGTCACTGCCGATGAATCATCGTCATCAGTCTTATAGTCTCCACTGCATGAGCACGACTCTCTCTGTACTACCAGAGTCATATATTAGCCACAGCAGTCAGAGGATTTGGCCAACAGTCTCCACGCTGGCCAGACAAGTCGGAAAATTCTCTTTGATGTTTGTAAGCTTTCTTTAGCTTGAGTTTCCTAAGTCGCCTTCTACGATATCCACGGGAAGACTTGAAGTGGTCCTATTTTACTCTGCCGGGAATCACACAGCAATTTTTTTTAAATGGATTACAATGCAATGACATTATAGAAAGCTCATCAACGGATAATCATGATGTTCACAATATCAGTACAAAAAAAGAGTAAATTAAATATCTTTTTCTTCCTCACAGGCTTAGCCCTAACAGATTCACCGGCCGGCCTCGCAGCCTACATCCTCGAGAAATTCTCCACATGGACCAACTTCGACTACAAGCAGGCCTGGGACGGGAAACTCCTGGTCAAGTACTCCTTGAACGACCTGCTCGACAACGTGATGATATACTGGGTCACAAACAGTATCACAACAAGTATGAGGCTGTATGCTGAGACCTTCAACAAGAGGAGCATGTCCATGAAAATGGATATGTAAGTTTTTTAGCCTTATCTCAAACACATTAAGTCTAAAATCCAAAAGCAATCGAGCCTGGGCAACTCGTTGTCAAGTACTCCTTACACGATCTTCTCGACAATGTGATGATATACTAGGACACAAACAGAATCACAACAAGCATGAGACTGTGCGCTGAGACGTTTAACAAGAGGATCATGGCCATAAAAATGGATATGTAAGTTCTTTCAGCCTTATCTTAAACACATAAAGTCCAAAATCCAAAAGCAATCGGGCCTGGGCAAATCCTGGTCAAGTACTCCTTAAACAATCTGCTCGACAACGTGATGATATACTGGGTCACAAACAGTATCACCATGAGCATGAGGCTGTACGTTGAGACCTTCATTCAGCAGGAGGATGAAAATGGACATGTGAGT
This sequence comes from Rhodophaea formosa, assembly GCA_963082605.1. Taxonomy (NCBI): domain Eukaryota; kingdom Metazoa; phylum Arthropoda; class Insecta; order Lepidoptera; family Pyralidae; genus Rhodophaea; species Rhodophaea formosa. The sequence continues at coordinate 7,728,007 of OY720226.1, forward strand.
TATAGTCCACATTAACGCAAGGGCATGGGTCAAAATCTGCTGGTAATATGTGCGATATTATGTTTTACTATTGATGTTAGCACTGAACCAGGAAAAATTAATAAAGCATCTTCACAGACAGTGAGGACAGCGGGAAATTAATGATTCAAATTATTTCCTGTTGTCCCAATTGCGTTTAAATCTTAAGTGAGAGATTTTAATCTAAATATCTTTCATTGTAGTCTTAGACCGGCTGCACTATATTACCCCAATGTAAAAAATAAAGGTAAATTGTATCTGACCGTTGTTCCCATTACCTTTACGCGTACAATGCGGACAATGGTAAAGAAATTTTATGACGTACCCGGGACAACGGGAATACATCAATGTTTTGTTTGATGGGGCCCTAGATAATCCTTAAAAACTTAATTTGAAGACTTACTACTAAGAGAAGAAGCTTTTTTTAGCATTTTGTAAAAGTGGCTGTTTTGGCCCAAATTTTAATTTGTTTGATTGTAAGTGGCCAGCACTGGTGACAGTTTGTTCAAGCTGCCTTAAGGCAGCTGACGTAGCTCAGGGACTGCCATCGAACAGGACAGCCGGAAGCAACGACTTAACGTGCCTTCTGCACGGAGCTCGAGATATTTTTATACCATTTGCGGTTACCCACCCAAGTGGGAACTGCACCAGAGTCAAAGTCAAAGTCAAAGTCAAAGATTTTTATTCAAAATTGGATAATTGTATCTCTTTTTGAACGTCATATTTTTTACTTTCTTATTATTTTTAATTTTTAATATGCAAAATCGAAAAACTACTAGCGTTTCGTAATGACCACTGGTGAGAAGAATACGCCGAAAGAAACTCAATCCAGACTTGGTCCCTACGTGCCTGAAGGGCTTCGATTACAATATTTTACAAGTATTTATTTATTACTAATGTTATTTATATTAATTACAATAAATTACAATCAATTAAATTACTGCCACGCATTTTTATCATTTAAATAATCATTAATACAATAATATGCCTTTTTTACTAACTGGTTTTTAACAGCAGTTTTAAACTTATGTAAAGGTAGACCCGAAATTTCTGCGGGAATTTTATTATAGAAGCGTGCTCCGAGACCCATAAATGAACGCTTAGTTTTCTGCAATCGCAAAGCTGGTGTAGCCAACTTATTTTTATTTCTTGTGTTTCGGTCATGAATGTCACTATTTTTCTCATATAAATGTAAATTATGGTGTACAAACATAATATTCGCAAATATGTACTGAGAATGTAAGGTTAAAATATTGAAATCTTTAAACAATTCTCTAAGAGATTCTCTAGCACCAAGTTTATATATAGATCTAATAGCTCGTTTCTGCAGGATAAATATTGTGTTTACATCTGCAGCGTTACCCCATAGTAAAATTCCATAAGACATAACACTATGAAAGTAACTAAAATATACCAAACGCGCGGTTTCAACATCGGTCAGTTGTCTAATTTTCCTGACAGCATAAGCCGCAGAGCTAAGTTTACCTGCCAAGTTTGTAATATGGGCACCCCATTGAAGCCCGGCATCAAGAGTTATTCCAAGAAAAGTTGTTTTATCTATCATATCTAGTGGTTCATTATCCATTACTATGCGAGTTGGTATTTTGGCAACATTTGGTAAGCAAAATTTAATACACTTAGTTTTCTTAGTATTCAACAAAAGATTGTTCGCTGTGAACCAATCTAACACTTGAGCTAATGTACTATTAACCTCGTCAAAAAATTCAGTTTGTCTATCTATTTTGAACACAAGAGAAGTATCATCGGCAAATAGTACAGCCTTACATGTAGTGACACAGTAAGGCAGATCATTGATGTAAATAAGGAACAACAAAGGCCCTAGGATAGATCCCTGGGGTACGCCCATTTTTACAGATGATCCGGAGGATTGAACCCTGTTTAAACTAACGGTTTGAGTTCGGCTACTTAAATATGATGCAACTAAATTAAGAGATTTACCTTTGATTCCATAGTGCTCCAGCTTGGATAGAAGGGTATTGTGGTCTACGCAATCAAAAGCTTTGGTAAGATCACAAAACACACCAATGGCATTTTGTTTTCCCTCCCAAGCATCATATATGTATTTTAACAGAGCTACACCCGCATCTGTAGTAGACCGATTCTTCGTGAATCCATACTGTTCACCATGGAAGAGACCATTACTTTTAAAAAAAGCTAATAACTGATTAAACATTATCTTTTCAAATATTTTACTGAGCGCTGGCAGAATAGAAATAGGACGGTAATTAGTGGGATCATTCTTATCGCCAGATTTGTATAACGGAATGACTTTGCTTAACTTCATCAAGTCAGGAAAAGTTCCTGTATCTACACACTTATTAAATATAGAAGCTAAATATGGCGCAATTACCTACTTCAATAATACTACTAATGACAGGTACTGAGATATCCCACAAATCTCCAGTCTTTTTATTGTTTAAACTCTTAAATGTATCAATTACTATTTCAGGTGTTACATATTGAAATATTAAATGGTTATTACATTCTGGTATACAACTTGCTAAAAGTTTTTTAGATTCAGCGGGTGATGAACGTAAGGAGGCAGTAATGTTGACGGGAATATTTGTAAAGAAATCTTCAAAATATTGCGCGATATCTTCATTACTATTAAGGAGCTTGTTATTGACTTTTAATTCGATTTTGTTATTACGTTGTTTACTTTTACCGGTTTCCTTGTTAATAATTTTCCAAGTTGCTTTTATCCTATCATGAGAATCTTCAATAGTTTTCCTAGTGTGTAAAGATTTTGCACACAAACATACCTTTTTAAAAACTTTTGAATAATTTTTAACATATTTTATGAATTCAGTATTCCGATTATAAACTTTCATTGCTAATAATTCGTATAATCTGTTTCTACTAATGTAAATGCCAGTAGTTGCCCATTCACTAAATTTTTTACGGTTACGTCTAGTACATTTTTTAATTTTAAATGCACTATTGAATTCAGATTCAATAACACCAAACATTTTATTATGTAGGGCATCCGGATCATCTCGCGTTTCTTCAATTAGTGGCATTTTTTCAGCTATTTTTTGCTTAAATACCTTTACTTTACCTTTAGTAATAGATCTAAAGGTAATTTCTTCTGAATCTGCTTCTGAATTATTTATAAGTTTTACAAATTGACCAAAGTGATCGGAGGTTAGATTTTTTGTTATATATTTGTCAACAGCAGTGCAATTGCAGAAAACATTATCTATACATGTGGCAGAATCTCCATCAATTCTAGTTGGTTCTAAGAAAAAATTGATTAAATCAAATGATTTAAACAAATTTAAAAATCTAACACTCTCGGTTGTAGTAACTAACAAATCAACATTAAAGTCGCCACACACTATAATACTTTTGCGGCTACCACATAATTTTCTCAACACATCTTCAATAACTAATTCTAAAGTATTAAAATCTGAATTCGGGGGTCTGTATACACACACTATAATATAATTCCCTAGTTCAATACATGACAGCTCAACATTACAATCTACCGAAAGACAAACAATATCCTTACGTTCTTTACATTTAACGTCACTTCGTGTTAGAATTAAGCTCCCGCCTTTCTCTTTAGTCTTTCTGGTATATGAGCTTGTCAATGAATAATTCTCTATATTGAATTGTTGCTGATGGGACTGCATAAAATGTTCAGTCAAGCAAACTACATGCAAATCTTTACTATTTATAAATAACTCTAATTCTAATAATTTGCTAGTCAGGCCTTGAATATTCTGATGTAAAATATTGAATTCATCGGCTTTGACTGTTGTCTTATTGCTTAGTTTAAATCAGTCAAAGTATTACTTATTACAGGTATATCACAATTTGATATACCTATGTCGGATTCATATTTATTTACAGTTGTACTACTTACAACAGGTAATTGTAAATTAAAAGCTACAACAGTAGCTATTTGTCTTTTATAATTATAAGGTAGATACATTGTATCATGAGTCAACTTAAATCTACTAATAAACTTATTTATATCTAAATAAAAAATAAAATTGCCATGACTATATGTCATGTTGTACATATGTACATTCAAATGGTAAATTTGCTTGTTTGTACTATTGTCTAAAGATTCAGAGTATGGAAAGGCACCAATCATAAATTTGCATTGAGTTTTTTTGTTTAAATCTACTAATTTGTCCAGACTTTTTTTAATGTCCCTTTTTGATACAGAGGAACTGTCACCACATAAAATTAATATTGTACAGTTTTCATCGAGACTGTCATAATTAATATTGTTTACTAGATCTAAATACGTAGCGCCGGGTATACATGTGTTAAATACAGAACAATCTTTGTGGAGGTGATTAAAAATAATGCTACTAAAATCTTGACCTAACTTATCAGAGTAAATTAATAGTTTGTTACAGTTAATTTTTTTATTTGAACTGTTATCAACCGTACCTATCCTTGATTGAAAGTTACACTTCCTGGTATCATACTCTCTTGACTCAGGAACAAAGTTAGGTGACATAGTAACTGCAGTTTCAGGTGAACTATCGCACTGCTGCTTTTGTAGGAGAGCATCATACCGTTCTTTATTATAATTAGCTTTCTCCACTAATTTTTGAGCCTCTAAGATATTTTTACTTAAATCTTTTTGTGATAATTCATATTTATTAGATAAATTATTTAAGGACTGTTGCAATTCCGAGATCTGTGACTGTAGTTCAAAAATCTCGGTATCATATATACGGCTAGCCATATACAGGTCATCTTCACATGATTTTAATTGATTTGACAAAAATAACTTTTCCTTGCTTAACTGTGCTAAAGATTTCCTTATTTTTTGTTTAGATATAGTTTTCCTAGTACGTTTTATTATTCTGTTTATTTTGACATATTTTTTAATTTTATTATGACTATTTAGAATAAAATACTGAGATTGTGGAGTATTCGCAGGTATTTCTATGACTGGTCCCGAGCCACACTCCATGAGTTCGCTATATAAATGAAGCGTATTGTTACATAATTCAGCCTCTTTTTGATCTTGTATTTCTAATGCAGATTTTTGTGCATCATATAAGCTACGTTCTAACTCATTTATGCGACTTAGGGCCCGTTCATGAACTGTACTGCACTCCTGAGCTTGATTTAAACATTCTTTCAAACTAATATTTTCCTCTAATTCTGTACTTCTAATGTGAAGACTGGTACATTCATTTTTTAATTGATTATTTCTATCATTAATTTTCTGAAATTCTTCTTCGGTTTCCTCCCGTTCCTGTAAAAGTTGTGACTTTTCCTCTCGACACGCTTTAAGGTCAAACAGAGCCTGCCTCAGCTTCATGGTTAGGTCTTTAATAGTGGCCTTCCGTGTCATCATAGTGAATGAGATAGTGTCACCAACTGAAAATTTATTTTAATATGTGAGAAGAGACAATAAATATATTTTTCAGACCGGTAGGACAATTGTTTCTGTAATAATTAGGTATCTATTTGTTCAGACACAACCCAAAACCAGACAACATAGGATGTAATAAACAAGTTTAGTTGGAATGCAAGTTATTCAAATTATCCTAAGCATAAAGTTATAAATAAGGCAACAATAATATTATTGAGTATATGATTGATAGTTATTTAAAGCATTTATGAAATTATAAACTATATTCTTGCATTTGTTTTGTAGTCATCAACTCAGCTTTTATAAGCGCAGCGAGACCTCAAAAACAGAGCCTGATATAGATATAAGTATAATCTAAGTAAAGTTAATCAGAGTATTATTGTAGATAAAACGGTTCTTATATTTCAAAATATGGAAAATAATGGAAAAATTAAAATCTCCTTGTATTGTTTTTTATATGTAGGTATTTATATTTTACAATTTGCCATAAAATAAACAAGAAGGATACGGCAGATTATGCGTTGCACTGTCTGAAATATTGTTTGTTATTCAATATTTGTGCATGTAGCCGTAGTTTGAGACCATCAACACCGTTTGCACTAGGAAAACGGAGCGAGAATCGACTGAACTACGTTAGCAAAACAGTTAGTACCTACTAAGTGAAATTTATTTTTATGCAGACGGTTTATGTGTCGGGAGATGCACTGCCTGTTAATCATAAGATTATAAAACACTATACTCTCCTGGTTTAATTGAGGATACTCCACAAAATTCCTTTGTTGTTGGTTTGACAACTGAACAAATCCAACCGCCGCGCCGGTCGTCTGGTTTTTAACGTCGATTTATGATATTATTCCACGATTACTTGTTGATTTAATTAACTAGTGACTTATTGTACTTAATTAATTTTAGTTTTATACAAATATTTGCAATAAATAGCATTAAAATTATTTAAAATTACGGAACAGATGATTTTTCAGAGGTTGCTTAACATGCGTAATCGCTAATTTCTCACGCTCACTAAGCCAACAAGCTCCTACTTCGTTTCCTTTTAAAAAATACTTCAAATAGCAGCTCACCCTTAAAAATACATGTGGCCTAAGAATCAGAATCAGAAGTCATTTATTGTCAAAACTGGTTATTGAGAATTTTGAAGCACAGTTTTTACCTTATAAATCAGGCATCCAATATAAAAACATATTAACAAAAGAAAACTGCATTTATTATAATAATACGCCTAACTGTAGCTTAACCTCTCTTATTCGACGAGCTCCGTGGCGCAACGGTCAACACGCCTGCCTGCGACACGGGTGGTCCCGGGTTTGATCCCCGGTCAGGTCAACATGGAAAATGATCTTTTTCAGATTGACCTGGGTCTTGGATGTTTATCTATATAAGTATTTATTATAAAATATAGTATCGTTGAGTTAGTATCCCATAACACAAGTCTCGAACTTACTTTGGGGCTAGCTCAATCTGTGTGATTTGTCCGTATATATTTATTTATTTATTTCATCAGGATACCAACAGAAGTGCCTACGTGGGGCATAAAGTTCAAGACTGAAGTGGCGTACCAACCTGACGCGTTGCTCAGGCTGAAGTACAAGAACTACCTGCACAGCACCGTGGTGGAGGACGGGGGGCACTTCGCCGCGCTCGAGAACCCCGCCATCCTCTCCGACGATGTGTTTGAGGCCGTCGACACCTTCATAGAGTTCCATGGGGTTAAGACGTAAGTCAACATCATCAGGTCTTTTCTAGTCTCCACTGCAGGAGCACGACCCTCTCTGTACTACCTGAGTCATATATTAGCCAGCGTCAGAAGATGTGACCTACACTGTCCAAGCTGGCCAGACGAGTCTTTGATGTTCATAAGCTTTGTTTAGCTTGTGTTCCGACTTCACGAGAAGACTTGAGTGGTCCTATTCTACGCTGCTGGAACCTCACGGCTTGTACTCTTATTAATTTAAGGAATACGTTATGGAAAGAAAATCCACGCGCCAATAGAAAAGAAAAATTCACTGTGTAGCAATGTAAAAAAAAAATCTTACTTAACTACTCTAGGTTATTGAGATATGGACATGATACCTTGATACGCCTAAACGCCTATCTCGATTTCTTCTGTTAATCCCAAATAATCCCATTCCCAACAAAACTATTGTTTTCTTCAACTCTTTGTATTAGAAAATAGTACCTATTTGTGCGGTAAAACAAAGGGTTTGAAATAAAAACTACGACATTTTAAAGTGTGTCGAGGTTTACTTAAGATAATGTCATATTCATGTTACAATATCTTTGTAATTGCATATCTTTCCCTTTGTGTACTATTTCCTTTTGTCCCTTCAATATTGATTTGACATAAATACTGATATCGATTTCATAATAGCTTTGTTCCTTTGTCGCGCTATCTATTAGATAAGCGTAACATTACTGTCCAATATTATTCAATTGATATAATAAAACAAAGATCAAAGAAAGATATTTTTTTTCTTTACATTGAGAAAGGAAACAAATCTTACGCCTTGACACTTTTCTTGTCATAACTCTAAAATCTACTCGTTGCAGGTCTTAGAAGAGTGGCACCCTCTTTTAGGGGGTCCTCAAATAAAAATTATGAATACGTCATTGCGAGAGTAGGAAATGCGATGAATTTAACGATCACTAAACAACCTATCAACGTGTTTATGTAATCATGTCATCATCATCATCATCTCAGCCGTTAGAAATCCACTGCTGGACTTAGGCCTCCCTTTCATCCACTGCCTTCCAGCGTACTTGGTCAGGTTATAGTGTCCGACGCTGCGCTAGCCGGTACGTGGTCGTTAAAGAACCTTTGCCCCAACGGCCTTGCGCTATGTGCCCCGCCCACTGCCATTTCAGAGAGCTAGGTAATCCGCTGGGCTGTGTCGGTGATTTTTGTTCCTCTACGTTTTTGATTCACGTTGAAACAAGCACAGCTCTCTCCATTGCTCTTTGATCGACCTTCAGCTTTCCTATTAAGCCCATTGTAAGGGACCATTCGCATGCATTCAAGTGCATTTTCTTTTTCAGAATACAAGAACCTAAATCCCATGCAAAACCGGAAACGGCTACAACCGTCTACGATTTCGTAGTCCGAAACATCCAAGGGAAAGAAGTAAAGTTGGACAAGTACAAAGGACACGTTCTAGTCATCGTCAACGTTGCCTCGGAATGCGGACTGACTGACAAGAACTACCAGCAGTTGAACGAGCTGTACGAGCGATACGCCAACAGAGGGCTGAAAATCCTTGCATTCCCATGCAACCAATTCAATGGCCAAGAGCCGGGAACTCACAAACAAATATTCAGCTTCACCAAAGAGCGGGGAGTCAAATTTGACGTCTTCGAGAAAGTGAATGTGAACGGAGAAAATACGCATCCTCTTTGGAAGTTCTTAAAACAAACGCAGAGCGGCACCTTCGGGGACTTCATCAAGTGGAACTTCTCCAAGTTTATTGTTGATAAGAATGGCGTGCCTGTGGAGAGGTTCGGGCCTAATGTCGACCCGGTAGAGTTGGAGCCGCATATTGTTAAATACTTGTGATAAATTTTAATTTCTTTATTCTGGGTACGACAGTTCGAGACAAAGAATCTAGTCTGTAGTTTAAAGAAACCAAAGGTTTATATTCCTATAAGGGTTATATTACTCAGCACTACTCTTTGTTTCTTGAACGGCAGTCAGAACAGAACAAAAATTTCAAAATGTTGCCAACCTAAAGTACAACAATTATAAATATTATGGCAATAGATAAATCTAAGTGAACGGTGTAATACTCATGAAAGACGAAAGAATTGTACCTATAAAACATGTTAACAAATGAAACTCTCGATTTTTTACTTTTTTAATAAAATATAATGCTAAACACAAATGTTTCTTTCAACTTCTTCATTAGAATTCTAATACATAGCCCTGCTCCTTAAGGATGAACTTAGTTAAGTCGAGGGTCAGATTTAAACAGTTGCTAATAACAAAAGAATAGAAAATTCTAGGCTGCTTATGGATTGTGGAGTAACATAGTTCATAATTTCAATAGTTCCTGATACGAAAATAATATAAATCATGTCTACATCGAAAAACATCCTAGACTGTTTAAATTTCGATATGAACTGACCTACGAATAAGTCAGTCAAATATTTTTATTTACAACTGGATAATTGTATCTCTTTATGAACGTCATATTTCTCTTATTATTTTTATTTTTAATATTCAAAATCGAAAAACTACTAGCGTTTCGTAGTGACCACAGGTAGGAAGTAGAAAATAAGTAACTGACGTAAGTTTCCTTAGCCCCGTCTCCTAGGCTTTGTGACCCTGAATTCCCTAGTTCTGCAGGTTATCCTTCATCCATTATTTAGTCTTACTACATGGTATATAGGTATATCCAAACCTATATAACATATACATACATATATAACATAAAATCCGTGAAGTAGAAAACTGACCCTCATGCAAGCAACAAACAGTCAGACAGTCTGTCTGCCCAGCCTCAACTTGGACAGGTCTTGTATGGTGTTCCTGGAACTGTTCTCGCTCCACTGTAGCTCCGGGATGGCGGCTATCAGCTGTTGGGGAGACGGGGATTGTCAACTACGTAGGATTTCTTAAGTACCAGACCCACTAGCTAAGAAGGTATCTCAAGCGATCATCAACAAAAAAAAAGCAATAATATCTAATTTTAAATAAAATTAATTTAATACGGTTTTTATTGCGTTTATTACATTATTTATACACTTAACTTTTCGAACACTTATCATCATCAGGACATTTTTTTTTTGAACACATGAATAATGTAATAAACGCAATAAAAACCGTATTCAAATAATTTTATAATATGTAACAATCGCGAAAACATTATGTAAAGCTATAATATCGCGTCAATTTTGTTTTTTCGACGATAATGAATGAGCACTTCTTAGATTATAGCTACGAATATTAAGAGGCTTACATCAACAAAACTAGCGACATCCACAATTTTATTCTTGAACTCCTAAATAAGATCAAATGGAAAAGATCTACGTCAGTACTTACTTAGTACTAAGTAGTTTCCTAATAATAAATAAATAAATAACCAATGTGGTGGTGCTAGTTGGCTGATCAAAGCCCCCTTAATAATTTGTAGCTATCATCTAAGAAGTGAATTAATTATTCGTCATTTTTACTGAACTTACCCTTTTAGTGTAAATTTTAATTGACCTTGATAATTCAAATAATAATAAATTTACACCAAATGGGTAAAAGTTCAGTTACATTTTATCTGGATACGTAACTGGTAACCCTATGAATTCTGATTAGGATACTTACTTATTTGAAACATACTTTCAATTTTGAACACTATGAATAAGTAATAAGATCAAAGAATATTAAGTTCGGGGAGTCTAACAATGCTAATTCAAAAACTAAAATCTATCATGATACAACTACCAACTAACTAGTATAGGTAAACAAATAATACACAAAACTACATGAGAATTTTTTTATTAAACTTGGAATACTTACCGAAAAATTCAAACTCGCACCGCTTGTAATATTTGCACTAAATTGCATTTAAACGTTACACATTATTTTATATGAATACAAATACAATATAAACTAAAAAATATACAAAGTAAAACAATAGTTTTCAATTCGGTACTAAAATACATAAAATATATACATACAAGTCACGATTTCCTAATGTTTATGGTTCTAAATACAATTTACTCCAAGTACTGCTACAAATACATACTTTCATACTTTATTTTGATACATATATGACCTGTCCTTTTCATATTTTTTGCACCAACTTTTTTTTATGTTCCCATTTTGTAAATTTCATGGACGCCTTTGTTCTTTCAGGAAATCGTAAGATCTTTCATATATGCAAATTCGAAATACATTACAGAGCTTTAAATATATAACTGGAATATCCACCATCACCAAAGAAAATAGAATACAAAATTTTCTATTGATAGAGAAATCAGTAAAACTGGATACAGTCGAACATATAACATCTCCTTTTTATATCACATAGATTATATCATATTATATGCCGCTTGAAAAATCAACACGCCAATATTGAACACTTCCACACACAAGAAACAAACAATTATATTATGCGACAAAATTCAGTGGTTGAGTGAGGTATACAAGGGGCCACACAGACACCGAAAGGAGAATGGGATCTCCTATTGACAGTAGGCCGAAAAATGGACACCTTCAGTTCACTCACAATGGGCATGAATAGGCGGTCTAAGTGTAGAAATTGCCCACGGATGCCTTAAGTAGTTAGGGGCCACTTAGGTACTGGAAGGGCTGAATTTAATCAAACATTCTTGAGCCAATCGCCACATTGAGAAGACATCAATATCAAAAGTTGGTTAAAAATACAAAAAAATATTAGGACAGGCCATAACAACTGAGCTACATAAAGTTTAAGGTATGTCCTTGATAACCTCGGCCAACTGCTCCCTCGTGAACATGTGGAACATGGAGCTTGGCGTCATGGTGACAACCTCCACATTGTTCTCTGACAATTTCTCCTCCATCACTTGCTTCAGGATCGTTAAGGCCGACTTGATGGCTTCCTTTAGGGTCATGGACTTATGGTACACTTCCTGTAAAGGACATATTTTTATGAGTCATGTAACATAGTAAGGTATTTCTATCAAATTGCAGAATGAAATATGGACTAGCTAGACCCAAACAGTAAAGTGACAAATAAAAGAAGTTTCTGAAACTCTAAAAACAAACATTAAGAGATGCAACCTCATAAATTACCCAAAGTTATATCTTGTAATAGAATAGAAAAATCCTTATTCAGTGATTTACAAATGGTACAACAATAGTTGCGAGTATGCGACATGTAGTATGCGACAACAATAGTTAACACTAATGAAACCTAAATCTAAAACAATACAAGTTTTGTGTAGAAATTTGGTATCTTGAACCTATTTCTGCTGCTACCATAGTTGAAAAGTGCAAAGAAACTACATTTGTATTCAATATCATAAAAATAAAATATGCATATAACAGAAATAACTAGGTTAACTATGTAGGAATTCGCTGCTGTTATAGTATATAGTATAGAAATATACCTTCAAACTCTGTTGAGCTCCTTCACTGCCTGAGCCAATGGCTTTAGCATCATACTGCACAAATGTGCCACTGGGGTCCATGTGGAATAGTTGAGGGCCTTTCTCATCAATACCTGGGAAATACAAGCATTTTGTAAGGGAAGACGAATCTTTATTTGAAATTGTATTTGTGTTAGCAAATAGTTTATGGTGTTCTAGGTCATAGGTAGCCATTTAAAACTTGTTTTATGTTCTGGAAACAGATATTGGCTACATCAATCCATTCATAACAAAATAATTAATATAAATATATACAAGGTCAAATACTACATTTACTTATTTTTCCACAGTTCACTGAACATGAACTTCTACAATCTAAACAAATTCATTTAAACTCTGCATACACCATGTTGCAAGTTGCACGCAAGATTCTAATGTTTATTTAATATAGCTTTCTTTGAATGCTTTTAACTGTCATTTGATTTCACAACTGAAAATTGTTAATGTCTATAATTTACTTATGGCTAAGTTTAGTGTCGCTTTAAAGTGGACTGCAGAAGAAGTGGCAACAAACTGCAGTTTCTTCAAGCAATGTCAACTCTCAGTTTTATTCAACCTTAGAAACTACATAGTTATGTGGACTATGTGTGCATTGTTCCAATCACGACCTCTCATGATCAAAATTAAATTCAAAAAAATTAAGTCATGTCATCCAAATGATATATCATGCAAGTTGAAAATGTATGAAAATGTCTAAAGTAGAAGCTATATAAAAGAAAGTTATCCTAAATAACAAAATCCAAAAAAGATATTAACCTGCGAACATGACTGCAACACCAAAAGGCCTAGACATGGCAGTGCCGCTGTCATCATCGCTGTCACCAAACTGAATGGCCAGGTTGGAGACAGCCTGCGCACATGACTCCACGCTCATGCGCTCATTATACACAAACCAGTGGTTCTGGCATTCCACACGGGCACGCTCTACTAGGGTCCTGTGAGAAAATTAATGAATGTGGCTATTTTAAGAAATTCACAACATGATAAAAACTATTTTAATTGCAGTCAATTATAAAAAAAAAATATAGTATTTATTAAGTACCTGAAATCATCAAAGAAAATAGACAAGTTTGATTAGAATTCAGTAAGTCACAATCCTGGACACTCTTGCATAAAAAATAGAATTTAGCAGCAAAAAAATTTGCTTGTACATATAGAGAAAAAAAATATTTGGTACAAAATCAACAAAAATGCAATAATCACATCCTGCATGCGTCTCATTTCACATTTTCCTTAAAAAAGACCTCTGGATAAAGTTGCTGTCTGTTGTTAACCCGGGGTTCGTCGCTACCGGGTAAAAAATACCACAGAGGTAATAAAAACTCGCTTTACTTTTTTTCTACATAATTAAACAACTTGCCACTTTTGGTACCTTTTTGCTAAAGACCAAGCGACAATATTCCACCCTGGCTGTCAATTCGGTCCACAAACTTGGTCACAACAAAGGTCTTAATTAAGAATGGGTGAAAAATACCCGGTAGTGAGCGTTTATGATCCTACTATTTTTGATAAACTTTACTTTTATATATGTTTTATAATTACGTTATAATAGAATTTCCTATTATTTATAGTGTTATTATTAATAAAATATTGCTTGAAATGATAATGATGCTAAAATCATGTCAGAAACTAAGGATCATGAGGAGTACAGTTACCATACTAAGCAGGAAGAGTGTTTTGGTATTTTGCTTGTCATATTAGCAGTTTTAAACGAGAAAAATTTAATTTCTTATGCAACTGGGGTAAAACCATTTAGATATGTAAAGTACCATTATAATATGTCATTGTTGGGTATTTTATTACTTTGATACTCATGAATATTTTCTTTTTTTGAGAGTTGATGCTTTGAGATATTTCAACTCAATTTATCAAAAAAAAATTTGGTATAAAAGTACTCGCTTTTTTTGTTAATTTGTTAGAATATAGAACCCTTATATATAACCTGAAAATTTTCTTACATGTTTCCAAAGAAAAAAATAAAATAATGTAAAATATTCATATTTTAATGAAAAAAATTAAGTTTTTGTTCGTCTTTAATGTATTTGCCTTAAATATAAATGAAAACATCCTATACATAAAATAACACTTTTTATTTATAGTTTATAGTATTACTAAATATAATAAATTTAAAAACAATTATATAAACATCAATGTGTTTAAATAGGGAGCTATTAAAAATGTGGTATTTTTTACCCGGTAGCGACTGTTTGTGTTCGCATTTGCCTAGCGACGAACCCAGGGTTAAGACCAGTGGCTGCCTTTGTACTAGGTAAATGCACTGTCACACATTTCGCATATTACAACGAATTTCAGTGAGAAATATTCCTTACCTAGAATCTGCCATCAGCCCCGAAACGGCGCAAGCAATATGCCGGTCCACTTCCACGATCTTTTCGATGGTGGTTGGCTCCATCAGCGGCGAAGTAATCCTCTTTTCGACGGCCAAAACAACTCCCTCCGAGGTACAAATTCCGATCGCTGTCGAACCCAGTTTGATCGCTTCGATGGCATATTCCACCTGGAACAGCCTCCCTTCCGGGCTGAAGGTGTTAACTCCACGATCATACTCAGAACGGGTGAGGAACATCTGAAAATATTTAGCGTTTTAGACCGGTGAGTAAGGTTAGAACCACCATGACAAAGCTATTTGAGTGGGAATTACTCAAAGCGGATTACAATAATATTACGCTAAGATTTTTATTATATATGCCATACATACCTTTTAAGATAATAGTTATTATGTAGCTAAGAATGAAAATTAATTCAGCAAAATTTTGTAAAATGAGTGGACAAAATTTTGTTGTCGCTCAAACAAAACGTCAAATAGGTATCTATCAACTGTCAAAAAAGATTTTTCTGACATTCGTTTAGATTATGCAAAAGATATTAATACAATAAAGCCAATAGGCTTTTTGTTTATTTGAATCATCATCATTGTCCTTCCTTATCAGCATTTTTCAAAAGGCACGGGTGTGTGCCACTTCTCACGCATATAAATATACAAGCAGCCTAGCAAGGAACATGTAGCATTTGAATTCGGATCGTCCCGAGGTTCGCTTCCAATTCGCTTCACCTGCAACTGTAACATTTTTTATTTTCACTATAATATCTAATTCAACATTTTCAAAATTCTGGTGAGTTTCATAATTTTATAATTACTATATTTTTTTATGTATAAATCGTTTGATCTCTTATCTAAGCACAATAAGGCAGGCAGCGCAAAGCTAATAGACGTCGCTGCATACATTCTTTCAAAAATATGAATATTTTTAGTTTAAGAAGAGAGACAAAACATTTGACCGTTCGTAAAAAAATTAATAAAACTCATATATGTTCCAAAAGATTTTTAAGTATTCTGCATGCTAATCGTGTAAATAATTTTCGTTTTAGTTTCAATACAATATATGCCAGTTTGCCCAAAACAATCTAATTTATACATTTTAATTGTTTATTTTACGAGATTTGGTCCTATGATTTGGTCTGATTATGAAGAAAACTTGAATATTTCAAACAATGTCATTGATTTCAAAAGTCCATACATTTGAGTTCGTTTCGGAACAACCTCAGATTAATAACTAAGTAAGTGGGAACAACTGTACAAACCGTCAACGTTGTCAGTTGCCATCCCGATTCTATTTTAAAAAAAAAGGTTTGTTTGCGTTGCATTGTTTGGTTTGGTTGGTGATGGTGTTATCCGTGTTATCATGGAGAGATAGTAGACCGACGTTTTGTGGTGGAATAAATTGATGGTAATTTTAGTTTTTCGTAGGTTAGTTAATAGTTAATAAATTCTCTACTTTTATGAAAGAAGCGGCATAAACAGAAAATTCCTCTTACCGCTTTTGTTTAAATTTTATTATGTTTGCAAAAAATAAATTCCGGTTCCGGTCACAAATATTACAATATTAAAAGTCCACAAAACTTAGCCACAAAAGATCAAAAAAGTCGTAAACATTTCAAATAATTATTTAATTTTTTTTTACCTTGACGATTTTCCCACGGAGGTAAGATAATCCTGCATGGTACAAGTATCATATGGTTTCTCCTTAGAGGCTGTATCTCATAAACCATGATAGCTAGACAGTTAAAACTTTCACATTATCATTTACGAAAGATGATGTAGGTATTTCTGTTATTAACAACAAATTCGAAAAGAAAAATAAAATTAATATTTAAGGGGGGCTCCCATACAACGTGATTTTTTGTTCGACAGTCTAATGTTTACGGTACGTGTACGGAACTTTCGTGGATGAGTCCGACTCGCACTTGGCCGATTTTTGTTATCCTATCCGGATCATCCGGATGTAAGAAATTGGATATTTATATTGGGGAAGTGCGCATCCATGTGTCATTATTATACATGAATCCTAATCCTAACTAATATTATTGCAAAAGTGACTTTGTCCTTCTCAGTACCCTAACCTATGTGTATGCCAAATTTCATGATGATCGGTTCATTAGATACGGCGTGAAAGCGTAACAAACAAACTCCTTTCGCATTTATAATATTATTAGTTAGGACTAGCTGTTACCCGCGGCTTCGCCCGCGTAAAATATAGCCTATGTCCTTCTCGGTACCCTCACCTATGTGTATGCCAAATTTCATTAAGGTCGGTTCAGTAGATACGGCGTGAAAGCGTAACAAACAAACAAATAAACAAACAAACTCACTTTCGCATTTATAATATTAGTTAGGAAGTTAGGATAAGGATGTCCTTCTCAGTACCCTAACCTATGTGTATGCCAAATTTCATGATGATCGGTTCATTAGATACGGCGTGAAAGCGTAACAAACAAACAAATAAACAAACAAACTCACTTTCGCATTTATAATATTATTATATAAATATATAATAATTAGGATTAGTTAGGATAGTTAGGAAGTTAGAATTAGGACTAGCTGTTACCCGCAGCTTCGCCCGCGTGATATATAGCCTATGTCCGTCTCAGTACCCTAACCTATGTGTATGCAAAATTTCATGATGATTGGTTCAGTAGATTCGGCGTGAAAGCGTAACAAACAAACAAATAAACTCACTTTCGCATTTATAATATTAGTTAGGAGTTAGGATGTAGGGTTTGGTGAATATAATAGTCTCCAAACACTTTCTTTCACGTACGCGTTGGGACGACGTTATATTGGATCATGCGACACAGTGAGGGCACAGGAAAATTTCCTTTTACAGTCAATAAGTTGCCGTGGAAGAAAAAACACAGTCAAAAGTAGTGTCATCCATGAGTCAATATTTGCCTCCGATCACAGGGGGCGCATGCAGTAGCGAATTGTAATTACGGAATGAGATCATACAACCTGTATTTGAGTGAGAACTTGAAAAGAGGTATGTAGTGGCATAGGCGCCTAGGCGTAGGATCATTTTTGAACTTATTTGCCCAACATTTATATATCTACTATACGAGTACCTTTTAGTATTGGAGTTAGTAGATACTTACACTATTTTCTTTTCCAGGTTATCCGGTCACTAGATCGAGCAGCCATGGCCAACACTCCGCTGAACCGCGACGAAACTGTTGGGGGAATCGACTCCATAACTAAGTCGAGCAAGTATTACGAGATTAAATACACGACCGGCGAACAAGGCCGGCTGTACATCCTCAACAGCCATGTCTTCAGATTTTACATGTCTCCAACTGGCATCTTCTTGGACTACCCCGAGCCCGTGAACCCCAACGACACGGCTAGAATCAACGTGAAATCTGTTGATGAATACAATAATAAGTATTACCTAGACTCCGTTATCGATGACACTGAAACCGGCTTCGTTATCCGCACCAACAAAATCGCTATAATGTTTGATAAGATACATGCAACAATGAAGGTGTACGACGAGAGGACCAAAAAAGATGTGCTGCGTGAGTCACGCCCGCTATCTTACGCCGACAACAAAGCCAAACAAATATTACATCAGCTAGAACGCGAGCACTTCTTCGGAGGGGGCATGCAGAATGGCAGATTCACCCACAAGGGCAAAGTTATCAAGATTGTCAATACCAACAACTGGGTCGACGGCGGAGTAACTTCTCCGAGCCCCTTCTACTGGTCTACCAATGGATACGGTGTGCTAAGAAACACGTGGCAGCCCGGAGTTTACGATTTTGGCTCGGAATCCCCTGATTCTATCATTACGATCCATAAAGGATGGGATTTCGATGCCTTTTACTTTATTAATTCGCGCCCACAAGATATCTTGAAGGATTATTATGAACTGACTGGTAAACCAACATTCATGCCTGAATACGCTTTCTACCAATCCCATTTGAATACATTCAATCGCGATTATTGGGTAGAAGTAGACCCGAATACTTCTTTAGCTATTTTGTTTGAGGATGGAAAATACTACAAGAAGTTCCAGCCTGATCAGATTCACGACAAGCCATTTCCCATACTGGAATCGCTGAATGGAGAGAAAAACAACTATCAGTTTTCTGCGAGAGCCATGATCGACCGGTACCAGATGCACGATATGCCATTGGGCTGGTTTATCCCGAATGATGGCTACGGATCAGGATATGGGCAAACTGATTCTTTGGAAGGAGATTTAGAAAACTTAACAGATTTCGCGGAATATGCAAGAAAAAACGGTGTTCATGTAGCGCTATGGACTGAATCAAACCTAGAACCAGTGGATCCCAACCATCCAAAGAAAGGAGATAGAGATTTACATAAAGAGGTTAGCAAAGCTGGAGTGGTGGCTCTAAAATGTGACGTAGCTTGGATCGGTGCTGGATACTCCTTTGCCACGAGTGCTGTAGAGCACGCCGCTGAAATATTTGAGAGCGCAACTAAGAAACATAGAAAGATGATCATCATGGTTGACGGATGGGCTGGCACGCAGAGACATGCTGGTATCTGGAGCGGCGATCAGTCTGGAGGAGAGTGGGAGTACATCCGTTTCCACATCCCAACTTACATCGGCTCAGGCCTCTCTGGAATTCCTATAATAGGCTCCGATATGGATGGCATTTATCGCGGTGGAGTAAAAGACATCAATATCAGAGATTATCAATGGAAGGCTTTTACCCCCCTGCAACTAAACATGGACGGTTGGGGATGGAAGCAAAAAACTCCTTTCAGTTTTGACGAAGAGGCTACAGCCATCAACAGGGCGTATTTGAAACTCAAGTCTATGATGATGCCTTACAATTACACCATTGGACACCAGTGTACTGAAGACCTGCCTATGATAAGGGCCATGTTTTTGGAATTCCCTAACGAGAAGTTATCATACACATTGCACTCGCAATACCAGTATATGTGGGGACCAAACCTGTTGGTAGCGCCTGTGTACAATGAGGAGAGCCACAAAGGTGAGCCGGTTCGTCATGGAATATACCTACCAAACCCAAAACAGATATGGATTGACCTATTCACGGGTAGAAAGTATCATGGCGGAAAAACATTGAATTATATGAAATGCCCACTTTGGAAAATTCCAGTGTTTGTCAAAGATGGCGCTATAATACCCATGACGAATGCTAACAACCATCCTAGCGAAGTCAAAAGAGACAACAGGATCTTTAACATATACGTAAATAAGCAATCAAGTTTCAAGGTTTTCGAAGACGATGGTGAATCTCCCGCATACGCTGAAGGTCGTTTCGCTGAAACAGAAATAATAGTAATGGGTCCGAAATCGAACGAGCCAGGGAATTTGCATATTAATATTGAGAAGACAAAAGGTTCTTACGAGGGAATGGTGAAAGAAAGGACCACATTACTGAGAATAATGGCTTCGAAACCTGTTTCTCAGGTTAAGGCAGCCGTAAATGGCGAAGCTTTACAGTTATCCGAAGTTAAAACGAAGGAAGACTTTGAATCCAATGATAATGTTTACTTTTTCAATGATAAGTATGTCATTAATCCGTACTTGGAAGAATTTGGTGGCAAGAAATTACACCAAAAGTTCTTGATGATTAAAATTGGGAAACTGGACGTCACTGAAAGCCATATTCAGTTAAAAATTAATGACTTCATTAACAAAGGTGAAGTATTCCATGGTCAGAGTACTTTCAAAGATGGTTTGGCGACACCATCAGGGTTTGGCGTAAAGGATGAAGATGTTATGCCAACATCATTAACTCCGAGTTGGGAGGCCGTGGATGATGCAGCTCATTATGAAATTGAAAAAGATGGGGAAATATTTACGAATATAGTTGGAACCAAATTCGTTTTTGGTTATCTCAACTATGAATCGACGCATACCTTCAGAATTCGGTCTGTGAATCGCTATGGCCACTCAGAGTGGAGTGATTACGTCCACACAACTACCAAAGCGGATCCCTATAGAGACACGGTTAAAGGAGTCAATGTTTCGTGCAATTTGCCTAGCCAATCAGGCCAGGAAGTTGGTAACCTAACCGATGGAGATGACACCATCTGGCACACGAATTGGGGCGAAGCAGGCCAAGCAAAGCTTGACGAAGGTCTTTTCATTGAGCTGACTTTCGATTTGGGAGCAGCTTATGCTATAAAAAAGGTGGAATATGAGCCACGTGAAGACGCTGGCAACGGAACTATCGTGCGTCTAAAATACACGACTTCCATCGACGGTGAGACCTGGAAAGAACCGTCTAATGAGATCGTTTTCCCGGGGGACGCTAATACCAAAGAGATTTTGTTGAACGGGCTGAACTTCCGCTACATGAAGGTGATTGTCACCGAGAGCGTGGGTCGCTTCGGCTCTGGAAAACATTTCCGCTTTTATAAAGACATGCCCTAAGACATCGTTTCCAGTTCATGCTGTATATTTTTAAGTTCAAGTATAATTTTTTCAAGACAGTATTATATAAATATTGCATTTAATATTCGTTTGATAAGCATAACTTTATTGTATCTTATGAAAGAGAGTTACCTACCTCTGTCAAGCTGAAAGGAGGGGTCAGTCGTAAACAACTTTAGGTCGCACAAGATGACGATGATTAAATACTAAAAGGATTACACAAGTACTTTAGTCGGTGTCGCTGACAAGTTTCAGCCTGTTCAGAAGATCGGCAATCGATACCGATTAAAAATACGAGAATACAACCGTTTTAGTATTTAATTACTATTGGTCGCTGTCTGGCTTGATGTACCCTTCCTGATAATCGTTAGACTTTTTATATAATAAATACTGATAAAGCTTGGGTAAATCTACAGACCATTTTGCAAACACACACCCGGGGGATGATCTTTGGTTCAGTAGTCCTAACATAAAGGTTATAATAGCTTGTTTTTAAATGACGCGTCGCTTCCAATGCCATGCAATGCCAATTCAATGTAGCGTTGCCCTAATTCTCTTTCGAATTTATACTATTAGTGAGAATTTTAATTAGGGATTATTATAAGTGTATGGTATCGTAATTTTACCCTATATACATATATACCTATAAACATAGCAATATCTAATACATATATTTTGTGATAAATATTATGATTTACATATGTTACTCGTACATTCCAATAAAATTATTTACATTTATATTAAACTGGCATTTTTAGTTATCCTTGACTAGAATCAGAAATAAGTAAAAAAAGATGTTGTTGGATTACTTAGGCCACACTAAAAAAGTAAAAAAGAAAAATGTTTGTGCCAACAACATATTATATTAAGTGCATTATTAAATAATAAAATAAAATAATTTATAAGCATCACATCTGAAGATGCAACCTGGACATGCTCATGCCTGGTTCAAGTCTTCTGCACTCCGCACCGCCATGATAGTACACACAGAAGAACCATCGTCAAACACACAACTGATAGATAAATCTTCTAGAACACAGCTATACTCGTGATCAGGATACCGACTCCTGACATAGTGAGACCTCGGATCCTCTGAAAGTAGGCTCTCTATATTAGTTTTAAATGCATTAGCTCTATCCCCGATCAAATCATGCAACCTTTGTAGAGCATCTTCGGTAAATCTCACTTCAAAAGTTTGAGAGGAGGGATTGGATATCCATGGAGCTACTCTTATGCCATCATGGGTGATATTCATTAGATATGCTGACTGCGGAGGTGTGAACCGTTCTTGGCCATCGGGGGCACCTCGTTCAGTATCCAACCTTCTTGGTGATCGAGAGCGGAAGTTTCCGTCGAGTAGGTCTATGCTTGATGGGGAATCTGGTGATGGAGATACTGGCGTGAGGAGACTTTGATGATCGCCTGATGCCTCGTCTTCGAAGGGAGACCGAGACAGTGGAGTAGTGGTTTCGATGCCGATTGGATGCGTCACTCGGGGGCTTAGGCTGAAAAAGAAAGGCAGTAATAGCATTTTTTTTTTCAAAACATCAACTTGTTGTATACCAAAACCTTCTTCACAATGTAACAAATACTTTTCCTTAAACCGCATCAAAATCAATTCAGCCAAACGAGAGATGATCGCGAAAAAACATACATACAGGCCAAACTGAGAACCTCCTTTTTTGAACAACTGTAATACAAATGAATTGGAATTTCTATGTTTTCTGTCTAATTAAATATTTAAATCTAAAATCGATGTTTTAGCTGTAAATGCTGTAATATTTCAATGTCTTCTTAACGACCTATTTGCAAACTGATACAACTGTTCAAACATGAAAAAGTATGTTTGTGTTGGAACAGTTTTCTTTAGCATTGCTCTTGTAGGGGTCACGCTGCACATGATGGCTATAGCTATAACCTTGCCATAGTGTACTTATTTATGTTTCAAACACAGCTGTACCAATACCTCTATACAACTTAGACAAACTTACCCCAGAGGGGGAGGGAGGATGGGCCTCCGGCTCTCACTCACCGAACGAAGCATAGAAGCGGTAAAGCTACTACTCGAACGACGATTTTCTGTGAGTGTAGTACTTCCCTGGACGAACCGGCCCTTTCATGCTACTAGCAAAAGTGAATTTTGCTGGTAGCGTGGCTCTACCACAACTAAAACCTAACTAACTTACCTCCTCTCAAAACTCTCATCGTCCACATTCAAGTTAGCCACGGCATCGGCAGCGTCGCTGATGCCCTCAGTGGGCGGGCGCTCCTGCGTCGGCCCGGCGCCGAAGGTAGCCGGGTAGTCGTACTGCGGGATGTACGGCTTGATGTCCAGCACTGGGGTGCCGGAGACCATGTCCACGCCAAGGAAGTGGATTTTGTTGCCTGAAATAATACCTATATTATCTATTCTGTCAGGGGTTCTTCACAAGTGATCTATGGGTCAACTGTAATAAACAAAGCTCTAGAGGTCCTACGTATCCTCTATAATAATATTTTTAGAATGCGTTTGAGACTTCCTCGCTTTTGCAATGCATCGGACATGTTTGCACAAGCCAGAACAGACGGATTTCATGCCGTGCCGTGAGAGTTCAGACTCGCCTATAATGAGGCATCTTGTCCAGGAGACTGGGTCCATAGCCTTATATTTTCAAATTTAATTGATTGGTTAGGTCCACTGCGCGGAGTGCCACATATTATTAAGTTATTATAACAATGATTTTAATTTTGTTACGTAGTATTAATTACTAGCATAGTTTTAAGCAAGGTGTTACTAACAAAAAATGGATCTTAGTTATCTGGCAATAAAGAAATTATTATATAAGTACCAAATGCGCCAGTCAGTTAACTACCTGTCCGGTGCTTGCGGTATGGCATCGGGTACACGCTAACTTCACAACATTGTCTCAGGCAATCAATACTTAATTAAACTCAACCTCAATGCTTTGAATTTTGACCAGGGACAGGCTAATGTAGCAGGGCCGGTGGGTGCCCTGGTGGGGAGCGCGCTGCATTTAACCAAACTGGCTGTATCCTTGGTAGACTGTTTACAAAGTTTAACTTTACAACCTTGCCTTGGATACTATCATCATGAGGTCTGTTTTAGTCTCCACTGCAGGAGCATGACCCTCTCTGTACTACCAAGGTCATATATAGTCAGCAGTCAAAGAATTTGGCCTACACTTTCCACGCTGACCAGATGGGTTGGACAGGCCAATCGGGCAGGGCCGGTGGGGGGCCCTGGTGGAGAGCACGCCGCTGACCGTTAAAACCATACAGAGTCAGTCTACTTTCCTTGGTAGACAAACTCACCCTCAATGCTTTGAATCTTGACAAGGGACAGGCCAATGGGGCAGGGCCGGTGGGGGGCCCTGGTGGAGAGCACGCCGCGCCGCTGGCCGCCCAGCCGCGGCGGCGCCACCTTCGCCGGCACGCTGCTCGACTCTGTCGCATGGAAGTAGAATATTATCCTGGAAAGTAGGTTGGGTACTTTTATCTATCATCATCATCTCAAGAAGTCCACTGCTGGACATAGGCTTCCCCAAAGGATTGCCAATATGACCGGTTAGAAGCGGCTTGCATCCAGTGTCTTCCTGCGACCTTGGTCATGGTCAGGTCGTCCAACGACCTAGTTGGTGGGTGCCCAAAGCTGCGCTTGCCAGTACTTCTGGTCGCCAAGTACTCAAGAACCTATCTATACTATGAGGTTTTATAGGACACTAGCTTTTACCCGCGGCTTCACCCGCGTGATATATAGCCTATGTCCTTCTCAGTACCCTAACCTATGTGCATGCACAATTTCATGATGATTGGTTCAGTAGGTGCGGCGTGAAAGCGTAACAAACAAACAAACTCACTTTCGCATTTATAATATTAGTTAGGATTAGGATTTGGAACACCACATAATGGGCCCAGACAATAGGCCTAAGTGTGGAAAACTGCCCACGGAACCAGGTGAACAGGACATTTGGAATTTTTGTAGTGTAAAGATGGTACAAGTCATAATTTGTAGTATGCTTGCTTGGTCTAATAAGCTATTAGACTGTCATCCCAATACTATTTTATAATGTACAAGAAAGGTTTGGAGTGTTTTAATTTCATTGATGGGCACTTCATATAACAATTGCACAGTGGTGCAGTTGTTATATATTATACGGAACCCTAAAATCAAAGAGCTTCTCTTTGATTTTAGGGTTCCGTAGCAAAAAAATAAAGATAAAGGGCCGTTTAGATAGGTCTTTAAAAAGACATTATGGTTTTTTATTTCTTAAACCTTCTTCTCAAAACCATTATTTCTCAAAGTCATGTATGATAGGCACTTCTAAAATGTGTCCCCCGCCCCTCAAACTTATAAAATAAAGGTCTGAATCTAAAAAAATCGGCCAAGCGCGAGGCGGCCTCGCACATGAAGGGTTCCATACAATTATCTATACAACATTAGACTATGAAGCAAAAACGGCAAAATAATATGGTTGTTATATGAGAGAATAAATATTTATTATATTTAGATTTTTTCTAAGTGTTTTTATGCATTTATAATGCTATTTTGATTATACTCTTATTAAAATAATGAAATTAGATGTGGGAAAAAATTTCTTTATGATTCTTTCATAAGAATATTTTGATTTAATTTGTGGTAAAGTGAATATTTGTGGCGATTTATGGGGGAGGCCTATGTCCAGCAGTGGACGTCACTGGCTGATAGATAGAGAATAAGTGAATATTTCGGGAGTCTACTTGTTGCCCTTAGGGACAGGACATAAAGGACATCAAATTATATCAATTAAGCACTATAAAAATGGACTTTAATTTTAAGCTCTGGCTATTGCCAACTCCCGCCTTTAATATCAGCTATCTCCAATAATTTATTACAAAAAATTACCAAATATGAGAAAACTCTTCCAAGCCACTCAGAGCGTGTTCAGGGTTATTGAACACGTTCTGATTGACAACAACTGTCCCTCGAGCATTTGCAAGCACCGACGGCTGCCGCGGCACCCCTCGCTTGTTCTGGAAAGGTGTCTCGATCACACCAATTGGATGGAAAGAGATGTTGTTGCTGGTCTCTGAAGTAGATGGTTGGCTATTGGTGTGATTCGCTACCGTTGAAGCTGAAATGTTTGATTAAGTTATAAGTTTGAATTCTTAACTGTAGCAAATAGTGACTGGCATCAGATTGTAACAATTAGATCATCTTGCATCTTGCAGACAATTATTTGATGTAAACCAATTTTTGAAAACATTCCTTTCACTGCAAACGTTGGAAATACCCGACAAACATTTTCATGCAAATGATTGTGGGATATATCCAACTTTCACAGTGAAAGGGATAAGTTATTTTCATTAGACTAATTACAGTATGAATCAATACTTTCATTTTATGGGATATTTGATTTTATTTGAAAGTTTATGCTATGTTGCTTTATTGCAATATCATTGCCTCCACCTAAAATAAAGTGTGTCATCTGGGCGAGCAAAGTGAGCCCTAACACTATCCCACAATCTATGCATTTTTGTTGACACTTTACTGAGAAATAATCAGTTCTTACATACACAGCACAGACTAAACTAGGTCATCAGTAGTGCTGACTTAGTAGCATGTTTCCGTGGTAGTTTTGAGAATATGATACAATATGAAAACCATAAGAAAGTGTTTCTGTAAAGGTAAAAATATGCAAATTTGATCCAGAACATTGATATATCCAATTGATCGAACATCCCTAGTATACTGATCATATGATTCACCATGAATTGCCATGGCAGACCTGGAAGTCCTTAAACAGACTTCGGACTCAGGTCGGCCGGTGTAAGGAAAACATGTCTAGATGGGTGTTTACTATCAACTTTGATGAGTTGTGCGAATGTGGACTCCCCAAACAATGTCCCACTTGTTGTCTTGCCCTTTGTGCTCCTGCTCGTGTACATTGAATGATCTGATGATAGCTAATACTAACGCCATCCAAGTGGCTGCATTTTGGGAGCAAAAGATATAAATTAAAAATAATTGGTTTGCCACCGACACGAAAAGAAGAAGGTTCACCATAAACGCAGTGTTTAAATTGTCATGTGAAATGAAAATACAAGAGGTACCTGAATCGGAGCAACTAGCACACCGCAAGTCGTTAAGAGCCGATTTTATTAGATTGATTTCTTTGATATGTTCATGTTTGAGTGCAGAAAGCTGTTGCCTAAAAAAACATTCATGAAATTAGAAAATCAATCGAAGTTTATCAAGCTTGTCTCTACTTTTCCAGCCGCCGTACCTTAAGTTTTTTATTTCGGTTCTAGCTATCGCTATTTGGTTTCGGTAGTGCTCTATATTTTCTGTCATTTTATATGGTGTACTTATTTAAATCGCATTGTGTAACTCAAAATATTTATTTAGAAATAATTATTTCTGCCCGGCCACAACTTGGCCACAACAAAGCCGAAAAAAAGAGAATGTCGAACGAACACTGAGGTGACATTGACAATTTCAATTGAATTGACAACTTCAATCATTGACAGTTTTTTTTTTATAAACACACAGTTTCTGATTTAATTTCCATTCTGCGTGTGCGTCAATAATCGATTGATTTTGTTTCCAAAATAGAAATAAACTTATGGGGTGGAAATTGGTCAAGAACTACCTCCGCGTGGTTCACCCCGGGCAACGGACTAGTCTACAAGCGAAATCCGGCTAAATGCTCTTGGCCCAACTCTGGCTCACCGGACTGTTCGCGAAGCGATGTGTGATCCCCGGTGCTATGACTGCAATAACATCAATTTACTTTCTGCTAACTACAGACAAGCGGGGTGCGCGTAGGGAGGCAGGGGCGCGCGGGGAGGTGGGGTGCGCTCGGGGAGGCGGGGCGCGTACTGCGCAGCTTGCAGCTAATATCCGAGCCGCCATAAAGTTTGATTCGGACTGTACCTTCCTTCACCATTTTTTTTCTACTACAGTTTGTTAACTGCAACAGCAACGCTGGGGCCCCCCCCATGGAGATATAATTGTACAACGTACTACCGGTATTTACTAACTCGGATGACAGGTGTCGATACCTATAAATCTAGTTACAATGCGGGTTTTGCTTGTTCGAACTTTTTACTTGGAATATAAAAACCGCATTGTAACAGCAAATCCTAGATTGATTGATCCTAGATTGGCCCAGGTTAGCCAAGTGCAAGGATGGCGTAGCATGGCTTCATGCACACACACAACAACCAGTCTCCGATGACAGAGTTTATTGTTTTAAGCTCAGGCACAGCCGTAGTACAGAGATCTGCATACAGTATATAGGTACCGTACAGTGCAACAGCTGGCTGTATGTACTATATTGTGTACAGTGCTATTGCCCGCGATTTCTCTCGCGTTTATGCCAGCTTTGGGCATTCGTTCCAAATATAACTGTTTAATTTTTATTTTTACAAAATTGGTGAACTGAACTAACTTAATGTTAACTATTATTATTGTACTGTACCGTTTGTAAATCACTGAATAAAGATTTTTCTATTCTATTCTGTTCTATTCCACTTCCTATGGAAAATATTTTAATCTCCAATCAATATTTCCTTTTATATAAGTACTTACCTAGGTAACTAATAAGGGAGCAAGCAGATAGTGCAGTTTCTTTTACAATGCAAAGTACATAAACCTCTTTTCTACAAAAAATATTTATTTTTTTGCAACTGTCATAAAGAAAAGAATTCCAAACTCATTGTCATTGAATGTCATTTCAATTTAATTCACGTGGAGTGGAGGTCTGAATAAAAAAGATACTTTTACAATAATTCATATTGTAAAGATATTTCTTCGGTAAGTATTATTACTATACCAACTTAAAGCGGTTTGGTAGTAATCAGTTTGGTAGTAGTTTCGACCTTCGACCACGAGCATATTTGCTCGAGAGAAAAGTACAATATAAAGTCTTCTTCTTCCTTGCCTTTTTCCTATTTGGGGTCACCTCTGTAAGTCACTTTCTCCATAATTTTGCCCAAGTTAAAACGGAGAGCTTCACTTTCTTGAAGTAGGATAGGATTCTCAAAGATCTACTTAAGAACTTAAGACCGTAAGTTGTGATAGGTTACGCTGACGCAAGCAAGCCCTTAAATTGTGCGTGTACGAGGAATGTGAGATTTTGGTGGAGAATGCCTTGAAGGATCAAGCCGCAGTGGCCTAATTAGTAAGTCATTAGTCGTACGTAACCGTACATACAATGACTAAGAAGCAGGGTTCGAATCCTGCCTGCGTAACTTTTTTTCCCGTAGGTACCTTATTTCTTAATTTTTAAAAAGTAGGTATAGAAACGGAAAAATACGGAAAGATACGGAAGCTATGTCGTGTGGTTCCCGGCAGAGAAGAATAGGACCACTCCAAATCTTCCCGTGGATGTCGTAAAAGGCGACTTAGGAAACTAAAGCTAAACAAAGCTAATAAACATCAAAGAGACCTCTCCAACCCGTCTGGCCAGCGTGGAGAGTGTAGGCCAAATCCTCTTCCTGCTCTGGCAGTACAGAGAGGGTCGTGCTCCTGCAGTGGAGACTAATAAAGACCTGATGATGATGATGATGATGTTGCTCGAAGCAGTGAATGCATAAAAAACGTACAGTCCGAATCAAACTTTACGGCGGCTCGGAACATCGCGCGAGTCGATGCGCAGTACACAATATTAGGAACGGCGGAGCGCGCGCGGGAAGGCGGGGCGCGTTCTGCACAGCTTGCAGCTATAAATTTTGACTCGGACTATACTATATAAAAATATTAAGTAAGACCGGCTGCTGCTGAATGTCGGACGGACCTATCTTATTAGAGGGCAATGAGACGCGTGTCGCGTACGTAATGGCTGGTGCGCTGAGATATTCATTGGGATTGTAGAGGAACTTAATTTGGGCTCACTGTATGAGGATATGTCTTAAACTAAAAGAAAGAAAGAAAGAAACATTTATTTGGCGCATAAAATTGATCCAACAGATCAGAATATGCAACAGCTAGTTTGTAGATTGTCATATCTCGCTTAGGGTTACGTACGGTATCGAAAGGTAAAGTAGGTACGTAGGTATGTAAATATAGCACATGAAGGTGGAGCACATAGTAGTACGTAGGTGCCTTCCTTTTTTTTTTTAACGTGGAGAATCCCTTCGGATACGAAGCAACCAAGGCACGCTCACGACTCCCTCTCAGCCACAAAGTGACAGCAGAGGATCGGAGCGGCCACCTACTCCAGGTGAACCCGCCCCCGGAGGACGTGCCTGACACCCGAGCACGCCCCTCCAACTCGAGGGCCATCCGTCAAGTGACGAAGTCCCGCCTCCGTCACCCAACTGGCCCTCATTTTTGCCTTGATCAGTCTCCGCCGCCTCGGACCACAGATCACGGAGCAGCAGAGACTGATCAAGGCCATCTCCATATCGGCCGCAGAGGATATGGAGAGCGGCGCATCGCCATACCAACACTCCTCTTCCCCTGCGGCCCCACCGATGCCGCGCCAAGCACCACGGCCACGCTTGGTCGCGGAGGACAGGGAGAGCGGCGCACCGGAATACCGGCACTCCTCTTCCCCCGCGACCCCTACTACGACTGTGAGTGTAGGGAGAGTTCACCCCCTTCACCCACAGCCAGGCCACTCAAAGTGAGGGCCTCCTCCGGTAATTTTTTAAAGAGGTTGTCTTCCTCTACGTCAGGCGCGCGAGGAGGGTTGCCCAGACCCTCCTCGAGCGCCTTCCGCCCGGTTCCTCTTAGCTTCACCGCGGTTGGCGAGACCGCGGCTACTAGAGCCCCCCCATCGCGACAAGATGGGAACCATTCGGGGGGGACGTAGGTGCCTACCTACGACAACTTCAACAACTTTCGGTTTATTTAAAATAAAATACGACCATGCGAAAGTCGTAATCGTATTGGATGTTTGATGTGAGTGACCATTGAAACGTTGTTTACCTACTGTAGTTGTCAAAAGTTTGCAAATTGGCCTGGTAGCCACTGGCCGGACGTCCTGTCTTGTCTTGCCTGCCTGACCAAGGTCGCAAGAAGACGCTGCTGGATTCAGCCCTCTTCCAATCGGGTGTATTAAAAGTACTTGGGGAAGGGAGGCCTATTTCCAGGAATGGATCTCTACGGCTAAGATAATAATGATGATGATTATTTAATATGTGTTTTAAGTACCTATATAATATGTTAGTATAACTGGGTTCTCGATTTATCGGAGTGATAGTGCAACTCTATAAAACATAATCAATATTTACTCGATTTAGATTCTCATCACTATTGCTATATTGCGGTTTGCCTTTTGCCGCACACGTGCTGAGATTTTGTGATATTTTTACTAAATTATTTTATATTACAGCGTCTTCAAAAGCAGAAGAAAGCGTCGCTGTGTCAAGAACTTGTTTAGCAACAACTAAGCATCATTAGATTATAGAAGTAAGTTGAATCCTTTAATATTTTGACTTGCTAGGGTGGGGCAAATGTCTCTAGAAAAGGACCGCCACGTGTCCTAATTTTCGATAATTCCTTATTTCTGCATATTTTAGAATCTATTAAGCCGACGTAGGGGCTTTTATATGACAAAGTTTCTTATTATATAGCCGACACAACTGTACGATGGAGTTGTGTTTTCCGAACTTAGGCTAATTATTTTGTTTTTATAGGATCGATTATTTTCTGTCACCGGTGTTACATAGATAGGTACGATTATTGTCTGCATACATTCACAGTGCTTTGTAAAATGTTTTGGTATAATTAATTCATGGCAGATGGCTCAGGGTCCGGCAGGGCTCGAGAATCTACCTGTTTGCACAACTACCTACCTTTTTATATTTTTGTTACCTACCCACCACAGAACTAGTTCTGTGCTACCCACTATCTAAACAGGTTATAAGTCACATTTTTATCTAAAAGTTCAGGAAAGTAGGTAATTAAATATTGTTTGAAAAGGTACTTGTTTATTTTTAAAATTTAATCATAATTACCATAATCTGTTCCTTTTGAATAATACTTGTCATTGGAAGTGTTCGGTTGGGTGTTCAACTGTTGTTGAGGCACCTATTCAGAGGATATAAAGTAATTCTATAATAAAATATTGTTAAAAGCAAATTAATTTGGTTATGTTATCATGGAATTTTAGTGTATGCTTTAGATCAATGACACACAAACAGTTGTCTGCATAAATTTGTTTGATCCTGATTCTTGTGTTTACCACATAGATGAGGGTTTTCTGTAGGAAGTGGTGGCAGCACTGAGGCGTCGGGTCCATTAAGCCAATATTCTTCTTCTTCTGTTTTATAATATGGCTTCCACTGAGATTTCAGTGATTCTGCCAATGTCCAGTAAATTGAGATACTAAGTATAGGTGTTGTTTTGTAAAGTTTTAACAAGTAGCATCAAAGATGGTGTATGGTCTTTGATGCCTCGTGGGAGCTTCTGGTGACAAATCTATACAAGTCCACTTTAACTATTTCACAAATTGTTTATGAGCACGAGCATGTATAAAACCAAACTACACCAATTTCATATTATAAAGTCCACTAAAATGAATTTGCAAAATCGTCTAAGGCAAACCCCAACTTCACCCCTTGACTTCCCACCACAAACCTAAGCCAATATTCATAAACAGTGTGTCAGTTCTGCTGTTTGTTAAATATTTAGCAATGACATGGAATTATTGTGCCCTAAGATTCAGTGCTGCAATCTGGTGGTAAGAATTTAAACCATCAAATACATACATTAAGTTTTTTTATAATATATTGACAAAGCAACAAATAATTAATAAATATATCAGGACATAATGTTAATGTTTGTTTCAACAGGTAGTAAGAAAGTTTGATGGCGATGGTGACAGAAGTGAAGGTCAATGGGAGTGAGATGGAGTCTCCCACGGAGCTGCCTCCGGCACTGGCAGAGAAGCCCGCTGGCCTGCCGCCAGGCAAATACTCGCTTGTTGGCTGGGACATGGACACCACTGGACGCAGACTCATTGATGAGGTGAGATAAATTAATATGATGATGAAACGGATGATGTTTATTTAATATAGGTTGCTCAGAACACTTCCTCATTGTCATACATATATTATTAGAAACTTGAAGACGTCAGTAAATTGACTTATGGCTAAGTTTAATGCCGCTTCCAAAGCAGAGTGCAGAAGAAGCGGCAAACTGCACAGCGCATTTTCTCCAATCTGCATCAACTTACAATTATAGATTACCTTAAAACAGTCTAATGGCACTAAGCCTCATAGTTCTATGCCCTTACCTAATTTTTACAGTAATTTATTATACATAGGTACTCTAATACATACAGAAATAGTTTTCATTATGTCATGGGTCTGAAATTTATATTTCTATGAACTGGGGTTACAAAAAAAATTTAAAGATAATTTTGTATAATGTAAATGTTCTTGAAAAATTTGTTTCCCTTTTTTGGATTCACCAATTTAGTCCTGTATCAATTTGTGAGTAGGAGGAAGTTGATGACAATGGAGTATTTAATCATAAGTAATATTGTCCAAGCAAACAATAATATCACACTTGATGAGTTAACTAACATGATAACAATATCAATCCAGCATTACTTCTGTTTACAAGACAAGAAATGATAAGTAATGCTTTCATTTTAATGACTCATATGCACTTCTAGAATACATAATTAATATACCTACTGTCATTTGATCATATAAAATATTTATATCTTTAAGCCTTTTCCAACTGCAATGCCAGTCTTAGCAGGCTTTATGCACATATTTAATCTTTGAATTTATTGCTTTGCTTTTTATTAATGTGCAAATTGATAAGTTTGCACATAATGTGGGTGTACTCAAATAATTTCAGCCTTGAGAGATTATGGTAAATGCCCACAGTGTATCTCCATACATGGTTAGCAATTTTAAAATGGATTTTGTAATATTGTACTCAAGAAATACATCATATAAAATCTTTTAAATTTGTCTTTTATACATGTTAAATAGACAGTCATGATCTTTATACTTACCACAATTTCATTGTGTAAAAAACGAACTGGTGGTGTGGTGTTGTCAACTAGTGATATAATGAATTGGATCACCTATTTGCCATTTTAAGCATAGATTTATCAAAATGGAGGATATACTCATTTGTCAACTTAGTCCATCACTTTCAG
This sequence comes from Rhodophaea formosa, assembly GCA_963082605.1. NCBI lineage: Eukaryota > Metazoa > Arthropoda > Insecta > Lepidoptera > Pyralidae > Rhodophaea > Rhodophaea formosa. The sequence goes on from OY720226.1 coordinate 7,762,371, forward strand.
ATATTAATCATATGATATGATTACTCATCATGATCAAAGTACTTAGATATGATTCATATCTAAGTACTTTGATCACTAATTTGGGAAAAAATATTGACTTTTCCATTACATCCATCACTATACCGTGTCGTGAGTGATTATTTACTCTTAGCACATAAATATTTATAACTAAAATATAGAGATGGAGAGACAAGATCAAACCCTGACAAGCCATTGACTTTATTTTATTGAGGTTACATGGATGAATGATACACTTTCTTTGAAAATTTTAAGTCTACCTATTACTGTTTAATAGATATAGGACAATAAACTACGGAGAATTAGTAACCCTAAAAACCACTTTATTTTGACTTGTTTCGTAATTCGTAAATCGTCGATGTTATTAAAATTAAAGTCATGCACAACTTGGTCCATTGCAGACTTTTTAGTAAAAAGTATGATAATTATAGAAATATAATCAAAATCTGACACTGTCTTACTTACTGTCTCACACTTACAAGAAACAAATATAATTTTACAGTCAAAAGTTATATATAGCATGTCAAACTTTCCTAAATCTTTCCAGATATGCCAGATCGCCGCGTACACGCCGAAGCAGACGTACTCGCAGTACATAATGCCCTACGGGGACCTGAATCCGGGCGCGCGGCGCCGCCACAACGTGCGCGTGGTCACAGTCGGCCGCTACCGCATGCTCAAAGACACCAATACTCATAAGGTGGGTTTACGTCTAAAGCTAACCTTTTTGATAAAGTTTAGAACAATAACCATAGATATTATAATTCTTGGGCCAGTCAAAATAAGTTGCAACCTTGAACTAATGCAGATCTATACGATTTTTATACATTTAGTAGTACTGTTCAAATAAATACGTAATTAATTGAAATTAAACAAATCGTAAAAGAGCTTTGCGCGAAAATACCGGATTAAAATATATTAAGGCCGCACACTAGGTACAGTAGCGACGCCAATCATCACGCCATAATATTATCAGATTCAGTGAGAATTATGAGAATCAGATTACCGCCAAACACGGCCGTTTTTGGCGGTAATCACGTTTTCTCTTAATGACTGATTCTCATAATATTAAAACATGATTCCAAAAATACTTCAGGTTATTTACTAGTGCTTATATGATTTACATTCTTGAATTTCTTTCTAAATGATTGGCGTTGCTACTGTGCCTAGGGTGCCCCCTTAAGCGCCCGACCTTATTACTGAAATTATTAAGTTCATATTTGAGTGCGCCGAGTGCGCGTGACCTGACTGCAAGCGACAGCGCGGAAGAGAGATAAAAGTAAAATGTATTAAAAATCATCATCATTTCGTGTAGGTGACACGTTCAGTCGACCATGCACAGCACACCCTGGTGTCAGTTCTTGTTGTCACTAGCGGTTCCGAAGAATATTAAAAATAAAAATGCTAGTTAAATAATTGCAAATTCTTTGATAAGTATGATCAACCAACTGGCTAAATGCTTAAACACTTTAAAACATTGACTTGAAAATTTCGCCAAAGTCATCAATTTCTTATTTAAAAACGCCTAAAATTATTAGATGTATTAGGTGTAAGATTCGAAGTGTAAGATTGAAGCGTTATAGCTTAATTGGTTATGCACTGGTGATAGATATCGCCAACCCGTTTGGCCAGCGTGGAGAGTGTAGGTCAAATCCTCTGACTGCTCTGGCAGTACAGAGAGGGTCGTGCTCCTGCAGTGGAGACTAACAAAGACCTGAAGATGATGATGATAGATAAACCAAGTTCGTTTAAATCTTGCCTATGTAGATTTTTTTCACCACATTTCTTTATTAAAAGTATTGTTAGAATAGCATTGTAAATGTTATAAAACTCTACTAACATTATATGTATATAGACTTTTATAGATAGGACTAGCTGGAAAACTGAAGGGGATGCTTTTGGCCTGTAGTGGCACCTACATAGCTAGTAAAAAAAGGATTATAGACCAAACGGAAAGTACTGAAAGGCTGTAACCCTAACCTCACTTAAAACACAGATTCTGAAGACAAAGTCAGAGATATCGGCGTTAACAGACTTCCTCGACTGGCTAGAGAAGGAGAAGGGAGACGGCAGTGTGATCCTCATCTACCACGAGCCGCGCCGGCTCAGCCCCACCATGCTGCTGGAAGCCCTCACCAAGTAAGCAAATTCAATATTATTATTATTAATTGTAGATCACACTTGCAGCTTTTAAGCTGATGCGTGTGCGTCTTAAGGTTTGGAGATATTTTTCTTGTCTAGTCTATTCTTGAATTTCTTCCGATGGTTTGTTCTATTTTGTTCCAATCTGTGACCACACGGTTGGTTAGGAAATTATTCAGTGGGTTCTTTTTGGCATTAGTCATCATCATCATCAGGTCTTTCTAGTCTCCACTGCAGGAGCACGACCCTCTCTGTACTACCAGAGCCATATACTAGCCTGAGTAGTCAGAGGATTTGGCCTACACTCTCCACGCTGGCCAGACGGGTTGGAGAGGTCTCTTTGATGTTAATAAGCTTTGTTTAGCTTGTGTTTCCTAAGTCGCCTTTTACGACATCCACGGGATGACTTGGAGTGGTCCTATTCTACTCTGCCGGGAACCACACGGTTAGTGCGACACAACTTTAGCGAATCACCTCACAGATGCTTGTTTGCAGAAAATTGGAATAGGCCTTGCAGATCAGGTACATCATAACATCCTTTTACAATCTTATAGGTCTCAATTAGATTGCCCCACTATATTCACTACATATTATAAAACAAAGTCCTCTGCCGCGTCTGTATATAATAATACTACTGTTCGCGATAAACTCGAAAACTACTGCACGGATTTTCATGTGGTGATAAGCAATAGATAGAGTGATTCATGAGAAATGTTTATAGGTAATACATGCCCGAGCACAGCCAGGGAGGGCTACTAGTTACACTTATTTGTTTTCACCTTTTTATGTAGACTAGCGGACGGCCGGCTCTAAATATTATTTTGGATATGTATCTCTTTTTGTTGTATAATGTTTTTATTTTATTTTATACTAGCTGTTACCCGCGGCTTTGCCCGCGTGATATATAGTATATAGCCTATGTCCTTCTCAGTACCCTTACCTATGTGTATGAAAAATTTCATGATGATTGGTTGAGTAGATAGGGCGTGAAAGCGTAACAAACTCACTTTCGCATTTATAATATTAGCGAGGATGAGGATTTGCAAAATCGTCAAACGATAGCGTTTCGGAACGACCACTGCTGAGAAGGATACGCCGAAAGAAACTCAGTCCAGTTTTGGTCCCTACTAGCTTTCAGGGCGCTTTTACATATTAAAAACAACTTGACTAGACTTCAAAACTAATATTGTAAATATAGCAAAGATTTGTGTTTGTTCGAAATTGATGCACTCAAAAACAACTGGACCAATTTTAACAATTGTTTCACCAGTTACTGCTATATAAATAAGTAAAAATTGTGCTACCGGCAAGCGCAGCGTCGGACACCCACCGACCAGGTGGGCGGACGATCTGACCAAGGTCGCAGGGAAACCCTGGATGCAGGCCGCTTCCAACCAGTCATTTTGGAAATCCTTAGGAAAGGCATATGTCCACTTGTGGACTTCTTGCGGCTAAAATGATGATGTTGATGATACAAAATTGTGATTCTTTCAAAAATTATTGCGCCAACGCTGCGGAATCTGTTGATGTCCCTGTCATCCAAATATGTCAATATGATTACATTCTTACCTGAATTGCTTTGGAAACCGGGAGCCGGAAATAGACCTGGGGACCCGGAGAAACTGTAACAAAACCGGAACACATGCGGACGAAATCGCGGGAAACGGCTAGTCCCAACTAATATTATAAATACGAAAGTGAGTTTATTTGTTACGCTTTTACGCCTTATCTACTGAACCGATCGTTTTTTTATACACATAGGATACTGAGAAGGACATAGGCTTAAAATCGCGCGGGCGGAGCCACAGGCAACAGCTAGTGATTAATAAAATGAGTTTAATGTCAGAAAACACCAATTACCTAATAATTAACTTGTAATTAGTGGTCACTCTTATCGCGGCCCTAATGTAACGCCAATTTAAGCATAAGATAAAAAAGAGATTTGGTAACAGTCACAAACGGCAACAACAGCTAAAACGCAAACATACGAGTATATATTTATGATAATTATGTAGAAATTGTCTAGTTTAAAAATGTCACATGTGTATGTGATATTTTTGTCAAAAATTATGCGTTTATTTAGTAGTATAGTAAAACCCATAATTTCGTTTTGGTCTAAAGACGACTTGTATGTCTTCTGTCTCTTCACACCGTTATAAAAGAGAATTATAGTGTTCCTGTTTTTTGCACACAGTACGGATAGACCATGGGATAATGGGATAGACCAAGGACCTTAGATATTGGTAGAAGTACTGGAATACCCATAGTAACTTTATAGAAAGAGACATACGACAGGTCGATGTCCCACTTGCGCATATGCTATCTTGGTTTCCTATGTCCCCCCATCGGGGCAAAGGGAAGATACAATGCAATTGGATAGAAACTAAATAGATATAGATATATGCATAGATATAGACTAGAAAGACCTGATGATGATGATGATGATATGCATAGTATATACAATTCCATATGTGCGACCGAGACGCCGATCTGTACTATTTCCGTCACTTTCAATGCCATAAATCTTGCACAGAATTATGCTCTCTATCTCAATTGTAATAAGGGTAAATATCGTATATAAAAATCCAAACAGTTCTATCAGGGAAGTAGACGCTTACTATATAGATGGGACAGACACAGGACATACGGGTCGCGTAACATATCATCATCTACATGGAGTATAATCTTGTTGTACTTGCCCGATGACGAAAACAATGCCTGGAGGGGAGCAGTCGCGTCGGTCGGCGGCACAACACGTGTCGCACTGCACATCGCAGCGTGTCCGCCGCGACTGCAGGTGCCCTGTGACTCGAAGATTATGAGATCTGAGGGCTTAACGACATACACATCCCTATTTTTAAGGACATTTCTGAGTTTTTATGAATGCTGTGCACTCAAATATTGGTTCTTAGCATTTATCATCAGGTATTTGTTAGTCTCCGCTGCAGGAGTATTACCTGTGTACTACTAGCCAGAGCAGTCGGAGGATTTGGCTTATACTCACTATACTGGCCAGACGGGTGTCTTTTAATGTTTATAAGCTTATAATTTGTGTTTCCTAAGCCGCCTTCTACGACATCTATTGCGACCTTAGGAATACGAACGTGATGTACCTGCAGGAAGTGTTTAAATATTGTTAACTTAGCAAGACACGTACATCACGTAAGAATATACACGTATTCCTAAATCAGCGATCTCCCCTACCAATGCGATACCTATGTATATTTCCTTAGTATATAAGTTACGAGTAGCATTTCTAATAAATCATCACTTTATTCCTGGTATCAGTCTCAATGGTTTAATTTACGCACTCGTCATAATTGGTGACGCCGACGTGATCACCCGACGTGATCTAACCGACGTGATCTAACCGACGTGATGTAGTCCGACGTGATGGATACGCGCCTCAACCGAAGACCCAGACGACGCAAGCCTGAAGAACGAATAAATCAACGTGCACATTTTCACCGGCTTCCCACAAGCGGGTCTCACCGGTTTCTTTCTTTCTTTATTTATTTGAAAGTTTAAAAATGCAAGAGGCACTCCGGCAGTAACCAGAACCACAAGGACAACAAGGACCATCAAAAATGGCTCCAACCACGCTGGAAAAAGGAATCAACACCGGCTCACACGATTCATTGATCGAATCCTGCACCATAGCTGAACGGTCATAAAACAGGAGGCACAGGAACTACCAGGCAACCACAATAGACAACCCCGAGGCAAAGAAAAATCCACGGAATATCAGCGCAACCGCAAGCTGTAGCCGTCAACTTCAAGAAAAATAAGAGAGCGCATGCATAGAAGGAAAAGTCATCGCGAGCGGCAGAATTATAAAGAAAATGATGTCACAGAGGATCAACGAAATTATTAAATACAATAGAAACAATTACGCAACGTGAACAGCTGATATCTATATGATGACGCATTTAACGTCACAAATTGCATCACTTCACATGGAATCAACAACGAACGAAAGTGCAACTACAGCAAATAATTGAACGAGGTCAAGATCGCAAGGCCGTTGATGGCCGTATGTTGTTAAAAAAGGCGTAATGAGAAAGAATATAAATATTTGCCTATTATTTGAAGAAGAATTTATTTGGCAACAAAGAATCTTGCACCGCATTTCGTGATATCATTAAGTTCTAATGCCTAATTGCTACCGACTTACACAGTGGTATAGATTTCATGGCAAACAAGGACAATAAATTGATAACTTTGAAGCCTGCAAGCAAAAGAGCGAACAACTTTAAGATGGAACAGCGATCAACATATTGACAGGAAAACATTAAAGTAAAATGGCGATCACAGAAGCACTACTTTAACTGAAAATTACTTCTCTCAAGATGCAGCAAATGGTTCACAGCAAGCAGTCTCAAGAGCAAGCCAGCAAACGGGTCATACTCCAGGGCCACAGCAGCCGACGCACCGAGCTCCTGGTCCTGAGCAGAGCACCCACAATGTTTATTTTCGACAATTATAACGTCCGGCACAGCCGCCGAGCTCACGCTTAGAAATTTTTAAAGAGTGGCCACTCTTCAGCGGAGCACTTCGGCAGGACTTCCACCGGCGCTAGTCGACATCGCTCTCTACAGTCTCACAAAAGACTACGAGCAAGCAGAAATTATCTCCCGACTCACTGGGATTGAAACAACTGGCAAGTGAAAACGTATCTATAACTATAACGAGAAGCTCAGACTGCACATCAAGACCATATTGACAAGATGTATATTAAGAGATATAAGAAGTTTGCAATATCTACCAACTATGTATAAGAAAAAGAAACGATTCACAGGGTCAATGTCAATGCATAAACGCATAATTTGCCGCGCAGAAATATTTGCCTACACAGCGTTTTTCAGCACGTGCACTATGCAATTGATGGATATATTTAGTATATTTGCGTTCGCTACAGTTTTTACATTTTTGTTATTTTATTGTTGTTACAGTTTATGAATTTTTCGTTAATTTTATTGTTAATTGTTTTTATTTTTTACAAAAGGGGGAGTACTATTGCGACCTTAGGAATACGAACGTGATGTACCTGCAGGAAGTGTTTAAATATTGTTAACTTAGCAAGACACGTACATCACGTAAGAATATACACGTATTCCTAAATCAGCGATCTCCCCTACCAATGCGATACCTATGTATATTTCCTTAGTATATAAGTTACGAGTAGCATTTCTAATAAATCATCACTTTATTCCTGGTATCAGTCTCAATGGTTTAATTTACGCACTCGCCACGGAAAGACTTGGAATAGTCCTATTCCAGAATTGTGCTACAAACATAGATTAAAAAACAAATTGCGAAACTATTCCTACTTCTATGGCTACAAATATAATTAGATTATGTGATTTATGTGTTTTCAAGTTACCTCAAACGCCAGCGCATGTGACTTACTTTTTTGTTGTTTGCGAATGCATTTTCTGTCACTGTCAGTAATGGCAGTCATTACCCTGTCTCAGGAGGCCTTTTGGTGTCTTTACACCAAATATTACAAGCTTAATCTATGATAGGCTAAAAGAAAAACTAGATCACAATCATTTGAGTCAAGCATTCATAAACTCTCAGTAATGTTCTTCAAATGGGTCAAAATGAATGTTACAAACCCAAAGCTAGTAAAAACCTATTAACCAAAATGTAGACACATAAAAACGTACACCCACAGGTACAAGTTGCTCGACCGCTTCCAGTCGATAGTGGCTGGCTTCACAGACAGCTACGCGCTCGCGGCCGACAAGTGCAAGTCCACAGTGAAGTCAGTGTCTCTCCGCGTGCTGGCACGAGTACTACTTGATGCGGACTCGCTGTCTGTAGACTCTGCACTGGACCGCGCCACTGCGGCATACAGGATCGTCGAACATTTGGCACAGGGTGAGTTATACCTGCTACATTATTATCACGTCTTGGATTAGAGTCTAAGGACAGCTACGCGCTCGCGGCCGACGAGTGCAAGTCCACAGTGAAGTCAGTGTCTCTTCGCGTGCTGGCACGAGTACTACTTGATGCGGACTCGCTGTCTGTAGACTCTGCACTGGACCGCGCCACTGCGGCATACAGGATCGTCGAACATTTGGCACAGGGTGAGTTATACCTGCTACATTATTATCACGTCTTGGATTAGAGTCTAAGGACAGCTACGCGCTCGCGGCCGACGAGTGCAAGTCCACAGTGAAGTCAGTGTCACTTCGCGTGCTGGCACGAGTACTACTTGATGAGGAATAATGTAAATAGGTAGATTTAGTGACTCAACAGCCAGTACATCCAGGTCCAGTGGATAAGGCGTTCGCCTTGTGGCCCCGGGGCTCGTGGGTTCGATTCCCACGGGAAGCATACTTTGTTAAGTTGTTTCCAGTTTGGTTAGGACATTACAGGCATGAATCACCTGATTGTCTGATAAGAAAGATGAATCCGTGCTTCGGAAGGCACGTTAATCCGTTGGTCCCGGCTGCCATCTGGTAGTCGTTAAAGGAACAATGTCAGGGGCCGAGAGGCGGTTCCAAAGAACTCTGACACCAGGGTGTGCATGGTCGATTGACCGTGTCACCTACACGAAATGATGATGATGGTAGATTTAGTAACGATTCGAAGTATGTGTAGAAGAAAGCAAGAGAGAATTTACCTAAAATAGCTGAGATTAATGTTCTTCTTTACTTATCCCTCACTACAGCAGGGAATGTGTCTGTCGCTCGCGCGCTACTAGAGGCGCCTTTTCAAAACATTTCATACTGTTATGAGGAAGTCCCGATCGGTCTTTTTAAAAAAAAAACGCGCACTTAAAACACCAACACTTTATTTGAAAATTAACATAAATTAAATTCGGCACTGTATCCCGACTTTACTTCCCGAGCTCCGAGTACTAACTGACTTTTACTTAGCTGCGGAAAGCCATGAGGCGAGCAAAATGCTGACTTGATGGAAAAAATAGAAGAATGCTTATCGCAGCTTAACCCACGTATTAAAGTAGGGTATAACAATACGAAACAAGCGTGTCAGGGTTCAAGGTTCCGAGCTCTTTGTAGAAATGCAAAAATCTGCTACTTTCTACTTACTTGTGATATAGGTTACATCAGAATTTAGTTCGTTAACCTCTAGGGTTCAAATAGGGTTGCTGAGGATTCCTCTTCCGCTTCCTCATAATGAGGAAGTTCCGCATCCTCATAAATAAAAAACAGAATTCCTCTTCCGCTAATGCTTCCTCAAAAAATTTTGAGGAATTTCCGGTATCGCTTCCTCAAAAATTTAAGGGGAATTTAAGAAGAATTTCACTGCGCATGCGCTTCGTGTATCCACGCCAGTTATGTAAAGGACAGCGGCTATTGGGTTGGGCCCGCCAGTATTTATATTTTTCCTTTCATCTTCTTCCGCGACCGCTTCCTCTTCCTCAACCGCATCCTCTAAATTTGCGCTTGACACTTCCTCTTCCTCCTCCTCTTCCACATAATCACTTCCTCAACAATATCAAATCACATTGGGGTAATTTTATGACAGACGAGCCGGCCCATTCAGCTGGTAGCATGAATGGGCCGGCTCGTCCGGGGAAGTACCACACTCTCACAGAAAATCGACGTTTGAGTAGTAGTTTGACAGCTTCTATGCTTCGTTCGGTGAGTGAGAGAGCCGGAGGCCCATCCCCCCTCCCCTCTAGGGAGGGAAAACAAAAGGCCGGCAACGCTCTTGTCATACCCCTGGTGTTACATTAGTCCATGGGCAGCGGTGATTAGTTACCATCAGGTAACCCGCTTGCTCGTTTGCCGTCCTCTGACATAAAAAAAAAAAAAACAGGCAGAGTATGCGGCTTTTGCCTACTAGGTGGGCGCGGGCTGACACGCGGTATTACTACTTTCGTCTCTAGTAGTGCGCGCGCGAGCGACATACCGTTCATTCATATACTCCTATTTATATTGAAATAAGACTAGATAAGAAATGTTCTTGCCCGATGATGAAAAACAATGCCTGGAGGGGGAGTGGTTGTGTATTGGTCTGCGACATACCATATGTCGCTCTGTGTCTCGCAGTGTATCCAAACATGACTGCAGGTGCCCTGTGACTCGAAGATTATGAGATCTGAGGGCTAAAGAACGAACTTAGTGTCATCATATCATACATGTTATTATTCTACAGGAATAGATTTCTCATTTGGTGGCATACACTTGGGCTATGTTTCAAGAAGTTACCGTTAGATGGCAGTAAGTCCACTGCCTGTTAACTAGACTAATCGGAATGTTTGAGCGTGCATTTATGTCGAAGATAAAAATGTAATCTGAACAGATGCAATGATCGAAAATCCTTTTTAAACTTAGTTGTGATAATTAATTCCTATTACATATAGCACCTAGCGCCTTATGTGTATAGTTGGAGCGCAACTCTATTGTCAATGTAAATACGCTCGTGCAGGCATTTGTTAAACTTCGTACTTTTTAAAAACTTGTCAGAGTGAGTGCCTCTAGATAAGACATCTATTGCTGAATAATTATAATATCTATGATAGGGGGTCATTCAAATATAACGTACGCAGTGAAAGGGGGGGGTCTAGGCTTGGCTTATTTTTGATGACATGGGGGACGAGGACGAGGACGGGGAGGGTTAACGTGGTGATGATATAACATTTCACAAAATACACTTAACAATTTTTTTGTGATAATATTACTAATTACTAATGTTTCAGGAAAAGTATGGAAAGTTCTTCAGGGGGGTCAAGAATAGCTATTTTTCTGCTTACGTAATACTTGAATGACCCTTAGGTAGTAGCTCTGAAACCTTAGACTGATGTCTATGACGATGTTTGTTAATGCGAGGTCGTGTTGCAGGCGAGCAGCAGGAGGTGGGCGCGGGCGGCGAGGGCGGCGACATGCTGGACACGGCGCGCGCGTGGGCGCGGCCCGTGGGCACGGAGCTGGCGGCGCTGGCCAGCCTCAAGGCGCTGCTGGAGCGGCAGAACACGTTCCGGCCCGTGTTCGCGCCGCTGCTGCGCTCGGCGCGCCCCGAGCGCAAGCGCGTCACGCAGCTGCGCCGCCTGCTGGCCGACGCCGGCCTGCTCTACGAGCAGCTGCAGGCCGCCTGGCAGGACTGCAAGCTGGAAGGTACGCTACACCTATTTGACTTGCTCACACAATGTTACAATTTAAACATTTATCATGAAACAATAAACTCTGTCTACTTGTATACCCAGCAGTCAATACATATATACAGCGTCTAAAATGACCCTTGACATTCCTTTAACTGATTTGGTGCAGAAAAGGGACAGTAAAGTAAAAGTAAAAAAATACATTGTACTGCAGCAGAGAAGCACTGCACGTCAGAATCCTAGAACCGCCAGTACCACGAAGTGCATGCTACAGGCGGTCATATACATAGAGGCCAAGGGGAAAGGAATAAAATTGTTAAAAATGGTTGACGTATTATTGGGATACTCTTACCTATGTTTTTCTGTAATCATTCTGCAATAAGAAATTAAATATTATCAATTAGATTAAGTTGGTTTAAAACTATTTAAATAAAATTATTTTAATACGGTTTTTATCGCGTTTTATTACATTATTTATTATACACCTAACATTTCGAGCACTTTACAGTGTTCGTGGTCGCAGGTAGACTAAGTTGACATTTGTCTAGTATTTTATAAGAACTGCAAAATCTACTGCCTAAAATATTTATTGATAACGTTCCGGATGTACGCAGTATTGGCTCACGGTGTCTGAAGGTCTTGCAGTCTTCTGCTTAGCTTGAGATTTGATTAAATTGATGACTGGATCCCAAGCTGGTGGTAACTGCCAACCATCCTCTCTATTGAAATTAGGATGTTTTTTTAATTTCAATAGCCTCACGAAGCATTCTTGGAATGTATCTGTTTTCTTTTGCGAGGACTTGAGGATTATCAAAACGCATATAATGGTTGGGTTTGTCTAAGGCATGTTCACAGACTGCAGACTTCGTTGAGCGAGCGAGCGCGAGAAACGCGATAAAAACCGTATTAAAATAATTTTATTTAAATGTAATAATTCTATTTAAAATTTGTTTCAGGTTTAGAAAAGCAGCTAAAAGCACTGACAGTGTCTGCGAAAGACGAGGACATCAAGGAGTTAATAGACATATTCGACTGCCACTTCGACCCCGCCAAAGAGCCCAAAGGTCCCAAACCGAGAATTCCCAGAAATAGAAACAGGGTAAGTTCAACTAGAAATCTGAGTTTATGTTAAGTTGTTCCATTTTTGTTTTCTGTCACAAATTTATTTATTTTTTCCACATGATCTGCTTTTTTGGTGATTTATTCACCAAATTCATAGAAGTCCGAACCAGACTTTATGGCGGCTCGAAACATCGCGCGAGGCGATGCACTATTAGGTCTGCGCGGGGAGGCGGGGCACGTTCTACGCAGTGAGCAGCTATTATCCGAGCCACCATAAAATTTGATTCGGACTGTACAAGCCTCAAGGCTCGAAGATCCAGTGATGGTTTCTGACAATGAACGTCCATGGCGGTTCTAAGCAATTGTGTAGGGCTAATAGGGCACTGACCCTAAATAGTTGGTTCTTTCATGAACATCCAAAGCTCTAAATCTTATGTAAAACTAACAGATCAGGCGCGCGGCGTAGATAAGGCGCATACATGAAACACTGTAATTGGATTTTAAGACTTAATGTCAAACTCAAAACGACCAGCATCGCGAGAAAATACGTTGTAAAACGCCACCGTACGGCTTTTCTCTGTGTTTTATGGCCTACTAGTTGTTATCCGCGGCTAATCCCGCGTGATCTAATAGCCTATGTCCTTCTTAGTACCCTTACCTATATGTATGCAAAATTTCATGGTGATCGGTTCAGTAGATAGGGCGTGAAAGCGTAACAAAGAAACAAACAAACTCACTTTCGCATTTATAATAATAGTTAGGATTCTGTGTCGTATGGCGCAGATACAGTGCAGGCGTGGGACACTATGATAGGATTTTGAACCTTATTATCGTAGGCTACGATACTGGTCGTAGGATACGATATTGGTCGTTTTGGCTACGATTCGTAGCCAAAACGACCAATATCGCGAGAAAAAATTTGACGGCCCTGATCGCACGTGGCAACTTGTGAAACGTTTTTCTTTCGCGATGCTCGTCGTTTTGAGTATGACAATAAGCCTAAAATCCTATCATAATATTCCATGTCCGCGCCGTATCAGCGTTGCGCGCCTTGTCTGTTAGCTTTATGCCTCAGAAAGTCAAGAAATTATAGATCCAAGAGTACATTCTTACAGTTTGTTTGGGGTGCAAAGAAACTTCCATTGAAACACAAGACTAATGAAAATAATGTTGGTTTCAGGCCACGTCGTCAGCGGGCGAAACAGCAGAAGCGGACGGCAGCACGAGCGAGTCGCAAAACAGCTCGCCACACAACTCACCCAACAAAACCAGCAATGGTATGTAGCCATACCTTTCATGTTCTCGGGATTAACTAGTGTATCAATATTTTATTGTATTGAAAACGTCGTATGATGCTCGTACTTGTAAGCTGACTGTGACTATTATAGTCATTGGTTTATTATAAGCACTCAACTAATTCAACATATCGTACTTGCATCATAATGCATATGGTAATTAGCACAGAACATAAATCGCAATAATCTGTGGGGAGAACAGAAATCCGCGCGTGTAGAAATCGAGCAAGCTTTGGGCCTAACGATCAAATACTACTAGCGCAGTAATACTAATATGGCTCATATTCCTTTTGAGATCGAAAAAAGCGACGCGAATTTTGCTCTTCTGAATCACGGAGGAAAATTAGTTAATTAACGTTAAGATCTTGAGTTAAAGATCGTTTCGTTTCGCTTCGACTCTGCGCTAGTAGTATTTGATCGTTGAAGTATTTGATTATGAATTGAACCTTATTAGCGTCACACACGGGCCAATAGCCACAGCCACAATCTGCCATCTGAAGTAGTGTGTGGCGATCACCAGAGTGAACTGAAACAACAGGAAAGTGGTCGGTGGCTGCGTTTTGCGGTTGCGGTTTTTGGACCGTATGCGGCGGCACTAAGGTTTTTGAGGGAACCTTTTTTTTGTTTCCTATATTGGATTGTTTTAAAATGCACTTAGGGGCCGTCCATTAATCTTGTGATTATTTTTAAGCTTTTTTAATCGCGCGTTTAATGAAAAAATAAAATACCAGTGATATCTTACACTCCCCTCCCCCCTTTGTGATATTTCGTTTTTCGAAACCATCCCCCTTTCTAGCCTCTCGTGATTAATGGCCGGTCCCTTGGCTTGAACTGACCATAATGTATCATCAGAGCACTCAAATATACTAGGTTGCTAATTCTAGATTGCACATTCCAGACGTGTCGGTGGATCCTAGTCAACAAGTGAAGGCTGAACCAGAGGCGGTGGCGGCCAACTAACGACACCCGCTTAGCTACCACATACTAAAGCTTAGACTTTTCTACATATTACTATCGTTTAGCGTACAGAAACAATAGTGACAAAAACATTTATCGTATTAATATAGGTTAAGTCTCCTTTGGAATTGATACAAATTGTTTTGCATGCATCGGTGAACGCGTAAACACATTTTTTTTTTCATACTTCATGCCCAGATTTTTTCTTTATTTTGCTTATTGCAAGTTCTTCTATATACATAGTTTATAATGTAGATGAGTGCCTTAGCAACTCAGTGTAAAAGAGGCCGGATTGTATGCAGGCAAATGATATTCTAAACTTCAAATTATGCTATGCAATTTCACCGACTAATTTTAGTTGGGTAGTATGGCAGTATCGATAAAGTTTATACCGCTCTGAGGACTAACCCTATCTTGCTCGTTAATGTAAAGCAAGATAGAGATAGTCTAAAAATAAATGTTGCCATGCCGCTCAAACTAAATATAGTTGCTGAAATCGTACAAATTTGATTGAAAATGCATAGAACTCGGTCTCTTGTTTATAAGATGTAACTTTTTGTATATCCATAATAATATTTTTGTGTCTTCATATGTGTGAACAACATTTTTGTTGTTTTTGCAATGTCGTATTCATAATAATGTATTGTTGGGCCGACTTTACACGGACAAGATATTTAAATTTGCAATTATGTTGTTGCGGTGATGTAAAGAGACTTTGTTATAGCGGAGTTTTCTAATATCACAGTATAGTGCTTGAAGAAAGTAATATTTATTGTTTTAAGTTACATTTGGGGCTAAACGAGGTTACAAAAGTACAATTGGTTTATTTATTCCACTTAAACTTTTTATTTATACAAATGTGTGCAATCACATAGCAACGGATGGACTGATTTTTTAACATCCAGGATATTTTTAAATACTTTATTTATTTATTTTCTTTTCTTGCATTGTAAGTTGTAGGCTGTTTCCGAGGTCACGCTTAGCCATGTTTGCCATAGATCCGTACATTCAAGTTATTCTTTACCATATTATAAGCTGCATAGAAATGTGTGTACCTTTTTTTTTTATAACTTACCTCTAATTTAGTTAGTTTTAACATAGACTGTACATATAATTTAATTTCTTATTTTGTTCAGATCTCTAATAAATATGTAAGTCTACATAATATTTTGTTTCCTTGCAATGAAACCATTCCTTTACATATAAAAGTTTATTTCAAATGGTAACAATATCTTGCTTTGTCCAGCCTTCTGCTAAGTGTTCTCGCACAGCTCTATCCAAAATAACCTGAAATGGATGGAAAAGCACATTAAAGCAATGAAATGTGTCAGGTTTTGCGATTTCGTCCACCCAATATGTTATTGCCTATGTTTTTGACGCATAGCACGCATTGCGGATGCGACATTCTTCTGTTGTATATTGTGTCTATTGTCAATAAAAATCTTCGAGCAACACGTCGTGAACACGGCCTTCGGTACGGAGGCCGTGTTGCTCGAAGATAAAAATAGATATTCATTTATTTACTTTTGTCTAAATCCATCAATTCGTGTTTGCGTGACGGCGCAGCGTATATTTCCTCTCGCATTCTCCAATATCATTCAATAGAGTTAAATTTATTGTATGACGTTATACGGCTTGACGTTTTTGACTATCCAACTGCAACGACATTAATCTGAGGCAGTGACAAATATTATTATATAATTAAATCCGACTCGCACTTGGCTACTCTTTATTTGAAAACAGGTTTTCTAGCTATGGGTTTCAAATATGTTTTATCTAAATCTGTCCAGCCATTTAAAACATTTTTGTTTGTTACATACATAAATTGTGAAATACTTGTTAATTCACCTCTATATCTCTGCAGCCCTGCAGTGCCCGGCTCATCACCACGTCGTAGTAGTCTGTGTGCAGTCTGTGCGACATTTCCAGTAACGCTATCCTGCCTGAAACAGTTATTTCTTCATCAGTATCCAGCTGCCAAGCGCGAATAGTCCAGCCGAGGAAGGTTGCTGGTAGTTGCTGTATTCAACCCATCAGGAGTTGGCTTTAGGTTTGAACTGAGAGTTTCCATCGCCCGTCAGCTCGCTCGCTAGCTCTCGGGATATCTTCGGCCGCATCACTCATATAGTTCACTGTGTGAACCAAAGAAATGATGAAACGATGCTTGCTCGCCCCTGGCTTCGCTCACTCGCTGGCAGTGGGAACCGCCCTTAAATGGGCGACTAATAAAGAGACGGTACCACAGCGGTGTAACCGCTGTCGATGAGGTCTGAGGCGCTTTATGTATACGCGCTAACGCGTCAGCATAAGATTATGTCAATATTAAAGACCTTTGCTAACAAGGCTGACCTGTATTAGACAGCGACGCCACGGTAAGGACGACCCCACCCGCAGCCTCTTCCACGTGTCCAACGTCTACTAACGGCTCCGGCTCGCCGCCGCGCCACGCCATGGACGCCGAGCACGCACACACATACGCGCGCAGCGGAATGCCGGCGTCGATCAGCGCTAGAGTAGCCGCGTTCACGCAGGCGCAGTATGCTCCGCCATCTGCCTGGAACATTTTTTGTATTGTTAACACACTCAGGCTCAACGCCACTCCAAGCCATGGACGCCGAGCACGCACACACATACGCGAACAGTGGAATGCCGGCGTGTGGAAGTGGAAGAGGCTGGAGGAGACCTGTGCTGAAGGATCAGTCTAGACGAAAAGCAAAGCACAAACAATAGAACTGCAACCAAAGAAAGTCTGGAAACAAGGCTAAATAATAATAATGACGCGAGTAACTTCGGAGAAAGCTCAGCACACCACAACACCCACAACACCCCTGAGTCGACCCACGGTGTTTCCCCTTTTGCCGGCAATAATCGTCGGCTTTTTTGAGGGGCCCATCTTGTGGGCGGGAAGCCACCACCTGCTAATTAAGTCACTTATCATGATTATGGCAGGTGTCCGACCCTTTGCAATAACCCAGTACAAGAGCACCCACATTTCACCCCATAACCCATTATTTTTCTCTATTAAAATACAATAGCTCCACCTCTGGCCAAGACCTGTTCAAGGGCATATCATACATTGGTATTCCCAGGACCAGGTCCTGGCTGGAGACCTACTACATCAACATCTCCAAAGGGCCTCTACATGTTGGATCTGTATCCCCACGCAAGCCTCTCAAAAGGACAGGGGGAAACACCCGTGACCCAAAAGGAGATACAAATATAATAATATAAAATACCACACAAGATTGACTGAATAGAAGAACTGGAGGGAGGCCTTTGCCCAGCAGTGGGACACATGATGGCTTGAAATAAAATACAAACCTGCAAAACTTCCACATATATGTCAATCTGTGACCGTGGATACAGTTCTGTCTTGATAGCTGCTGTCAATGCTTGCCGCAGATGCATGGACATCTCCTGTGATTTACGGTCTCCACGTGGACGATTTTTTCTTTCGCCTAAACAAATTTTAAGGCTTTATATATCTCAGGCAGTTCCCAGTCAGTGAAACACAGTTATAGATTACTGCTAGAAAACAGTGAATTATTTTTATAGTTTACTGTAAACAAAACAACCTTGTGGAAGCAAATGATATATAAGTAACTAGCTGTTATGCATGGCTTCATCCGTGTGATATATAGCCTATGTCCTCAGTACCCTAACCTATGAGCATGCAAAATTTCATGATATTTGGGTTAGTAGATAGGATGTGAAAGGGTAACAAACATACTTGCTATCGCATTTGTAATATTTGTTAGGATAGTGTCTGCATTATCATTACAAATCAAGAAAAAGCTGCAATAAATACCTGTGGAGAATGTTGCCATACTGTACTGACAATTGACAACCACACCATCATTTGAACTTTTAGATTTAGCAGCCTGGAATTAACAATAACATTAAAGTAAACAAAATATTCAACAAGGAAAGTGGAATACTTATTCCACTTCCAGGAGATATTTCTACTTAGAAATAACTCCTTGATGCCCTATTCATTCTAAAAGAAAAATAAATTCCAAACCAACTTGAATCATAAAACCAAGTCTGAAATCTTAATTTGAAGGCCAAGAATATACGTATACGTAATATACATATTATCATGTCTTAACCCTTGCGGGTAGACACAGCCCATGGTAATAAAACCCAATGGCCACATTTACCATGTTAAGAGTGTGGGTGTTAAGGTGGAAAGCGGAATTAAAATAGTGATGGGTTGCTAGCTGCATCGCCTATTGACGTGACTTAGATTTTCGCCCAATCCCTTGACCGGTTTTTACGGTCTGCGCGGGAAGATAAGCAGCTGTATATTCTTATATGTTTTTCCTTTTCTCCCAATTCCCAAACCAGCATGGAAGATTTACAATTTTGCCAACTATTTTATGAACCTTTTGTTTACCTGGTGAGGACCGTATACAGCTGCCAAAACTTTAGTGTTTCCTTGTTCTAAATATGCACTGCCGTCTGGTTGCGTGAATACGCCGAGTTTACACCGAATACGACGGAGTTCATTCGGCCTTCGCCCATCTAGACGAAGCCCTTGGCTTGATAGCAGTTCTGGACCCGGCATGTTGTTAACGCACAAATTTTATAAGACCGATTAATAAAATACTGGGGTTCTGTTTATTCTTTTTCGCAGACAATGATTTGATTTATAAATTATAGTTTACTCATTACTCAATACAAACAATCTTGCTTTTTCACACAGAACAATATTATTACTCCTAGCCACTCTGACTCTTAGCCTAAGCCACAGAGTACTTTTATATATATGGCCTAAGCGGAGCTGTTTCACATAAAAGTCTAACCTAAAAATTTATAGCATTTGACTCAAAGAATACCTAGAATACGAACAAAATACGAAAGCCACTTGCTATCTTGTCACTTTGACTGTCATTGTCAAATTGACGTTAACATTTTTTTACTTCTGTTCCATCAAAGGTAAACCCATATTTAGGTGTAGTGTAGAATGTGGTGCACGCACTTGATAAACTGTAATGTAGTGTTTATTTATATATTATTTGAACATAAACAACAACAAAAGACTTATTTATTACATATTAATTTAAATAATATGAGAAAAAAAAAATTGACGCATTAAACAATTAATGGCAATATTTTTATTGAATGAAAATAACTGGCAACACTGAAATAAATGTCGTCCGCCGTATTGTCTTCGGAACGCTGTGTATTTTCGTTGAACTATTTTGATAGTAAAATATTTACAATAGTAAATGATATTGGTAATAATCTTTTCCATTAACATTGTATTTTTCATTATTTATGTTATTCAGTCGCAGAATGACTTAAAATTATAGAAACTGTTGTGATCCCCCATACCCATTGTCTTGTCACTCAATGCTTGCATTACGTTTGGTCTGTCAACCGGTTGCTGTATGCGTGTTCACTATTTCCATAATTTATTAGATTGCTCCAGTATCCCACAGATTCCTAACAATGTGCAATGTAATAATTATCATAAGTTATGACTTTCTTTTATCTAGAATGCGTACCAATTAGTGTCAATAACAATGAGTTTGTGTAGTTATTTATTGATTTTGGGCAATCCATTGATTAGTTTTGCTTTGCAGAGTGACTAATTACCTATCACGATGGATGTAGACGACTCGGCGGTGGACCTCAGTGTTAGGTAACTTATTGTTTCAAAAAATGATTTAATTTTGTTTGTTTGTGTTTATTAAAATTATGTAATTATTTATAGGTCCTTACCGCCAGAACTTAGTGAACTTAGAGCTTTGACCGCTAGTGGATTAACTATTACTCCAGCGCAACCTCCGCCTCATGTAAGTTTTCGAATTGCTTATTCTGTATAAAACTGTTGGTATAAGGTATATTTCACCAAAACTCTTACTTGGTTATTTTGGAGAAATCTGGTCCTTCCTGGCACAGATAGTAGAAGTTGATCTAGCTAATGATATGAATTTTGTTCATGTAAGTATGTTTTGCACTATCCCTATTTGTTTCCTTCGGTATTTAAGTCCTCAAATTCGTTAAAACATTCAGTGCCAGAAATTTATAATGATGCATAACATAATTTATTGTTTACTTTGGGTATACTTATAGTTTGCACCAGATGTAATAATATACCTGCTGCCAGCCTTTTGGGCACGATGCCCAGGTGTGAACATCTGGAGGGACTGTATGATTTGTAAATATATTTTTAAGTATTTTATTTTCTTTTTAGTTGGGTTTATTTATGTATTTTTACTTTTTAGTTAAACATGTAAATTATATTTGTGTAAGTATATAGTTCACAGGAATTTATAATTATTAGTTCCATTATTTATTATATTTTTATTGATTATCATTATTATCATTGTCATATCAATTCTTAGTTCAATTATTATTAAATAAAAAGTGGCTTTTGTTTAACAACACTCAAGCTTTATATCTATGTATACTAGTATTATAAAGAGGAAATAATTGAATAGGCTCCAAAACTAATGTCACTGATTTTCAAAATTCTTTTACCCATAGAAGGCTTCTTAATCTGCAGGTGACATAGGCTATAATTTAAACAAACAAAGTCGCCAGTAAATGCTAGTCAGTAATAAAGTTGTTTTATCTTATATTATAAGCCTATCTATATATACAACATACTAGTTAACATTGCTTAACCATTATCCTTCACTTATCAAGAGTAATAAGCTTACTTGTAACAATTAACACAGGAAGGAAGTTATGATATCTTTTCTATATAAATAATTGGCTAGCCTTCATGAACCTCAATTATAACATAAATACCTATTTAAACAGATATGAGGTTTTTATTATATTTCAGACATATTTTCTATTTACTAGAACTTCCAATCATTTATTACATTCACTTATTTAATAATACAGGTCGTCAATTATTATATAATAACATAATAGCTTTAAAACCCGCCCTGTAACGTTTCTGGCGCAAAGGTGCCTAAAACGCTGGCTGCATTACCACGCTGAATGGCTATTGCCATTCTTTGCACCAAAAACGTGCCAGAGCGGGAGTCACCGTTGTTTTCAGCCATTCTATGCCCTAATTCATTAACAAGACGCTTAGCGTCCGTGCCCCAACATCCCATGGTTTCCACAGCTATGGGAATGAAATTGTAGTGAGGCTCCATAGCTGCGTATTTCAGCCGCTTCCTATCTGCTGCATCTTCAGCAGCTGCTGCCGCTGCGCCCATGGTACGACTCAAGTGGCTGGCAGCCACAGTGTTGACGCAAGTGGCGTCCCAGACCACACATTTTCCATGCTTCCAAGGCACCAATGTTAGGCCGTCTGGTCTTTTCCCATCTGACCTGCTGAGACCCGGCGGCTCCAGGACGCAGGGGACGTTTGCAGACACAAAAGCTCGTCGGACTATGTCGTTCAGGGCATAGTGACGCGGAAACCTACCTGTGCACCGGCAACAACTAAGCGCGTGGTAACCGTTGGCGTCCACCATGGAACCGCAGATGCATTTGTGTGGTTCGCACACTCTACAGCCCAGGCGGAGCGCCACGGCCACCCGCAGGGAGTCATCATCCAAAAAGGTGCCCAGGTGAGGTGATGGGAGGGCGTGTAGCCATGCACCTGATTCCGACCTTGACACAGCCCTAAGACGAGCACAGTCTGCTCCAGTAGCAATAGCCAAAAGAGCATTTTGGGTCCTCTTGGCGCCAACATCGTCCCAAGCACGTTGAACGGAAGGAGCTATTGGGCTCGGCGCACCCAAGTTGAGGGTCGACCAGGCTGATTGCGCACCGGACACATAAGGTATGCTTGCCCCGTCACCATTGGAGGGAATAATGACAGCAACAAGGCCAGCAACCCCATACGCCGACGCCAAGAAAGCAGGCAAACCAACATCCTGTACACGCCGTAGCCCAAGGCCCCCAAGCCGAATCGGGAGCGATGCCTGGATCCACTGTTCCTCATTTAGGGATATGTTTAAGATTGACTCTACTGCGCACTTCAAAGTATCGTCAAAAGCGGAAATCTCCTGTGGGAACAGCCAGGTAGGGGCTGTTCGCAACAAAAAGTTTATCTTTGGCAACGCAAAGCATGACCGCAGTAACACCAAAGCTACGTGAGCCGGGAGATTTTGCAGACGTTCCTGAGCTGTAAGAAGAAGTTTACGACGGGAAGCAATTGCCTCAGGAACTGCTTCATCAAATATGGGTGAGCCCAAAAGGCTAAAAGAAGTGTGCGAAAGTTCATTGAGGCCCGGTAATAAGGTAGAAAAAAGAGCGAAGTTGGATTGAGCTTCAGCACTGCAAGGAAAAAATTCACACTTAGAGGGATTTATCTCCAGCCCAAGCTCCTTTAACCGCGGGATGAGTACCATTAGGTCCTGTCGGACAGCCTCCGGCTCGCCGCCCAGAGTGCCATCATCCAGGTACCACACGTTCAAGGTAGATTTCAAATCCGTGATGACTCTATGAATGGCCAGGCTGAAGACAAGTGGCCCTAGTGGATCCCCTTGCTGCGCTCCAACTTGCGAAAGTATAAGCTGATTATTGAAGAAGAGATTAGATGGAGACTCGTACATTTGGTAAACAAAGGGATAGAGAGAA
Source organism: Rhodophaea formosa (assembly GCA_963082605.1). NCBI lineage: Eukaryota > Metazoa > Arthropoda > Insecta > Lepidoptera > Pyralidae > Rhodophaea > Rhodophaea formosa. The sequence goes on from OY720226.1 coordinate 7,785,477, forward strand.
GGAATTCTTTCCTTAAACTCGCTCAATAGAACGTCTCTCTCTAAAGTGTTGAAGGCGTTGCGAATGTCGAGCTTTAATATTACGGAGTTTGCGTTGCCAGGATCCATCGCAAATGCGCGAGTCGCGTGAATTGCAGCCTCACAGCCTAAGCGGGTACCAAACCCAAGCTGGTGTGGCTGCAAATATTGCGACATCTCCTCCTTGACAGCACGGCAAGCCAACCGAGCAGCAAGTCGCCTAAAAACGCTGCCTATGGCGATAGGTCTCAAACCTCCATCCTTTTTAGACAAGGCACAAAGAGCTGCACCGTAAAGAAAAGGACATACCTCCGGGTTGACTCGGCCACTAAGCATAAAATTTGAAAGCTTGGTCAAATTTCCCATCAACCGTCGACCATTCTCGCCTGCAGTACTGGAGGTCAACTCTTTTAAATGTCCTGGGCGAATTCCATCTAGACCAGCTGCAGACCCACTGTAGAAAGAGTTAAGCGCAAGCGTCACAGAATCCACGGAGACCATTACGGTGGAGAACGAAGCGTCAGGAGCTGGCGGTGAGTGAAGAGGGCGTGATGGCCCCGGGTGCATGCGCTCGAGTGCATCCAAAGTGCCAGGCCCCTTGAGCGCATAGGTATCATCTGACACCAAAAGACGGACAGCCCCCCTCAGATCACCTTCAAATACCTTACATTCAATAATTTTTCGTGTGCAGCGAGGTCCTTTCTTCTCTGCAGCGACGCCCAAGTCATCATCGAGCCGATCTGATTGGTAAGACTCAATGTTTGCCTTAACTTTTGTCGTCATGTTACCAGGAACCATTCTCGATGGAACTTTCAGTGCGGTGAATGCAAATGAGAGTAACGAAAACCAATCCTCAACTCTGGTTGATCCTATTTAAATATATTTTCTGTTTTCCTGCACACTTTGGAGATTGACCGAGTGAGTATGAATCATTTCTAAAAGTACACTTTCATCCATTCTTGCTGTTGTGTGTATGTTCCAACATATAGAAGATTTTTTTTAAATTTCTGTTATAATATCTTGCATCATAATTGTATAAACATAGTTTATATGTATAATATTCAAATAATAACACATGTATAAACATAGCGGAAGGAAAAGAGTTTAAGCAAAACACACCTGTGTAAATATTTCATAATGCAAACCTATTTTGTTTTCAACTATGTAGGTACTAACCTCTCATTTCCATAATATGATTTTCTCTTATTTAATGATAATTTATGTCATCCGAGCTTTTTCCCAGCTTAACTGTGGTGAATGGAAGCTTGGGGTCTGCTATTAAATGCTATGTAATATGATATGGCAGTTTTTACAGTCAGCTACCTGGCAGAACCAACTCTTTTTGAATAATAAATAAATATGTACGGACAAATCACACAGATTGAGCTAGCCACAAAGTAAGTTCAAGACTTGTGTTATGGGATACTAACTCAACGATACTATATTTGGAAAGTGCCATAATCCCAGAATTCCTAGACAAATACCTGTATAATAATATAATCAGGCTGGCAGTTAACATTCTTCTATCCACAAAAAACAATGCTCTATCTCATCTATTAGGGCAAATGTAGGTGAGGGTCATATCTTCTGTTTGTATAAATTTATGAGCATTAATCTTGGCCATGACTAAAATAATTATACAAATAATTTTGCAAAGATATAAAAAATTCCACCATTTGAACTAGTACTTTTTTTCAGATTTGTCACTTGGTGGAGAGAATGCTTATTGGCTATTTTCGTCAAAAATAGTGATTGAATATCTGCATTTACTTTGTTAAGTACAATACAGTACAGGCATCCTAATAAGCCACTTCTATATTTAAGAGATATCAGCGAAATTAGCGCCACCCGTCACCTGGTTCACCTGGTTCCGTGGGCAATTTTACACACTTAGGCCTCTCATCATCATCATCATTTCGAGTAGGTGACACGGTCAGTAGACCATGCACACCCTGGTGTCAGAGTTCTTCGGAACCGCCTCTCGGCCTCTGACGTGGATCCTTTAACGACTACCAGATGGCAGCCGGGACCAACGGCTTAACGTGCCTTCCGAAGCACGGAGTCATCTTTCTTATCAGACAATCAGGTAATTCATGCCTGCAATGTCCTAGCCACACTGGAAACAACTTAACAAAGTATGCTTCCCGTGGGAATCGAACCCACGACCCCCGGGTCGACAAGGCATTTGCCTTGTCGACCCGGGGGTCGACGGGTCGGTCGGTCGGGGGGGGACCCTTTAACCACTGGACCACGGATGCCTCTTGTCTGGGCCACCCGTCATTTTATTCAACTCATAATTCAAGTCAAGGTGAAAAAAATTAATTCAACACTCGGATTTAGTAGTAAAAGAAAAAAAATCTGGGTGACGCTAGTTGTCTGATCTAAGCTTCTTAAAAGAACAGTCAAACTAAAGTACTGAAACACCTAAAAGTTGTAATTGAAAAATTTCAATTTGATCTGATTTGGTAGTAAAAATAATAAATGCTGGGTAAGGCTAGTTGGTTGATCTGAACCGCTTAAAAGAACTGACAATGTGACATCATAATGCTTTACTGTGGTGTACATTACATGAGTCACACATTTTACTAACGATGATTCCCTTCACCAAAGTACATCAAATGGCTTTGAAATTGTATTGATCAGTTCTAATTGTACCTGTTGTCTGAAAATGAGATAAATGTGTAAATGATCCAAAATCCTGTTCTAATCCTAACTATATTATAAATGCGAAAGTGAATTTATTTTTTTGTTCGTTCCACTTTCACGCCGTATCTACTGAACCGATCACCATGAAATTTTGCATACACATAGGTTAGGGTGTGATATGTAGCCTATGTCCTTATCAGTATAAGGACATAGGCTACATATCACGCGGGCGAAGCTGTGTGTAACAGCTAGTTTTTGATTATTAAAAAAATGTAATTAGGGATAACAGCATATTTTTTTTTAGTTCAAATAAATAAAGTTGATTTAGTCTAGCAAAAACAATCAATACTATCTACATCTTGTCCAACACGCTTATTGCTGCACGAGATTAAGTAATAAATTTTCCTAATAAGATAACACGTGTTTAGGCATTAATTGGTGAATTGAGACAGTTTATCTCGGGCCAATATTATCTGCGCACAGATAAGATAACATGTCCAACGTAATTTCATCTGAGCTAACCAATATTTAGAGGAATTATTTTTTGATGCGCGACGAAAAAGATTGATATAGATCATGATATTGATATCATTCACTGGGTGTCATGGACATGTCGAGCTCCGTGGCGCAGCGGTCAACACGCTAGCTTGCGACACGGGGGTCCCGGGTTCGATCCCCGGTCAGGTCAAGATGGAAAAAGATCTTTTTCATATTGACCTGGGTCTTGGATGTTTATCTATATAAGTATATATTATAAAATATAGTATCGTTGAGTTAGTATCCTGCGACACAAGTTCACAACTTACTGTGGGGCTAGCTCAATTTGTGTGATATGTCCCTATATATTTATTTATTTTATAGTTTATTACAGTTATTGTAAAAGATATCGAACTTGATTGTCTAAGTGAATCATTTGATATAGGTACGGTAATAACTAGTAATTTCTAAATTAATGATCATAATCCTTCAACATCATCATTCTCCTTATCCCAATATCTGGGGTCGGCGCAGTATGTCTTATACTTTCATTTTTCTCTATTTCCTGTCATAGTCATGTGGACATAATCCTGATAGTGATATAATCGTGCTGGCATGATGAAAAAGAGAACTTATAAAATTAGTATAAAAATTAGATGTCTTTTTTATGAACATAGCTACTTACTTCAATTTTAATTCATTAACTAAGAAAAATTTTTGAATTTCTTCTTGTGTACTTCTGAATGTATACCATATTTTGCGTGTAAATTGAAGGGAAATGTAGTATTTGCGTTGCAAACCCACACAAATTCTTACGAAATCCCTTCATATTGAGAGGCTAGCTCAATTTGTATGGTATGCATATGTCCCTATATATTTATTTATTCATTAATTCATCAGGTCTTTTTTAGTCCCCACTGCAGGAGTACGACCCTCTCTGTACCACCAGAGCCATGTATTAGCCAGAGCATTCAAAGGATTTGGCCTACACTCTCCACGCTGGCCAGACGAGTTGGAGTTTTTATTAATTATTATTTATTCCATAGGGCTCCAGCGGCCGTCGCGTGCTTCGCCCTCGTTCCGAGCAGCGTAGCTATGCGGAGAGTCCCGACATTGTTCTGTTGCCGGCGGCGCCTCCCCACCGCAAGCCTTCGGTGCCCGCTCACCAGCCCTTTACAGGTTAGTGAATTGTTATTAGAGCTTTTTAAACTTGTAGTTCGACAAACACTGTGTTATGATTTTCTAGGGTTGATATTGTTTTGATTCAGGCGTTACTTTGCGGAAGTCAAAGTTTCATGCACTGTAAGAGACATTCATGTGTATGCTTCCGCCATCTGTAAGTTCATGCTAATTATTGCTGGCCAACGCCCACCCACTACTGTTGTGCCTTCATGCCTGCCACCAATAGTTAATGCATGGAGAGGTCTCTTTGATGTTAATAAGCTTTGTTTAGCTTGTGTTTCCTTCTTCGCCTTTTACGACATCCACGGGATGACTTGGAGTGGTCCTATTCTACTCTACCGGGAACCACACGGCGATACGTACATATATTATACGAAATAATACCTTTTTTTAATGCAGATGTGAGCAGTAAGCTGAATTCAAGCGCAGTGAATGTGTCTATCACTCCAAGCGCGCTGACTCCCGCGCCTGAGTCTCCCCGCGACCCCCGAGACGATGACTCCTCCGATGACGAGAATGAGCCGCCTCTCCTTTTGGCGCACAAGGTGAGAACTGTCACTACCTGTGATCTCTGCTTAGAAAGGCTAGTTATATAAGGTTTTGGTCCTAAAGTCAAGCGCAGTAATCGTATCTATCACTGTAAGCGCGCTTACTCCCGCGCCCGAGTCTCCCCGTGACCCCTGAGACGATGACTCCTCAGATGATGAGAATGAGCCGCCTCTCCTTTTGGCGCACAAGGTGAGGACTGTCTCTAGCTCTGAACTCTGCTTAGAAAGGCTAGTCAGGTAAGATTTTGGTCCTGTAGGTAAATATATATTAAACAAATGTCTATTAATATTGTAACGTGGTTAAGGTTCTGTATTTGGAGTAAAACACCAAATTTTTCGGAAGAAATCTATTCCCTACGAAATCCCAACTACCACCTGTGTGGTCTTCCAAGACGTTGATTATCCAATAAGTAAAGCAATCGGTATTATGGTTGTCGCTGAGGTCGAAGAAAATAGTCTCACTTAAAGTATCACTCGAATTATGATCTAGGAAAGCTCGCGGTCGAATGATGATCGGTCGCCCCGTCTGTTCCCTTATAAACTCTTAAAGGTGTCAAGAAAATTTTACAAGCTTGTCCCGACTCCCGACCGCCGATAGCCGATAGAATATTCCATTCCATAAGGTTCAAGAACATTCCAGAATATTAATATTTGGGAAAGTCATACGACTTTTCTGGGAGCTTCGCGACAGTATGAATGAATATATCGCGAAAAAATTCTAAAAATGGCCTTTTAATCGTTAGAAGTGATATTTAGAGTAGACTTCTTAGCTGAACCTTAGCTTGCAATTGTATGTATTTTATTTTTTATTATTTAGTTTAAGGCTCCATTGTTTAGCCAAAAACGATGATTTTTTCTACTACTTTATCATAGACTTGAAATATTCTCCTTTTTGCCATAGGAACTGTCAAGCGCCGAAATATGGGAGCGCGAGCGCCGAATGCGCGCATTGCGCGAGAAATTACGCGCCGAAGAAACGCGGCTCGTGCTGCTGCGGAAGATACGCCAGTCGCAGCAGAGCACGCCGCTGCCGCCTGCCAAGGTACGGGTTGACTTCTGTAAACTGAATTTCTTTTGAGGCCTATCAGTAAAACGGAAACCCTTGTAAGATCACTTGTGTGTGGGTCTCTCCGAATCTATTTGACCGATCGAGTTAAAATTTAGTATACATTGATTTATGTGATCCAAACACAAATATGCTGTGTAAATAATTTTGATTGCGTTTGGGGGCAATTTTCGGGGTCACTAAGTAGATATAATAGAAAATACAATAGTTATTTTAAGTGTTATTTGACTAAGTAAACGAAAATTTTCAATCAAATATACCTCACTTAAAAAAAACTGGATTCACAATTTTGAAAAAATACTTATTATTAATATATTACAGGGATACCTATTAGAAATGTAGGGTTGAATTAAAAAAAAAAAAATTATCGTACGGAACCTTTTCCAAATAGTTTTTTCAACATTTTTCTTTATATTTTATGATGAGATTACATATGATATTATTTAGGAGAACAAACACTTTATACATATTACAATAAAATTTAAACTTAAGAAGACAATGATTATTTTTGTAAATATGTAATGGTACAGTGGTACCATTCATTAGGATAAGAGCTTTAGTGACAGCGCTAAGTCTAATGATTGAGCTGTTAGGGAGTCCCCACACTTATCGACGCGGAATCGGCTTATGCCGATGCCGGTCAGAAAAACTTTGTTTACGGAAGGAAGTCACATTCGCATCAGCTCGCCTCGGACGACGCAATGCGAATACGACTACCGGCGAAACATCCTTACTCCGTAGACATAAAGGTTTTTCTGACCGGCTAAAGCCGATTCCGCACACACAATTATTTATTTAGTGATAACAAGTTATGGGAGCCGAAGCTTCAGTCCGCTCTAAATCGAATAAGCACTTTCAAAAGGCCGCGTGTTAATATTGGTGTGTGTTGATATGCCAGGAGTCGGCGGCGGGCACGGCGGGCACGGCGGGCACGGCGGGCACGGCGCTGGCGGGCAGCGGCTGCGTGGTGCCGCCCGGCGTCACCGTCACGCCCGCGCCGCCGCCCGCGCACCAGCACGCCAAGGTCAGTACGCCACGCCGAATACCGAAAGCTCATTTTAGCCTTTAGAGACCAGCAAACATGGGAGTTGCTGCTCTCTAAAGGCTTTGCCATTGTTTCTCAGTTCGGCCCTTCAGGTCATGCATGCAAATCGCGGCCCATCAGGCATATGAGAGTTTCCAAGCAACGCCCAAAGCCGAGGTTCGTCCGTCCCAGGGACCCTTTGGTGATGTTTGCCTTACAGGTTGAGGGCACTTTGCTTTCACCTCAAAAAGTCCGGTGAAGTAGCGAAAGCTCATTTGGAGCTAGCTATGTAGTCCTTTAAAAAAATGGAGCTAGCTACATAGTCGTCTCGGCCGCAAGAAGTCTACTGCTGGACATGGGCCTCCCCAAGAATTTCCACCATACGGGGTTCTGCCATACTCACCACGCCTGGTAGAAGGATTAGTGGAAGATTAAATTTAAAAAAAAAAACTGCCGCGCTATACATATACTCGTATACGCTAGCTCGAACGCGGATATTCAATTTGATGAGTAGCGAGTATTTTAGTTCTAAAACACTTGCCACTGACTAAATGTTCGCACTGGTCGAGTACAATTCACAGGGAAATATTTACCACTAAAACGATGCGTTCGGACTTGTTTGGTCGATGTTCCAGGGCAGTGGGTGACGCTACTCGCCAAAAAAATAAGTAAATTCTGTTGGCCCGTGTCAATTCTTTGCTCGACTAAAATGTTGGTGTTTCAAATATGGTGAGGATGAGACACTAAAACACTCGCTTCTCGACTAAGATACTAGACGTTTCCGATAAAGGCTTAAGAACAAAGCTTTACTATGCTACTGCTGTCAAAACTATTTTTGTGTATGTGATAACGTTTATTTTTAAGAATCTATACCCAAAGGGCGCAAATGGGACCCTATTTTTGAGACTTCGTTGTCCGTCCGTACGTCTATCACTATTCTGTATCTATTGATCCGTAATGACTAGGGTATTAAGGATAACTAATTGACTCAGGCGACGAAGCAATCTACAATGACAATTATGGTTTAAAACTTTAAGATTGCCATAAAAACGTTTAGGCTATTATACTCTCACCGTACTATTCAATCGCTACAATAGGCGACGGTAGCCTCTATATTGAATAATTTTGTTAGTCGGATGTAAAGCTCATAAATGATAGAACCTGAGAATGTTCAGTGTTTATGGTCTACTTTTTATGACGGTGGACCTTGATGTTGATTCTTGTACCGATGTGCACTTCGGTACTAGAAGCAACATCTTTCTTTCACAAAAAGCTTCTAAAGTGTTGAATGTTATATTCGTTCCAGCGTGCCAGTAGCTCGGCCAGCGTGAATCTCGGCGTGTCCAGCTCGACGTCCCGGCGCACGTCCAGCCTGCCCGGCGGCGCCACGCTCACCCCCGGGCCCTACCGCTCGCAGGTAACAAACCTTTAATTAGTAGATAGAGAATATTTAAGATGGGGTTTGTTTATAAGATCTTGTTTGTTAAAATCGTTAAGCGAGATACCTGAAATTTTCAGATCTAGTGATTTGGTATATAAATGATTTAATAAAAAATGGAGATTTTTAATTATTAATTTTAACATGACTTAGCATGAACCTTTTACTTATTAATTCCCGCTAAAGTTATTTATCGTGGTCGCAGCGAGATTGTTTCATCAATAGATGTATAATCGAATTCAAAGTGTAATAATATCAACGTTTGCAGTCGTCGTCGAGTGGCGGCGCCAGCATCACGCCGTCGGTGACCATCACGCCCGCCCCGCCGCCCGCCTCGCACCCCGCGCCCGCCAAGGTAAGTCCACATGACTACACATGAAGATATACTCGACCAAAAAAAGGTTTGCCTTGTGTTATTTCATGAACATTTATGGAAACGATTTTTCACTAGGTGGCGGCACTGTGACGAACGAGAGCACTTGTCAAAACCCACCAATCATGTTGAATCATTTTTATTATTGGTGGAAGAGATTTTGGTGGGAATCAAGGGGTTCATTTGGGGCTAAGATGATTTGAAAATTCAGTTTAGGGGGAGTTAATTATTTGAAACAAATGTACAGTAGTACCACTTTAATAAGTCGCATCGGCATTAACATCGATGGCGCAGAATAGCGTAACCGACCGCCGACTCAAACCGAATGAAAACAATGAAATAACGAACTTATTGCTACTACATAAGATTTGAAATCCGAAAACAACAACTCATGCTGTCTCGCTCACAATGCTTGTACGACTGCCGCGACTGGCCGAGACGCCGCATGGCGCGTACACATCATCATGTTTTTGTTATGTAAGTATTTTTCTTTTGGAAATAAATAAATTACAAATAGCAGACGGGTATTTTCGCGCCATGCAAAATTTTAACTTCTGCGCAGGTACATCGGTGTAACTTATAAAAGTGGTAGTACTGTAGTTTGGTGCTATAAATGCTCGTGCTCATTAACAATTTGTGAAATAGTTACAGATGGACACATAGATTTGTCATCAAAAGCTCCCCTAAAGCGATAAAAAAAAAACAGTCCAATTTTAATAGCTACTTCTTAACTGTATACCGTACGCCACTGTATGTATCTTTCAACTGGACATTGTCAGAATCACCGAAACCTCGGGAAGAAATATGATAAGTGTATTTTGTGATCTGCTACCAAAAGTTCCTACCTGAGGAAAAAATCGATTCCGAAAACCTTCCTGTATTTTCCCTAAGTCCACCACATGGCACTCCTCTTCTTTCTACCACATAGTTCAGTTGATACTGTAATAGCAGCCAGTGTGACCTGTGATATAGAATTGGGAATTATCATGATTGGGGATATTGTAGTCTGAGATGCATTTCAATCTTGTACTCCAACAGTTTAATCATGATTTTCACTACATAAATGTAATCCCTTGCAAGCCCACTCAGGACAATTCGTCAGTGACCAGTAGTACGAGCGATGCAGTGAGTATGGAAATGTGATGTCATTAAAATTTTAACACACTTACGCTTATATTTTTGAGACATTTATCATTTATATCGTAGTTTCGATGATTGTAACAGTCAAAACTTGGGGTCTGTAGGCCTCTTTGCTTACTTTTGTCAACTACAGAGTACAATGCTTTGGAAGTTACTTTTGAAAAATACCTGGTTTGTTTGTTATGTAATCTATTGAAGAATACATATAGAACGAAATCGAATCAGGCCATTTATAATTACATATATCTATACCAATATTATAAAGAGGAAAGTTTTGTTTGTTTGCATCGAATATCAAAGCTTTCACCTATAGAAAGTTAATTTATTCGCGGGTGACATAGGCTACAATTTACGCAGACGAAGTTGCGGGAAATTGCTAGTACTAAATAAATTTATCAATTTGTGGCTCAGTGCTCTTGCAGTGGAATAGACCTGATGATGCTGTTCTTTTTTTTTTACTTTTATTTTTATTTACTTGCAAAGCTACAATTATTATTATTACATTGAAACTAACGTGAGATAAATACATTATATTTAAAAACGGGTCACTCACGTGCTACTTTGTCGGGATACTTCGGCGTCGCGCATCCCGAACTCGCCTTGAAAATGGACTCCTGATGAGTCCGAAACTATAGTCGACATCCCGACAAAGTAGCACGTGACTGACCCGTTTTTAAATATAATTATTATTACAGGCTATTTAAACCTATAATTATTAATATGAACAGGACTTAGCACAAAAAGTTTAAAAAAGTATATTTAAACCTCATACGATAGATGAGCCAATGCAAAAAATACACATTTATCTCAATTTTAGCACAAAATGAAAGTATTTATAAAAATAAAATTTATTATATTGAAATAGTATTGTGAAAGAATTTTGAATTGAATTAAAAAATTGAATAATTTTAAAGTAAAATAAGTTCTACTTGTGGCTATTGGTGTCGTTGTTATAATTTTGATACGTGTGCAGGCCAGCTCGCGCAGCTCGGAGGACACGCAGACGCCGGCGCAGCGCCAGGCCGCCGCCAAACTCGCGCTCAGGAAACAGCTCGAGAAGACTCTGCTGCAGGTCTGTACTTATTTGTTTGTCTACCAGATTCCTAGACCTTCGAACATTTAACGGCAAAATTAGGTATGCCCCCGGTAAATGAACTAGACGATCGACATGATGGAAAGTGGTCATCGGTGCTCATGGACTCTGCTGCACCGCCGCCAAGCTGGCGCTCAGAAAGCAGCTCAAGAGGACTCTGCTGCAAGTCTGTACTTTATTTGTCAACCAGATTCGAAGAGACATGTTTTTTTTATGTATATTTGACGGCAAACGAGAGAAGCAACCAGATGGTGATCTTTCCACCACATCGTCTTCCAAAAAGTGGTCAGCGTTGCCCATGGATGCCATGGAACAAAAATACTACAACTCCCTGTGAATGTGGGGATCAATTCTGAACATTATTTATTTCCTAAAAACCAAAACAAATTTAAAAAACAAATTTTGATGTCTATAAAAGTATACAGAGAATCTAGATGTAAATTATATATAAAATCTTTATAAGCAGTGTATTTTGAAGAACTTTTGATACGAAACATTAGCAAATTTCATCACCCTTACGAAATAATTGTATGGCGTCAATACCCAATTTATCATAATATCTGAATTCTCAGCTTCTTAGACCCAAGAAAACGTCTAAAAAGAGACACCTAACTGGTCAGTCTTGATAACAAAACATTGATCATAAAATAAGAACAATGCGTTTCATTGAGTCTTAGTGAATCATCCAACAAAGTTAGTTAATTAAGAAAATGGTCGCTATAGATTTAACATGTGCTCAATGTTTAGTGAATTATTTTGACGCGAAAATCTTACTTATTTATGCAAGACACCCTTTACTGCTGCGACATATTGATGCCTACTCATAATAATTATGTTGTCAAACAATAAGTTTTTAGTTTTATTTACAAGTGGATAACTCATATTTCGCTAGCTATTGGATTGCTATAGACAGACCAGCCGACGCCTACGAACTTCACACGCGATTGCTTACTCTGCATTCTGACGAGTAGATGTAGTAGGCGCGCCTCGGGTGTAGTTTCACAAGTGTAATTTAGGATTTCATACTCGATTGCCTTACCTGAAAATGATAACTATTTACATAAGAAAAGAGAAAAAAAACAAGGTTTGAATAAAAAAACCAAAAAAATTAGAATAACAAGAACGCTGGTTGCATTCCCCCGTTTAATAGCTATGCTAATTGGGTGATGTTATTTTTTTAATACCTACTTCTTTTTTTCGGGAAAAATGTTTGGCAAATCAATTTTTAAACACGTCTCCAGGTTTCAAGTATAATAATAAGAATGCCCAGGCGCAGTCGGGGAGCACTGCTAGGTATGACAAAAATTGTTCTGATATGAGCCTGTCAATCCAGAGGGGAAGTAGAAATGAAGAAAAAAACGTCAGTCTAAACAAATGTTCCGCTTCACACGCATTTGCCGACTTCGCATTCTCAGATGTGGCAGGCATCACGCCTCGAGTGTCAGTTTTCGTTGATACCACATTTTGAGTGCGTAGTTATGGCTCACTCAATGAGTGTTTAGTTGTAGTAAAGCTGCCGTTTGAATAGTGTTTATTATTGGAGTTTTAATTAGGCTGATGTAAAACATAAAGTTTTATATATAAACGTTCAAAACTTAAGAGTTGGAAAATTTCAATGTTCAATAGTTAAATATAAATGTGTAAACTATATAGCTAGCCTAGCATAATTAAATGTACGTACGTACAATAGGGGACCGGAATATCATTCATTAGACTTTGTTTACATAAAGTTTTGTGAAAAATATAAACGAAAATTTTTGTTAAAATTGGTTGAATGGTTTTGTTATGAACTTCGAGTAGTTAAAGAAGTAAATATAAACGATAAATTTCTATTAAAAACGTTTGAATGGTTGTTATTAAGTTCTTACCAAAAAATTTACCTATCGGATCAAATAAGCCTATTGTAGTTAGGAGAATAAGTCTGTGTGTTATAAGATGCGTTTGTTGTGTAGTACGTTCTCACGGTGGTGTCTGTCGTACGATGCCTTGCAAGTAAGTATTTACTATGTACTAAACTACTTATGATTTTTACTATGCACAACAATGTATTTTTTTACCTCACTATGGTTCATATCTGTAAGATCTAAAGAGATGAACGAAAGGCAGATATATCTCATTATAAGGACAGTAACAACACTTATCAGTTGTTAGTTGTAATCTAGACTGATTATAAAGATGAAAAAATTGGTTTTCGTGCATGCATCGAATACTCCGAAATTACTGGACCGATTTTCTTTTTAATTTTTTTAGCAGTTGCTATTGCTAGAAAAACCCCACTTAACTCGGTTTTCCTGGCATCTGCCGACATCAGCGCGGAGTCTGTTTTGAATTGTGGTAGAGCCTCGCTACCGGTTAAAATCACTTTTGCTAGTAGCATAAATGCGCCGGCTCGTCCGGGGAAGTACACATTCTCACAGAAAACTGACGTTTGAGTAGTAGCTTTACCGCTGCTTCGTTCGGTGAGTGATAGAGCCCGAGGCCCATCCCCTCTCCCCTCTGGGAGGGAAAAATAAAAGGCCGGCAACGCTCTTGTCACACCCCTGGTGTTGCAGGTGTCTATGGGCAGCGGTTATCACTTACCATCAGGTGACCCGCTTGCTCGTCGGCCGTCCTGTAACATATAAAAAATTAATATTCTTATTCTATTCTATTCACAGATCCCCCCGCCCAAGCCTCCGCCACCGGAGATGAATTTCATCCCGTCGCCCAGCAACACGGACTTCGTGTATCTGGTGGGGCTGGAGCACGTGGTCGACTACCTCACTAACGAGGATCGGTGAGTCGTGTAAAAACCGCGTTTTCTATTAATAATAACATACTTATCTGACTTAGCAGCTTGCAAATTCACCCCCTCACTTACCTTAAAAAATGAAAAATGAAATGAGGAATATTGTAATAACTGCAAAATTCAAAACATAATTACATCAAAGCATTTATAATACAGTCAGTAGCTATTCCATATATTGCAGATTTACACACAATGTTCGAAAGTTTCCGACCAATGTATGTTACCAGTGATAACTTACGGGTCCGAAACGTGGTCCCTTATTATGGGCCTCATACGTAAGCTCAAGATCGCTCAAAGAGCTATGGAGAGGGCTATGCTCGGTGTTACTCTGCGAGATCGAATCAGAAACGAGGAGATCCATAGAAGAACACAGGTCACCGACATAGCCCAGTGAATAAGCTCCTTGGAGTGGCAGTGGGCGGAGCACATAGCGCGAAGAACCGATGGCCGATGGGGACAAAGGTTCTTGAATGGCGACCACGTAGCGGCAAACACAGCGTTGGACACCCACCCACCAGGTGTTCGGACGACCTGATGAAGGTCGCAGGAAGGCGCTGGATGCAGGCCGCATCCAACCGGTCGTATTGGAAATCCTTGGGGGAGGCCTATGTCTAGCAGGACTTCTTGTGGCTGAAATGATCATGATGATGATTGCAGATAATTTTTCTTTGTACAGAAACTTAATCAATGGTTTCTTCACTAGGCAAGCCTGTATCGAGAAAGCTAAAAATAATGCAGTAACCACCAGGTTGTGAACCAAATAAATAAAAACAAAAGGCGACAGTGCGATTTTGAATTTGGTCGCGGCTAGCACCATTTTCTAGATGAATATGATCGTCGGTATCCGTGGCGCAGCGGTCATCACGCCTGCCTGCGACACGGATGGTCCCGGGTTCGATCCCCGGTCAGGTCAAGATGGAAAACAATCTTTTTCAGATTGACCTGGGTCTTGGATGTTTATCTATGTACATATATATGTATTTGTTATAAAATATAGTATCGTTGAGTTAGTATCCCATAACACATGTCTTTCATTAGAACTTACTTTGGGGCTAGCTCAATCTGTGTGATTTGTCCGTATATATTTATTTATTTATTTTATTTATTTATTTTCTTAATTCACCTTTGAATGTTATTCATTATTTTCCTGTGACCATTGCAGCATGCCGCGTTCCTCAGTGCCAGCCGTTTGCGCTCAATGCGGCTGCGACTTCACCCCCGTGTGGCGCTGGGAGCGACAACCCCATCAGCCTCACTCACGCGCGCTGAAACAGGACGCCACTTTCACCCCGGCGCCCGCCCCGAGCGCACGTCGGCTATGCGAGCTCTGCGTGTCTGGCAACGTGAAGCGAGCTCTGAAGGTACCTGTACTGATGTTCAGGGCGCTTAAACCAGTCTCTCTCTTCACCAGCCTCACTAAACAGGACGCCCCATTCACTCCGGCGCCCGCCCTGAGCGCACGTCGGCTGTGCGAGGTCTGCGTGTCTGGCAACGTGAAGCGAGCTCTGATGGTAACTGTACTGTTGTTCAGTACCCTTGGAACCAGCTTTCTTCTTCTCCAGCCTCACTTAACAGGACGCCCCATTCACTCCGGCGCCCGCCCCGAGCGCACGTCGGCTGTGCGAGCTCTGCGTGTCTGGCAACGTGAAGCGAGCTCTGAAGGTAGCTATACAGATGTTTAGTGCCCTTGAAACCAGCCTCTTTCTTCTCTAACCTCTCTAAACAAGACGCCACATTGACCCCGGCGCCCGCCCCGAGCGCACGTCGGCTATGCGAGCTCTGCGTGTCTGGCAAGCGTGAAGCGAGCTCTGAAGGTAACTGTACTGATGTTCAGTGCGGTGGGATACAGACTTTTCCTTCTCCAGCCTCACTGAAGTACTGAGGTTGAGGAATGGAATCGTATTATATTCCGGTGTTCTTTACTGTGTATTTTCGCCATTCGCGTCGCCGCGGTCGCCGCACGCGTTTGACTTTGACCCCCAAGTACCAGACAGGAATTTAGTGAGCTCCCACCCCTAATGAACTGCCTATAGTTGTGGTCAGTTCAAATGTCAGTGTGGTTTCCGTGTTGCCTCGCCGCCTTACTTGTATCATGGATGGAAGGCACAGAAGAGTCTGCTTGCTTCAGGATGTGTTGTTTATATTTCTTTTTTGTTACAGGCGGAGCACACGGCGCGCCTGAAGACGGCGTTTGTACGCGCGCTGCAGCAGGAGCAGGAGATCGAGCGCCGGCTGTCCGCCTCCCCCCCGCCGCCCTCGCCCGCGCCGCCCCCCGCGCACTCGCATCGCACGCAGATCGTGAGTATATACCTCCTCTCACAGCGCTGAGCAGGAGCAGGAGATCGAGCGCTGGCTGATTTTAATAAAAGACGCTGCAAAAGAAAAAAAAGAATCTATCTTAGATATTTCAACATCGTTTTGCGATTCTAAATTTAAATAAATTTTAATAATATGAATAGGTATATTCAAAATTGGAACCCTGATAGTAAGTGGTGAGTTCCTTGCAGCTGGTTTATTAGTTATTACTAAGCACGGTGGTTTGTGTACAGGCGCGCGCGCCCCGCGCCCCCGCGTCCCCCGCCGCCCCCGCGTCGCCCGCCGCCAAGCCCGCGCCGCCCGCGCCGCCACCCGCCAGGTACAGCTGCTCACAGATTATATTATCAGCTCTTATTTTGTTTAGTTTGGAATAATAGAATTGCGACTTTATTATCACGTGCTATGGACGAGAATACGTTGAACTTAAAACGGTTTTATAGCTACATTCAAGCGGACAGAATTTTGCTTCGATTTTGTACGTAACGCGATATCTAGTTGGTATTGTTGATCGAAGATCAGAATATATTATTTCGATGGCTTATTAGCGGTGATCGGTACTTAGATCAGCGATATATAGATACTCTAACACCACCCACCATTTTATTCTTGTACGCCTAAATCAGATCAAATTGAAAAAAAAAATTACTTCAATTCTTCGGTAGTAAATTACATATTTTTGGTAATACTTTTCATTGCATTTGATTAATTTAGAGAACTACTTATTACGGCCAACAGTGAACACTTTTGAAATAATGATATTAATGAAAAGTTATACCAGAAATATTACAAGTGATATTTTCAATACAATCTGATTTACTAGAATTTGACTGATTTACTAGAAATTGAATTGGCGCTAGTAAGCTAATGTAATCTCCCTAAAATATATCTTATTTTAAACTATCAGATAGTCACAAAAGTAACATCTTCATCATCATCATCACATTGAGACCAATCACAATTTGTGTCCAGATCATCGTCCATCACATCGGAACTACGCAGTCATCACTCGGAGCGCACGCGCGAGCCCGAGGTGCCCGCCAAGAAAGGTAAAGGTACGAGCATGTATCGAGCTTCTGTACTAGCCCACTGTGAAGGGGACCTTTGTTATTAGTATTAAAACATGTCTTTTTTTTTCATATAAATTATTGCTATCAATAAATTAAGAAATAAGATGAGGGAAAAAAATTCATGCGGGTAGTATTTGAACCTACGACTGTTGCCTTACCAATCAGAGTCCTCTGTGAAGTTAGCTGAAATATTATTGCCTATTTTATTACTATTAAAAAAAATCTTATTTATTATTGGAAAAAAAGTCGTATGAGAAACTGAAACCCACGCAGACGAAGTGGCGGGCGGAACAGCTTGTATACTATAAAGTTTATTAAACTCCCTTCGATTTGACTCTGTGGTAGTGAGAAGGGATCCTTAGGAACGTGCTAATTATTTTCTTATTTTTATTTTATTTTCATCGGATAACTTACAGCTCTTTCGTATCTATATAATTACACTAAATAACATAACTAAATAAGCCAACAAGTTTTTACTTCTAGAAAGAAAATTTCTTACGTATCTTTTCTGCATCAGGGTCGTCTTCGAGCAGCACCAGCCAAGGAAGCAGCAGCAAGCATCAGGTGCGTTCTCACTCTACAGTCAATCAACAATACCACATGGGCAAACAATCTCTTTTCTGTTGCCTATAGATGTCATTATGTCACCTGGTGGGGTTTTTTTATTATATAGGACGGCAAACGAGCAAGCGGGTCACCTGATGGTAAGTGATCGCTGCTCCTAGACAATTGCAACACTAGGAGTGTGGCAAGTGAGTTGCCGGTTCCTGGAAAAGTAGAATAGGACCACTCCAAGTCTTCCCGTGGATGTCGTAGATGGCGACTTAGGAAACACAAGCTAAACAAAGCTTATAAACATTAAAGAGACCTCTCCAACCTATCTGGCCAGCGTGGTGACTGTAGGCCAAATTCTCTGACTGCTCTACCTAATATATGGCTGGTGTAGTATAATGGTATAGAGAGAGTTATGCTTTGGCAGTGGAAAAAGACCTTATGATGATGATGATGATGGCATCACTTGCTTCTATTTTATTTGATCACGATAATTAAGTGTGAGTGCTTAGATCAGCCAACTAGCGCCGACCCTCATTTTATTTATTTTACTACTAAATAAAATCAAAATCATCAATTAAAATTGAAAAAATATATGTGATTACTTCGGTAGACTTGTTTTATTTTTCATTCCTTTGCGTTTGGTAAATTAAGAGAACTACTCAATACCGCAAAAAGCGGCCATTTTTTGGCGGTAATGAGTAGATCTCTTTATTTGATCATTATTGATGAAAAGTTATAATTTCTAAAAATACTACAAGTAATTCACAACCGAAGTACTAACGTAGATTTACTCAATTTGATTTCGTACAAGAATTAAATTACGGGTGTCGCTATTTTCGCTGATGTATGCTTCTTATTGTAAATAGTTTTTGGGATTTATCAAATTGTTTTGGCGGTTGAGTTTTACTCTGCACCAACTGGCAGTTGGCTATAAATGTCAACATGCCACCTGTTTCTTTTTTATTACGATGATTCAGTGTTTGAGTTGACAACTCAATTTAAATCTATATTTGAGAATCAAATTGTTTTGACGGTGGCGTTTTATTGTACAGCAACTGGCAGCGGCGGCGGCGGCGCAGATGGCGTTCGAACAACACAGCGCTGCCGCCATGCAGGCCCTGCAGCACCAGCTGCTTAGAGGTAAGGCCCAAAGACCTTGTTTATTAGTAGAGATGGCCGTTACCATAATCATCCTAATCCTAACTAATATTATGAATGCGAAAATGAGTTTCGTTTGTTACGCTTTCTCGCCCAATCTACTGAACCGATCATCATGATATCGTACACATAGGTTAGAGTACTGAAATGGACATAGGCTATATATCACAGCTAGTATAAATTATATACGATATACGGACAAATCACACAGATTGAGCTAGCCCCAAAGTAAGTTCGAGACTTGTGTTATGGGATACTAACTCAACGATACTATATTTTATAACAAATACATACATATATAGATAAACATCCAAGACCCAGGTCAATCTGAAAAAGATCATTTTTCATCTTGACCTGACCGGGGATCGAACATGGGACCATCCGTGTCACAGGCCGGCGTGTTGACCCTTGCGCCACGGAGCTCGTCAATAATCATAGTTTATTTGCACTCGATGGGGACATAAGGTGGTACAATAAATATTAGAGATTCACACATCTTAGCGAAACATTATGTCCACATCGAGTGCAAATAAACTATGATTCATAGGCATGCAACATTTATATCTTCACAATGTCAATTACAATTTTACAATAAGATTTATTTCAATTCATTACAATAAATTTCGCAAATTAATAAAAGTCAATAATAATAATAAATATAACAATCGAATTCGTTAAAACTTTAAGCATATAAAACAGTCTGCTTTTTAAAACAAACAAATGAAAAAGCACGTTTTATAAAGAACACCATAACTGCTTAATAATTGTTAATTTAAAAAAAAAAAACGATAGAAACGCGTCATCTATCCCCTTTTAATAAAACGACTTGCTTCGCTTTACCACAAACAAGCAGACTGCTTTATGCTTAGAAAAAATGAACCCTTTTACCGTGCCATTGTAATAAAAACCTTATAATATGTGGGTTAAGATTTCTATTAGAATTTAAGTCTGATTGCTTTACTCTCAAATCTATTGTCTTGTCGATTTAAAAAACGCGTGCTTTCTCATTAAGAATAAAAATTTTACTAATTCTCGTGTTTTTTTGTCATTGTGCGCGTGAATTATGCTGGAGTTTGACGCTTATGTAGTCTACGATAAACGATGATTAGTGAGTGAACAAATACAAAATTGGTGAAATTTAACTTAAGATATGCACAGTACGAAAAAAAAATTTAAATGCAATGTGCTTTGTAAAAAGGTTTTTAGAAAAAATTACGTCGCCGAATAGCCTTTTTAGATCCAAATTTGCGGGATACTGAACGTGTCCATTCTGTGCGTAGTAGGTACATATTAATTTGCTACCGAAGTACTGATATATATATATAGGGACATATCACACAAATTGAGCCAGCCCCACAGTAAGTTGTGAACTTGTGTCGCAGGATACTAACTCAACGATACTATATTTTATAATATATACTTATATAGATAAATATCCAAGACCCAGGTCAATATGAAAAAGATCTTTTTCCATCTTGACCTGACCGGGGATCGAACCCGGGACCCCCGTGTCGCAGGCTAGCGTGTTGACCGCTGCGCCACGGAGCTCGACAACGACTGATGTAGTGTTTCTGAACGTGTTTGTGTGGTGTGGCAGGGCTGAGCTCGGCGGGCGGCGCGGGCGGCATGTCGCCGGCGGCCACGGCGGCGGCCATGATGCAGTTCTCGCCGCTGCTCTACACCTACCAGCTGGCCATGGCGCAGGCCTCTGCGCTCGGCAAGCGATGTGAGTACTCCTCTTTCTTCAAATTTTCTATTTTTTGTGACATAGAACGGCAAATGGTGAAAATGTATGGTCTTATTTACTTGTAACTAGTAGTTTTTCGATTTTGCATATTAAGGCTAGGCACACTAGCGACGCCAATCATTTTATCCCTAATACTTTACAAATAGAAAGAAATTCAAGGATGTAGATGTAGCAGTTTTATATTCAAATAAAATAATAATTGCAGTAAAATCTTTCGATGTCTATTGGAACTAAAATTATTGAGATGATTTAAACAAGTACAATTTTAGCTATTCCTACCACAGCGATGCGCACCCAAAATGCGCAATAAATATTCCGAAATATTCCAGATACAACTTTTGTACCTGAAATCACTCAAGTAATTCGCAACAAGAATAACGTATGTGACATTTTTTCAGCAAACTAAGAACAATACTCCTATGTGTTCAGCAAGAAATAATCAACTTTTGAGATTCTTTATAAATCCTTTTCATTAGTGGCTACCTGACGATCAGAATACCGCAATAATGGTTCAAATTCGAACATATTTGGCCCACTTTCTACGAAATTCATTTCCAACTTTCTTTTATTGCAAAAATTAGCTAGGCTCATTATTATTTAATTGTATGTTGATTGAAACAAAGTTTAAAAAGTGAAAGCTAAGCATCATTATATCATTACATAGACAGCAAAACTTTGGGTTTAATACAAAATCAGGTACCATACGGCACCTGTAGCTCATATTTGTCTTTGTTCGGCTTGGTAATCTATAATAATAATAAATCATTTTATTTCCGACCAACTAAAGATCATTTATATATATATAAAGATCATCTATACAGTGACAGAATGAAATTACAGAACGTTTTAGTAAGATGCCTTTGAGTATTCGGTTTTGCCGTGTGGTTCCCGGCAGAGTAGAATAGGACCACTCCAAGTTTCCCCGTGGATGTCGCAGTAGTCGACTAAGGAAACATAAGCTAAACAAAGCTTTAAACATCAAAGAGACCTCTCCAACCCGTCAGGCCAGCGTGGAGAGTGTAGGCCAAATCCTCCGACTGCCCTGGCTAATATATGGCTCTGGTAGTACAGAGAGGGTCGTGCTCCTGCAGTGGAGACCCGTTGATGATGATTGGGTTGCACTTGTTGCAGCGGGCAAGAGCGGCAGCGGCGGCAGCAGCGCGGCCATGGCGGCCGAGATGCAGCGCGTGGCCGAGGCGCAGCGCCAGTACCTGCTGGACATGATCCCCGGCCAGCACCAGCGCAACCCCTGGACCAAGAACTGAGGGTGAGTTAATTATCATCAACAATTGGTTGGTGAAAACCACATGAAAATTCATGCAGTACTTTTTGAGTTTATCGCGAACAAACATACGGTCGCCGTAGGGGACGTCCCCTGCGGCGACCGTATGTTTGTTCGCGATAAACTTTAACATTTAATTAACATGATATAAACCTTGTAGTATCTATGGCAATAATACAACTATACAACCAAACTCAATTTCAAACGAGAAACTAACACGCTCAAACCAGATTTTCCTTAAATTTTAGGAATAACCTAGTTTGGCCTAGGACGAACTGACTTTTGAACATTTATTTACTTTGTAAAGATCACAAAACATACGTAATTTTTAAAATATAATAAGCAGACGCTTAATTTCATTACGAATCGACATTAGTGTCGGTTTTTAAGTTTTTTGGGAAGTAGCCTTCGAAAATGACGTAAGTTTTAAAATCCAAGATGGGGTACACGACTTTTCGTGAAAAATCGACATGGGTGTCGTCTTATAGGTTATTTAGTACCTTTGGGGTGTAGATCACCAAAATGATGTCATTTTTTAAATCCAAGTTGACGGACGCAATAATATACGCCTCTCGCAGTATAGAGACGGTCGTGATCCAGCAGTGGAGACTAATAAAAAGACCTGATGATGATGACAGACGCAACTTTAAAATTTACATACCAACTCAACTCAACGTGTCTCAATTTGCGAACGAACGAAGGTAGACAAAGTAGTCATCAACATAAAAGTTGGCAGGTAGAACGAAAAAAAGTACGTTTTGACCGGGGTCAGTTTCGGCACAGACCCAAAGATGTTACGTCAGTCCACCTAAGACCGATTAAGCTAAATATGCAGAGCATATACATATTGCAAGAATGTTATGAAAAGATAGATAAAACGATTTTAATTTCTTTTTAAGATGATATTTTTAACAGTTGGCCCCGTACGTATCCATGCTGTCAGTCACATAGTGCTACCTTCTATTACCTATTCTAAATAAAAAAAACGTATTCCAGATGGATGTTCGTTCGAATAGGTCACTGGCTATTGGCCTCCCGTATTAGCTAGTCTGTTATTCCGATAGAGATCAAAATCATCGTATTTATCGGATCCTTTTCATCTCCACTACAGGAGCACGATCCTTTCTGCACTACTAGAGCCATATATTAGCCGGAGCAGTCAGAGGATTTGGCCTACACACTCCTCGCTGGCCAGACGGGTTGGAGAGGTCTCGTTGATGTATAAGAGAGTAAGAGAGATGTAGAAAATCTATTGACATGTGCTTTTTGTTTCAGGTTAAGGTGATGTTAGAAGTTAGAAGGCATTTGTTAGAAGAGAATCTAAATAGGACCAGTCGCTCACAGTAAGTTAGACTTTTCTGTAAGCAACGATACATAAACTGGTGGTATTTGAACATCTAAATGAAATTAATTAATTACGGTTTTATCGCGTTTATTACATCATTTATACACTTAACGTTTCGAATACTTTACAGTGTTCGTGGTCGCAGGTAGACTAAGTTGACATGTGTCTAGTATTTATAAGATCTGCAAAAACTTTACCGCATTAAATTAATTTTATTTAAATATGTAACAATCGCGAAAACATTAGTAGTATTTTTAATTTCTGATTGAAAGCGAAAGAATCGATACTCTGATTATCAAAAAATATGTTGTTAAGGGCGGATCCAGGGGGTTATGAGATTGTACTTGGCACTAACATTTTTCTAACTATGTGTTGTCGTGTTGATTTGGTACACCCACTGCTGTCCAGTTAGGGGTCATTCAAATATTACGTAAGCAGTGAAAGGGAGTGGGGGGGGCCAGGTTTGGCTTATTTTTGATGACATAGGGGACGGGGGGGTTGACGTGGTGATGACATAAACATAATTTCGTAAAATACACTATTTTTTTGTGAAAATGATACGAATGAGGAGGAAAGAACTTTTATTACTTTTGCTGACAAGAGGGGGACTTGGGGGGAAGGGGCTTAAAAGTAACTAGTTTTCTGCTTACCTAATAATTGAATAGCCCTGACCGGTCAACGTTTTTATTTATAGTTTAAGTATTATTATTGTTTTTCCATAAAGTGTGTTATTCTCAACCTTGACAGGTAAAATCATATAAGCTATAATATGGAGTCATAGACCTAAAGAAAGAAAGAAAAGAGAGCGATGTATACATGTTGATTTGTCGTTGCATTTAAAATATTTGGCTACAACAGTCGGCCAAGTGTGAAACAGATGCGGGAACGATAGCTTTTCATCTCCCCAAATGAGTCGTTCGTATCATACATACATACAAATTATTACGTCTTTATCCCTTGTGGGGTAGACAGAGTCTAAGGGCATAACACCCAAAGGCCATATCATGTATGGCCAAGTCCGTAACACGCATGGTGTTTAACATTATTTGTTGTAACAGTGACCACAGTAACACAATCGTCATTTAATATATATTAATTGCTCTGTAACTGACGGACAAACCGACCGCAAAGCGAAGAGGATTCCATTGAAGCCGACGAGCTCCGAGGCGCAGCGGTCAACACGCCGGCCTGTGACACGGATGGCCCCGGGTTCGATCCCCGGTCAAGTCAAGCTGAAAAATGATCTTTTTCAGATTGACCTGGGTCTGGATGTTTATCTATATATGTATTTGTAATAAAATATAGTATCGTCGAGTTAGTACTCCATAACACAAGACTCGAACTTATAAGGGGCTAGCTCAATCTGTGTGATTTGTCCGTATTTGCCCTTATTCACCATGGAACCCTAATTAAATGACTTTTCATTTTCTTGAACATGAGTGACTGGTCTTATAAGCTAGTTTAGATATTAGAAATAAGGTACTTTAAACATTTTAACGATAGATCAATTCATGCACAAGTTTTTGAGATACGTAAATCGTATAGTAAGCTACAGTTTGAGTGTGCTAGATAAGGTTCGATTTTATATGATGATTCAGTAATTATAAATAAAAATTAAGGTATCGAAAAAGTGTTTTATTTATTGAAAATTGTGTAAATATAACAAAAATAAGGTATTTCTGTATGACTTAACATTATTCCTTAAGCATAATGGACGTTGATACCAGCTCCTGAAATAAAAATTTTAGTAGTTTTAATACATACAAGAAGTCAATCAATGAATGAGTAGCGATGATTTTATAGTAAAGAAAGCGATATGTCTACACCCAGCGGGATCCCATGTCTGGGAGGCTTATGAGTATGCAGATAAGAAAGCGTTGTCATGTCGTAAAAGGTGGCTTGAAGAATGATATTCTGGTTGCTAACCACCCCTTTATCGAGATTGCATTAGTAAAGCTGTCAGTCTGTTTATACCTACATTAAGGAAAACACCGGATTAGTGTGAGACTTAATCACACACATACGGTTTCATACCACCATAGAGGTAGACCCACAAATATAAAGATCTGAGTTAAGTGTTGACTTGCAGAAAAGCGGCGAAAACTTCGAACTGGCGGAATATTCGAAATTTGATACATTATTTCATAATATTTTAAAGAAAACTTGTACAATTCGCTCGCCTGGCAATTAGGCGATTTCCAGAGAGCACTGATCAGTGCAACCCTTCACAAGCAGTAGGTATATTCAAAATTTATTGTTTTTGGACCTCCGGTGCATAAGGTTAAATTTTTGGTGGCTATATATTTGCCACTGCCTTGAAAAGGTTTAAGCAAGCAAGGGGTCCCTGTGGGTGTCCTCACCTGATGAGCGTCGAGGTAGTCCCTTTGGGTGTCGGCCGCGAGGATCTGCACTGCATCCACGATCACATCAGCCGCCTTCTTCACGTTCTTGCCGAACATCGCTAGCACTTCGCTCACTGACACCTGTCACAAAATGTCATCTTCATCAGGTGTATGCTCTCATCTCATCATTATCAGGTCTTTGCTCTCGTGTCAGATTTTTCAAGCTGCCTAAAGGCATCTCATCATCAAACCCATCCCATAGCACAAGTCTTACTTAAGAACTTACTTTGGGGCTAGCTCAATCTGTGTGATTTGTCCGTATATTTTTATTTATTTATTTATCAAAGGTGATCTGACACCAGTGTTGGCCACTTACAGACACGAAAAACAAACAATCAGGTCTTTTAGTCTCCACTGCAGGAGAATGACTCTCTCTGTCCTAGCCATATATTAGCCAGAGCAGTCAGAGGATTTGGCCTACACTCTCCACGCTGGCCAGACGGGTTGTAGAGGTCTCTTTGATGTTTATAAGCTATGTATGTATATAGATAAACATCCAAGACCCAGGTCCTATGTCGCCATCTTTGTTCCATTGTTAAAACAAAGGTTACCTTATAGGATTTGGTAGGACTACATGGTCTAACATACCAAGCGCCTAATATTGAGACCCTTTTGGAAGTGATGGTTGGTGTACCATAGAGATAAGATCTCAGGTGATACTATCACACAAATGAGGGTGTTCGGAATCGAGAATTCCCCCAGATGGTGGCACTGTTTCGAGAGGTAAAAATACCTTTGCAGCAGATGTCAAAATCCACATGATCATCATTTTTATGATTGGTGAATTTTGACAGCTGCTGTCAAAAATACCTATCGACACAGTGCCGCCATCTGGGTGAATTCTCGATTCCGAACACCCTCACTCCCCCACGCTCTAAAAGCTAACACTTTGCAGATATAAATTGTTACCGAAGTTTCATTCTCCCTCCAGCAGTCATAATCTGTGACGAGAGCCACCGCGGCGTAACTCAGGCCCGCTTCTTTTGCCAGCACTACCTGCAACGAAAAGTTCAAATGCATAATTATGGTAAAGACTTTCATCAGGCAGGCATCACAAGTATAGGTGCCTAGGTGCATCAGCCGCAAGAAATCAACTGATGGACGTAGGTATTTTGGAAATCTTTGGGGCGCCCACCCAAAGAGAATATAAAAGATATGATTGGTAAAACATTTGGCAATTTTTTATCTTACTTCTGGCACAGTGGTCATGTTAACCAAGTGTCCTCCCCACTGACGATGCATCAGGCTTTCGGCTCGGCTTGAGAATCTGTAACGAATAAGAAGATATGAGATTTTGCTTACTCTGACAATAGAAACAAGGCCAAAATTATCTTTCTACGACTTGAAGAACAGGGCCTGCTTGACAATATTGAGGGCCTCTGCTACTCACTTGCAATATAACATGTGCTATGCAACCTATGTGTTTTCTAATCCATTAAAACATTCCTGACCTATCAGAGTAAGCCTAAAAGCTGCCTTGGTGTCGTGGTTGAAGGACATTAAAATTAGATAATTTGGTTTTGGGGAATAAAAGCGTATTTTAAAATCAAAAGTGTCTCTACGGGGAAAGTGTATCTCTGGGGAATAATTATTTTGTTCTGAGGTATACAGTACAAACCTGGGTCCCTGTATGACGACCGCAGTCCCCTTCTCATGGCAGGAGTACCCTTTAGCGCGCGCCGCCTTCAGCATCGCCTGCCGCGCTCGCTCGCAGAAGGCGGGGCGCATCGGCAGATGGCACACCCCGCGTGGTCCGCCCTCTGTGCGGTCGAAGAATGTGCATTTGCGGCCCCATGTTCTGGATAAAAAGATAAAGGTTGTATACATGTATAGTATCTACTATCGTTGTCTTCATGGGTTGTCTTGTCTACCCCGTAAGCGACAAGAAAGGCATATACTACATACTGGAGTCTTTGTTCACACTGGGGCTGACAGTAAGACTTCGATAAACTGAGGTTCTGAAGCGTTCAAAGGGAGGTAATTAACACCGTTGCGCTTTAGTTCGCACCAAAACTCTACAGAGTGAACTAAAGCGCACGGTACACCGTGCGGACGCTGTTCCATGTCACGTGGCACGATTGGTTTTAAATGTCTGTTTCACATTGAAGTAGGGCACGTCTACCTCAGTTTTCACGACGTCTTCACGATACAGAGTTTAGGTGTGTGTGAGCTAAGCGCAATTTGAATGCTTCAGAATTTGGTACGTACCTCAGTTTATATAGAAGTCTTTGGTTTTTACCTGTCAATGAAGTCATCCAAGATAACCAAGTCACCGGGGCGGTACTCCTCGACCAGGGAGCCGGTGGCCGTGGTCGCCAGCACGTGCGTGCAGCCGGCCTGCTTCAGCGCCCAGATGTTGGCGCGGTAATTCACGTCACTGTACAGAAATTAAAGTTTACATGATTTTAATTTTTAATTTCAACAAAAATTAATTCAAATTAAAATCATTTTGTTTAATTAAAAAAACCGGCCAAGTGCGTGTCGGGCCACGCGCAGTGTAGGGTTCCGTAGTTGCGAATGACAACTTTGAGTTCACACTGTTCACACTCGCACCTTACAGTTTAACGACCAAAAACATCTAACAATGAAAATAGTATGAAATTTTACAGTTTATAAGTTGGTTGCCTATAACTTTTTAGTTTGTACGTAGTACTCAGCTCGGATAGTTTTCCTTTAAACTTCAGTATATATACTATTGCTGTAATTTTTTTCACGTATCTATATATAACCGTTTAGCAGATAGAGGGGGGGGACACTTCCCTCTAACAAAATTTTGCACTTTAAAACCAAATATTTCGGAAACGGATCCCTAAATCGAAAAATGGTGTTCTCAACCTCACAATATTTTTTAAAGACCTATTTAACGATACCCAACACGATGGATTTGTATAGAAACAAAAATATTACTCCCTCTTTACTTGTATGGGAGCTACCCTAGAAAAAAATATTTTTCAAGATTTTCTTCTACCACTATTTTGACATGATTAATATACATACTCATACCAAATTTCAACTCTCTAGTACTTATAGCCTCTGAGTAAAACTGCGGACGGACAGACAGACAGACAGACAGACATGGCAAAACTATAAGGGTTCCTAGTTTACTACGGAACCCTAAAAAAGAAGGCACAAAACGAACTGAGGGCCTTAGGACCCACAAAGTATTGTAGATACCATTTAAAAGTTATACTTATTATATACTTATAAATGCGATAGTGAGTTCGTTTGTCTGTTTGTCACGCTTTCACGCCGTATTACCTATACTGAACCGATCATCATAAAATTTCGGACATAGTCTACCTTTCATCCCAGAAAAGTACTCAGTGTTTTCGAGGGATCGACGCTCACGCGAGCGGAGCTGCGGGCGAAAGCTAGTACCATTATATAATTTATAAAACTAAATAAAGAACATTCGAAGGCGAAACCTCCTGATCAAAGGGAATAGGTAGGTAGTAACACCAGGAGGTAAAATCATATTCGGAGATTCTACTGTGGTCATGTCCAATATTTTTCTCACTATTTTGATTAGAATTTCCTAGCCCTTACTTAGATAGTTTTTTTTTCTTTTCTATGCTTGGGGTAAAATATAAAAGTTTGTAAATTCAATAAACTTACCCTCTATGTTCACCCGAGATCGACAAGGAATAATAAAGGTTCAAACCTAGGTTGGTACTGATGTTTCCTGCCATGCCTCGCCAGCAGCACGCAAGCCACTCCCTTGATCTGCCCCTCGATCAGCACATCTGACGGCTTTCCAAACGGCGTGGTCACCTCTCGCTCCACTTGGTTCTCGAAAAGCGAAGGGTCGTCGAACCCGGAGCCTCCAATGATGCCGATCTGATGCATTCAAATTTTGCCATATTATAAGAATTATAACACTAAAACGTTTACCGTGTTAGCATGGGTACCTACACAGGGTGGGTACCCGAACAAGATAGCAATAAAATTTTGGAATCAGAATCCCTAACAGAATATAGAAACGCAACAAAAATATTTCACATGTTTTGCAACATGTTTAGAGGTGGTTAATATAACGCATAGCGCCTAAATCTAGCGTGCTATTTTTACATAGCGCATATCGCGTGCTGTTGAAATAGACGCTATGGCGCTATGAATATATAGCGCAATCGCGGACCGCGGGGATCGCGGATCGCGGGCATCGCGGCTGTGGCGCGTTTTGGTTCTCGCAACACGCACGCTATATTTCGTATCGCGCGCGATCTTAGCAATTTTTTAACGACTTTGATTTCTCTGTGTGTTCGTTATTTGATTGTTGATGATGTTTGTACATAAAATCAATGAACTTTTAAATACGCCTGTAATTGTGTTACAATTTACAGTAATGTTAAAATAACGAAACAATCAATTATAGACAGTTCTAAGCCTGAAAATTATGAAGGAAAGTTCATTGATTTTCTTTCACTGCTTTATTCTTAGACTAAAATGCGATGGATATAAAAAATAATATTGTATAGCTTAGCGGTTGGTAATGTAACGTGCTACGAGATATAGCGAGGTGCTAGATTTAACGAGACTGCTGACCGGCCACACGCTTTATATCAAATAGCGCGCTGTAACATAGCGTATTAAATAGCGCGCTATAAAATAATAGCATTTAGTCCATAGCGCGCTTTTATTTTATAGCCGTTGCGAACATCTCTAAACATGTTGCGCATCAAGTGTTGCCAAGTGGATACGAAGCTTCACTTGCAAGGTTTTTTTTTTTTTTTTTATTTATTTGGTTCACAAACTGGTTGTTACAAGCTTAGCAACATTAAAAGAGAAGAATATAAGAACATGTACATTGAACAACCTTCTAAGAGTGAACACAGCATGCATAAAAATACATTTCACAATGTTTTACAATGGCTTTTGGTAAATCATTCATAAACAAAAGTCTTCGATACAATAAGAACATAATTTTTTTTTTTTTGACAAGAACAATGTAAATTTAAATTAGTGCAATGACAACAATGACTTTTTGAAAGAATTGACCGATGCATTGAAAATGTCTAACTCCTGGCATATTTTATTATATTGAGAACACATGCGAATTAATGGCGAGAACTGACGATAGTTTGTACGACATGGAGGCAAATAAAATACCACACGGTTATGTGGGCGACTGCCGGTTCTAGGCACAGAGAAACTAATCCTGTTAAGAAGATCAGGGTTATCAATATAACCAGCGACAATTTTATAAAGAAAAATTATATCAGCTGCTAAACGACGCCGGTGGAGCGAGATCAAGTTGAAGTGCTCAAGTCTTAATTGGTAAGATGGTAACTGATGGCAAAGGTTTTTTGAATAAGTCAGATGATATAGAAACTTTTTTTGGATACCCTCAATTCTATTGATGTGTATTGCGTATGATGGATTCCAAACAGGACTACAATATTCAAGCAGACTTCTGACATAACAATTAAAAAGTAATTTAGAAATTTCAGGTGCGTTAAAGAGTTTCACTTGACGTAATACAAATCCCGCTAATTTAGAAGCTTTCTTAACCACAAAATCAATATGATCTCGAAAGTCCAATTTCTGATCCAATACTACACCAAGGTCACGAATATTGTCAACTTCTTGACGAGGTAAACCGTTGATTGTATAAACTACATTTGGAGAGTTTCTTTTGCGTGAAAATTTTATAAGGTAACACTTGCAAGGGTTCAAGATCATTTTATTTCCCATAGTCCACTGACTCATTTTGTCCAGATCATCCTGCAATATCACAACATCCTGGTCCGATTTTATTACGCGATATAATTTTAAGTCGTCAGCAAACATTCTATGTTCTGAGTTTAAGGTGGAGCATAGATCGTTGACAAATATCAAAAAGAATAGTGGACCAAGGTGTGAGCCTTGTGGGACACCTGAAGGGACTGCTATGGGTTGAGACTTAAAACCACGAACTACAACCAGTTGGGAACGATTTCTCAAATACGATTCACACCATCTCAGTAATGACCCACATATTCCGGCATGAGCAAGCTTCATTAAAAGTATGTTGTGATCAACTACGTCAAACGCTCTAGAATAGTCGGTATATACAGCATGTACCTCATTATTATTTTCGAGTGCTGCAGTTATATCATCCACGTACCCCAAAAGATTAGAAACCGTCGAGCGACCAGGCAAAAAACCATGCTGATGGGTGTCAAATAAAGGTTTAAAATGAAAATAAAGATGTTTTTGCACCAACGATTCGAACAACATACCCATGAATGATAAAATCGAAATCGGTCTAAAGTTAATTATATTGTTTGGATCTCCTTTTTTGTGAACCGGTGTAACGTGGGCAGTTTTCCACTTAGAAGGAAAAACTCCAGCTGAAAGGGATTTATTAAAAATTATATAAAGTGGCTCAACTATTTGTGATGCACATATTTTAAAGAACGTAGGTGGAATAGCATCAGGTCCTGGACCCTTTTTGGTTTCAGTGGATTTAAGGGCTTTAAGTATTTCGTTTTTGGACACGTAACAAGTACCAAAGGAAGCATGGGCATCATTTGTGGTGGTGACAGGAGACAGACACGGCGTTGACGTATTAGTATTACTTGTATAATTCGATTTAAAGTAATCAGAAAAAAGGTCACTAATTTGTTGTCCACCTTGAGCTTTTTGATTGTCTAGGAACATTTCGTCCGGGATATCAGTACTATTAGATCTTAAAGATTTGATATACGTCCAGAAATATTTAGGGTTATTCTTAATGTGTGTTTTAGCTTGACACTTAAAGTTAGTGAGACAGTCATCAATCACTTTATCGCATCTAGTCCGTAGTAATTTATACGTGAGTTGATCCCTGGGATTGCCATATTTTTTGAACCTCTTATGAAATTTTGCCTTTTCTTTGAGAGTCTTTATCAACGATCTGCTAAACCAACAAGGAAACGTTTTATCTTTACAAGTCCCAGAAGGCGTATGAGCATGAATGATAGGCATTATAAGTTCGTAAAACTTTTCTACAATGTCATCCACGGAATCCTCTGGCTTAAGATGTTCAAACCATACAATCTTTTCCAATTCATCTTTGATGCTAGAGTAATTTGCTTTGAAGAAGTTCAGAAATGGAGATCTATTAAAAGTTATTCGTTTATGAAATGGGATCCTCATTTTAATGCGTAAAGTAGGATGATGACTATCAATTTTAACTAAAGGTATAGGGTGCTCAGTTACTTCAAAAACATTCAGTTCATTAGAAAATATCAAATCTAAAGAACGGTGCTTTGATTCATTAGTGATTGGATTTAACTGATGCAAGTTGTTAAATGTGATAGTATCTACAAATAAGTTTTCCTCAGATGAGTGGTTACCAGATGGCAGAAATGAATTTGTGTTAGGGTCTTTTTGCCAAGACAATTTAGGGAGATTAAAGTCACCTGCTAAAAGAAGTAATGAATGTAGCGGCATTTTGTGTTGCAAAACATCGGTGATATTAGCTGTAACACGTTTAAGTTGTTCAAACTCTAATGGAGATGGTAAATAGATAGTACTTATGCAAAGGTGCCTTACTGAGTTACCTTGTCTGAGTTTAATTGATACCCATAAATCTTCCTCAGTGGACTCCCATTGCCGTTTACGAATAGGTTCATGTTTTTTCAATACAGCAATGAGCACACCGCCTCCATCCAATTTAGTACTTGCGGTCGTACTTCTGTCACGCCTGAACACCACATATCTGTCATCAATCACTTCATGGTCGTACACACTATCATTAAGCCATGTCTCAGTAAGTAGGATTATATCAGCATTTTGCTTCAATGCATTAGTCAATATTACTTGAGTTTTGGTCTTGAGACCTCTGACATTTTGATATATAACATTCAAATTACTACACAAACGTGAGCCACCATTAGGCAAAGAAACCATCAGAAACAAACTAAATTGAGGTTAAGGTGTCCAAATCACTTACAAGAAAACTTTTAGAATTAACGTCTTTCCTCATAAAAATCTTCCCGTTACGCACCCAGACGAAATCGAACTTTTTTTCCTTAGCCACTTTGCGTGCAGCCGCGTGTATTTGTTTGTTAGCTGGGGTCAAGTGTTCGCACACATAGACTGGCTGTTTATCCTTCGTGGCTATACCCAGATGAGCAGAGTTTAATTTATCACTTTGGTGTGTTCTATTGTATGTTTTTACGGCAGCCAACAGAGAATCACGGACCAGCGGGCTTGACAACTTTACTATTATTGACCTTGGACGGCTGGACTCCTTGTTGACCTTTGCCACTCGATGGTAGTTCAAGATCTCGTGCTCACGAAGTGGATGGCCCACGGTTCCAGCAAGTTGTGTTAATACCGTTTTGAGGTTTTCACTTGAGTGTTCAGGTACACACTGAATTTCCAAATTGTTTTCCCGTGATTGCTGTTCAAATTGGTCAAGTTTAGAGCCCAAAGCTACAACCTGTGTTTGAAGGACTCCCAAATCAGTCCGAAGTGACTTATTCTCCACCTTCAGATCGTCGTAGTCTTTAGTCTTCTGGTCAAAAGCTTCCTGGAGCTGATCGTATTTATCAGACATATGCTGAACACTAGCAGTCAGCTCTTGAAGTTTTGCACGAGTATCAGCACTATCGACTGCAAAGTCTTGACTAATGTCTTTGCGAAGTTGCGTTAAAGCTTCCTCCAGACTTCAATCAAAATAATTCCTAAATTCTTCAATACTATAAATAGCCTGCGAGTCGCTGTGTGTAGGAGTTGATAAATGAGATGAAGATTGGACGCTCTCGCTTTGTCTATTGACAGACTTACACTCGGCACACTTCCATGAAGCCTTGTAGGCTTTAGACTCCTTGGCAAAATTCTCGAGAGGAATATCTAAACACTGGTAGTGAAATGTCGCAGCACACTTCGAACAGCCCTTGACATCAGTAGTTTTTATTTGTTTTTTGCATTTCTTGCAGATGGACATTTTTGTTAAATCTCCCTACAAATATGGGAAAAGTTATATGTGTGGCAACACTTCATATGTCAGACTCAATTTTGTCGCTGTCAATTGATTTTGACAGATGACTTGTTGGACAGATGTAGGTAGTTTTGAATTTTTTAAATTTGAGGGTATAAAAATACAACTTATCTTCAATGTTCTTGTTGTAATTCGGTGATAGTTTTGTAGAAAAACACTTCCGTGGTTAAATACGATGTTATAATATTGATTAACAGCACTTTCACCAGTAAATATTAAGTATTTCAGAGAAATGCAAATTAAATTCCAAGAGCCCACTGTTTACAAAGCAAAGCAGTGTTGCCAGTTCATGGTTCCAGTAAATAAAATAATAAAACAAATATTAATTAAATAAATAAAATATTTATGACACATACCAAATGATTATTGAATTTCAGATTTGTACTTACTGAGATGGAGCAGAGAACCAAAGTGGATCCTCTGACACTTAAATGTGCCTTTTCTTGTGGTCATGTACTAGCCATTGCGAACAACAATTTTAAAATCTACTAAATTAATTTATTATAATGATATTTTTATCCATAAGTTTAATATTATTACATAAGTATAAGTACACAACTTCAGAAATTTTGCGCAAAAATAAAATACATTTAGCAAAACATACATATTATATATTTCTGACAACAATACTGTAAATTACAACTAAATGAGAGCTACAAAAAATGCCATTACTACTGTACATTTATTCATATTTAAATGCATTTGTCACAAGTGGTTTTTATCTTATTTATCCAATCCTTGCTGGAATTTAAGCTCTTTTGTAGTTTCGTGTGCTTTTTGTAAATTTTGTGCAATTTCGAAGTAACGTTTTGATTCTTGTTCATTCTTTTCAACTCCATCCCCTTTTTTATACATCATACTGACATTAGCACAAGCGTACATGTTGCCATATTCACAGCCTTTTAGGGCAAATTGGAACGCCTGTTTCTTATCTGATTTTATTAGGTAGTCAATGTTCTTGTTTTTCTCTAGGTTATGAGGGTTGAAGTCTGCTGGGTTCCGGGGTACACCAGTGAGGTACATTCCGGAGAGGTAGTGGCATGCCATGTCATCTTTCTGATCGCAACTTTTCTTCAAATAATTGTAACCTGGAAATTTATCAATATATAATTTTACTTTAAGTTATCAACATATTCAATTATAAATAGAATTTGACCATCTGTGGCTCAGTGGTATCACATGTACCTTTGAATTACAGGATTCTGAGTTTGATCCCCAGTCAGGTCATGATGTAAAACAACCTTTCCCAAATTAGCCCGGGTCTTGGAAGTTTAACTATATACTTTCTATTTACGAGTATTTTAGGGATAAATATGTTGCAATATCAGTTATATTTGAAATATGATTATACCTTTAGGAACATCCCTCTTAATGTTGACGCCAGGGCCAGTCGCCGTCAGCAACATTCCTGCGTGCAAACACGCCGTAGAGTCACCCAATTCACATCCTTTCTCGAAAAAAGTTAAGGCTTCAGCTGGGTTCCCTTTGTCCTTTCCTCGACCCATCAAAGTGTAGTTTCCATATTTTAAACATGATTTCCCGAAGTTATAATCTAGGCAATTGCTTTTATAAACGTTTCCAGCTTTTTTGTAGTCCTTTTTAATCGACTCTAGGTAATCACCAAGAAGATGGCACACTTCGGGCTTTTTCTCTTGAAAACAACCAAACCGGTATTCGATACCCAGGTTTTCTATATATTCCTTCACATCTTCTTCTTTCTTTAAGTCATAAGCCATTGTTAATCTCTAGAATTTGCCTAATTAAAATTCTACTCTACCACTCCACGAATAATTAGAGGTTAGATAACAACTACCCAGATTCAGAAATGTCAAACTGATAACGCTTATCAAATGTAAACAAAGTTGTTGAAGTACTTTCAAACGCTCGAGGTTTTAGAGTAGTAAAACTATGACAAGAATTATTTACGAATATTATTTGAATATTTTAAAATACACAAACAGTTTTCAATCTCTGCGTAATTTCACAAAATACTGTAATTAACGAATTACCTTTATTTTCCTTTCGTCACCCATCTTCGATGAATATTGGCACAAATAATACAAAACTGCACTCCTTAAAGTAGTATCTCTATATAGTTTGTGCCTTAAAGATAACACTTATTGTAGAAGTTCTAAAAGCGTGTAATTGAAATAAATTGAATCAATAAAACCAGACTCATTGGTATAATTTACACGATATCCGGTTGCTATACGAAGACCGAAGAACCCGCACGACATGTGCAGAAATCCATTTTTAGTATCGTCAATAACAAAACGTTAATGTCCAAAGTTGATGATAAAAATATTGGGCAAAGTACATACATTCTTTATTATTTTCATTAATTATGTTACTATTCTCCTTGTAAGATACAAACTGATAATTTTATGTAATTTTTTAGATCCTCATATAGACAATTTATTATTATTTTTTTCGATTAACAAAACAAATAAAACGCTTTTTCCACTGTTGGTTGTCAAACAAAAAAGTGTCAACATAACAGGTGATTTCTGTGATTCAGCGATTTGTAACAGGCAAAAACAAAAGTAGTAAAAACAATTATCTAATTTCTGTATTACATAAATTTGTTCAACAAAGATGTCAGAGAACATAGAATTATTTACTACTCGCATGAGAAAAGCAACCCGCAAGATTCATTCCGTCAGCGACGCATTGGTCAACGCTAAGTTTGCTATTTGTAAGTAAGATTTACGTTTCTCATAATATGAAAAGGGGGGTATTTGTTGGTCGTATAATGCCAAGAACATGAAATAGTAAATGTCCGAAAACAATCCGAAATACAAAAGTTGCGTAATATTATTGTGCCGCTACAGATTGCGCCAAACTTTATTGCGAGTCGGATACCTATTAGCTGCGAGCTGCGCAGTGCGTCCCCCGCCGTATTGTGTACTGCACATTGACTCGCGCGATGTTTCCAGCCACCATTAAGTTTGATTCGGATTAAATATTGGTTGGTGAAAGAAATTTTCAAATTGGTCAAGTAGTTTTTGAGTTTATCCTTTACAAACACACACACACACACACAATTTTCCTTATTATAATATTGGCCTAGATTACGATGATCATTAATTATTGAACAAAAGAATGTTTGTATGTAGAAATCATTCAATAACGAATTTTATTGTACTTATTTTGTAGGTCTTAACCTCTTAAAATCCACATTGAATTCTAGAATGCCATTCAGGCAATAGGATTTTTTGATGGGTCTTTTCTGTTTACTATTCCAGCTTTACGAGATGAAAAAGTATGGGGCGGAGGACTGTTTGTTTTCTACCACATCTTTGCTTACCTTGAGGATGCCAAAGAGAGGCTGAACATGCCAGATTACAATAGCCTATTTGTTCACAAGATACTTCACAGGTAATTTAGCTATCCAAATTTGTACAATCAATTTGCTATAGAATTTGATGATACTGGTTTCCAGACAGGTTTGGTTAGCTTTAATTATAGTACATCAATACTTACCCTCTCTTATTTCATGCTGGCAAAAAAACATACAATGTCCCCGCTGCTTCTCTTCCCGCGCAGATTGTCAAAGCCGATCTAGGGAATGGTCGTCAGGAATCATGTTAATAGGCGATGTAGCTAGCAAGCACACCACTATTTTGATTCCTTTATCACCTACAAGCCCACCAACATGCTAAACATGGCCTTAAAGTTTTACAGACCTACACCCGTAGCATGGCGTCCTCGACGCAATAAAGTATCCCCAGAGACCGGTTCTCTGATATGATGGAAAACAAGATGGCGATAGTCGATAAACGTTGTCGCGCGTGCCATGCTGAGGGTGCTGGGCTCTGTCTACCCCTCAAGGGAAAAAGACGTGATAGGATGTATGTATATTATACTTACCACCTAGTTTATTTTTTTGGAAGTACAGACTTGTGATAGGCAGGGGCGGGGTAGAACCAAAATGTAAAGTGGGCAAATTCAATTTGCAAGGCTCTTGATGGAGTGTAGTAACAAATTATAGGTCATCAAAAAAAGTTTGTCTAAAGCCCCTTTGACGCCTACACTGCCCCATGAGAATAGGCAGGTAGCTTGAAAAATCAGTCACCAGTGTTGGCCATTTACATACATATGAAAAGCAAGCAAGCATGTGCTATATTTTCTCTCCAACCCGTCTGGCCAGCGTGGAGAGTGTAGGCCAAATCCTCTGACTGCTCTGGCAGTACAGAGAGGGTCGTGCTCCTGCAGTGGAGACTAATAAAGACCTGATGATGATGATGATGTGCTATATTTTAAGCTACCTGATGCATCTTTGTAGCTTCCTGAGCTGCTATCTAACCTCAATAGGTGTACCAGAGCTTATTACGTGGCTTATATTCATGAAACACTTTTTACATTAGAGCCAAAAAAGGAGTGTTATGTTTTTAGGCTTCATGTTCCGTTTGTTATATATTTCAAGGGTACTTACACACTTGAACTAGTAAACCGATCATTGAGAAATTATGCATACTCATTATTTGGGATAGGTAGGAATTAACATTACAACCCAAAAAAATTATAATGTAATACATCAATGCAAGTGTGTTAGCAGGGCACTTCACCTGGTTCACCTGGTTCCGTGGGCAGTTTTCCACACTTAGGCCTCTTGTTTGGGCCCATTGTGTGTGAGCAGAGGACTATTCGTCATCTAAGTCCTCTGCATAATGGAGATTTCGTTCTCCGTTTTTTCTTTTGGGTTGCTGATTGGTGTTATGTGAGCCAACCCAGCTCGTCGAGGAAGCGAAGGACTGCAGAGGGTGTGCTGCATGCCTCGCTCATAGTTGCTGGATGTCCCAGGAATTCTTCTCTTGTAGTTGTTATGCTAGGGCATTCTAGTATGACATGCCTTGCAGTTTCTTCAGTCTCTAAGCAGCCTCTGCAAAGGGGACTGTCAGTCAATCCTATAACAAATAGGTGTTTGTTTAACATACAATGACCGGTTATTATACCTATCATGAGTCGTAATTTTACCCTTGGAAGAGCCAGTAGGCGCTTGGAGTATTTGCTGCTCAGGGCAGGCAATGTCTCTTTGGCTTGGCGGCATGTGTCCAGGGTAGTCCAAGCGCGTTGATGTTCGGCTGTCACTCGGGTTCTGATCCATGAACGTACCTGTGTAAATGGTATGGGTACCATTGGCAGAGGACCGAATGGAATCATGTCCGATCCCCTTCTCGCCAGTTCGTCCGCTGCATCGTTGCCGAGTGAGTTGCTATGGCCCTTTATCCACTGTATAGTGACTTTGTTATACTTACAGAGGTTGTTTAATGCACTATGACATTCGAGAATAAGTGCAGAGTCGATCATGGGGTTTTTTAGAGCGTGAAGTACAGCTGCACTGTCTGATAGGATGCGTATATTTAATTTTGTTACCTTCATCCTGATGATCTGTGCAGCGGCATGGGCAATGGCTACACATTCTGCCTGAAAAATGGAATTTTCCTTGCCCAATGCCGTTGCATAGTGAATATTGAGGTCATGTGAGAAGACTCCGACTCCAACTCCCTTACTTGTTTTAGAGCCGTCGGTATATATTCTCACCTCTCCGATGCCTGAGCTATCGGATTTTTCCTCATGTAATTGTATTTTGTATTTCTTGTCGAAGATGAATTGTTTCTTAATCCTGTCATTAAAAGCTCCCATTTGTTGGGTTGATTCCAATGCTTGTGACAGGATTTGTGTGTGTGGTGCTTCAGAGTTGCTTTTTCATGTACCCATTGTTTTTAATCTTATGGATGCAATCTCAGCTTCTTGTTTTATGTGTAAGTGGAGTGGTTTTATGTCGAGTATCACTTCTAAGGCTGCCGTTGGTGTTGTGCTCATGCCACCTCCAATGGTAAGGCAGGCTGTCCGTTGGAAGCGTTGTAATTTGTCCTGAACTGTCTTTAGGGTGGTGCGCTTCCACCAGACAATTGCTCCATATGTAAGTGCTGGTCTGATAACCATTGTATACAGCCACTTCATTATTTTGGGGGTAAGACCCCAGTTCTTTCCTACCATTCTACGGCAGTTCCATAATGAAATGCATGACTTTTTTATTTTGTTGTCTAGGTGACTATTCCAACTGAGTTTACTGTCTATGATGACACCCAGGTATTTGACCTCTGATGATAATTTTAGGGTGGTGTCAAAAAGTTTTGGCAATGTATAGTTACCGAGTTGTCTCTTTTTCGTGAACATTACCAGTTCTGTCTTATTGGCGTTTACTGTTAGTTCGTTTTTTTTACACCATTCTTCTACAATACGAAGTGCTCCTCTGGTTTGGTTGCACGCTGTGTCAGCAGATTTACCTGGGATTAGTATCGACAGGTCGTCTGCGTAGCCGATTGTGAAGTAGTTTTTGGCGTTAAGTAAGGTCAGAAGTTCATTAACTACTAGACTCCATAAAATTGGAGATAGAACTCCCCCTTGTGGACAGCCTCTCGTAGCTATTACCTTTGTTGTTTCTAGAATTGTTAATTGTATTCTTCTTTGCCTCAGCATATTGCGAATCCATTCTATGATGGTGACAGGAGTGCCGTGTCTTTGTAGTGCGTCGCATATGCTGTCGAAGTTTGTTTTATCGAAGGC
This sequence comes from Rhodophaea formosa, assembly GCA_963082605.1. Lineage (NCBI taxonomy): Eukaryota > Metazoa > Arthropoda > Insecta > Lepidoptera > Pyralidae > Rhodophaea > Rhodophaea formosa. The sequence goes on from OY720226.1 coordinate 7,826,682, forward strand.
TCCTTCAATATCTATGAAGGTGCCTAGACATACGTCTTTATTGTGTATGGATTTTTCAGCAATACAGCAGCAGGGCACTTATGTTTCTTTGATTCAAAAACTTGTTGACCCTCATTCCAGAAAGAAGGCATTCGAAGAAGACCTCCACCATTACTTAGGTGATGACTGGCAGACGTACCCAAAAGCCCCTGCCCTGGAGAACTACCTCCAGCACCTTCAGGACCTGGAGAGAGAGAACCCTCAGCTGCTGATGGCGTATGTGTACCACTTGTACTTGGGGCTGTTGAGCGGTGGCCAGATATTGGCCAAGAAAAGGAAGATGTTTGGAGACAGTAAGTTGCTTAAAGACTATTTAGGCTTTAATAGTAGGTAGCGTTTTAGAGACAATTTTTATTAAGGGGTTACTTGATTCCAGTGCTGCCCCCATTTTTAAGAAAACAGAGAAATCAATTGAAATTTAGTCCTGCGAGGCACTAGATAACCCTGCAAACTACTTTATGAACTATTGTCACAATTAAAATTGAGACATTGAAGCTATTCTTAGCGTTTTTGTCAAAAAACGGCCACTTTTAACGAAAATGCTAAGTAACACTTTACTTTTACACTTTGAAGTACAAACAGTAATTCGTAAAGAAGTTTTAAGGGTTATCTAGGGCCTCGCTGAACAAAATTTCAAATAATTACTCTGTTTTTTCATATGATTAATTTCATATAGGGCAGTGGTGGACTCATGTATCCCTTTAAGAGGTTTCTGAAATTCAATGCCAAATTTTATAAGAAAATGTCAATTACAAAATTTTGCACTTATATGTGTAAAGATACAAGTGCAAAATTTTGTCAAGCTCAAGGTCGCTCAAAGGGCCATGGAGATGGCTATGCTCGGTGTTTCTCTGCGAGATCGAATCAGAAACGAGGAGATCTGTAGAAGTACGATGGTCACCGTCCGCAGCGTTGGACACCCACCGATCAGGTGGTCCGATGACCTGATAAGGGTCGCAGGAAGGCGCTAGATGGAGGCTGTTTAAAGAAATCCTTGGGGGAGGCCTATGTCCGGCGGTGGCGGCTGAAATGATGATGATGATGATTTTAAAAGGTGGTTTTATTAAATTTTCTTTATAGAACATATGTATTACAGAACAACTTTCAACAGAAACTGATACAAACCAATATATTCCATTCATTCCTTCCAGAAAACACAGCAGAAGATGCTTACATAGACAAAGTCACGGACTTCAGTGAAGCCGACATCGGTCAACTAAAGAAAGATTTCCGAGAGGTCATGAACCAGATTGCTGAAAACCTGGGCGAGGAGGAGAAGCAAGCCCTCATAGATGAGAGCACCCAAGTCTTCTTGATGAACAATTTGATAGTCAACTCTGTGGGTGGGCAAGATCAGGTTATAAAGAATCTGCTGTACAAGGCTTCTGCTGTGGTCATTTTGGTAATAGGAGCTGTGTTGGCGTATAAAATGCATAAGTAGATTTGTAAAGGAAATGGCATTTAATTAATAGGGATAGAACTTATGTTTAAAAACAAAATATGTGTTTTAAGTCTCTTTTTTGACGTATGTAGTTTTTCAAATAAGATATTTCATTATTCTTAGCTTTACCAAACTGAGGCTCAATTTTGAACTAGTATAATCGATCCGCCATTCATTGTGACGTCAGCATTCGGTTCGTATTCACATGTTAATAAAATCAACGAGTAGTCTTGCTTTTGAAACATGCGAATATATTTTTAAATTTTTCTTAGAATGGTAGATTTGGTAGTTCTTGGCTTAGTAGATGGCCAACCCGATGGCACCCAAAAGTACTAAAGGTACTCAATGGGACCCATGCTTGGAACCCAGTGGGACCCTTGGGACCTAATGGGACAAGTCAAAAAGAGTCAAATATTTGATATTTTACTTGTACACGTCTTTGAATCCAAGTTGACTAGTGCGACCATTGAGAAAACCCGAATTAAGTTTAAAAATAGAGCCATTTAAGATTCACCACGCGAAAGCTTAACGAGTGGTGGATCGATTCTACTAGTTCAAAAATTAAGCTCCTGGGCTTGATTGTCATGGCAAAGCCTGTGCAATTTGTGTAAAAAAATAATGGGGAATTGCTTACCACCACATGACAGAATGGTAAACTGAAACATTGGGTTCAATTTAGGTTCAATTAGAAGAAATGAACGGCAACACTATGAAGTTATGAACCTGTTTCACTGATCACATTATGCTTCTCATAAAAGTCCTTAAAATGTCTTCTATCCGTAGTTGTAGATTTGAATTGTGATAATAATTATATTTCGTTAGTTAATTGTTTAAGACTGATGATTAACAATTTATTGCAATTAAATATTATTGATTAATAAATGTAGAAGAATGCATATCGACTAGTCAGATATTATTTTTCAAATATAATTGTCCATTGCTAATATTTCGTTTTATTTAAGGTTTAACCATCCAGTCATATGTAGGGTCTTGCTGGGTGTACAGACATTAGCTGTAGGAATGAAAGTTAATACAAATAAAAATAATATAAAAATAATTTATTGCTCATTACAATATTCGATTATTTACATCATTCGTAATAATTATATGGCACATAATATATAATCTAAGGACAAAGACTACCTTTTTCGAACGAAACAAACCACGAACTGTGTACATACATATATTTTTATGACGATTGCGTCAACTTTGCCGACGTCAAATAGATCGAGCGCTCGGCGAATACAGGTCGCAAGGCCTAAGCTGAGCTTTGCATCTGTGTGAGTGCACATAGAGAGTGTGAGTGTGACTATTAAAAAAAATTAAAGTTTCCTGTCTGACTCTACTTTTGGTGATTACTCACACTAATACAAAGCTCAGCTTACGCACAGAACTTTGCTTTAGTTATTAATCTGAGAGCTTACGCCTTCCGGACTGTAAGTAGGCGCGGTCTGCAGAGGCGGGAGGGAAAGTCGTGGGCAAAGTTGACGCGGGTGTGTCATACTTTCTCATGTTGTGTTATTTTTTTATTTTGTTCCTATGCTCTACATGCACAAGCTGTCACGAATCAAGACTTTGAACTTTATTACTTCGCCCATAAGGTTTAATTTGCTGTCGACACAAACGTAGTCTCGTGTCCCACGTTAAGTAAGAGTGCATCAAAGTGCTGGCAGTGTGGGATCCATGGCCATGTCGATGAGCTCGTCGAAGTCTTCTGTGTTCCAGAACGAGAGCTCCGCCTGGGGAAAAAGATTTTAGTCAAACACTCAACTCAAATATTTTTTTCATTGTTATACAATATATAATGACTTATATAACATTGGGAGAAATACGGGTGTTACAAAGCACGGATTAGTGCTCTATGGAAATCGTTAATTGCCAACTCAGGCCGAATTTTAAAAAATTCTATGACATAAGGTATAAAATTTCAAATTTTCCGCAAATTCGTAATTTTCGCCGCTCTTCCGCAAATCAAGAGTTAAAGTAAATAGAACCATATTTTACCATTTATTTTTTGATGTTTCTTTTTTATTTCGGATTTCGGTTTTTTTGGCAAAGTTGTCGCGATTTCAATGGTTTTTTTCTAGCTCAAAAATGTTGAACGCACCTAAAGAAGTGTTTACTTAAAAAAATAAAACATAAAAGCTACTAATGGAGAGACCATGACATTAATCTAAAACTAAGGCCTATTTCTAAGGCCGGGGATGCTTCGCTCTGTAAAGGAAGGGACGCTCTGCGCGCGGCATATGGAGCGGCGCGATATAACGTACGAGTAATATTTTTGCTACTAATGGGGCGACAATGATGTTAATCGTATACTAAGGCCGGGGGTTGTTTCGCTGTGGAAGGGACGGGAAAGAAGGGAGACTCACGTGCATCAAGGAGTCGGCGCAGGGCCGGCAGTGCAGGCGCGCCTCGCGGCACTCGCAGTGCGCGCGGCACGGCGCGGCGCGCGGCGCGGCGCGGGCGCCCAGCACCGTCGCCAAGCGCCGCGCCGTCGCGCGCTCGCCCGACAGCTTGGCGCCGCCGAAGATCGTGCCTAGGATTAATAATACATATACTACTCGAAAAGAAACGACACATAAGAAGATAGACTACCTCTAAATTTTCATACAAAAAGCTAGTCCAATTTCAATATTTGTTTTACACGTTATTGAAAAATTGGAGAAGCAGGGCTGTACGTTTTGATATTTAAGATATATTGCACACATCAAAAGTTATGAGCATCTAAGTAAATATCCATATTTTTTACATAAAAAATACCAATAAGCTATAAAAAAGAAAAACGGTTAGCCCTAGATTAAAGTGTGCTAAATCAAATGACACCAAAATTTCCTCATTTCGTAAAGGTTTAGAGGGGTGGACAAGTCATCGCTTTTTTGTATGAAAATTACAGGTAGTCGATACTCTTAAGCATGTGTGCATGTAAAACCGCTTGCGGATATGTATAGGTGTCTGGACATGTGCGGGGGCTGTAAGAGGCGCGCGGGGCGTGAACAATCTGCCACGGCACTGCAGGACTGTCTGTGTTATATTCATATCTCGCAAATCTCGCACCGCAGGCCCGAAGTAGTGACTACTTACGCGTTGTCAATTAAATAAATAAAAAAATTGTAGGACTTTACTAATATTATAACGTGGCCTTTGGGTCTTACGGCCTTAGGCTCTGTCTACCCTGTAAGGAATAAAGGGCCGCGCTACACTGGATTGGCAAGGGATGGCATCGGAAGCAACGCGTCATTTCAAAACAAGCTATATGTCTAGTCACATAAGATGCAAAACGGCGACTGCACGCTCGCGGGCGTCTAGTCCGCCAGGCCGCCGGCCGGCTGGCCACGTTCAAGCATAGTTATGTATCTTATGTCACTTAGTATAAAACTTGTTTTGAAATGACGCGTCGCTTCCGATGCCATCCCACGCCAATCCAGTGAAGCGCGGCCCAAAGACGTGATACTACGTTATTTATAATAAGATCAAACTAACCGTTGGTCTCGAGCGCGAGCGAGGTGCAGACGCCGAGCCGCTCCTTGGGCAGGCGCACCTGCTTGCGCAGCGCCGCGTCGCCCACCAGCCGCTCGTAGTCCTTGTTCGTGTACGCCAGCGAGCTGTCGATGCCTGGGGAACACATCATCATTATCAGGTTTTATTTTTTACATCATCATCATCATTTCGTGTAGGTGACACGGTCAGTCGACCATGCACACCCTGGTGTCAGAGTTCTTCGGAACCGCCTCTCGGCCTCTGACGTGGTTCCTTTAACGACTACCAGATGGCAATGACCAACGGCTTAACGTGCCTTCCGAAGCACAGAATCATCTTTCTAATCAGACAATCAGGTGATTCATGCCTGCAATATCCTAACCAAACTGGAAACAACTTAACAAAGTATGCTTCCCGTGGGAATCGATCCCACGACCCCCGTGTCAACAAGGCAAACGCCTTAACCACTGGACCACGGAGGCTTGAAACGGTTGCTCTTAACCAACATCTAGTAGCATGTATAAGCCGGGTCGTCTGGGGAAGTACCACACTCTCACAAAAACCCACTATCACGACTTATTCCCTAGCAGAGTGAGAGCCGGAGACCCATCCCCTTCTCCCCTCTGGAAAGGGAAAAATAAAAGGCCGGCGACGCTCTTGTCACACCCCTGGTATTGCATTGATTCATAGGCAGCGGTGATTGCTTACCATCAGGTGACCCTCTTGTTACATTGCCGTATTAAGTCATTAAAAAAACTAACTTAGAGGCAAAGATATGGACTAAGATGAAGCGAGCTTACCTAGAAGAGGGAATGTCAACGCCGTAAGGATGCTGAGGCACCCAACGGTGCGTCTTATCGTCCGATAGAAAAAAGGGGAAGGCGGAATGAGGTCTTTTGAGTCTCCACTGCCACCAGAGCCATTATTAGCCAGAGCAGTCAGAGGATTTGGCCTACACTTTCCACGCTGGCCAGACACTTTTATTGCAAATACAAGCTGTTTCCCGCGACATTATCTGCGTACATTATAGCCTATGTCACCCGCAGATAAATGAGCTTTCTATAGGTGAAAGAATTACGAAATTCTGTCAAGTTTCGGAGACATGTCTAAATATAATAGTAAACAATAAATAACTCACCGAACAAGTATTTAGCCGCTCTCTTCTTAGACAGAGTGAAGTCTCCGTCCATCAGGATGTGCAGAGTTACGGAGTTCTCCATCAGGTTGTGAGAGATCGTCGAGTAGTCCAGCTGGAATACATTGGCTATGTTAGTATTTTTTATCAAGTTTTTAAATAATGCCTATCAAGCGAGGACGAGAAGTCGCTTATTTTTCGGCTTCGTTGAACATCTTACCTATCTTTTTCACGGAGACTTAGACACGTTCATTTACTCCAGTGGTATCCTAGGGCTCCAATTTTGGATGCCAGCCGGGTGCAAACCAGAAGAGACAAGTTGTACGGCGACACTCACCGGCATCTTGTCGGCGTCGCACAGCGAGCACGGCATGAGTATGAGCGTGCGCGGCACGGCGGCGCGGAACGCTAGTCGGGTGGCGAATCGTAGTGCGCCGAACATGTCTGCCGCTAGAGACTTATTGCTTCGAGACAAGTCTGCTTTTTCTGTAACAATACGAGTAGATAAACTCTTTTTTAATTAGATTACATAGAAAGGCATAAAAGGCAGTTATTGTTTCAGCAAATATCAGTTGTTAGGTTTGTATTTTGATTCACAATACAATTATTCATATTGACAAGAAGTCGGGAACTTTATTACTTTAAAAAGGAAGTTATAAGGAATAATATACAGCCCTTCATTGCGGAAAGGTTGAGGCAAGATACAGCGGTTATTCTAAGGAAAGCCCGAGAAATCAGAATGTCAAAGAGTAATGTTACGGCAGAGCTTGCAGCTCAGAAGTATTCAAAGACAGGGATGATATCCTAGTGCTTAAGGCCGACAAAGGCAACGCCACCGTAGTAATGAATACTGAGGACTACGGGTAAAATGAAAACTCTGTTAAGTTACAAATATGTTTGTCGCGAAATACAAGATCATTAATAAAAGCGAATGATCCCGTATGGCGTTTTCAAACGTATTTATTCACCAAAGGTGCAACCACCGAAGTTGAATTGCCTACCGAAAGTGCACAAAACCAACGTTCCTCTACAACCTGTAATAAGCCAGATTAATCCACCTAGGTACTTATGACTTAGTGAAACCGCAGTACTCCTTGTCTCGCTGCGACCACAATGGATGTAACTTTATTAAAACCTCAGTGGAAACAAATAAATAAAAGGTTCGTGGTAAGCCCTGTTAACATATAAAGCGAAATGAATCAAACCACATGCTAGTTTACACCACGTCGGTGTCACCAATTTTAGCGAAATAAATTAAACCACGCAGACCAGTGAAACATTGAAAGGTATTATCAATAAAATATTATTGATGATTACACAAGGTATAGCAAAGTAAATAAACATACATATGTCCAGTATTGGGATAGCTCGCTGAGTAGGACATACGATCTCGAATAACAAAATTTATTGCGAAATTAACAATATTATTTATTTCCTACAGGCACGTAACATTCATATTTCTAAGGCTTACTATAATATTAATAATAGTGCGAAACTTTAAAAAAGAAACGGTATATCAATATAAGTGGTAAACTACAAACCTATATTGATGGCGTCAATGTGCAGTGGCAACTCAATAGCGTCGGTGAACACTTTGTTGTTGACGTATAGTGCTCGAGGTGACCGGTATATCCCGGAGCCGCCGAATGCTACGACGGCGTACCTAAAAACAATAATGTATCAAGTACGTCATGTCAGGTAGAAATACATTTCTACTTTAAACAAATACTTATTAGCTTTCAAAGATCGATGGAGAAGTTTCTTCGATCTTTAAAAGATTACACATAGCTTTTAAAGATCAAAGAAACCTCCAACCCGCCTGACCAGCGTGGAGAGTGTAGGCCAAATCCACTGACTGCTCTGGCTAATATATGGCTTTGGTAATACAGAGAGGGTCATGCTCCTGCAGTGAAGATTAAAAAGACCCGATGATGAATAATAAATAAGAAATTGGTGTAATTTGGCGTTATAGCTCCTCGTGCTCATGTGAAATAGTTAAAGTAGACTGTTGTATGGACTCGTATAAAGTCACAGAAGCTCCCATAAAGCAATCACAGGACCTACGCCATCTTTGACTGTTACTTCTTAACTTCTTTGGATCTCTTTAAACTCGACATTGGCAGAATTACCAAAACGTCGGTGGAAGCCTTTAATTGAAAAATAGAATAGAAGAAAACTTATCAGCTTCCGATAAACGGGCTGGCAAGCAAAAGTTCACAAAATAAATACTGACCTGTTGTCCGATAGACCACTGCCTTGTAACCTACTATCGAAAGCTTCCACGAAGAGGTCTATATTCTTGCGTTTGCGTAGATTTCTGTTACAGTACTGAGCTTCGACAACGAAAACTACGTCGGTGGAGTTCGGTGCGTATTGGAGCTCGTGGAACGAACCTTCTTCTATTACGTCACCTTGCGGTGTTGTGCATCTGCAAATGAAACAAGTGTATTATCTAGCAAGAAAAAAGGTAAATGATACTAGATTTCATTGGAGAAATAAAAATGATAAAAAAGAAAAAGTGTGACCAAAAGTGGAAGTAATCCTATCAAAACTTTGCATTATTGAATGATCACTTCCAAAATTTGCACTTTTATACAACAAGCACAAAAGGCATGCAACCGATTCTGCTTTTTTCAGGATCAGAATATACAGCGTGCAAATTGACTCTCGACACATGCTTAAAGGGGTGACACAGCCCGCCGAAAAAATTACAACATTTTCATACAATAGTGTTCAGCCGCCCGGGCAATTAGTATGGGAAAGAAAAATCCAACTTCCCAGCATTGGTAGGTAAAGTTTTTCAATTTTAAAGGTCTGAGACACCCCTTTAAGGGAATGTCGACGGCCAATTTCTACGCTGTATATTCTGATCCTAAGAAAAGCAGAATCGGCAGCATGCCTTTTGTACCCGTCGAACTGAAGTTCAATAGCCGATTCCGGACTGATAGGCGATCAAATGAATTAGCATGAGGTATACTGACTGCATGCAGTGGTCGGGGATGTGTGTGGCCACGTGTTGCTGCGCGCACAGCTGCATGTACGCGCTCGCCAGCGCGCACGCCTCCACGCCCGCCAGGCACTCGCCGTGGAACGGCTCCGCGGAGATCTGTAAACCAAAAACAATAGACACCCATCAACATTATTTAATAAGAGAGTATCTTTAAAGCTGGTTTGGGAGAAAAGGAAAACATAGAATATACCAGCTGCTTTTCTACCCGAGCAGACCGTCAAAGCCGGTCAAGGTATTGGGCGCTAATCTAAAGGAATCACATCAATAGGCAATGCGGCTAGCTACCCATCACTACTTTGATACTTTCCACCTTCACGCCCACTTAACTAGCTTATCGTGGCCTTTGGGTACTGTGCCCTGACTCTGCCAAACCCGCAAGGAATAAAGACGTGATATCTCTTTCAGGTCTTTTTTCTAAGAGACTGATAAACTCTGATTCAGTTTCTCATAGCAATTTCTTATTTACCATTTCAATGTATTACTCCTGGCGAAAGATAAACAATAAATATTACAGTTTCAAAGATTTGCATTTTTACAACCTTCTCCATTTCACATATTAGAACTACAGCATAGGTTTCTTCAAGATAATTTAGAAATTACTTCCTCCACTAAAATACTTACGATAGAGAAGCAAGGATGCAATGGCGATACTTTATTCATAAAGAACTTGTCGCACTGCGTATCGTTTTTCAGCTCGTGGTTCTCCAGCGTGGGCCCAACAGGCTGGCCCAGCGCCCAGCCGTGGGCGAGCGTGGTCACGGAAGTCGTGTAGGAGCCGTTGGGCAAACGTAGCTCGTCAAATTGCTCGTTGTTGTAGGTGCCGAGAAGACCTCCCAGGCTTGCGTAGCACCAACCTTAAATAAATTTGTAAAAAGAAACAGTCAATGAAGTTGTGTTTTTTGCTCCCGCACTAGGCTGGGTACTCACAAGTTTAATTAAATGTATTGACAACCCGCCATGTGGTTCCCGGCAGAGTAGAAAAGGTCCACTCCAAGTCTCCCCGTGGATGTCGTAGAAGTCGACTAAGGAAACAGTTAAGCTAAACAAAGCTATAAACATCAGAGACCTCTCCAACCCGTCTGGCCAGCGTGGAGGGTGTAGGCCAAATCCTCTGACAGCCCTGGCTAAAATATGGCTTAGGTAGTACAGAGAGGGTCGTGCTCCTGCAGTGGAGACTAACAAAGACCTGTTGACGATGATGATGATGATAACACGTCTATACTTATATAATAAAGAGGAAAGATTGTTTGCATTTAATAGGCTCTGAAACGTCTTGACCGATTTTCTAAATTCTTTCACCTGTGGCAAAGACAATATAATACTAACGTAATAGACTGCCCACCTCATACAAAAATATTGGATCAAATTAAGGTTGCGAAAAGCAGGCGAATGTATGGCGCAAGAGAGTTGCTTGCTACTCGATAGTAGATGGCGGTAATCTGCGTTAGCCTTTAAATTACTAAATATACGGTGTCATTTTAAATATTATGCCTAAAATATTGTTTTGATTTTTATTATCATATATTTTATGAATCATGTTTTTATATTCTCATAAATACGGTAGATACAATATTGTGTAGTTTGGAGTGGCGCCATCTATGCGAGTTTCTAAGAACAAATTGTACGATTAAGGCGTTGAGACTACATGCCTGTGGAAAGCTTATTTATCTGCGGGTGACACAGGCTATAATTTACGCGGGCATAATCGCGTTATGAATAAATATACAGCTAGCTAAATTGCTAGTTATGGCTAAATACACAAATATTTCCTCTGTATATACATTTCAAGTCGTTGTTACCTGAGACCTGTATCTTGCAGGCCCTGAACAGCAGGTTGCACTGCACGTCGACGCCTTGCTCGCCCTGCACGCTGAGTACGTCAGTTTGCCGGTCTACCACTAGTCCGTCCACTGACGCTGGCAGGCTTAGCACGTCGCGCCCTATCGATACTTGCTGGAACCAAAATATATAAATGATAATGAATATATTATGTATAGGGACAAATTGACGAGCTCCGTGGCGCAGCAGTCAACACGCCTGCCTGCGACACGGAAGGTCCCGGGTTCGAACCCGGTCAGGTCAAGATGGAAAATGATCTTTTTCAGATTGACCTGGGTCTTGGATGTTTATCTATATATGTATCTATTATAAAATATAGTATCGTTGAGTTAGTATCCCATAACACAAGTCTCGAACTTACTTTGGGGCTAGCTCAATCTGTGTGATTTGTCCGTATATATAAAAAAAAATCACACAAATTGAGCTAGTTCCACAGTGAGTTGTGAACTTGTGTAGTAGGACACTAGCACAAATATACTATATTTAACACATTGCAGGACTCTTTACGAGATACAACAGTCTTATTGTTATAACTGCTATAGCCGTTCACTGTCTAGTAATGTGTTAATAATAAATACGAATACATGCCGTATGTTTCTGGCAGAGTAGAATGGGACCACTCCAAGTGTTTGTCCGTCTGGCCAGTGTGGAAGCTGTAGGCCAAATCCTCTGACTGATCTGGTAGTACAGAGAGGGTTGTGCTCCTGCAGTGGAGACTAAAAAAGGGGTCCATATTGACTCACATAAAAATCTTACTTCTATTATTTTTTACTACCTATTTGTGTTCATAATAATCACTATTCATATTTTTATTCCTCATATTTTTTTGTTCATAAATTTTTATTACTAATATCGGAACTCATAACGGTCATTTTTCATATTTCTTTTATTCATACTGTCACTACTAAGAAATATTTCACCTCATAATTTTACTCATAATTTATTTGGTTGTCTATGTGTAACCATAACCTAACCTACTTTCTGTTACCAAATCAAACCAAACCAGTCGTTTTTGCACCAAGGTCGTCGCTCGCTCGCTCGTATGATGGTCTATGTCGTATGATGGTATAACCTATCTTGTTACCAAGTCGTGTATCCAAACCAGTCGCTTTCACACCCAGGACGTCGCTCGCTCGTATGATGGTCTATGTGTAACCATAACCTAACCTACCTTCTGTTACCAAGTCGTGTAACCAAACCTGTCACTTTCGCACCCAAGTCATCGCTCGCCCGCTTCGCTCGCTCTCTCGTATGATGGTCTATGTGTAACCATAACCTAACCTAACTTCTGTTACCAATTCACGTATCCAAATCAGTCACTTTCGAACCCTGATACGAGTAGATAAATAACACTTAAATTTAAGAAATATATGAAAACAAACATTAGTATTAATTAAGTGTATGAATAGTGATTTTAGGAATTCCGATGATTATGATTTTCGATCATTAGTATATGAAAATATATGAAAACAAATATTTGTAGAAACAAAATGAATGAATTGTGATATTATGAATTCTGATGATTATGAATGGGCATGTTGACTAAAATTTTTTTCATGTTGCTATGTAAAGACCTGCCAAAAATAAACACAATAGTGACAGAAATACATTTCTAAACCAAAAACTCTTTCAGTTATAAAAGTTTTAAAGACACATGTTTTTAGACGTAAATTTTTAGACGTGAAAACGCGCGGCTGCAATGCCTACATATTTGTGACGTCACAAGCTTGTATTTTGTATGGGTGGCGCGAGAACTTTGTTTGGTAGCTATACGAAATATTTCGTTTATGGTAATGGTTTCATAATAAAAGTTGCTTTAAATTTTGCAGACTAAAATACAGTATAATTGTAATTAAAGATTTTCATACTTTAAAAAATGGTCCTATTCACCCAACTTTAAAGAAGCTTTAAGATCACTTAACGAATCGATATCAAATTAAAAGTGTTCTTTATAGTGTTTTTAGACAGAAATGAGTCTCATTAGAAACAAATTTTATATAATCTTAACATTAGGCAACTACCGTATTACAGTCATTAGTTAAAAAATATGAAGAGTGATCATTGCTGTAAAATTGTACGAAAACCAAATTCGGACTACCGATAAAAGGAGTTAAAAAGTTATATGAGACAAGGCGCCCCCGAGTTTACCTCTTTGTACAAGTCGAGTCGTACGTGGTCTTCGTGACCATGACGAGATCGTAACGCGCTTCGTCGTGCGGGACATCTGATTTTACCTCTTTGTACAAGTCGAGTCGTATCAGCCTGGTCTTTGTGACCACGACGAGATCGTACCGCGCCTCGTCGTTGCTCGTCATTACGATGGTGAAGTTGTTCTGGCGGTAGTCCTTGGTCAGCAGGAAGCTGCCCGCTTCTGAGATGGTGAACACTCGCTTGTCGAAGGTTACCAGCGTGCCTTGACCGGTCATTACTGCCATACCTGGAGGAAATAATATTTAAATTGTTGGTGGGTTTTGAAGGGATGTTACTTATATTATTGGCCGTGTGTTTCCCGGCAAAGTAAAAAAGGACCACTCCAAGTCTTCCCATGTAAGAAGTAAGTTTGCAGTCGTTATGCCGATAATCTTTCTGTTACTCAGAATCTGTGCAAAATTGGATGAGCAATGTTTTTCTGATAAAGATTATTAAACCAAGCGAGAAACACACGTTTCTCAGACAATAATGATGGTAATAAACGTCCCTGAAAACCTCTGTAATACATCTCAGTAAACACAAGAAGTCACAATCACAAGAATAAGGAGGATTGGGTAGAGCTTTTCGGATTGGACATTGGCAAGACAAGAGTTGAGAAACAAAGGTTTCTCATACAAGTATAAAAGTACCGGAATTTAAAACTTACCAGAAAACGGAGGGAGTATATTGTTGAGGTCCAAATACGGCCGTATCTCATAGTAATACGACCATATCGACCGGTTGGTCACTAGCCAGTCATCCAAGAAGTCCCTGACAGCGCGGTACTCCGCAATTTCGCTGAAGTCGGGCGTCCTGTTGAAGGCGTGCCAAGACATGGGCAGCTTTTGTTCTAGAAGGATTTCGCCGACGCGCGGGTCGAATATGAAGTTTGTTTTCGGTGTACGGTGCCTGTGAAAAGCGGAAAGTAAAATAAGTTAGGTTTAATTCTTTATTCTTTGAAAATACTCTGTACACTTACAGTTACAGTAAAATAAATTAAAGAATTTACAAGGACAAAAAACTAAATAAGTTGTTAAATGATTGTTCGGAAATGGGGCTCATTTTACATTGAGCTCACGTGTTTTGGATCTTAATTACAGTTTTTGGAATATTTTTAACTAGGTGGCGGCACTGTGTCAAGTTATTTATTTCTGCAGCTGCCAAAATCCATCGATCATGTTTTGATGATTGGCGGATTTTGCCTATTTTCGACTGATGTTGTCAAAAATCTACTACTCGCCACAGTGCCAACGTCTGCGGAAAAAACCAATTCCAAATTATTCCCTTATTATCACAGATAAATACAAAACACTTGAACTTTATTACTTGGGGAATTATGATATGACATAAAAGTATCATATATATTTTTTCACAACTCTGGAAATTTTGCTTTATTTTTTGCCGCCAGAGTGAAACTTAGTGGCTACCCTGTAAAAGGCAGTAAGTATATTCAAAATTCATTGTTTTTTTGTGAGAATTTGGACCTTATCTCCGGGGCATGAAGTTCAATTTTTGGTGGCTATATATTTGCCTTGAAAAGGTTTAGAAGCATAAGAGCCGAGGGATTGATACTTACAGTTCTTCATACTGCAGCGCAGTCTTGGCCAAGTCCGTCAGCTTCTGGTACAGGATCTCGCCGACCGTCTCGAGAGCCTCCCCGATCAGGAAGTAGTCGTACCACCAGCGGAGACGTTCGTACGCCTCTTGGTACTGCAAACAATGAACTCAAACATTTGATTTAGGGTATGATTGGTTAAGCCTGAAAATTGTTTTGATTCGTCAAGCGAGTTTTTATCGCCCAGTTTTGTTTAAGTTCGTCAAATGTTAATAAGGTTTCGTTTCGCATTGTATGTATGTATAGTTTCTGATTGGTCAAGCCTATGAAAAGTTCTGATTTGTCAAGTATATTCATACATTAAAAAAATTTTTTCGTCATGATTCTATTGATAGTTTCGATTTGTCAAACGTTAATATGTTTTTATTCGTCTAGCCTATTTTAGTTCTGATTCGTCAAGTCTACAAAATCTATTGAAAATGAATTTATAATTCTTACTTATTCTTGAATCAAACATTTTATTCATCGTAAGATATTCTGAATATCATTCGGTGAACGTCAATATTCATTACAATAAACATTACCTACTTAGAACTATTAATAGCCAAAGATATCTATATCAAATGAGGTAGACGGGCCGAACGTACCAAATTCTGAAGCGTTCAAAGGGAGCTAATTAACACCGTTGCGCTTAGCTCACACCTAAACTCTGTACCGTGAAGACGTCGTCCACGTCACGTGACACGATTGCTTTTAAATGTCTGTTTCTTGGAGTAGGGCACGTCTCAGGGCAAGTCTTTGAAAATATCATACAAATACAGCCTGCCCGACGGTATTCTATATCTTGTGTATCCTGTGTATATGGGTATTACCCACATAGCCACTTACTTTAAAGGATCCCAACCTCTAAATCATACAATTTTTACTGACAGTTGCACATAGATGGCACCACTAGTAGCGCCACAACTTTATATCTACCATATTATGAGAAAATGAAAGCATTATCCACAAAATATATCTTGTTTGAAATTAAAACAATTTTTGTCATTATATTTATGAATTATATGTCAGTTTTACTAAGTTTAGTCTAGCACGGATTAACGCCATCTAGTGACGTGAAAAACAACTCTGCAGCACCGGCGTTTCACTATAACCGCCTACTTTGTAGCAGGCTTTAATTTAGTCAAATATTTTTGTAAAAGGTTGGTTGTCTATACGGTAGTAATATATTATCTTTGCTACTACATACCTTTTCCCTGATATAAACGACTTGCGGCGTCTTGAGGAACGTCTCCCAGGCAGTCTTGAACTCCGCGTACAACTGTACCACCTCGTCCTTGAAGGGGATGTACTTCTCGATTTTACCCCACACCGTGTCGAACAACTTGCGGCTGTATTTCTTAATGTTCGTGAGTAGATCGTTGTTCATTAGGTCCTTGTAAATCCTGGTAAGTAGAAACAATATACAAGGTATACAGAAAAAGATCTTAAACAAAAAATTTAAAAAGAAAAACGTGGCTGCCAAGCCAAAAAATTGTATCAACTGTAACATATGTGAGCTATTATAAGGAATTCAATGTTATCCTATTTGTTCGAATCTGTTAAGGTATAAACATAAACCCTGAAATAATTACTTAAATGTTTAGGTACACTAAATCTCATAAAAAATAAGAGCTGCTCTAAATGATCACCTTTCCATTAAACATATCTAAGAACCAATAGGGCAGAATTTCGGCTACACATAACTGGTCAGGAATTAAAATGTCGAAACCAACGTCAAAAGTTTTTTTAATTTAATAATCAATTGAGTACGTTCGACCCCTATCTTGGTTTAGGGTGGTACACGCAAATTTAAATAGTGCCTATTCACTCTCACCTTAAAGATCCCCAAAATGTTTCTCACATATCGATACCAAAGTAAATATACGCGACACTAGCAAAAAGCAAGTGAGTAATTAATAGAGAAATGAAATTTACTTGTCCATCTCCTGTCCGAACGTCGACACATAGTTGAAGTATGGAGAATCCGTCAGCTCTTGCGTCCTATTGTAGAAGAAGTCCATCACTCCCCGCCATATCGTCACTACGAACGACTCCGTATAGTGCAATATCTTGAAGAACAACGGCTCAATGGACTTGAGCAATTCCTGCCAGTATTTAGACAATCTCGTAGTCGCATTGACCCAAGTATCTTCCCAATATTCTAACAACTTCATATGCATATCTCTAACAAAGTTGTCATATTGCAATATCATTGCTTCTAATCTATCAGAAACCAATTCCATAAAGTCTGCTTCTAGAACTTTATTCACGGACTCTAGGAAGTTCGAATATGCCTTCTTTATAGTATCAGCGATGTATGTTAAACTTTGTTTGATTGACTGACTAGTGTTGCCCATCATACCCCACATATCGTTAACGATTCCTGGTAAACTCTCCAAATGATTCCTTATAGCCATTTCATCTAACACATAGTACGTAAACTCGACGATATCTTTGACATAGAAATCATTATTTCCATAAGATTCGTTCAAAAACCTTTCGAAATCATCCAGATCATCTTTGATGACATGTAAATCGTTTAGATCATCTAAGAAATCTCGTATACGAGGTTTCGCATCAGACCATATGTTTCTCAGCGCTAAATGCGCTTCCATAGGCATTTCTTTGATGATTATTAAAGTTTCATTGACTTGTCCGTACAAAGTTTTCAATGTGTATACGGCTTGAGATTTAACTTCCCCGAAGATTTCGGGTCTCCATAAGATAGAGCTGGTGAGCAGTCGGGAGTGGTTGAGGCGGATGTAGGAGGCGAGGTCCACGGTGGTGACGTCATCGTAGTCACGCCACGAATCTAGACGCGCCGAGCGCGTGTCTATGATGCGGCCGATCAAGTGGAATGAGATGTCTGGAAAAGAGAGGCATTGGTTAATGCTATTTTGCATTTGCATAACTACGTATACCGAGTTGAAATGAATGACATTATTAAAAGAAAATTTACTTCTAGGGTTAAGATAACCTATTCTCAATGTAACAAAAGCTAATAAGAGATTTCCGAGTTGTATCTGTTAATATTCTCCTTGCTTGCTCCAGAGTCTATTCAAAGAATTCCAACAACTTACCATCAGTGCTGTTGAAATGCGCCACCAAAGACTTATCCTTCAAGGACAGTGTGGCTGCTCCGGTGTCGTTTCCAGTGGGTCTATGCACGTAGGCGAATACTCGGTAGTACGGATAAGTGAGGTCCCATGTGCCGTTCGCTTTATAGAAGTACGTTTCGTTTTGGCGCTAAAAATAAAACACGCCGGATTTAGATACCTTCAAATTTAGGTTAAAATTGTATTGTACGCAGCTTGCACACAGTCATGAATTTTTTATACTGCCAGGTTGGAACAGATATATAATGCTACTACTACTAATAATTTATTTTGTCGGAACAGAAAAAGTAGAGCATTTCAACTTCAAAGAGATTTTCAGTGCAGTCAGTTGAGAGAAGTGAAACCGTTGTGTCGCCACCCTTAACACTCGCCCCGTGGTTCTCATAGTGAATTTACCTCATCATCATCATCAGGTCTTTTTAGTCTCCACTGTAGGAGCACGACCCTCTCTGACTATCATAACCATTTATTAGCCAGATCAGTCAGAGGATTTGGCCTACACTCTCCTCGCTGGCCAGACGGGTTGGAGAGGTCTCTTTGATGTTAAAAAAAAAGCTTTGTTTAGCTTGTGTTCCCTAAGTCGCCTTTTACGACATCCACGGGAAGACTTGGAGTGGTCCTATTCTACTCTGCCGGGAACCACGCGGCTAGAATTTACCTCGCGTATGTTTAAATATTATCATTAATACTTTAGGTTATTTACTCATGCTTATATGACTTACATTCTTGAATTTCATTCTATTTGTAAAGTATTAAGAATAAAATTATTGGCGTCGCTAGTGTGCTTAGTGAGGAACCTTAAAGAGAACTTAGATCTCTTTTATTATTCTTAAGAGGGAATTAACTCTTTTATAGGTTGCAATCTATTATTATATTACAAAGTTGAATGCAAATAAGAAAAAGAAAATGCTCACCTCCCATTTAATAGCGCTCCTATTCATATCAATCAGCAGCTTGTTAGATCTTAGCTTCTCATACAGCAAAGACTTCTGGAACCTATAGTAATTGTTGAAGTAGTACCATCTACTCTCTATATTTATATCAGACTTCATATCCAAATCCAAGTTAGTAGACGGGTGGGTACATTTGAGTGCAAATTTGTACTTTCTGAGCGGGCCGTTCGAGTTATCAGTGAGAATGGACTTTAGTTTGAGGTATTCGTTCTCGTAATCGGAGTATTGAAGCTCGAGGGATATGTTGGACATGACCGCTGGCGTGGTGAGGTAGTTGCCTTTTAGAGTGACATCCTGAAAATAAAGTTTTGATTTGAAACCAATAATAATTGATGGTCGATGATTTGTTTTGTGCTATTCTGGGATAGAAAGAAAAAAAAAGCGCTAACGCATTGTATTTAATATAGATTTTCCTCCCCTGTTTTTCTTCAAGTCAAAAACTAAGTAACCATTGACCTCCGATCTATTCAATATAAAGCCAATCTCTTTACTTAAGTAAGTTTTGAAGTAATAGGATTAGGATTACGTAAGAGTAATGGGATAAAAACTTAGAGAGTCATCATGATCCCAGTGACTATCAAGCTAAGCTAAGCTCGCCTGGTTCCTGTACCTGTTTGCAGAAGCTAAAGGATTGAACTTATTTCCTACTCACACTCGTATATCAATGCGTTACGAGGGGCCCTGGTTCGGTCACCGGTAAGGTCATGATGGAAAACGGTCGTTTTCAGATTGGTGGTTGTGGGTCTTGGATATTTATCTATATAAGTAGTAAAATATAGTATCGTTGAGTTATTGTTCAACGACACAAGTTCACAATTTACAGTGCGGCTAGCTCAATCTGTAGGATATGTCCCAATATCTATACTGATATTATAAAGCTGAAGAGTTTTTTGTTTGGTAGAACGCGCCCATCTCAAGAACATTTGGACTGATTTCAAAATTTCTTTCAACATTGTCACCCAATTACTCACCTTTCTAAACGAAGGGTGTGACAAAGACAAATCCACATCATGTCGACTGCCTTCCCTAGTAGGAGGACTGTGCCACCGTCCCTTCAGCTCAGCGGATTTATTCCCTCTTTGAACGTCCCAAGTGAGCAACGCTCGACCGTCTAGAGCCGTGTCTTGTAGGTGGTAGATAGCGTCGAGGTTGAAGGTACGAAGGGGATACCACACGTTCATTACTAGTTGCTGGGACTCGATGTCGTCCTGTGGGTATAAGGTGTACTTTTAATTTAACTATCATATACAAAATGCAAGAAAACGTATTGACTCATGAGGTTGCATACAATTCTTTAGTTTAATAACAGTTGATGAGTATTGCAAATAAGTAAGCTAATATTTATTAATATGTAAAATACACACTTCACTCACGGTCACTCACGGGGATAGTGCGGACTGGGACGACTTCGTGCGCGCGTCTCGGTTCACATTCGCCCTGAGGAAGACCTCCGGATGAGGTTGAAACATGTCGTGTCAGCCTGTAGCTGACTTCATACGTGAGTGACCCGTATTTTACATATTAATAATGTTAACATCTCACGTTAGTTTTAATCAAAAAAAGTCAAATATTTCTTGGAAAAGTCTTGTACTCTACGAAATTGTACAGCATTTTACATAAAAACAGTTTTTTTCAGGTGTGAGTGTGTGTGTGTGTGGCCGAAAATTTCAAGGTGCTTTGAATCTCACAATACCTTTTACGACTGGTATCTAATCATGTCCTCTAACATTAGTTACCAGATGAATAACTTACCACATATCTTCCACCCATACTCGCCTGTTTGAGTATCTAATCAATCGGTTCCTATGGTTTCTCGAAGGACCAATTAATGTTATCATTCAAAGATCAACGAAGAGTCAGTATGAATATAAAGCACTCACCACGGTCATATTAGTGACATGATGTCGTAGCTGATCAAAACATCATCCACCCACTTCACTTTACTCGCCTACTGTTTCAGTCTCTAATCAACCACTTTCTATGGTTTCTCGAAGGACCAAGTAATTTTATCATTCAAAGACCAACGCGTAGTCTGTATGAGTATATCACACTCACCACGGTCACGTAAGTGACGTGAATGTCGTAGTTGACCCAAAAGTCTTCCACCCACTTCACCTTACTCGCCTGATTAAGTCTCCAATAAACTGCTTCCTATGGTTTCTCGAAGGACCAGGTTATTTTATAATTCAAAGATCAACGCAAAATAAATACAAAACACTCACAACGGTCATGTTAGTGACGTGTATGTCGTAGTTGATCCAAACGTCGTCCGCCCACTTCACCTTACTCGCCTGTTTCAACCTTTTATCAACCGCTTCGTACTCATTCTCGAAGGACCAAGTTCTTTCCCCGTGCATAGCTGTCAACTTTAAGTTCTTGCCGATGTCGTAGGTGTAGACATCGAGTTTGCCTGTGACGTTGAATTTTGTTGCGTTCGTCAGGTGGAATACTGTAGCTTGTTTTACATCCTGCGTAAACATATATTACTCTAATGAAAGATGGTAACACAGAACAGTGTGTAGCCGCCTAAATTATCATGATATGAATATTTAAATCTGTGCGTCTTATTTTGATAACTATTAATTGATACAGGACACTATTTCTGATACCAGTAGAAGATTTATAACAGCGTTATGGGAAAAAACAAGGCAGTCTATGAAGGTAACATCTATAACACAGCTTAAAAATATACAGACAAAGACTTGTATATAAACTGAGGTAGACGTGCCCTACTCCTAGAAACAGACATTTAAAAGCAATCGTGTCACGTGACGTGGACGGCGTCTTCACGGTACAGAGTTTAGGTGTGAGCTAAGCGCAACGGTGTTCATTAGCTCCCTTTGAACGCTTCAGGATTTGGTACGGACGGCTAGTCTACCTCAGTTTTTATAGAAATCTTTAGAAAAAGACAGCGTTTAAGAAATGAATGAGAAACTTACGGTATTTCCACTCTCGTCAAATTCGTGCAGGTACTTGATTCCCACAGGCGTGTGAGCGTTCTCCACTTCAATGTCCGTCGTCGCTAGTTCCAAATTCCTCTCACTCTTGCTTAGAACCTGTGAAAAGGGACGAGAAACAATTTATGTGTGACTTGTAATTTTCCCGCGATTTTATCCATGGTAAACTTCACCCCCTAAGGGGTTGAATTTTTGAAAATACTTTCTCAGTGCTCACTTACATTATGAAAGGATACCCTGAACCAAATTTTAAGGATCTAGGTACAGTAGTTTCGGCTGTGCGTTGATATATTAGTCAGTGAGTCAGTCAGGTTTGCCTCTATATATATATATATATATATATATATATATATATATATATATATATAATATACTAGCTGTTGCCCGCGGCTTTGCTCGCCTTAACCTGTGAGTGTGCAAAATTTTATGATGATCGGTTAAGTAGATACGGCGTGAAAGCGTGCTAAACAAACAAATAAATACTCACTTTCGCATTTATAATATTAGTTGGGATTGGGATAGAATTTGATTTAATAATACGTTGACGAAAAGAATTCAGAATAATTTACATATATATTATATAAATATAATTCACGATTACTGAGCTAACAGCTCTCTGTTTCCTACTAATGACAAATCTAATGGTAAGCGTCATTTACTGACCGGTACCATAAGATATTAAGGAAGCATTTTATAAAGAGAAACTCAACTATAACACTGCAAAAGCAAGATACATATACATGCTGGTTACTTTTGTATGAAGCCTCCCACGTATACTTACATCAGTTCGAGTATTTTACCTGTTTAAACGAACCCTTGACGAATCTCTCCCGATCGAAATCCACAGTCGCATTTCCATTGCTGCTTTGTTCCCCTTGTATGTAGTAATACTGCGTGCTCACTAAGTGCTGGGTGCTCAATGGAACGGATAACGATATTACGCCGTCCTGCACGAAACCCTTATCTTGGTTGATGTAGTGGTGTGTTTCGTTGATTGAAGCGGTTTTGTTTGGCCAGAAAAGGTCCACTTTGTTGTCTGAACGTTCGTCTAAGTTATTTATCTGAAATAATAGAAGGAAAACTTTTTGCTTTAGCGGCGACTAAACTCTCTAACTTTTGGACTCCTTTTCTTGTCCCGTAAATTGTTTTTTTCTTTATAGAACCCCGAACGCATTACATAGACCTACCGATATGTGTTCCCTTTGGGCAGACCCCCTCAAATATCTGGGGGTCAATATAACAATCGGACTAACTCTACAATCTTAGAACTACTACGTAACACGTGTTGTGTAAAACAAGAAAAAATCTCAGACACTGACTTTTGAGAAATATATGAGAATATGCATTATCCATCTGATCACGTTATATTTCGAGGAGCAACTCTCATAGAGTCTTAACATGTTAAAAAGAATATTTAAAAGTTAAGTATCAACAATGAAAACAGAATAAAAATTAATTGAAAAACGAACGTGATATAACGATTTTACTAAAAAAATCTAACTCACTCGCAAAAACGCTATTTTCTATGGCAGATAATATGGACTATGACTTCATCAGACCATATCGGACTTTCTTTCTAATTGAAACTTTAAAGTATCACATAATCGTCGCTGATTAAGATATTTTATAAATTCTTTCACATTTGTTTACTGTGGTTGGTGAGTAAGGATTTTATTAAGCAAACTAGCTGTTGCCCGCAGCTTCGCCCGCTTGATATAGCCTACGTCCATCTCAGTACCTTAACCTATGTGTATGCAAAACTTCATGATGATCGGTTCAGTAAATAGAGCGTGAAAGCGTAACAAACAAATAAAAAACAAACAAAATGACTTTCGCATTTATAATATTAGTTAGGAACTTAGGATTGTGCGTGTTATATTTTGAGAAACATAAGAGAATGTTAATTTATGTAAAATGTAAAAAGAATTACATGCAAAATTAGGAAATTGCGAGTATTTCATACCATTATCAATTCACAAACCCAACGTGATACTTACATCGAAGATAGACTTAAGCCAGGGCAGCCGCTTGAAGGGCGTGCTGAGGTTGAAGTGGCCGTCCGTGTGCTTCACCCCGCCGTAGCGCAGGTCCAGCTCTCCGATTTGACTGCGGCCAGGCTGATACATCCACCCTCTAAAAATATACAACGCAATATTTACTCTCCTACATTCATCGGAAGCGGTGACTTAGCCCGTCAAAATAAATTCCTATGGGACCAATGCTGAGAACTGGTGTTAATTTGCCCTCAACATTTACTTGCAGGGTGACTCAGCTATACAAAATGCTACTAATCCTATGAGACCAATGAAGGGAGCTCAAAAATGATTCAATTTTCATATAAATTGCTGGAAGGGCTAAAAACTTTTGTATGAAAATGTCAAAGCACGCTATGAAGTCCTGGGTTTCGATAATTATGCTAAATATCAGTAATTAAGTTTTTCAGATACTTTTAAGTAGCAAAACAACCTGATACAAGCGGCGGACTATGTCAAATTTGAGTGAATATAATCAAAAGAAAATCCATTAATCTAAAGTCCATAGCTTGTGACAAGGTTAATACCAAGGACCTTATATATTGGTAGGAATGAGTACTCATAGTACATTTTAGCATAGAAAGAGACAAACATTCCACCAGTTGATGTCTTACTCGCACATATGCAATTGTATAAAATATCCGTCTCACGGTCAACCTTTGCACAGAATTATGCTATCTATTTTAAGAACAGTAAGGGTAAATATCGTATACCAAAAATTTAAACAGTATGAGGTCTCTAAAGTAGAAGGCGCTTACTATATAGATGGTTAAGACTTACTTAATAATCTGGTATTTATGGACCAAGTCCTCCTGGTACGACCCCTTCAGTTTGAACGTATCATCTTCATCATACATCGGCGAGTTTAGTGTGTAGTCTATAAAATGCGAACCGGCTTGGTCCCACTGGTACAGAACTTTGTTGTCTACGTTCTTGTATAAGGAGTTCGATGTCCAGGTTATCGTGGAGTTCGTGTCGAAGCTCTCTGGTAGCATTAGGACCTGGTAATAACAAAACATGTATTTTATGTATGTGTGTATGTCACTTGCTGTCGGTATAACTTCGAAATAGACCTATTAAAAAACTTCGTCAGGAATCTTGCCTGCAGTGTGTGAAGCAGGTTTTTTTTTTATTTGTAGTAAGTAAGGTCAGATTAAACGAAGAATAATATGGCAAAACACTCTAATGCTTCTGCCAGGGCAAAATGTCGCTAAGGTATAAACCATATAAATAGCAAGGAAAAAAAACGGGTTATACTCCTGGAGTACCAGCAGAAGTGAAAACGTAAATAATATCACTTAAATTTTAATACCTTTCCTTATAACAGTCACCATCCATGGATGTGCGTAGCACGCCGCAACACAAACACACACGCACATTCGCGCATGTGCCCTGCGCCGTCTTACGAAATTATAATCTGACGGCCACGTGATCTGTCGCGAGTTTAACATTTTTACCCCATCTCAAAAAGTGCACAGCGCCGCATTCAAAAAATTATCCTTGAACCGAAAAGTTTTAATACCTTGCCGTTGATCCCAGTGACGATCTTCGTCACATCGGTCCTGTACACTGCGTGTAACGTCTTCAGCGGCACGGCGGGCGTGCCCAGGTCGCCGGCAATGGACAGCGTGTGCACGTCTACGTTCGGCTTCGGCAGGATGGCGTTGATGACGAGGTTGAGGCGTCTGTTCATGATGTAGCCGAAGGAGGCGTTGGCACCAATTCTGTTTAAAATGGTCAATATTGAATATAAACTTGTATATTGCCCTCAATTTTCTCTTAACCCTTTAAAAAGCAGTAGTATATTCAAAATTCATCGTTTTTCGGCCTTATCTATAATGGTGCATAAGTTAAAATTTTTGGTAGCTATTTATTTGCCACTGCCTTGAAAAGGTTTAAAGGGGTGACTCAGACCGTTAATATAAACAACTCTTCCTATGGGGCCAATGCTGGGAACTCAAAACAAATTGACTTTCCCATACTAATTGCCCGGGCGGCTGAATTCATACAAAAGTGTTGTATGAAAATTACGATTTTTTTTAGTTTCCAGCTTTTATACCATAGGAAAACCTGTTCATATTGACGGGCTGAGTCACCTCTTTTAGAGTATTTTGAGTCAATATACACGCTGTATAAACTACCAATTAAGGTGAGAAACATACTAGCGCCAAAACTATTTTTTGCTCTAAACTTAATAATGGCAACTAAAAGATATTGATTTTAAGATATTTATGTGCAAAAATAGGTTTAAAAAATATGTCCACATAATTTTTTTATAATGGTCTGTTTCTTTAAATTCATTAAATAATTGGATTCAAAGGGTTTATTCAGAAAATAGGATATTTCAGGCAGGCTAATCTGTGCACCTATGTAAGTATCTATGTAGGCCACATCCTTTGACTGCTCTGGCTAATATATGGCTCTGGTAGTGCAGAGAGGGCCGTGCTCCTGCAGTGGAGACTAAAAAAACCTGATGATGATGATGTATGTATGTACATACAAATGTTGAGCTAGCCCCACACTTAGTTGTGAACTTCTATCGTAGGATACTAACTCAACGATACTAATGCTAGTTATTTGTGTAAGTATAGGTATTCCAACTTACTGCCAAACTTTGTCCAAATCCATTCTAAAGCCAGCGTGTGTCGTGGGCAACTCGTTCACTGTATTGTTACCAAAGAAGATGTCTAAGTCAACGCTCTTTTGTTGTTTTTCTACGTTCTGGTGACCAATTGCCTGAAAAAACAAAACAAAATTTAAAAAATAAAAGTTATGAAATAAACTTAAAAATATGCAGGATGTTAGGGACATCGAATTGCAAACCATCAAAGAACCCCGTCAAAATATACAACTTTTCATATAGGACCAACGTGGTAACTCCAAAAACTTTCGACATTTTTCATACAAATTTCCGGGCCCGCCTTACACTTTTGTATGAAAAAGTAGTTTTTTTCCGAGTTCCCGGCATTGGTCACATATGACAATTTGTTCATTTAGATGGGCTGATTTGATTGTTTGTGGGATACCGGTGTTACTGTCAAAGATTTTTATTCGAAATTGGATAATTGTATCTCTATTTAAACGTCATATTTTTCTTTCTTAATGTGTAGGCCAAATCCTTTGACTACTTAGGCTAGTATATGTAAGTAAGTAAGTAAAAAATTTATTTGAGGAACACAAAAAGATAAAATATTCACATATGGCTCTGGTAGTACAAAGAGGGTCGTGCTCCTGCGGTGGAGACTAGAAAGACCTGATGATGATGATGAGATATTTTTAATATGCAAAATCGCAAAACTACTAGCGCCTCGTACTGACCACTGGTGAGATGAAAGAAACTCAATCCAGACTTGGTTCCTTTCGTGCCGAAACATCTTGTATTTCAATATTGTATGTCTAACTGTTGACTTACTTTTATAAATAAGTCACCCAGCAAAAAGCTCCATTTGAGGTCTCCGTCACCTTTTAGATCAGGTACACTGTAGTGACACAGTAGGAAGCCAGTTTTTGGCGCGAATCTGTAAAACATAAATAAGAGAATGAAATAAAAAATAGTATACTAGCCTGACCAGCAAAGGACATTTTTAATCAATATGCGACGTACAAATGGTATGCAGTACACGCGCCAGAGATTTTGGAAAGTAAATGAAAATAAATAAAATATTGGGTCCTATGAAATTGGCGTTTTTTTTCCGCTTGCCATTTTGTTCCTAATGACAATAATTTTAAGGTAAACACATTTTTTTATTTAAACTTGAAAGTAGCCTATATTAATAACATTCTGCATACATTAAATTTATTGTTTTTGTGTAAGTATTTAATTATTGGAAAATGCTAATGAAAAGAACTCGTTTAAGGTTTATGCGTTTTAATCAAAAATGTAGCCATATTTCTATTATTTTTCAAACTTTTTGTAAATTTTACAATGTCTAAATTAGGCTTAATGCTGTCCGTAACTACATGAAAAATTTCATTTTTGTTGAATTTGTCAAACCAGAAAATAATACTAAAAATGTTAGCATGAAAAATTCATTTTGCTCGAAATTCTCTATAGAAAACGCCAATTTCACAGGTAAGGACCTAACATTTAATTTGGCAAATAAGAATGTTAACTCACACGAAATCAGCATCAGCATTGAGCGTCTTCAGCCTGGGCAGCGGCGTGGCGGCCTGCACTTTGATGGCGCGCCGCAACTTGGGGTATATGTCCACGTGCGACTTCAGGGTTATCGGCTCCTTGCTTATTTGGGGGGAGTCCACCTGTAAGGGGACGCGAGGTTCATATAGAAAACTAGCGATTCCCGCAACATTGTCCGCTTAAAACTTCCATCTCCCCTATTCCACCCCTTTAGAGATTGAAATTATAAAAATCCTTTCTTGGTGCTTACTTACTTACATAATGAAAGGAAAACGTATTTTTTTTATATTTATGATTACACCAATTGAGCTAGGTCCATAGTAAATTGTAAACTTGTGTCATGGGATACTAACTCAACCATACTATCCTAATCTTAATCTTTCCTAACTAATATTATAAATGTGAAGGTGAGTTTGTTTGTTTGTTACGCTTTCACGCCGTATCTACTAAACTGATCATCATGAAATTTTGCATACAGTTAGGATAGGGTACTGAGAAGGATATAGGCTATATGTCACACGGGAGGAGCCGCGGGTAACAGCTAGTATTTTATAAAAGAATAGCTTTTGCGCGCGGCTTCATTCGCTTATAATTTTGTCGAGTCGTTTATCGCAAATCCCACGGGAATAGTACTTTTTCCCGGAATGAAAGGTGCTTATGACTACCCTATGTCTTTCTCAGTACCCTAACATATGTGTAAAAACAACAAAAAAATATACAAAGTCACTTAAATCATCCACGATCCAGGCCAATCTGAAAAAAGTTTTTCATTATGACCAGACCGGGAAATGAACCCGGGACCATATCTGAAACATCATCGTTGTATTCCCTAGCTCCATCCGGCAAATAGTCAATCATGATATATTTAAAGGTATATGTAACTTATTTCTTAAAACATAAGGTGAAAATTTCCCACAAACCTTCAGAGACAGATCTGTAAAGTTGGTCTCTAGTTCCGCGCGAGCCTGCATCGTCAGCTGCATGGCTCCGGCGCACGCAGCCGACATGGAGTATATGGTGTTGGTGCCCTCTAGTTTCAGCCTCACCGTGGTTTTGTCTCCACCACCCTTTGGTACTAGCGTCACGGATATCTGAACAAAAATAGGAGATTTATAAATAATACCGGTGGAATATCCAGTAATGTAAATTTTACACTATTCTATCATTAAAAGACGAAAAAAAAAACAGCCACGTGCGAGTCGGATTCACGCAATATATACAACGGACCATCGAGCAAAAAGGGAAAAAATATTTTTTTATATGGGACCCTTAAATATTTATCTTATCCTGTTTTAAGTATTTGTTTTAATAGGGGTAACGCAAATACATGATCTGTGAAAATTTCAAATGTCTTTCTATCACGTTTTATGAGATACAGCCTGGTGTCAGACAGACATCGAAGTCTCGTGAATACCCTTCCGTACCCAAAGGGTTTTTACCCTTTTTACCCTTTGGGTACGGAATCCTAAAAACGAGAAAAATATGTAATCACTAAATTTACAAAAAAAAAAATTAACCCGTTACGTTAAGATAGCTGATAATAAACGTATAAGATTTGATTGAAAATAAGACATTTTTATTGACTCACTTCAAGTGGCTCCCGGTTGGTGATTTTCCCGGAGATGTCATATTCATTGTTTTCTGTGATGAATGTGCCAGTTATATCGTCACCTCTGAATTCGCTTATCATCTTCATGGCTCTGCAACATACAGTAAAATGAAGGCAAAAGGAAATATTCATGAAAAAAATATGTGTTATTTAACCAGTTTATTATCCATAAATTTTCAAAGTACTAACAGTGAAAATAATGAAAATTTATTGAAAAACGAACGTTATAACGTTTTTACGAAAAATATATCTATCTCACTCGAAAAAACGCTATTTTCTATGGAAAATGTACTTATATAGATGATACAGACTTTGATGTCACTAGTTCAAACCGGACTTCTTTTTCTAATTGAAACTTTAAAGTTTCACCTCTTTGTCGCTGATTAAGTTTTTTTTTTAATTCTTTCATATTTGTTTACTGTTCTTAATAATGATTTTATTAAGAAAATTAAAAAATACGTGCAGTGTGTATATTTTCTATTGATTAAGGTAAATGCGTGTATGAAAAATGCATCGTTATTAAACGAGAAACAATCCCTGATGCCGCTAATATAACATACCTAAATCCTTGATGTGGGCTAGAAACTGCTACACTGATGGCCGTCGGGCGTTGATCACCTTTCACTGAGTAGTATACATCGTCACAGGTAAAGTCTGCAGTTACTGAGCGAGAAACGTATGTGGCATTATCGCTTTCGTCCGTGTATTGTAGCGCGAACTGCGCGGGAGGCAGTACGGGGCGCAGTGCACCACGTGCCTTGAAGCGGATGTGGCGGATTGGAGGAGAGCTCCATACCGCATCTGCGTAGAGCTGAAAGTGCACAAGATTACTTAGCACGAACCTTTTACTTGTTTATTTCCACTAACGTTTCTATGGAGTTACATCCAACAGTACAGTCTCGCTGTGACCACGCAATGTAACTTGACGTAACTCCATAGAAACATCAGTGGAAATAAAAACAAAGGTTCGTGCTAAGTCCTATTAAAATTAATAATTATGTGTTTGAAGGGGTAAAGTTTAAAAGAGAAGCACAAGGCTAAATCGACCTCATATTTTTAACACTCCTTTTAGGCTACGTTGATATTTTAAAGCTGTTAATTTTAGGACGTTAATGTCACACTACATTTCTCGTGAGTAGCCTCACGAGAAATCTAAAGAGGTCTGCTTAGGTTGACTGTACACATAAGTGTTATAAAAGGAGTTTATACAACAGATCTGTTCCGATCCTTAAAAGGGCCACTAAGCCCGTTAATATGAACAACTTTCCCTGTAGGACTAAAGCTGGAAATGCGAAGAAAAAATTACATTACCATACAATTGTTCAGACGGCTGCACAATGTATGAAATGTATGAATGAAAATGGTGAAATTCTTTTCAAATATCCAGCATTAGCCCAATAGGAACAGTTGTTCATATTGACGGACTGAGTCACCCCTTTAAAAATTGGACTGGGTTTTATTAACATACTAGAAGAGAAGTCAACGACGGCTTCGCCCGTGGTACATTCATAGCCTATTTTCTAAAGAGATAACGTACCTATCCAACGATGCAAGAAGTTTTAGTACTAATCTACAAAAGAAAAGCTTAGCTACCACTGTCTTACCTCGAATTATTCTACAAGTACGGTAGTTTCAAATTATGCTTTCTTGTCGTCACTGAGATACTTACGTAGTTATCAGTGTCTCCTTGTAGCACCTGTATGCCTCCAGCGACAACACTCTCACTCTCAGAGAAGTCTTTCTTGAACTCCATCTTGATGCAGTAATCGTCGAGGTACGGAGACGTTAGGTTGAGACTGCCTGATGTTTCTACGAACGGATCGTCTAACTGTTGAGAAAATACTAAAATTAATAGAAAGTAAGCTATTTCGTTGCGTTTTTACATATTTTCTCAGTTTAAGTTTCCAATTATGTTGCCTCTAGTTTTTTGCATATCTTAGAATAATAACTTTTATAACAGCTAGACAGTGGATATTAACTGTAAAGAAAACGATACATCGTAGGTGGATCAAGGACCTTATATAATAGTAGAAGGACTGAGTACCCATACCCACAGTAACTTTTGGCATTGAAAGAGACGAGAATTCTACAGGTTGGTGGCCCACTCGCACATATACAATCGTATAAAAACTATAGTTACGAGTATATTGAATACAATTGCATATGTGCGAGCGGGACACCAACTTGTAGTATTGCCGGCTCATGGTCAACCATAAAATCTTTCACAGAATTATACTCTCTATTAGATCAATAAGGGTAAATATCGTATATATAAGAAACAGAAAATGCCGAAATAGATATATTAACGCTTGTGAACCGGCACCACTAGATAAGAATCCAACACCAAGTACGCTAGGTATGATACTTAAGGGTGCGCTAGTCAGGTGTTTCGCCATACAAATTCTGTAGGGAGATGACTCCGTTGTTCGGTATCGTCTGTTTAAAGTTTTTAATTCTATCGATTTGTTTTATCGTTATCTATGCTTGTATGGAATCATAATTGTAAAATTATAAGTACTTTAAAAGTTATGAGTCTTAAAACATTCCGTTTTAACACGTAATTTTAACGCAACTTTGGGCACAATTAAATACCGGAAGGAGTATAAAATCTCTAAAACAAAATTCATACAAGCATAGTTTGGTTATTAAAAAATATAAATTATTTTACTTTTAATAAAAACATTCAGCTGTTTTATTACAAGAACACTTCTCTCAAACGCATACTCGCGAATTTTTAGACGACGAAGATTTAGATTTTCAACAATATTTGTGTTTGCACACACTAGACTATTGTTCCGATGTGCTTATACATCAGTGTAAATAGTTCCGCACTGTTCAAAACCGAGTCTATCCCTTTCTCAGCGAAATAGCACGCATTTTAGCCACGTGCGCTGACGAGTTCGAGTTCCCGACTAGCGCATCCTTAAGTTTCGTTTTCAATAGCTCAAAAATCAGAAGCAGGAGATATAGTAAACTAGCTGTTACCCGCGGCTTCGCCCGCGTTTATAGCCTTTATTTATAGCCTATGTCCTTCTCGGTACCCTAACCAATGTGTATGCAAAATTTCATGATGATCGGTTCAGTAGGTTGGGCGTGAAAGCGTAACAAACAAACAAACAAATAAACAAACAAACTCACTTTCGCATTTATAATATTAGTTAGTTAGGATTAGGATTAGGATAATGATGCAAACCTCTAGTCTGGCCACTGCTGTAACAGTAAACGAAGGCATAGATATATCGGCTGCCATTTTCCATAAAGCGTCTTCTAAGCGAGCCGAAACCTTGGACTCCAAAGCGGGTAATACTGCCAGTGGTGTGACTATGCCAACGGAGGCTAGGTACGATTCGTACGTGTCGTCTTCGCCGGTCTCGTATTCGTAGAATAATTTGTATGATATCTAAAAAGAAAGAAACAATAAGTCTCAGTACATATAATTCATTCAAATTAAAAAGTTTTTAAGCATTATGATTTTATATTTTCGATCGATATTCCAACGACCTATACTTGGCTATCAGTAAGTAAATTAGGTACTGACTTCAACTTTTTTTGGATGTGAAAATTGTGAACTTAAGGCGGCCCTTCCCCGACCGACTATCGTCAACGCGAGCATGGTCGAAAACCTTGTTCCGTCCAGCGCAATGTCAGATAAAGAGGCAAAGCGAAAAGAGCCCCTTGCCCTCGTCTCCCGCACACCTCTTACTGCCACATGGAAACAAGCTAGTGAGTACGCGAAGACATTGAACGAAAAATAGTGTGCGGAAATTGTATTAAACTTGTTTCAAGAAATACGTGTTTATTGGTAAGCCTTACAATTTTATGAAAAAAACCTTGTATATCTAGAATCTCTATTACATTTGCAAGGTTTCTAAATAAATATTTTCTTTACTGTTACACTTAATGAGTACATTATAAACGCCCAAAGTTCACATAAAATTTGTGCAAAAAAGCGGATTTTTGGAGGCTAATACTGAAGTTGTTTCTCCAAATTTTGATTTTTCGTTTTGATAGAAACCTAGATATAGTGCACAAGATACATATTAGTGGAAAATCTTTAAAGAAAGATTTGTTACACCGCCGTAATCACGTACGAGCGTTTGTATGAAAAGATAGACGGGTTGGCCGCCCTTAAATATGACTATTAATAAATAAACGTTTAAACAACTATCAGCTTTTAAGAATTATGTTACTACCAGACTTGGGCCGCATATACATCGGAGATCGGAACGAAGAAAAGACAAAAATTGGCAGTATTTTTATAGTGTGTTCAGATATAGACCCCGTGTGCGATAAATACGTGATTGTTATGTACGTATGTTTCTTTCTCCTCCGACAAAGGTACACAAAAGCATACCTCATGCCAATAAGTCCCGTTGTACATCAGCACCAGGCAGGAAACGTTGATTTTCTC
The DNA here is from genome assembly GCA_963082605.1 of Rhodophaea formosa. Classification (NCBI taxonomy): domain Eukaryota; kingdom Metazoa; phylum Arthropoda; class Insecta; order Lepidoptera; family Pyralidae; genus Rhodophaea; species Rhodophaea formosa. Next base: position 7,860,630 of record OY720226.1, read on the forward strand.
GCCTATAGCGATGTCCACAGTGTAGATAGACTTCAGTTCCTTCACGGCTTGGAAGGGCGTCACTAGGTTTAGTGTGTTTCTCATTTCTGCGTATGTCTAGAAGCAAAAGCAATTAAAATATACTGATATTTAGGTGAATTCAAAGTATACTGATTTGATGCGTATTAAATCTTTCATTATATTTCTAGTAGGAATGGTATCATATAAGTAATAGTATTTATTAAGCTCGGGCTCTCTTTCGAATGAAAGAGTCTTTTTCTTTTTCAAAAAAAGTTTATTTAATTTAAAATTGGTTTTGATGCGTATTAAGTATTCCATTATCTTTCTACTAGGAATGGTATCAATATAAGTAGTACTATTTATTAAGCCCGGGCTACCTTTTGAATGAAAGAGTCTTTTTCTTTTCAAAGAAAGTTTGTATCGTATATTAAATCTTTAAAAACTACGCGAATTTTGATGCGGTTTTTAAGTAGTGATTCAAGAGGTTCATATGTAAAATACATGCCCGGACGCAGGCGAGGAGGGTTGCTAGTTTTGAATAAATTGTGAATTGCGCCATTTTATTTCTTCCTTACCTCTAAAATAAACACGTCAGTCAACACTATAGGTCCTTGTGGCAAATGCAGTGTTGCATTAACTTCCACTATGTCTTCCTCGTCGCTCCCCACAAACTGAAATGAAACAATTGATTATGAAAAGTAAACAACACTATTCATTAGATGGTTATAATGCTATAAAAATGTAAGCCGAAAGGAATCAGAAAAAAAACAGCCATCGAGTTTTTTTTAGAACTGTATACAATGTTAGTAGGCTCTGAAAAACTGTGACTCTGATTTTACCTGAAAGCAAGTTTTCATTACCCAAAAATCCATGAGGCAAATTATACGAAAATTATGAAAAAATTAATGAACTAAAAAAAAAATATTAGTTATTACTTACATTTAAGTTTAAGGTCTGTCAATTATGTAATAAACAAAACAAAAAATAAAATTTAATAAAAATGTCCTTGACTTAGACATACCTTCATCAGATGCGCATTAAAAGTGATAGTGGGGTAGTAAATGGTGTCCAAGGTAACCCGAGCTTTCGTGTCGAAGTTCTCTAAGAACACGTCGGAGTTGGCCTTCTTGCGCTTGAACTGGTCTTGAATGACGTCCAGTAGGCCTTTGCCGGAGTCGACCAGGAGGATAGCGATACCAAACTGTGGAACAATAATCACATTAAATAAATGTTACAATTATTATTTTTATTACAAGCCATTGCTGTCCCAATATCTGTCTGTTGCTTTTACTGTCCACTGTTTATCAAAACTGTCAAGCTCGTTGCACTATCTAGTTCTGGGTCGGCCACGTTAGAATAAAATGTTTTATTTTAAAAAGCGGCCGTTTGGTTCCCGGCAGAGTAGAATAGGACCATCAAGTTTTCACGTGGATGTCGACGTAGGAAACACAAGCTAAACAAAGCTTGTAAACATCAAAGAGACCTCTCCAACTCATCTGGCTAGTGGCTAGCGTGCAGAGTAAATGCCAAATCCTCTGATTGCTCTGGCTAATGTACGGCTCTGGTGGTATATAGAGGGTCGTGCCCCTGCAGACGACTAAAAAAGACCTGATGATGATGATTTTAAAAAGCACATGTGTAACATGTGTACTTTACACCTTAGGTCATTGCAGTGAGGTAAGGAAAGGATGAAACTTTCCTTACCTTACGTTTAACTTATTAAAACACATTTAGAGCCTTAAATAATAGTCTTGAAAGTGACAGAGAGTACCGAACTGTGGAACAATATTCACATGAACTTAATGTTACAACCAAATATTTTAAACAGCACACGTGCAACAGGTGTTATTTATACCTTAGGACATAGTGAATTAAAGAAAGGATGAAACTAAACTTATAGCTAAACAATTTTTTTTTCTACTAAGTAATGACCTACAGTCTAGCCTAAAAAGTGACAGAAAGTAATTTTAAGTTGGTAAATTAGTACACAGAGGTACTAATTTACAAACTTAAAATGTGGTGAATGAGCAAAAATAAGTAGCTGATTTATACTACCTGTGTTAAAAGACATGCTTTATGCTTATTAAAGTAGGCAATAAAGTAAATTAAAGGCGAGAAAACCTAATGAAATTTCGAGAAACGACTAAAATTTAGATAAACATTTTGATATCTAGAAACTAAATTAAACCAAAGAAACTATGATAGATAAAATCCCAATCCCAACTAATATTATAAATGCGAAAGTGAGTTTGTTTGTTTATTTGTTTGTTTTTTATGCTTTCACGCCGTCTCTACAGAACGATCATCCCGAAACTTTGCATACACATAGGTTAGGGTACCGAGAAGGACATAGGCTATATAATACGCGGGCGAAGCCGCGGGTAACAGCTAGTACCTCATAAAAGTAAAAAAATCGAATAAAACGAGAAAAACTATAACCAAACCCAATCCTACCTTATGTTTCGACAACCGCAGGGACAATTCCGTGTCCAGTCCATTCCCGTAAACGTTCTTCAGCACCAAACCATTTTCTTCGAAGCCTTCCAGGGGCGTGTACAACTTGTACACGTATACGAAGTTTATGGGAGACTGGTAGTGCCAGATGCCGGTGAATCCGAAGTCCATGTTGCCCCATCCCACTCTGAAGTCTAGCTGCGGAAGAATTAAGTTGTTAACTACTTATTGACATTATACACACTCAGACATTTTAAATCACACAACAAATGGTCAGAGTTCTCGTCTAGTGTCTTATCGGAGACATGGCGGTATCATCTTTGGAGCGTGTCCACGAATTTCCAAACAAACGGGAGTCGTATTGTAACTATACATAGATGGCGCTATGTGCTATACTTAATTATATATTTTATTTTTATATTATTATATAATTATATATTAATTACCAAATAAATGCGTACTATCCTTTTAAGACTTAAACACATTCTAATTAGTCTAGTTGACTAGGGGTGAACTTACTGCCATCTAACGGTAGCTTCTTAAAACTGAGTTTGCCAGAGCGTATGCCTCCGTATGAACACCTGTTCCTGTGCAATTATAATATCTATGTCGGAGATCTCGTCGTCTCAGTCGCAAAAGTCCACTGCTGGATATAGACCTCTCCCAAGGATTTCCATCATAGGCGGTTTTTGCCATACTTACCACGCTTAGCAAACAGGTTGGTGAGCGCAGTTGGTTTAGCTTATCTCGGTTCCAACGCTTATGCCCATCGAAACCGTTCGTAAGCGAGGGAAGAGTAGGAATTTGTTGGATTGGGGAAACGGGAAAAAGGTATTTGGGATGTTACTTGCTCGGATGGGTTGGGAATAAGTAAGTAGCTGCTCGGTATCTCGTATCAATTAAAATCTTACGAGGTTTTATTTCTATGATTTGTATCTAAATAACTGTGTTTCATACCTCTTCTGTTGCTCTTTTAGCTGTAAGCATAGCCCTGTTGAGGTACTGTATGGGCAGGGCCACATGGCCGAACACGTGAAAGTCTTGGAAGGTGTTTAGTTTTAGTAGCACTTCGATACCTGCCGAAACAAAACTATATTAAGTGAACGATTAGGGAAATCAAGGTATCATAAAAAGAAAATGTCATAGTATTGATCCTTGGGGTACGCCAATTAAATTAAATATAATGGAAGCTGATCTTGACGTTACTAAAATTACTATCAATAGACGAGATCAACGGTTTATTTGTAAAATTTATAATTTTAATTCTAGATGTCTATTTCCAGAAAGAATTTAATAGATCCCGACCAAAGATTTAGTTGATAAACTCAATCAAACGCTTGAGACATATTAAAGAACATTTTGATTTCGTTTTCTGAAGGTTAAACTAATCCTAGGTTTCAGTGTATCTTATTGGGATGTTCCACCTCCATTCGTTCCTCTATCCGAGAAACTTTCACCTGGACATGAACTACCATGGCAGACCTGGAAGTCGTTAAACCGACTCCGGACTCAGGTCGGCCGATGCAAGGAAAACCTGTCCAGGTGGGGTTTTATAACCAACACTGATATTTTTTGTGAGTGTGGACAGCCCCAGACAATGCCACATCTACTATCTTGATCCACGAGTCCCTCTTCGTGTACTTTGGACGACATGATGATCCCTACTAATGATGCAATACAAATAGCCAAATTTTGGGAATAGAAAATATAGTTTCTACATTGGTTTGCCACCGATACGAAAAGAAGAAGAAGTGTATCTTACCAGTTGTGGAGTTAGGTGTAGCAAGCATAGCGACAAGATGTCGGTCGCGCTCGACGAAGCCAAAACGCGCCGTGCTGGGCGCTATCTCAGTATTAGGACGAGTCACGTTCACCACTAGCATGCAGTTAGTTATGCGACGCATGTGACCTGTAAATCGAGACAGAAAATTATAAATCTATTAACACTGTGAACTATAGTTGCAGTTGAAAGGTGATTATGAATTGTCAGACAGGAAAAAATAATGGAATAAAGTGTTCCAAAGAGAAAACAATATATACCTATATATTTTATGTGTTAATTAATAATTCTTTGTGTCCATCACCTGAATTTCCTGATTTTTTAAAAGATAATTATTAATCGAGAGTTATTCCTAACTTACTATTTTTGTACTCGTAACGCGAACTACGTAAATACTATAATTCTGTACTACAAATATGTAGCATTTACTTACCATCAACATAAATCTTGAGCACTTTTTCTTCTAACTTCATGTAGGATATGCCTTTGATATCTCTCTTGTGGCCAAAAACAAACTCTGTTTTGACGTATCCATTAGTGTAACCCTGAAATAAGAATGATACAATATAAAATGTGACAAATTCTACAAAATAAACTGTGCGAAATCTTTTCTCTCCTAAGATGTATAAAGTGAATTTTCTTTCGATAGTTAGAGTGTAATAATAGAAAATAGAAGTTATGATTTCTTTTGGGAACGGATTTCTCGATTAACATCGCAATTGTTTTTGTTTTTTAGGGTTTCATAACTTAAAAGGTAAAAAGGAACCTTAATCACCTCATTAGTTCGTCTGTTTGACTGTCAAGTCTTTTTCTGAGAAACATTTAAGAACTGCTGCTACTGTACAAACTGTGCTCACCTGGAAAGGAGATATCAAAGTGACTATTCCTGTGACGTTGTTCTCGAAACGGCCTCTATCCAGTGTCCACGACGAATTGATCATCAGCAGGCCTTCTTCATTGTACTGAAAACGAAGAATATTCATTACAAAGGTATATATTCATCGCAGATATATGCGAGTTTAAAAATACATTCCACATAAAATATTTTTAATAAAAAAATAAAACTGCGGAAATAATCTGAAAAGCAAAATATCAATCAATTCTTTCGACACTTACGGTAGGATTTTCTTCGAAATTTTTAAGAGACCTACTACGGAAATATCCTTTGCATCAAAAAATAAGAATTATTAAAATTGAACTACTCCGTAAAAAATTATGCGTAGTAATACCTTAAAAAAATATACGAGTCGATTTGCGAAGCTCCTAATTTTTTTCGGAAAAATAAAACCCAAACGCTAAACATGGCCTTCGGGTTTTATGCCTTCGGACTCTGTCTACCCCGCAAGGGATAAAGACGCGATAATATGTATGTTTATATAAAAATACCTGAAAACTAAGCAAAGTATCAGCGCTCTTCTTCCACACAACCCTATGCTTGGCTATCGCGGCTGCTCGCGGTAACGTCGGTATTGTCGAGTTGACCACCGCATTGATCTCTCCGAAGAACTCGTTGGTCTTGAACAGGTAGTCGGCGAGCAGGCTGAACGCTAGGAACTCCTCTTGCCAGTTCATGCTGCCGTTTAGGGCTTGGAGGTTGTCGTGGTAGCGCCACCTGAAAAAAAAAGATATACTAATTTTCTAAAGAAATAAATTGCAAATTAATCTAAATGCCAGACTGAAAACTGATTTGTAATATACGTGCAAAAAAAATGCTTTATGCTAATTTAAGATACTTAAAGGCGAGAAACCTAAGAGGATTCCGAGAAACGAGTAAAATTGAGATAAAATTTTCGAACTTTGGGAAATAAATGAAACAATAGAAAGTCCGATAACTCATTGCAGTTAAAATACTAAATAAAGCGAGACAAAATTGAAAAGTGACAAAGATAATTAACGTTGAAAATAAAATAGCGCACATGTAACTGGCTGGTTTGGAAGAAAGAAAAAAAACATAGCATATACCAGCTGTTTTTTTTCCCGCACGACTGTAAAAGCCAGTCAAGGTATTGGGCGAAAATCTAAAAAAATCACCTCAATAGGCGATGCGGCTAGCAATCCATCACCATTTTGAGTTTTCTAGCTTTCCACCTTGACGCCCATTACATGTTAACTTTGGGTCTTATGACCTTCGGCTTTATCTAACCCGCTAGAGATAAAGACGTGATAATATGTAACTAACATAAGATTGAAACTGGTGTCGGTCCATCCCGCAAAAGGTGTGTGCATACTGGACAGCAACGCGTAGACAGTTTGCTCGTGCGCTTCGGAGTACATTTTGACTCGCCAGTCGATGGCCGTGTCACTCGCCCAACCCATGCGGATCAGCCATTCGCAGTACCAATCTGAGAACAAAGAAATAATAAACCTAAACGTTTCGTTTCATAAACAACACGTTTGTAAAAAACCTAGATAACTTAAATTCTATGTCTCACCTCGAAGTAAGAATTCGACCTCTTTATTAACCTAATGACCAGGATAATATAAAGTCATCAGTCTATTATGCAAAGACCCTTTGTCGTACGTTTCCCGCCATATTACTGGGTAGGATCACGTTTAAATAAAAGACACGTTTTAAAATTACCTAAATCGTGATATAATTCTATGTTTCACCTCGGAGTAAGAACTCGAACTCGCCGTTAACCAAACAACCAGAATTTTTTTTTGTCATAGGACGGCAAACGAGCTAGCGGGTCACCTGATGGGAAGTGATCACCGCTGCCCATGGACAACTGCAACAACAGGGGTGTCACAGGCGCGTTGCCGGCCTTTTATTTTTCCCTCCCTAGAGGGGAAAGGGAGATGGGCCTCTGGCTCTCTCACTCATATGATATAAAGTCATCAGTCTATGATGCCAAGTCTCCTTCTAGAACCTCCAAGCCATATTACTAAGGTAGGATCGCGTTTCATTCATAAAGACACGTTTGTAAACCTACCTAGATGGTAACCAAAATATATGTCTCACCTCGGAGTAAGAACTCGAACTCGCCGTTAACTAAACGACCAGGATAATATAAAGTCATCAGTCCAGAGTGATGCCAAGCGCCCTTGTTGTGTAGTTGCACATCGACGCTGACTTTCTGCGAGGGGTCACGGTTCGCGTCCCAGTTGAACTCGGCGCTGAGACGTTTGTGTTCGGGGGTTGACCATCGCTGGTAGGCGATATGCACATCTCGAAGCCTGGAAGAGAACAGGATTTGTAATATCATAGCGTCTTTTGGGAGCAACTGTGGGTGGAAGTTTTGTGGACTACTTTAACATACATACTATTTATAACGCACTTTACTAATCTCAAAAGGCATCGGAAAAATTTGATTAGTCTTTTCCGTGACGTTGCGCAACGTCTACAGTGGCCACAACAGTATTGCCGAGATTGACAGAAAAAATTAAGCGACAGAAACTCTTAGCACAGGAAAATTTAGCTAGAACTTTTACATGAGTTAATTAAATGTACGATTAGAAAAATAGTTACAAACAAGTAGAAGGTGGCCTTAAAGCCAAAGGCTTTACCTACCAGTCAACCAGCAAGTACGCTATTCAATGGATTCAGCAACTAACACTATCACTGTCAAATTGTAATTATTTTGAACGATTGTTAAATTTGCCATACGAATAAAATAAATAAACCAGCAAGCGATACCGAAAACAAGAAGTAGAAGTAAGTGCCAAGTTGACTAAGAGCTGTAGATGGAATCTATACTTACACAAAATTATATAGATAAATAACTTCTACGTGGTCATATGCTAAATAGTCACTGGTCAAAATGCACGTCCATCATGAGCTCAGTGTTGTTATTCAGGTCTGCATTAAGGCTCATTGCCGCTGATGTACACCTCGCCGTACGCCGTGAAGTTTTGGAGGATACTCACTGGTCGACCAATGAGTGTTACCAGTGATGACTTACGGGTCCGAAACGAGGTCTCTTACTTTGGGCTTCATACGAAAGCACAAAGAGCTATGGAGAGGGCTATGTTCGGTGTTTCTCTGCGAGATCGAATCAGAAACGAAGAGATCAGTAGAAGAACTAAGGTCACCGACATAGCCCAGCGGATTAGCTCTTTGAAGTGGCAGTGGGCGGGGCACATAGCGCGAAGAACCGATGGCCGATGGGGCAGAAAGGTTCTTGAATGGCGACCACGTACCGGCAAGCGCAGCGTTGGACACCCACCGATCAGGTGATAGGACGACCTGATAAAGGTCGCAGGAAGGCGCTGGATGCAGGCCGCTTCCAACCGGTCGCATTGGAAATCCTTGGCGGAGGCCTATGTCCAGCAGTGGACTTCTTGCTGCTGAAATGATGATGATTAATGATACTCACTGGTCAAAATGCACGTCCATCATGAGCTCAGTGTTGTTATTCAGGTCGGCGCTAAGGCTCACGCTGTACGCCTTGCCGCTGATGTCCACCTCGCCGTACGCCGTGAAATTTTGTTCGGAGAGCACTATGTATCGGATCAAGGTGCGATATTTGTCTGCGTTATATTCACCCTGCAAAATGCTTAAATTTTCAGGAAGAAACGTGAACATTTCACTTGTAGGCAGTGCGTTATTAGCTATTTGTTCAGACTATTATAGTTAGGCCTTGTGCGACTATTATTATTAGGCTCCTACAAAAGGCTTAAATTGTTAGTAACATATAGGTAACAACATATAAATGCCACACATAATAACTTTACGCGGGAGAAACGTGAATATTTCACTTGTAGGCAGTATGTTATTAGCTATTAGTTCAGACTATTATAGTTAGGCAATGTGCGACTATTATTATGCTATGTGGCTTTGCTACATCGATTCAACATGGGATCCATATAATCTTGACTCGCCGTAAAGCATTGAAATGTTAGCTTTAATTCATGAAATCAAAAGTGCAAATGGAATTTCCAAAATGAATAAGAGCAAGGTGCATGGGCATCGCATGCATGGCATTGTTAGGCGCCTTACACCAAGTTATATCGTCTACACACGAATAAATTTTTCAAATTCACAGAGTAGCATAAACCTAGCTATTAAAATAAACCTAGATAAATGTTATGCAAGTTTCTCCCTTTGTTGTAATGATAACAAAGCGAGAAACCTATTTAACTTCTTTGAATCAATATTCATCCCGGCCATAAATTGCAAATGCAACGTATGAAGGTGTTTCAACCCAACACTTTGTGCTGTTTTGTGCGAGTGAAGTTTATCTCACTCGAGTACTTGGGATAAAAAATGGTTTCTTTTCAGCTCATCTGGAGTGCCAACGATATTGCTTTTGATTTCTAGGTTTTATTTTATTACCTGTCCAATAAACGTCACTTGTCTGTTGTCCTGAGTGAAGCGCGCATCTACAGCTATGTCTTTAAAATGGCTGCTGTTGATTAACGCCTTGATTCGATGCGACGCCATGTTGGTTTTGGACTGGTCTTGGTACAACGCGTCGATGTTGAAGTCGACACCCGTGAACCAAATGCCTGCTGCGTTTACCTGAATAATGAAGGAAAAATAACATCCATAGACTAGAAGATGAGTAAGATATTTTTTATCAACAGTTGACAATATTAGCTCAGTTTAGCGTCTATATCCAACTATAGACATACATGAAAGTCATACATGTAATCAGACTACTTCCCAAATAGATTTTTTTTTACTATGTTTTCCGGCTTGTAGTATTAACTACGGAACCGATTTCTTAAAAGTTCACGTTTGTTTTAGTCTACTCTTAAATACTGAGAAATTTATTTAATATATTCTATTAGTCTTTTCCCTATATTAAATGGCAAAATATCAGCTCTTACTTGGAACTCATTGGCTTGTTTCTCATGGACTTTCGCCCTTATGGTAGCGGGGTGCAGCGTCGGCAAAGTCATGTTGAGTTGTCCGTCTATATACAGCTGCGTACCGTGAGGACAGAACACGTACCCATTTTTCTATCACCATATACATTTTCAGCACTTACTGTGCCGACCCCACATATAAAAAGTGGGATAAAGTAAAGGAAGAAGAAGATCCATTGTTAGTACTTACTTGGAACTCATTGGCTTGTTTCTCATAGACTTTGGCCCTGATCGTAGCGGGGTGCAGCGTCGGCAAAGTAATGTTAAGTTGTCCGTCTATATACAGCTGGGTCCCGGGTGGACAGAACACGTACCCATTTTTCTATCACCATATTAAACGTCAAAGGTCAGCACTTACTTGGAACTCATTGGCTTGTTTCTCATGGACTTTCGCCTTTATAGTAGCGGGGTGTAGCGTCGGTAAAGTCATGTTAAGTTGTCCGTCTATATACAGCTGCGTGCCGGGAGGACAGAACACGTAACCAGACAGGATTATTTCTCTGGATTTCGGGTTGAAGTTGAGGAGAGCCAGGGCAGAGTATTTGGAGCCGATCTGAGGAAGAGCAATTCTGATGTTATATTCACAAATCTGGAGATAAATAAAAAAAATAAGGTGGTCAGATGATATAAGTATATTTGATAATGATAACTGCCTCCTTGGTCTAGTGGTTAAGGCGTTTGCCTTGTTGACCCGGGGATCGTGGGTTCGATTCCCACGGGAAGCAAACTTTATTAAGTTGTTTCCAGTTTGGTTAGGACATTGCAGGCATGAATCACCTGATTGTCTGATAAGAAAGATGATTCCGTGCTTCGGAAGGCACGTTAAGCCGTTGGTCCCGGTTGCCATCTGGTAGTCGTTAAAGGAACCACGTCAGAGGCCGAGAGGCGGTTCCGAAGAACTCTGACACCAGGGTGTGCATGGTCGAATGATTGTGTTACCGACACGAATGATAATGATACCATCTGGAAAGATACCACGAAGGTACTTCTGACACGGAGCGGGCCTTTGCCCAGCAGTGTGACATAAAATGCCAGTAAAATAATCTGAAAAGACATTCAAGTCATTTTGAATCCTGTCTCTATAGCACAAATACCAAATTGAGGTATAAAGTGATTTCTGGTAATAAATGGTAAATAACACTTTGCATAAGTTTAGCTCTTCAAAGCGAAAGTGCAGAGAAGCAAAAAACTGCAGGACTGAATTTTCTTGAAGTTACGTCAGCTTTTTGAAATGTAAACTTCGAATGATTCTCACCTGTTCGTAAGCTAGTTTCAGGTCGATCAATTTCGGTCGCTTCAGCAGCAGTTGCGTGTCTAACTTCATGCCGTTCAGTTTGTCATATTGTACGAACGAGAACATAAATGCTGGGTCCTCTTTTAGTTCTCTTGATGCACTCACGTTGAAAGCTATGTCGATGTGGTTTTGGGTGTTCTGAAAATGGATACATGAATACCTTCTTTATCTACACTCATAACATAAAGTGTCTATATTGCTTTCAGAAACTGCTCATAATAACCAACATTACATCAATCAGATTATTAAGAATAATAATTTCTCTGGCCGTAGGTAATCGCCTCAGAAGTGCATCATGCATGTGTAGGTAAATGTTTTTTAGGTAAGTACTCGAACTTATTTTCTTCTACATCTAAACCTCTTACCAAATCATTTAGTACAGCGTAGAAATTATAAACAGGATACGCCGAGAACTCCATAGACAACTCGCCGTAGAGGTCATGTCTGTACCCGATCGATCTCTCACTGTACACCCCCTCTATCTTTATGGTCTGTTTAGGGTTCTTGTAAAACTGGTAGTCAAGTTGTAGTTTGGTTCCGTGGGTAGGTCCGTTCACTGTGTAGTACCCGGACATATGGCTGGCTAACTGCTTGGTTTGGAAGTCAGCTACGATGTCACATTGGGTTACGCCGCCTTTGGACTTGAATTTGAAGTAACCTAAAATGGAAGTTAAATTGTTGTACCACTTCACGTCCTATATTACATCTATTTTTGTCTTATCATAAAACCTTATTAATTAATTAGTGGATAAGAAATTGTATGTCATCCATCTACCAATAAAGACTGAAGGAAACAACTCAAATGTATTATTTTGAATTTGCTTCCCATTTCATCCAAAATTAGGGGCTTAGAGCGGAATCAAAAGAAAAGCAATACAACCGGTACATCATAAGCTAAGGAATTGCCTATATTCATTGTTGCTGCTTATTCAGACAATGCATAAAAAAGTAATTTTATCTTACCTGATAATTCAGCCACTCTTTCATCATCCACTACCCAATACGCATGCGGCAACCACACGAATCCGTGACTTATTTCTTGTCTCTTAAGGGACATAACCGTGTCAAACTGCTTTCTGCCATCAACATCCAGACTTGCTTCTATCGATTTGTCGTAGGGAAGGTTTCGGTATAAAGCTTTTGCTTTGAGAGTACTCTTTGCAGATTGCATTGATAGTAGAGCTGTACTGGTTCTGTTTGTTAGTGTTAGCACTGCGTTGAACATTCGCTTTTCCTGTCAAAATAAGTTCATATTTTAATGAAATTGTGACAAGTAAATATAAGACTACATGTACTTTTATAAGATTACATTGACAATAACGATAAAAATAATTTTGGATATTTAGAAAGGAGGAAACATGAACCATAGTTATTTTGTAAAAAATACTTATTATAGATCAGAAAGAAGAAATACCAAAATTTACTATGCAAATTCATTATGAGTAGACCAGGGCTAGTATCGATATACATTACGATAATTCATGCCGAAGGGCAAGACAATTACTCAAAAGTGAGAATCTAGCATGAAAATAGTGATGAATGTAAATCTGCGTGAAAAAACTGTTTGTTTCATGACATCACATCGCACATACCTTGCTGTTGGGTGTATCAAATGAGAATCCTATAACGTTCGCAGTTTCGTTCCTGTCCCATTGGTATTGGAAGGCGTACGTTTTCGCAGAAGGATCCGCTTTTTCCAAGGACACGATGTATTTGGCGGGCCCGCTCATCAAGAAGTATGGCGCGTTGCGGATGTTGGCCATGTCGGGGAACTGAAATAATTATAAAGGTTTAAGGTGAAAAAGAAGATGGTGCCTATAAGTCAAGAAACAACTGAGCTTTCTAAAATGTGTCACATACAGTGTAAATTGATCCGACCTACCCTGAAAGGGTTGACTCAGCCTGTCAATATAAATTTTTTTTCCTATGGGAACTTAAAAAAAGACTACTTTTCATACAAATGAGTTCAGCCGACTTGGGCATTGCTGTAGCTCCTGGTTACCGTGGAGAGTGTAGCCAAATCCTTTGACTGCTCTGGCTATATGACTCTGGTAGTACAGAGAGGGTCATGCTCCTGCAGTGGAGACTAAAAGAGACCTGATGATGATGAAGTTATTCACCTGGTAAGCGGCGCACACTTTGATCCCAATGGCTTTGTCGAAGGTGCTCCAGCTGCAGGTGTTCTGTTCGATCCTGTTCTTGTTCAGGCCTTGTTGCTGCAGCTCCTGGTCACCGTGGAGGATAATCAACTCCGACCTAGAAAAGAATGCGAATTATTATTGTTTTCCGGTAATGGAGTTTTGAAGATAAAGTAGAACGAGTAAGTCGCTTTCTACGACATCTACGGGAAGACTTGGAGTGGTCTTATTACACTCAGCTAGAAAACATATGGCATAATTTGAACCTTAATGACTGATAATAAGAATGATAATTACTTGGCAGCGAAGACCTTTTGTAGGCAACAACAAATCGAGTCACACCCGTCCTAATCCACGAACGCTTACTTTGCAACGACTTTAAATTAAACCTTACGCACTGGTAATAAAAATGATAGTTACTTGGCAGCAAAGATCTCCTGCTAGTCAGCAGGTAGCGACAAGTCGAGTCGAACACATCCTAATCCCCGCAACTTTTATTTTGCAACGATGTCAATATTGAACCTTATACACTAATAATAAGTCTGATAGTTACTTGGCAGCAAAGATCTCCTGTTAAGTCTGTGGGTAACGACAAGTAACGTTGAACCTTATACACTGGTAATAAGAATGAAAGTTACTTGGCAGCGAAGATCTCCTGCTTGTCTGTAGGCAAAGACAAGTCGAGTCGCACACGTCCCAATCCCCGCAACTCTAACTTGGCTTCCACGTCCGTCGCGGTGTAGAGGCGCGAGTTGAGACGGATGCCAGAGGAAGCCAAGCCCCCTGCCACGACGCCCATCGTCGCTGCTATGTTTACTGCGATACTGTTAAAAGGAAACATTTTTTTTTAACTGAATACTCCATAGTACTCCAAAGGCATCGCCTCCACGAGCGAGAGAATCGCGACGATTTTGAGAGAATCGCGACGATTTTATCGTCTGGCCACCTACTTCCATACTTTCCCTTAGCATGTGTCTACACACGGCGTGTACAAAGTAGAAGCCAACTTTTCTAACGGGTTTGTTTGTTTGTCGTACGTGAAATTACTGTTACGTGTTTAGGGTATAGGATTTGTCGAGCTTCGTGGCGCAGTGGTTAACACAACAGCCAGCAACACTATAATATATATATATATATACACGGAAGGTCCCGGGTTCTATCGCCGGTCAGGTCAAGATGAAAAATGATCTTTTTCAGATTGTCCTGGGTCTTGGATGTTTATCTATATATATGTATTTGTTATAAAATATAGTATCGTTGAGTTAGTATCCCATAACACAAGTCTTACTTAAGAACTTACTTTGGGGCTAGCTCAATCTGTGTGATTTGTCCGTATATATTTATTTATTTATTTATATAAATTATGAAGGTAGGTAGGACTCCTCCTACCTAACATGTTGTTTTTGGTAAGAGATGAAATATAAATCAAACCAAACCAAAGCTGCCGATATAGAAACAATACTCACCTAGGTCTAATCTTCCCCTCAAAGTTCAAGTACCCCGACTCCTTGTACTTATCGACAACAGTCCCGGACATCTTGGTGTTAACGTAGCTGGTGCCCATAAGGTTCAGGTTGAGGGGCAGTCCCGAGCCGGTGGGCACAGAGAACGTGGTGTCTAGGAAGAGGGACGCTTTATCGTAGGATATTTCCTAAAAAATAAACTAATTAAATGTAGTTCACTAAGTTTGTTTACCCATGAAGGGGATATATGAACTCGCAGCGACTGCACAACATTAACTACTTTGATGAAACTTTTATAATAAAATAGATTAGGAATGTTTTATATAAAAAAACAACTTTTTCAAAAAATAAATTAATTTTGTTTTCTGAATGCAGAACGGGATCTTTAGGACCGAAGGATTGTTGTGCTAGATTGACGAGATCCGTGGCGCAACGGTCAACATGCCTGCGACACGGAAGGTCCCGGGTTCGATCCCCGGTCAGGTCAAGATGGAAAATATTTTTTTTCTCTTCGATGTTTATCTATATAAGTATCTATTATAAAATATAGTATCGTTCAGTTAGTATCCCATAACACAAGTCTCGAACTTACTTTGGGGCTAGCTCAATCTGTGTGATTTATCCGTATATACCTATTTATTATTTATTTATTTTATTTATTTATACCTTTCTCCCAGTCCAACAAACTCTTACAGCAACAGCATCTGAACCGATATAACCAATCAAACTGCGCTCACCAACCCGTTTGCTATAACCTTGGTGATTATGGCAAAAAGCCCCCAGTGATGGAAAGCCTTGGGGGAGTCCAGCTGTGGACTTCTTGTGGCTGAGACAATGATGATGATAGAGCGTAACGTTTATTTTGACTGGACGTGATTGTTATATAATAATACTATTGCAATAGTAGATGATTGTGTGATTTGTCCGTATATATTTATTTATTTTATTATTTATTTATAGGACAATATTCGAACAGAAACAACTTTCAAATTAGGGTAAAACAAACATGTGATTCATAAATTCATTCTATATTATAGTACAGTTCCGGGATATTCAAAAGGAGAATAAATGGGTATTTGGATAGGCATGTCGTCTTTATTGTCACTTACCATCAGGTGAGATGGGAGACAAATGGCTAATTCAGTACATTACATGACATTTTAAAACCCCTATGCGGCTATGTGAATTTGACATGAAATGTGACGCTATTCTTTTATTACCTCATGGGCGGATTATTATAATTTACCCGAAATTAAATTCTATTCAATAAATTATTTATTTCTATAATCCCTAAGAGTACTTACCTTTCCAGAGAGAATCTCCAGCACCCTCAACTGAGGATTCAGCCTTTCCAAAGACTTCCTGATCTCATCATCACCCTCCGCACTCCAAAACGAGATCTCATTCCCGAACACTTTGATCCCCAGCTCTGCCATGGGAAAACGGTGCTTAAGCGCTTCGTTCTTGTAGGACAGATCGTCGATTTTCGCGCGCACGTCGTCCGCGTCGTTGGCCGATCGGAAGAAGCGCAGTTTGTCTATGTGTTCGTGGATTTTGGTTTTGCTGAGCGGGCCGTTGTTGCCGAAGAACTGTTCGAAGTATCTTTCGAAGCCTTCGCCGCGGGCTTTCATCTTAAAAGAAATATAAAATATTCACTACAGGAACTCTCTTCCATGCTGGTTTGGGAGAAAAGAAAAAACATAGAATATACCAGCTGATTTTCTTCCCGCGCAGACTGTAAAAGCTGGTCAAGGGATTGGGCGAATATCTAAGGAATCACATTGATAGGCGACGCGGCTAGCAACCCATCACTATTTTGATTCCGCTTTCCCCCTTTACGCCCACTACGATGCTAAACGTGGCCTGTAGTTTTTATAACCTTGGGCTCTGTATACCCCGCAAGGGATAAAGATGATGTAGGTGATAGTATGTATGTACTACAGGAAACTAATAGTTGACTCACTCAATCACCTAAAATAGACAGTTAAAGATAAATGAAAATTGTTGGTACTGCGTACAGACGGTAACACTATGAGGGCATTTTCTCTACAGTGGTCAGTTCTAAAACTCTAGTAATTAGTAGCTTTTGAAGAACAATAAACTAAATAAGATCATTTAAAGGTGCTTTGACGGGAAAAATTGCCTGCTAAGACCTTTTATTCTGAATAAACGTTTGTTTCTTTGTTTGATTCTTGATTGATTCTTTAAGTCCTGTCACCGCAAATGTTTGTCGGATATATCCGACGTTCGTTGTGAAAGAGTTAAGTACAGGAGTGCTTAAAACACAAAACATCGCTTGAGCTCTCTTTATTGTGCGTATTGGTGGCCATCATAATCACCACATTTTTGAACTAACACCCCCAAAAAGGAGTTGTATAATCTGCAATGCACTAACCGACAGATTTATGACGTACCTCGAAAATGTTGATGGACTCTCCAAACATATCGACTGTGAGATTCACAGACATTGATCTTGGAATGTAGGAGTCTGGCGAGAAGATCACGTTCGCTTCGTAGTTACCACCTGCGAAGACATATATTTTGTAAGTTATGGTACATTGCTGATGCCCTTAGGCAGTTTGAAAGATCTGACATCTGTATTGGTTACTATTATCTATCAACCAGGGACATCCACTGCTGGACATAGGCCTTCCCCATAGATGGTTACTTACACACGAAAAACAAACAGTACTGCAGTGGCCGTCTCAAGAAGCGTTAATGGACAAACGTGAGAATGTAGGCCGCAGAGAAGCCGAGGCACACAAATGTAAGTCCATTAATCAATGCGTGATTGCGGTCAAGGCTTCTATAGTGCTTTACTTAAGATTGTTTCTGCTTCAAATTGTCTAAACAAAAGTGGTCTCTATAGCTGTAAAAAATAGGATTTAAATTCGGGCTAGAAACGCAGCCCCATTGGGCCGGCATGGTGTTTGACAGAACGGGGTATTATGTTGTCGCACTCGCGGTAGCAGACAGGTAGTATTTATTGACATTAAACATTTTTATTTACAAGCCAGTTCAATTTTTAATAAAATATGGATAATAAAGATAACATTTGGATTATAAGGTACATTCATGCTTGCAATATTTTGTAGCAAACAAGTTGTTCTTTTTTTTATTTATTTGGCCGCTGGAACACGATAGATGCGGTATTTCATACACACTTTGCTGGCGTGTATTTGACAAGTAAAGCTATATGAATTCATCTCAAACAAGACACACGCGAAAACAAAACAAAAATCTTTGTTGAAAAACTGATCATAGCCGACTTAAAAACAGAAGTGTTAGGAGAAACAAAGATTAAAGAGCTAATATTACCTGCGTTATACTGGTCGAAAAAGACGCTCTGCTCGTAGTTCCTGGAAAACATTCTGAAGTCAGGGTTGTCTTCCAGCTGGGGCATCGTGTGTCCCGACAGCATGCCCTGGATCTCCACGCGCGACGGTAAGGACGACTGCTTGAGGTTGTTCAGGTGACTCCAGACGAATGTCGCCACTGTGGAATAAAACATACAGTTGTTGTATAAATGTCCTAGCGAATAAATATCTTTTGAGCCGCACGCAGTCCACTGCTGGACATGGGCTTCCCCCAAACATTTCCATACATGGGAGTGTTATTGCCATTTGAATAACAGTGTCTTTTTTAGCCTCCACTGCAGGAGCACACCCTCTTTGAACTACCAGAGCCATATATTAGCCGGGCAGTCAGAGGATTTGGCCTACACTCGCCACGCTTGCCAGGCGGGTTGGAGAGGTATCTTTGATTTTTATAAGCTTTGTTTAGCTTGTGTTTCCTAAGTCGCCTTCTACGACATCCACGGGAAGACTTGGAGTGGTCCTATTCTACTAACAGTGTAACTAATTAGTTAAATTAATAATAGGGATAATAAAAAAAAATCCTTATTATACTAGTACTTTCACGCTGGTCTGGGAGAACCTCGCAGACCGTAGAAGTCAGTCCACAAAAATTTAAGGAATTATGCCGCTAGCCATCGTCACTAATTTATTTCCAATTTTACTCATATGAATAGCAACATGCTAAACATGGCCTACTCCGTAAGGCTTTAAACGTGATTTGCTGTATTTATGTACTAACTAAAAAGAGATGTGTTATATAAATATAAGATTGACACGTAAACGTTAGTCTATTAGTGTGTGATAGGGCCTTTAAATATTGGCACTAGATTCAGCATAACAGATTGTAAGCTATAGTAATTGTAGGTATATAATTAACATTTATTCAATTTGATAACATCATTGACATTGGGTTTAAGTTATTCAAAGTGGTAATCCAGGGCTAAGCCTGTACCACTTTCTACCCTATATAAAAATAAATTAACCCCCGACAAGACCAGGTTTTCTAGTTACCTTGGTAGAAAACGAGGTGAGGTTGGGGGTAGATTTCTTTTTAATTTTCGTCTTTCCAAACAGAGTGTGCCTACCTTGGTTGACCGGTTCGTTGCGAAGTGCGTGGAATATCTTGCGTATGGTCGAAAGCGTGGGACACCGCATCACTTGCAAGTACGAAGCTAGGCGGATCTCCACGTGAACGTAGTCTTCCCGGAATGTCTCTAGGAAATAGTCTCTGTGGAAATTTGTTTACTCAAATTCTTGTTTTGTTTTTCGTGTATGTAAGTGGTCAGTAGTCAATAGTCAAAAATTTTATTCATCTTAAGATATTTTAATCTTTTGGTGAACGTCGAAAACTCAAAGAAACCACAATAATCACGGCAAATATACCGATATGTTTAATTCTAGAGTACTACATATAAACTTTTATGTACATTACCGTGTTTCAATGCAAGGCGTTCGTCTGAATGCGTCTATCGTGGCCAGTCGTACCGGTATGGGGAGCAAAGCGTCGCCGATAATGTTCATCAACACGTCAGCAAACTCCTGCTTGAACGAGCCCATGTTGCCCAAAGCTTTTATGGCTATGATGAGCTGAAATATCATTTAGTACAATAGAAAGTTAAATTAAACTACTTGGCGAAACTAGGTTCTTTTAAAAAAAATATATAAATAGGACTTTTTTGGTAAAACAGTCTTTGTCATTCAGGCGAGTATAAGGCTTACGCCTGTAGCACGCAGCCGCGAATGCGGAACGGAAGCGTTCCGGAACGGAACATTGGCGTAACCGCGAAACGCTGTCTAGTATGATTTCGTTTGGTGCGTCTCACACCGCAAGCTGAACGAAACCGAAACGGAATCGTGCAACAGCGTTTTGTGGTTCCGCCAGTGTTTCGTTCCAGAACGCTTCCGTTCCGCATTCGCAGCTGTGTGCTACAGGCGTTAGTGGCCAGTCGTACAGGTATGGGGAGCAAGGCGTCGCCGATTATGTTCATCAACACGTCAGCAAACTCCTGCTTGAACGAGCCCATGTAGCCCAAAGCTTTTATGGCTATGATGAGCTGGAATATCATTTCGTACATCAAAAAATTAAATTAAGGGCGTGAAAAGATTTTTAGGGTCGGCAACGAGTGGCACTCGTGGTGTTGCAAGCGTCCATAGTTACGGTAACCGTTTTCCATCAGGTGGGCCGTATGCCTGTATGCTCGTTTAGTTGTAAAAAAAACAAAAATTAAAAAAAAAAAACAAATTGGCGAAACTAGTTTCTTTATCCTTTGAAAAGCTGCTTTATGACACGTTATGAGAGGGGAATCACACTGCATTCTTCAACTAATAATATAATAAATAATTGTATAATGTTTTATGTCCTGTGCTGTGTGTCTTCAAATAAATTATTCATTCATTCATTCAACTAGTTATACCACGGTAAATCCAGGGGGCCTAGACCCGGAAGGCGGGCACCTTTTTTATACAACCAATTGAGCAAACATACCTTCTACACCTACTATACAAAGCTGATTTATCTGCGGGTGACATAGGCTATAATTTACGCGGGCTCAGTTGCGGGAAAATTGCTACTTTTGAATAAAAATTAAAGAATGGGCATGTTGACTAAATTTTTTTTCATGTTGCTATGTAAAGTCCTGCCAAAAATAAACACAATAGTGACAGAAATACATTTCTAAACAAAAAACTCTTTCAGTTATAAAAGTTTTAAAGACACATGTTTTTAGACTTAAATTTTTAGACGTGAAAACGCGCTGCTGAAATGCCTAAATATTTGTGACGTCACAAGCTTGTATTTTGTATGGGTGGCGTGAGAACTTTGTTTGGTAGCTATACGAAATATTTCGTTTATGGTAATGGTTTCATAATAAAAGTTGCTATAAATTTTGCAGACTAAAATACAGTATAATTGTAATTAAAGATTTTCATACTTTAAAAAATGGTCCTATTCACCCAACTTTAAAGAAGCTTTAAGATCACTTAACGAATCGATATCAAATTAAAAGTGTTCTTTATAGTGTTTTTAGATAGAAATTAGTCTCATTAGAAACAAATTTTATATAATCTTAACATTAGGCAACTACCGTATTACGCATCAGAAGAAAATGTTACTGCTTACATTATCCCTGTCTTGTCTTTCGGCATTGAGAATTCCCTTGGCGATGATATCGTTGACAATCTTCTGGAATTCCTCTAGAATTTTCTGTAGCGTCTTATCTTCGCTGCATTCGCGCACTGAAAATGAAGAAGAATAAAAAAGTTATAGGCAACCAACTTATAAATTGTACTCGAAAATATAAAATTTCATAAAATTTTAACATTTTTTTGGTCGTTAAACTGTGATGTGCGAGTGTGAACAGTGTGAACTCAATGTTGTCATTCGCAGCTACGGAACCCTACAATGCGCGAGGCCCGACACGTTTTTTTGATGGAAATAAAATTATATGATTTTTTATTTATTCAAATTTTGATAACATGTGTCTCTTTTTGAACGTCATATTTCTTGTTTATTTGCAAAATCGTTAATTTGTTATACCTATACCACTGCTTAAAGGCCTTAAAATAAAGAAAAGATGATCTCTACTCACAAGACTTTCCACTGTTTCTACAATAAGAATGCACCATGGACGATACCGTGAAACTGACCACTTTGTCGTTTTTCTGTTTTTGCAGCAGTTCCAACATGCTGACCAGCATTTCGTTCTTTGGCCTGAAAAAACAATTTAGATAATGATTTTTATTAGCGTGGAGAGGTTAGGCCAAATCCTCTGACTGCTCTTGCTAATATATGGCTCTGGTAGTACAGAGAGGGTCGTGTTTCTGCAGTGGAGACTTAAAAAAAAAATGTTTTTTTTTCTACCAGTGTCACAGAATAAGGGTGTTCTGAAATAAGGTTAAGCATATCAAATTTAGAATTTTTCCACTTATTCGAAATTAGCTAATTCCCGCATCTTGCCGCAACAAAAAAGTTTCTTGTGGCGTATGTAGGGGTTACCATAGATTCATTTTATCATTCGACGACCTCCGTGGCGCAATGGTCATTATGCCAGCCTGTGATACGGGTGGCCCTGGATTCGATCCTCGGTAAGGTCAAAATGAAAAATGATCTTTTTCAGATTAACCTGGGTATTGAATGTCTATCTAAATACATAATATGTATTTATCATAAAATATAGTATTGTTGAGGTAGTCACATAACACAAGTCTCAAACTTACTTTGGGGCTACCTCAACTGTGTGATTTGTCCGTGTATATAATCAAATTGTCCGCTGGGAGCTTTGAATCGTAATACAAACCTGGGTATAATAGCCATGGACATGAGCCACTCATGTCGCGTTTCTTGGTTAACTTTGTCGTTCACTATCATGTCCTTTATCAGTTCTACTGAACCTGCGCTGGCGATGTACGGCAAAGCGTCCAGGATGTGTTTTCTGCAAAACAAAATTCATCTTAAATTATATACTAGGTATTTCTCCACTAGGGTGTAATGGTAATGTGCCATAAGGATGTACGAGGTGCGCTTTAAAGTTTAAATAAAATAATTTGAATACCCGTTTAGGGTATTTATATACTTCTTACTGCTATGATGTCCCTTCTTGTTACTCCACACATTTATCTCAGCATCTCTGTTACATGTACCTTTCTAGCTTCCTTCTTTTTTGTTACCAATGTCTGGGTATATTTTTATTCATACATAATTTGTATATTTTTCCAGTTCAAGTTTAAGAAACGTACAAAAATTTCTAGTAAGTAATTGCTATATACAATATATTTGGAAAACCGTGTCAGAATCTTGAAGGGACCTCAGCCTATTATAATATAAACAACTTTTCTCCTATGGGACTTCCTGCGGCTGATATGATGACGATGCATGAGACTTACGACGCTGTGTCACAGATAGTAGGAGCCCTAACTAGGAGTTGCGACAACGCCGGGTGGTGCAGGGGTCTCGCGGCCCGCTCTAGACGGCCCCATAGGCCCACTGTACTGCTATCCATGTTTTCGTCCACTGTCATTAGATCATAATACTTACGACGCTGTGTCACAGATGGAAGGAGCCCTAAGTAATAGTTGCGACAACGCCGGGTGGTGCAGGGGTCTCGCGGCCCCACAGGCCCCATAGGCCCACTGTCGAACTGCTGTCCATGTTTTCGTCCACTGTCATTGTTTCACAATACTTACGACGCTGTGTCACAGATGGTAGGGGCCCTTACTAATAGTTGCGACAACGCCGGGTGGTGCAGGGGTCTCGCGGCCCGCACTAAGCGTCCCCACAGGCCCACTGTGGAACTGCTGTCCATGTTTTCGTCCACTGTTATTGGTTCGCCGTTTTCGCGTAACGGCGATTTTACTCTGTACAAAAAATAGTAAACATATGTTATATCATGAACGATGATTGCAACGTAAGCTTAATCATCATCAGATCTTTTTTTGTTCTCCACTGCAAGAGCACGACCCTCTCTGCAACGTAAGCTTAAGGAAAGACAATATGTATAAAACTAACGGCTGTATGGTTCCCGGCAGAGAAGAATAGGACCACTACAAGTCTTCCCGTGGTTATCGTAGAAGGCGGCTTAGTGAAAAAAGATCGAAGAGAGCTCCCCAACCCGTCTAGCCAGCGTGGTGAGTGTAAGCCAAATCTTCTGACTGCTCCTGCTAATAATTGGCTCTCGTAGTACAGAGAGGGTCATGCTCCTGCAGTGGAGACTAATAAGACCTGATAACGATGATGATGATAAAACTAATGGATAGAAATAAAATGCTAATTAGAGGAATATAATGATTCAATACTTACAAGCATAACAGTTTGAGCACATCCCTGGCCGGCTTTAGGTCTCCACTTTCTACTTTGACATATGGAGTGTGGTGATGCAGCAGGTTAGACCGCTTTTCAATCACCTTCCAAGCTACAAATAAACATAATTTGGGTAACAAGAGAAATAATCTACGCACTAATGACAGACAATAGGCGATGGAAAAAGTTTTCGAGGTGTGTGGTGTATGATTTTAAGAGTAGTTTATGATCAAAATGATCATAATTTTGTAAAATTTATGTAAAAAAAATCAAATTGATCAAAATTAATAAACAAAAAATTGCACATTATGCAAACAAGAATCGCTAAAATAGGAAATGGTAACGGATTTAAGGTTTAAGTAGGGGCCGGATTAAACATATCAGAGGTAGGTAAAGTATCTTCAGTTATACATGATAATTTTTAGGGTTCCGTACAAAAGTTGAAAAACGGAACCCATATAGGATTACTCGTGCGTCTGTCTGTCCGTCCGTCCGTCTGTCACAGCCGATTTTCTCCGAATCTACTGAACCAAATTAGGTGAAATTTGGTAAGATGGTGTAATCCTATGACCCAAACACGGATGTGCAAAGTAAATAAAGATTTTTTTGAAATAAGGGCCATTTTAAGGGGCCCAATTACAAAATTTTAAAAGAAAGTTTTGCAAACCTTACTGTGTCATATATCAAATGAAAGGGCTCATTATGAGGATCTCAAAAATATTTTTTTTTGTTCGGGTAAAATCAATACTTTTGATTTTATTCACGAAAAAAACCAAAAATTGACCATTCCCCGAAACTACTGGGCCGAAAATTTTGAAAAAATTACAAAATATAGTTCATTCCTTGAAGATTACAGGAAAAATAATAAAAATTCTATCACTTGAAAATAAAGTGGTAAACTCACTATAATAAGTTCATCTAGGGAAATAATTCACTAAAACACCACTAGATGGCGCTAGTCAATTGAATAAAACATTTTTTGCACATTGTATGTGTGTTCACGAAGCATATTGTACGGAACCCTCATTGCGCGAGTTTGACTCACACTTGGCCGGTTTTTAGGGTTCCGTAGTAAACAAGGAACCCTTATAGTTTCGCCATGTCTGTCTGTCTGTCTGTCCGTCCGCGGTTTTACGCAGAGACTATAAGTTTAGAAAGCTGTAATTTGGTACGAGTATGTATATAAATCATGGCAAAAAAGTGGTAGAATATAATCTTGAAAAAAAAATTTTTTTAGGGTAGCTCCCATTCAAGTAAAGTGGGGGAGTAATTTTTTTTTCTCTATTTACCCATTGTGTGGGGTATCGTTAAAAACGTCTTTTCAAAATATTGTGAAGTTGAGAACACCATTTTTCGATTTAGGGATCCGTTTCCGAATTATTTGGTTTTAAAGTGCGAATTTTTGTTAGACGTAAGTGTCCCCCCCTCTATCTGCTAAACGGTTATATATATATACACGTGAAAAAAATTACAGCAGTAGTATATATACTGAAGTTTAAAGGAAAACTATCAAAGCTAAGTACTAAGTACAAACTAAAAAGTTATAGGCAACCAACTTATAAACTGTAAAATTTCATACTATTTTCATTGTTACATGTTTTTGGTCGTTAAACTGTAAGGTGCGAGTGTGAATAGTATGAACTCAAAGTTGTCATTCGCAACTACGGAACCCTACACTGCGCGAGGCCCGACACGCACTTGGCCGGTTTTTTTGATTATGTAAGCGTCTACTTAAAAGAGGACTGAAAAGCAAACTTTTCAGTTGATATTGATACGTTGAGATTTTTTTTAAAAATTAGCTGGGCAAGTGGGCCATTTTAATAGTATGAAATATATGAGATGTCTCTTAAAATGTATAGCAACTTTTATATTTCTATAAACATAATATTTATAGTTTATATGGGATTTATTTTGCATTCACAATGCTATTTTACCTTATTTATTAAATAAAGAAAATAAGAAATGGTGAAAAAATTCCACGCGGGCAGGACTTGAACCTGCGTCTTGATCTCAGTACGATCATTTTGCAATGAATTTGAAAATAAACTAATGTGTAGGAAGCCTTTATTTAATAAACATAATATTTGAATACATAAGCGAGTCTTATGTCTTATGAAGAAGGACGGCGGCAGCATCATTGGACTGACCCAAAAAAAATGTCATCTATCGATCTATCATATTTTTGGAAGGTCTTTTCGTGCTAGACGAAAAAGGGTGTTTTTTATTGGAAATGAAAACGTTCGCTTCATAATAAGAATCTAAAAGATATCATACTTATAGGCTGCGCCTCCATAATTTCACTGTCAGATTTATGCACTTCGTCCTTCAACACCAAGTTTTGTATCACAGTGGTCATGGCTCCGGAGTTCTTGCCCGAGAACGGTTCGAACAGATGGCGCTCGCGGCAGCTCACGTCTTTGTATATGTGGTGGTCTACCGTCACACGACACTTGCTCTCTGATTTTAGTACGGGCCATGTTTGGAATTTCTGAAAAGAAAAACAATATAAACTTTGATTCAAATTAAAGTGAGATACAGTCCATATAAAACTTTAAAGTGGCTCGGATATTAGCTACGAAATGCGCAGTACGCGCCCCGCCTCACCGCGCGCACCCCGCTGAACCTAATATTGTGTACTGCGCATCGAAAGTTTGGTTCGGACTGTACTAACATTATTCATATGTAAATCACTTATGCACGTATGAAGTCAGCTACAGGCCGACATGTTTTGCCATCATCCGGAGGTCTTCTTCACATTGAATATAAACTGAGACGCGCGCACGATGTCTTATTTACAGACATTCGCCCGTATTTTTTTTTATTTATTTATTTATTTATAAGCCATTTTATCTGAATTTTTAACTTAAGTTACATCTTGGTTGGAAGTTATTATAATATGTCTCTTAATTCAGAGTGCCTTGTGGCATAGGCCTCCTCTAAACTCTTCCACTGCGTTCTGTCCTGTGCGACTCTTCGTCGCGCACGATGTCTTATTTACAGACATTCGCCCGTATTTTACATATTATTAATATAATCTTTCCCTTTCTCCATCACTTGTGATTGATATCGATTGTCTTAATATTGTTTTTTTTTATGATATAGGACGGCAAACAAGTGGGTCAACCTGATGGCAAGTGATCACCACCGCCCATGACAAGAGCGTTGCAGGTGTTTCAAGCAAACATATATAGTTTTTAATCGTGTTTCATTTATGGACAGGGAAAGAGTAAATGATTAAGAAATTTTATGATTAGCAATAAAAAAATATTTGAATCGCAGAAGTCGACGGAAATTACAAAAGAAATCAAGAAGTCAACAATTGTTTAAGAAATAAGTCATTCAAAAGGACTAGGCATTTGATGAGAATGCAAACATATAAAAAAATCCTTACACTCTGGAAGTCATAGCGGACTGTTTGCAGAATAGACATGTACTTGTAGCGGTTGGAGCACATGGACAAGTCTCTGGTCTTCACCAAAATGAGGCTGGTGTTCTCCTGTTCGCGGACCATGTAGTCCACATTGCAGGTGCCATGGATGTCTTTCTGTGAAAAGAAGTTGGGCTTAGTTATGTTATATGATGGGCTTATAAAGGTCTGGGAGCAAATAATTCACACTCTCCAGGACACTCCTGTAAGTAGACGTGAATATGTTGTCTAGTTGAGTGTCCGTAATTGAGATAACACATAATTCTGCATGTTACTGTAATTTGGTTTAACATTAGAAACTCTAATCAAGAAGAAAAGTAAAAAAAGATAAAGTTTCATCGGAGTTACTTTAGAAAGTCAATCAACCAAACGTTTATTTTTTAATCTATTTTCTTAGAGGCTTGAGGCAGTGCACTTGGTGTGACTGCCAGCCTCATGGGTCTCTAGTGAATTTTTTTATCTTAGCGACATTATACACCTACATAAGAGGTATATTGATTTTGCCGAATGTGACAATAAATTGCCCAACACTGCAATATTTTTCATTGCATAATTCAACAAATCATTCTCCATAGGAACTCCAGCTAAGAGCCTGGCACGTAGGGAAATATACTGCTGACCACATTAAAATAAATGATGAACTAAGTAATTCCCCATAACTTCCACCCTTTTCACCCACTTAAACAATGATTTTGAAGATGATTTCAATAAATGATCTCTATGCCAAATGTCATCCAAGTCAGGTCAGTGGTTTAAGTGTGCAAAAGAACGGCAGCTGGAAATTCTTCAGTTACTACTACTAACAATCAATTACTTCAAAAAGAACTTACCTCAATTCCTTTGAAATTGATGTCAAATCGCTTCATGCTGTTCTGGAACATCGACAGTATGGCTCTCTTGAAGTTGAGCACCCAGTCTTCTTCCAGCTCGTCGGGGCAGATTTCCGATATGAGGCCATCGTGGAAGGCAAATCTGAAAAAACAACTTCTATATTTTCTGAAGTGAAAACTTCTTTAGCGGCGCTGTACACTTAATGTGGAAAAAATGTTAAACTCGCGACAGGTCGCATGACCGACAGATCGTCGCGACAGGTCACATGACCGACAGATCGTCGCGACAGGTCACATGACCGCTAGATTGAAAATTCTAAAGGGCGCAGGGCGCTTGCGCGACTGTGCGTGTGTGTTTGTGTTACAGCGTGCTACGCTACATTCATGGATGGTGAATTGGTGATTACTGTTAAAGGTATTAAATATAAGTGATAGTATTAAGTTTTCACTTCTGCCGGCACTCCCGGAGTACAACCCGTTGTTTTTTAATGATATTTTGAATGATATGGGACAGCAAGCAAACAAGCAGGTCACCTGATGGTAAGTGATCACCTCTACCCCACTGATAACTGCAATACCAGGGGTGTGACAAGACCGTTTGCTTTTTGTGTGTCAAAAACCTAAAAGCATAGCTTAACAACTGCCATCTAAAATTATTGAAAATTACACATGAGATAGTTGTTGCCCTGGAAAAAATAATTTATGACAAGTAGCATTTTCCATCATGACCTGACTGGGGATTGAACCCAGCACCACCTGTTGTGTTTATTGCTATGCCACCTGAGGTACAGAATAAAAGTTACCAACCTAGGATCATATGACAAGACATCAGAAAGAAAGTTACCAACCTAAGAACATATAATGAGACAGGAGGAACAGAATAAAGTTACCAACCTAAGATCATATAATGAGACAGCATGGATGAACTTCTCAGCTCGCTCCACTGGGTAGCTCTCGTCCTGGTCGATGAGTGTGACATCATTGAGTTGGAGGAGCCCTTCACATGGACTCACAAATTGAAGTTTGACCTGAAATTTACGAAAAAGAAGTTTTATAAATAAACTGGAAAAGTAAATCTGAATATGGATCCAATAAAATTTATACCTGATTGATGCTAAGATATGCGACACAGAAAAGCGATAGGTATATGGTACATTTTATATAAAAAATTATTAGAATTACTAAAGTAAATGCCTGTGGACTAAAGAACGCAAGAAATACTTACTGCTGCTTTTATATCAAGAGTGGAACGGTTGTTGCTGGAGCCAGCGAAGTACGTCTCCACATTCACTTTGTACTCATAGTGGTAAATAACATCTGGTAGGTATTTGAACTTCTCTGATGCTGAAAGGTTAAAAATTGTAAAAATATTAAAACAATCTTGGTAAAGCTTTTTAAAATGAGTTTGGTAAAAAAAAACAAAATTCAAATGTTTATTCATATGTTTTAGGTTGCTCAGAACACTTATTGATTGTTATACATATATATTATTTACAAAATAATAAAAAATCAGAGACAAGAATGGGAGAATATTAATGAATGAAAAGGATGTGTTAGAAGAATGGAAGAAATATTTTGAAGGGTTGTTTGAAAAAGATCATATATGTACAGTAAACAGTGAAAAAGAAGAGAGTGATATGCAAGATGTAAATGATGAAATAAAAATAGAAGAGATTATGGAAGCGCTGAACTGCATGAAAATAGGAAAGGCTGGGGGTTATGATAGGATTACGGTCGAAATGTTAAAGGCTGGACAGGGTATCGTAGCTAGTCAGCTGTGTCGCCTTTTCAATATTTGTTTTAAAAAAGGTGTTGTGCCAACAGATTGGTGCAAAGCGGTTATTGTGCCGCTTTATAAAGGAAAAGGCTCGCAGCAAGACTGCAAGAGCTATCGAGGCATTAGCCTTCTTAGCGTGGTTGGCAAACTGTATGCAAAGGTATTGATTGAAAGGGTTGTGAAAGAAACGGATGACAAAATATGGGATGTGCAAGCGGGATTCAGAAAGGGAATGGGATGTACGGACCAGGTCTTTTCCTTGCGAAGCATACTTGAGAAATTTTTGGCTAAAGGTCAAAAAGTGTACTGCTTATTCGTGGATTTGGAAAAGGCTTATGATAGAGTGATGAGAAAGGAATTGTGGTCGACACTGTCTGAGTATGGGGTAAACAGCCATCTGATTCGGGCGTTGAAATCCCTTTATAAGGATTCCAGCGCCTGTGTCAGAATTAATGCGGCCTACTCATCCTGGTTTAATATCGAAAAAGGTGTTAGACAGGGATGTGTAGCCTCGCCCTGGCTGTTTAACTTATTCATGGATAGTTGTCTGAAGGATTTGAAAGAAAATGAGTGTGGACTAAGAATGAAAGAGTTACAAATCAAATGCCTCCTCTATGCCGATGACCAAGTCATATTTGCGTCATCTCAGGAGGATTTACAGAAGATGGTAACATGTATGAATGGTGCTTTTAAGAAAAAGGGTATGAAAGTGAATGTTAGTAAGTCAAAAGTAATGGTTTTTGAAAGAGAAGAAAATATGACGGTATGCAATGTTCTTATAGATGGAGAAAAAGTGGAACAAGTGGAAGAGTTTGTGTATTTAGGTAGTGTTTTTACAAGGGATGGAAAGCATGAAGGTGATATTGAAAAAAGAGTGGCTGCTGGTAATCGGGTAAATGGGGCATTGCATTCTTTTATGAACAGTAGGAAAATATCCTACAAAGCCCGACTTGCTGTTCATGAAGGGGTGTTAGTACCAACTCTTATGTATGGCAGTGAAAGTTGGGTATGGCAGAAAAGGCACGAAAGTAGAATAAATGCAGTTGAAATGAGGTCGCTAAGAAGTATGTGTGGTATAACTTTGAGAGATCGGGTAAGGAATGACGTAGTGCGGGAGCGATGTGGAGTGAAAGATGATGTAGTGACTAAGATTGAGAAAGGAATGTTAAGGTGGTTTGGCCACATTGAAAGGATGGATGAAAGAAGAGTAACAAAGAATATTTATAAAGCCAGTGTGAATGGGATAGTTGGCCAGGGTCGACCTCGTCGAACGTACTGCGATCAGATTGCTGACGTTCCTAAGAAAGGAGATGTAAGAAGTACCCGAAACCGAAGAGCATGCATGGGGAGAGTGATGAGTTTAGATGAAGCTAGAGGGATTTGTCAGGATCGTAGCAAGTGGAGATCTATAGTCTCTGCCTACCCCTATGGGAAAAAGGCGTGATAATATGTATGTATGTATGTATGTATTATTTACAACTAAAAACTTGTTGACGTCAGCAATTAATTATGGCTAAGTTTAACGCCGCTTCCAAAGTGGAGTGCAGAAGAAGCGGCAACAAACTGCACAGCGCATTTTCTCCAATCTACGTCAACTTAGGTAGTTAGTAAATGACTTTTGAGATATTATAAGAGTATACTAAAAGATTTTAAGCTACTATAATAAATAATAAGAAGCCCAAAACCATTAACTTCAATACTTACGCGCGCAAGACGGTTGTCCACAAATGTAAGGGTCTTTTAGCGAATCTGCAATTAGAACATATTCATGTAACTTCATAAAACTAAAATTCTATTTTAAAAGGGTCAAATGTCTTGTAAAAACATAAAACGCTTTCAATATTTTACCCAAGTTTTTCAATTTACTTTTGTTTTGTTTACAAACATTCGCTGCCGAACGAAAGTCAATGCCACTGTCAGTGTCATTGAAACGGTTCATTATATGCAATAACTATACGATTTTAAAACCAACACTTGTCTCGAAAAATAAACGTTCATAAAATGAAACGTGTGTGTTAGTGTAGCTCTCATCATCATCATTACCTAGGTCTTTTTTGGTCTCCACTGCAGGAGCGTGACCGTTAGTACTATTATTAATTCTGTTAATTCTGTAACACAACCTTTTCTGTAATACCAGAGCCAATTGGCCAGAGAGAGCGATATTTTTCGCCTACACTTTTCACGCTGGCCAGACGGGTTGGAGAGGTCTCTTTGATGTTTGTTAGATTTGTTTAGCTTGTGTTTCCTAAGTCGCCGTCTACGACATCCACGGGAAGACTGGAAGTGGTCCTATTCCACTCTGCCGGGAACACACGGCGGCCTCACGCACATTTATTTGAACTTTTATTCAATTCAATACTAGCAATTTACCTGTGACTTCATCCGCGTAAATGCCTATGTCACCCGCATATAAATTAGCTTTCAATAGGTGAACGAATTTTATCAAAGCTAATTAATTTGTTGTCGATAGACCATAAATAGAAAGAAATATTAAGCTAGGGCTGGCCCAACCCTTTTTTTTTTTTGCAAAAGGGATATAAAAAGGAAAACTTTGTGTAGCAGAGATGCGAATGATGAAATGGATTCCCAAGAATGGATAAAATACGGAATGATTTTAATAAGGGGTAGTATGAAAGTCACTTCAGTAACAGAAAAGCTCCATAGTCATACACTGGGTTGGTATCATATGGGCAAGACGTACTTACAGGTACGAGTGCTTTATTTATTCGCTTCAGTTGACAGTTCACAAAATCGACACTCTATTATCGGTTATTTACTTCAATATGGGTAATGTACACAAGAGCGTCATATTTGTCACAAACTCATAAACATCCGCTTGAAATTGCGGTCAATTTATCAATCGCAATTTGATTCACGGAATTTTATGTGACAAAGATTTTATGATGTTAGTAGGTACATAGCTTCTACTTACATACCTTACTTTATACATACATACTATCGGCCAAAATACATTTGTTCTATGAACAAAACACTATTTAGGAATTAAAGTAAAACTTGGAAACTGCAATAAAAGCAATATTCATCGGATTCATCATCATCATCAGCCTATTGCAGTCGACAGCTGGACATAGGCTTCCCAAAGGCACGCCAAATTCTGCGATCTTCTGCTTTCCTCATCCAGTCCAGCTACTACCAGCGACCTTTCTCAGGGCATCGGTTCACCTGGCAGAGGGACGTCCCACACTACGTTTGTCGAGACGTGGTCTCCATTCGAGAACCCTTCTGCTTCAACGCTCATCGATTCTACGACAAATGTGGCCAGCCTACTGCCACTTCAACTTGCTACACTTGGCACTACGCTCCATCGGGTTGCTAGTAAAAAGTAACTAAGTATTACAAGCTTTTGTGTAACTTTCCCTAACACGGCAAGTTAAGTTTGTAGGGTCAAATCGGTTGCAACTCAATTTTGAACGACTTATCCTTGTGCAATTTTGATACCACAAACTTGATCTGTGGAGTCGGTAGGTGGCCAATTGCTATAGGCACTTATAAATGAATGGAGATAAACCAACCGTGTTGGGGGCCATTTGATTTTTCTTGGCAAGTACTTTAATTAAAGTATCTATAAATCGCAAATAACAACATGCCAAAAAACTTATTTCAATCTCAGAAACAAATGGGTCGACGTCGATACCACAATCTGCATCAAGTACTTTACCTATCTTGAGCATTTCCCCCGGTCCCCTATAGGAAAAGGTGAATTAAGAAAGCTGCAACTCATAAATGTGATAAAAAGAGATACGTGAATGGATGAATCTGTGTAGGTAGGTACATCATGTAGAGGTTTATAGCTTCAATTCATAAATGTGATAAAAGTAATAAACACGCATCTAAATTAAGGGACGGCGTCCTAGATTTTGCAAAGTGAGACCGATATCTAGTTAAATTTCCGAGATCCATATCTTACCCTCGTCTCGGGAGGGTCAGGCTCTCACAGTCACTCATGCGATGGGATAGCCGTTGCGC
This sequence comes from Rhodophaea formosa, assembly GCA_963082605.1. Lineage (NCBI taxonomy): Eukaryota > Metazoa > Arthropoda > Insecta > Lepidoptera > Pyralidae > Rhodophaea > Rhodophaea formosa. The sequence continues at coordinate 7,894,741 of OY720226.1, forward strand.
AACGTTGCGTTAAACTGATTTCGTAAACATTCACAAATATCTGTTCTTTGCAAATGCGTCTCGAGTTGGGAAGAAAGGATACTTCCTTTAGAAAAAACGCGGTGAATTGAATAAGTTATCCAAGAGTTTCCATTTATCCTTACCTACCAGTAAATCTAAGTGAACTGTGCTGTGCTGTGATACAAGAATTTAGTACAATAATTATGTCATAATTTAGGTTTTTCTTTTTTTCGCAGTCATATCAATAATTTTACAAAAATTGAGAAAAATCCAAATTATTTATTTTAATAAGTACTTATAATATTTCTACCCACAAAATTAAAAACAAAAATTAGACTGTGAAGTTCGTTGTTTTAAAATCAATGGAAAAAATCATTTGTGGTTTAGACTTGAATTAAAGTAACGCTTAAATTGAAGTACAGTCGAGGCATAAATATTGGAGAAATATTTTATTCAAGATAATAATTATACCTACTTATTTACCATAGTACTTAAACTCTATGACTTGAACCTACGTATTTGATATCTAATGGAAGAAACGTGTTATCATTCGCACACGACTTAATCGTATAATTAATAAAATATAACTTATCACTTACTTCCTGATCCATAAACAAGGTTGACAAAGCACAAGGACACTAAAATCACACACCAATTCATCTTGATAAACACAAATCACCCATCCATGTTTCAAATCGACTTGTCGTTTCGCACATCAGAGTTCAAATAATGAAATTCCGAGATGTGCTATCCGAGGGTCGTTGGTGGGGTCAAAGTGAACTATATTATCGGTTCATTATCTGGAGTTCTATGCAGAATGGGACGTAGTAATTATGTGTAATTTGTAATGAATATTGTAAGCTGATAGGCAAGCATCGTTTACGATGCACTGCTTCTATACATATGCGGGACATACGTGTTATGGAATCTAGATGTGACTTGAAATGAAACAAAGATTATGTACTTACCTGGTTTATACGTACCAGAAAAGTTAGCTAGCCTTGGGCCAAAATCAAAAGCAAAAAAGCATTAAGTAATCATCATAGCAGTGATTTCATGGGCGAAATTTTTGTTTTTTTCAACTTTTTGCTGATACTATCTTATAGTTTAAGTATGGTCACATACATCTCGACTGTAAAGTCTTTATGCCTATTTAACAAATATGATACTATAAATATTATACCGATGTGGTTATCACTGGGTCTATCCTAGTGGAACGAGGACTACGACTTACTACCACCTTCGTTATTCCTGTTAGATACTACATCAAAGGTTGGGTCCTGTGCGTCTAAGTACATTATAAGTAGGACTTAACTCAAATATAAATATAAATAGTGATGATTAATTAGATCATCATATGTGCAGAATAACATTTGAGTTTAATTCCTGCTCGGCTCGGGTTATACGATATGCGCATGATTTGTATTTTTGCAGTGAAAACTTCTTTAGGTGTGCTGTGCACTTTTTGTGATAGGGTAAAATGTTAAACTCACGACAGGACACGTGACCGTCAGATTGAAATATCGTAAGACGGCGCAGGATGCTTGCGCGAATGTGCGTGTGTGGTTGTGTCACAGCGTGCACATACATGGATGGTGGCTGCTGTTAGGAAAGGTATTATATTAAATTGTAAGTGGTAGTATTTAAGTTTTCACTTCTGCCAGCGCTCCCGGAGTGCAACCCGTTGTTTTTTTTTTAGTATGGCACATCTAGACGAGACTTTATATCAAAGCGTGGCATGTGTATGTTCGGTCGACGACGGGAAGTCAGCGGAAATCGCTGCGGGTTCGGGTTACGTTCCGAGCTGGTATGACACGGGACCCGGGACATTTGAGGATAAATTGACTGTTGTGATAGTGATTACAAACCACCATGATACCCGAGCTAACCTCACTAAATACTTTTGGCCATAAGTTGGTGATCACGAAGTATTTCGTGGTTGTATATACTATATGTATTCTCTATGTACTCTCTTTTTTATGAATCAATTTAGTGCTTTTGACCATTATCTTGCCTGATGGGAAAGATGAGATCTATTACACGCAAACTCAAATAATTCCTAATCACATTAGACTTGAAAATCCCTAAATTGTACCAGTTCGGAAACAGGTAACGCGGGGAGAGAATTCCATTCCTCGCTGTCATCAGAGCGTTTTCCTGGTTGCATCTTCTGCCATGAAGCTTCGGTGCTCAGGGTCCGCTTTCCAGCTTTTAATCCTCCACTAGTCACGGTCTTTGGCATCCCTGATACTTAGTGAGATCCATAGATATCAGAATATTTAGTGAGATCATTGGCTCGCATATCATCCATGACAAAATTAAGCCAGTCTCTAGAGAAAAAAAATATGATGTAGATTTCAATAAACACTTTCAACTATTTATTTGAACAATATACAATTTGTAGTTTTTGAGATATTAGCACATTTTTTCGTAAACCGCAAAAATAATTTTGTAATTTTTACAAAAACTATGAAAAACAAAGTAATCTTGGCCGGCGAAATATTAAAGAGGTTTTTAGCTTATCTAAGCTTGCTTCTACTGAACCCTTCATGGTCGAGCCCGACTAGCACTTGGCCAATTTTTTGTTCTCAGAATTGATAAGAATATTATTACATTATAAAAAACCTATAACTATACGCCATTGAACTTTTATCGCGTCATCTGAGTGTGTTGAAATAATTTTTTTATCAAATTATTTCAAGTATCTACGTACATATGCCCAACAATCGTTAGATATCTGCAATAGTAGTACATACTTAGATAATCATGATTTATTCGCAAACTAAAGTAGTTTATTTGTACATACATATTAAATTACACTTTGTACAAAATGAGACTGACAAAGGTTTTTCTATGTAGGTAGATGATATTAGAATTAAACACATTGGTATATTTACCGTGATTATTATGTTATCTTTGAGTTTTTGATATTTCGATCCAGCCACATGGACTATGACCACGAAGGAGCAAAATATCCCGATATGTTTAAGTAATTCAAGTTAATACCCCTGATGTTGCATTAGTCCATAGGCACTGGGGTTCACTTATCATCCGTGACCCGCTAGCTCGTTTGCCGTCCTATTCTGTAAAAGAAATAAAAAACCGTAAAAGTTTAAAGAGCTACATTGTTGAAGATATTCATTTGGGTATGGATACCACGGAACTTGTTGTCATTGCTAGATTTCAGTAATGCCTTTAACACTATCTATTATACTATATAAATTTACTAATAGACTTTGATATTCTGTTAGAAGTATTTCTTTCTATAAATATATTTCTCCTATCGTAATTGGTTGGTTTCGTAATTACCTATAGGGGCGCAGGAGTTCCGCAGGGTAGCATATTATCCCCTCTTTAATTTGTATTATTTATTAATTCCACCACCCTACAACTTCCTACTTCCTAACACCTAAGTATACACCGAGGCTATTGTCATCGGCAGTCCATGATAGGTATTTAACTATAGTGAGATAGATTTAATGCCATTCCTAAAATACAGTTTGATGGCATAACAAATATCTGAAGCAGGTCGGTAAAAATTGTGACTTTTTGAAATCCTCTCTCATGGCGTAGACATGTCTCTGAAGTTAGGAACAAGATGTTTGCAGCCACCAGTTTCTAAAGGAGTCTCCAAAACTGCTACGGAATCCTTCATGCTCGAGGGGAAGGATACAAATCTAATGACGCCTCGCTACAGGAGGCAACCATGGAACAGACATACTGTATATCTAAGTATACAAACATAACATAACCTTACTCGGGGTAAAAAAAATTTGAACATACATGCTGAACGTAGTAATCAATACAGCGAGCATCAGCTTCAAATAATCAATTGGCAAATATCGAAAAATTCATTTTTATACGAGATTATAGGAAAGTAAATACTAAATGAAACAAATTTATGGAACGTATTGTAAATTGGGATGAAAAGGAGGAAAGTAGATCTGCAATCACGTTGTACATTCCAACTGTTTCTTATCTAGTCGTAATAGAGTTCAAACTAGATTGAAAGAGAGGTTGAAGTAATATTGCACTGAGATACTTAATTGGCCTGATCCGACGGGACGCAGATGTCGGAGCTTTGTCAATAAACGCGATTGTGACTTGTGAGTCACAAGCCGCCCGTCAAACAGTACGAGGTTTAATAGGTACCCATTGTTTTCCGGCGATGAATTGATTCATCACGTTTGGGGTGAATTTCGTATTATTCCCACAGTGAAAGGCTTTTGTTACATTCTTTTGTATGTGAAATACACGTGAGAAATGATGGAACGTAATTGAAGATTATACTTGACGATTCTAATGTTAAATCCTTTGATCTTTCTTTGTCTCTACTTTGCGTAAGTACCTGCTTACCTATGGTAATGCAAGAACGCTACCGACTCAAGAATACCACTAAGTAATGTTCGGCGTTTTTTTCTGTTCATTATAACTTACCTGCTTGAATCTCGAAATAAATGGCAACTACGCTACTACCTGCAAGTCAATTTTAATTTTCATACGTAAACCATATCTCATCTCAACCAGCCACGCCCTTTTTTGAGTTGAGATAATTCTCAATTCATAAAAGAAAAACTTGGTTGCACGTAGCTTAAATCAGCGTAAACTACGCACCTCATTTTACATGTAAAATTATTATAAATACAAATTTAGGCTTCCGAAGGCGATGCAAAACGACTTATTAGTTTTACATTGAAATTACAAGGAGGTTTTACAATCTAGTCACAAAATTGCGCTCCTTTGGCACAGCCCTTATGACAAAGATTTTTTTAGGGTTCCGTACAAAAATTGAAAAACGGAACCCTTATAGGATCACTCGTGCGTCTGTCTGTCCGTCCGTCCGCCTGTCACAGCCGATTTTCTCCGAATCTACTGAACCAAATTAGGTGAAATTTGGTAAGATGGTGTAATCCTATGACCCAAACACGCATGTGCAAAGTAAGTAAAGATTTTTTTTTAAATAATGGTCATTTTCAGGGGCCCAGTTACAAAATTTTTAAAGAAAGTTTTGCAAACCTTACTGTGTCATATATCAAATGAAAGGGCTCATTATGAGGATCTCAAAAATATTTATTTTTGTTCGGGTAAAATCAATACTTTTGATTTTATTCACGAAAGAAGGCAAAAATTGACCATTCCGCCCTGATCTCTGAAACTACTGGGCCGAAAATTTTGAAAAAATTACAAAATATAGTTCATTCCTTGAAGATTACAGGAAAAATAATAAGAATTCTATCACTTAAAAATAAAGTGGTAAACTCACTATAATAAGTTCATCTAGGGAAATAGTTCACTAAAACACCACTAGATAGCGCTAGTCAATTGAATAAAACATTTTTGCACATTGTGTGTGTGTTCACGAAGCATATTGTACGGAACCCTCATTGCGCGAGTTTGACTCACACTTGGCCGGTTTTTTATCGATATGTTAACCAAAACGCACACAGCACTATTTTTTCACAAATCTGCGCAACGACGCCTTTTTGGATTGTGAAGCAAACGGCAAACGCATCGAGAACTTTTGTTGCAATGCAACCAATAGGCGTTTTGATCAGTTTAGATTATAAATACGAGTGACGTTTGTAAAGATCCATTTAAAATTTTACTTAAAATAAACTACTTAATTAGAAGGATATTTGACTTATAATAAGTAATAGCTATAGGTTGTAGAGGATTTGAGTACCTATTGTAAACAATTGCAAAATTACTTATACCTTAGTCAACTTTAATTTAAAAATTACTGTCGCGCTTTGTGTTTCTAAGTAGAAACACAAAGCGCGACAGTAATTTTATTTACATGTCTTTACTATGTTGCATATAAGACAAGTGTGTACTTACATATTTGCCAGGCTTATCGTCTGTTAACTTATTACGAAACATGACCCGTTTTATTTCCGGGTCATCTATTAATGTCTATGAACTTTTTAATCTAGATAAATACTTAGCTACTTTATAAAGTAACTAGGTACTTGGACCTATTCTTAGATCCAGGTAGGGTTGCCATCTGGCAACGCTTGCTACCTAATGATTATAAAACATACTTTTATTTTTTGTGAAATCTACAGCATATCTATACCAAACCATACCATATAAGTACAATCGATTTTCTTGTTGCGACGCCACATGATGCCAAAATATAAAAAAAGAAACTTCTAGGTAGTCATAAATTTCAGGTCAGTAAGGCACAAAACCACACGCAAAATTCCGGGACTTTCCCGGAATTCCCGGCCATCTGGCAACCTTAGATCCATACCCTGAACAGCCTCCAAGCTAGTGCAGGGTATGCCAAGAAAACCAACCTAAGTGGTTTCTCCAATAATGACAGTTGTGACTGCAACGCTATAGCCAATGACTCACCTCATTAAGTGCCTCAATTATTCCCCCATATGCGCAATCGAGGATCTTGAGGCAAAAGACAAGAAAGTCACTGTGGCTACCTCTAGGTCAAACACGGTACATATATAGAAAAAAGCAAATACATTTTTGATGGCAATCACGTTACATACGAAAGCATTAGTCTAAACATTATGTGTACTTATATTATATCATTATGTGTCTCGATGTACCTTGAAAAAAAAAGGTGTGTTTAGGAATTGTTACAATAATTTTACGACTACTGCCGTAGGTAAGTATGTACTAACTGAAGGTAAGTAAAGTATGTATTCGTATGTGGCATGTGGCCAACACTTGTGTTACATCCAAGCTGCTTAAAACCGTCTTCGCTATAAAATATTAGCAGTAAAACTGCAGTAACGCTGCTAAAATATTTACAGATGTTACTAGCAGAAGCGTGTTGAAATAGCGAGGCTCCGCGCACGAGGTTCAGAGCACACAGCTAAATCAACTTAATTGCCTTGTTAACTTAGTATAAGCTTCGACTTATCTCGTACTAATTAACTGCCAAAGCCGCCTAAAAATGAGTAGCCATAAGCTAATGGGAACTTGCAAGGCGTTGGACGCACCTTAATTAGGACCCCGACGATTTCATTACGAATGTATGGAGCGCCATCCAGACGTGGCTTGGAAGCGCACTGCCTGTACAATGATCTTTGCTTTACCACAAATAACCAGTGTAACTTGACTCTCAAAGCGCCCTTTGTTACTTTTGCCTTACGCAATCCATATAAGATTAATAAGGGACGAGGAGTGCCAACATTAACTGGGCAGAACAACCATGGCTCTGTCCTGCAGTGAACAGCAAAAAGTCAAAACGTGTGGGACTGCAGACGAACCCGTTTCTCCATACAAGGCTCTGTACGACAAGACGCGTCCCAGCGCACCACCAACCACATAATATTGTTAGCCGCCGATAGCTTTTTATGTCGAATGCATTATTCGATACTCATTTAAAATTCTAACATAAGCTTATAAAGAAAGCCTGCCATTTTCATGCGGTCCCCTGCTGCAGGCGGACGTTTTCGAAAGAACGAATAGGCCGAAAGAGCAGAGTTGAGAACTTGAGATCCGTTTTATTATCCATTACGCAAATCATTTTGGGTGCCGGCTGAACAGCCGGTCTTCCGCGCCCACGCGCCAAAAATCGCGGGGGCGATTACTCGAAGGCTTCGGCGCGTGCTCAAACGTGCGCGCGCACCGCTTGACACACACGCGCTTCGATAAAAACCTGATAAAAAATAAATAAAAAAAAGCAAAATCAAAAAAAGTTTGTAGTGCTCCCAAAGTGCTGACTAGTGTTCTAGATTCAATATTTGAATATTACCGCCGGGCAGTGATTCCATAGACATATCGAAATCGATAGTCGATAGTTTATGAATGGAGTGTTAAAGGAAGTGACGTCATGAATAGTGTTGTGACTGTGCCAACTTTGGTCGAATGGGCGCCGATTTGTTGACAATGAGTGGACATTAGAGCGGAAAGGTGAGTGAGAACGTAATGACTTTAACTATTTGCTTGCTGGCTGCTCGTTTATTTAGTGCCGCAATCGAATTCCATTGGAAGGCCGTAATGTATGCAAACATTTCATTAATGAAACAAGCTTTAGTCATATATTTACTAAGCGAATTGTATACAGTAACGGTTTCTGACACTATGAATGGAACACGGTAAAGTGTAAACCATTGACTTGCGAGTTATAAAGACTAACAATGGCAGAGGATGATTTACAACACGGAAGAAGTGTATTTACAGTATGTTTAGTCTTTATGCTTAAAGATATATTACTTCTATGCTAGTTACTGTATTATGCGGTAAACTCATAAATCAATAAAAAACATCACATTACTTAATTAGGTAATAGGGTATTGAATGCAAAGACAAAATTCAAGTCATGTTAGGTATTCCTTATGTTTAATTATATATGAGGTTTCTGAGCAAGATACAGATACGTTATTCATATTGTTTAATCTTGCACTAATAATTTGGTACATAGTTTTGTGTACAAATTATTATTTCAATATTATCAGCTTGAGCTCTTGATACATGCATTGAGTAACCTGAATACTGCTCATCCTGTTTCCAGCAATTTAATGAAACTGAAACATTTTATCAACTTCTATAAATAAGAGATTCTAATCAATTTAAGCTAAAATGTATGTACTATTGTTAAATTTTACTATTTTTCCATATTCATTTAAGTAGGATTATTTTCAATCTCTGGTCGTTAAAACCCAGCTACATTTCGTCATTTATTTAAAAAGATTAATTTAAACTGACCAATATTTGAGTAACTCAGACGTGATGAATGGATCATCGAATTATAGGAATAATACCTTAATCCTTATATGTTTAATAATCGATAATTAGGCTAATTAATATTTTAATCCGATTCAGAAAAAGCTTTATCAGTTTTATCATCGATTCGGAATGCAATGAACAACCAGCTTTCTGAAAAAATATTTTTCAATATAAGTACATAATTAAACCGGTTTTGTTGCATATGCGACCATTTGAACGGCGCGTGGGTGAAAATAATAGAGCGTACGAGACGACATTTCGAAATTGTGCGCCCAGTATAAACAAACTTAATATTTATACCCAAATATTTACACTACACCTCTAAAATACAAAACGTTAAGGTTTAGAATTGAATGAATTGTAGTTCAAGAAACATCGATTTAGATTTGTAATAGCACAACTGCAAACGAATGCCGGAACGATGTAGGATTTGAATAAACTTAGCATACAATGAGGCGTGTGAACTGATGCGCGAACGATTTTAAGGTACGGACTCAGAAATGGTTATTGAATATGTAGGTGCGATTTGCAGGTTAAGCCGACTGAAAGTCTCCTGTTAAATAAGGCGAGCAGCTGATTCATGTTAAGGAATTGGCGTTTGGTTATCTTTTTGGTATTTCCTTCGCCTACACATAAAGCTCAACGTTTTCAAATACTTACAAATTTTATTGGTATTAGTCGTAGTTTAAAGATAAAATACTAAGTCCCAACATTAATATAGGTTTTCTTAATTAAGATCATCAGCTATTGAATTTCACGCTGTGGTTACATTAAATAATGTTCCTTCGAATGCTCATATTCATACAACATTTTGTCTCTGCTCCCAATACATATCTTATTAAATAGTTTGAGTTAGCTTGACTTTCTGAGAGTGATACGCAATTCAGAAATTAATAGAAGAACATTTCGAAAAGAGTCCATCACTGAATACAAACAAAGGTTATTTTTATTTCCTCCTTTCCATATGCCTTTTGATATTTTTAACTTACTAGCACTATAACCCATCCTGTATTAAACATTAATTTACAACGGCGAAAGCTCGTTTTAGGTACTTGCGGCTCGACCTACAATACGTGAAGCCTGTATGATATCACATTTTAATTAAGCCTTCATAATGCATAATCTCGTTTTCGGCCTAAATAAGCGGATCGTGTCGCTATACCGATAAGGATCAGCCCATACGGGTTTTATTTGAATTTTTATTGTTCGCTTGAATGACCTTGTGACAGCATTGTCTCATCTCCAGTGAAATATTTTTATTCGATACTATCTATTGTCTGCGGTTTTAATGGGTTTCAACAGTGACGCAAATCCTAACTAATATTATTATATTACCATCAGGTGAGATGGGAGACTAATGCCTAAATCTATAATTAATAAAAAAAATATATATGCGAAAGTGAGTTTTTTTTCCTATTTTTTTATACAACTAAGTTGGCAAACAGGCATACGGCCCACCTGATAGAAAGCGGTTACCGTAGCCTATGGACGTCAGCAACACCAGAGGTGTCATTCGAGTTTGTTTGTTACCCTTTCGCACCCTATTATACTGAACCGATCATCATGAATTTTTGCATACTTACGTATAGGTAAGGCTACTGAGAAGGACATAGGCTATAGCCTATGTCCTTCTCAGTAGCCTGATAATAGGGTGTGAGTAGTCTTCAGGTTACAGCTAGTAAACAATACAATTAACAAAATAGTGGACCGTATAAAACAAAAGAATGATTCAACTCCATAAAAATAGAAGTATCGTCAAATAGTGGCACATCACTATGCTTATTCAGTTGGCAATAAAAATATAATATCGAAATAAACTTTTTGATTTTCGAACAACATTTGAAATTTGAATATCAAAATACGGATGTAAATTACTTTTTTACTATAAGCCTTTCACGGAATAACACCCAGTAGATTGGGCAAATAATAAAAAATCCATCACATCCGCAATTTTTGCTTCGTTTATAGCGTAGCGAGATAACGGTGTTGGGTTCATGATTTACGATCGGTGTAATTCCACATGAAAATTAGTATGGGGTAAAACGCATTTGAATTTTATTGTTGGACCTTTGTTGTTGCTTAATTTAAACCTATGGTCAGTTCTGCTTCGAAGTACATCATGGATTTGAATGAGGAAACCAACATTTTATTGAAAGAAGCTATAAAAGATATTGTTTGACAAAAGTAATTTGCACTTACTTCCTTCCTCAGGGAAAAGCCGATCAAAGGAAATTAGGAACTCTCTAGTAACTTAGTTGTGACTTTTATTTTTTCTTCTTCGTGTCTTTTGACAATCTCGGAGTACGTTTTGATGGTCACTTCAACGTCCATTACGGATTATCTTAAATAAATAGTCGATCATACGAAAGCCGCAATGTATTTTGAAGAGACGATAAAAACGTTGTACACCTTAGTTCTCAAAATTAAGCAAGTCGCCTCGCAGCACAGGGATAAAGAAAGACGTGATAATATGTATGTATGTATGAGTAAAACAGGTGCGGGTCAAAGTAAATATTACAACGGCATTAGGTATATAAGTACTTATTGTTTCCAAAGCTACTAGCTAGCATTACGGCTAATGTTAGGCTCATGTTTCCGTAAGTCAAGAAAACGGCAGAATCATTAAATTTGTTTTAATGCAATAATAATATTAAAACTTACGCGAGATCATTGATATCAGAGTGCGCAAGATAAGATCCAACGTAATAAAACGTGAGTAAAGCCGTGTTTTCATAATGATTGTTTAAGTGCAAAAAGATGTCAGTGAAATGATATGGCAAGAAGTAAATAGTCGAGTTTTTATCTCTCTGAAAGAACTTGTTTCCCAAGCTATTGATGGGTACCTTTTAACTGTTATTCCAGCAATAATGTAACCCATCAAACATCACCATCTTTAAAATCAATGCCAAGAAATCGTGGGAGCCGCTCGTAACGGAAGCGCCCACTCGCATGAATGCTATATGTATTCGTTGCAAATGAGTGACATGGGCTTTTGAGGTCATATATCAATTATATATTATATCAATTATACAAAACTTAAAATGGATACGAGATTAATAATAGGTAAAAGAGTAGAATAGGACCACTCCAAGTCTTCCCGTGGCGACCTAGGAAACAAGCTAAACAAAGCTTAAAAACTTCAAAGAGGTCTCTCCAATCCGCCTGGCCAGCGAGTGTAGGCCAAATCCTCTGACTGCTCGGGCAAATATTTGGCTTAGGTAGTACAGACAGAGAGGGTCGTGCCCCTGCAGTGGAGACTAAAAAAGACCTGATGATGATGAATGAAGGAAGGATATATTAAGCTTAGTACTTAAATAATTTAAGTTTGTTGTTCGTATTCATGTACTTACCTATACAAATTATTTTATCCATTATTTGTTAATTTTATGTGCCAAATAAATATATTTTTAACTTTCTTAATAACGCAATATGATAAACAAATACTTTAATATAGTATAATTGATTTCCGCTGTAAGCCCACCATATTGTATCTTACAAATGTCATTTTAGTTTTAATTATTAGGCCTTGTTAGGTCATTGAACCTACGGAATATTGATTCCGAAATTTTATCAATCCCGTAATATGTAAAACTGTTTAAATCTAAGAATCATTGTAAGTGTCAAAAGGTAATTTGGAAGACATCCATCTTTGGCCTATATGACACGTTCGACTTTAGAGTTGCGTGGGCCCCGAGGTGAAACGCCCACCGACTCAAAACAAGTTGTTGACAGGAATATTAGTAGCAAGTCTTAAAAACTTTTGGCTGCAGATGCTACCTATATTTTGACATTATAATAAGCTATATATTACGGAGAAAGTTTAATTTAGTACATGGCATTAAGAGCATCGAAAAACTTTTTTTAAATCTATGATTTAGAGACTTGTTATCGAAATAAGTGACACCCGTTATTTAAATATTACCTCCTAAATAAGATAAAATTGAAATATACCTCATTACTTCGGTAGAAAATGACATGTCGTATTTGTGTACAAATTTTCTTCGTATCATCATTTTGAGCTCCTAGCGCCTTCCCTTGTTTAACTTCTAAAAAAGATCAAAATCTGGTACTCCGGTAGTAAATAATTTCTTGTATTTTTTGTATTAAGTTATTTCATTATTTTGTATTTGATAAATTAAGGGAACGACTTATTACCGCCAAAACCGGCCACTTTTGTCGGTAAGGAATAGTTTTCATAATTTGATATGATATTAATGAAAAGTAGTACAAGTAATTTACTACCGAAGTACTGCCGTAGATTTCTCAATTTGATCTTATTACGGAGTCAAGAATAAAATTACGGGTGTCGCTGATGTAAGCCTCTTTAGCGGCTATGGGTCGGGTACCACTTGGATGATGAATCACAGATGTTATAGTCCCAACTGACAACATTGATGAGATGAAATGATGATAGTCCTATTTCAATTTCAATTTATTTATTGCGTTTCATAATGTACAGTTCAGTTCTTACTACTAAAAGTCACTGTTTTATAATAGGTACACTATGAACCCTGTCGGGCATCGCAAAACAAAAAGTGGAACGGCAAGCGAGTTTTATGACATGCAGTTAGTTAATTTATACAAATATAAAATGAATAATTATTGTTCACAATTTTATTATTATAATTATTTAGTAAATTAATGTCAAGTTATAGCGTTAAAATGTCAATACTTTTTCGGGATCATTAATAATGTCAATTTAAATTAAAAATTTTATCGTTAAAATACTCGTCCAGTTTATAATATGGTTTATTCACTAAAATTAATTTTAACTTTTTTATAAATAGCGAATTCTTTTCCTCATTTCTAAGGCTGTCGGAAAGGGCATTATAAATTTTTATTGTCATAGCAAGCGGGCCAGACTTGAAAAGTTCTAGCTTGGAAGCGGGTGTTATTAATTGATTTTTCTTCCGTGTGGGATATCGCCTTGGAACGTCTTCCTTTTTTGTGTAAAAATTGGGGTATTTGCGTACAAATTTGCAGGCTTCTAAAATGTAAATACAGGGCAGAGTCAATATTTCGAGGTCCTTAAAATATGGCTGGCAAGTTGCTGTCCCTTTAATATTAGTGATAATCCGTATGCATTTTTTCTGAAGGATTAATAGTTTGTCTGCATCGGTGCTATTTCCCCAGAGTACTACTCCATACGTAAGCCACGAGTAGGCATACGCATAATAGGCGGTTGTCGCAGTTTTTATGTCCGTGGTTTTTTTAAAGTTCCCTGAGCGTGTTAGGGAATATATATAAAAGATGTTGATTATACCTAGTTTATAAAATATAAATACGTTGTTCAATAAGAATAAGTCACTTGCTGACTATATTAATTACATTTTCATGTTTAATACTACTAAATGTATTATTTCTAATTGTACACAAATATGTCACTTAAAGCATTAAGATAATTCCATCAAACATTAATTGATAATTTACATTTATACTCTTAGAAGTATTTTATACTTGAAATCAATATAGTCGTTGTCATGAGATATTTTCCATTATGACGTAACAGACGAAGGTAGGGCGAGTGGCAAATGTATGGCTCACTTTCTCGGTGTGACTCGAACAAGACAGACGTTCAGATAAGTATTATTGTATAATTTTAAACAATAATGAATGGTGCTATGATTAAGTAGATTTCAATTGTGTTTTTATAAAGTTAATAATAAAATATTGTTAAATATTATAGTGTAAATAATTTCGCAGTTCTGAAGTTCTTTATAATAAATAGCTGTGATGTGTTTAAAGTTGTTTCTTTATTCTTCTGATACTATCTTTATTTTAGTAATTAGAATCATATTTTCATAAATTTGTAGTTAACTTAACAAAACTCAAGTAGTTTCATTATAAATAAATAATATGAGAAGTCTTACATTTACATAATCTAACATCAGAAGTGGGATTCCAACCTGACTTAACTAATTTTTTTTTTCTCCTCCTCAGATCAGTTAAGACGCGCAGTCACCTTGTCCAACCGATTTCGTACCGACGTGTGCTGCTGCTTTTCGATCCTGACAAAAATGATAACGGCGCCGAGGCGTGGTGCACAAACATCGAGGTCCTCCGCATCAAGCTTGGATGGAGCAAGATTCAACTAGAGCAGCTAAAGCCGGTAAGGCCCATCAGGGCTCAGCTTTATCGTGATTTAAGAATTGGGAGCCAACAATTTTAAGAACTATAATTTTGCGTTGTACCCACCCGCTATCATCAAATTTTTTTATCGGTGAAGGTACCACTACCCACCCACACAAGAAAAAAAAAATCTCTAAGGAACTAACTAGGCCGTCTTGTATTCTGCAGATTATTGTGATTCTTACTGAGAATATGCTTGAGAAAAGTTCAATATTGTAAAATAAATTTTGGTTAAAAAAGTAATCTTACTTATAAGTCTAAAAATCATATAACGGTCGATCAGTGAAACATCCGACACCTATTTAGATAAGTTTTAAGTTTTTACCAACTTATTCAAAACAATTTAGTCTAAAATCCGTTTCAAATTATGATTATGCTTAAATTAATTGAACGATATATAAATGTGTCAGGATTAAATTGTATTATGTCAGATTGGCCGAACGGTTTATGGAATGACCAATTATCTATTAATATTAATGTACAAATATCGACTAGATATAAAGGGTCATACTAGGGTAATTTACCTTGTATACAGGTTTGATTGGATTAACTTGGTTACGGATAATGTGAGTGATTTTCTCAATGCATTTTTTGGCGGCGGCACTGATAATCATACCTTGAAGCACAATTACATCAATGATTTTTTTTTTCACGAAAATATGCATATGTTTTTTTTTACGAAGCAGTTAATATTACAGTAAAACAATTACCTAATTTTTTTCAAGTTTGGTGGCGTGTCCAGTCTTTTTTTTTCTGGGTTTGGCCATTTCATAAACGAAAATTTACAACTTTAAGAAAAATAACTAGTACTATTTATACTAAGCAGTATTTTTTCTATTTGATGACAATTTAATTCTTATATTTAGTGTCATATTTTATCACGGAGAAATTTGAAAAGGTCTGTCCGCCCAAATGGTAATATTTTGGTGGTATCCTAATAACATCTAGTTACTCCTATAGAAATGAATCTCAACGAACCATACTGCTATCGTTTAATTCCTTTAGTTGGTTGCTTGCGAGCAGCAGTGAAAGAAATGAGTCACCACGTTCAGGTTTTCCGCGAAAAAAAAATGCAGTACATATTTCCGTAAACAAGGGACAGAAATTTTCCAATTTTGGTTTCACTGTTTCAAGACTTATCTGACTAAGTATGTGTTGTGATATATTTAAATAATACACATGTAAGTTATGTTTCTTTAATTATATAGTCATGAAGAGCTGGTTCCTAATAGTGTACAAAAAAAAAAATTTTTTTGACGTGATTTTACTTATGGTGGCTTTAGTGGTGTTCTACTAATCATCAAAATTGCTAAGTAGCATTAAAGTTGGTTATTCTCAGAATTTTAGTATTTTAATGTAAGGTTTATAGTTTTTAGAAATAAAGTAAGCTAGTAATTCATTTAATATGAAGCTGATATTATTATTTCCAGCTAGTGATTCTTTGATACATTGTTAAGTAGTCAAAACTAGAATAATGTGAAATTTAATTGTGTTAAATGAAAGATATTTTTTTGCAAACTTGTTATGTGGGTTTGAAATATCAATTGAAACTAATACAATACTAAATAATTATAAAAAATATTAGTAAATTTTCGCATTTAAAGTGTTATACATCAATTTATAAGTCATGAGTTGTATGTAATTTTGGTGTCCGACCAATTTTTGTGGCTCTAATATAATAAAAACCCTCGGGATTTATTATAAATCTCTAATGCTGTATATAACAAAAAACATGTCTCTTTTACATGAATATATAATATTGCTTAAAAATCCAGAAACAATATTTTCCACCAAAATTTGGTGACTAAATGAATCGATTTTCAAGCGAAGCGTAGGTACTTTTTAAATGAGCTACTAAACACCTATCATACTGATAGCTACAAGTAAATATGTTCTATATTTAACTCTTCAATTCTACATTAAAATATTTATTTGAAATTAATAAATAGAAAACAATAAATTACATATATTTTAATAGATAAGTAATAAATTTTTTTATCTCTATTTTATACCATCGCAATAGAATAAAATCTCTTGGGATTTATTATAAATCTCTAATGCCGTATATAACAAAGAATATGTCTCTTTCATATGAATATATAATATTGCTTAAAAATCCAGAAACAAAATTTCGTGAATAAACGTAATTGTTAAAATCCATCCATGTACAAAAGGAATCGATTTTCAAGCAAAGCATAGTTACTTTTTTGAGCTACTAAACACCTATCATACTGATATGTGAGTAGCTATGTTCAATAGTTAACTCTTCAATTCTACATTAAAATATTAATTTGAAATAAATAATTAGAAAACAAAAAATTACATATATTTTAATACATGTTATAAAATTTTTTTTTCGCTATTTTATATCATCGAATAGGTACAGTGACTACCTAGATTAATTTTATTTTTCCCACAAATTTTGACTTTCTTTTGCTGAGTACCTACAGAGTACCAATTTGTTTTATGTTATTCTGTACTGCTTTGATTATTTATATAAATACTTCCACCTAGGTGACGTAGTAACAATAGTTGCTGGAATAAGTATTTGAGTAAGAAACTATTTCTTTTTTTAAACGATATGTATTTTCAAAACATTCAATTACAAGTATTAGACTATACTTATAGCAATGAGTAAATATTTGTATTGATTATTGCCAAATTACTAGTCTACAACATAAAGTATCCGAAATAATTTTTAACAAATTTCTAATTATCTACCCATGCTGAATAAAAAAAAAATTACAAGTAAACGAGATTTATTCGTTTAAATTTTTGCGATATTCCGAATTTAATGATCTTACCCTCCCTGAACTTGATAAAATTCAAAATTCAAATGTTTATTTAATATAGGTTGCTCAGAACACTTATAATTTGCTATACATATGTTATTTACAACAGAAAACTTGTTGACGTTAGTAATTTACTTATGGCTTAGTTTAACGCCGCTTCCAAAGCGGAGTGCAGAAGAAGCGGTAACAAACTGCACAGCGCATTTTCTCCAATCGACATCTACTTCCAATTATAACCCTAAAAACTTGATATGTGGACTGAGTATACATTGTCCTAATTATGTCAAATGAAAAATATATTTAAATTCAATTGGTAAACCTTTAAAAAAAATTGAGTAAATAAATATCATCTTAAAAAATATTATGTACAGAATGTATTAAATCCAATAGTCATATTTATTTACAAAATTGCTTTTACTTAGTTGGCATCGAATGTTTTAAAAGTATTATGTTTAGTTAAAGTTATCTGCATTACTAAGTGATAAAGGTGTTAAAAGTGAAAAATTAATTATATTTTATAGAAAATGTCTCCAGAATATGTAAACGATCCCGACTTTTCTTACATTAGTGGTGATGTGATATTTAGTAAGTAAAAGTGTTCCATATCACATACAAAAAAAAGCTTAGTCTTGCTATTTTAATGAAAACATAAAACACCAGGATAAAAGCTGGGCCTCGCATTTTTGTAGCAATCCGTGTGCTACAGACTTAAGAAATTGTTTGTATGGCAAAAAAAAGTAATTTTTTTTTGCTATAAAAAAAGACGGTTATTTTAATATTTATAAACAGTTTTGTACCCAGTACGTGAAAATAAAATATTTAACATGAAGATTTGAAGTCGAAATTTGAAGACCAATGCAAAGACTAAAATTGCATTGTTGTTGTTATTGTCGATTAAACCGAGTATCGAGCGTTGTTCTATAAAGCAGAAAGTATACTTATCGTTGTTGTGGTCGGCAATGCCAAATACTTTTGTTGTTGTTTAATACTGCTGCGTATATAGTAATTATTGTTGTTGTTGAATAAAATAAAGCAGAAAATACTTGCTTTTGTTGTTGCTGGATAAAATGATAGTTTTTTTTTATCCAAATTGAAATGAAATGAAACGAAATAAAATAGAATGAATTAAAATGAAATTAAGTGAAATGAAATGATATTAAGTGAAATGAAATGATAATTATTGCGTTAAATGTGGTTCAAACAATAGTGGTGCAATATAGTAGTTTCATACATTAGTCATTTCTGACATGCAAATAAAAAAATAATAATGAGAATATACATAAAAATAAGTTTTTTTTTAAAATTAATAGTAGTCAATGTTTATCTAAATGTTCTTTGACAATATAGTAAAATGTTTTGAGCAACCGATGTAACAATGTACGTTTAAAAACTTTGTATGGATGACTGTCTGGATTTTTTTAGAAATTTAAAATAACATATTTATTTAATGCCTTTTGGTAACGTATTAGATATTCTTTTTGCCATAGTGCAAATGGAGTTAAACATAGTAGTTTTCATTGAAGGAAGCAGCAATATTTGAGAATTTCTTTTGCTGTACCTACTTGGAAAGTTTAACTAGTTTTAAACAATTTGGAGTTTGATTTGTTTTAAGTAAACACATTTCATATATGTACAACCATGGTGAACTTAACAATGTTTTTTTTTAAATGGCGGCCTAGAATATTTGTGATACAAAATCCTATATGTTGCGATTAATAATATAAAATCTTTAACATTTAGTGTAACTATTGCTTTCAAATGAACTTTGTACTTTTGTCATTTAACAGGATGAATTTTGTTAAGATAAATTGCTAAGATTACTTGAGGGCAGCCAAATACTTAGATACTGTTTTTCTTGTGTAATCCTATCGATACACTGTGTACTTTTGTTGCTTTGAACTTGTTTACAATGGTCAGAACAAAGTTTGGTCATTTGATGTAACTATTGTATTGGTTATTTTTATATTTCTTTTGACGAACTTCGAGAACGAAGTACGTGTCAGATTGGCCGTGTTAGGGAATATATATAAAAGATGTTGATTATACCTAGTTTATAAAATATAAATACGTTGTTCAATAAGAATAAGTCACTTGCTGACTATATTAATTACATTTTCATGTTTAATACTACTAAATGTATTATTTCTAATTGTACACAAATATGTCACTTAAAGCATTAAGATAATTCCATCAAACATTAATTGATAATTTACATTTATACTCTTAGAAGTATTTTATACTTGAAATCAATATAGTCGTTGTCATGAGATATTTTCCATTATGACGTAACAGACGAAGGTAGGGCGAGTGGCAAATGTATGGCTCACTTTCTCGGTGTGACTCGAACAAGACAGACGTTCAGATAAGTATTATTGTATAATTTTAAACAATAATGAATGGTGCTATGATTAAGTAGATTTCAATTGTGTTTTTATAAAGTTAATAATAAAATATTGTTAAATATTATAGTGTAAATAATTTCGCAGTTCTGAAGTTCTTTATAATAAATAGCTGTGATGTGTTTAAAGTTGTTTCTTTATTCTTCTGATACTATCTTTATTTTAGTAATTAGAATCATATTTTCATAAATTTGTAGTTAACTTAACAAAACTCAAGTAGTTTCATTATAAATAAATAATATGAGAAGTCTTACATTTACATAATCTAACAAGCGCGTACGTAAATGATTTTAATTTGGTTACAATTTTATCAATATGGGCTTGCCAGTTTACGCTTGTGTCCAACACTATTCCAAGCAATTGAAAGGTGTCTACACTGTCAAGTTTTTTTCCATCATAACTATAGTCGATATTTAAAGGAGATTTTTGATAAGGTCGAAATTCAATTATTTTAGTTTTCTTAAAGTTAATTTCCAGATTATGATCGGATAGCCACGATACAGTTGAGTCAATTATTTGGGTCAGTTTTTGGTTATCTGGTGGTCTAAAGTTATATCAGATGTCTTTGGGCACATTGAAACATCTCATAGCAATGTTGGCCACTTACATAAACAAACATACATTTTTAATCTGGCCGGAAACGTTTGTTTGTAAGACAACCATTTAGTAACATAAGGTTTGCTAATGAGATCAATACAAATTAGGTGGTTCTATAACTCACCGGTAAAGTAACCTTCACGCAGACGTCCAACAGATTGGCTGGGAGACCTGATAACACCCACGGCATTCTACTACAATCTACACCACATCATTAGCAATCAATTATTTTCTTTAGTATCTAGTTAATGCAAGTTTATTTAGAGATTGATTTAACTAATTTTCAGTAAATTATAGCCTATGTCACACGTAGATAAATTAGCTTTCTGTAGGTGTAAGAATTCAAAAAATCGGTCCAGTAGTTTCGGAGCTTATTAAATGCAAACAAACCAACAATCAAATATTTTCTTTTTATAATAGATAGGTAATTCATAATCGATATTTAATCAAAAAAGAAAATGGAAAGTGGTAAAAAGTATAATAACTTTCCTTTTCTTTCTTGAGTTGATTATCTACGACGATAGAAATGAGAATTCCTGCAAAGTGTTTCCTGTAATAATTGCTTGGAAGATATATCTTACTGTAACTACTTACTACGTACTACCTTCTAGTTCTCAGTTAGTCGAGTAAAAAAAGCTTCCAGAAGCTAAGAGAACCTTCCTTCATTTAAAGCAAAGACAATATAATACTAACGTAGTTAAAGTCATCCGAAAATAAAGTTTAAGACGCAGGACCTAGGTCACCCAGGTATCTAGGTCACGCGGCCTATCGGCGGGTATCTTGGTACTATATCATACAACTCCGAGTTGAATAAATGGGCATTGAATACGATATGGCAAGTTTTGTTCAAGTCTCTTCACCCAAACCCCAAACTTCGGTGTTATTCGCAATTGAATAAACACCTCTCTGATTAAGTTTGAAACTTGTAACTGTGATGTTGTTTTGTCTTGCATTGTTTATTGAATACATTAAAATAGTAAACGTGTGGTGTAATGCTTTAACGTTTCTTAATAAATAATATTAACACACCTCACATTTTAAAATCGGTCAAGCCTTTTGGCTACTGGCGGTCAGAATATAACAAATGTATTTAGCAAACATACATTTGTGTGAAAATCATCATCTACCGTCTAATTTTCAGTTAGTCAAGTAAAAGAAAAGCTTCCAGAAGCTTAGAAAACCTTCTTTAGTAAAAGTCGTCCGAAAATAAAGTTCAAGACGTATGACCTAGGTCACCCAGGTTATCTAGGTCATAGGTCACACAATCGCACGCTTGAACAATCTTGGTACTATATCATACAACTCCAAGTTGAATAAATGGGCACTGAATACGATATGGCAAGTTTTGTTCAAGTCTCGCCAAACTTCGGTATTGTTCGCAATTGAATAAACACACAGGTTGTATGTGAAACTTGTAACTGTGGCGTTGTTCTTGTCTTGTATTGTTTATTTTAATGTACTATTGATTTTTTTCACTTACCTATTCTATCCCACTGCTAGGCAAAGGTCTCCCCCATTTGTTCTTCTCGGTGGAGTACTTTACATGCCTCTCGGTTCTTCGGACCAATATAATTCAAATATAATAGTTTATAAACATCACCAGCATAATAATAAGTATCATCCTACACATTGTCTCGTCACTCATATGTATACATAGGGTCCTGCAGAATATCAGCGCTGCAGTGTTTTGTGCTGCAGCTTTATGCTGAGTGGGTCCCTTTTGGCAACCTCTGCGACACTCTTTGATTATTAGTGTAAGTAGTATATAAGTAGTCTTTTATATTGAAAAAATTATAATATATTATTTTAAGTTTTAATTATTAAGATTACAATATAAGATTGTTTTTTTTTCTTACTCTTTTGTTTTGTGTCGCATTGTGTGAGTAGCCAATAAAGTTATTTTCATTTCATTTCATTTCCTTCCACTCCTCCCTTTTCTGCGCTGCTATTGGTTATATAATTTTAATTATTTATTCAGCCGAGCTCAGTGTTATATACCTATGTTTTTACTTATAAAATATTTAATACTTAAGAAGCAGCTAATACATTCTATGTATTATCCTTTCCTAAACCAGCTTTGAAGTGGTCAATGGGCTAGCTTTTCTTTAACACGCTTTTATTAGTTTCACTTGTATGTAAGAAAATCTTGGAATCTTAATGTGACCCACTTCCCGGTCTTCGATTAGGATGAAATTTTGCACACGCTCTGAGTTCTGATGACAATACATGACTAGCGTGCTAAAAGCGTGTTTTTTAAACTAATTATAAATTATTTATTATCTACTTTGTTTACATTACTTTATTGCCCCATTTCCAATATGTCGTTTAAACAACAAATTTACAATACCCCTCATTTTGCACTAGGGGTTACATTTTGAAATATAGCAGCTCAGTAAATAAATTATGCTAGGGGCGGCCATCCATCAATGTATGAAGACAATTTCTCATGTTGCTGAGCCGTGATCGATCGTGCAGGCATTCATTAGTGGACACTAGTGGGAGTTTTCACCAGGAATTAAAAATACCTTTCAAAGTGTTGAGTGAAATTAAAACGAACTTTTCAAAATTATTTTTTTGACCGTTCTTCTGCTATGGGTCGAGAATGAAATTATAGATGTCAAATTTGTTGTTTGTTTGTTTTTCGTATGTGTAAGTGGCCAACACTGGTGTCAGATTTTTCAAGCTGCCTTAAGGCATCTGACATAGCTAAACGACTGACATCAATGATGACAGCTGGGACCAACGGCTTAACGTGCCTATAGAAATATATAGAAAAATTTCAAATTGTTTCCTCACACTAGGTGAGGCGCATTTTTACACTTATATATATTTTTCATATAATGCGTATATTTTATGATTTGTGACTGAGCTTTTAAGAGGCTAGGAAGTCTCCATCATCATCAAACAAATCAAATCTCCCTAAATATGCGATTTCAAAAATTTGTTTGATCCTTTGATTAAACTAACGTGAGATAAAGACATTATTAAAATACGTAACAACGGGTTACTCACTGGCCGACATGTTTCAACCTAATCCGGAGGTCTTCCTCAGGGCGAATGTGAATTGAGACGCGCGCACGGTGTCGTCCCAATACGCGCGTCTTAATTCACATTCAAACAATTTGTGATTGTTTGATCCTCTTTTATCAATGACATCCAACCATACATCCATTTTTTTAAAGTGAAAACTTCTTTCACGGCTCTGAGCAGTTTTTGTGATAGGGAAAAAATGTTAAACTCGCGATAGATCACGTGACCGACGGATTTGCACGTGGAAAATTCGTAAGACGGCGCAGGGCGCTTGCGCGAATATGCGTGTGTTGTCATAACAACCTGAGTTGTAGATGTGTCAAAGTGTAAAATATTCCTGTTATTTATATAATTTATCAATAAAATCATGACGCAATCACTGAAAATCGATGTGCGACAGGCTTAGATCATATAAATCCTAAAAGCGTTGAAAAAACGAATGTCCAACTGATAGTCGGTCGCGCACACACACACCTATCAATTTGACGGGTTTTTGAGGGCATAAATTGACAGGACGCGTGAGATGACACAAAGCTGTCACGCACACACCTGTTATTTAATCATTGAAATAAAGGCATGACGGTGTCTAGAGAGTATACAGTCAAAGGCATAGATATCAGAATATTTACTAGGTGTCAAAGGCGACAGGTTCTTATTACTACGATCAGTGTTTAAGAATAAAAACAAGTTAAAAGAAATGTAATTTTCAAGCAAAAACAAGATGCGTTGTTTTTATTAATTTGCCGCCTTTTTCCAGTCTCATCTTTCGTGAGCCAGACTCGGTATTAAATTTTAGGTGATAGTATTTAAGTTTTCGGAAACGTTTCACTCCCGGAGTGCAACACGTCGTTTCTTTTTTTATTTAGCTATTCAGGTTCTACTGCTGGGCAAAAGCCTCCTCTTTCTGTTTCCACCTACATACATTTGTTAACCCTAAAACACAAATCCCTTTTGCGCAGTCATGTATGAAGAAACTGCCTCACAGCATTATTAAGCCCAACCTAAATACCTCCGAGTACAAGTAGGCTAATTTGCACATACTAATTGTCGAGCGAAGCCGCGTGGGCGCGTGAGTCAACCTCCATCCATCATATCAGACACCTAGCAAAGGGAGCCAGATTGAATGGGCTTCTCTACATAGGGAAAACTTTGATTTCACAAGCACGTTTTAGTAAGTAAGTGATATACTTGATATTGAATTGATTCAGGCATTACTTTGCGGAAATCAAAGATACATGCACTTTGAGTTAAATTATTTTGTGTGTGTTATTTTATTATTCTGGTGGCGGAAGCACACAAAATAATTTAACTCAAAGTGCATGATATACTTGATCAAGAAAAACTTTACAGTGTAAACTGCTCATCTTAAATTGTCAAAGCGATTTGATTCGCGGGTCGAAAAGAGTCCTTCCTTTTGACAATCTTGCAAGTCTAATTTGAAGGATTTAGGGTATGATTGGTCAAGCTTAAAATTGTTTTGATTTGTCGAAACATATGAAACTACCAATAGTTTTGATAAGTTAGAACTTTTTGTAGACTTGACTAATCAGGAACTTTACATAGTTTAGCGAAATGAAACGTTATTAGGTAACATTTGACAAACTTGTACAAAAATGGGTGATAAAAATTCGCTTGACGAATCAAAACAATTTTCAGGCTTGACCAATCATACCCTAAATCATTTGAAGCACTTACCCTTTTCTGTACTTGTGTAAGTCGGATCATAATGCAATGTTATTGCATTATGCATGTACTCGTACTGTCAATCGCCCATCTACATATAATGTATTCTGTACCCATAATAAAAGCTTGTCACAAAAATAAAATTCTAGATAAATTAAACTTATTTTTCCTTGTCAGTGGCAGGTCTTTATCGGTTGCGGATTTACAGATTTGCCATCACCATTTTGTTGACGGGGGTGCCAGCGCAAAACCCTAGGCACGTGCCTAGTTTACCTTAGAGCTAAAACCGCCTCTGTGCACCGTATTAGTTTACGGGTATTTTTTAAGGGTTCGTTTCTGCCAAAGATTTTCCTTGCGTCAGCAGCCGTGGTCAGCAGTCACAGCGGAGCTGTGCTAAGTTGCATTGCAAATACTTGCAAGTCTGTGTGACACAGTCTGTTTGGCTCAAATCAGCCAAGCGGTGTGTGAAGAGGATGTGTAGCGGACTTTTTTCACAGCGAATTTTTCGACTGACAATGACACAAACTAAACACGAGAGCTAGACCATTCCCATCAGAGCTGTGCTGCTTGGCTTGGAATATGGTAGATTTTTATAGCACGCCGTTTCCGCTCACTAAAACAGCTCTGCAGGCCTATTTGCTAACTTTTGACAACTATGGTGTACAACGTTTTGATGGTCACTACAACATATATTACGATTGCAAGATTACGGCATTCGTATTATAGATAGACTCTCTTTATTTAAGGTAGAAGAGAAGAAAAAGTTATACAACGTGGAAGGGACATACCCGTAATAAATCGAACCACGGACTATACTAGATCATTTTTGTAAAATGAAATTAAAATTACATCAAAGTGTTGTACACAGTAGTTTTCAAAAGTTAGCAAATAGGCCTGCTGGTAATAAAGAGATTTATAGATTATATTATACGTAGATACTTATGTATAGGTACCTATATTGCCCTTAAACCGCCATTGCCTGGCGAAACCAGTAGGGTATTGCGAAATGTTTACACAATCCTGCCGTGTCTACTATGATGGCGTGCTGCGTCGTGCATCTTCAATTCATCGCACCCTATTGAACAAATTCGTATATTTCCAGCATTGGTTTCATATAAAAAGTTGTTCATTCTTACGGGCTGATTCACCCCTCTTAGGGAAGGTAAATTAACTTTACGGAACCGACTTGAAAGAGTCAACTTGTACATACCGGGTACAAGTTGACTATTTTCTAGATGGTTCCGTCCGTTATTTCATAGTAAGTGCGATCTGATCGGCCAATGTGTATGGAAGGGCGATATTTTTTTTTTGATTTTTTAGCTAAAATGTTTTTAATTTTTATGGAGTTTATTATCAGCTAAGAATTTGGCTAATATTTAAAAGTCACCAATAAGTAATACTTACCTAAACACCATTAAGTACTCTCAGAAGATACCCGATAAAGTTTTCACCTCAATTTCAAAGAATTTTACCTTCCGGCTTAGTATTATGTCCCGGAGTATGAATTAAACATTATTTGCGCCTCTGTTTGGACCGAGTCCATCCACCATCATTGTCTAACTTCAACAAAGAGCTACTGTTCGCTCGCTTTTCATACTTTAATCCTTAATTTTATTGTAATAGAGTTTACAATGTACAGTGCGGTCGCCAGCGCCGGGCCTAGCTTTTGTTTAGAGTGGAGTCATTGTCTTTTGGCGCCCATTGATCATCAACGAGCAAAGACTAAAACTCAAAAGGTTTTGTCGAAAACAGGAAATAATATAGTAATCAGACATACGTTTCCCAGTTAATGCCAAGCCCTGAGCAGCTGGTGTATTCAGATGAGTTACCGGCACGGTATAATGTGCTAGCTAATTTTCTTCAGATAAAAAAAATTCTACAGGTTTTCTCTGATTGTAACAGAAGAATCCTATTCCATGCGTCTTGTTCTTCTAGTATTAGTTAGTGTTTAATTGTAAAAAATATAGCCGTTTATTCCACATAATATATCTCATAGTAGCACTAATGAATGTTTGACAAAAATATCTCCCTTTGTCGTTGTATATGGCATTTTGACGCCCCTTATTACACTATTGCCCAGAGCAGTCGGTCTACTCAGTCTACTGTAGGGTTACCACTGGTGTGCTTTGTTTTTAACCGCAGCCCGATTCTGAACAAAGGCCCTCAATAGCTTCACAGCGCTGTATGTTGGCCTCCAGGGAGCCGCGCTGATTGGATGCACCGCGCGATAAACGCGAGTTACTGTTATGCGGTTAATATGAGGTTTAGGGAGAGTAGGTACATATAGTAATTGTATATACATAGGTACTGTTTATCTTCCCCATTTACCTACATATACTAACAGTGTGTTCCTACTGACTTTTCCTTAAAGGGGTGACCAAATGAACAACTTTTCTGAAGGGGCGAATTCTGAGAACGTAAAAAAAAAATATGGTCGGCCTGACATTTGTATTTAAATGTCACATTTTTTCTAGTTTTTCTTTCGATTTCTACTACTTATTATTTTTTACAGGTATCTGTTTGCAGTTTTGGAGGTATTCCATGATTAGCGATGCGACGGTTAGGATTAGCGACAGACAGTTATAAAACATACTTAAATATTACAGAATGAATAATTATATAATCTGACATACATAACAAAATCGTACCAATGTTTACGATTTTTGCAGGACTAACTGACGATTCGGGCAACAAATATTCCGACAGGCAGTCCGAATTGACACTTTTTATTTTTAATATTTTTTTCACTGAGCAGCTGGTACATTTTACGTTTATTAGTTGCTCCCAGGCTTCTCTGCCGAAGGTGGCAAGATTTTCTGAATAATTTAAAATTCACTAAGTGAGGAAGTATGTATTTTAAGAACATTTTCGTTATAAACCCCCGTTTACACTCACACCGCGAGTTGATAATAGCATGCATGCTAAAACTTAGAAGCTTTGCGGATAATCCGCCCGTAATTATAGCGGCGCATGGCTGAACGAAATTGTGGCGACAAGCTTCACTTTCTGTGGCCTGTGGCTTTTTAAGCGCTTGTAGCTGTTATAAATTTTTGAATAATGCTATTTTTGTGCTAAATATTTGAAACAGAGACCGATTATCTGCTACTGTGTGGTGCAAACCGTACTGCTTTGGTATGCTAGTCTTTTGAGGTTCTCAAGGGGGTGGGGTTAAATGATTCAGCTTTATTTTAAGTGTGTGCGTTTAACTAGTTTATTGACGTTTGTGAAAAACACAAATTAACAGTTGTTTTTAGTATACACTCCTCTTTACTGTGACACACCGCGAGTTTATAATAGCATGCATGCTAAAACTTAAAAGCTTTGCGGATAATCGGCGCGTAATTATAGCGGCGCTTGGGCGGAATGAAATTGTGGCGACACCCTTCACTTTCTGTGGCCTGTGGCTTTTTAAGTGCTTGAAGCTGTTACATATTTTTTAAATAATCTTTTTTTGTGTACAATATTTGAAAAAGAGATACAGATTAAATATTACTTGTGTGATGGCATCCGTGGCACTTTGGTAATACGACAGTCTTTCGAGGTTCCGGATGGTAAAATGGTTCTGTGTTGTGTAATGGCACCCGTGACGCTTTGATTTGCTAGTCTTCCGAGGTTTCGGGAGGTAAATGGTTCTGCTTTATTTTGATAAAAGTGTGTGTTTAAGGAAGTGTTCACCTGGTTTATTTATGTTTGCGCCAACCACATACTAGCTAGCCCGTCGACTTAATAATAATCCTTAAGAATGAGAGTAAGAAACTTTTACTCGTTTTTAAGATACAATTTTACGATTTGCTCAGGTAAATGATAGGCGGCACATATTTATTAACGAGTAACTTACTTTTAAGCCACAATGAAACGCGATAAGCTTTTACGTATTGAAAACTTATTTTATACCCATTCTCTAGATGGACTAACCTCGTTGGAAGCAGTAAGCACATTTTTTTCTTGCTCTTTAGTCAAATGTAAAATTTAGTCAGCGAATAAGTTATTCTGTATAATAACAATGTTTTCATCATATGTCGGTATGTCGCTGTAAAGGGGAGTACCCTTTACAGCGACATACCGCGAGTTCATAATAGCATGCATGTTCAAACTTAAAAGCTTTGCGGATAATCCGCCCGTAATTATAGCGGCGCTTGGGCGGAACGAAATTGTGGCGACAACCTTCACTTTTTGTGGCTTGTGGCTTTTAAAGTGCTTGGGTGCTGCAATATTTCATTAATAATTTATAGGGTCGAGCTCCTGCAGTGGAGATTAGAAGGACCTGATGATGATGATGATGATGAATTTATATTTACGTCTTGTTTTTTTACGGGATAGACACTTCAATGTAATGTAAGATAGAACAGTATATTTAGAAGTCAGTAGTTTAATATGCAAGACAATATAGATAAAATAAAGGAATCGGAAATGGTTTACAATAAATTAACCTTTTAATAACAATCCCGCAGCTTATACACATTCACTTAATAGACTTTTACGTACTGCGTGGGAAGATATGCAAGTAGCACATGTTACGGAAAATGGCGAGCAAGGAAGGTGTCTTATATTAAAACAATGTTTTCGTTCATTATACACCCCCCTTCCCACAGATAAACCCCGTCTTCATAATAGCATGCTGCATGCATGCTGAAACTCGAAAGCTTTTGCGGATATCCACCCATAATTATTGGGCGGCGCTTGGGCGGAACGAAATTGTGGCGACAACCTTCACTTTCTGTGGCCTGGGGCTTTTAACGTGCTTGGAGATGCAATATTTCATTAATAACTAGCTGATGCCCGCGACTTCGTTCGCGTGGACTTTATGACTCCGGCGTATTAATATACCTCAATACGAACTAAACATACATAAGAAAATACTTGTGACTTGTAGCAATGTAATTAAATGTATGGCATTGCATTGGCTGTTGCTAAATACTGGAGGAATGAAATATAGGATTCTTTTAGACTTTTTGAGCCACCGACACTATAAGAAGAAGACTAATATAGCTAGCTCCAAGTCAGCTTGCGCTACTTCACCAAACTTTGAGGTATGGGCAGAGTGCCCTTAACCTATCGCACATCTCCAAAGGGCCTTCGGGAGGGACGGACCTCGGCTTTAGGCGTTGCCTGTGCGTTCAAGGCTTGGAGAAACAGCAAACTCTAATGTGTTGTCGTATGGGCTGAAAACTACGTTGTCAAAAGGGGGACCGTTGCCGCTGGGCGGTCACCAGTAATATGAGCTAATCGTACTCTACACACTCTATCCCAGTGGAAAGTGTGACTCTGTAAAATTGTCGTTATAAAATTTTACATGGTAGTGTATTAGATGTTCTAAATCTTCGGTTTTTTACCTCAACAAAAATACTAATCAGGCTGAACAACTTTTGCTACAGCGTCATTTTTATATTTCCTATAGTTTACCTGGACCATTATGGTTCTGCGTCAGATGTTCCAAATCTTCAAATTAAATACCCCAACAAAAAATGCTCATCAGGTTGAATAACTTTTGCTAAGGCGTCATTTATGTATTTCTTATAGTTTACCTGGACTATTATGATTCTGCATGAGGTGTTCCAAATCTCAGAATTTTTATACCTTAGCAACAATACTCATCAGGCTTAACAACTTTTGCTAAGGCTCCATTTTTAAATTTCCTATTGTTCAGCTGGAACATTATAATGCTGCATCAGGTGTTCCATTTTTAAAAATTATTTCTACCTTATATGTTGCCCCGGCTTAGTAACCATACAGCAAAAAAGTTTCATTCGAATACGTCCAATATTTCCGGAGATAATCGTGATCATACATTCAGACAGACAGACAAGAAATTCTAAAAAAAATTTTTTGCTTTCTATTATTCTTTTTAAGTGTCCCTCTATCTATTTCAGTCAAAAATACAAAATGTACATACAAAATATTTTTACTGTTTTATTAGGTATATGTAGATTTTGAATTCACGTCTTGATTTTTTAATGAATAGACACATCAATGTATGTAATATGTTAGTTAGAACAGTATATTTAAAAATGAGTGTTTATAATATATAACACAATGTAGATAAAATAATACAGTCAGAAACGTTGTACAAAAAATTAATATATTAATAACAATGAAGCAGTTCATACCCATTCCCTTAATAGACTTTTACGTACTGCATGGGAAGATATGAAGTTAGAACATGTTATGGAAATGCCGAGCGAGGAAGGTATTTTATATTACAGCAACGTTTTCATTATACACCCTATTCCCTTAATTATGCTACCATTGATACACAACGAGTTCATAATAAACTCGGGATGTATCAGGGGGAGCATGCATGCAAAAACTTAAAAGCTTTTATGGATAATCCGCCCTTACCTTAATTATTGGGCGGCCTTAGGGCGGAACGAAATTGTGGCCAAAACCTTGACTTTTTGTGGCCCGAAGCTTTTATAGCGCTTGTAGACTGTTATTCTTGGATAACTGCTACTTTTTGTGTTTGATATCTGGAATAGAAATACAGGTAAAGGTTTGGATTACCACAATGGTAGCTTGCGTATCACATAGTTAATAGCATAGATTTAAAAAAAAAGTATGGTTAACAGTAATATGATTGTCTTCCATTTCGACAAAACTTCCATTTTAGACGAACCATTATAAAAATGTGTGTATAATGTATGTGTTAATGTTGTATGTTTCTTAAATCATTTATTCATTTATTGTTGTGTAGGATTCTTATTCTTCTTAAAGTGCCTCTCCAACTAGTGAAGGTCAGCAATCAGGTGGTACAGTCCTCCCTGTTCTTGGCTTGCCAGAACAGCTCAGCCGCTTACCCGGTCCACTGCCTGATGTTTCGAACCACGACTTCCATTTTCCTCCCACTTTTTGTTTTCCAGCAACTTTACCCGTCATTACTAGCTGTAGGAGGTCATACCGTTGGTGTCGGAACACATGTCCAAGGTAGGAGATTTTAGGCTTATTTTTGTGTAGGCTACTTGGTTTTGAAGAAATACCATAGACTTCGTTTGGAAATTTAGCCTATGTTTTCTAATAAACGAATAAAGTATTTAAATAATTCTTGGCATCAACAAGATTATAAAGGTAGTCTTTAGCATAATGGTCGAAAGAAATGAATATTTAATTCCAAAATTATAATATATAAAATCCGAAAATCAGAGCTTCAAAATTCAGACAACTTTTAATTCCAACTGGCATCTATTTAAAAGATAATAATATCATTTTAGGCAAAGGCTGCAAGACCTTTCGGTGTAAATTATTAGATTAATATTTTGCAAATCGGTATTTTCTTGGATGACACTAAGTTATGAAATCATGGTATGGGCAAATTTAGGCGGTTCGCACCATGGCTAAATAAATACCATAGTGGAATACAATAAACATATAATAGTAAATACGAAAGAGGCTTTAGTTAGATTTCCAGCACGGGCAAACACTAAAAATATCTGTGGCTAGTCCACGCTGGTCTGGGAGATAAGGAAAAACATAGAATGTACTAGCTGCTTCCCTTCCCGCTTTCCGCGCAGATCGTAAAAGCCAATCCAAAAAGAGGGAATGGGCGTCAGGAATCATGTCAGTAGGCGATGCGGCACACGTCCCAATACAGCTTGGTTAAAATATCAATGGTTTGAGAAATATAAGGCTCTCAACATTTGAAAGAGCTCATTAATATAACATTGGACGGTGCGCCGCGCCGTGCGGTGCAGTGGGCGGAATTACACGTCACTGCGTCTGTGACGAAACCAAAGACAAAGTCTAAACGAAACATGCCGTTCTCTATGATAAACGTAGTAAAACTATAACGAGTTTTGTAAATTTTATTATTTATTAGACAGCGGGTCTCAATTTTAGCGGTGGACCCTGCTAAACAACTATTTCAAAATGTAAAAAAAACTGTGGTGGATTATTATTACATTTGAATTTTTCTTCATAATGTCCAGTATTTTCGTGAAGCCCTTAAAGACCTCTATGGCTCCAAATTGCATTGACAGCTATTTTATTCTTTATTCTTAAACAATAGCTGTGTGATTTATTACAGCTGTTCTTAAAGTGTCCTTTGTTGAGGAGTAAATTCACATTTTCATGTCATTATCTATACCCTAAACTCTACCATACCTAGGTATGTTAAAATGTTGTGTATGAGTTTAGTTGAGGTAAATGCGTCAAATAATCGGCCTGCAGCCAACACTTATGAAATTCTTTTCAAGGTATTACTGTACTATGTCGTCAACCTGTCTGCCGATGCGAAAGCCCTGCAATCATCTTCAACGGCAAACCGGTATTTATTCACAAAGTAACAAATAAACGTAAATATTTTCGTTATCCATTTATCTCCTTCGTGTATGATAATGAACGAGGACTGGGAATTTTCAGTCTGCCTAATGACATCTGAAGCAAGCCGAAAATGCTTTATGTTGGCTAGAACTAAATGCTTAACGAACCTTACTCTCGAATATGCAAAGGCATCTTAGATGAATCTTTACTAAAATCATTCTCAAGTCTTATTTTGTCACTGTCTAGATAATCTAGCAAGACAAAGACAGATGTAAGATTATCACTGGTTAAAGTTATTTTGAATATTCGAGGTTTACAGGCATATACTAGTGACACAGCCAACCAGTTCTAGTCTCTTGTTTTTTTCTTTCATTGCAAGCGGGTGGTTTCGTAGGACTTCAGTTTCAAAGTTCTGTTTCGCATCGATTGGAGACCTAACTCGCCGTAATCTCATAGGTCATTCTATTTTATCGCATGGCCACCACTGTTACTACAGTCTTTGTCAATCCTTCCCCTCATCTAAGTATTTTTTTCGGTTCACGTCATGCAGTAATGTCTTAGATTGCAAAGGTTTTACGTATATCTTTTTAAGTATATCCGGAACCGCGGATGGTATACAAATATGCGTGAAAAGGTAGTACTAGCAACTGCCTGCGCTGGGAATCAAACAAAGAGCCTAGATATGGACTGGCGTATAAATCACTGCGCTATGGCGGCCCTCAGTAGTCTTAGTCAAACCGGTATCCGTTCATTCACAAACTACAAAACGGAAACATTTTCGACATCCACTAACGGCCTAATATTTCAGTGGGTGGAACGAAAGCTATATTTATTTGCATGGTCATAAAAACCCGTGTGGGCTTCTATGTACGCCGGTGACAATATATTATACACGAAAAACTCGTAAAGCTAAACATTTTATTGTGAACTTGTGGGCGGAGTTGTATGGGATCAAGACAAGCGGTATGCTAAAAAGATAATTATTTGGAAAATGTGAAAGGTTGCCGTGTCGTTTAGAGAGACTTAGCTAATGGCACAGCAAATAGATGGATACCATACTTATCAGTGTATTATATTATCACTTCGATAGAGAAAACATTTATTTATATGCAAGCAGCATTCTCTTGAGGTAGGTAGCAATATTGTTCCTTATTAGAGTTTGACTCTGCAGACATTCATAAATTATAATCTTTTCTCCAGCATTGAAGGTTTTAGGGATAAAGTATAAAGTATAAGTATTTTAAACGTGAAATAACTTTTACAGTATGTTTTATATTGTTATCATTATTTTATGTTGTTGATTAGGAAGTCAGGCTTTATACATAAAAAAAAAATGCTTTTACGCTCGCTTAGTCTATGGCTTGGTCCTCAGTGGAATTGGTGACTGCAAGTGATATAAAGATATCTTGAGTTCCTCCGTAGTCCAGAGGAACGGTTAAACCAGTAATCCATCTGTCATTATTAGTAACAGTCTTGCTATATCAGGTGCCTTTAGGCAGTTAGAATCATCGACAATTATTATTGACATCTGACACCATTGGCGACTTACATAACACGAAAAACAAGAACATTAGCATCCCAGATACGGTACAAATAGTAAGGCTAATAGAACAGTTGCCATTCTGAAATGCCGCCTTTATATAGACGGCCATTCTTCGCAATAATCCGCCTACTATTCTCGTCTTTCCATTCATTGTGTGCCTATTTCTTGAGCCTATTCCTTAGATTAAACTCCGTAGCAGTGTAAAATATGACAGGCCCACTCTGAGTTTTCTTACGTAAGCTTTTGAGTGAGCGAAGCGAGCAAGTTTGTAAGGGCGTGTAGGATGGAGCTAAGAGTTGTTCCGCGATTACTCGCAATATGCTGTTTTCATTAAGTTGAAATTTAGAATAATAAGGTACCTATAGTGCAATTTTTATTTTCATTGGACATATAAATTGGTCAGCAGTTTGAATATGGCTTAACTTCACGACGGACTACCATCCTAACTCCTAACTAATATTATAAATGCGAAAGTGAGTTTCTTTGTTTGTTTGTTTATTTGTTTGTTTGTTTGTTTGTTACGCTTTCACGCCGAATCTACTGAACCAATCATCCGGAAATTTTGCATACACATAGGTTAGGGTACTGAGAAGGACATGGGCTATATACCACGAAGCCGCGGTAACAGCTAGTATGCTATAAATTTTGTAAATTTGCATTACATATTTCCATGAAGTGCCCTTTATTACTTTTATACACTTATCTATTTTCACCCTTTTCACTCTGTCTGAGTAAAACTTACCTCAACAATATAAAAAAGTTATTTCACAGTAGTTAATAGCTGGTTTTAGTTATATAAAGTACATAAAAAAAATCTTTCTTTAATGATTTAAACATACATTTTATAGTTTTTGAAGCACCCTAGACGTACGTAGCAATGAATAAGCTCGCGAGCTGTAACTAGCGCTAACAGGTACCGTACCTACAGCAATGCATGCACGAGATAACTCGAGAGCGGGGTGCGGAGTAATATTATACTCTTTTTAAGAGGGGTAGGAAAACAAATTATACATATTATGTTTTCTTTAAGGGAAATAACATATATTTTAAATTAAGGGGTGTAAAGATTATAACCACTAATTTATTTTTAAGAATAACTCAGTTACTGGCATTTCTAAACAATTTACATTTCGTTATATAGGTGTGATTATATATATTGGGATAAGGGCCGTGTGGTGCCCGGCTGAGTAGAATAGGACCACTCCAAGTCTTCCCGTGGATGTCGTAGAAGGCGACCTAGGTAAAACAAGCTAAACAAAGCTTAAAATATCAAAGATACCTCTCCAACCCGTCTGGCCAGCGTGGAGAGTGTAGGCCAAATCCTCTGGCTGCTCTGGCTAATACATGGCTATGGTAGTACAGAGAGGGTCGTGCTCCTGCAGTGGAGACTAAAAAAGACCTGGTGATGATGATGATGAAGGGTATATGCATTAAGCATGTCGCTATTTACACCTCGTACTACGGGTAAATGTACAGTACATTTTGTATGGTTGATAGACACTTTAAAGAGGCTAATTAGGTTGTGCTTCTATATAAACAAGAAGCTTGTATAAAATGTAATCTTTGTCATATAGTTAAGCTCAGCGGGCCGGATCATTTGTTCGTCTCATATAAAAAGTGGTCCCATCAAGAAAATCTACATATTAAAATTTACACCCTGGGGAGTTTGAAACTACTTTAGGAAAACACCCAAGTAGTATTTAATTTTACTACTAGGCGATAACGATTTAGTTTTTCGTAAAACAGTGATCACTCTAACTCTCTCACAATGTCCAGTTTTGCAAAAAAATTATATATTGATTCACAATTGCCTTCTCCATGCTGCATATGTAGTGGACAATCCTTTTGGTTCCAGGTTGCCTCATGATATTTTTCTTCACCGAAGCAGGTAGTGGTCGATAAAAGTGACAATATTTGAGTCAGATTATCTACAATTTCAGTTCGGGCTGGTTGGGGTTTGACCCCGGAACCTTTCGTTTATAGGGTAGAGACTTAGTGGGCCTATGTCACTAAGGGACCGGACCAAAGCGGGGCCTAGGTCACTTAGGTCCCACTTTTAGACCACTGAGGCTATACCGTTTCAAAACAGTAATCATCAGCACCACTAAAAAAATATTTAATTCTTATTTGCCCACCCATATAAGGCTGAGTGAGTTCAATCTAAGGAGCAGGCACACAATAGCCAGCACAGTAGGCGGGTCCCGACGAAGAATGGGCGTCGATCAAGATGAAATTCTTGAATGGCAACATTTCTATTAGCTTGAACTACTTTTTGCAGGTCTGTGAACTGTCATCCTACAACTTGAAGTTGTTTGTATTCTTATTGTCGCTTCAAGGTGCAATTGTTAGTCAAAAACCAATAAAGTACTTAATTACTACTAAATTAGGTAACTTAGCAACTTTTTGTAATGATTGTATTGTTTGGACATCCGATTTACATCGGAGTTTTAGCCGCTTCAAACTTTATCCTACGGAAGAGGTATGTCGTAAGCCGGAAATCAATTCTACTAATAAGATTCTCTGTACCTACGGAAAGAGAATGCTCGTAAGAGCTGAGGACGTTGCTGTTTCTCCCGTAGAAATGCTAAGGTTTTTATTCCTTATCGACATGATTTTGAAAAGATTCAACATGAAATAATCCTAACTATCCTAGTCCTAATCCTAACTTCCTAACTAATATTATAAATGCGAAGGTGAGTTTATTTGTTGGTTTGTTACTCTTTCACGCCCTATCTACTAAATCAATCATCATGGAATATTGCATACACATAGGTTAGGGTACTGAGAAGGACATAGGCTATATATCACGCGGGCGAAGCCGCTAGTAACGGCTAGTATGTTATAAAACAAACGTCCGAATTGGGTTGCTGTGTATAAATCATAGTGATACTTTAATTCCATTCTCTTTCTGCACAGAGATTTGCTTTTTTTGTGAGGAAAACGTTAATAAGCTCTCCAAAACTATTTGCTGAGTTATAAACAGTTCTTGTATTCACGAAAAGTTGTCAAGGTATGTGATGTGCATAAATCCACAGGCAATTTAAGAAAATTTATATCCCGTAAGCCTAGAGGAAGTTAGTTGAACATGTGATAAGCATAAAAGCGTACCAAGTTGTATGTTAGTACTTATGCTATACGACTCTTGCTTACTAGGAACTAAGAAGTTAAAATAAAAGATTTCGTAAACTTAAGGGTTGTAGAAAATCTTTGCTCATTAGGGTAAAAAGTTATTTTTTTATAAAAAACGTTGACTACATTTTAAATTAAACTAAGCTTGTCAAAAATGCTTAAGAATTCACTACATTCAAGTGCATATCTCTACTCATATCTTCCTACAGTAAAGCTCAGTTCTAAGCACATTTATATCTCGTAAGCTAGGCAGGGAGAGCGCTGAGTACGTGACGCAAGTGCCAACGAGATAATCCATCACTACCCATATTCAGCACCTGATATAACTGCTTGGATGAAACTGGCATATCAGTAGTCTCAATGACTGAATGCTATAGGTTCTTTCTTATTACAGAAGGACTAAACAAGGAAAACGATTCTTGTCCAATATTTTCTGGTAAATAAGCTTACATTTATACTCAGTAAGCCTAGTAAAGGAGAGTAGGTACAGTACTCACGTACTATGGCTGAAGACTTACTTACTTATTGGGAAACTAGTAAATTAAATAAGTCAAATTTAAAATTGTCCACTTTTCTATTGTGAAGCATTTTCAATACTTTTGAGTGCATGTCTCGTCTCATATTTCCTACATTTATCAAAACTTAGCTTTCAGCTCATTTATACTCAGCAAGCCTAAGCGAGGAAAGCGCTTAGCACGTGACGAGTAACGAGGGTTTTATGGCAGAAAACTATAGTCACTTATTAACAAAATAGAAATAAAAAATTAAACACAAATAATTCTTATTAAGAAAATGCTTACAAATCAGGTATATCAGCATATAAGTCTCGTCTCTTTCGCAAAATTTCCAGTGTCGCTTTACCAGCCTTTCTATCTTCTGTCCATAGTTCAGCAAATCTCATAAGTAAAATTTTAAGGGCATCCCCTTCAAACTTTGAGATTGCTGGTTTGGAAGAAGCTAGAAATGCTTTCTTAATTGCATGCCCAGGTCAAAATTATCCAGTTTCTCCAAATTCACAGAGGAGCTGGGACGACATAAACTGCAAATTGACATTTGACAATCTTTTGAGCTGTAGTACAGGTTCGGCGCGTGCTAGGCTTTTGGCCGTGGGTGCGCATGAGGCCGGCTACTGGCTTCACGCGTACCCTTCGTCAAATACAGGAACTTTTCTTGAGCCTGACACGCTGCGGATCGCAACCTGTCTACGGCTCGGGGTTCCGGTCTGCGCTCCCCATAGATGTCCCTGTGGCAGTGATGTCGACAAGCTAGGGCATCACGGATTGTCATGCCAAAAAAGTGCAGGCCGCTTCTCGAGACATGCCGCACTAAACGATATCATACGCCGGTCCCTTGCCACTGTCAACGTGCCAAGTCTACTTGAGCCGACTGGTATCGCAAGAAACGATGGCAAGAGACCGGACGGTATGAGTTTGATTCCATGGAAGATGGGCCGGGTGCTAGTATGGGATGCAACCTGTTCAGACACGCTGGCCCCTTCCCATCTACATGGAACCAACAACAGAGCTGGTGCGGCTTGTGAAGCGGCTGAAAAAGCTAAAGCATCTAAATACAGGGGTCTAGGCTCCGAATATGATTTTGTCCCATTCGGTGTCGAGACCCTTGGTCCGTGGGGTCCTAGCGCTACAAGCCTTTTTAAGGAAATATCAAAAAGGTTAGTCGACATCACAGGTGACCGAAGAGCTGGCAGCTACCTCGGACAAAGAATTAGTCTCGCTATTCAAAGGGGGAATGCTGCCAGTATCTTTGGAACCTTGCCTAAAGGGTCTCCTTTTAATAATATATTTTAGGTATTTTATCATATTTTTAAGGTGTTTAGTTTTAGGTTAATTTTTCATAATTATTTAATATGTAATTAGTTTATTTTAGTCTCGTATCATATTTTTCTGATGTTGGGCACATTAAGTAATTCCACAACTCGTCCCACATACCTACGTCCCAAATGGGACGAATTGCAGAAAATTAAAATTTACTATATTTTCATTCTGCAACTCGTCCCATTATTTTTTTTTTGTGGATTTTTAAACCTTATCGACGCTTAGTACAGTCAATGACACCAGACAAATATAAACTACTGTTTACATTATTTAGTAGATGAGAAAAATATAAATATTTTTGTTACGATAAATTCAATGTTATTTATGTCTACACTAACAAATTTTCTACCGCATGTACCATTTAAAAACATGGGACGAATTGCAGAATGTAATTTTAATTAATTTTGATTTTCTGCAATTCGTCCCGAATGGGCCGTAGGCATGTGGAATGAGTTGTGGAATTACTCAGCACAATTATATCCCGTAAGCCTAGACAAGGAGAGCTGAGCGTATGAAAAGGGTGCCTAGTTGAAGGTTAGTGCTTATTTTCTATGGCCAAAGACTGTACTAGCTTACTAGGTATTGAACTTGACCTAATATATATGTTAATTTTAGCATTTTTAGACCCTACAATTCTAACTAATATTATAAATGCGAAAGTGATTTTGTTTGTTTGTAACGCTTACTAGAACTGAACCGATCATCATGGAATTGCATGCACATAGGTTAGGGTACTAAGAAGGACATAGTTTGTATATCACGCGGGCGACGCCGCGGGTAACAGCTAGTTTACCCATAAAATTCATGAGATTTTTATCCGAGCTTATGTGAAATGCTATAAATTCTCTTAATTTCAATGTGCATTTCTCGTCTCATATTTCCCTGCCGTTAAGCGCAGCTCTTAGCACATTTAATCTCATAAGCCTATGTGAGGAGAGCGCTGAGCACGTGACGCGCGTTCAAACAGAGGAATTCGTTATAAGTTGCTTATAAGTATATTAATAGTATATGTATTTAGCATATGCTGTAGTTTGAAGACTAGTATTTGAATAGTATTTATTTTTTAAGGTACCTGGCGATTAACTTACTTAACTGATGACACAACTGCTATCTAGCGAAATGGAAAATGTTTGAAAAAATGTGGAGTAAAAAATAATAATAGTAATTAAAAATATGATTATTAAGTTAATATTCCTTTAATAAAGTGACCGGGACAATGTTCAAAAAATCTTCTGTATTTGGGCCTCGCTGGTGTAACCTAAGCACCTGCTTGTAGGTATTCCTCCAAATATTTTTAACTAAACTCACTTTAAATCCAGAACATATGAACGGATATTCAAGTCTCACATTTCGCGACTAGGTCGAAGTACTCTATATCTGGAAAGCCTAGACTAGGAGAGTTGGACTCGTCAAGACCTTGTTTATTCCTCAAAATTCTATTGAATACAAATCCGCCATATTTTAACAGACATGCATACTTTTCCCGTCTCAGTTCTCAGCGCTTTATATCCAGTAAGCTTGGGGAAGGAGAACTAGATGCGTGACCCGAGTACTAATGAGTACAACGCTACCTGAAAAACAATTACATATCTTGCACATAAAAAAAAGTAATGTAATAAGTTAAGTCATCTAACCCACAACCTTATGCCACCAGCTAAAAATCTGCGCTGCAGCTGTTGCTATCAGCATGAAGCTAAGCTAGCCGCCTTTTCGGCAATTGTAATTTTAATTTATTTGTAGTTGGTAAGTATTGCTAATTTTTCGCTTGTTATATATTTCCGAATAAATATTTTCTATTTTCCTATCATTACCATTTTTAGCATCTATACCTTAGTCATTAATGTAGACTTGGAAATCGACTTTTAAATGCATTGCGCGTTTAAAAAAGTTGATTTTCAAGTTTCGTTTCTTTTATTTCTCAAAATCTCAATTTTGTTCCCTCCCTCGTTTATTCCTCAAAATGCTTACAAATATAATTTGCTATATTTTAACGGACATGCTTGCTGTATGAGTACGTTTCCCGGCTCGGTTCTCAGCGGTTTATATTTGGTAAGCCTAGGCAAGGAGAGCGGGGTGCGTGATGTGAGTACTAATGAGTACGTCGTTACCTTTTTTAGCATTTACTATACTTAAGCATTCGGTTTATTTACTAGAACTGAAAATCTACTTTTTTATTCCTCCAAATGCTTATGAATATGAATCCGCTATATTTTAACGGACATGCATGCCTTGCGAGTATTTTTCCTAGCTCGGTTCTCAGCACTTTATACCCGGTAAGCCTGGGCAAGGAAAGATAGTAGCATGACGCGAGTACCAATAAGTACATCGCTACCTTTTTAAGCATCTATCATACATCAGCACCGAAAATCGACTTTTAAAGGTATCACTTCATTTATTCCTTAAAATGCATATGACATAAATCCGCTATATTTTAACGGAAATTCATGCTTTACGAGTATATTTGTCGTCTCGGTTCTCAGCGTTTTACATCCGGTAAGCCTAGGCAAGAAGAGCTGAGCTCGTGATACGAGTACCAATGAGTACGTCCCTCGCTACCTTTTTTAGCATCTATCTTACATAAGCACTGGAAATCGACTTTTAAAGGTATTACTTCATTTATTCCCATAAATACGCTATATTTTAACGGACATGCATGCCTTTTGAGAATATTTCCCGGCTCGGTTTCCAGCACTTTATATCCGGTAAGCCTAGTACGAGTACGTCGCTACCTTTTTTAGCATCTACCTTACATAAGCACTGAAAATCGACTTTTAAAGGTATTACTTCATTTATTCCCATAAATCCGCTATATTTTAACGGACATGCATGCCTTTTGAGAATATTTCCCGGCTCGGTTTCCAGCACTTTATATCCGGTAAGCCTAGTACGAGTACGTCGCTACCTTTTTTAGCATCTATCTTACATAAGCACTGAAAATCGACTTTTAAAGGTATTACTTCATTTATTCCCATAAATCCGCTATATTTTAACGGACATGCATGCCTTATGAGAATATTTCCCGGCTCGGTTCTCAGCGCTTTATATCCGGTAAGCCTAGGCAAGGAGAGCGCGTGACGCGAGTACTAACTAGTCACTACCTACATACATACGAGTATATACTCAGTGGCACCTATTGTAACTGCTTGCCTATGAAAAATCAAACCAAACTAAGAGGTAAAGATGTACGAAAGATTATATTCGTGTTCGGCTACCAATCTTCATTCGAAAGTTTATTTTAGTAGTATAAGCAGACTATGTTGCAAAGCACGGTAACTAAGGCAATAAGCAAACGTATCGATAAGAGGGACATAAATGTAAAAGAAGTAGCGTCTATCAGCTATCTTAGGTCAACTTAAGTCCTTAACATTAATACATATATAGAGACAAAATCACACTGATTGCGTCCATCCAACAGTTAGTTGTGTGAACTTGTGTCGTAGAATACTAACTCGAAGTTCAGACTATTTTTTTAGAAATTTAGCTTTATTTATCCTTGCAAAGGTTCAATCAAGTTAAATATCTGACCCAATTGCTGATGTCAGATTGATCTGAAATTTTGTATACCTTTATGATGTAGTAATACTCACCGCTGCATACATAGTCAAATTATTTTAATAGTACTAATTGGCCCATTATAAAAGGTTTGAGCCAAAAGCTGGTTGAGGTGTCGGGTAACCAGAAGGCTGGTAATTTTCTTGGACAGAGGATAAGCATTGCCATCCAACGTGGCAAAGCTGCCAGCCTTCTGGGTTTTAGTGTGACAACGAACTGCGGGACATTTTTCATTTATAGCTTTTTTCTGCTTTCTTTTTGTTTTTATCTAGTAAGGTATTTATTTAATAGTTTTATTTCTTTTTAGTTAAATTTAAGTTTTTAATTAGTATTAGTTTAATGTATCGTGTAAATAACTTTTAAAATAAATAAATCAATAAAAAGACCATTATAAAAAATTGTCCTAAAAAGGAAATATTTGATAAATCTTATTAATAACTTTGTTTATCTAAGTATTCCTACTACAGAGGGAATAAAAATGTGATTTGATTATATGGAAAACTTTAAATAGAATTAAATAGCAACATCAAATGAAAATTCTTGCAATCCAAAGCATGTCAAACAAAAGCAATTACATTAAATTTTACGATAGCTTTTGGCACATTTGGAGCAAATAAAGCGAACTGTTTAATGTTTATGTCCTAACACCCACCGCCTGTGTGACAATACCATGTCAATACATAATTACTGCGGTTATTTCGTAAATGTCGAGGGTGTGACAGAAAGGCGAAATAAATTTATGAATCCTTCAAAAGGACATACTGTGTTTAAAGGTATCTTACTGAGACTAGTTCACTAAGCGATTTACTAAACTATTCGAGAGAGAAATTCGGTCAAAGAATACGTAGTAAAGTTTTCCATAAAAGTTGAAGTAGCACTTTAGGTAATAACTGTCCAATTTTCATGATTACTCTTTG
The DNA here is from genome assembly GCA_963082605.1 of Rhodophaea formosa. Taxonomy (NCBI): domain Eukaryota; kingdom Metazoa; phylum Arthropoda; class Insecta; order Lepidoptera; family Pyralidae; genus Rhodophaea; species Rhodophaea formosa. Next base: position 7,939,294 of record OY720226.1, read on the forward strand.
ACACGAGTGTCAGCTAAAGAAAATAATATTTTTTGACCAAGAGATATGGATTAGGAATTATTTAATCAATATCCTATTACACCCCCTGATGTACATATATCTCCTCCTAGATATGCATTTTTATATATTTCTTCTATTATATGCAATTAAGAGTATCATCATCAGGTTTTTTTTAGTCTCCACTGCTGGAGCGTGACCCTTTCTGTACCACCAGAGCCATATATTAGCCAGAGCAGTTACAGGATTTACTCCACGCTGGCCAGACGTAGTGGTCTCTTTGATGTTTGTAACATTTGTTTAGCTTTTGTTTCCTAAGTCGCCTTCTACGACATCCACGGGAAGACTTGGAGTGTTTGTTCTACTCTGTCTGGAACCACACGGTGGGAATGATAATAATAAGTCAGAGATACCTCTATACAGAAGGAATCCTATAATTAATATCTTACCTCCTGCTGTACGTACATACTGGTACGAGTATATCTCCTCTTACTACTATTTTTTTCTATTATGTGCAATTAAGAGTAGGTATAAATAAAGGTTATACTAACTTTGGCAATATATCACTCTAATTTACAAGTTTACCAAAACGTTTTCCCAAGCTCAAGAAATTTAATTCAAATATCGAACGGTGTTAATTTACATGTCACCCAAGCGCAATCATTAGGCGATTATAAGGCCGCCCACGCACGACGCAACAATAGCGCCGCGGGCGTTAGCCCACGCGCCTCGTCGTGAATGGACAACTTGTATCAATGAACAACCATGGATTTACATAACGGAGCTTGTAATTCCGTTTTTTATGGGTGTAGTCGAAGGTGTAAGTTGACGGAGTTGGTTTTGTATACGTTATTTCTTCATCAGGTACGGAATGTAAGAGTGTAACGTTTTGAATGCAATGTAGCTGGTGTATGTCATTATTAGGCAATATAAAGAGTGTGACATGACACAATTTTAAAGGGGTGACTTAGCCCGTCAATATGAACAAGTTTTGCTATGGGATCAATACTGGGAAATTAAAAAAAAAACGACTTTCCCATACATTTCGCTCGGGCGGCTGAACTATTTGTATGAAACTGTCGAATTTTTTTTTAAGTTCCCAGCATTGCTCCCATAGCAAAAGTTGCTCATATTGACAGGCTGAGTCACCCCTTTAAGGGTGTGTCGTGGGTAATGTAACACTCTGTAGATGCATAATATTTTTTTCTGGGTGGCCAGTGTTTCGTTCAAAGTTCAAAGAAGCGTATATTTCTTAAATATTGCATAGTTGTAGGTACGGGACCCTTATGCACTTATCTGGTTTAATTCTTAACTAACAAGTATATTTTTTGTTTCAGGTAAACATCAAAACGGAGAGATCCGGCATATGATATTACGTAACAGAGACCAACATTATTTAATCTTTGCCTTTTACCAACGACTTCACTGTTAAATTATTTAATTTCAGTGATCTGCTACATTGTATATTTTATGTATGTGCCGGTTAGATTATATTCTACTTAAATCACCTGTCTAAAACACCCAGGTGATTTAACTCCACATAATGGAGTACTTGATTCACCTGAGGTCAGGTGATTTGAATCGAAATTTTATTTAATTTGTTCCACTTAAAACTTAGTGTTTTAAGTGGACAAAATAAATAAGATCTTAAGTGATTTAACTCCACAGTCCACTTAAATATCCTCGGTTAGAAGATTGCCTGTTCCTTATTTCTGCAATAAAGCTAAGTTGACAAAGTTATTTAATGTGTTTTGGTTATAACTTATAGCCTAAACTAATTTTATTCAGAGAATAAAGATTTGATTGTTTGTGTGTTGTTTGTAATGTATAAACTCAAAAACTACTGAATTAAATGAAAACACAGGACGTCGATAACGGACGTCACAGGAACATAAAAAGGCGTAATAAGTATATAGAGTATAAAAAAGCAATGAATTGTGTTAAATGTACCTAAGGTATTCTAATGTAAGTAACGAAAATATTTTATTTATTTATCCCAACTAATATTATAAATGCGAAAGTGAGTTTGTTTGTTTGTTTGTTGTTTATTTATTTGTTTGTTTGTTACGCTTTCCCACCGTATCTACTGAACCGATCATCATGAAATTTTGCATGCATATAGGTTAGGTTACCGAGAAGGACATAGGCTATATATTACCGGTCTTTCTGAATAAAGTTAATTTTGCAAAGTCTTGAATACTCATGGTTGTCCCTTTTCCTCATTGTGTATGAGTAAATTAATAACTGAATTTTGACGAATTAATAAAATTCTTACCATAAACTGGTTTTTACTATAAAGAGAAATGTAAGCCGTAACATGGTATCTACTAAATATTCTTATTTCATTTAAATATCAATAAAATAAATAATGAAATAGCCAATTAAAACCAAAAACATATTTATTAGACGTAACACGTCACATGTTTAAGTTTTAATATTTATATTCTTAAAATTATAGTGCGAACTCCCGCTGTTATCTAATCGGTTTTGTCTAGGAAATACAATAAAACCACTGAGCTAATATGAATAGATACGACAATAACTGTACCGTCATTTATTACGTACGTAATAAATACGTTTATATTAGACAGAGAGGCAGATCGATAGTAGGTAGATATGAATAGCCTATTCATATATATTTTATCTAACTTTCGATTTGCCGTAACGGTAGTTCAGTATAAACAATTAAACACCATTTGACTGACAGTCATGGTACAATCTAAACCTATAGATCTAATGTAATTTTGCACAGGCGTAATACATATGAGAGGAGTAGGTATAGAGAGAATTTATTTTTTAGTGTAAGTTCACGCACGACTTATATTTGAGATATCCTAATATTTAGTGTTATGTTATGGGGCTGATTTCATAGAGAAAAGACATTCTAATTTGTGTACCTCTATGACGATTGATATACCTAGTAGACCAGTGTTCGTATGGTTACAAGAAATTTCAATGTCTTCAAGACAATTCTTGGCATTTATTTCTATCTCTATTTACTTTATCATAACTAAAAACTCGTTTGATTTCATCGAAATTAATGCAAAACTATTGCCATATATAGCGCCGAACTATATTTTGTTCGATAAGATTTATGTTTTGGACAATTTACATAAATTATGTCATATATTTTATTATGATGATGTATATAAAGTGGAAGGTAGCTGCCATAGTCATTGGAAGAACGATATTTTATGATATACTTGTGCATTTCTGATATATGCAATGATATTATACTTTGTATTATTTTATTTTAAAACTTGATCGTACTCGTACGTCTTCCATGCTGTGGAATTGTTGCTTTTGTACTGTTGTTGATAAACTTTCTTAACTTGCGTTATATTTAGTCGGTATTGCCGACCGGGTTTCGGCCAATTCAGATGGCCATCTTCAGGGCGAGTATCAAGGTCGTCGCGACGCGGCCGTTCCTTGAGCACTGACGGGATCCGCGCGCGCCGCCCGCCTCACCGCGCGACGCGCTCGTGCCGATGCGTTGGTTGGGGAGTCAATACCGACTAAATATAACGTGAGTGCAACCGTTTTTAATAATAATAATTATGTCTCGCGTAACATTTAATAATTTAATTTCTTAACTTGCTTTATTTAATGAGTAAAGTAACGTTTGTAGGTAGATTTTCATGCTTATTTAGTTCTTGCTTTTACCTGGAGGTTCATTCACGATTAGGTATGTATACTTATGTCAGCAGCATTACTCAGAAACTAATATTGAAACTTAAGCAAGATAAATTCATTATGGGCTTCGTAACAGACTGAAGTAGTCGACGAACCCGAAGAAATAAAACGTGAGTAAAGCCGGGTTTTCATATTGCACTTTTTCTGTTTGATAGATACTTTCTCATGACTCTAACTCACAGAATTACAGATTTACGATCAGGATGATCGGTTTAGTAGTTAAATCTTGAAAGCCAGGCGAGTGAATTGACATTTGTATTTTCAATATTAGTTTTCGTTAAAATATTATTATTTTTTATTTAGATAGAGAAAAAATTAAGATTTATTTTTTGTGTTGCTTACGGTAGTTTTCTTTGACATGTATCATGTCTTGAACTTGTGTTTTGCTCATCATATTAACAGTTAGTTTAATGCAGGATATAAACAAATAATTAATTTTCGCTTGTCTTATCACCAAGCTCACTACTCCTCTGAGAAACTATCAACCAGTACCTATCATTGTACCGTCTCCCACGCTTACAATAAAGAGGAACAGAAGAATAGCGACCCTTATGATTCCGTGCCTGGATGTACGTGATGTACGTATACATTCCGTTAGATATATTGTTTTGTAACACACTTCGCCAAAAACAAAATGAAAATATACCTACAACTGGCTCACTGCAACTTGTGACTTAGACTCTCATATTAATAAAGAGGCCGGGATTATGAAAAAAAAACTTAAGATAAACCTACTATATCTCAGCATCGTCAAGGAAATGTTGTCTTAGTATAAGTATTTGATAAGCTAAATCGTTTTTTCACAAGTGTCGCCGAATTTTCAAAGATATATGTATTTTGCAGAAAACCACAAATAAAGCTTCACAAATTTTCCTGTAAATATTACGTTTAATACCAATTACAAATGTTACAGCAGCACAGTGCACGTACCTTTCCATACAAAGGTACGTGCAATGTGCGGCTTAAACATTGTCCATATCTATTGTCTTTGCCCATATGCAACGTACGTCGCATCTGTGATTCTATAATGTGTACGTACAATGCAATGGGCGCACCGCGTTTACTTTTCAATTTGAGTACAATGTATTAGAGCCTCATAAAATGTTTAGTCAGTGAGGAATACTAAACTTGATTCGGCTGGGTGGCTCAGGCTTAGGCTTACCGTATACAGTTTTTGCCTGCGATTCGGTCTAGTTAAATAAACAATGTAATTACAGATGTTTTAGTGACACAGAGCACAATAAATACGTACCTTTGAATGTGCAATAAACGTCGCATCTGTGATTCTATAATTTGCACTATGCAGTGGTGGGCGCAACGCCTTTACTTTCCAATTTGAGCACAATGTATTAGAGTCTCATAAAATGTTTAGAACAGTGAGGAATAATAACCCCGATTCGGCTGAGTAGCTTGGGCAGTTATCGTATACAGAGTTTTGCCTGCGACTCGGTCTGGTAGACCACACAATGCAATTACAGATGTTTCAGCGGCACAGTGCACAATAAATCGTATATTGCACATACCTTTGTATGTGCAATGTATGTCGCATCTGTGACTCTATAGTTTGTACTATGCAGTGGTGGGCGCACCGCGTTTGCTTTCCAATTTGAGCACAATGTATTAGAGCATCATAAAATGTTTAGAACAGTGAGGAATAATAAACCTGATTCAGATGGGTGGCTTGGGCAGTTATCGTATACAGCTTTTGCCTGCGACTCGGCCTGGTAAACCACACAATGGAATTTAATGTTAACTCTGCCCCTTGTACAGTAGGATAGCATAATTTAATGTTAACTCTGCCCCTTGTACGGTAGGATAGCATATATGCTATGCTATCCAATTTGGAAGTCCATTCTTTTCAAACTAAATAATTCATATTTTATTTTTGACACTTTTCTATTCACATTTGTTATTTTACTATTTTCTATTACTAAATTGCGATGAGGAACGCACCATAGATGACTATGACTATACAAAAGTATGCTATTAATATAGCTAAATAGGCTTGTTCTAAATACAATTGTACCATGGCTTATTTTTAATACAGTGGTACCAAGGCTTGTTCTTAATGCAATTGTACCATGTTCATTATAATGCACACTATTGAAGGCAAATAAATTTTGATTTTGAATGATATAAAAATTAATGCATCTCGTATTCAGATCTTTTTCTGTGCTTGCCGCGCTTCCGTTTTCTATTTGCGGGATCCATTAGGGTTGCTTTGGCCCACAGTTCATCTGGCACGCGGCAGATATGTCCCGCCCAGTTCCACATCAGACTGATTTTTTTTTAAGTATTGTTTTACGGCCCTGGATACAAGTCCTTTAGAGCCTTTCTTCATTTATTTCGCCAGTTGGCGAGTTATTCTTCTTGGTTGTCAACGAAATGATGGTGTAATTCATTTCGTTGTTTTCACGGAGTCCCTGGCGACAACTCTTCGCGAATCCACTGGTTTCATCATTGACGACGCAGCAAGGCGGACAACCACCAGCCCGCTATGTAAATCTCACTACAGCCGTACAATGACAGTCTATTTTAGTTATTCTACACATTGTTCATAAATATGGGCATTTATAACACAAAATAACACCAATTTCACATTATAAAGTCCACTAGAATCAATTTGCAAAACAATCCAAATCAGACACCGTGTAGTCCGCTAAAATTCCCGCCAAGAACTCCACACACATCAGACTGATGGTATTTTTTAACGTCTAAGATATTTTCTTTATTTTATTTATTGGCACATGAAACAGTCTTACAATTATTCATTATACAATTTATTTATTTATAAACATACTTAATACAAGGTTATATCAAGGTAATACTTTTTACATTAAAAACTACAAACCAATATAATGGTGAGAATAACAATTAGATACTATTTTATTATAAATTTAGGTGGACAAATAAAAAATTCAATATACTGATATTTAAATGGAAAAATTAATAGTATACATAAGTGATGGTGCTAAATACAAAAGTATATATAAATATGATGAGAAAGCTAGGAAAGCAATTGCCGTATCCTATATTCAAAACTATTCAATGACAAACTATAGACACAGAATTAATAATAGTCACAGAATTAATAATAGTACTAACGCTATAGATGTCAGCAGTCTGATCCGTGATTTGCTTGTGTTTAAAACATATGTCACATTAAATCCTCTTCATTAGAGCGTTTCCCTTATTGCTTCCTCAGCAGTGGTATGTCTCAGCCGGGGTGCGCTATTATATTAGCAATTATGCTGCAATATGATAAGGCAATGTTTTTACGGCCGACCACCTGTTTGACGCCAACATTCCTTGGGTATCTCCAGAACCGCAGACAAGCCATTCCCAAGGCTGTAGGGATAATGTAGGCGGTAATTAGTAGTTCTCTTTATTTACCAAAGGCCAACATAATGTACCTAAAATACAAGTAGTTTAGTATCCAAGTAAATATTAGACTTTTTAAATTTGATTTAATAAAATGACGGGTTAGTTTCGCCGATCTAAGCCTCTTATAAACACATTTTCCGGACTTGAAAGGTTTTCAGGAGTGTGCAAGTAATATCCGCTTCGAAATGAGTAGCGAGTGCGGAGTTAGGCTTTGTGGCTGCAACTTAAAGTTGGACGGATTAGGTTTCATTTAAAAATGTATGCGGATGCGGATAGGAAATGACTTGGCTAGCAAGGGATATGGGAGTTATTAGAATTTGTATGAACTGAAATGAAATAAAAAAATATTTCATTCCCAAAAAAATCTCAACAGTCGAAGACTTTCAACTTAAAAAGACGACGCTGGTCTGGAAGAAAAGAAAAAACGTAGAATGTATCTTGTAAAAGCCCTTCGAGGGAATAGACGTAAGGAATCATGTCAATAGGCGATGCGGCTAGCAACCCATTACTATTTTGATTCCGTATTCCATCTTTAAGCCCACTAACATGCTAAACGTGGCCTTTCGGTCTTTTGACCTTAGACTCTGTCTTCCCCGTAAGGGATAAAGACTTATGATACTATGTATGTGTGTCTGTTCTGATTTAAGAGGATAAAATGACAGGTGGCGCTAGAGTCGGCGATCTAAGCCTCTTATAAAAACCTTTTCCGGACGTGAACGGTTTTCAGGAGTGTGCAACTAATATCTGCTTCGAAATGAGTACCGAGTGCGGAGTTAGGCTTTGTGGCTGCAGCTTAAAGTTGGACGGATTAGGTTTCATTTAAAAATGTATACGGACGCGGATAGGAAATTGCTGGTTGGGCTGGCAAGGGATATGGGAGTTATCGGAGTTTGCATGAAATTTAAAATAAAAATTATAATATTTATTTTCCAGAAAAATGTTTCAGTGGTCGAAGACTTTCGACTTAAAAAACTGTATTTTTCCGCTTTTTTTTAAGTGTTACTAGTTACCTGTGTTGTGTTTTAGTAACCAGTGATTGTTATAATTGTGGGGGTAGACGATACGAAACTCCTGATGGTATAGATCACCCTCGTCGATGGACATCGGTAACATCAGAGTTTTGACGTAGATCCTCAGGGTTTCCTCTATTCCTTCGACCGGCTTTACGACGGTACGTGGGATGTATTTTTATATTTTTTCTTTTCTCCCAGTCTAGCGTACTTATAAGAATGAATACCAACTGAGAATACATAGAATACCTACGTATCCTATACACTTAACTCGAAATTAGGTTTTCACGAACTATTTTCGTTCTCGAGGCACGGGAATTTCACGAGTCTTCTCGAGTTTCGAGGTTTTCAAACTAGAGTTATTATATTATGTAATAAAAATTAAAGACAAAACTTAAAATAATCACGAAAGGCACGTATTTCTATTGCCCTCAAATGCAATTACTTACAAAAAGAAACGTAACTTTAAAAATCTGTGCCTTTATCAACTAGAAACAAAAAAACTTTAGTATCAAGGTATTGCTAATAAAAATAATATCGACACGTATATTTCTTTCCGAAAGAAAAGTTTAGATGTCATTAAATAATCTTTTAATCAACATTGTGATCTCCGGATAATCATCGTTGATTGGCTTTAATGGTTAAAATCAATACAGCTTCGAATATCCGCTTTTTGCTGCATTGGAACTTTAACAAAAGTCGGATGTAGCAAAAACTTGATTCTCCGCAAAGGAAATAAATGCCAATATGTCGGATGTTTTTCGGATTGTATGGGGATTTATGATAAGTTATAAGTATTCGATAAAATTTTAATGGTCAAACCTGCATGTTGAAAATAAATTAATTCTACGTTAAAATTGTTTTACTTGCACATTTAAGAATTGTTATTATTACAAGAAAATAAGCAAAATTAAAAATTTGCAAAAAACCCACGACACAACATTGTTTTGCACTAATATTGTGGCGCCCCCTAGTGAGTTACAGCCATGACACCTGTCTAAGAACATGAACTCATCAAACACAAACCCGTTATTGAAAACCGCATCAAAATCGGATCATTAGTTTAGAAGATAGGTGGGAACATTACTTTGCATAAACAAACAAACATGTCTCACCCTAAACACATATACCTGCTCCGTTCCGTCGTGGGTAAAAATACTTACATTTACGTACAATTTCGTCCGATTTCGGCTATGTAATTGTTCTCCTAATATGTTACAAAGTTTAAATACAGTTCTTAGCTTGGTTTGATTGTTTGTTTGTTTGTTTGTTTCTCGTGTGTGTTTGATTGATTTATGAATACCAAGAACCGACCTTCCTCGATAAAAGAAGCCCTAGGGAAATATACAGGGACAAATCACACTGACTTTAATCTCAGACTGTCTTTGTCCTAATAGGTTATCTAGAAGGTGATAGAACGAGAATTAAGAACATTTTTAGTTAAGACGCTCCTAAGATGCCTTTGAGTATTTCGGTGTAAGAAGACCTACTATGCAATCTTAATCAAAACTTAGTAATAAATATAAGAATAGTGATACCCTGAATGAAATTGTAGCCATGCCCACCGAGCCCACTATACCGGATTAACCCTGAGAATGCAGCCGGAAACAGTCGGAGTAAAGTACAATGCCGTGTGGTTTCCGGCAGAGTAGAATAAGATCACTCCAGGTCTTCCCGTGGATGTCGTAGAAGGCGACTAAGGAAACACTAGCTAAACAAAGCTTATAAACACCAAAGGACCTCTCCAACCTGCTCTGGCTCGGCTGATATGGCTCTGGTAGTACAGAGAAGGTCATGTCCCTGCAGTGGAGACTAAAAAACCTGATGATGATGATGATGATGAAAGAACAATTCCATAACGAGAGCGTTCATACAGTATATTTCCTAGACACACCTATCGTAGTATGATAATAATGTCACATAGCAATGGACAGATAATCTGACAGTTTATCAAGTTTATTGATATATATCAATAAACTATTATCCGAATAACATCGTAAATCTAATATAAACGAGACTACAGCCCGTCCCGTTACTAATGGTAATCGGGACGCCCACGTCAAATTGTTGTTGAACAAAATTCATTACTTTCCCATAGGAATTATGCATGAAATGATCGTTAAGGCTCCGTGGCGCAGTGGTTAACTCGATAGTCTGCCACACAAGACGGGTTTAGGTGCAATTCCCAGTGTGGATTTTTTTATCTTTTGTCCTGGAGATACTGAAGAGTCTTGCAGGTGACTAGGCGTACTTTGCTTAATTTTATTACAGCATTAAGTAATGATGTCATAGTAACGAACCCCGGGCTTCGACGTCCCACAGCTGATGAAGAGAGAAGGGAGGGGGCAACACCCCCACAGTCAAGAAAACGAAAAGTGAGGAGAAATATTGCATACTTCCTATAAGAGGTAGAAAAGGCTAGGCTTAGCCAAGAAGCATTATTATATATTCAAGTTTGGAAAGAGCTAACTTCTGCTAGCTTAGCGTTATTATAATATTCTTCTTCGCAGAGATAGTAGAGTTGAACGTTACTTTTATGTATTGGAATACCGTAGATGAAATGAAATGAATTTTTTTAATCAGATTTAGAACCTTTATGAACGTCATATTTTTTTATATATTTGCAAAATCGACAAACTACTAGCGTTTCGGAAAGACCTTTGCACTGATCGGATATAAATACGTAGATTGACTATTGATGAATCTGTTTTTTTTTCTTTTGTTTACATTTAAATAAGAGCCTCTGCCCCCGTAGCATGGCACGCGCGACAACGTTTATCGACTGTCGCCATCTTGTTTTTCGCAATACTGAAGAGCGACAAGTAGATAGTTTATCGCGCGATATAAACGGCGTCGCGGGAGCCATGCTACGGGGGCTGAAAGACCAATCTGACTCAAGTAAAAGAAAGAAAGAAACAAAAATTGTTTATATGGCTACATTGATCATCTGTTTAAAAATAACACAATTCACACAAGTACAATCATTTTCATCGATCACTACCTGCTGCCGGTGAAGGAAAACATTTCACAACCTGCACACTAGTGGATTGTTCACTAGTGTGTGAAGGAGAAGGCAAACGCCAAAATCATCATCATTGATGAGTGCGTTTCTTCCCTCACAATGAACCCAAATCTTAGCTGTTAAATATCAGACAGAAACAAGAATCCCCCATACCTTTACTAAAAATATAATGTACGAAACCTTTTTATATGCGTATAATTAAGTATCTTCCACTACTCTCCTACTAAGTACTTTTTCTTGTTCTACCTTTTCTCCCAAACAATGCTAGTTTGAAAAGGTAAAACATAGAATATTTCAGCTGCTTTGCTTCTCGCGCATACCGCAAAAACCAGTCAAGGGATTCTAAAGGCGAGGAAGGCGAAAATCTAAGGAATCTCGTTATAGGAGATGCGGCTAGCAAACCATCACTATTTTGATTCCGTTTTCCACCTTAACGCGCACTAACACGTCAATCGTGTCCTTTGGGTTCTATGACCTTGGGCTCTGTCTACCCCGCAAGAGATAAAGACGTGATAATATGTATGTATATCATTAATTTTATAGGTCTTTCTTGCCTTCCTGCTCTGAAAAATGTCCTGGCTAAGCGTTTATACCCCATATGGCACAGTGAAGCAAAAACTGCCTCTTCTCTTTTAAGCGCCTGATTTACAAAGAAAATAACTTTCATTATACACATACCAGTTTAAAAAGAACCCTACAACCAAAGATTCCCTTGAAGGTTGTTCGTTGCGAGACGAAAAGGAAGGTCAGATTTTATCGGTGGGTTTATAATAAAAACCGACCAATTGCAAGTTGAACTCACACAGAATGGAAAGGGTTCCGTAGTGAGCAAAATACTCCAAAACCACCATCATCACATCAAAACGCTTAAGGACGGCTCTTCTGATATTTTTATTCCACTTGTGGTCACCCATTGCCATGGGGATCACGCCATGGGTTCCTTAACATGCGTTTTTGCTAATAATGCGTACGACTGCTGCACCACCGAACTTCTCGAGTATTATAAATTAGTGGCGACCGCCCGGTGGGATAGGATAGTCTTCCTGGCAACGTAGCTTTCTGGCCATACGGCAAAATACGGCCTTTGGAGAGCAGCAACTCTCATAGTTGCTGCTCTCCAAAGTAAAGCTCTCTGAATCTAAATTCATACAAATTGCGGCCCATCAGGCATATGAGAGTTTGCTGTCTCTCCAAGCAGCACACATAAGTAATCCCTTTTGGTGATGTTCGCCTTGCAGGTTGAGGGCACTCTGCCCTCACCCAAAAAGTCCGGCGAAGTAGCGACAGCTCAGTTGAAGCAAGCTACACAGACCTTTAAAAAAAACAAGCGCCGTTTTATGCCTACGGGACCCCAATAAAGACAATGCGGGATGTCATCGAGGCTGGATTCCCACGTCGGCGGGTCGTTGACATAGCCTGATCGATTGGAAGTGTTTTTTGCTATCGCCGGGATGCTTGCCGGCGAATGCTTCGAACTAACGAACTAACTTTAGCGAGAGCGTGCCTTCGTTTAGCTGACTTGTTTTACAAATAAACTACACATGTTTTACACCTGCGGATTAGGGAAAACTTAGTGTTTAAAGATATCTATTAGTACAATGATTGCCAGGCTATACTAGCTAAAACAAGTTAATTGGAAGTATTTGATGGATAGCAAAAACTACGCCTACGCTTCAACTCTTTAGCTTGAGCGTGCCTTCGTTTAGCTGACTTGTTTTACAAATAAACTACACATGTTTTACACCTACAGACTAGGGGGGGAAATCTGTGTTTTTAGTTTCTTATGAAAGACTTAAATAATGGGGTATTTATTAAGTAGAATCATTGCCAACCTAGACTAGTTAAAATATTTCAATTGGAAGTATTTGATGGATAGCAAAGACTGCTCCTACGCTTTAACTCTTATGCCTGAGCGTGCCTGTTTAGCTGACTTGTTTTACAAATAAACTACACATGTTTTACACCCGTGGTCTGGGGGAAAGTTGGTGGTTTTAGTTTATCATGAAAGCCTTTAGATAATGACGTATCTATTGAGTAAAATCATCGCCAACCAATACTAGTTAAACGGTACAACTACGCTTCAACTCTTAGTTGAGAGTACCTTTGCTTAGCACGGACTAGTTTTAAAAAATAGAAGTTGCGTTTTAAAAAAAGTAAAAAAAGACCCGACATCTGTTTTTGACAGTTTACGTTCACCATATTGATTTTTTGCTGACTTTACATAGCCATTGCACTCTGGGAAAGAATTTGAATCTAGTGACACCCCACGCTTTAAAATTGGTCAAACCATTTAGGCTACAAAAAGCAATGAGATGGAACAAACATACATACGCGCGAAAAATATAACCCTCCCTCTGAGTGGATCAGTTGGGTAATCTTTTTTTAACTTTTACTTACTTTACCTTCACCTATAAATAAATAAAATAAATAAGTACCTAATAACAAAGAATATCTTTGAATAAAGGCGTTTTTATTAAGTTTTGTATTCATCCATCGATAGCGTTTTAACTAACGAACTAGCTTTGTTATCAGCGTGCCTCCGTTTAGCGGCCGACTTGTTTCAGAAACAAAGGTGTTTTGAATTTATTGTGAAAATATAAAGGTGAAAGTGTATGTATTTGTTTGCTAAGCTATCACGCTTTATCTACTGAACAGTGTATCATAAAGAGTGATTGCCATTTTCCAAAAAAGTAAATTTTCCAGAGGTCCAGGTTTTTATTAGGTTTTGTCATCAATCGATAGCGTTTTAACTAACGAACTATAAAGTTTTTATTAGCAGCGTGCCTCCGTGACTGACTTGTTTCGACACGTCCGTCTCCGTACTCCAGGCAACGTGTAAGCAAAATTTCATGATGATCGGTTCAGTAGATAGGACAAACAAACTCACTTTCGCATTTATAATATTAGTCGGGATTGCATCATCCAAAAAGGTGACTTATGTCATGCGAGCACTCCCGCGGGTAAAGGCTAGTTTAAGAAAAACACTACATCGTCTGACTGGGATTAAACTTGATGTTTTTTAATTTAATATGAAAATCTTAGGTACCTATTAATTAAGAGGTTTAAATCGGCCAACTAGCGCTATCCTTTTATTTCTTTTTACTAATAAATCAGATCGAATCGAAAAAATCTAATTCTACTCTGGTAGTAAATTACTTGTAGTATTTTTTGTATAACTTTTCATCAATTAAAAGAACTAATCATTACCGCCAAAAGTGGCTAATTTTGGCGGTAATGAGTACTTAGTTCTCCTAATATACGAAATGCAAATTAATATCAAACTTCTTTTTTATCGATAATTTTATAACAATGTAGAAAATCAAAAGAAAAAGAAAAAATCAAATCATACCAATCACTGAAATCGATTTAGGTTTTATTATTTATGAACTCCTGAAAAAAAGCTGTCCTCACTTTATAGTTTATTATGTGCACTTTATTTCACAATTATATGCAGTAGAAGAACAAAATGAACAAGAACACATTGTAAATTTGGAACCAAGCTTGGTTGCACGAATAACTTTATTTTTATTTTCGCTAAGCCAAGCGGTATTGTAACACAATCGGAAAATTATCGTCCGAGAAAATGGCGACAATCGAAACTTTACACGCTTTTGTGCGAACATGCTTTTTGCTTAATAATTAAATATTTTTTTTCGGATTCAACTTTTAGACTGTCTTAATCAAATCATGCACTCTATCTTGCCAGTATCTTGCCTCTATCACCGAGCAGTATGCCCTCTATATTGCCAGATTTTAAAAGTGATTCTACCGGGCAGGGTACCTCTAATATAACTATAAAATGCGTACAGACACCGTCATTCCCTTAAAAAAAAAACATATCAAGTGACCGACCGGTCTTGTATGAAAATGGTGAAAAAAATTCGAGTTTTTAGCATTGGTTCGATATGAAAAGTTGTTCATTTAGACGGGCTGTGTCACCCCTTTAAGGGAAAGTTGGTAATAAATTTACACGCTGTATAAAAATTCGCCAATGTTGGTGCCCCTCTAGTCGTTGGACCGTCACCTGGACTGCTTTTTGCGCTGACCCCGCTACGGGTATAGGTACTAATTTTGGGGGGCTGCACTCTGCTTGCGTGCTAGCTGCTAGCGTGACATGTTAACGAAATTTAGTAGAAAACACCGACTAGCTTATTTCCAAGTCCATACTCTATCGATTATAAGCAACTGGCTAAACCACGATACGATCTGGAATGCAAGCTATTTATTTTATCTTATTAACCATATAACCTTAAAGCAATCTTCCCCTTCCTATTGAAATCTCTATCCCATCGTACCGAGACGTAGGATATCAATTTCGTAGCAACTTTCAATATAAAATGTATTACACAAAACTATCTAAACCCCAGGATCTCATATGGCCGCGTCAAAGGACTTTTTAGTATCTATATCAGAAGCTTTAGTCAAGGCGTTACGAACCAAATGCAGTTTTCGCTATGAATAGGATAAAAATAGATTTTTGATCTCTTTCTTTCTTGTCGTTAGGGAGAAATGCAAAGTACCTTAGACTTATTTTTGGCAGAAATACTAAATTCTTACTTCTGCCTATCTACTTATCCATCTATTTCATTTATAAATAATTGTTAGTACCTATATGTATAATTATCCTTATTCCAAGATTGAAATATAGCCAGGGGATCCCTAATAAATCTATATTTAGGTACTTATCTCACTATGTTTTAATTACCTAGACTAGGTAGGTAGGTAGCTTTATAGTTACCACTGTATGAAATTCAAATTTTGTTTTCCTAAGAGATTTTGTTGAAATAATTATACCCAAGTTTCTTTTGAACTGTTTAAACAAAAACCTATATTGCTATCTCCATTCGATTGCTGCTTTCGAGCACATCTCCATAGTGCAACGCCTGCACATCGCGTATAGCAATAATGTGCACCCGAGTTAATTCACTAGAACAAATCTCTCAGGCGTTAAATGGCTTACTTGACTGGAAGCA
Organism: Rhodophaea formosa; assembly: GCA_963082605.1. Taxonomy (NCBI): domain Eukaryota; kingdom Metazoa; phylum Arthropoda; class Insecta; order Lepidoptera; family Pyralidae; genus Rhodophaea; species Rhodophaea formosa. Next base: position 7,955,373 of record OY720226.1, read on the forward strand.
GAATTAGCTGCTCTTGTAAATCATGTTGATGGTTTACTTATGTGATAACTACAAGTGACATACTATTCGTATTTTAAGAGACAATGAAGCTAAGTAGTTTGGTTTGAAGGTTGTGAAAATATAGGTATATATAGGCTGGCAGCATTTTACCGGTACTATCTAGGAACCGGTATAATAATATATATGTATGTATTATAAAAAAAAGTGTGGCGCTCGGGGACTGCCGCGGTAAAGCTATTGCATAGCATTTTTTATCAACTTAAGCAATTTATGTGATGAATTTGCTTGTAAGCCTACATGGTAGGCGGAGTGGAGGTGTTAGGTTTTATTTTCGTTGTGTTAGGTATTATTTACGTAACTTCTTGATTTGGTCGCCGCGCTCAAAGCCCGCGATAAAAGCTATACAATAGCTTAAAAAACTAACCGCTACCTAACGTTAAGTTAGTTCAGTAAGACAGCGTTGGCTCGAGTGCAATTTGCAGTAGGGAACAGAGAGGCTGGAACTAATCTGATGATGACGTCAAATCATACGCTGCATGGCAACAGTAGATTCTGGACTTTGACGCGTCATAGCCGAAGATGTAAACGCGATAAGGAGAAGGCACGGTAACTGATATTAAAAGCGTTAAATTATGTATACTAGCAGTGCTCGTCTGTGGTACATACCAAGCCTATGGTACTCAGGGATAACGAACCTATCCAACGGTAAATGAATTTTTGAATACGGTCCAGAAGTTCCTGAGATTAGCACGTTCACTTAAACAAACAAACAAACTCTTTACCTTTATATATTAGTATAAGTATAAGATACCTATAGGTAAACTCTTCCGTCATCCGAGTAAATTCCCGGTTGCATCCTTGGCTGTTGTGCTTTACATCCTAAGTTCTGCATTAAAAGCCTATAATACTAATATTATAAAGAGGTAAAATTTGATTGTTTGCGTTGAATAGGCTTCGAAACTACTGCAGCGATTTTCACCTGTAGAGAGCTAATTATTCTGCGGGTGTCATAGGCTATAATTTCCGAGGATAAAGTCGCAGGAAAATTGCTAGTAAATAATAAAAAGCAAACTATTTTTTAAAAATGTTTTTATTATATAAACTTTACAGTACAACTCAAATAATAATGGCAGTGTTCATCATTATCTTCTATTAGAAATCTTACCTTAAGTTTATAATATCCTAGATTAACGTAGCAATGAAATACTTAATTTTAATACGTTGGTTCTTTCTTACTAACCTTTTACATTTCTTTTAACTAATCATGATTGTGAGAACAGTTTTTATTAGCAATGGTCTGTAAATTAACAAAATGACGAAAATTTGGTTACCATATGGTAACTGTTGAACTTTGTATTACATAAAGTATAAACTTTGAAGCTTAGTGTTTACTTACTTACACCTAAAAGTCAAAAAAAGTAATCTAATATTTGATTGTTATTTTGGTATTCCCATGTTGCCCACTAAAGGCAAACTCCCAGCGATCCATAAAACCTTTGATCTCAAAAACTTAGTTCCGTTATAAAACTATATACTTACCTTTATGTGAATAATTATTAATTAGGTATTGTAGGTAGGTATTACATGGAATTTTTTTACGTTATACTTGGTAGACTTGTTATTTAGGAGAAGTAAGGAGAACCAAAAACCAGTTAGCATGCATAAAAAGATTAATGAAGGTGGATAAAGCGAAAGAAGTTTGTAAGGATCACATGGTCCAACTAGTTGGACAGAGCAGTTGGACTACTGCCCTTCACTCGGAGATCCATATTCTCTGCCTACCCCAGTGGGAAAGAGGCGTGTATACTTGGTATGTATACTTGGTAGGGGTCAAAGTTGGTTGGTAGGTAGTTCGCTTTTTTAATCTACATAAAGGCATCTGACGTATATAAACTGACTTAACTAGATCTACGAAATCTTAAATTATAAAATATAATTTATTATAATTGAAAATGATAATAAAAATGTGATGATAATATTTTCAGGTGATCAGATGATCAGGTGATAAACGTCTTAGCATCTTGAGAGGTCTGGCAGACTCTTATCCTGGCAGTAGGAGTAGGCCGTGGGCCAGGCATTGAACCCCATGCGGTCGAAGACCCGCTTGGCACACCTCACGTCGTCCGCTAAGTCCTCATTCAGAAAATCTGGAAAATAAAAAAATGCTATTTATTGCCATACTTTAAGTACATTAACATTACAAGGTATATTACCATTAAGTACGTATTATGTAAGTAGGCAAAGGAATGCCTCAGTTTGTGCTGCCTGGGACATGCATCTTAGGTAGCGCTGATTTTCAGGCACCCCTTCTACCTGAGCTGGTATGCGGGAGACATTGATATGAGGGCAAAGATTTTACAGTTAATAAGAAGTAGGTTTTATATGAGACATCCGCCAATACATTATGTGAGAATCCACCCATCAAATGCTCATTTTACATAGGGTCCTAAAAAACAGGATGTAAGGGTAAACATCGGTTCCTCAAACCATCAAATCAGCCCGTCATAATGAACACCTTTTTCTATGGGACCAATGATCGAAACTTTAAAAAAAATCGACATTTGACATTTTTTCATTACATCGAAAATGTAATTTTTTTCTGGTTTCCAGTATTGGTCACATAGGAATAGTTGTTCATTTTGAAGTCACCGCAGAATGAATTTAAGTACAAACATCCATAAATGAGACGACGCGTACCGTGCGACTAACAACAGTGCAGCTCACGCTGTTTTTCACTTTTAGAACTTCAGAAAATGGGGAGTGTTGCGGTACGCCATATTGCAAGAGACCCTGCGAGCTTTTTTATTAATTGCTTCACTGAACTTCACGCAATCATTTTGGACTGTCAATTTGCAATAGCTCGAATTTAATTTTCAGCCCAAACATCGCGATATAGCATCAAATTATCATTGGTCATCGGTATCTGCAAATCGAGTTTGCTCATTTATCTTTCACACGAGCGTATTTCAGCGCCGATCATTTTAGGGGATTCGTATTTTAGTCACATTTGTGGATTTATCTATAAGATTTTTTTGACTGAGGCTACATCATGTGTGTGATGCGTCCGAAGACAACAATATGATTTGACATGTTGTAAAGGTTGGCTGCAAGAGATTGATTCATTTCTTGATGCAATTTTGGGATGCAATAAATATTATTTGTATTGTCTGTTGTACTAAGTAAAATACATATGAAGGTGAATTGGAAAACGAACTGCAAACTTCACGAAATAATTGAGAACTGTCAATGTGAAATAGCTTGAATTTAATTTTCAGCCCAAACATCGACGGAATGGCATCAAATTATCGTCGGTCATTGGTATCCGCAAATCGGGTTTGCTCATTTGTCTTTCACATTTGTATTTCAGCGCCGATTTATTATGTTAAACGTTTTAGGAGATTCGTGTTTCAGCCACATTTGTGGCTTTATCACTATGCTTTTTTTTACGCAGATGTAGATAAATTAGCTTCTCCTCTTTATCTGAACATTTTCGAGGTTGTATCCATGCATAGGTGTAGTGCGTCCGATGACAGCAATATGATTTGGCATCTTGTAAAAGTTGGCTGCAAGTGATTGCTTTCGTGATATGTTTAAAAAAAATGCAATTACGGGACGTAGTAAATAATATTTGGCTTTGGTGTACTAATAAATAAGATAAATATGTAGGTGAATCGGAATGTGAACTGAAAACTACCGAAATAATTTAACTGTCAATGTGAAATAGCTCGAATTTAATTTTCAGCCCAAACATCGCGACATAGCATTAAATTATCATCAGTGACCGGTATCCGCGAATGGTTTACTCATTTATCTTTCACACGAGCGTATTTCAGCGCCGATACCAGCCAAATTTGTTGCGTTTTCCCTATAGCTTGATTCCGCATTAGTAGATAAATTAGCTTTTCCTCCTCTTCTGATCTTTTTCGAGGCTGTATCCTTAGTCATTCAGAAATATGATTTGGCACACTGTAGTAAGTAAGATACGTATTTAGGCGAATCTGAATTTCCGGGGCTCAATATCAAGGCCTAGCGTCAAATTATAGACCAATGATAATTTGACGCCAGGCCTCGATATTCTTCTCGTGTCATCGGTATCCGAAAATCGGGTTCGCTCATTAATTTTTTACAAGAGTGTATTTCAGTGCCGATTTATTATGTTAAACGATTTAGCCAGCCAAATTTCTTGCGTTTTTTCCCCTATGATTTGTTTCCGCATTAGATAAATTTAGCTTTTCCTCTCTGGATCCTTCGCTATGATATGTCGGATTTCAGAAATATGATTTGACATACTGTAGTAAGTTAGGTATATATTTTAGGCGAATCTGTATGCGAACTTCACCCAATAATTTTCAATTGTCAATATAAAATAGCTCGAATTTAATGTCTAGAGCCCCATATTGCAGCCATATCGCAGCTTAGCGTCAAATTATCATTGGTCGTCAATATCCGCAAATCGGGTTTGCTCATTTATCTTTCACACGAGCGAATTTCAGCTTCGATTCATTATGTTAAACGTTTTAGAAAATTCGTGTTTCAGCCAAATTTGTTGCGTTTTCCTTATGATTTGTTTCCGCATTCGTCGATAAATTAGCTTTTCCTCTCTATCTGAGCATTATAAAGGTTGCATCATCGGAATATGTGAAATACGAAATTCACGCAATCATTTTGAAATGTCAATGTGAAAGTCCGAATTTAATTTGGCTTACACTCTCCACGCTGGCCAAACGGGTTGGAGAGGTGTCTTGAAGTTTATAACCTTTGTTTAGCTTGTGTTTCCTAAGTTGCTTTCTACGACATCCACGGGAAGTCCACACGGCTAGTATATAACGAAATATTAATTCCATGTGTATTCACATGGGAATAGCAAAAGCGCATGTATTCAGGACCAATTTATTTATGCTAAACGTTTTAGGAGTCTCGTATATTCAATCTGTGCAATCATGTTTGAGCATTACCTCATTGTGCATTTGAATCAGGCCGCTCGAATTCGTACTTTGGTTTATCTAATAAATTAATTCACACATGAAAGGGGGGAGGGTGACGCACCTTGTGGCATTGTGTGACCAGGGACAAGGGCTCTAAAGCTTTGTGAAGTCACATTTAAAATAGGTATTTAACTTTATGTTGATTTTATTAAAATAGAAAAAATGGACAAGGTTGGGGCGAAAGTCAAAAAGTCTTAAAATTTATGTCACATAATTTATAGATGATGGTGGATAAAGGAAAACTCCCATATAGAAAAACAAAAAAGAATACCTTTACTTTCTTAACATCGAGGCGTAAAAATAGCAATGGTTTCGAAGGCAAAACTAGGCCACGGGTTTCATCAGTCACTTAATATGGATTAAGGTAATTTAGTGCTGTGTTTACGGGTGAAATTCGGAATAAATTAGTGCTAATGTAATTAGTGCTGGCATGAAAACTCTGATCAAAGTCCCTAACGAGTTGTGTCGGTATGTGACCTAAATATGGGTGGTGAAAATTGGTGCTTAGACATACCGTCTACATACTTTAATATCGGTATTCATAATTATATATTTATATAGTCTGATTTAGACCCTAGTGCCACGAGTAATAGATAGTAGATACAAGAGATACCTCTCCAACGCTTCTGGCCAGCGTGGAGAGTGTAGGCCAAATCTTCTGACTGCTTGGCTCTGGTAGTACAGAGAGGGTCGTGCTACTGCAGTGGAGAAAAAAAGGACCTGAGGGCTATGATGATGATTAGTGACACGAGTGGTCTCGTGTTTTATCGCCGCCGGTCATGATTGAAAATGTATGATCTTTTTCAAATTGGCCGGGGTCTTGGATGTTTGTTTGTATATCTAAATTTAACAAAAATCTCAAGAATCATTTAATAGGTGATGCGGTTAGCAACCCATCACAATAAGGACTTTTTTCCACCTTTATCCCCATCAACAAGCTTAAGGAGGCCTTTTGGATCTTATGGTGTTGGGATCTGTCTACCCGGTATGGGATATAGACTTGAGTATATGTATTTTTGTATGTATATTGCTTTCGACAAGTACTCGTATAACCGTCAAGATATGTTTCATATTTACCTTCACATTTCATATTGCAGTGTCCGCCTTTTCTGCCTCTCTTGCACCATTCTTTGTCACTTATCTGAAACGAGATTATAACATAAATTTTTTATGATAGGTTCTCATTTGCAATTGTTGGGCGCGGCAAATCTAAAAATTTATGTGGGTAATGTTTGTTCATATACATATACTTTCTTATTTTTTAAAAGAACTTGTTTCCCCATAAAATATTTTTTTTTCTTTCTTTCTTTCTTCTTTTTAATTATGGCTTCCACCGAGATTTCAGTGATTCTGCCAATGTCCAGTATAATGAGATACTAAGTATCGGTATTGTACGGTATGTGGCATCAAAGATGGCGTATGTTCTTTGGCAGCCTCGTGGGAGCTTTTGGCGACAAATCTGTACGAGTCCATTTAACAGTCTACTTTAACTATTTCACAAATTGTTCTCGAGCACGAGCATTTATAACAACAAACTACACCAATTTCATATTATAAAGTCCACTTAAATCAATTTGCAAAATTGTAATAAGGCAAACGACAACTGAACCCCTTGACTTCCCACCAAAAGCTCCTATAAACGTAGTCCTCATAAAGTGTAATGGACGGCACTCTAACTCGACCCGTCATTCGCAGCCTCGCTGCGTATTGCATATTGGTGCAATCATCAGGTGCAAACAATATGTGATGACCAAGGTATCAATTGCAGAGAGAACAGATGCTACACACTAACAATGCATGCGTAATATCTATTTTTTAAATGGTTGTGATTTTGTAACATTTTCTTTTACTTGTCTAAAGTTTTAAGTATTATTAAAACTTTTATGGTCAATAAAACATTTTTAAACACAAGTTTACTGAAGAAGTTAAGTAACATCTAAATAATAGATATATTATCAGCCTAACGTTTTTTAGGGTTTCGTAGCTGAATGGCTAAAAACGGAACCTTAGATTCGTTTCGTCCGTCTGTCTATCACTTTGTCTGTCCATATGTCACAGCCATTTTATTCTTAAACTATTAGACCACATCATCATAACTTGGTAGGATAATTCTGTGGATTGTTTCACGACTTTTATACAAAAATAAATAAAAAAAAGATAAAGAGCTCCCACGTGGAACTGAAAAAAAAAAAAAACTCGTCGTACCTATACGTGTCTATAGATAGGTCTTTAAAATGACATTTAGGTTTCTAAAATATGTTTTCTCTCAAAGTCTAAAGTTTGAAAGATAGTCACTTGTAAAATGGTAAAATGTGTCCCTCTAACTTTTAATGAAAAATCTAAAAAAGAATATATGCTGTAGATCTCTATAAGCATTTTTAACAAAAACTGGTTTGAACGAGATCTATTATTATAATAGATTTTGAGATACCTATATAAGCATTTATTCACAAACCGCAAAAACAACTTTGTATATCATACAAGTAACATATAATGGCGAAAAATTATAGGGATATTTTGGCTAATCTAAGCTTGCTGCTATGGAACCCTTCATGTCGTCAATTTTTGTTAACTCTGTGCTTTATAATTCCAGCGTTAATTTTCATAGACATACTACCGATTTCCTGTCAGTATTATCATAACCAGCTTTGTAACTTAACGAATTGTCAACATTACCATACATTGATTTTAAGAGATTTTGACATAAGGTTAGCTAAAGTTGATTTATTTTAGTACGTATAATAATTCCACGAAGAGAAGCCAAGTATATCTGTTTATGTAAAAGACGGTAAATATAAAATAACTGCAAAATCTACCTCAGTTCTTATAAAATACTAGACAAATGTCAACTTAGTCTACCTGCGACCACGAACACTGTAAAGTACTCGAAACATTAGGTGTATAAATAATGTAATAAACGCGATAAAAACCGTATTAAAATAATTTTATTTAAATGTGTAACAATCGCGAAAACATAAGAAAACATGATAGTAGAAGTATTATAGGCAGGTATATATATCTGAAATAACAAAACATGCATACAAGTGATCCTTCTCTTATGTATGTATTTTGAGAGTACGTGTAATGACGTGTCTAACCTAATGTTTCAATTTGTTTCTCTCGATTACTGTTTAATTTGCACGAAGATTAACGTGTACCATCTAAATAACAAGTAAGATAAAAATATGATAATACGATATCTTGGAATGATATTGTTTAACATCATGGACAGAACTCTTTGATTTTTATTTCGTCCTTTCCGACATTTTTGATATAATTAAACCATCATAGAATTCATCCATAAACATCTAGAATCAAATCCTTTGGAAAATTCTATTGCAACTGAACGCCAGCAAAACGTGAAATCTGTCCGAAAGGATATAGATTCATAGATAATTGGTTTAAAGTTTTAACGATGCACGGTTGATCCACATCCTCTTTTGTTATATGAGAACTGAGCCATTTAAAAAATATATATTACCTAATTGGTGGTTTAATTTATATTTTATTAGTTGTTGCCCGTGGCTTTGCCCGCGTGATATATAGACTATGTCCTTTTCCATAGTATAATCAATGTGTATGCCAAATTTTCTGACTGCTCTGGCTAATATGGCTCTGTTAGTAAAGAGAGGGTCGTGCTCCTCAGTGGAGACTAAAAATTCATATATAGCCTATGTCCTTCTCAGTACCCTAACTTATTTATATGCAAAATTTCATGATGATCGGTTCAGTAGATTTGGCGTGAAATACTTAAAGTAGACTGTTAAATGGACTCGTATAGATTTGTCATCAGAAGCTCCCATGAGGCTACCAAAGAATATACGCCATCTTTGATGCCACATACCGTACAACACCGATACTTAGTATCTCATTATACTGGACATTGGCAGAATCATTGAAATCTCGGTAGAAGCCATAATATAAAAGAAGAAAGAAGAAAAAAAAAAACTATATACTCTTACTGACAATCGGATAAATTTAAAATGCAAGTTTTCATTACAGACACACTGACTAAGTGTGTGCGCAATCAAATTTTGCAAGAATATTTTTAGTCCGACACACAAAATAAAACTAAGTGTTATATTATGTGTTGATGTTGTTATTAATTCAATCCGGCATCATAGAAACGACGAAACGCGGGCAAAAGCTAGCAGAGAAATATTATCTCTGAACGATTGTGGTTTAGCACTCAACTTGCAGGCGTCTGAGGCAGAATTCCTAGAATCCATTCATTTGCTGGATCGAGATGTCTGGAGACTCCTATTGACATTGATTGTTTCAATCTAGTACTATTCTATTAGAGCCACACTTTATTGTAGGTACTTCTGAGAGCAGATTTTACATGATTGTCATGATTACTAGACAAATGTCAACTTAGTCTACCTGCGACGACAAACACTGTAACAAGGTAAATCCGTCCGGTACGGAGGCCGTGTTGCTCGAAGAAGGTAAACGGTTCGAAACGTTTGGTGTATAAATAATGTAAAACCGTATTAAAATTAATTTTATTTACATCATTGTGAATTGAAAGAGGGTAATGTTTCTCGTCTGATAACTATGGCATGAATTCTTTTAGGTTTCTCGCAGATTTGGATTGACTTACAGTAACATACCACATACTTGCAAACATCGATTATGACGTCTTTATGTCTTATGGGGTGGACAGAGCCTTAGCTCATAAGACCCAAGGCCACTTTTAGCTTGTTACTGGGCGTTACCACCCAAATACGAGTAAGTACAGCCCCCCGGCAAGGTTAGTTTTATGTGCCCCCGCACATAAAACTAACCTTCCTTTGGAAGGAGTGTCAGGTTTATGTACGCCCAAGTGTACATGATATTTTTGTAAGTCAATTTATATTAACTCTATATAAATTGACATGCAACATACTAAAATATCAAATTACCATAGCACTACCTACTGAAATAATAATTATATGCATAATAACCCTGCAAAATTGAGAAGCCTCATTTATTATAATAGCCCAGTGGAGCCGGCAATATTAATAAATCTGTGTCCATTATACGAAATCACGTAGTAAGTAAATTAACGCGGTATTATAGGGTGGCGATTAAAAATGGCTGGTCATTTCAGTTGGATTCGCTAGCAATCGGCCGCAAAACGACTGTATTTCATATTTTCTGCTGGACATGGATAAGTAGGGTATTACATTTTCGATTTAAAGCCGATTGCCCTTTTGATGATTCTCTGTGTTTTTACCCGACTGATCCACTCAGAAGGAGGCAATTGTTTTTCAAGCGTATGTATAAATTTATTTATTTATTTATTATTATTTAAATTGTTCAGCATTACAGTTTACACTAATGCGCTGGACAACTTCAAATATGGACAACAAATTCATACCTCCCTTTCACAAAATAATAAAAATTCATTCTTCAATCGTGCAAACCCTGATTACATAGAAGACAAATTTGCTTCATTTATAAGCAAGCGTAGCATTTATTCCCATTTTCTTCAATAATAATTGCCATCTCTTGGCCCTAATTACATAAAGACCTGAAAGCGCCGGTGTTTCACACAGCCTGAGGCTGCGACAAGTTACATTCAGCCGAATATATATTTTTAACACGAGTATTTTAATTAATACCTATAGTATAATATTATAAACCAGGCACTAAATTTAGTTCTCGTTTTATAGTAAGAAGATTGAGTTTGAGCGCAATTGACTTGCGTAAGCACTTATTATTACCTACTAGGTATAACAAAAATTTGTCACAAAAAGAAATATAAAAAAAAAATCTTTCTACACTACAAAAACACAATAAGCTCTACGCCATTAACAGATGGTCAAAGGTTCATTTATATGCAAGCGTAGCATTTATTTCCATTCCTTTTCAATATTAATTGCCATCTCTCGGCTCTAATTACGTAAACACCTGAAGGCGCCGGTGTTTTACACAGCCTGAGGCTGCGACAACAAGTGACTTTCAGCCGAACAGCGGAGTTAAAGGACGTGCTTCAATTATAGCCGCAAAGGGGCGGGTCCAACTACTAGTGGTACGGATTACCTTTATTTTTTGATCGGTGATGTAGTCTGAAGCCACCCACTTGCAATAAGTAAGTACGTATATACATGTCTTTGACTTTAAACTCTTTTAAAATGATCAAAAAACTGGCAAATTTTTCAATGTTTGTGTGCGTGACAGCTTTGTGTTAGCCATTTCGTTGACAACAATCAAGAATAACTCGCCAACTGGCGAAATAAATGAAGAAAGGCTCAAAAGGACTTGTATCCAGGGCCGTAAAACAATTAATAAAAAACATGCTTCCTGTCAATTAATGCATTAATGTCATCAAAATCCGTCAAATTGGATAGTTACGTGTTTGCGTGATGGACTATGGGTTTGACGCAATTTTTTTCTACGCTTTTAGCCTCATAGAATGTATCTGGGCTTTATATAATCTAAGACATATGTTTTGGTAAATGTTCTATCTATCATTGCTCGCGACTTCGTCCGCGTGAATTTCGCTTTTATAATTCAACTTAGAGAGCCCTTATAAAGCACCGCTTTTGTCTTGTGTTTAACAATTGTCGGTAGTACATAAAGGTCCTGGACCCAGCACAGGGGTTCATAATCACTATGACCCCCCGTGGCGGATCCATGGGGGGTCATAGTGAACTGGACCCTTGGAAAAAAAAGGTATACCCGTACATTACAAGCTTGTGTTGCATTGTATTTTCATTAGAAATATATGTTTTTCGTTGCCTCTAAAGTTAATCCCATAAATTAATTAAATATATGTTTGTAAATTAATAACATAGCTTCTAAGTAGATTGTAATTTTTGTTAAAAGTACATACTTTTCGCTTACAGTAAGGCAGACCCGCAAAGTGGACGAATTGAAACTGATATTGAACGTCATCAATGAGGGAATTAATTAAAATATGGCTGCCGGCAAATACGAAGGGATGCCATTTGCATACCGCTGCTCTTAGCGGTAATTATTGTTTTGTTTTAAATTTACAAAGATAATCAACAATCGATTGCCGTGTGGTTCCCGACAGAGTAGAATAGACCACTTCAAGTCTTCCCGTGTATGTCGTAGAAGGCGACTTACGAAACACAAGCTAAACAAAGTTACTAAACATTAAAGAGACATCTCCAACCCGTCTGACTGCTCCGGCTAAAATATGGCTCTGGTAGTACAAAAAGGGTCATACTCATGCAGTGGAAATTAAAAGAGACCTCACGATGATGAACAGATACTAGTTTTTCTCTGTCAATGGAAACTAAAACCGATGTTTACAGGACTGCAAAAAAATATGTTTTATTTGTATTGATGGTTGAAATTAGGTATGTAGGTATGCGATTTTTTCACCATTACTTCTTAATGCCTGAAAAGATTTGAAAATGGGTTATTGTAGAATACTTACATCAGCCCGAGTTACACAAGATGTAATTGTTTATGGCAAGGCGTCGCGTTTTTCTTAAACTGCTGTTTATTTTCATTTCATCGTTGCTTTCATATCCGTTTATTGGGTTAGACAGATTATCAGAATAACAGTTAATGGTGGGTTAGGTAGGCGTGAGGTAGGGGCTAGGGTTAGGTATTTGACATAGAGAATATTGAATCAGGATTCTGGGCCGCACGTCTCAAGGAGACTAATGCGGCGAGACAATCAGAGATTTCTCCCCAACGTAACTCTAACTTGACACCAAGACTGGTATCTGATCTTAGTAACATAAATTCAAACACAAATTACTATAATTTGACACTGAATTTGTATCCGTGATTTGCGACACATATATGTTTAAATTAACACTAGCAATTTTCTCGCGAAAATTCGCGACTTCGTCCTAGCCTATTTTTTTAATTAACCCTTACTAGCCTATAAAGTAAAAATATAAAATTATCAAAAAAACTAAGACCGACTCCAACCCTATTCATAAGTGTACTAACTGGAACTAGAAAGTAGAAAAGATAATTTAATTACTAGAAACTAAGCGCAATTAACATATAAAAAAAACATACAGACAAATTGAGAACCTCCTCCTTTATTAAAGTCGGTTAAAAATATACTTAAATGCTGAATATTCGCTTCAATATCCACGTTCAATATTATTTTGGTATTTTCTAATTGTCGCCGATACAAAAGAAACACACTTGGCCTCTCCTCTTTTGTCGCTGTTTTACTTTATGCATGCATCTTCATCTATCGTCGAATCGTCTTTTGACCTTTTTAGTGCAATACCCTGTTTGTGAATTTTTTTGGACCTCATGAAATTCATGCTTCAGGTTTTTTAAATGCAATTCTTTATCTCAATAACGCTCTACTGTTAGTGTTAAAAGAGTTTCCATCCAGAATATCGAATCTCGATCCGCGTCGCGTGGCTCGACTGGAGACAGATTGCGGTGAGGAGCTGATCGGATTCCTCTATAATTTGACACCAGATTTGTATCTGACGCCTCGCGACACGATTCGGTGTAAATTCCATTGTTTTCTGACTGGCAGGAGAATTTACCAGATCTTTAGTCTGTAGAACATGTCGGCAATTTGTTCAAAATATTCGTAGTAAATATATATTTTTTATTTCATTCACTCAATTAATTCCAACTATCCAACTTGTGCCCGTCAATTTTAGGGTTCCTTAGTAAACAAAGCACCATGTCTGTTTGTAATAAATAATCTATGAATTCTCCGTGTCTGTGACCGGGTAATAAAAGTAACAAAGAAGTCCAAGCATTTTTAGGGTTCCGTAGTAAACTAGGAACCCTTATAGTTTCGCCATGTCTGTCTGTCTGTCCTTTGTCTGTCCGTCCGCGGTTTTATTCAGAGGCTATAAGTTCTAGAAAGCTGTAATTTGGTATGGGTATGTATATTAATCATGGCAAAAAAGTGATAGAAAATTTTTTTGAAAAAAAATTTTTTTTAGCGTAGCTCCCATACAAGTAAAGAGGGAGTAGTATTTATTTTTCTATACAAACCCATCGTGTTGGGTATTGTTAAATAGGTCTTTAAAATATTGTTAGATGTTTTTGGTCGGTAAACTGTGAGGTGCTAGTGTGAACAGTGCGAACTCAAAGTTGTCATTCGCAACTACAGAACCCTACACTGCGCGTGGCCCGACACGCACTTGGCCGGTTTTTATCCACATTATTGAACGAGTACTCCTTTAGGAATTACAACGGAATATGGAAGACTAAATAGAGGAGTTTAATGGCCCAGTGGGTGGGACGCATGTTAAGCAACCTCGGGCGCTTGTGTAGGTGACAAATGACAAATCTGAAGCTCTTCCATGCTTCGGAAGGCACGCTAAGCCGTTGGTGTTGGCTACTACGAGCTCCGTGGTGCAGCGGTCAACACGCTTGCCTGCGACACGGATGGTCCCGGGTGCGATCCCCGGTCAAGTCAAGATGGAAAATGATCTTTTTCAGATTGACCTGGGTCTTTGATGTTTATCTATATAAGTATCTATTATATAATATAATATCGTTGAGGCAACTTAAAAAATCTGACAACGTTGGCCACTTACGCACATTAAAATAAAAACCAAGCGAATACGAACACGAAAAATATGTCATCATTAATTAAAGTTACCTGTATATTTTCCGAGTAAATACTTCAGATCTATCCAATCCACATCGGCCCGTGTTAATCTGATAGAAGTGGGCCACTGCACTGCGCACTGGGCCGTGTGTGCTCAAATCATTATTAATTTTATCTCGTAGTTTAATGACGGTGATTCATTAAATAAGATCATTAACAGTTTATGTTTTAAAGCCTTGGGCTTTGGCTATCTTTCATGCTTTGGAAGGCATGTTCAGCAGTGGGTCCTGGCTGTCATCATTGATGGCAGTCGTTGAACTATGCCAGATGCCTGTAACTTGAAAAATCTGACAACGTTGGCCACTTACACACAAGAAAAAAAAACCTAATAAATACGAAAAACATATCATCGTTAATTAAAGTTACCTGTACTTTTTCCGTGTAAACACTTCAGATCTATCCAATCCACATCGGCCCGTGTTAATCTGATGGAAGTGGGCCACTGCACTGCGCACTGGGCCGTGTGAGCTCAGATCATTATTAGTTTTATCTCGTAGTTTAATGAAGGTGATTCATTAAATAAGATCATTAACAGTTTATGTTTTAAAGCCTTGGGCTTTGGCTATCTTTCATGCTTTGGAAGGCATGTTCAGCAGTGGGTCCTGGCTGTCATCATTGATGGCAGTCGTTGAACTATGCCAGATGCCTGTAACTTGAAAAATCTGACAACGTTGGCCACTTACACACAAGAAAAAAAAACCTAATGAATACGAAAAATATATCATCGTTAATTAAAGTTACCTGTATATTTTCCGAGTAAATACTTCAGATCTATCGAATCCACATCGACCCCTGTTAATCTGATGGAAGTGGGCCACTGCACTGCGCACTGGGCCGTGTGAGCTCAGATCATTATTAGTTTTATCTCGTAGTTTAATGAAGGTGATTCATTAAATAAGATCATTAACAGTTTATGTTTTAAAGCCTTGGGCTTTGGCTATCTTTCATGCTTTGGAAGATACGTTAAGCCGCTGGTCCTGGCTGTCATCATTATAGGCAGTCGTAGAGGTATGTCAGATGCCTGTAGGCAGCTTGAAAAATCTGACAACGTTGGCCACTTACACACAAGAAAAAAAAAACCAAATGAATACGAAAAATATATCATCGTTAATTAAAGTCACCTGTATTTTTTCCGTGTAAACACTTCAGATCTATCGAATCCACATCGACCCCTGTTAATCTGATAGAAGTGGGCCACTGCACTGCGCACTGGGCCGTGTGAGCTCAGATCATTATTAATTTTATTCGTAGTTTATTGACGGTGATTCATTGATTAAGATCATTAACAGTTTAGGTTTAAAAGCCTTAGGATCTGTCAATCCCTTGAGGGATAAAGACGTGATTAATATGTAGATATTCTCACTGCGATAAATAAAATAAAAAAAAATGCGAGGCTCATAATTCAATGAAGAAATACGTGAACATAAGAAGAACACATACCGCCTTTTTGTAGTCGGTAATAAATTAATAGATACGTACATATTATCACGTCTTTACAACTCGCGGGGTAGGCAAAGTCCAAGATCATAAAACCCAAAGGCCATGTTTAGCGTGTAAGTGCATAAAGATGGAAAGCGAAATCTAAATATTGTTGGGTTGTTAGCCGCATCGCATATTGAAATAATTCCTTAGACTTTCACCCAATCCCTTGAACGACTTTTACGATTTGTTACGGAAGAAAAGTAGGTGGTATATGTTATGGTTTTTCTTTTCTATCAAAACAGCATGGAATACAATAAATTATTAGAATATCATAAAATGCAAATACAAAAAAATTGTTGAGGTTTTTACATCTCGACGAAATTTCTTAGCTACAAGTCCAGAAGAGGTAGAAAACGTAATCGTATTGCCCGTATGGATTGCACAAAGCCAGTGGCCGATAGCCGTGCGGATGGTTATATCTGGATCAAGCGGGCCACTGCACCTTTTGCACAGTAAAGGGCCAAATTACTTCATTCGAATAACTGCAAAATGTTATTTATAGGCATAAATCTATAGTTAAACAGATATAATAATTTGTTCTGACTGATGTCGGCCAGTAAGTTGACTATTTACGGGAGTAGCCCGTTGATACGTCAATCGAAGATGATATAGTTTTATAAATTCTCCGTCTCGCGTTATATTCAATAATGAAAAAAACAAGTTGATGAGGTTTTTATAAAATCTTGACGAAATTTCTATAAATGGTTTTTAAATAGCATTACAATGCTCGGTATATTATTAAATTAAAAATATATGATACAAAAGAATTCGTTACAGGAAAATTCGAACCACAGCTCTTAGGTCTGCGCCCTAAGTATGCTACCAACTACACCACTTTTGCACAGTAAAGGGCCGAATTACTTCATCGCATAACTGTTAAACTTTAGCTATTAGTATACCTATAATTCCACAAACTGCAGCTTCGTCCGAGTGATATAAAGCCTACGTCCTTCTCAGTACCCTAACCTATGTGTAAGCAAAATTGCATGATAATCGGTTCAGTAGGTTGAGCGTGAAAGCGTAACAAACAAACAAACTCACTTTCGCATTTATAATATCAGTTAGGATAGGATTAGGACTAGCTGTTACCCGCGGCTTCGCCCGTGTAATATACAACCTATGTCCTTCTCAGTACCCTAACCTATGTTTGTGCAAAATTTCGTGATGATCGGTTCAGTAGATAGGGCGTGACAGCGTAACAAATAAACAAACAAATTCACTTTCGCATTTATAATATTAGTTAGGAAATTAGGATTGGGATAAACCTCTACATATAAAATGCCTCAGAGCAGAGAATATGGTCGCTCAAGGGCCTGTGCGACATTATCTGTTCTGTGTAAAAGGCTTTGTTCTAAATAACTAACTGCCTAAACCGCCCGGTCGTAGAGACCTGATTCTTAGAGGGTGTGTTCTTTGTACCCCTAAGAGGTGGAAAAAGAGAGGCACAGTTTGAATGGGACAACGTGATTCCTTGGATCAATCTACTTCAAATTTTGCATAAACATTCTTTGACAGAATTAATGGAAGACATGTTTTGTATTTATCGAAATTTATATAATTTAAATTATACAATACGCGTTGTATAAAATGAGTTTTTAAATACTTGCCACAAAAACATACACATATGGCGAAATGAAACGTCAGGTCTGACAAGCTGTCCCATTTAAAAATTCAGTATTTTATGATGGTAGCGCATTTCATGAATCCCTCATTGTTATAAAATAACACTAAGAGGAATTATAGCCTAGAATATATTAAATAAATCCATTAGTAGTTACAGTATGAACAGATAATGCATATCAGTATAATGTTACAGCTTTGCGCATTATTTAGAGCGCGTCGCTCCGGTTGATTAGTGCTCGTATTATGCAAATACGTCACCCGTCTGATTGAAATACTGGATCCACGTCAGAGTTACGTATTTATAATTTGGCACTACTTTTCATTTAATAGTAATTCACCGCGCATTTTGACCTCATGACTATTTTTTATACGCATAGCATTTGATTTGTTTTAGTCTGCGGGGGGCTCCGCCCCCCAAACTCCTTTGTACTGAAACTGCAGCTTTGATTTCGATAAATGTTTTTGTCATAAGTTTTAGCCTGTGATTTCTTTTCCTATTGTTCCTCTTTGACCATGTAACGAATTATCAGTATAAATAAAAAGTTGAATTCAAAGTAATCACTGCTTTGCGTTCCTTACATAGAACCTTATATTACGCCCTCCCAAATCATATGCACCAGTACCGCTCACAACACAGTTGTATACAATTTATTGGTTCAGCAAGGTGCAGTAATTGAAGCCCCACTGTTCGATTCGATAGGTCTCGAGTAGCGATTTGCATTGTCACCGAGTTCTCGTTACCTTGCGGCTCGCGATCGATTCGGATCTATTCGAAGACGTGCTAGTGTCTAGTGGTGAGATATATTGATTTAAAGTATCGATATCTCGAGTGATTTAAATGCTCACCGCATCTTTGCTTACAATCCTTTCCAAGACGTGTTAGCTAGAGATGAAACTTATATCGATAAATATGTTCTGGATTTATGTTAACATGTCATTGCAATATACCGGATTTGAAATGGCGCGACTTCTATCATGTACTCTTATTACTAGTACTAAACTACTAGTAGCGTAGGGCTGCTTGTAGTACTCGCATTGGTTGGATCAGACACCACGTAGTGGTCACACTACGTGATCCAACCAATGCGATATAAACAAACATTTGATTAAACTAGTTTCATGTTACGACGATTCCAGAGAAATTAATACGTCGTATCGCGTACCTAATTAAATTTGAATTAATGGGTCACTACTTAAGAATGTACTTTCACCCTGCAATCTCGCTTATAATTTTCGACTGTGTATAAATTATACATAGCAGTAGTTTGTTTATAGTTCTTAAAAAAATGGTAATTATAAACAAAACGTAGCAATGAGACGCTAAAATTCCAGAATTGTTTTATCCACCAAAAGATCTCTCTTTTTGAAAGATTTGTTTGTTGTTGGTTCTGGAGCTCCTTGGTTAGGAAGGTTGGCGAGCACTTCAGAAACACAACACTCTTTGTGCTACAAGAGCCATATATTCTGAACAGTCAGAGAATTTGGCCTACACTCTCCACTCTGTGCAGGTGGGTTGGAGAGGTCACTTTGATGTTTATATTGTTTGTTTAGATTGTGTTTCCCAAGTCGACATCTACGACATCCACGGGAGAACTTGGAGTGGTCTTATTCTACTCTTACGGGAACCACGCGGCGGACTATTGTAGATTCAATCAAGAAATACGGCTAATGCCGACGAGGTATATTTCTAATTTTTAAATATAATTTAGATAAATTTAAGAAAGTAAACATCGACAAGGAACGTCTCCCCATCCCTCCAAGACGCGTTCCACTGTGCAAATCGAAGTCCCGATTGAAATCAGGCGGCGGTGGGTAAATAAGGTCTTGAGCTCATACTTTCTGAGATTGCTAATCTTGAGGCTTGTCTGATGAGCGTACAGGTGCTGTTTGCCCACGAAAATGATTTTAAGTAGGGCTGTGCTAGATACGTTTCGGATCAGCCTTACACCCGAATCCTCAAAGGCATCTTAGATGGATCTTGACTAAAACTAAAATCGTTCTTAAGTTTTGTTTTGTTACTGTCTAGATAACTTAGCAAGGCAAAGACAGTCAGAGATTTATGATTATCATTAATAATTAGATAAGAATATTTTGAATGTTGGGGGGATAGTAGAAAAAATCATACTAATATTATGATGTGATATTTAGTTTGAATGACTGGATGTTTGTGAATCAATAAAATCTACTGAATAGATTTCGGTGAAATTTTACATTCATATAGCTATTTAAATAACACATATACTGCTGTACATTAATTAATCATAGATCAATATTTACTTTACCGAAACATGAATAACGTTTATTTCATAGGGTCTACTGTATTAAACCTACAAAACTAATATAACGCAGTTTCAGGAATAGCGCTGTTGCTTGCAACTTTCTCTAAAAATAAACATTACTTTATCATTCTCTTTTATTCCATGTAAAAGCAAATACAGAAAAAAAAATAATTTGTGTTATGGGTTCCTCCAGAGGTGTCATACTCAACTGCCTGTCCGGTGGTTGCACGCATGGCATCGGGTACGCGCGCCCGGCCTCCCCGAGCTGTTACTTTCTTATCTCAATCCTTCCGAGCAAGTAGCATCCCATATACCGTATCCCGCTCCCCTAGCCCAACAAACTCCTACCCTTTCCTCGCTTAAAAATGGTTTCAATGGGCAGCAGCATCGGAACCAAGATAAGCCAAACAAACTGCGCTCACCAACCCATCTGCCAAGCGTGGTGAGTATAGCAAAACCCCTCAATGGTTGTTCCTAATATACCAAGGTCCCCAGTCCCCAGCGGCCCCGCTATTCCTGGCTCCGGTAGCGGTCACGGTAACGGCGGGGCAGGGGGTCCGAAAAAGGTGCTGGATGCAGGCCGCTTCCAACCGGTCGTATTGGAAATCCTTGGGGGAGGCCTATGTCTATGATGATGGGTTCCTTTCTTTTTATTTAACTAAATAAGAGACGCATAAAATGCAATCGTACGAATGAGTGTTTGAAATATTTACAACGCAATAAATTAAATTAAATAAATCCCGACGAGAGAGCGCTGAAAGAATTTCAGACACTAGTCTATTCATTGATAAAGGTACAGGGCAAAATTTACTATTTGTTGATCTCAAAGTAGGTGCAACTCGATCTGTGACTTGGCCACATCTCCTAGGTTATAATAGTATCTGCTGAAAATTTACCCTCGAGATAATCTTCAACTAACAGTAACCGCTTTCCATCAGGTGAGCTGTATGCCAGTTTGCCTATTTAGCAATATTTGAAAAAATCTTTGAAAACAATGCTTGAAAAAGTTTAGTATGACGTGAGTATTACCATACAGTGTTACGAGTACGTACGTGTTCAGGCCACCAGTAATTTGAATACAGATTTGAAAATTTTTTTCGAGATCCCAGCAATGGTCCCTTGGGAAAACTTGTTTGAAAGCATTGATGGGCTGAGAGAACCCTTCCCTGTGCTAGATAGACCGATGGCCTGAGAAAGATCGCTGGTAGTGGCTGGATGAGGAAAGCGAAAGATTATGCACTGTGGTGTGAACTCGGGGAGTGGGCTGAAATAGGCTGATAATGATGCAGATGATGATGAGTAATCATCATCATTAGGTCTGTTTTAGTGTCCACTGCAGAAGCATGACCCTCTCCGTACAACCATAATTAGTTAGAGGATGTGGCCTACACTCTCCACACTGGTCAGAACGGGTTGTAGAGGTCTCTTTGATGTTTATAAGCTTTGTTTAGCTTGTGTTTCCTAAGTCGCCTTCTACGACATCGACGGGAAGACTTACAGTACTCACCCCTTCATATATTACAAGCAATACTAATGCGACAACCCTGGCACCAAGCACTTGATGCCTATTTATTTATACGTAGCGTATTTGCAGGATTTTACTGAGAGAAAATTAATAACTTTAAGTATATATTATGACGTCTTATTGTTCTTTATTTAACGGGTGTATAATGGGTTTCTTATACATACTAGCTTTCGACAACTGCTTCGCTCGCATCAATTTATATCCCACTTCTTATCTTATAAGATAAGAAGATATAGATCCCTCAGAAACTAGACTATTTCCAGGATTGCAAGATATCCTCCTCGGGCCCCAAGCTACCACCGCACCTTTTTTTTTAAATTGTTTCTATTTTGAAGCGTGAAAAGGTAAGTAACTCTTACTTTTACATATCCTAAATATTAGTTATTATTATATTTTTAAAATTGCTATGGTTCAGAGACTAAAGACTGTTGGTTCAAGTCCTGCCTACGTGGATTTTTTCCCCATATTTTATTTCTTAATTTAATAAGATTATTTATGGAATTGTTGTAAGTAAATTCAGCTATGTTTACAATAAAGCTCAAAAACATGGATATGGAGCTATAGCTCATACAGATGAAGGTTGTTTTGGAAAAGTTCTGACGGAGAAAATAATATTTTTATTCAGATTTTTAGAAAGCTCCATACGGTATTTATTTTATTGAGATTTGATACACGTGTACACGTGTATAAACATACGAAAAAACCGGCCAAGTGCGTGTCGGGCCACGCGCAGTGTAGGGTTCCGTAGTTGCGAATGACAACTTTGAGTTCACACTATTCACACTCGCACCTTACAGTTTAACGACCAAAAACATCTAACAATGAAAATAGTATGAAATTTTACAGTTTATAAGTTGGTTGCTTATAACTTTTTAGTTTGTACTTACTACTCAGCTCTGATAGTTTTCCTTTCAACTTCAGTATATACGCTACTGCTGTAATTTTTTTCACGTATCTATATATAACCGTTTAGCAGATAGAGGGGGGGGGACACTTACCTCTAACAAAAATTCGCACTTTAAAACCAAATATTTCGGAAACGGAGCCCTTAATCAAAAAATGGTGTTCTCAACCTCACAATATTTTTGAAAGACCTATTTAACGATACCCCACACAATAGGGAAATAATAGAGAAAAAAAAATTACTCCCTCACTTTACTTGTATGGGAGCTACCCTAAAAAAAATTTTTTTTCAAGATTTCATTCTACCACTTTTTTGCCATGATTAATATACATACCCATACCAAATTACAGCTTTCTAGTACTTATAGTCTCTGCGTAAAACCGCGGACGGACAGACAGACAGACAGACAGACAGACAGACAGACATGGCGAAACTATAAGGGTTCCTTGTTTACTACGGAACCCTAAAAATACAAGAATATTTTTTGACTTCAATAAAGTTCAGTAGGAATTTTCTTCCGGGAAGCTTCAAGGAGAATGTGATGATCAACGAAAATAATCTTGATAACAGGCGATTCTTTGAAATGTTGTTTAAACGTTATCATTCTCAGGAAAGCCTGTGCCTGGTTTTTATTTTTTACTTTTTATTAAACATCCGTGAACATCCGTTTGACCCACTCAGAAGGTGGGTAATGTGTAAGTAAGTAAATAAATAAATATATACGGATAAATCACACAGATTGAGCTAGCCCCAAAGTAAGTTCTTAAGTAAGACTTGTGTTATGGGATACTGACTCAACGATACTATATTTTATAACAATACATACATAGAAGAACATCCAAGACCCAGATCAATCTGAAAAAGATTATTTTTCATCTTGACCTGACCGGGGATCAAACCCGGGACCATCCGTGTCACAGGCCGGCGTGTTGACTGTTGTGCCACAGAGCTCGACAAACAAGTATGACCGTTCTATTGTTGCCTCGTATAGCCTAAACGGCTTGATCGATTTTGAAGTGTCAGGCACCATTAGATTTTTATTCTACCCCGGAGTGCCATAGCATGTGGTCTCAACGCCTTAATCGTACGATTTGTTCTCAGAGACTCGCATAGATGGCGCCACTCGAAACTCCACAACATTGTATCTACCGTATTATGCGAATATAAAAACATGATTCACAAAATATATCTTATTAAAATCAAAACAATATTTTAGACATAATTTTTTTTAAATGACACCATATGTTTAGTAAGTTAAAGGCTAACGCAGGTTACCGCCATCTAGTATCGAGTAGCAAGCAACTCTCCTGCGCCATACGTTCGCCTGCTTTTCGCAACCTTAATTTGGTCCAATATTTTTGTATGAGGTGGGCAGTCTATTACGTTAGTATTATATTGTCTTTGGTATATTAAAAAAAAGCGTCAGCAAAATAATCAATATGGCGTATGTAAACTGTTGAAAACGCATATCAGGTTTATCACTTTTTTAAAATATGCAACTTGTCCGAGAAATTTGCGCGTCATGCGCACTAAAATGATGCGATTTTAAACAGATTTCAGATTTTTAAGGAAATGTAAATATTAGTAAAGCTATGAACGTTAATCAGTAACTAATGCCATATCGATCCGCACTTCACAATCATATTTGCTATGCAAATCTATGCAATGAGCGCGGCTTCGGCTGCCACATTACAGCTGTGATTTGAATCAATCGTGTGATTTGAATAAATAGCTAGTGTGAATTTTGCATATACTTGTGTTATTTATTTGATACTATTTCATCATCATCATTCAGCCGCAGGAGGTCCACTGCTGGACATAGGCCTCTCCTAAGGTTTCCAAAATGACCGGTTGGAAGCGGCCTGCATCCAGCGTCTTCCTGCGACCTTGATCAGGTCGTCCGACCACCTGGTCGGTGGGTATCCGACGCTGCGCTTGCCGGTACGTGGTCGCCATTCGAAAACCTTTCTGCCCCATCAGCCATCGGTTCTTCGCGCTATGTGCCCTGCCCACTGCCACTTCAAAGAGCTAATCCGCTGAGCTATGTCAGTGACCTTTGTTCTTCTACGGATCTCCTCGTTTCTGATTCGATCTCGCAGAGAAACACCGAGCATCCCTCTCCATAGCTCTTTGAGCGATCTTGGGCTTTCGTATGAGGCCCATAGTACGGGACCACGTTTCGGACCCGTAAGTCATCACTGGTAACACACATTGATCATAGATTATCGTCTTTAGGAACTATTTCTTTCCCTCTTTTTCATCGGAGTGTTTCCAGTTGCATCTTCAGCTGTGGTACTTCGCAGATCGGCAGGGCTATTTTTGAAATGGTCCTTCACCAAAACGCAAGACATAGGTATATCTACGATTGCAAGTCACACTCGTCTTCCAAGTCACAAATACTATTTCGCCGAATTTTTAAAACAAACCAACGTTTGGTTTGTGCGGAATTGCCAACCTTCTACGATTTTTTTTCTGTTTTTACTTGTTTTCATAGAAAATATTTGAAACATTTTGTTAAAATAATGGACTTTAAAATGTTTATGAAGTATAGTGTTGAACAGAACATAAAAGTGGTGACTACTACTACTGTCATTCCAGTGGCATGTAGAATACCAAAATATTAAAAGTAATTTACTAGTTATATACATGATAGATTTTTTATATTCGATAAGATTTAGAATTTTAAGAATCGTATAGGTAACACAGCGCCTTAAAGCGCGAATTATAAAAAAAATGTTACATGAACTGACGAATGTATGTATTATTTGTTACAGCCAAAAAGCAATCATGAACATGTTAATTGGATGGGCACATAATTCCCAATTAGTTAATTTAGAAGTAATATGAGCGACCGCAACGCGGTCACATTAACACGGCGGTTCTTTCTCACTTAAAATAAATCTGTATGTAGATCTCAAATTAACGGTAACATGAGCCTAAATACACGCAACCAAGAGTACAATAATATTTTCAATCAAACAATTTAGATTATTTTTTGATGTAACAACATTGATCATTTTACTGCATTGGAGAAAGTTGATTTTAAAATTGACAATTACGAATCTGGTCATTATAATTATTAAGATTATTCATCATAGAAAGTATCATGACCCTCTCAGTAATGCAGAGGATTAGGATCAGAAAGTAAAATTTTTAAAATGTTATTAACAAAAGTAGCTTTTTACAAGTGTTGCAGCTCAATTTTGAAGCATACAAATTTTGTGTACCTATACTTATTTAAATCGAATGACAATGCAATATTATAGTATTTGATCTGATGATGCAGTCGTAAGGTGGCTATAGGTACTTCTAGGCTTAGGACTCATCGATATTGAACCGATTTTTCCTCGGTTTGAAATAAGCATCTATATAATAAGCGTTTCTTCCAATATATAAAGTCCTTGGTTGTAGGTAAAGTATGTTGCGCAGCAAAAAATAACATGGCGGGCGGAAATTGTCAAGAAGGCCATCTGGGTCTTTTATTTATTGAAATAATGTTACTTGTTAAACAATACCGCTTGAGTATCTGTGTTTTCCATTTTATTAACTGCTAGCTGTTGCCCGTGACTTTTCCCGCGTTAGATATAGGCTATCCTCAGTACCTTAACCTATATGTATGCAAAAATCATGATGATCGATTTAGTACATAGGGTGTGAAGCGTAACAAACAGACAAACAAACTCTATTTCGTATTTTAAATATTATTTGGAATGATCTGTTCATCTAAAATCGATTTTAATACAAATGAAATGAGTTTCAAATTGTTTTCAAAACAAAAGATAATGTCACAGTAATTTGTAAATCCTTTGAGACCGTGAGCACACTTACCCCAACCAAAGACATCTATCATGCGTTATGAATAATTCAGTTACAAGCTTAACGCCAATTAAATTACCACTGTAATTAGAATTAATTTGGCATTAGAGCTCGACGCCATATTAATTATGTACAAACAAGTGTACTTTGGACAGTGTGTAATGGCTGCGCGAGGGTTCCTTGGGGATTTCGTTATGGCCTTTTTTTAGAAATAAAAATGAGTTTATTTTTTTCAGGGTGCATTACAAACATTGAGTTACTGTATGCTAACAGAGTAGTTGTCTTATCCATCGAGAATTCGCAGTATATAGCTTATGTCCTCAGTACCCTAACCTATGTGTATGCAAAATTTCATGATGATCGGTTCAGAAGATAGGCGTGAAAGCGTAACAAATAATTGAAAAAAAAATGAGTTTTTTTACGGCGCATTATAAACATTGAGATACTTACTGTATGTTAACATTTTGTTTATTCGTGTATGGGTCAATGCTGGGTATCTACTGAACATTATTTTTGACAGTTTTATACAAATTGCCGGGCAGGCCAAACACTTTTGTATGGTGGTAATGTCAATTTTTATCAGCGATAGGAAAATATTTTGATGGGCCAACTGAATATCGGTGGTTAATATTCGTTCATAACATCTTCTAGCGAATCCACTATATTCAAAACATTAATGGTCTCATATTAAGGAGCCCGATGGCTTAGTGGACGTGAGCATTATTACCGCGTAAGGCAAATCCGGGTGCCGTCTCCACTTGGATGGATGGCATAAAAATATCAAGAGCTCCGTTGTGCTTTGGAAGGCACGTTAAGCCGTTGATCCTGACTGTCATCATTCATCACATTAAAGTGTTGCCTACGTACACATACGAAAAATAATCATAAGTTTTTGCGTTTTTCACAGCCGTTTAAAAATCAAAGTGCATCCAATATAGTGTATACCAACTCTCATAATCCCGACTACAATAATTCTTCCTGCTTCCGCAATAATATATTGTAGACATAGGTAGATGCGGGGTGCGGGGTCCCGGGGGGCTAATTCATATTTCTTACAGGAAAACTGAACTCGACACCATTGTTTTCAATATGTTTTTAGCTGGAATATTATCTTGATGATGAAAGCTGAGAAAAGAACAATCTCGGGAAAATCTAAAAACTGTACTTCTTAAGTTTTACTCGTAGCTCTATGAATTGTAAACACCGAGAGTCCGTATTTTTAAAGTTACACATTAAGTAGACCTAATTTAATACTTAATTGTCTTCTTACTTAGGTTATATAACCTTTTTATATTAAATGATATAAAAAAATCTATGTTATTTAATAGACATTATCTATTTTTTTATTAATTACTGAATTAGGTATTTGTCTCCCATCTTACCTGATGGTAAGTGACGATGAAGACGAGGATGTTACATGCCTATCCAAGAGATACCCATTTATTCTACTTTTGAATGTCCCGGGACTGTACTTGTCTGGAGCTACTCGAACCAAAAAGGAACTGTCGAAGCGTTTAGTACAACTCTTTAGTATTTCTATGACAAAAGGGTGAAATTTCTCTCTGCATCTCGTAGTCCTACGGAGGAATGGTGAGGGTTCTACTAGCTCAAAGAGCGCCTCCACACACTCGCCAAAATGAATCCTATAAAAAACCGATAGGCAAGCTACTCTTTAAACGTCAATAACGTTAGAATATTTTTACTTATTTCAAATCTCACAATAATCGGTTCAGAAATTCGACCTGGAGCTGAATGTATTGAACTAGTAGAAACTATCCTCCACTTGTGTGCTTATTCACTAGTAAATAAAATCAACGAGTGGTCCTGTTTTTACATATTTTTTAACGAATGGTAGATTTGCTAGTCTTTCGGTCGGTGGATAGTACCGAATGGTACCCAATGGGACCCAATGTGATCTAGTGGGTAAAATCAATGTGACCCATTGGGGCCCTATAGTACCAATGGGACCCATTGGGCACTCACTACAAAGTCTAATCAAATTTGATATTTTGGACGCGTCTTTGAATCCGAGCGACCATTCGGAAAACCGTGGGAAAACCCATTTCT
This sequence comes from Rhodophaea formosa, assembly GCA_963082605.1. Taxonomy (NCBI): domain Eukaryota; kingdom Metazoa; phylum Arthropoda; class Insecta; order Lepidoptera; family Pyralidae; genus Rhodophaea; species Rhodophaea formosa. Next base: position 7,983,622 of record OY720226.1, read on the forward strand.
AGGGTTCCGTAGTAAACAAGGAACCCTTATAGTTTCGCCATGTCTGTCTGTCTGTCTGTCTGTCCGTCCGCGGTTTTACGCAGAGACTATAAGTACTAGAAAGCTGTAATTTGGTATGGGTATGTATATTAGTCATGGCAAAAAAGAGGTAGAATAAAATCTTGAAAAAAAATTTTTTTAGGGTAGCTCCCATACAAGTAAAGTGGGGGAGTATTTTTTTTTCTCTATTTACTCATCGTGTGGGGTATCGTTAAATAGGTCTTTCAAAAATATTGTGAGGTTGAGACCACCATTTTTCGATTTAGGGATCCGTTTCCGAAATATTTGGTTTTAAAGTGCGAATTTTTGTTAGACGTAAGTGTCCCCCCCCTCTATCTGCTAAACGGTTATATATAGACACGTGAAAAAAATTACAGCAGTAGTATATATACTGAAGTTGAAAGGAAAACTATCAGAGCTGAGTATACCAACTTATAAACTGAAAAATTTCATACTATTTTCATTGTTAGATGTTTTTGGTCGTTAAACTGTAAGGTGCGAGTGTGAATAGTGTGAACTCAAAGATGTCATTCGCAACTACGGAACCCTACACTGCGCGTGGCCCGACACGCACTTGGCCGGTTTTTTTAAAATAGAGCCAATCAAGATTCGAGTGGCGGATCGATTCTACTAGTTCAAAAATTGAGCTCCTGCAGGGAGAACAACCACGGATAAAATGTCATGTCAATGGCCACTACATCTTTTAGAGATGATGGTTGCAGCGGTTGTGTCATTTAGGAGACATAATAACAACATACGAGTAGCTAGGACAATATAATACGATTGTTTGTTTGTTTTTCGTATGTGTAAGTGGCCAACACTGGTGTCAGATTTTTCAAGCTGCCTAATATATAATATAATACGATAAGGATTATAGCTTAGGTCTGGTGCTAAGTAATTAATCTGGTATTTGATATGTCTGTTGTGTTATAATTTAGTTGTAGTTAACACATGGAAATTTCACATGGTATTTCATCAAGTCTTAACATATAAAATGAAATACTTAGTTATACAAAGAAAAAACTAAAATATTTTGTTATAAAAACGATGTTAAAATTATTGGACAGATGCAAAAGAATTGTATTTTGCGATTTAGTATTACAAATTTCACTATTTTGCTGTGACACTGAATCAAACATATGATATTCTACATATCTACGTGAAAACTCCAGCTATTTCTTTCCACGAGATTTTGCGGTTCATATCTATAACTAACAACACAACGATTTTTATTAAAAACTAGCAGTTTTACTGGTGTTTTCTGTCTTATACCGTTTTGCTGTCTTGAGCCGTATATATTTTATTAAATATGCAGGTGAATTTAAAAACAGTGATTCATAAACGCACTTACCTGAAAAAGTCCATAATTAGTGGAAGACGTGTAGTTGGACACCTTTGTGGTCGTCCTGCCGCTGCCATGCTCGATGAGGCACACCCCTGGAGAAAAAAAGAACATTACTAGGCAACAAATCGAGTTATTTAAAAAATCTTGACTGCCTGTTTTGGCAGTTTATGTCCTATCTACATGACAGGGACTTCTCCTACCCGTCTGGCCAGCGTGGAGAGTGAGGCCGAATCCTCTGACTGCACTGGCTAATATATGACTCTGGTAGTACAGAGGGTCGTGCTCCTGCAGTCGAGACTAAAAAAGATCTGATGAGGAGGAGGATGAGGATATCCACCATATTGTTTTTTGTTGACCTTACATAGATAATATTTCCTAAAAGAATACGAATCTAATGACACCTTACACTACAAAATCGGTCGAGCCGATAAGGCTACAATAGGCAATAATTGAACAGACATACTTATATACATAGATCCATATATATATATATGAATACGCGTAAAAAACATTATCCTCCTTCTGAGTGGGTCAGTCGGGTAAGAAGGTAGTAATTACAAAAAGGTCTATGCAGTTTTATGTACATTGACTAAGGATTCGGTCTGGGAGCAAATAAAATAACAGACAGACATCGAAGCCTCGGTAAAAGAATCCCGTTTTTACCTTTTGCGTACGAAACCCTAAAAAAGGATTTGCCAGTTGTTTCTAATAGTGCCGACTATCTTCTAGCCTGTCATCTTGCCTTTGGAGATGCAACTTTGCTTCTTTCTAATACGGGATTAACAAGAGAGATCGCGTATCTATAAGTTGAAATTTGTAATTAGGTAATCGTCGTCGCACTGCCGTAAAACTGCCTTTACGGATTTTAGGGCATAGAACACACGTCAATTGAGTTTGAATTTGTGACCCCCAATAGAAACTCAAACGTAATTGTATGGCATTTTTTTCATTTTCACCCTCACTCCCTTATTTGTCTATGATCTTTATTGCCTAGAGAAAACATAAGGCAGTGGGTCGTCTGATACTAGTAATAGTATCTTCTTCGTAGTTTGTGCGTCGTCGTCTACGGTTTGACATTTTCATAGAACAAGTACTAATTAACTCCAACGACATTTTAAACTTCGACACCGAAACCTTTTATTAATACAAAGTAAATTTTGCAACGCCTATTCGACATTTAAAATCACAACTCCAAAATGCTAATTTGAAATCCGAACAATCCGAAACAGATTTATTTTTAAATGGTACTTAAAACGGCCAGTTGTCTAAGTAAATTAAATTCGTCGACTTCCAAATTCTTAATTCAAATAATAACATTAAGGAGGCCGCAAAGCAAATGAATCGCTGGCTGGCGACCCTTAATAAGCAGTGGCGCGAAACTTCACTCAGAGAAAGATCTTGTATTTGCATAAAAAGGGGACATTGAGATGACAAAACATTCCAGATCCCCTTTCATTAAAGTTTAAAATTGTTAGAGCCTTTAATTGACACTGTAGGAGGCGCGAGGCGGTGTCTAATCCGAATTATTCAAATTAATACAACTGACGATTCAAATCGCGCCGCTCGCCATTTGCAAATCACGCCCATTGATGGCGAAATATGAAATTTTGTTTCGGGAAATTAATCGAGTTTACCTGTCGTTGGACGCTGTGTTCAAACTGTGTTTTAATGTTGGCAAAATCGGGAAAATCACCTGTAATATGTATTTTCTAAATTTCATTTAAATCTTTCATTAGGAGTAAATTCAGCTTGCGAAGTAAAAAGTAAAAATACCTAAAAAAATTCAAATGTACCAAAATACATGGAATATAATAGGATCACTCTAAGTCTCCCCGAAGTAATAGAAGGCGACTTAGAAAACACAAGCTCATAAACATCAAAGACATCTCTCCATCGCGTTTGGCCAGCGTATAGGTAGGCCAAATCCTACTCTGGCTAATATACGGCTCTGGTATAGTACAGAGAGGGTCGTGCTCCTGCAGTGAAGACTAAAAAAGGCCTGATGATGGAGATGAATTCAATATCATCATCACACATGCTTCAATAATCTTTTGCAACATTTACACCTAATAAACAAATAGGTACAAGATACATAACTAAATAATATATGAACTTCGTACATGGTTAACAAATTAAATGTTATATTAGTTCAACGTTAATTATTTCCCTCATTAAAACCAAATTTGGCACTTCACTGTTATTGCTTGATTCAAATATAAACGCATTTAATTTTCGAATTTATTATTTCATACGTTGATTGGTCGATACTCGTAGCTTTCCATTTTTATTGGCATCAGTTGGATTCATACTATCAAGCAATAACAGTGAAGTGCCAAATTTGGTTTTAATGAGGGAAATAATTTAACGCTGTTGAAAAGTTATGTGGTTTTTCGAGCTAATAGGAAAATCATATATATGCGTTAAGTTATTTTAATTTATTAATTAATCATTTGGATACCTAACGATCATCATATTGTTTTGAGGTAGTTAACAGTAACAGACACACATAAATTAATATATTAGTTAAATAAAATATATAAATAACAATAATATAAAACATTAGTTAAATAATATTGTCCAAAGTGGGTGAATATAAGGTAAATTACAGAAGATATAGGTAGTAGAAGATATAGTAGTAAGTACCAACGAACTCGACAGTAATAGTTATTATTTCGCTAGTACCAAACAACTTAATATTGTTAACATTGTTGGTACTAATATAATCTTTGGAGTCTTCTTTGTTTTTTAAATTAAGCGAAAACTGAGATTTTAGTGTTAATATACTTTTTTGATGTTCCCATACCATGTTCCCATACTTTATCTGACAAACACATCCTCCGCAGTGCAGTGATTAACACGCCAGCGTGCGAAGCGAAGAGCCCGGGTTCGATCCCCGGCCAGGTCAATATGGAAAACGTTATATAAGTATATAAATAATATCTTTTTCAGTTTGGATTTACGTACTTATAGAAATCATATCTCGTAAGATGTTTAAATTTTTCAGACTATAATTTAATTATGCATAGATTTTACCGTGTGGTTCCCGGCAGAGAAGAATAGGACCACTCCAAATCTTCCCGTGGATGTCGTAAAAGGCGACTTAGGAAACTCAAGCTAAACAAAGCTTATAAACATCAAAGAGACCTCTCCAACCCGTTTGGCCAGCGTGGAGAGTGTAGGCCAAATCCTCTGACTGCTCTGGCAGTACAGAGAGGGTTGTGCTCCTGCAGTGGAGACTAACAAAGACCTGAAGATGATGAAGATGATAGATTTTACCACCAGGTGCCTGACGCCAAACCTCCAGGGACAGCTTTAGAACCACAGACAAAAATGTGTACAAAAAATGTGTGTGTGTTAACCCCCACTGAGAATTTAACCCATTACAGAGACGCCTGAAAGGCCATCTCAAGGAGCACTATTATAATTCAAAAACAACTAAATTCTAGGTGATTCCTTTGAATTATTACATAAACTAGCAGTATTTCTAGTAGCGTCGACTATTCTCTAGAATTCTCGAGAAAATTCTCCAACATGTCCAAGGTACGCCCCAGAGGTCCCTGGCTGCTTGCATTCAAGCAGCCACCTCTGGGGCGTATCCGATTGACGGTTGACAGTCTGAGTCTAACAAAAGTTCCTTACAAAGTTTTTACAGTCGATCGCCTTACGCCAACCCTCCAGCCTTTCTCCGCTATATGATAACTCAAAAACAACCTATTCAAGGTGTTTCCTTTGAATTATTACATAAACTAGCAGTATTTCAAGTAGCGCCCGAGACCATTCTCTAGAATTCTCGAGAACATTCTCCAACATTTCCGAGGCAAGCCCCAGAGGTCGCTGGCTGCTTGCATTAAATCCGAGTTAGACGTGAGACTCACCTGTGAGCTATTATTTTGTAGAGCGCTGTAATGGTTTGTTAGTTCTGATAATATTCTGTTGGTGCTCGTTTTATGCTAGTATTATGCCACATGGAATTGTGTTTGAAACTACGGTATTTCAACCAATTTACTAAAGGAGGAGGTTTGCAATTCGTTGCATCTGTTACGTTTATGTGCTGGAAGCTCTTAAAACATATTGTACATTTTCATAAAAAGTGATCAGCCACCCAGGAAATTAGTATGGAAAAATTAAATAAAAATCGAATTGCCAGCTTTGCTCTTATAGCAAAAGTTTTTTATATTGACGGTGTGAGTCTAACAAAAGTTCCTAACAAAGTTTTTACAGTCGATTGCCTTACGGCAACCCTACATAAACTAGCAGTATTTCTAGAATTCTCGAGAACATTCTCCAAACTTACCGAGGCAAGCCCCAGAGGTCGCTGGCTGCTTGCATTAAATCCGAGTCAGACGCGAGACTCACCTGTGAGCTATTATTTTGTAGAGCGCTCTAATGGTTTGTTAGTTCTGATAATATTCTGTTGGTGCTCGTTTCGTGCGAGTATTATGCCACGTGGTATTGCATTTGAAACTACAGTATTATAACACTGTAATCAGGTTTTTACTTACATCTCAATAACTAAACTCAAAAATTTGGTCAATAATCAAGTGACAAATTGTTAAATATCTGTCTGGCACCTTACGCTTTCAAAATCATAATGTAAAGATTCCATAAAAAATATATTTTTATGGTATACTTTTCCCTGTGTCGCTGTTTCTCGACAGGTATAATTTAGGGTTTTTCAAAACAAGAAAAAAGGCATTTTTTATGAGTCTATTGAGTGTTTTTGACCTCTATCTTGCCTGAGTTATCATTTAAATTGTATATCACCTCAGACCTCATCGTTGCTTGCTTCTCATCAGGCAAGATAGGTGTCTAATACACCATTAAAATTATTTATAAAAACTGCAATGCATGAGTGTGAATGCGCAGCAATTCAATTCCTCTTTCTCTCTCCTCGCTGTCGATACTCAATGCCAATGAAATTAGATCTCTCGTGAACACAATGTCTTCGTTGAGAATTATCGGCGAGGTGACCGACGAGATTTAGCCACGCCCAGGTCATGTCCTTCTCACTGCACTATTGGTCCACAGATTCATGAAATTATATTGGAATCGAAACCAATTTTTTACCAACTTTTATTACATTAACAGTTTTTAATCAGTTCTACTGTACAGTGGGACAGATGGGAGATACGATTATTTTCCCAATGCTGAATCGAAGGCGTTTCGCTCACACTTTGCTCTCATAATCATTATCTCAGCCACAAGAAGTCGACTGCTGGACATAGGCCTTCCCTAAGGATTTCCAATACAACCGTTTAATGAAATTATTGTCTTTTTCTGTCTTTTCATTTTTCTGTTTTTAAGTTACATTTTCAGGTTTTCAGTTTGCTAAGGGTGCTCTTTAAATGCTCTTTATTATAATTTCATGACACTTGCGTATAAGTCAGATTTTAAACAAGAATTGTACGGATGTTTGGCTTACCTCGGAAATGCTAGTTTGGGTGCTAAAGCTGTGTGAAATGCAGTTAAATTTAATTTAGATTAAAGTCATATAAAATACGTGGATTTCCCTTTTATAGATTTTCTTTGTTATATTTTATAAAATATTCAGAAGTAAGGCTTGCATTAAAGTCAGATTTAAGAGTTGCCTGGAAGCGCATGTCTCCATACAAACGGAAAAAGGAAATTGTTGCAATATTTGACAATTTTGGAGTAAAATTAAGCGTTTAATCAATTAATCTCATTATTTTTATCTACGTACGTTCCTATACAGCTTGGGTAAAATACCAATGGTTTGAGAATTACAAGCCTTTTCAAATTTGTATAGAAATCTTGAGAGGCGTATAATTCTCAAACATTTGATAATTTAACCAAACTGTATTTATACATATACAGTAAGGGTAAAGTAAGTTTGAGACTTGTGTTATGGGATACTAAGTAAATAATACTATATTTAATAACAAAAAAAGATATAAAGTAATTACAATCGGTATTTCGGGGCTTACCATCGAAATGTCAGACAAATATTATTATTAACTATGTAAAATATAATTAACTATATTTTATATAGTTTATTTCCGTTATCAAGTTTCTTATAATCATGAAAAATAATGAGTACATCTGACTCAGATTTTATCCAATCAACTATCGCTATCTATAGGATACATACATAGTATTACGTCTTTATAGCTTACGGAGTAGACAGATCCTTAGGCCATTATCTAAAGGGTGTATCTTGAAAACGATTGAAGCGAAAGTTATGCTAGCGGTTCATCTTTTCTTCTTAAAAATATCTTTTTTTTTAATTACATCGTATTACTGAAGTATATTTCCATGACATAATTTCGCTTCCATGTGAATATTGCACATTGCACATACGTAGCTCAGATTAAAAGCAAGTACCGCCGAGATCTCGGGGGCTTACCTCGGAAATGTCAGAAGACGCTATGTGCAATGCTGTTAATTACGCTGAAAACAGAAATCCTATAGCTTAACAAGCAACCTGTCTATTAGATTATTATTATAAGACGGTATTAACGTAATTATGTTATTAAAACTGACACGAGATCAAATATTTTAGTATGTAGAAAAGAAAACGGTTCTTATTAAATTAAATGATTCTTATATCTGAATCACAGAATTTAATATTACTTTTTATGAACCAGCAGTATTTCATTCATAGCCAGCAACGGTTTTTTAGACACTGAGAGTAAAATTTTACGACGAATATCCTTGAATAGCTGTAGTTTAATTCCATGAACTAATTCCGCTTGCATATAAATATTATACATAGGTCAGATTGCTGTTTATCTATATAAGTATCTATTATAAAATATAGTATCGTTGAGTTAGTATCCCATAACACAAGTCTCGAACTTACTTTGGGGCTACCTCAATCTGTGTGATTTGTATTTATTTGGTATTTATTATTATTATTTATTGCTGAATAAAATTGCAAAACCGATTGTATCTCGAGGGCTTACCTCGGAAATGTCAGAAGACGTTATGTGAAATGCTGTTAAATACCCTGAAAACAGATATCCTGTAGCTTAATAAGCTAGGTACCTGTCTATTAAGTAAAAAGACTAATGTTATAATAAGACGGTATTATTGTAATTATGTTAATAAAACTGAAGCGAGATAAAATATTTTAGTCATCATCATCATCATTTCGTGTAGGTGACACGGTCAGTCGACCATGCACACCCTGGTGTCAGAGTTCTTCGGAACCGCCTCTCGGCCTCTGACGTGGTTCCTTTAACGACTACCAGGCGGCAGCCGGGACCACCGGCTTTACGTGCCTTCCGAAGCACGGAATCATCTTTCTTATCAGACCATCAGGTGATTCACACCTGCAATGTCCTAACCAAACTGGA